>OY728126.1:1038810282-1041310282 GCA_963277665.1 Viscum album
TTTATGGATAATATTATAGACAATTGGGTATTTATTCATTGAAATATTTGGAATCCTTTGAAAATAGTAGAATATTCCTTTACTGGATGGGGATCCTCATCTATCACATCATCCAAACTCTCTTGTTCCTACTGAAGATTCTATCAATTGATTTTTTTAATGAACCTTTTGATACTTTTCATGTTATTATTCTACTTGATCATAACATCTTATAGAAACAGTCTTCTCTTTTTATTTTTATCTTACATCTGTTTCTATCTTATGGTTCTTATAATCCTTCATGTTTCTTGGATTTTATACACATTGGGTGTTGTGATGGCCTTTATGAGCATATATAAAGTATTAAATATGGATTTAATCTTTAAAATTTCTATCTAGGGATCTATTTTAATCATTTCTTGGTTTTTAAACCTTTTTTCATAAGAAACACATGCTTTCTGATCTTTCAACCTTACTGGATAAAGATACCTACTTCTAAAGAAGATTCTATACTATAATAACTTTTTTTCTTGAGTCTTTCATTCATTGCTTTGATAACTGGGCATTCTTCCATAGAATGATTATAAACGAAAATTAGGCATCTCCTTGATTTTCTACCTTTTCCATTGCACCAGTAGAAGAGAAATTAGTGTGTTACTGCATCTATAATAACATTATCTTTTCCTTAAACATTTTATATATTAAATTTATAGTATTTAAATTCATTCATCCACCACATAATTCATTCCTAGGTAAGTCTTTTTAATTTAATTCTCATAAAATTATTTATATAAGATTTATTTGTTCTTATAGTAAAAGGTTTTGTAATGTCTCAGATTTTTCTGTGTGTTATTTAAATATTATACAGAATTATTACGAGACCAGGCACAGAGATGACACAACATTCGGAGGCTCGGTGAGCTTGGAACGGTGGTTTGAAACTTTTTATGTTAAGTGAGTCGGCACATGTGCGTGGTTGTGTCAGTTTCCAAATGGATGCCCGAATTAAAAATTTGAGGGGACCATTGTGTCCGAGACGAAGACTTTACCCAGGAACAGGTCTAACCTTGACTGGTGCGGTTCGAGGTAAAATGTTAATTTTCAAATGTTTTTAGCAAAATGAAATAAAATAAATTCACAATGTTTATTTTATTTTATATGGAAACATCTGCTGCAACACAGCGACAGGGCAACTGTTTCAATATTAAAGGTCATATCATAATGACTCAGAAACAGCAACGCTGACCCATTAATGCTGCAATGTAATTGAACTCCAAACACATTTCCCTTTTTATTGGGATAATCAAACGTCGATCATTGGCCGAAGATTAAGAGGAAACTATGGGGAAAATCCATAGCGCTTTGGAGAAAACTCTCGGCAATGAACAATGACGGATCGAAGCTGCGAATCATTGCGCCAACGAAGTTGAAGGATCTCAATGATGACGATAGCATGACCATTCATCAGTAATAAATCTCTTCATGAGGTAGGGGTTGTTATTTCAATTCTCCTTTCCCAGTTTTTGGTTTTAAATGACAAACGCAGATCAACCATGAACAAGTTGATCTGCGGATTCGTACGTTCTTGTGGGAGGGTTTTATTGGGATGATTTGGGGAATTGATCCATGTTGAATTATTTTTGTTTGATTCTGCCTTGTTTAAGCCTACTAATGGGAGTGGATCAATGTCATGGTGAATGACGGTGGAGGTTCGTTCCTCAACTTTCTTACTGGATTTTCCTCCACCCTTTTTTTTCGCACGCTCTTCACGTTCTTTGTGGGGAAATGAAAAATGGATCATTGCACATCTGTTTTGCGATGCAACGATCCCAAATTGAAGATTTGACACTACAAAGACCTTGCAGAGGTGTGACGACGATAGCGGATGACGAATCGGGCCGGATCGGGAAAGGTCGTTCTTCAATCATTCTTCGCGCAGGTGGATCGTTGCATGTTTTCAGGGCCGGTCGAAGGTCCAAAAATAATGGAATCAGCTTTTTGGTGTCAGGAAACCAAAACCTAGAAGTTTCAAGGGGATCAGACAGTCGAATCAACGATCGGGGAATCATGGGAGGCGCGCCGGTGAGGAGCATATTTTCTGGAAATTTCCAGAATACACGGCGTGTACTTCCGAAAAACATGTCGTGTAGTACTGGTGGCAGATTCTAGGGTTTCAGGGGTCAGAGAGGAATCACATGACATGTGACCCTGGTCACATGGCGTGTTGGACATTCCCCAAAGCTCGGCATGTATTTTGGGAAGTACACGGACACGGGATGGACTACGCAGCTTCAGGAGACATGGAATGTGCTCTCAACGCGGCATGACAGAAGCGGATATGCGGGAATCGGCATGTATCTCGAGGATACACGGACACAGAATGGAGTACACAACCGTGTGCTCCATCACACGGCCAAGCGAGGTCAGTAACGCGGGTCACCCCGTGTACCGCTTACATGGGTTGGAGTACATGGGTTGATAACCGTCTATGGGCACATGGCCAGAATACACAGAGCCAACCCCAGTCACTCGGACATGAAGTGTAAACCATACTACACGCCATGTACTAACTTTTCTACATGACTAGCCTTACAACATGGGTTGTTGTACACGGGTAGTACCTAGGGTTAGACAACACGGCGTGTAACTTTTCTACACATCGTGTACTTTGTGGAAAATGGCATGGTCCTCTTGTTCACCGTATCTTGGACATATTTCATTTGGGTAAGTGCCCCTTATCCTCATTCCCCAGAAGGTCAGGCATCATTTCTTTCTACAAGAGTATGATCCCTTCAGCAGGACTTTCTTTGATAGAGTTGGAATCCCTCCAAGAGGCCCGAAGCGAGATCATATATCCATTCTTGACCATAGGGAGAGTCATGCATCGACGTGACCAACTCTACCAGGCGTTAATCCTCTACCTAGCTAGTGAATCACCTAGCTGGTGAATCCAGATGATTCGCGGTATCTTCCATGTCCCTGGAAGTGATCCTCATCTTTGTATCGTGATCTTTCCCATTCAGGAGTGTGTCTCTTGTAATGAGTGTATCTATCCATCACTCAGAAGTGTGTCTCACGTAATGAGTGTATCTACCTCTCTTAGCATTTCCCAAAAAACAGTACTTCTCAGAAGGATGTTATTAGAGCTACCAGACTCATGTAGTGTGTTCTTTGGGAACTATTACTTCATGGAATCTTCGAAATGAATCCCTAGCGGGGGTATGCAGTTGTGTGACTTTCCTCTAGACCACAGGTCTGGGTTTCGAGTATATATGGATTGTGTTTCACTTGTTATATGTTTTGTAGACATATGCTGTGTATAGATGATTGTACCTTTACTTTGTGCATTGATTTGTGGTTTTCGTGGTCCTCTACTTAGTATTGTTATACTCACCCCTGCACGGGCTTTTCCCGCACGTGTCGTGTCTTGTGCCAACGAGCATCCTTTTGAAAGAGTCCAGGGCGGACCAGGACCAGATCGATCTTTCTGAGTGCCTCACCGGCTAGGGTGTTCTTACAGCTACGAGCAGCAGTCCCAGTACCTCTTTGTGTTCACAGGTTAGACTTTGTAGTTTCAGACTCCTATTTTTGTGGACTTGTATTTTGGCTCAGTTTACTTTCAGCACTTTACCTTTCATTGTACTCTGGTGGTTGGGTTTAGTTGTATGCATGCATTTTGTTCCTCAATGTTTTTTTTCATTTCATCAATTGTGGGCTTGGAGATGTGTGTGTGTACATGTTCTTAGGCAATGCCTCCCATGTTAGTAATATGCCTACTCCGTGCTAGTCACCAGCCTCTAGCCGATTGGAGGCGGGTTGGGGAGTCACGGTGCAGGCCCCACTGGGACGGGTCGTGATAGAGTTGTATCAGAGGTGGTCGGTTCTACCTTAGGACCAAGAGTCTATGAGATTGGTTTGGGGCAACAATGTTCAATGTTTTGAGCTCATCTCTCAGGTGAGAAACTCCAGTGTTGGTGCAGCGGCCGACGTATCCATACATCAGGACTCTGATAACCTGTTTTTCAACTCGGTACATAAAAACACTAGTTTTGGGGAAATAAAATAATGGTACATGCATCATATAGGAATGGTTTGTGTTTTTTCATGTCCTTTGAGTCAGTTATCCAGATATACTCATGGTACATATTGTTTCTTTAAAGGATGCCTCTGTGATGCATACCCGCTAGGATTCAGCAGCATGATCACAAGGATGACCCCCTCAGTGATGAGGCTTCGATATAGGGACTAGTTCCCCCAGGCATTTCCACCAGGTGGTGCACCAGTTATGCCACCACCAGTGGAGAAACCTATGGTACCTGCAGTACCGACCAACGAGGAGCGTAGGCTAAACATGCTCCATGAGTTCCAGATACAGATACCCCTCAGGTTCCGAGGTAAGCCCGACCCTTAGGTGGCTGAGGACTAGCTTGAGGCGGTGACTAGAGTTTTCTGTCTAGTGAGGACTTCTGCAGACTAGATGGTGGTCCTAGGAGCGAGCCTTCTTCAAGGTTCTGCAAGACAATGGTTGAGTCTGACCACACAGACTCACTAAGAGGAGACTCTTTCGTGGATGGAGTTCGAGCGACTCTTTAGGAAGGATTTCTCTCCAGTTATGTTGAGATCAATATGAATCCATGAGATTCTTCAACTCTAGTAAGGTAGTTTGATGGTAGCTGACTATTCATCGAGATTCACTAACCGTGCCCGGTACTCGATGGATGTGGTTAGAGATCAGTATTTCATATCTCGGATCTTCGATCAAGGTCTACTAAGAGACATCTGAGCTAGTGTCATGCCTCTATGAATTTCGACTAATTATGGAGTGCTCGAGCGGGATTTGGTGATTGAGAGCTTCTTGGCGGAGTAGAGATAGTCGACGACAGTTAGCAGAAGGCAGACAGGTGCGGAGACCTCGGCAGCGGGGAGCTGACATCGGATGTAGGGATCAGGACATGAGAGAAGTCACAGGAGGACCCAGGATAGGGGATCCATAATCCAGGGCTCTCAGGCTGGATCCAGTCATCCTAGAGAGAAGCAGTGGTATGCGTGCGACGGTAGAGGACATCTCACTAGAGATTGTCTGACCCGATGGGCTGTTGATAGGGAAGCGATGGATGGACCGTCGAGGTAGAGGCAGAGAGTGGAGAAGATAAACCCGCCAAGCAGCAAACATGGAAGAGGAGTAGGGAGAGCTTTAGGTGGTAGTAGACGCTTTGACTTACTTCCACCACCACCCCAGGAGGTCCGCATGAGGCTTAGAGAGCTGGGGGACGGGGGTGGGGATAACTGCATGCAGTCGAGGCGTATGACCCAAGGGATCCAGAGATGATTCAAGGTACGATCTGTGTCTTCTCTACCTTTTCTTTCATACTTATAGACACAGGTTCCATTCATTCCTTCATAGCCACATGTTTTGTGCGAAACCTTGAGATTCTGGTAGAACCATTGACTCGATCCTTGTGCTTAGAGACACCAGCAGGAGGAGACTCGACGATCACACACCTTTGAAGACAGTGTGATCTTACCCTTGGAGGTGAGAGTTTCAGTTGGAACCTCTTGGTGGTAGCATCGAGGCCTTATTACATTGTTCTCGGTATGGATTGCTTATCTTCGGTCCATGCCCATATTGACTGTTTTAGGAGAAGAGTGTGGTGTGTTCTCCGTGATGGAGTGATTTTTTCCTTTATCAGAGGAAAGGATACACAGGAAGCACAGAATGGGATCATGCATAGGAGGGTGTAGTCGATCACTCGTGAGATGGCTAGCCTATCCCTTGAAGCGTTATATGTGATGAGCTCCCAGTTCCTAGCAGTAGTGACGAAGGACGAGGATGTCTTTCCCGAAGATGTTCTAGGACTACCTATCCACTGGGAAATCGACTTCTGCATCGACTTACACCCCGGGATGACACTGATTTCCTCACCAACATATCGGATGTCTCTCGTAGAGCTTCACAAGCCGAGGGTGCAGTTGGAGGATTTTCATAGCAAGGGTTTCATAAGACCCAGTGTTTCACCCTAGGCGGCCCCAGTCTTGTTTTCCAAGAACGCAGATGGGAGTTTGAGGTTGTGCATGGATTACCGGTGCTTGAACCATGTGATTGTGAAGAATAAGTATCCACTTCTGAGAATCAATGACCTCTTTGATCAGCTAAGAGGGTCACAGTGGTTCTCGAAGGTTATCCTTCGATCATGTTATCACCAATTATGGGTACGGGATGAGGATATACCGAAGACGACATTCAAATGATGCTACGGTAACTATGAGTACTTGGTGATGCCTTTTAGCGTGAAAAAATACCCCCGCAGTGTTCATGGGACTGATGAACCGGATCTTCCGGTCGTATTTGTACTGGTTCTTAGTGGTCTTCATCGACGACATCCTTGTGTACTCAGCGTCTAAGGAGGATCACGCGAGACACCTGCAGATAGTTCTATATGTACTCTGAGAGCACCAACTTTATGGGAAGATCTCGAAGTGCCAGTTCTGGATTCAGGAGGTCAACTTTCTAGGACATGTCATCTCAGCAGATTGAGTAGTTGTAGACCCAGCCAAGGTGGAGGCAGTGTTATCATGGGAGCCACCTCGGAGCGTGACAGAGGTGCAAAGCTTCCTTGGGTTGGAAAGATATTACCGGAGGTTCATCCCTAATTTCTGTCAAATATCAGCACCAATGACAGCCTTGACCAGGAAAGGTAAACCCTTCATGTGGATGGAGAAGTGTCAGCAGGCTTTTGAGCAGTTGAGATAGATTTTGACAAGCGCCCCAATAGTGAGATTACCGGAGGAGGGTGTCGAGTACATAGTTTTCTACGACGCATCAGGGACCGGGCTTGGATGTGTCCTGATGCAAAGGTAGTCAGTGATTGCTTATGGTTCACGCCAACTTAGGCCACATGATAAGAACTATGTGACCCATGATCACGAGTTGGGTGCGGTATTATTCGCATTGAATATGTGGAGACACTACCTTATGGGTGAGCAGTTCATCATCTACTCTGACCACAAGAGCCTCAAGTACATCTTCTCGCAGAAGGATCTGAATCTGAGGCAGAGGTGTTGTATAGAGTTCCTATAGGACTATGATTTCAATATCATCTATACTTCTGGGAAGGAAAAAAAGGTGGCATATTCTCTTAGAAGAAGGTCGAGCTCACATCTTTTGGGTGAGGCGACAGAGCAGTTAGTCACGTTGTAGTTGTCCTTCATAGACAGAGGGGATGCAGCTTACCTATAATCAATGGTTGTCCCCCCCCCCCCACTCTTACAGCGAGTTAGGTAGGCATAGCTTGTGGATGATGACTGTGAGGATTTATGTGCTCATTTATCCACATGACATGCTCCTGATGGATATTCGCAAGGTAGGAAGAATGTACTTCTTTTTAGAGGACGCACTATCGTACCAGTGGCATTGCGGGAAGAGGTTCTGAAGGAGTTTCATACATCCCCCTTGGCGGTACATCCTAGAGTGGAAAATATGTACCAGGATCTTCAACAGCATTTCTGGTGGTCAGGCATGAAGAAGGTAGTAGCAGAGTTCGTCTTTCGATGCCTTACGTGCCAGCAGGTGAAGGCTAAGCAGTAGGTTCCAGCAGGATTATCTCACCCCCTAGAGGTTCCAGAGTAGAAGTGGGATGGAATATCAATAGAATTCATGATAGGATTACCACAGACATCCAACGGGTATGATTCCATCTGGGTGATCGTCGACCAACTCACCAAGTTATCCCACTTTCTAGCCATCAGGGAGCATAGTTCCATAGAGATCTTGGGACGCCTCTATGTGCAGGAGATAGTTCAGCTTCATGGAGTCCCTTGGAAAAGAGTCTCATACTTATATGCCCGATTTATATCCTGGTTGTGTAAGGTATTTCAGGTGGAATTTGGGACTCAGCTACGCTTGAGCACGGCGTTCCATCCCCAGATCGATGGTCAGACGGAGAGGACCATTCAGGTTTTGGAGGATATGTTGCAGGCCTGTATCTTGGACTTTGGTCGCATTTGGGAAGAACACCTACCACTGGTGGAGTTTTTGTACAATAACAGCTACCACTCCACCATTGTTATGGCACCTTTCGAGGCTTTATATGGGAGACCCTTCCAGTCACCGTTTTGCTGGACCGACCCCGGAGAGTCATCACTCATGTGTCCAGAGTTGGTGTGAGATACCACTGAGAAGGTTCAGATCATCTAGGAGCAGACGAGGAATGCACAAAGTCGGTAGAAGTCTTATGCTGACAGGCGACGGAGAACCCTAGTGTTTGAGGAGGGAGACCACGTCTTTCTTCAGGTCGCACCTCGTCGAGGGTTACAGAGATTTGGATGAGGTGGAAAGCTATCTCCGAGGTTCATCGGACCTTTCCAGATACTGTGCAGAGTTGGTGAGGTGGTGTACTGCCTAGCTCTACTGCCATAGTTGCATCGGGTACAAGATGGCTTCCACATGTCGTAGTTGAGGAGGTACGTGCATGACCCATCGCACGTCATCGATTGGGGCGAGCTAGACATCGAGGATGGAATGAACTTTGCTGAGTACCCGGTGGAGATCGAGGATCGGCAGGAGAGGATCCTTCGCAGGCAATTGATTCCCCTGTTTCGCATTCGTTGGTAGCACGAGAATCTTCAGGAGAGCACGTGGGAGTGAGAGGCTCAGATTCGTGCCCAGTACCCCCATCTTTTTTAGTAGTCTTGTTTTGGATTTTCGGGGACATAAATCCCCAAGGTGGGGAGAATGTAATGTCTCATATTTTTTCGTGTATTATTTAAATATTATATGGAATTATTACGAGACTAGGTGCAGAGACGACACATCATTCCGAGGCCCGGTGATCCTGGATTGGTGGTTTGAAACTTTTTAAGTTAAGTGAGTCAGCACATGTGTGCGGTTGTGGAAGTTTCCAAACGGATGCTCAGATTAAAAATATGAGGGCACCGTTGAATCCAGGACGACGACTTTACCTAATAATGGGTCTAACCTCGACCGGTGCTGGTCGAGGGAAAAAGTTAATTTTCAGATGTTTTCAGTAAAATGAAATAAAATAAATTCGCAGTGTTTTATATTTTATTTTATATGGAAACATCCGCTGCAGCGTAGCGACAGGGAAACTGTTTCAATATTAAATGTCATGTCATAATGACTCAGAAACCGCAACGCTGACCCATTAACGTTGTAGTGTAATTGAATGCCAAACACGTTTTCCTTTTTATTGGGATAATCGAACGTTGATCATTGGTGGAAGATTGAGAGGAAACTCCGAGGAAAATTCGTGGCACTTTGGAGAAAACTCTCAGTGATGAACGACGATGGATCGAAGCTAAAAATCGTTGCGCCAATGAAGTTGAATGATCTTGACGATGATGGAAGCGCGACCCTTTGTCAGCAATCAATATCTTCGTGAGGTATGGGTTGTTATTTTAATTCTCCTTTCCCCGTTTTTGGTTTTAAACGATGAACGCGGATTAACCACAAACAAGTTGATCTGCGGATTCGTACATTCTTGCGGGAGGGTTTTATTGGGATAATTCGGGGAATTGATCCATGTTGAATTATTGTTGTTTGGTTATGCTCTGTTTAAGCCTACTAATGGGAGTGGATCAACGCCATGGAGAACAACGGCGGAGGTTCGTTCCTCTACTTGCTTATTGGATTTTCCTCCACCCTTTTTCTTTCACGCGTTCTTCCCGTTCTTTGTGGGGTTATGAACAATGGATTGTTGCGCTTCTTTTTTGAGATGAAAAAATCTCAAATTGAATATTCGACACCACAAAGACCTTGCAGAGGTGTGATGACGATAGAGGATGATGAATCAGATTGTATCGGGAAAGGTCGTTCTTCGAGCGTTCTTCACGTGGGTGGATCGATGCATGTTCTCAGGGCCGGTCAGAGGTCTAAAAACAATAGAATCGGCTTCGTGGTGTCAGGGCGACCAAAACCTGGAAGTTTCATGGTGATCGAATGGCCGGATCAACGATCGGGGTAGCATGGGAGGCGTGCCGGTGAGTAGCGTCGTTTCTGGAAATTTCCAGAATACACGGTGTGTACTTCCGAAGAACATGTCGTGTAGTACTTGCGGTGACGGCTAGGGTTTCAGGGGTCAGAGAGGAATCACATGGTGTGTGACCCTGTTCACATGGAGTGTTGTACTTTCCCGGAAGCTCGACATGTATTTTGGGAAGTAGATGGACACGGGATGGACTACGTGGCTTCAGACGACACGGTGTGTGCTCTCTACGCGGCATGACAGAAGCGGCTACGCGGGACTCAGCGTGTATCCCAGGGATACACGAACACGAAATGGAGTACACGACTGTGTGCTCCATCACATAGCTAGGCGAGGCCAGTAAAGCGGGTCACCCTGTGTACCACTTACACGGGTTGGAGTACACGGGTTGATAACCATGTACAGGCACATGGACAGTGTACAGAGAGCCAACCCCAGTCACTCGGACACGGTGTGTACATCGTACTACATGCCATGTAATAACTTTTCTACACAACCAGCCTTACGACATGGGCTGTTGTACATGGGCAGTACCTGGGGTCAGAAAACACGGTGTGTAACTTTTCTACATGTTGTGTACTTTGTGGAAAATGGCATGGTCCTCTTGTTCACTTTATCTTGGACATATTTCATTTGGGTTAATGCCCCTTCTCCTCATTCCCCTAAATTTCAGGCATCATTTCCTTCTACAAGAGTATGATCCCTTTAGCAGGACATTCTGTGATAGATTCGGAAGCCCTCCGAGAGGCCCAGAGCGAGATCCTCTATCCATTCCTGGCCCTAGGTAGAGTCAGGAATTGATGTGACCAACTCTACTAGGTTTTGATCCTCTACCTAGATAGTGAATCACCTATCTGTTGAATTCGGATGAGTCATGATATCCACCATGGCCCTGGCAGTGATCATCATCTGTGTATCATGATCTTTCCCACTCAAAAGTGTGTATCATGTAATGAGTGTATCTATTCATCACTTAGGAGTGTGTCTCCCGTAATGAGTGTATCTATGTATTGTGATCTTTCCCGCTCAGGAGTGTGTCTCCTGTAATGAGTGTATCTACCTCTCATGGAATTTCTCGATGAACAGTACTTCTCAGACGAACATCATCAGAGCTACCAGACTCATGGATTGTGTTCTCTCAGAATGAGTACTTCGTGGAATCTTCGAACTGAATCCCTAGCTGGGGTATGCGGTTGTGTGACTTGCCTCTAGACTGCGGGTCTGAGTTTTGAGTATATCTGGATTGTTTTTTACTTACTATATGTTTTGTAGACATATACTATGTAGAGATGATTGTACCTTTACTTTTTATATTACTTTGTGGTTTTCGGGGTCCTCTACTGAGTATTGTTACACTCACCCCTGCACGGGATTTTCCCACATGTGTCGTGTCTTGTGCAGATGAGCAGCCTTTTGACAGAGTCCAGGGTGGACCAGGATAGGATCGAGCTTTCTGAGTACCACACCGGCCAGGGTGTTTCTACGGCTATGAGCAGCAGTCCCAGTACCTCTTTGTGTTCACAGGTTGGACTTTGCAGTTTCAGACTCCTGTTTTGGTGGGCTTGTATTTTGGCCTAGTTTACTTTCATCACTTTAGCTTTCATTGTACTCTGGTGGTTGGGTTTAGTTGTATGCATGCATTTTGTTCCTCAATGTTTTTTTCTTTTTTCTTTTCAGAAATTGTGGGCTTGGGGATGTGTGTGTGTGTGTGTATAGGTTCTTAGGCAATGTCTCCCATGTTAGTAATATGCCTACTTGGTGCTAGTCACCAGCCCCTAGCCTACTGGAGGCAGGCATGGGGAGTCACAGAATGGGCCCCATTGGTATGGGTCATGACAGTTTTTCTCAAGAAAATATCATTAGCCCAAATTTATTTAAGGACAATAAGAAATTCTCTTTCATGGGTAGGATAATTCTTTTTTGACCCATTAAAACATCCACTCCAGTATCTAATAATACTTTCATCATGGTTTTTCCTTATCGTTAGGATAAAACCCCATACTATGTTTGATGCAACGGTTTCTAAGATAAGTTCATCTTCACTCCCATCTGGATACTCCAACTCTGGGAGGTTCTGCACCTTTTTCTTTAAAACTATGATTACTTCATAATATTTTTTTATCCAATTACAGGGTACCTTAATGGACACATTTCTTTGTATTGGAACTGATATTTTTTATATATCTGTGATGTATGCTCTGTCATAACTTAATATACTAAGAAATACATGTATCTTCTTATGATATGCATTATCATCGAGGAAAGTTTACAACTTTTCTGCAATATACAGTTGAAGATTTTCTCTACTTCCTTGGATTTGAAATCCCAATAATTCTATCTTTGGTTGAATTCAAATGATATTTCTTTCTAAAAGTATCATCTCTTATTCTCTACAAAAATGAGCCACCTATTGTAAATGTTTTATATTTTATTATGTATATAAACTAAATACGATCAAATCATCAATATAGACCGCCATGAACTGTGATAATCTACTAAATGTCTTGTCCATTCACCTATGGAATATTCATGGTGCATTCTTAAATCCAAATAGTATAACTATCCATTCTAACAAGCCAACTGGAATTGTAAATGATGTTAGTGGTATAACCTATTCCTTTATCTTTATCTATCTATATCCTAACTTGAGATTAAATTTAGAATATACCAATGTCCTTTCATTCATAATCCTGCTTCTTAAATCATATTTATTAGTAATATTATATCCATCATCCTTTGTGGAAAAATTGAGATCATGATAATCAATAACCATTTTGTCCTTACCACACTATTTTTCTGTATGATTCATTACCATGAATTCCACACTCATGTGAGGAATTTCACTATTTTTGATTAATCCAATACTAATTAGTTTTGGAATTTGTTTCTCAAATTCCTTAACCATATCATCTGGATAAGAAATTCCCTACTTTTGATCACTATACCAGTATCTTTAAGGGGGGTTGTAGCCTTTGGCATTTCCTTCTTCCATAGTTTCCGAGGGTTTTCTGACCCATTTTTTGATATATAATCTTTTATCTTATCCAATGTCTCTTCTTCATTAATCCTTATAACTTTCAATCCAACTAGTTTTCTCCACTACTTAATCTTTCTATTGTATTCTCTATCCTCATATAGATAGTTCTCTATTTTAACCATAGATAATTTCTTTTCTGGAACCATTCTGATTTTTCTAAAAGTAGTTAAAATCATATAATTGTTGAGGATAATTCCTTCTGAAAATATCATTATAGGATGATATCTTCTATGGAATTGATTTCCAATCAAGAATTAATTTGGAAATTCAGGAATACAAAAAATCATCTATTTTATAAATATTATACCATTGAGTTCAATCTGAAAAAAAATTTCTACTTATTTAATCTGAAATATTACATTGTTACCAATTGTAACTTGCAAATCTATGGATTCCCATGTTACTCATGAAAATAGGATTTTTGTGCAAGAGAAGGTACATCTTGTATCAATTAGGAAAATACATGCAGTTTCGTTAATACTTTATTTTAAAAATATAGAACATTCTTATATATTCTTATTGAGTAATGAAGATACCATATATCCTATATGAGTATCTTCATCCTCATAGACAGGTAATTGAATAGTCCTTTAGTCAACTATCTTTCTAGAAATTTATGTTCTAGGTGATTCTACTGAAGTACCTTCTTCTTTTCCAATTGAAATCCATAGATTTTAAAAATGGTTCTCTAGTATTTATGATTTGAAATATTCTATCTTTAGATCTAATCTACCTAATCTTGATCCTTTTGATCTAAGTTCATCTTCATATTCTCTGATCTCATAGATGACAAGTCTATTTCTGACTCATTTAATTACATCTATAATAAGTAGCTTCTGCCTTGGTTCTTCCTCCAGATCTAGAGAAACTCATTCTCTAGGCCAATTTAGCCTCTTGGGGTTTACCACTTGGAGTGTCATTACTCTAATTGATGTTCATTAAACTTGGAAAAGATGTTTAAATATTTCTACACCATTCCTTAGATTTGTTCTTCCAGTATTGTAGAACATTACATAAAGACAAGTAAATACTCTAACACATCTTCTATTTGGTGGAAATCCCAACATCTTCTGCTAGTTCCTCGTGTTTATCTTTACTTACAGATTTCTACTAGTACTTCTATCCATAAGCACTACATGATAGTCTGGGTTCATCATTACCCATGCTTCTCCTACATGCATATTTTCCCGTGATCCTCCTAATAGTTCATTAGAAAATTTGGCTAAACTATCATCCACTATTGCAATTAGGATTGGTAGATCTTGTCCTTTTCTGACTAGGGGAACTACTCTGATTTGGATTATTCTAAAATGAACATATTTATCATTCTTCTAGATCACCTTATTAACTCTTTCTGGTTTTATAAATGGCATTGTAAATAATTTTCTATCTATTTTGTAGACTTTAGTTGTTTCTTGATCTTTGAATATCTTGGTCATTTCTCGATATGGTACCCAAGACTTCTGGTATACCTCAGACCAATCAACTCTGGGCATATTTCATTCTTGTAAATTTAATCATTCTAAAGAGATTTTAGTTTCCAAATAATGCATGAGATCATATTCCATATCCTCTAGTTTTACTTGTTATAAAGAGTCTTCATGTGCACTAGCCCCTGTTCAAATCATGGGTATTCAAAGCTAGATCAAAATAGGGTTATTTCATACTTCCTCATTTGACTCTGAATCTTTTTCATCTAAGTACTTTAAATATAAATAATATAAGATTTCATCATATGATTTTATATATCCTTCCCAAATAGGCTCGAACAATATTTCTGATGAATCTTTCATCATTATTACTTTGAGACTTTCTCTTATTCTATCTGCATTTGGGGAAATTTCATCTCTATGACCTTTCTTGACAAAAAAACTAACAAAAATCAAAACTATATAGAGATTTTAATTTAGGTAATATGTGATAATAATCATATTAATCCTTAAATATTTCTCTCTTTCCCTTATGGATTATATTTGGTCTAAAAAATCGCTTAGATTTTTCTAGATTTCTGCCAGAAAATCTAATTGATGATTTTCATTTTCCAAATCATCTCCATATTTTCTTGTGTCATTTATTTCATTAAAATTGGCCATCCTAACACTGTTCTTAGATATATTTTTTGGGTTTTTCCAAGATCCTTCCTGGTTGGACCACACCCATATCTTTCTATAACACCCTCTAATTTTGGTAAATAATAAGAACTCATATATATCATATTTATTACATCCTAAAAAACATGCATCTACATACAACAGATTCTCATTACCTACCTTATTATTTCTGCTCACAATCTTAGATTATCATGAAAAACTACACTTTTCTAAAGATGAGTCTTCAATGCTTGCCAATGAATTTCAGGCCAACTTCCTAGAAGTTTCTGAATAAATACATGTAGAGCATATTCTTGATCTCCTGGTCCAAGAAGATAATACTAGTATAGAAACTCTCAAATATATTCTTCAAAGTAACACATGTCATAAATTTGAATCTCAATTAAATTTTTTATAGTTCTTTCTACCAATTCTTCATCCCGATTGACCAGTGAATTTCCCTCAAACTTCTATTTAAGGAAATCAACTTCTACCAGTATAACCTCAATTGGGAATGTAAAATATTCCTAGATAGCTGCTCTCACTTCCAAGTGTTGTAGTAGAATATCCCAAAATCACCCTGAATTACCTCTCAAGGTAGCACCTACAAAATTGAACATACTATCTATGTTCCAAGACTATAAACCAATTGATAACATGCAATATAGAAGGTATAGATCCCATTCATCTATGGTCGCTTGAGGGTCCATTTCACAATCTAGATTTAGGATCATCCCATTTTGAGGAACACCTTATGGATGTATTTTACTTAGCCTATATTCTTCCTTAATATAGAAAGATACGAGGGATTGGATTTCCTATTGATATTTTGAAGAAAAAAATCCTTAAAGGATCTGTTTATTTGTTCCCAAAGGATTAATTTTTGGGATATTTCCTGTCATACTAGCTTGACTTCCCAAGGTTTTACACCAAGTCCTTTAATGGAAGATGACTTAGTCTCTTTATTTTTATTATTCTCTTCAATTTTTTCTTGTATGTATTCTATATTCTTGATATTTTCATTTATTTTTTTAGAGACACATTTAATATCCCCAAGTTCCCATTTCTCCATAGTAATAATATCATGGATCTATTTCAGGTATTCCTGGATACTCTGCAGAATACTTAGAAATTCTTCTTGATATACTTGATCTTATTATACTAAAGTCCATGAGTAATAATTTGTAGTATATCATCTTGATATAATTTCCCTTTAAGTATCTTTTTGTGGATTCATATTAGATATAGTGGCTTCTGGATGATCAGAATATTCTCCTAAATCATTCCCTTCAAGCCTCTGCCAAATATCTTGAATATTTAGTCCAAGACTAGATCCTATTCTTTCCATATTTTATTGTTCAAAGAAAAATGATTCCTCTTATAGATATCCTAGTGTCCTTTATAGTTTTTTTACTAACTACTTGTCTTTTCATAGCTAAGATTCAGTATGGATGACTTTAGCCTTTAACTCCTCAAGCTTGTCTTGATTTGCCTAGAATTTTTTCCCTAACTCGAGTACTTCAGGTTTGTTTTCATAGTCTAATTTGGATTCGGTAATTTGATGATACTTTATAATCCAAATAAAACTGGATTTTTTTTTCTTGTAATGCCTTATCATACCTTCTAAATGTTTCTGATCATAATAAATACCTTTAACCATGGAATCTAAGAATTTCTTATTAGAAACTCCAAGGAAGTAGTTCTTTGGATGTCTTACTTCCCCCACTAATACCATTAGTGGATAAATTCTATGATTAGGTCTCCTAGAAAATCCCACTTTGGGAGTTAGGAAAGGCTCCAAAATCACTCACAAGCACAACATCACAACAATATCCACAAAAGGGATAAGGGGGTTACCTGTAAACAACTTCGTAGGATTGTTTTTTGGATCACTTCACATGAAGAACACAAAGGATTATAGAGAATATAGAGAGATAATTACCAAAATCATTCTAATTTCTATTAAAATCACCTCCCCGAACAAATGGGTCGAAGGTCCCTTATATAGGCCTCTAGGATCAAATTGCTCGAGAAGCTGACTCAACTATGACTTACAATGCACACTTTTGACCAAGACAAAAGAAAACACAAAAAAAGTGGAGTGAAAATTCATGAAACTTCCACCACAGACTTCACAATAAAAACAAACTACATAATTGACATGTTTGATTTGATCTGATTGTCCATACTTTCTATGACGTATGTCTCGATCAACACCTAGAATCCCTTTGAATCGTAAAGAGCATCGATCATTTCACCAATCAAGACTTATTTTTTTTACTCATTCATTTACCGCAATTATTTCATGGAATGTTGTATTTGGTATTTGAAAATAAATATATCTTCTTTAAGTCCCTTCTATTTATTGAGTTCTTCAAGAATTGTGTCTTTCTCCACTGTGAAGTTTGTCAGGTGTTCCATTTTGGCTTGCTGCATGTCTCTAGAATTCATAGGGACTAACATATTATCTCCTCCAAAGAATATAAAAAAAATTTATTGATTTTGATTCAATAAGACAGACACTCTATGTGATTTGGATACATTCATGGATCTTATTCAAACTAAACTTTAGCCAATATCCCTCACTAAACTGTGATTTCTCGAACATTTTCTAGAAATGTCTTTTAGTTAATTTCCCTTTATACAAGTTCCATAAAGAAATTAATATGTTTTCTAGTATTATATGTTTGATATGTTTAACCCAACATAGAAAACTTATAAATGAATTGTTTATAACCATTCTCACCATCTGTGGTGCACAATTTAATATGTAATTTATCTTCTTAAATCCCAATAATTATACTATACCTATTAGTAAATCATTCTAGCATTCAATGAGCTCTTATGAATCTAATGTCGTATCTAATATATGGAATTTCATAATCCCTATTCCTAACATTATCCAAAACCTTTTCATAACTCAATATTCTTCCACTCTCATCTCTTTGATCATTTTAACTTTGTCAAGAAGACCAGAAACTTGAACTTTCAACCTGATATTTTCAGGGATGATCACACTAATCATATCTTGATAAATCTTTTTATAGTCCCCCATAAGGTCTTCATATTATTCAAGTATGTATAAAAAATATTTTATACCTCTCTTTAATACCCGATATATTTTTTATAATATTATTGACAATTGTGGATTTATTCCTTGAAATATTTGGAATCCTTTGCAAATATCTCCATATTTCCTTTACTGGATTGAGCTCCCCATCTATCTCATCATCTAATTTCTCTTATTTTTATTGAACATTATGTCGATGGAGTTATTTGTGAACCTTTTTATGCTTTTAAAGTTCTTATTCTACTTGATCATCCAATCTTTTAAAAACAGCCTTCTCTCTTCCTTTTGAGCTCCCATCTGTTTTTACCTTCTGGTTCTTCTAAGCCTTCCTATTTGTAATATTTTTTGCACATTGAGTGTTTTAATGGCCTTTCTGACCACATAAATATCATTCAATTTATATTTTATCCTTATAATTTCTATATAGAGATATCATTGAAGCATTTCTTGGTTTCATCCTTTATGACTGAGGAACCCATGATTTCTTTCAAACTTACTGGATAAAGATCCTTGCTTCTGAAGGTGATTATCTACTAGAATCCTTTTTCTTTTCTCTAGTATTTCCTTCATTTCTTTAATAATTGTTCATTATAATATATAATTATTATCAATACAAATGGCATATCTTCTTCATTTTCTACCTTCTGCCATTGCACTTACAGGGGCTAAAGTAGCAAGTTTGTACATCTAGTATGACATTATCATTTCCTTTAATATTTTATATATTAAAGTTATATTATTTAAATTTATTCCTCCACCACAAAGTTCATGTCTAGGTAAAAATTTATAATTCAATTCTCATGAAATTATTTATATAAGAACTATCTATTATTATAGTAAAAAAATTTCCCAAGAAAATATCATTAGCCCTAACTCCTTTAAGGAATCCAAGCATTTATCTTTCGTGGGTAGGATAATTCTTTTCTGACCCATTAAACCATCCACTATAGTATCTACTAATACTTTCATCATGGTTTTTCCTTATATTTAGGGTAAAACCCCATAATTATTCCGATGCATTAGTTTTTAATATAAGTTCATCTTCACTCTCATCTGGATACTTCAATTCTAGGAGGTTCTACACCATTTTTTTAAAAACTCTAATTACTTCAGAATCATTTCCTATCCAATTCCAGGCAACCTTACTCTACACATTTCTCTATATTGGAAATGATATTTTTGCTAAATCTCGGATATATGCTCTGGCATTACTTAATATACCAAGAAATACTTGTATCTCCTTATGATCTATAAGCTTGTTGGGTAAAGTTTCTAAATTTTCTGCAATATGTAGTAAAATATTTTATCTAATTACTTTGATTTTAAATCCCAATAATTTTATCTTTTGTTGCATCAAAATGATATTTCTTTCTGAAAGTATCATCCCTTCTTCTCTTAACATTTCAGTCACCTGTTGTAAATATTTTATATGCTCTTCTGTTTTTTTACTAACTACGAGCACATCATGAATATAGATTTCCATGAACTATGATAATCTATTTAATTCCTTTTCCATTCTCTTCTAGAATATTCTTGGCGTATTATTAAGTCCAAAATGCCTAACTAGTCATTAAAACAAAACAACTATCGTTGTAAATTTTGTTATTGGTATAGCCTCCTCCTTGATCTTTATTTTCCAATATCCTGACTTGAGATCAAACTTAGAATATACCATTGGTCTTTCATTCCTAATATTTCTTTTTAAAGCTTCTCGATTAGGAATATTTTATCCATCATCCTTTGTGGCATAATTAATATCACAATAATCAATAACCATTCTAGCCTTACCAAGATTTTTTTATGAATGATTCATTACCATGAATTTCACACACCTATGAGGACTTTCACTATTCCTAATTAATCCAAGACTAATTAGTTCTATAATTTGTTTCTCAAATTCCTTAACCATATCATCTAGATATGCAATTACCTTACTTCATATCACTGTAATAGGATTTTTAAGGGTGATTGTAGCCTCTGGAATTATCTTCTGCCATAGTTTCACAGGGTTTTCTAACCAATTTTCTAACAACTAATCTTTTATCTTAGCCAATGCCTCTTATTCATTAATCCTCAAAACTTTCAATCCAACCAGTTCTTTACACTCCTTAATCTTTCTATGGTATTATCTATCCTCATCTGGATAGTTATCCATTTTAACCATAGATACTTGATTTTCTATAACCATTCTATTTTTTCCAAAATCATTTTGAATTAAATAATTGTTGAGGATAATTATTTCTAAAAATATTGTTATAGGATGATATATTCTAAGGAATTTATTTCCAATTAAGAAGTCATCTAGAAATTTAGGAATAAAAAAAAATCATTTTCTCTACAAATATTCCTCCATTGAGTTCAATTTGAACCTCCTTTTCCACTTATTGAATTGGAATTATTTCATTGTTACCAGCTGTAACTTGAAACTATGTGGATTCCCAAGTAACTCCTGAAAATTATATTCTTGTCTATGATAAGGTGCATCTTGTATCAATTAGGTCAATGAAATCAGTTTCATTAAAACATAATTTTACGAATGCATCTCATTCTTTTATATTTTTACTAAGTAATAAAGATCCCATATATCCTACATGAGTTTCTTTATCCTCATTGATAGTTAATCTAATATTCCTTTATTTGACTATCATTATATAAAATTATGTTCTAAGTACTTCTACTAAAGTACCTTGATCTTTTCTAATTGACATCGTTGTATTTTTTAAAGGGTTCTTTAGTATTTCTGATTTGAAATCTTCCATATTCAAATCTAATCATCTCGATCTTGATCCTTCTAATATAAGATCATCTTCGCCTTCTCTAATCTCAAAGATGAAAATTCTATTTCTGACTTGTTTAATTACATCTGTAAGAAGTAGCTTTTTCCTCTGTTCTTCCTCTGTATTTAGTGAAACCCATTCTCTAGGCCAAGTTAGCCTATTGGGGTTTACCACCTATGGTTTCATTGCTCTAATTGATGTTCCTTCATTTTGGAAAATATTTTTAAATCTTTCCACACCCATATTTAGAGATGGTATTCTGGTATTGTATAACTTTACATAAAGAGGAGTAATTACTCAAACACATATTCTATTAGGTGTACATCCCAATGTCGTCTGTTAGTTCATTATTTTGATCTTTACTTCAATAGTTCTATTAATACTTCTTCCCATAAACACAACATGCAATTCTTGGTTCACCTTTACCCGTACTACTCCTACATGCAGATTTTATCATGCTCCTCCTAAAAATGCATTGGATAAATTGGCTAAACTATCATCCAATACTGAAATTAGGATTGGTAGATCTTGTTCTTTTTTGATTAGGGGATCTGCTCTGATCTGGATTATTCCAAAATGCACATACTTAGAATTCTTTTGGATCGACTTATTAACCCTTCCTAGTTTTATCAAAGGCATTTTAAATAATCCTCTATCTATTTTATAAACTTCAATTTTCTCTTCATCTTAGAAGATCTTGGTCATTTCTCAATATGATACTAAATACTTCTAGTATACCTCAGACCAATAAACTCTGGGAATATTCTATTATTTGAAATATCTTAATTCTAAATGGATTTTAGTTTCCAAATATTTCACTAGATCACCACTCATCTCCTCTAGTTTTACTAGTTCAGGAGAGTCTTCATGAGCACTAGCCCCTGTTTGAATCATGGCTATTTGAAGCTTTCTCAAAATAGGGTTATTTCCTACTTCCTCATCTAAGTCAAAATATTCCTCCTCTAATTTCTCTAAATATAAAGAATATAAACTTTCATAATTTGAGTCTATATATTCTCCCCAAATAGGCTCAAGAAATATTTTGAATGAATTTTCCATCGTTATTGCTTTCACACTTCCTCTTATTCTGTAAGAATCAAGTAAATTGTTATCTTTATGACCTTTCTTATCACATAACCAACAAAAATCACAACTAGATAGATATTTTTCTTTGGGGAATCTCGGATAATTCCCATATATAGCCTTAATGTTTTCTCTCATGTCCTTATGGATTATTTTTTGTCTAATAAATTGCTCAGATTTTTCTAAATTTCTTCCTGAAAATATAATTGATGATTTTATTTTTATAAATCATTTCTAGATTTTATTGTGTGATTTCTTTTATTCACATTGGTCATCCTAAAACTATGTTTTGAATGATCTTTGTTGGGTTTTTCCAAGATCCTGACTGGTTGGACTATATCCATATCTTCCTGCAGCATCATATACTTTTGTGCAATAATATAAACTCATATATAGAATATTTATTACATCTTGTAAAACATGACTCTGTATACAATAGAGTCTTATAACCTACCTTATTTTTTCTGATCGCACTCCCAGAGTATCTTATAAATTTGAACTTTGGTAAAGATGATTCTTTAATGCCTGGTGAACAATTTTAGGCCAACTACTTGGAAGATTTTTAATAAATACATCTAGAGCATATGCTTGATCTCCTGGTTCAGGAAGATAATATCAATTCTGAAACTCAAAAAGATATTCCTAAAATTAACACATGTCAAAGATTTGTATCTTGGTTAAAGTTGTTTTATTTTTCTACCAATTCCCCATCCCATCCTACCAGTGAATTTCTCGTAAAATCATGTTTAATGAAATCATCTACTACTGGTATAACCTCAATTGGGAATGTAACATATTACTGGATAGCTTCTCTCACTTACGAGTGTCTTATCAGTATACCCCAAAATCACCCCGCATTACCTATCAAGTTAGCTCCTACAAAATTGAGCACACTTTCTATGGTCCATGACTATAAACCAACAGATAACATGTAATATTGAAGTTCTAGAGCCCATTATTCTATGGCCTATCCATGATCCTTTTCAAAATATAGCTTTAGGATCATCCCATGTTGATGAACACCATATGGATGTGTTTTCCTTGGCCTATATTCTTCTTGAATATAGCTAGGATGTGAGGGATTGGATTCAATATTGATCTTATGAAACAAATCCTTGAATGATCCTTTAGATCATTCCTAAGGGATTGGTTTCTAGGAGATTTTTTATCATTCTGGCTTAGCTTCCCAAGGTTTTTCACTAAGTCATTTGGTGGGATATTACTTAGTTTATTTCTTTTTATTCTTATCTTAGAGTTTGGAATATAGGTATTATACTTTCTTGAGATTTTCATTTAGGTTTTTGGATCCACATTCAATATCCCTAAGTTCCATTTTTTTCTAAGTAATAATATCATGGATACGTTTCTAGTATTCTTGGATACTCTGAGGAATAATCAAAACTTATTCTTGATATTCTTGATCTTATCCTCCTAAAGTAAATTAATAGTATTCTATATTATATCATCATAATATACTTTCCCTTTTAGTATCTCTATGTGGATTCATATAAGAGATAGTGGCTTCTGGCTGATTGGAAGATTCCCCTGAAGCTTTCCCTTCAAGCCTCTATCAAATATCTAGAATATTTAGTCTAATACCAAATCCTCTTCTGACCATAATTTACTATTCAAATTGAACTCTAGCCAATTTTCATCACCAAATAGTTATTCCTTGAATTCTTTTTCGATAGGTCAATTAGTCTAGTGCCATGGGTACAAGTTTCATAGCACAATTGATCTGTCTGCTAGTCTGATAAGTTCAATATATGTGACCCACCATAGAAAACTTTTCAATTCATTGTTTATAACCGTTCTCACCATATTTAGTACCCAATTGAATGTGGAATTTATCTTCTAAAATCCCAAGAATTTTAATACTCCCATTAGGAAATATTTCTAGCATTTAATGAACTCTTATGGTTCTAATGTTGTATGTGGTATATAGAGTTTCGGTATCCCTATTCCTGGAATTTTCTAAAACCTTTTCATAACTAGATATTCTTCCACTCCTATATATTTGATCCTTCTGACTTTGTCAAGAAGACCAAAAACTTATACATTCAGACTGATCTCTTCAGTGATGATTATACTGATCATATCTCGATCAATATTTTTATAATCCTCCATAAGGTATTCAAATTCTTCAAGCATGTCTAAAACATGGTTCATTCCTATCTTAAATACCTAGTCATCTTTTTTCTAGATCATATTATAGATATTTATGAATTTATTTGTTGAAATATTTTGAATCCTTTTCAAATATCTCCATATTTCTTTTGTTATATAGGGATCCTCATCTAGATCATCATTCATATAAGGACCCGAATCTAGATCCACTCAACGGGCGCCCCGTACTCGGTTCACCACATGACCTCAAACGCGTTTCCCCAAATTCCAGAGGCTTCCAACTAGCAGTGAGGGCCTTGATGAGTTAGTGGGGAAACTATGCCCTCATTTGGTAAAGTATGAAGCGGAAAGAAATAATAAACAATAGCGGAAGCAGTAAACAGCACATGACAACTGAACTAAACAGCGGAAGAAATGTATAATATAATAATGATGCGGCATGACACATGTTTCTATGGAAAGTAGTAAACAAAAAAACATGCTGAAACACAACTGAAACCCAAGTAGAAAAAGTAAACAGCAAACTACAGCAGCATCGCAAGCCTAAGCTTGGTCCAATGCTCTCCAACTCTAACCAGCAATCAAGAACCTGAGGTAGAAGGGACACAATTCCTATCCACACCTACAACCATATAACCTGTTTGGGCTGAAAAACAGGACCCAAACAGGGTGTGAGACTAATCCCAGTAGGCAACCACCAAAAGATCTTTTCCCTACTGTCAGTGAGAAATATAGTAAAAGTAATAGAAATAAATGCAGTAGAGAAACATGGAACACTAAAGTAAACAATCCTACAATTCTCCATTCACATTTATTTATTAATTTAATTCAATCATTTAATCATCAACTAAAGAATCTAGAAAAATCTATATAGTCCAAAGGCATGGAAAGTAACACAACAGGTATCTCAACACACTACCTAAACTACAAACAGTACAAACCCTAGCTTGTTCTTTGTCTTGGTGGACTCGTCACAACCAACCAACAATATTTACTACACTGACCCTCTGGGTGGCTCACGTGGGTAGGCCCTTATGGTCAAGCATTCGAACAAAGGCAAAGACACTCTGAGGAAGCACTCAACGTTGATTCCCCATATGGTCTTGCAGCGATACTACAGACTCTCTGAGGAAGTACTTACGTCTAATTCCCCCTTTAGTGTAGATTCGATAATTATCAGACCCTCTGAGAGAGCAGAAAGTAAATACCCCTTATGGTCTCGTAATGGTAATAATTAAACAGGCCCTCTGGGGAAGCACTCAACGTCAATTCCCCCTATGGTCTAACAACACCAGGTTCCTACAGCCCTGAGTAAAAGTAATCATACGTAAAATATTCGTAGAAGCCCTAAGTATGTTCAAAAACTACTTTGATAATAGATACAATGAAACAAAAGCATTTAAACAACCGACAATACATGCAATCATTCATACAAAGGCAATCAATCAATGCAACAAGGTTTGCCTCATAGGCAACCTAATCCAAACGGCGGTAAACAGCCAAAACGAAGGAAAACATCCATGGGGTGATCCTTGAACATGCTAACAAGAAAAAATTATTCATCTAATAGCCTCAAGCACACAAGAAATCTAAGGCAGATAAATAAAATAGGTTCCAAACCCTAACCCGAGATACCCGATACATGGATATATGGCACTTTTGGAAAAAAAAACTCAAGGACATTCAACGTAGGGAATCAAACCACCTACCTCGATACTCATAGATTGATATATTTGAACCTCGGCCTATGAATCGGCCTAGAATAGAGTAGATCTGCAAAAATTTCTAAAACATTCAACCTCAGATAACCCACACGAGAGGAAGAAATAGGAAATGATGCCAAAGAAGAACCAAGAACTCACCGTTGTGATTCTATTGCAACCGAAGGTGTTTGATTCAGAGAATCGATGATGGATCGGTGGCTCGGAGATGATTCGGCCTCCTCGGATGCCCTGTATAGAATTAGGCGGAGAAGAAGATGAAAACAGGGTTAAGACACAACCCCAGTCTGATTAATGAAATAAAAAGAAAAGTACACTGCGTGTACTTTTAGAGTACACGGCGTGTACTTTGGTTTTCCATACTCTACTTTAAGCGGTCTCCACGTCACCCCACACGGCCGTGTGTGTGGCCCGGACATGTCCAGCACACGGCCTCGCGCGGCGTCGAAGTACACATTGTGTACTTATAAAGTACACGGCGTGTACTCTGAAAATTTCCAGGTTTTCCCCTTTTTCTCAATAATGACCAAAAAAGGAAAAACATACCTAAAAAGAAGGTCCAGGTTCTTACAAAATTCCCCCTTAAAGAAATTCATCCCTGAATTTCTTAACGAGGTGTAGAAGAAGAACCCTCGAACAACTCTGGCCACTGTGATTGCATGTCGGCCTCCCTTTCCCAAGTCTCGTCCTGTACACGGCCATGCTGCC
Source organism: Viscum album (assembly GCA_963277665.1). NCBI lineage: Eukaryota > Viridiplantae > Streptophyta > Magnoliopsida > Santalales > Viscaceae > Viscum > Viscum album. The sequence goes on from OY728126.1 coordinate 1,038,836,876, forward strand.
ATAGCACTCGTACCAGAGGGACAGACCGGCCACAGAGTACCTTTGCACTACGATCAACAATCCTGATAGGATGCTCCTCGAACGATGCATCATGCTCCTGCTCAACCTCCTCGGGTTGAAAAACATGAGACGGGTCTGAGAAATACTGCCAAAGCTAAGAAACATGGAAGACGTCGTGCATGGCCTTATACCTCTGAGGTAACAACAACCTCTAAGAAACTAGCCTGACTCTCTCCAGAACCTCAAACAGCATGACGTATCTCGGTGAAAGCTTTCCCTATCTCCTAATTCTCTTATGTCCCAACCTCGGGGTAACATGCAAGAAAACCTGATCTCCGACCTTGAACTCTAAAGGTTGTCTCCGCTGATCAGCATAAGATTTATACTGAGACTGTGCAGTATCCATCCTCTACCGAATCAACTTCACCTTCTCTGTGGTCTCTTGAACAAGAAGAGGTCCCAACACAGCTGCCTCTCCCGCCTCCATCCAACACAAGGGTGATCGGAACGGACTACCATACAAAGCCTCGTAAGGTACCATCTGAATAATTGCTTGAAAACTATTATTATAGGAAAACTCCACTAGAAGTATATGTTTCTCCCATGAAACTCCAAGATCAAGGACACATGCTTGTAGCATGTCCTCCAGCACCTGAATCGTGCGCTCTGACTAGCCATCTGTCTGGGGAAGGTAAGTTGTACTCAGAAGTACTTGTGTACCCAAAGCCCTCTGTAGCCCCTGCCAGAAATGTGAAGTAAAGCAGGCGTCCCTATCAGAAACGGTAGAACTTGGAACCCCATGCAAGCGCACAATCTCCCGGATGTAAAATCGTCCAAGATCATCAACACTGAAGGTATCCTTAATCGGCAAGAAGTGATTCATGAGCCTGTCAATGACAACCCATACCGCATCATTCCCTTGAGGTGATCTCGGTAACCCTATCATGAAGTCCAGCACGACATCATTCCACTTCCACTCAGAAATGGTTAACTACTGTAGAAGCCCGGATGGTTGTTGATGCTCTGCCTTCACCTACTGACAGGTGGAGCACCACATAACAAAACCAGCCACATCCTTATTCATACCTGGCCACCAATACTGATGACGTAAGTCTCGATACATCTTTGTGACACCAGGATGAACTGCCCAAGATAAAGCATGAAACTCCTGCATCATCTTCTCACGTATGTATTCTGAAACCCATACACGTCCATGAAAACGTAACACCTTATCATTTCCCACTGTCCACCCTAGAGTAGGGTCTTCATCTAACACACCCTCTCATAGGACTATGCCTTCTGGGTATGATAGCAGCCTCATTTGAACTTGATCTAGAAGAGTGTAGGTAACAAATATAGAAGAAAGAATCGTCTATCCCTGTCTGTCGTGCACCTCCAAATGCATCTCAGAGAATAGAGCCATAAGCTGCCACTCACTACTGGCCACCCAAACTGCCTGTAACTAAGTTCTCCTACTCAGTGCATCTGCCACAGCATTGCCTTTCCCAGACGTATAAGCAAGCTCAAAGTCAAAAGACTGTAGGTACTTGACCCACCTCCACTATCCCAGATTTAAGTCACGCTACATGAAGATATACTTGAGGATCTTGTGGTCAGTATATATCATGAAATAATCTCCCAAAAGATAGTGTATCCAACAACGCAAAGCATGAACAATAGCAGCCAACTCCAGGTCATGCATAGGATAGTTCTTCTCATGTGGCCTCAAATGCTGCGATCCATATGCAACAACACGATCCTCCTGTATAAGCACTGCTCCAAGACCGATGCCAGATGAATCACAAAAAACTGTATAACTCTTGCTCGGCTCTGGTTAAACTAGAATCGGTGCTGAAGTAAATCTACCCTTCAGCTCCTAAAAGGCTGAATCACAGGCTTCTGACCAAACGAACTTCACACCTTTATTAGTCAAGCCCATCAACAGCCTTTCCAAGCGCGAGAAGTCCTGTATAAACCACCTGTAGTATCCATCCAGTCCTAAGAAACTCCATACCTCAAAGACATTCTTTGGTTTCTCCCAGGTAACTACCGCTCTCACCTTCTCTGGGTCTACTAATACTCCTGTCTTTGAGATGACATGACCCAGGAAGTGAATCTCATCCATCCAGAAGTTGCACTTAGGGATCTTAGTATATAACTGATGCTCTCTCAGTGTACTAAATATGATCTCAAGAGTGTGAGAGTACACCAAGATATCATCCACGAAAACCACCACGAAGGAATCCAAGTAAGGATGGAAAACTATGTTCATCAGTTCCATGAAGACTGTTGGCGCGTTCGTGAGACCGAACGGCATAACCAAATACTTGTACAGACCATACCTTCTCTGGAAGGCTATAATAGGTATATCAGATGGTCTGGCATGCAACTGATGATAGCCAGATCTTAAGTCGATCTTCGAGAACACTCTGGCTCCTCAAAGCTGATCAAAAATATCATCAATACTCGGCAAGGGATACTGGTTCTTGACTGTTAACTGGTTCAGCTTCCGATAATCCACACAAAGCTGTAAAGTTCCATCCACCTTCTTTACAAACAAAACAGGTGAACCCCAAGGGGAAGTACTGGGTCGGATAAAACCCTTTGCCTAAAACTCCTCCAACTGCTTCTTGAGCTCTTGAAACTCAGGCATAGCCATCCTATAAGGAGGTATGGATACCGGTACTGCTCCTGGAACAAGCTCAATAGAGAAGTCTACCTCATGCTCTGAAGGTAACCCTAAAAAGTCTTCTGGAAAGACATCCGGAAAATGATCAACCATTGGAGGATAATCCATCTGAGAAGTCCCCTAATCATCTAGATATAAACTAGAAATCTGGATTATAACACCACCCAAACCATGATGCTCTGGTCCAGCTCTTTTTTCCTAGACATCCCATTCGGCCTTGTGAAGAAAGGATCTGCCCTCTAGTGACGTGAAACTCACCCTGCGGCGATAGCAATCGAAAAGGGCCTAAAAAGTAACTAGCCAGTCCATTCTGAGAATGACATCATAACCTGTCATATCTAGGACATAAAGATCCCACAAGAAGTGACACCCACCAACCTCAAGGGGGAACTCCTTTCACTGACGCACACTAGCAGTTCTAAGTCCCAAGGGAGTGTCTAGTGTCATCATATCCTCAGAAATAAAGATAGTAAGTCTAAGGCTCTCTAAAATGTGCACTGAAATAAATCTATGAGAAGCTCCTGTATCAAAATGTGCATAAGATAAAACTTAGGCTACCAAGATTGTACCTCGCTCTGTGGAAGGTCTAGGATCCTTCTCCTGATGAATCTTCTCCACCACAAACATCTGGCCAGTACCGCAGCCCTGTGCAGCAGCCTGAGATCCCTGAGCTAATCCTCCCTGAGCCTGACCACTACGTCCATAGCCTCTACCCTGGATTGAACAGCTTGTAGAACTCCAGCCCCTAGTCTGTTGCGAAACTAGTAAACCTGATCCTGTATGCGGAGTCGAAACTGGTCCTCATTCGCTAGCCGCTAGAAGAAGAACCTTTCAAAACCGCTGAATATGACCCATCTTGCCGCAAGATCAGCACTCTACTGGGTCCCTTGGGCACTGGGGCTTTTTATGTCCGTCCATCCCACACTGGTAGCACACAACCTTGATACCTGAAGGAACATATCGCTTACTCAAGTCACCTCGTGTAGACTCTTGATGGCACTTCCTACTGTCAGTAGAAAGAGTACTGACTCTGGATGCTGAATCGCCCTGGCTCACTACTCCATTATCTCTCATATTCCTCTCTGTGATCAACGCCTGGTTGACTATCAGAGAAATAGAAGTCAACTGGAAGATGTTTACCTACGATCTGATCTCTGGTCTAAGGCCCTCATCAAACTTCCTCACCAAAAAAAGCTCATCATTTCCCAGAACGGGAGTGAAATGATATAACTCAGTGAAACGGGAGGAATACTCCATAACTGATAGAGTACCCTACTGCAGGTTCATGAACTCTCTAGATCTGTCATCCCTCAGTGTTGCTGGGTATAAGTAGTCGTAGAATATACGCTGAAACTCCTCCCAAGCAACTATCTTCTAGCACCATGCCTAAGAAACTACATCCCACCATCTCTTGGTGGAATCTCGCAGCATGTAATTCGTGAGCTTCACCCTTCTGTCTGGTGGTGTCTCGAGATGATCAAAGATAGAAACCATCGCTTCGAACCAAGATTCAGCAGCCTGAGGTCCTCCATCCCCAGAGAACATGGGATGATGCTGCTGCTGGAAGACTCGCATAATATCTTCCATAGAATGGGCAGGTTGCTGAGTTCCCTGAAAGGTCTGTATGAACCTCATGAATCCCTCACGGAATTGTGCGTATGCCCTAGTATCCGGAATAACTGCATGTGTCATATCCGGTGTACGATCATCATCAAATCCCTGACGTGCAACGGGAGGTCTTCTTGGCAGCATGACTCTGCAAGGTCAAAAACACACCTTTATTAACAACGAGCATAGTTAAAAATTCAAAGGAGAGAAAATGGAATAGAAGAGGAAAACCTTTAAAACTGGAAAAACATAGTTACACGGTGTGTAGTTCCCACACACGGAGTGTTTCAGAAAGATTTTACTTGGTCGTGTACACCAGTCAACCTGGCTGTGTAAACCCCAACTACACGGCGTGTTCTTTTAATATACACAGCGTGTACCGTCTATTTTCCTCCTGCCCGGTTACTCCTACACGACTAAGTCACACGGAATGTCTCAGCCAAAGACTAAATGGCGTTTCTATCCACTACACGACGTGTCCTTAAGGTTTTTCCCCTGTCTGTGTTGTTAGTCACACGGACTCGTACACAGGCCACAACTACACGGCATGTAAACAACATACATGGCGTGTTGTCCCTATGATTTTCTAGCCCATGTATTCAACTACATGGCTGGATCACACGGAAAAAGAGTACACGGCGTGTACTTCAAAGTACACGGCGTGCAACCATGAAAAGTAGTTCTTCCCAAACAGAAGAACACATGGTGTGTGTTTATAAGGCCAAACGCCGTGTTATCTGGGTTTCTGGGTAGTAGGCATAAAAAACTTCCCAAAACCACTGAAAAACATTGAAAACCAGCACCTATGTGTCAAATTCCGATCTGTGGGGGCTCATACTCCCCGAGAATCAAAGCTTGACATCATAACAATGCATATAACGAGTAAACAATATGATAATCCCATGATCCGCAAAATTCCAATCCTTGAGGGACCATAACACCTCTAAGACCAAATCTTGGCGTCCATGCTAAATAAGATGTAAAATAAGCAACACCCTATCAACATAGTAGGTATTTCTATCACAGCAACTATCACTACATCATGCATAATCTATCACAAAATCTATCACAACAGCATGCAATTTATAATGCACCTCATATGGAATGGTAAAATGCATGACATGTTATTTTCTAACCAGTTCCTATATGATGCATGAGATGGCATACCCTCATCTCATAGGGTTGCAACAAAATAAAATCACAATCATATAAACTGTAACAGCACAAAACAAGTGCATCACCCAACGGTGAAATATAATCAACTGTAACACTTACAAAAACTAAAAATTACAATTACAAGGTAATATAGCTTTTCCTTGTACATGGGTTAATTACTCCAGGGCACAGTTAAGTACCAACTACCCATCTCTTCCTATCCTTGTCTATTGTCGCCAAATAGTAAGGAAAAGAGAAAATAAGGAAGACTCCTCTAATACCACTTTGTAAGGACCTGAATCTGAATCCACTCAACTGGCACCCCATACCCAGTTCGCCACATGACCTCAAGCGCATTTCCCCAAATTCCAGAGGCTGCCGACTAGCAGTGAGGGCCTTGATGAGTCAGTGGGGAAATTATGCCCTCATTTGTTAAAGTATGCAGTAGAAGGAAATAATAAACAATAGCGAAAGTAGTAAACAGAACACGACAACTGAACTAAAAATCGGAAGCAATGTATAATATAATAATGATGCGTCATGACACATGTTTCTATGGAAAGCAGTAAACAAAACAATATGCTGAAACACAACTGAAAACCCAAGTATCAAAAGTAAATAGTAAACTCCAGCAGCATCACAAGCCTAAGCTCGGTCTCATGATCTCCAGCTCTAACCAGTAATCAAGCACCTGAGGTAGAAGGGCCACAATCCCTATCCACACCTACAACCATATAACCTGTTTGGGCTGAAAATCAGGACCCAAAGAGGGTGTGAGACTAATCTCAGTAGGCAACCACCAAAAGATCTGTGCCCTACTGTCAGTGAGCAATATAGAAAAAGTAATAGAAATAAATGCAGCAGAGAAACAGGGCACACTAAAGTAAACAATCCTACAATTCTCTATTCAAATTTATTTATTAATTTAATTTAATCATTTAATCATCAACCAAAGAATCTAGCAAAAGCTCTATAGTCCAAAGGCATGGCAAGTAACACAACGGGTATCTCAACAGACTACCTAAACTACAAGCAGTACAAACCCAAGCATGTTCTTTGGCTTAGTGGACTCGTCACAACCAACCAACAATATTTATTACATTGACCATCTGGGTGGCTCATATTGGCAGGCCCTTATGGTCAAGCATTTGAACAAATGCAAAGACACTCTAAGGAAGCACTCAACGTCAATTCCCTCTATGGTCTTGTAGCGATACTACAGACTCTCTGAGGAAGCACTTACGTCTAATTCCCCCTTTAGTCTCGATTCGATAATTATCAGACCCTCTGAGAGAGCACAAAGTAAATCCCCCTTATGGTCTCGTAATGGTAATAATTAAACAGGCCCTCTGGGAAAGCACTCAACGTCAATTCCCCCTATGGTCTAACTACACCAGGTTCCCACAGCCCTGAGTAAAAGCAATCGTACGTAAACGATTCGTAGCAGCCCTAATTATGTTCAGAAACAACTTGTCTAATAGATACAATGCAATAAAAGAATTTAAACAGCAGACAATACATGCAATCGTTCATACCAAGGCAAGAAATCAATGAAACAAGGTTTGCCTCATAGGCAACCTAAGCCAAATGATGGTAAATAGCCAAAACGAAGGAAAACACTCATGGGGTGATCCTTGAAAATGCTAAAAAGCAAACATTATTCATCTCATAGCCTCAAGCACACAAGCAATCTAAGGTAGATAAATAAAATATGTTCAAAACCATAACCCGAGATACCCGATACATGGATATCCAGCACTTTTGCACAAAAACTAAAGGACATTCAATGTAGGGCATCAAACCACCTACCTCAATCCTCGTAGATTGATATACTTGAACCTCGGCCTATGAATCGTCCTAGAATGGAGTATATCTGCAAAAACGTCTAAAATGTTCAACCTTATATAACTCACATGAGAGGAAGAAATAGGAAATGAGTCCAAAGGAGAACCAAGAACTCACCTCTGCAATTCTATTGCAACCGACGGTGTTCGATTTGGAGAATAGGTTAAGGATCGGTGGCTTAGAGAAGATTCGGCCTCCTCAGATGCCCTGTATGGAATTAGGTGGAGAATAAGATTAAAATAAGGTTAAGACGTGACCCTAGTCTGATTAATTAAATAAAAAGAAAAGTACACAGAGTATACTTTTAGAGTACACAGTGTGTACTTTGGTTTTCCATACTCCGCTTTAAGAGGTCTCTATGTCACCCCACACGACCGTGTGTGTGGCCCAGACATGGCCAACACACGGCCTCGCGCGGCGTCGAAGTACATGGCGTGTATTTATAAGTTACATGGCGTGTACTCTAAAAATTTCCAGGTTTTCCCCTTTTTCTCAAAAATGATTAGAAAAGTAAAAACAAACCTGAAAAGAAGGTCCGGTTTCTTACAATTAAAACTCTCTTTTTCCTGCTGAACATTCTATTGAGGGAGTTATTTTTGAAAATTGGGATGCTTTTTAAGTTCTGCTTCTACTTGATCAGTCCAACTTTTAGAAACAATCTTCTCTTTTCCTTTTGATCTCCCATCTATTTCTACATTCTCGTTCTTTTGAGCCTTATTTTTTCTCAAATTTTCTACACATTGGGTTTTTTAATGGCCTTTATAACCACATAAAAAGCATTAAATATATATTTTATCCTTATACATTATTTATAGGGATATATTTGAATCATTTCCTAGTTTTTTAGAATTTATAAATGAGGAACTTGGGCTTTCGGATCTTTAAACCATACTGGATGAAGATCCCTACTTATAAAGGAGACTCTCTCATAGTTACCATTTTCTTTTCTTGAGTCTATTATTAATTTATTTGATAACTAAGAATTATTCCATATAATGATTATCAATACAAATGGGACATCTTCTTGATTTTCTACCTTCCTCTATTGCACCTGCAAAAGTCCAAGTAGTATGTTAGTGCATATGGAATGGAATTATCTTTTCCTTTAATATTTTCTATATTAAAGTTATAGTATTTCAATTCATTCATCCACTACACAAGTTGTTCCTGGGTAAACCTTTTTAATTTATTTCTCATGAAATTATTTATATAATAACTATACATTCTTATAGTAAAAGTTTTTCCCTAGAAAATATCATTATCCCTAATTCCTTTAAGGACTGTAAGTAATTCTCTTTCATGGGCAGGATAATTCATTTTAGACCCATTAAAACATACACTCTAATATCTACTAATACTTTCACCATGGTTTTTTCTTATCATTAGGATACAACCCCATTCTTAGTCTGATGAATCAGTTTCTAAGATAAGTTCATCTTCACTCCCATCTGGATACTTCAGTTCTGGGAGGTTTTGTAACTTTTACTTTAAAACTCTGATTACTTCAGAATATTTTTCTATCCAATTCAATGGCACCTTACTGGAAACATTTCTCTGTACTGGAACTGATATTTTCACTAAATCTCTAATGTATTCCTCAGAATAACTTAATATACCAATAAACACATGTATTTGTTTACGATCTACAAGCTCATCGGTGAAGGTTTCTAACTTTTTTGTAATATGTGGTTGATCATTTTCTCTACTTACATGGATTTTCAATCCCAATAATCCTATATATTTTTCATCCAAATGATCTTTCTTTCTAAAAGTATTGTCCCTTCTTCTCTGAACACTTCAGCTGCCTATTGTAAATGTTTCATATTCTTTTTTATATTTTTACTAAATATGATATCCTCATCAATATAGACTTCCATGAATTGTGAAAATAAATTGAATGCCTTTTCTATTCTCATATAAAATATTCCAAGTGTATTCTTAAGTCTAAATAGCATAACTATCAATTAAAACAAGACAATTGGTGTTGTATATGCTTTTAGTGGTATAGTCTCCTCTTTGATCTTTATCTTCCAAAATCCTAACATGAGATCAAACATAGAATATTCTTTTAGTCTTTCATTCCTAATCTTGCTTCTAAAATATTCTTGATTAGAAACTTGTAGCCATCATCCTTTATGGAAAAATTAAGATCACAATAATCAATAATCATCTCGACCTTACCACACTATTTTTCTACATGATTCATTACCATGAATGTCACACTCATATTAGGTCTTTCACTATACCTAATTAATCCAAGACTAATTAGTTCAGGAAATTTTTCTCAAATTTCTTAATCATCTCATTTGGATAGGCAATTCCCTTACTTCTGATCATTGTACTAGGATCTTTAAGGGTGATTGTAGCCTCTAAAATTGTCTTTTTCGATAGTTTCGTAGATTTTTCTAAACAATTTTCTAATAAATAATATTTTATCTTAGCCAATTTCTATTCTTCATTAATCCTAATAACTTTCAATCCAACTAATTCTCTCCAATACTCAATATTTTTATGGTATTCTCTATCATCATTGGGATAGTTCTCCATTTTAATCGTAGATACTTTCTTTTCTAGAAACATTATGATTTTTCCAAAATAAGTTGGAATAAAATAATTATTGAGAATAATTACTTCTAAAAATATCATTATATTCTAATATATTCTAAGGAATTGATTTCCAATCAAGAATTCATCTGGAAATTGTGGGAAAAAATAAATCATCTGGTCTACAAATATTCTTCCATTAAGTTCAATATAAACCTCCTTTTCTACTTCTTGAATCAAAACCATTGCATTTTAATCAACAGTAACTTGCAACTCTATGTATTCATAGGTTACTCTTGAAAGTTGGATTCATGTGTAAGAGAAGGTACAACCAGTATCAATTAGGGAAACACAAATATTTTCATTTGTACTTAATTTTACTAATGTATCCCATTCCTCTATCTTTTCACTAAGTAATGAAGATCCCATATATCCAATATGAGTTTCTTCATCCTCATAGATAGGTACTAAAATAGTCCTTTGTCCAAATATATTTCTGTAAAATGATATTTTATGTGCTTCTACTAAAGTACCTTCATCTTTTCCAATTGAGATCTCTAGATTATCCAAAGGTTTCTCTAGTATTTCTGATTTAAAATCTTCCATCTTCAAATCTAATATGCCAGATATTGATTCTTATGATATAATATCATCTTTGTATTCTCTTATCTTATAGATGACACGTCTATTTTTGACATGTTTAATTACATCCAGAAGAAGTAGCTTCTGCCTTTGTTCTTCCTCAGGATCTGGTGAAACCCATTCTCTAGGACAAATTAGACTCTTGGGGTTTACCGCCTCTAGTTTAATTACTCTAATTAATGTTTCTTCATCTTGGAAAATATGTGAAGATATTTTGATACACTTCCTTAGAGTTGGTATTTCAATATTGTAGAACTTTACATAAAGGTGAGTAATTAATCTAACACATCATTTGTCGGGTGGACATCCCAAATTCTTTTGCAAGTTCCTTTTATTGATATTTACTTCCAGAGTTCAAATAATACTTTTGTCTATAATAACTACATAAAAATCTAGGATCAACTTTACCAATGATACTCTTGCATGTATATTTTCTCATTCTCCTCCTAATAATGCATTGGAGAAAATTGGATAAAATTTCATTCACTACTATAATTAGGATTTGTAGATCTTGTCCTTTTTTGACAATGGTATCCAGTCTGATCTAGATTATTACAAAATTCGCATACTTAGAATTCTTCTATATCGTCTTATTAACCCTTTCTGTTTTAATCAAATCCATTGTAAATAATTCTCTGTCTATTTTATATACTTTATTTGTCTCTTCATCTTCGAATATCTTGTTCATTTCTCAATATAGTACAAAAGAATTCAGGAATACCTCAGAACAATCAACTCTAGGAAACTTCTATTATTGGAAATATATTATTTATGAATAGATTTATATTTCTAAAGAATGCACCAGATCACCTTCCATCTCATCTAGTTTTACTAGTTTTGGAGAGTCTTCATGTGCTCTAGCCCATGTTCGAATCATGGTTATTCAAAGCTCGCTCAAAATAAGGTAATTTCCTTCTTACTCATCTGAGTTAGAATCTTCTTCCTCTGAGTACTATGAATATAAAGAATATAAACTTTCATAATTTGAGTCTATATCTTTTCCCCAAATAGGCTGAAATAATATTTCTGATAAATCTTCCATCATTATTTTTTTGAGACTTCCTTTTCTTCTTTTTGCATCTGGGAAAATTTCATATCTATGACCCTTATTATTGAAGAACAAAAAACAATCACAACTAGATTGATATTTGACTTTAGGGTATTTAGGATAAATTCCATATTTAGCCTTATTTTTTTATATCATGTCCTTATGGATTCTATTTGGTCTAATAAATTGCTTATATTTTTCTATATTTAAACCTTAAAATCTACTTGATGATTATATTTTTTTAAATCATTTCCATATTTTCTTATATGATTTCTTTCATTCAAACTGGCCATCAAAACACTGTGTTTTGAACAATCTTTGTTGGGTTTTTACAAGCTCATTCCTATTTGGAACGCACCCATATCTTCCTTCAACACCCTATACTTTTTAAAAACAAGAATAACTCGTATATGGAATAAATATTACATCCTACTAAACATGGATCTCTATACAATAGAGTTTTATCGCCTTCCTTGTTGTTTCTTCTTGTAATCCCAAAGTATCTTAAAAATATGAACTTTGGGAAAGACGATTCTTTATTTCTTTGTGAACAGTTCTAGGCCAACTTCTTGGAAGTTTCTAAATAAATACATATAGAGAATATTCTTGATCTTCTGGTCCAAGAAGATAATGCTAATGCTAAAAATAAAAAATAAATTCTTCAAAGTAACACATGTCATAGATTTGAATCTTTTATAAAGTTGTTCTATATTTTTCTACTAATTATCCATCCTGATCTACCAGTCAATTTCCTGTAAACTCCTATTTGATGAAATCAGCTACTACTAGTATAACTTCAACTAGGAATGTAACATATTCCTAGAGAGTTTCTCTCACTTTAGAGTGTCTTAGCATCATATCCCAAAATCATCCTACATTACCTCTCAATGTAGCTCATATAAAATTGAGTGCACTATCTATATTCCATGAGTGTAACCCAACTGATAACATGTAATATTGAAGGTCCAGAGCGCATTCATCTATGGCCGCTCTAGGATCCTTTCGCAATCTATATTTAGGATTCTCCCATGTTGAGGAATTCCTTATGGATGTGTTTTCATTATCCTATATTATTATTGAATATAGATTGGATATGAGGTATTCACTTACCTATTGATCTTCTGAAATAAATCCTTGAAGGATACTTTATTTAATTCCCAAGAGATTGGTTTCGGGAAGATTTTCTACCATACTAGCTTGGCTTCCCAAGGTTTTACACCAAGTCCTTTGGTGGGAGATGACTTAGTTTATTTATTTTTATTCTCTTTGAGTTTTTATTGTATCTATTCTATTTTTTATGCTTTTAATTTAGGTTTTTAGATACACATTAAATATACTCAAGTTCTTATTTCTATTGAGTAATAATATCATGGATCTGTTTCTAGTATTCCTATATTCTCTGAGGAATACTTGAAACTTCTTCCTAATATTATTGAGCTTCTCCTACTAAAGACCATTCATAATTTTCTGCAGTATATCTCTCAGATATATTTTCCTTTTTAGTATCTCGATGTGGATTCATATTAGAGATAGTGTCTTTTGGCTGATTAGAAGCTTCTCTTAAATATTTCTCTTCAAGGCTCTGCCAAATATCTCAAATATTTGGTCCAAGACCAGATCCTCTTCTGGACTTATTTTAATGTTCAAAGAAAAATACTTTTTCTTCGAGATATTCTAGTATCCTTTCAAGGTTTTGTACTAACCACTTATCTTGTCAAAGAATAGATTCAGTATTTCTAACTTTGGACTTCAAATCCTCAATATTTTCCTGAGTTTCTTGGGCTTTATGTCCTAACTCAATTACTTCAGGATTATTTTAGGAAAATCTAGATTTTGAATTTGATGATACTTTATAATCCAAATATAACTATCTTTTTTCTCGTAACAACTTATCCTATATTATAAATGTTTCTTCTCATAATAAATACCTTTAACCATGGAATCCATGAATTTTTTGTGGTAAACTTCGCTAAAGTATCACTTTGGTTGTCTTATCCTAAATCTTTCCCTTTAAGACTCTGCCAAATATCTTGAATATTTGGTTCAATACAGTATCATCTTCTGTACATATTTTACTATTCAAAGAAAAATACTTTTTCTTCTAGATATCCAAGTGTACTTTCTTGGTTTTGGACTAACCACTTAGCTTGTCAAAGTAGGAATTTAGTACGCCAGACTTTGTAATTCAACACATCGATCTTGTCCCGAGTTTCCTTGGATTTATAAACAAACTCAGTTACTTAGGGTTCATTTTCATAGGCTAATATGGATTCTAAATTTGATTATACTTTCTAAGACAAATATAATTTTATTTTTTCTCATAATAACTTACACTACATTATAAATGTTTTTTCTCATAATAAATACCTTTAACCATAGAATATAGGAATTTATTATGGGAAACTCCACTGAAGTTATGCTCTATTTTTCTTCATCCCCCCCATCATAACCAAATCAGGAGAAATTTCTTACAGTAAACTCCAATAAAGTAGTACTCTAGTTCCCCCCCCCATCATAACCAACCCCCCTCCACCTACACACACACACACAAGAGGAATTTCTTACGGGAAACTCTACTGAAGTATTACTCTTCCCCCACCCCTCCGCATATAACCAACTCAAGAGGAGTTTATTACGGGAAACTCTTCTGAATTATCACTCTGTTTGTCCCCCCCCCACCACTCAAGAGGAATTTCTTACAAGAAACTCTGCTAAATTAGTTCTCGGGTTTCCCCCCGCCCCCTAGTCATAACCAACACAAGGTTGAAGATGAATTACAACTAACTGGCCACCTTGGAAGTGGGGCCTATCTGTCATGCCATATTCCAGAGAAGGAACTTTTGGATCTTCCCAGTGGAGGTCTTGGGAAGCTTGTCCCGGAACACCACCATCTTCAGTGCCTTGTAGTATGACATCTTGGCCTCCCTCTCCATCGGTGCCACTCCCTCTTTCTTCAAGCTCACAAACACACATGATTTCTCCCCCTAGAACTCTTCTGTTCGGGCCCCCACCACCACCTCATTCACCTTCGAGTGACAGTACAGAACCTCCTCTATGTGGGTGATGTCACCACACTATAGTGTGTTGTAAATGGTGTCAGCATCAAAGTGGCAGAGGCATATGTTGGTGCCGCCAATGGTGATAATTTTTCGGCACCTCCTCAATTGGTTCACCCATAGGTCAGAGAAGAATTTTTTTGGAGTTATGATTCTTCATGTGGTTTCTAATTTATTAAGGTGCTTTTAACATGGGTCAAGACCATGTGAATTAATTCACGTGGAGACACATTTTTTATGATGACTTTTTTCCCTATAAAAGGTGTTTGTGGACAAGGGTTTGAAATTCATACAAAATACCAAGAGCCGAGCCAATTTGGTGATTTCCTTTGATCGACGATCATTTTTTATTTTCATAGTAGAGTTATACTTTTGAGATACCTTCATTATTTAGGAGTCTCTATAATGTACTTATTAATTTTAGTGGATACCTCTTTCTAGACTAGGTCCTATGGTTTTTCCCATTTGGGTTTTACACGTAAAAATTTCAGTGTCAATATTTATTTTCTGCACATTTATTTTTGAGTCGATGTGCATCCTCTTTTGTTTGGAGGGAAATAAATTTATTTCCTCCGCACGTTCACTTGTCTGTTGTTTTTATGTTCATCACATTTTCTATATTTCCTAACATCTGGTATCATAAGGCTTGTTTTTTTATATTTTTTATGGAATAAAATTATATTTGGATGATTTTGTTGAATGGTACCAACTACCATATGGGGTGACTAAAAATAAAGGATTTTTTTTTGTCAAGTGAATTCATATTTTGATGCTTATTTCCTAGAATCTAGAAAGGATGTCATATGAAGAATAGTCATTTGATAATGATATGGTTTGTGGTTTGATTCTCTAATGGGTCGAGGACAACATGATGAACCACATTGTCAACATCACTCATACTAGAACTTTGTGGGAGAAGCTCAAGACTACCTATACTTACAAGACAAAAAACAATAAATTTTCTCTTCTCAAACAGATGATGAAATTGAGGTACAGAGAAGGTACATCTATTTTTTACTAGTTTAGTGAATATCATTTATTTTTTGATCAGTTGTTTTTCATGGGTGTCAATTTTCAAGATGAGGTTTTAACTCTCTTTTTTCTTAACACTTCACCCAATTCTTGGGAGAATTTAGGTCTTACTCAAACTGGTTCTTCTTCTAATGGTGTTTTAAAATTTAGTTTTGTTAAGTCAGCTATTTTGAATGATGTGGTTAGGAGACACACTCAGGAGAAATCCTCTTCAGAGATTTTAGTCATAGAGAACAAGGGAGAAGATAGGACCAGAGACAGAGCAGTCGAGGTAACAGTAAAGGTAGAAGCAAATCCAGGTCAAAGTAGAGATATTTTTAATTTCATCATTGTGGTAAGAAATTTAATGTTAATAAGTTTTGTTATTAGTTTAAAAGAGAAAATATAATGAAGGAAAATTCATAGAAGAAAAATGATGATGGAGATTATCGTGTCACCACCGCTACAGGGGTGATCTTGTTATTATTTACGACTCCATTAACATTTCTTTTGATGATTCTTATTGGTTTGTTGATAGTGGTGTCAGTTTTCACATGAAATTGAAGAAGGGGTTCTTTACATATTATAGACCAGGTAATTTTGAGATTTTGAATATGGGTAATAATGGTCATGATGATGTTGTATGTATTGGGATTGTTTGTTTGGAGACCAACACGAGAAGTAAGATTATTTTGAATAATGTTTGACATGTGTCTGAGGTTTTCTTGAATCTTATTTCTACCAGTATTCTTGATGATAAATGGTTTATCAGTACTTTTGGTGATTGATAATGGAAGCTTTCCAAGGGAACTTTGATTTTGGATTAAGGGAAGAAGTAGTCAGGTTTTTACTAGACTAGAAAATCTATTTCTTGTGATACTTCTTAAGTTGTTGAGTGTAGTATTTCATCCAAGTTATGGAATAAGAGGCTCAGTCATGTTAGTGAGAAAGGGATTGGTTCTTTTACCAAGATAAATATTCTTCCAGATTTGAAGAGTGTCAAATTGGACACGTGTGATCATTGTATGGCTAGAAAATAGAGCATAGTGAGTTTGAGTAGTCATCCTTCACACAGGAAGTCATAGGTACTTGAATTAGTACATTATTAAATTTGTTGTTTTTTGAAATCTAAGACAATTAGTGGTGGTATTTATTTTATTAAATTTATTTATGACTACTCATGTAAGCTTTGGGTTTATGTTTTGAATGCCAAAATTCAGGTGCTCAGTGTTTTTAATCAATTTCATTATTTTGCTGAGAGGGAATCAGGTAAGAAATTTAAATGAATTTTCACTAAAATGGGGGAGAATATTGTGGTCCATTTGATCAGTATTGCAGGTAGGAAGGTATTCTCCATCAGAAGACACCACATCTGATGGTGTAGCTGAGCAGATGAACATGAATTTTTTGTAAAGAGTTTATTGTTTACATTCAGAAGAAAAGTTTCCTAGACATTTTTTGGGTGAGTATTTTATTTTTTATGTTTATATTATAAATTTATCACCTATAGTAACTTTGCAGATAGACACTCCTAACAAGTTTTGGTATGGTAAAGAGATCAGGTATGATCACTTGTGTGTTTTTAGTTGTAAGACTTTTGTTCATGTGCCTAAATATGAGAGATCCAAAATAGATAGTAATACATGACAATGTATTTTTATTGGCTATAAGCATGATGAGTTTGGGTACAGGTTCTAAGATACTACTTTGAAGATACTTGTCAGAAGCTATGATGTAGTCTTTAAGGAGGATCAGACTATTTTAGACATTAATAAGAGATAGAGATATACTTCTCCAACTTCTAATGGATTTGTTAGTCTTGATCTAGTTTTTGATTCACATTTACCTTATATTTTTTACTCTGATGATCACTTTTATGTACAAAATGATGCTCATGGTGAACGGGTTGGAGTTGACATTTTCGATGCAATTTTTGTTTCTGATGATTCGATTCCATGGGTTATTAATGAACCAACAATTCCACTCCAGAGGTTATCTCGGTATCGTACCATTTCTACTAGGTATTCACCTTATGAGTATGTGATCCTTGATGAAGGGGGGAGAACCAGAATCTTTTGATGAGGAAATGGAAACTGAACAAAAATATATATCAGTTGTGGAAATGGATGACAAGATTACATCATTTCATGACAACCATACTTTTGATTTGGTGAAGTTACCGACAAGTAAGAGAGATTTGAAAAATCGGTGTATTTATCGGATTAAAAATGAACAATCTAGTAATATTACATGATACAAGGTAAGGTTAGTTGTCAAAGGATTCTATCGGAATAAAGGTATTGATTTTGATGATATTTTCTCACTTTTTGTCAAAATATCTTCCACTTAAGTTGTTCTTGGTTTGGATGCTAGTTTGGATCTGTAGATTGAGAAGATAGATGTAAAGATAGCTTTCCTCCATGGAGATTTAGAGGAGGATATTTATATGGATTACCTAGAGGTTTTTGGTTAAATAGGTAAAGATAATCATGTCTACATGGTAAAGAAGAGTTTTTATGGTTTAAAGAAAGATCTGAGGCAGTGGTATAATAAGTTTGAATCCATCGTTTTTCATCAGGGTTCCAGGAAGACATATTCTAATCATTGTGTTTTTGTTCAGATATTTACTGATGATGATTTTATAATACTATTTATTTATGTTGATGATATGATTATTAATTGTCTTGATGCTTCTAGAATTTACATATTAAAGAAGTATCTTTTTCAGTCTATTATGATGAAAGACTTGGGGTCATTGCGACAGATTCTTGGCACGTCGATCTCATGTGACAGGAATGCCAAGAAATTGTGGTTATCTCAGGAGAGATACATTGATAAGGTTATTAAAAGATTTTTTATAGATAGAGACAAAGTGGTTATTACTCCTCGTACATTACATTTTAAGCTCAGTACTAGTCAGTCACCTTCTACTAATGAATAGAGAGAGTAGGTTGGTTGTTTGATGTATGTGATGGTATTTAATAGACCTAATATAGCTCATACAGTTGGTGTGGTTAGTAATTTTCTATCTAAATCATGTAGAGAGAATTGGAGAGTAGGGAAGTATAATTTTTATTATCATCATCATACTTATGATGTGAGATTATGTTTCAGCAAAGGGGAACCTATGCTTTGTGGATTTACAAATTCAGATATGGAAGGAGACATCGATTCAATGAAGTATACTCCAAACTATTTGATCACTTTTGCAGGGGGTTATATCTTGGAAGTATAGATTGTAGAGATTTTTTTATTTACCTACCATAGAGTTAGATTTTATTGTAGCTACATTGGCTTCTAAAGATTTTTTTTGGATGAAACCTTTTATTTGAGAACTCAATTTAAATCAGGACATGTGTATTTTATTTTGTGATAGTGAGAGTGCTATTTTTTTGGTAAATAATACCACTTTTCATGGAAGGTAAAAATATATCAATGTTCAGTATCATTGGATCTGCAACATCCTTGGTTTGAGACAGTTAGAGCTTGATAAGATCCACACTGATGAAAATGGCTCAAACATGTTGACCAAGAGTTTATCCAGAGGTCAATTTTAGATTTTTCAACTGATTGTAGGGTTGGTGGTGATCCCCACTTGATTCGGAGGGGGATTTTTTTGGGAGCATCCTAAATTGGCGCACCCACTGGTTAAATAAGTGTTTTTGTGGAGTTGTGATTCTTCATGCAGTTTCTAATTTATTAAGGTATTGTTCACACAGGTTAATAACGAATGAATTAATTCACATGGAGACACATTTTTTATGCATATTTTTTCCCTATAAAAAGAGGCAGAGGACAACGGTTTGAAACACATCCGCAATACCAAGAGTAGATCCAATTTTGTGATTGTCTTTCATCGATGATCATTTTTCCAATGTATCGGAGGGTTGTGCTTTTTAGATCCCTTCATTTTTGGCGAGTATCTACTATGTACTTATTCATTTTATTGGATCCACCTTTCTGGACTAGGTTCCATGGTTTTTTATTTTTGGGTTTTCCATGTAAAAATTTCGGTGTCAACATTTATTTTCTTCACATTTATTTTTGAGTTACTGGGCATCCTATTTTTTTTTGGAGTGAAAGAAATCTATTCCCATCCGTTTTTCTATTGTTTTTGCATCCATTGACTTTTCTATATTTACCAATAGAGATTACCCAAAGGAAGAACTAGATATTGGCATGAAACATAGAAAGATTCCACAAGTAAACCGGCTACTTTGGCATGGCCCAGTTGATGAGAGAGCTGATGACGATGTTGAAGATCCCATGACAAAAATGGATTACCCCCTAAGGAGATGCCATCATGTCGGAGTTTTAGTTCAATACTATCATATCCTATTATCTCCACAACCTGACCCACACGAATGATGAGTCAACCTTTTGTACTATTCCCTTATAGGAGGTGAAAAATCAGGGTCATGGGGTATAGGGTTGTCACTGTGGAACTCATCATCGATGATGAGGATGAGTTGCGGGTGAAGCATAGAGGTGGGAAAGAGGGACAACTCTTGGAGGGTGATGGATCTTAACTAGGAATCGATGAACAAGATTCTGGATTCACCGTGGCGGAGGAGGGTTGAGATTGTGGGGGTGTACAGCCAGATATTGAGTGTATTGAGGATGGAACCAGCCATGGGTAGGACAAGGTTCAGCTCATACATGGCAGGGATATTGGGAGTGATGATGGAGATGATGTCGCCGGAGCGGATGCCAAGGGAGGTGATGGAGGAGGCTAGGCTAAGGCATCAAAGATGGCTTCCCAGTCGAGGGAGCTTAGCGGGGTGAGGGGAGCAGAGTTCGGAAATATCAAATGCAACTGATCCATTATTTTCATCGACCGGTCAGCTGTGATCTTGGATGGAGTATGGGTTGCATAAATGGAAGATTCTGCAGAATTTTTAGCAGGTGCAGATAAAATTCTATAAAATGGGTCCTACCCCATCGAAATAAATTCCAACTAGAGAGGTCTTTAGTTGGAATAAATTCCAACTTTTGATTTGATTGATATATTGGCACTTCCTCACCTATTTTGGTTTTTTTAAGTTTATCTATTTTTTTATTTTAATATATTATAAAATATATGTAGAGGGATCATTTTTTCCTCCCTTTTTAATATGGTTGATTCATCCATATAGTGCAACCATCATAGCTCTTTAATTATGATAGATCATTTTTAGACATCATCCATGGGTCATTCCTGTACAAATTTATCAGATATGACATTTAAAATATTCCCTATTATAATTTATTAGATACAGATCCAATATTCATTATGGAAGAATCCCCTCAACATAGTGACGCAAGTGTATACTATTTAACAATAGTTTGATACCTTATTGAAAAGATAGAAACATAGAAGACATACAACAAGAACCTAGACCAGGGAGAATTTGATGAACCACAACTTTATATGGAACATTCTTTCCTTTCTAAACCTTCAAATGGCTGGTTGGAAACTTGTTTTAAAAGCATGAGGTGCCTGTTGGCTTCATTTCTATCAACATCCAAATAAACAATCAAATAGCATGGGTTATTTTTGTGGGATGAAAGTATAAAACTTATAAAAAATGTTTCAAAGATAGGTTTTGTTAGTAGTGTTGATTTTTTTGTGTTATAGTAGTACTTTTATTTAAACAACAAGTAGAATAAAATGTGTTTTCTATATAACTAATCTAAAATATTTATCAATTTGGCATGTGTCTTCTTATTTCATACATAACACACTAATACAAAAAATTTTACCTTTAATAAAATGAAATATGATTATAAATTAAAATCAAAAATTTATGAAACTTTATAAGTCATAGAATATAATTAAAAAAATCAAACAACCATGAAATTTTTTTGGATTCATTACAATTTAAACAACCTATAAATTGTGTATAGAATCATCACAATTTAAAAAAATCCAATGAATGTAATCCAATGTCTAAAATATCTTTTATTTCAATTCTACTATAGTCTATATCAAAAGCTAAAGTTTCAAATTGATTGATAGGTCTTTCTACAACAGAGAAACTCTGAAAAAAATTACAAAACTTATATAGAGGAGTGATGTTGTTACTGAAATTAAATTTAAATGTGTTTCTATGACTGAAATAGCTGAATCTAATTGTTATTGATCTATAGATCCCTATATTAAAAGAAAAATGATTTCAAAGACCAAATTATTATATCATGAATACTCTATGAGATAAAATACCTTATAAAATGAAAAAAAAATACCAAAATCATAACACTGGAAATTTTCTTTTTTATTCAAATTTTTCCACTTTCAACTTCTAGTATCTAAAAACATTTGAATATATCTCCACTTTCATGTTTTTTTTTTGTTTTGAATTTATCCATTCTTATAACTTTTATAGAAGTTTCACGACCAACAACCCTATCCATTGATATATTTACAATACTCAAATCTTTTAAAAATTTAATAAAATTATAAAAATTAATGTCAAACCTTGTATCTGTCTCACAAGAAACGGTTATCAAATTCATTCCCATCCATGTCAGTCTTTATAATGATTTTCTATAACTATCTTTCTTCCAGCATATACATCAATATATCCTTCTTCAAACATTATAATAATTCAATTTATTCATATTCATCTCCATAAAATATATTCTCCATGTATTTATCTCAAATCAAATCGATCAATTTTTTTAAACATGATAGCAAAGATTCCCAACCAAATCAAATTTTTGACATGAACACTGTGAAAATTCATTAAAAGCATCATATAAATCACAAAAATGATCACCATAACCAATAATTCCAATGAAATAACTTAATGGTACTCCACTTTCATTACATAATATAAAAAATATTCAACTAATCATTTAATATTCATATTGAAATAAATAAAATTTATTAGGTGTATACCTATCAAGAACCAATGCATATTAAGGGTAAATATTTCAAGGAAACTTATCTTGTATCTCAAATTCATACTTTATTTCTTGATATCAATTTTCCTTAAACAATCACTCAAAATTCTTTAAAAAATATACAATAATCAACTCTATATGAATGTAATCGTTAATAAACCCATTAAATCATTCACTTAAATAAGTGATACAAATAACCAATGATAAATAATATTTCAAAAAGTAATGTTCCCACTTATATCATAATAAAAATACATCATCTAACCACTATGATTTTCCATCCCAAAATTTGGTTCTTAGAAAATCCCACTCCTGATCAAACTGTTATACATCATGGTATTAGAACATACACTTCTGAAATCTTGTGAAAAACTAGATCCATATTTCATCTGATTACCTAAATATTTAATTCCATTTTACATCAAATTTCACATGAAAAGTAAGTGTCGAGTTTTGAGTAAAACTTTAGAAATTTATTTTTCCATTGTTGTATCTTGATTAGTATATAATGTTTAGGGTGCCTTCTTGTGATACACCTCTATTTTTTTGAAACAAACAATAAAAGTAACTTTCTGTTTTATTATATAAAAAAGATTACCAAAAAAATACAATCTCAAAATGATGATTCAATCTCATAAATACACATAAAGTCTTAAACTATTTATTAGTGCTAAAACTGGTGTCAAATACAACAATATATCCAAATAACTCATAACTTGTCTTTATCTTTGGATTATCCATGAAAATATTTTTAATTTGTTCATTCAAAAAAAATTCAAAGTGTATACAAATAATGGATTGTCCTGAAATTATCTTTACAGTTAGTCTACCATAAAACTTTCATCCCCATAAACCAAATCTCGTTACAATTTATACCTCAAAAAATCAACTAATCAACATGCATATATTCAACAACATCTCAGCCTCCTGCAATACTTGTTTCTAATGAGAAAGAATCATTTGATTTAATACCAACTAAAAAATTCACAAACAACTCATTTTCTTTTGCTTCTACTCTTTTTCTTTACAACATAATCATATTAGTTGATTTTGGATTGTACAATGGATTATTATGATCTTTCATAAATACATTTCATGCATATTTCCCACAAGACAATAAAAAACCCATTCAAACAAGGAACCCTTATTATGTATTGACATGAGTAAATTTCACCATCTTATCACTTTTATTAACCTTTATAAGGTATTATTTGCTACATGTATAAATACATGATGTGATAACTAATTTATCCTTTCTCCTTTTATTCAATTACTTTCAACATACACTGAACCCATTTTCTCCTCCAAACATAACATAGAAATAATGTGCATCATCAATTAATATAAACTTAATTCCTATAGATGGTTTAATACTAGATGATTCAACATCAACAAAATCATTGGGACAACCTACAACATAGAAACTTGGATTTATGTACTTTCTATGAGGACTCACTGCAGAAAATTTCATTGAACGTTTCATTGAACGTTTAACTGGAAGCTTTATTGAAAATCCATGAACCAAAGTTTCTATGTTACAAAAAAACAAATTTTCCACAAATACATGTGGGTTTTTCCAACCATATACATGGAAACATTATAAGACTAGAATATGTATCCATACTTAGTGGAAGCATGTTTCTACATGTGAGAACTGACTGTTCATTAATAGTTGGATCTATTGAAAGTGGGAGTTTGTTAGATTTGATTCCCTAGAACCAACTAACATTGTACTTATGATTACATGTATATTCAAAGATATGAATATTAATTTAAATATATTATCATATATTGATTTTTATTCTTTATAAAATTTATGTGATAATGTTCTATAGTATCTGTCACATTGAAAATGGCATAACAGTTCCTCGATATTATGAGAACCATGAAATGATCTGATGATATTATTAAAAATATTTTTATGGTTGGATAACGTACTATACAAAGGCACGTAGTACATAGATTTTCATGTGTGAGTACTCGTAAGTGGATGAGGATTATTTTGATGAAGTTCATACTTGTAATCTCTAAGAGGAGTGATTATGAGAATAGACCTGTCAATAGTAATTATTCATGTTTTAGTTTCATCAGATATTCCTATCTATGAACATGTGAATTGATCCTTGAATTTAAGATTATCATTAATGCATGTCATGAATTTCACACTATTATTTACTAAAAAAATTATTATGTCATATGTTGGTGGGAAGTATGGTACATTGGGTTCTTTTTGAATGAAATGTTATTAATGGATAAGTTGAGGAAGAATTTTTTCCTTCCATATTTATGGTAGTTGATATCTCAAACCATTGATTAAAATATAATTTCTGTATATATTCCATGGTCATAGTGTAATGGAATTTGTTTTAGATAGTCAAAGAAAGATGTATCAAGCATATAGGTTGATGATACGGTTGTGTAACCTGCTTGATAAGATATTGAGACAAATAGATTATATTACATAGTGAGCATTCGTATGTGGTTTTCGACATAGTGACATTAAGTTATTTATCTTGGGTGCCTTGACCCATTTCTAGATAGTAATCTTGGACTTTAAGCGTACCTTCCTAATGCCAATAAGAAATAATACTAGAGAGTTACATAATAAATGTTTCTATTGATCTAAATTAAATTCTATTTGAATTTAATTAATAGAATAAATATTATTCTCAAGACCGAGGAATAATTTTATTCAAGTTTTACTGTGCATATATCATGAGGATACAAACAGTCCAATATTTCTTTGCAGATACATTGCATATGAGATCCAACATTTCAGAGGGCAATAATAGACAAACACCAAATTTCCAAAAGCCATATGTTCCTCATTAAGTCAGAGATCATGACATCCAAGTCGTCTGATGTGTAATACGCTTAGAAGGATGGAGACAAAGGTATGTCAAAATCACATACAGCAAGTTCCTTGTGACCAAGTGGGTGGAGAAAACCAGAACTAGAGTTAAAAAACATTAATTCCCCATGTAAAATCATTACCACTGCATTTTATGGAGGTAAAAATAGCTTTTCAACAGCAACATCTCAAAAAAGACACTCAAAGAGGTAGTAGATCATCCTTTAGCAAGACATTGAACAAGCAAGAAAGGTGCATCAGCACTCAAAAGGGGGAGGCACAAGAAGCCAAAAGTGGCTATAAAAAAATATGGAAATAGGGGTCATAGGTCCTGAACATCAAAACTCAAATACTTAAAGTGACATGACCAGAGCTCATGAAACAAAAAGTAATCACGAGAAATCAAGTCCAAGGTGTGTCTCTAAAGTTGAAATTCTGATTCTTCTTGAATTCTTAAATCATTCTTATGAGCATGTGTTTTCTGATTTCTAGGTATATTTCAGTAGATATCTCACTATGTACATATTTCTGATGAGTTATTTCATCTTGTTCATCTATACATGCATGAATTTCGTCACTCAGAGAAACTTCATCCTTAATCAGATAGGCATCTCTATATATAGGATCTTTGTCCCTATCATATTCTTCCTCTTCATCAGAGATTGCAACAGGTTCAACCAGATGTTTGGGAGGCCTAGCATCCTTACTAGAGGCTTGAAGGGATCTTGTGATTATTTTTCTTTCCATTTCATAGTAGTTTATGTGTTTCCTAGTCTTTCTGGGATTCGGGGTAATGTACCCATCTGCGTCCACCATCAGTTTTTTCCATTTCCTAGCACTTCATTTGAGATAGTCCTCCTCTTTGAAGAGAGTTATTAGAGATGTCTTCTTGTTTTATGTCCCTTATGTCTTGTGGATCTATCTGACCTTGATTCATCACCAAGGAGATAGGAATAGTGGTGTGACTGGTGACAACCAGAATATCCTCCATGATGCCTGGCATTGCTTTATTATATATTTATATTATATATATTATATTATAAATATTTTATTATAAATATTTATATATATTATAAAATTATTTTATATATATTTATGTATACCATATTAATTATAAATTAATTTAGTAAATATATATATATATCATTTAATTATATTATATATTTCCAATTATATGATTGTATTTAATTGTATTTAGATGCATAAATAAATATAATTGTATAATTATATATACATTTATATATATTTATTTGTATAAATTTATTTTATATAATATTAATTATATATAACAAAAAATCATAAAAATATTATATAAATATATACATAAATATGATTTATTTAAAAAATAAATCATATAAAAACTCAAACTTGTATTTTTTATAATTTATATTATAATAATAATAAATATATATTTTAAATAATATGTTTATGATTTTATATTATATGTAATTAATATTATATGATATACAATTTATACAAATAAATATATATTGATGGACACAATATTACACAACTATATTTATTTAAATATATATATATATTAATGTACATAATATTATAAAATTATATTTATTGAAATACATATATATTAATGTGCATAATAATAAATATATGTACCGAGATACATTATATAAATATTTTTATAAATTGTATTTCATATAATATTAATTATATATTTATATAAATTATATTTCATATAAAATTATATAAATATTTGTATAAATTTTATTTCAAATATAATATTTGTATAAATTGTATTTCATGTAATATTAATTATATATAATATAAATATTTGTATAAATTTAATTTCATATATATTTATTTCATATAATATTAATTATATATTATATAATACAATTTATATAAATGAATATATATTATTTTAAATAATAATAAATATATGTATTGAAATACATTATATAAATATATTAAATAAATACTTATATATATATATATTATATATAAATAAACATGTAAATAAGATATAAATATGTATTTAAGTAAATAAATATATTTATAAATATATAAAAATATGTGTATATACATTAGATAAATAGAATTATAAAATATATACTCAAATGTATGGAAATACACATATACAATGTATAGTTTATATAAATGTATAAATTTAATATAATATAAATGTATTATAATATAAATACATAAATATATAATATAAAAATATATACATTAATTTATATAATTATATATGTATTTAAATATTTATTGACATAATATTTATTTTAATTAGTCTTATAATATATATAAATACAATAATGTCTAAATAATTTAATAAAATGTTAATGGGATAGTGGTAATGGTGCTGCAGTTTTAGGATAGTGGTCTAGGCTTTGAAACTGATAGAATTTATAAATTTTGAAAGCCTTATAGGATTTCTGGGGTGCTGGTGAATGGGGACCGGGAGGGGGTTGGATGAGATGGGCACAGGAATGGGAATGGGAGGGGAGATGAATGGGATGTCCCATGAGAAACGGGTGAACGGGATGGGAGGGGAGAGGAGGAGGGATGGGATGGGCTGTAGGAAACTGGGTGAACGGGGGGAGGAGGAGGGATGGGATGGGATGCGGGAAACCGAGTGAATGGGACGGGAGGGGAGGGGAGGAGGGATGGGAGGGGAGAGGGATGGGCTGAGGGTGTGGAACTGGAGGGAGCAGGGTGTCTTGAACGGGAGGGGGATCGCTACATGGAAAGATTTAAAAAACCAATTAAATTATTTATAGGCAGTTCTAAAAATCGCCTCTAAATATGGTTTAATTAAAAGGGGTTAAAACCCTATCTAATTGAGTATTAAATAGAGGCGATTGGGAACATCCTCTAATTGGGCTCATGCAACTCAACTAGTGGTATTTGGAAACCACCGCTAATTTAAAAAATAATTTAGAGGGGGTAAAACCCCCCTCTAAATTGATGTTCTATGTTTCAATTAGATGGGGTTTTAACTACCTCTAATTGAACCTCCTCTAAATTATTCACTAATTTACTAGTGGTTCTTCAAAATCATCTCTAAAAACAGTCAGCAGTCACATTAGTGGTGGTTCTTCGTAACTGATACTAGTGTATTTATAAGGTGTTAAAAATTCTTCTAAACTAAAAAATAACCCCTTTTAATCGAGTCATTTTTTTGTAGTGAACACTAACGACGTCCGTTCAAGAGGTAGTTCTCATCGGGTCTCACTATTAGAAGTATAAACTATAAGTTTTAAGAGATACGATACACAGATGAGGATCACTCCTAAGTCAATGAGGTATACCAACAACTCAATATAGATTAACCTGATAAGTATAGTATTGACACCTTCATAGTGTTGGTCACGAAGATACCAAAAACTCTACCTAGGGTAAGAACTTGATAAAGGATCTCACTTAGGACCTCACAGAAAGATTCCAACAACTTTATCCAAGAATTCCTACTAAAGGGACCACTATCCTATGTGTAGGATGTGATTCTATACTAACCCTCAAAAAAAGGATATAGGGAACATTCTCTAATGAAACTTTTCCAAGATATAAAGTACAAGGGCTTCAATCCTTCTTTGAATGGGTACTTGGCATGTACTGGCAATACACGGTGTGTCCCTTCGCCACTGGGTCCTAACCGTGTAAAATGGCACGTGCTCGTGTCAATGTAAAAGTACAAGGCATTCCCATTCCCATATACTTATTCTCGTGTCTAAGTACATGTCTATTCCCATATACAATTGGAATGGTTGAGTCTGTGTTGGAGTACAAGGTGTTCGCATGACTGTGTACTCTTGATCATGTTTGGCTGCCATCCCAGGTACATGCTAAGCCATCGGGGAAGGGTCACATTCCGTGTGATAGGTTCACACACCATGTGATACTTGTCTTTCTCCAAAAACCCTAGCATCCACTATGAGGGTCCCACATAGTGTGTAGCTTCTTAGTACATGTTGTGTTGATCAGGATTTCCTAGAAACCCTCGTTCTTCCTTCTGTGTACGGTTGTGTCACCGACATATCGGATTCCAGCTACAATTTCACCAGGAATCACAAGTCTACTCAGTGCTAACCTTATTGTCATCAATCGCTAGATTTCGGCCACAAAACCCACTCAGAAATCATATGCACACGTCAAACTGTTGTCACATGTTGAAGAACACAAAATCAGGTATCCAAAACTGTCTCATCCACTTCCACTTTCTTCATCACACGATCACCATGTCGCGTCGAGCCTGAATATACATTATCAAATCGTTGCACCAAGAAATGGGGGCACAATGTTGGATTTCTCAGTGTTTTTCAATCCGAATACCAAATGATATCCTATGATGATTGAAGAAATTGGGAAGAAAAACACAATCAAAAATACGATAAACTAACCTCGTCCAATGTTTATGTTAGTATATATTTTTTTCTGTTAAAATAATGAATGAAGAGATAACCAATTAATCACAAAGCAATTTCCCAAAAAAGTCCCCCACAGATAACCCATCCCACAAAAGTGATTGATCTGCGAATCATTCTATTAGTTGACTAATTCACGTTCATCATAGAAATACATAATGAGGAAATAATCCAATCAAAAAAACATCCTACCTCAATTTGGATCGATCACTGATAAATAAAAAAGTTTCATCATTGTCATATTCAAGATCCTTTGATTTCATTCTATATTGATTGTCGAACTATGATCTGACTATCATTCTTCTGAGAGAGATCCTCCAATACTCTCTCCAATGGTTCTGTAATATCTCTAGGTTTATGTGGATAACCCTATAATTTCATCATAATAGTTTATTTATATATGAAATTAGGTCCTTATGTCAATGAACAAATAAATTAATTCATTTTATTTATTATATTCATTTTTATGGATGTGATGAATTTTTCACTAATGCCCCACACCGGAAAATGTTATGTTGTGCCTGACCTAAAAACTATGTTTAGAACTCAATGTGCCCTCATGTTTTTGATCTAGGCCTTTGTTTATAAGTTATTCCACTTTTTCAATAAAATTATATGTTAGTGTTATTTAATATATTTCAAATATTTCAAATATTTATTCTAGGAACATCGGGTCTTGGAATCACAAGTTGTCTCAATGCTTGGTCTCAAAAATTATCCATACAATATTTAAAAATATTACATGGAAAATTGGATTCATTAAGTTCTCCCCACCTTGGGAATTTATATCCTGAAAATCCAAAAACAAGTGGCTATAGAAAGATATGTGAGTACTAAGCATGAATCTGAGCCTCCCACTCTGAGGTTCTCTCTTGAAGATTCATGTTCTTCCACCATACAGGCACTAAAGGAATCACTCACCCATGAAGGATCCTCTACTCATGATACTCGATCTCTATCGGGTACTTAGAAAAGGTATCTTCATCATTGATTTTCATCTCACCCTAATTTATAACGTTCATGCACACACCTATTCAGTTGTGACACATGGAAAACATCATATATACAGTCTAACTATTGTGCTAGAGTTAAGCGATATGCCACCTCGCTAACTCTATGAAGTATCTAGAAAGGGTCAATGAATCTTGTAAATATATTGCCTCCCTGAACAAATCCCTATAATCTACATTGAGGTGAAACCCAAAACACACGGTCTCCCTCCTCAAACTCCAAAGGTCTCTATTATCAGTACGCATAAGAATTCTGATGGATCTATGCAGTCCTCATCCACTCTTGGATGATCTGTACCTTCTCGATGGTAGCTCGCACCAACTTTGGTATCAAGAGTTCAAACTCTCCTAGGTTGTTCCAACAAAGTGGTTACCTACAGGTTCACCCATACAAGGACTCAAATGGTGTCATACCAATGGTGTAATGGTAGCTGTTGTTGTACACAAACTCCACTAGTAATAGGTGATCCTCCCAGCTACATCCGAAGTCCAATATACAAGATCACAACTTTTCCTCCAAAACCTAAATTGTAACACCCTGATCTTTTTATGTTATATATTTTTTCTTTTTAATTTTCTTTGATGTCTTGTGTTGTACGCTACACCAAGATAAGCTTCTGCTATACACAACATTGGTTTAGCTTGTGGTATACGCAACACTGTGTTTGGCTTGTATTACACACAATTTCAAGTTCTTTTGATGGAATTAATTTCACAAAAGATTGAGTTTAAGTGAACAAATAAATATTATTATAACCTATTCATTATAATTTCAAGTATGAATAGTATTAACTTTCTTCTGAAAAACTATTTAAATGAAAATAAGTGAGTTTATAAAATAATAAAATCACTATTTATGGATTTAATTAATGTAATATATATGTAATATATTAAATATAATGTTTAAAATTAATTTTATATGTTTTATAGTCATTATATAGGAACAAATTCAATTTTTTGGATAAAAGAAGTATTTTTCAAAAAATGCAGTTTTGTCGCTTTTTGATGACACACCCATTTTTAATCTAATTTTTAACACTTTTATATATTTTATTTAACAAAATAAACTTATTATTTGGAATTAGGATATAAAAATTTACTTTGGATGAATTTTTTATATTTTTCTGATAAGTTTTAAGTTGTGATGAATAGTAAAATATACTAACTTTTAATTGAACACAAATTTTTCATTGAAATAATTTATATGGGTGAATTGTATTATTGAATGGTTTTAAAGTAAAAATAAAATTTATTTTTATCATTTAATACAATTTTAGTCATTGGAAGTAATTTCACATTGAAATTTGATATAAACACATGTCAATTGTTTATGGTTTTTACTTTTTTAAAACTTGTTTTCTCGTTCCCTCAATGGAATTAATTTTAATTTAATTACTGTAACTTATGTGTTTAAAATTTTAAAAAAATGGATTCCATATTTTGAATCAGTGGGTTAAAATTATGTTAATAGGTTAATTTTATTTTTTGGATATTATGAATAGAAACTACAGTAATTTTTATTTAACACGGTTAAAGGTAAATCAGGTAATTTAGGTAAAAAATTAATATGATAAGGATGATACAATTACCCTAAAACCTTTAAAAATCCTATTGGATGAGTAACCATCAACCCTTAACTCCTAAGGATCATAATTGACTCATTTAATGGACTTTTTTCTATGAAAATTATATAAATATTATTAAAATAAAGGAAAGTGACATGAAAGTGAAAAATATCACCCTCTTATTTCTTATAAGTACAATAATTTTAATATAGTGATAAACATGATAAAACATTGATAATAAATAGTATACATAAATTTAATGAAATTATCTACATCATGGTGATTTATTTATAATTTTAGAGATTAAATAATTACCCTAAAGGCTTATACAATGAGGATGCAGAAATTATTTTATTGATAAAAAATCAATAAAATAATTTTAATTAAAATGATAATAACCATTAAAAGAACAAAATACTTGATCAAATCTTATTTCTAGATTACATCTCGATCATAATCATCTAAGGTTCAAGTTATTTACCATTTTTATCCATATTTAAATGATTATGTCACTTATAATATTTTATTTAAAGTAATGTTAAAGTTGTCACATTCATGTTTTAATAAATATAACATTTTTAATGTTTGATTTCCCAAAATATATTATAAAATGTAAGTATTAATATAAAATATAGATTATATATCTTCATTATAGTATTTTATTTTTAATTTTTACCCAAAAAATAATTATATTAAATAATTACACAAAACTGATGTAGTAATTATTTTATTAATGGGAATATTAATTTAATGTTATTAAAAATAAAAAAATAAATATAATTTGGCAAAATTAATATATCCAAAAAAATTTATAGATTACCTTTACCCCTTATAGATATAATAAAATATTTGGTTCAAGGTTAGCATCTTATCTTTCTATTTTTAACAATCCATTAAATGAATAGTGTCAAAATTCACACTATTGATATTTTGTCAACATAATGTTTTATTAAATTATTTAAAAATCATAAAATATTTTAAAAAATAAAAATTATTATTTTTTGCTCTAAAATTTTCATTATTGTATATTTATGGTCTTATTTACATCAAATAAGTAAAAAATTACACTATTTTAATATTGAACAATTTGTTACCTTAGTTAAAATTAAAAGAGAATAATTAAGGGTAAAACGAAATGATAAAGTTTAAAATGAAATTAAAACATGTCTAAAAATTATTTTTTGATGATATTACAACCTTAACTCATATCATCTTCAAAATAAGGACATTTTTTAGGTTTTTGGATGTGGTTTGAGTTTGTTATAAATTAATATTTTTAGAGTTTCCAAAAGTGCTTCTCACCTAAATTATAAAAGGGAACCTCGTCCGTCACCTCTTCACTTCACTTTGATCCTTCAATATCAGACATACCCTGAAAATTTTTCCTTATCATCTTTCCTATTAATATTCTAGATATTCTGGTCTTCTCAAAAGACTAACTCTAGTGCTTTAATAAGAGAACTAGAGGGAGCACGCTGAAGAAGAGGTAATCTCCTCTACTGATTCTTTCAAATTATATCTTCTTCTACTTCTTCTTCATGATATTTTTCCATTCTAAAGTAATAAATTCAGTATCACTTATATAATGATATGTTGTTATAATTATAGAACAACCATATTCTACCTTTTATCCATCGTATGAAAAATGAAATCACTATGTGTGCGTACGTACGGCTTACCATCTCCACATCATAGTGTAATATGTTTTTCACTACCACCTTACTTGGATGGATATAATGATGGAAAAAATAACTATATATAATTATTATAAAATTATTTATATTCTAGAACAACATATATACCATCCACTTCTATAGCATTTAACAATTATCAGAATGATATTTTTGCTTATGCGTACGTACGACCAACCGTCTCCATGATGCGATGTTATTCATTCTATAAGATATCCATTAAATAAATATTATATAATTTTACAGAATGAATAAACATGTTATATATTATTTTAATATTATTTTTAAATGATATAAATATGACCTAATAATGAGAACCAGAACTTATTCGACAAAACCTACATAAGAACATAATGCAGTTAATACCCGAATAACGAGTAACAATGAAATGTTACAAACAAACGGATGATAATATGATCATATATGATATCATAAAAATGAATATGATTATAGAATAAATCAATGACATTATTTAAATCATTATACAAGAGTTTTGGATACATACAAAAGATATCAGACCAAAGGTGAGAGATTATTTTGTCTCACTTTTATTTTTGTGGGACATATATCTTATACTCCACCTATTTATTTTGATTTTTGTTTATGCTTCCCATTAATGTTTTTAATATTATTATTATAAAGGTCATAATATGAATAAAATTTTATTTATTTTATGAGACATACGATGTGACTCATTATAAATTGGTAAGGGATAATTTCACAAATCTCATTATTATTCAAGATTTTTTATACTTAAGTATTTACTGGGGTGTATTTATCATCCATGTCCATGTTTTATACATATATAATATAAAATATTCTTCATATTATTATAATATTGTTTAAATTCAACTTTACCCATTGGTGAATTTTTAAAAAATGGTATAAAAATAATCTTTTTTCGCTTTTGATGTGAGGTATTTTTTGACTTTCGGACAAAAGTATGAGAAGAATTTTTCTTTTAACTTATACAACATGAACAGATTTTTAAAATTTTATAATGCATTATTTCCATGAAGATTACTTTACAATACTTTAAGTTTATTTTCAAAGAAATTATTTTCTTTTAAAATTGTGTGGCATTTTTAGAAAAGAAAACTTTTTAAAGAAGAATATATATTTTCCTCAAGAATTAATTTCAAGTGTTTTATCAAAATTATTTTCCATATAAGATGACATTATTTAAATAGGGTTATGTTTATATCCCTATTATTTCTATGGTTTTATTGTGTTTATGATGTAATTCTATTTATGAAATGAATTTTTTTATATGGATTATTATGGAATGATGTTTAAGAAACCCATTTTAATCCTTAGGTTATTCTATGATGAATGATTTATGTTTTTGTGGAATATTTAAGAATGATTTAAATATTATATGTGTAGGAACTATATCTCCCTCCAATTTATTGGGTAAAGATTAATATCTCATGAGATAGACATGATTAGAATAGAAAGTAAGTCTAGTTCAGTAATACAGGGATGGAACATTAAGTAAATCTGATTTAGTAATATAAGGTCGGAATGAAGAGAGAACTCGGTTCAGTATAAGACTTTTTCCACTATTATTGTCTTGGCAATGAGACTTGGCTAATATGGAAATTATTTTCTTTACTTATGTGTTTTCCAAAAATCATGTTTTGAGCCATTTATATTTTCTCAAAGTTCATGATTCCTTTATGATTTATGCCTTGTGAACTTCCAATATTTATTTCATAACTCAATATTTTGATATATGTTATATGTGGTATGGTTTTCAAAAGGTATGTTCATGTTTTTACATTATTATGTTCATGTTTTATTTGATATTTTCCTTGTTTAACCTTAATGATCATCTGAGGTCACCTTTTTTATGTTTTCTTATCCCTGGGATATAAATAAAGGTTTTAGGTTGGAAAACTAAAGTGGAAGATCTTTATGGTATATGTTTAAGATCTCTCACCAAATTAGGAGAATGTGTTCCCTATTTCTAAATACACTAAACTAATACAATCATTTGGCGTCTATTTTTGTCATTTATTAATTATTCCACAAAAAGTAATGTAATATTCATATACGTCAAGATAGGGTATTTACAGTTGGTATGAGAGTGAAGGTTTAGTTAACCTTTGGAAACTACAATGTGAAAACTTTAATGAGATCCCTAGAGATATTTCTAATGATATGTCTAGGGATGTCCCTAAGGATAAGTCTAATTATAGGTTACACTCATAGAATTTTGGTAACAACCATGAATAACCTAGGATTATACCTAAGGTGTCATAGATTGATATATTATAAGTAATTTTCCTTGGTTATATGATTTTCATCTATGATAATTGTTTCTCAGACTTTTCTTTATAGTCTTAGTCAATATATGGAACTAGATAGAACATGGTTAACATTGAATGTTTTAGATTTGGAAAGTATGGGTATTATGAAAATTGATTTCCTAAGTAGAAATATCATGAAGATAATCATGAAAGTGGTACAAGTATTGGTTAAACTACTGAGGATAAAGAGATTGTAAATGACATGTGAAAGGTATGGGATGTTCAAGCATTATTGTTTACTTTAAACCTAAGAAGTTTGGTTATATTAAGGTTGAGGAACCTTATTACATGATTCATATTTTAGGAAAGACTAAGATGGTGGATCATGGGTAATGGTTTAAGAATAAATTTGGATGATTTAGGTGTATATGTTTCAGAATTCAAAGATTATGTTATATGAATCATGAAGTATATAACTGTTTTCAGTATAAGTTTTTCATTAAGAATTAGAAAGGATATGTTGAATGATTATAAGGACCTAGAAAATTTATTTAAGGGTAAGGTTATATACTTGGAGAAAACATGATTAAGGGAAAGATAACCCTTAATATGTCCCTTATGTTAAGATAATGATGTTTGGATAAAGATATATTGAATTTGAATAAGTAAATTGGATGATACTAGATTCTTGTGAACTAATAATGGATTTTTTGTCAAGAGGGTCATGCTTTCATGGATAAAGTATACAACGTTTTGGGACTTAAGAAATATATCCAACAAGTTTTGGAATAATGAAATATGCATGTTTTCAATAAGGATATATGGGGGATAAATGTTAAGCTGAGTTAGTGTACCTCTTTATAAAGTTTTGGATTTTCATTTTTTTGAAAGATTTCAAGGTTATCCATTTATGGATAATAAAAGTTAAACTCTAGATGAAGTTTGTTTGATTAAAGTATTATCTCACTATAGGTGGACTTATGCATATTTGACAACTCGTACTAACCTTTTTTTTGTGATAAATATAGATGGAATGACCTATCATTCTATTTATGGATTGCATGATATGTTAAAGCTTTAGGAGTGACAAATTCAACTTCATTTATTTGAATAAGAATTTAAGGGGAAATTGTTCAAGTCACAACCAACGGTGAGATTTTATCAAAAAAATGTAACTATATCTTCTCATGAAAAATTTTCAACATTGGGAAAACGGATCATGATGTAAAAGGGTGCCTTATTATCATCATTTTTTATGATATCAATGGCCTCTTTCATGCTTTTTTAGCTTATGGTTTTGGGATTTTTAACCTTCAATGGAT
This sequence comes from Viscum album, assembly GCA_963277665.1. Taxonomy (NCBI): domain Eukaryota; kingdom Viridiplantae; phylum Streptophyta; class Magnoliopsida; order Santalales; family Viscaceae; genus Viscum; species Viscum album. Next base: position 1,038,874,435 of record OY728126.1, read on the forward strand.
CACAAAATTTCTTAGGACCAATGATATTTATCAATATATATGATTATTTATTCTTTTCTTCCATATCCAATCTTTACCTATGTTCTCCTACATAAATACCTAGTTATGATTTGCATTAGGTAACTGTTATTTTCCAACTATTCCTTTTTAAAAGGATTTTTTAGTCCTTGTTTTTATGATGTGGGTTTCTGTGAGATAAAATTTAATGTATTAAATCCTTTAACAACCCAGAAAAATTTCAAGGGCGAAATTCATTTTAAGGGGGCTATAATTTAACACCTAGATATTTTTATGAGATATATATTTTTCTATTTTCTTTTATGTGTTGTGTTGTACACTACACCAAGATAAGCTTGCGCTATACGCAATAGCGGCTTAGCTTGCGGTATATGCAACACTATTCTTGGCTTGTGTTACACACAATTTGAAGTTTTTTTGATAGAATTAATTTCACATAAGATCGAGTTTAAGTGAAAAACTAAATATTATTATAACATAGTCATTATAAGGGAAAGTATGAACAGTATTAACTTTCTTCTGAAAAACTATTTAAATTAAAATAAGTGAGTTTATAAAATAATAAAATCACTCTTGATGGATTTTTTTATTGTAATATATATGTAATATATTTAATATAATGTTTAAAATTCATCTTATATTTTTTCTAGTCATGATATAGGAACAAATTTAATTTTTTGGATAAAAGAAGTATTTTTCAAATAAATGTAGTTTTTCCTCTTTTTGATGGTGCACCCATTTTAAATATAGTTTTTGACACTTTCATATATTATATTTAAAAAAATAAAATTATTATTTGGAACCAGGATATAAAATTTTACTTTGGATTATTTTTTGATATTTTTCTGATAAGTTTTAAGTTTTGATGAATAGTAAAAATATACTAAATTTTAATTGAAAACAACATTTTCATAAAAATAATTTATATAGATAAATTAAATTATTGAATGGTTTTAAATTAAAAATATAATATATTTTTATAATTTAATACAATTTTGTTCATTTTAATTAATTTCACATTGAAATTTGATATCAACACATGTCAATCTTTTGATGGTTTTTACTTTTTAGAAACTCATCTTCTTGTTCCTTCACTGGGGTCAATTTTAATTTAATTACTAAAATTATCTGTTTAAAATTTTAAAAAATGGATTTAATGTTTAGAATCAGTGTTTCCAAATTATATTAATATGTTGCTTTTATTTTTTTGGATATTATAAATAGTAACCATGGTAATTTTTATTTAACACGGTTAAAGGTAAATCTGGTAATTTAAGAAACAAATTAATATGATAAGGACAATACAATTACCCTAACACCTACCCAAATATTATTAGATGATTAAACATAGACCCTTAACACCTAAGTATCGTAACTAACTCATTTAATGAACTTTTGTCCATGAAAATGATATAAATATTGTTAAAATAAAAGAAAGTGACATGAAACTGACAAAATGTCACCCTCTTATTTATTATAAGTATAATAATTTTAATAGAGTGATAAACAAGATAAAACTTTGATAATAAATATTCTCCAAAAATATAATAAAATCATATACATCATGGTAATTTATTTAGAATTTTTAAAGATTAAATAATTACTATAAAGGCTTAAAAAATGATGATGTAGAAATTATTTAATTGATGAAAAAACAATAAAATAATTTTAATTAAAATGATAATAACCATTAAAAGACAAAAAAAACATGACCAGATATTATTTTTAGAGTATATCTCGACCATAATCATCAAAGAGCCGAGTTATTGACCATTTTGAGTCATATAAATGATTATGACACTTATAATATTTTATTTAAAGTAATGATAAAGTTGTCACATTCATATTTTAATAAATATAACATTTTTAATGATTGATTTTCTAGAATATGTATTCAACTATAAGTATTCTTATTAAATCTAGAGGATTTATCTTCATTTAGTATTTTATTTTTAATTTTTACCCAATAAATAAGTATATTAAATAATTTCACAAAACTGATATAGTAATTATTTTATTAATGGAAATATCAAATTAATGTTATTAAAAATACTAAAAATAAATATAATTTGGGATAATTAATATATAAAACAAATTTTCTATATTACCTTGACCCCTTATAGATATAATAAAATATATTTTTTGAGGTTAACATCTTATCTTGGTATTTTTAAAAATCTATTAAATGAATAGTGCAAAATTTGACACTATTGATATTTTGTTAAAATAATGTTTTATTAAATTATTTAAAAATTGTAAAATATTTTAAAATATATAAAATAATTATTTTTACTATAAAACGTTCATTATTTTTCATTTATTGTATTATTGACATCAAATATGAAAAAATTACACAATTTTAATATTGAACAATTTGTTACCTTAGTTAAAATTAAAAGAGAATAATTAAGAGTAAAATGAAATGATAAGGTTTAAAATGAAATCAAAGCATGTATAAAAATTATTGGTTGATGAGATTAAAACCTTATCTCATAAAATATTTTATATATGGACATTTTTTAATTTTTTTGATGTGGTTTGAGTTTATTATAAATTAATATTTGTGGAGTTTCCAAAAGTGACCCTCACCTCAATTATAAAAGGGCACTTCCACCCTCACCTCTTCACTTCAATTTGAGTCTTGAATCTTAGACATAACCTGAAAATTTTCCCTTATAAACTTATCTATTAATATTATAGAGTTTCTGGTCTTCTCAAAATACCAACTCCAGTGCTTTAAAAGGAGATCTAGAGGGAGCACGTCGAAGAAGAGACAATCTCCTCTACCAATTCTTTCAAATTATTTATTATTATAATTACTATTCATGAGTTGTTTCCATTATAAAGTAATAATTACAATATAAATTATATTATGATATGTTATTATGATTATGGAACAACCACATTACACCTTTTATCCATCCTACGAAAAACGAAATCACCACGCGTGAGTACGTACGCTTTATCGCCTCCAGGTCGTGGTGTAATATGTTTTTCACCACCACCTTACTTGGATGAATATAATGATGTAAATAATGACTATATATGATTATTATAACATTATCTAGATTATATAAAAATATATATAGCATCCACTTCCATACCATTTCACAATTATCGGAATGATATCTTCATTCGTGCGTACGTATGGTCGACCATCTCCACGATGCGATACGATTAATTCTACAAGATATCCATTAAATAATAATTATATAAATGTAAAAAATTAATAAAAATGTTATATATTATGTTAATATAATTTTTTAATGATATAACTATTATCTAATAAGGATAACCAGAACTTATTCGAAAAAACATGGATAAGAACATAGAGTAGTTAATACCCGAATAACAAGTAACAATGAAATGTTACAAACAAACAGATGATAATAAGATAATATATGATATCATAAAAATGAATATGATTCTGGAATAAATCAATTAAATTATTTAAATCATTTTACGGTAGGTTTGGATACATATAAAGGATATCATACCTAAGGTAATAGATTATTTTGTCTCACTTTTTTTCTGTGGGACATATGTCTTATACACCACCTATTTATTTTGAGTTGTGTTTATGTTGCCCATGAATTTTTTTATGATTCTTATTATGGAGGCTATAATATGCATATAATTTTATTTATTTTATGAGGCATACAATTTGACTGATTATAAATTAGTAAGATATAATTTCACAAATCGCATAATTATACGAGATTGTTTATATGTGTGTATTTACTAGGGTTTATTTATCATCCATGTACATGTTTTATATATATATATATATATATATATATATATATTATAAATTATTATTCATATAATTCTACTATTTTTTAAATTCAACTTACCCATTGGTGAATTTTTATAAAACTATATGAAATGAATCTTTTTTTGCTTTCGATACAAGGTGGTTTTTGACTTTCAGACAAAAGTACGAGAAGAATGTTTTCTTTTAACTTATATGGTATGAACGGATTTTTATGATTTCATAATAACTTATTTCCATGAATATTACTTTATAATATTTTAATTTTATTTTCAAATAAATTCTTTCCTTTTAAAATTGCATGGCATTTTGAGAAAAGAAAACATTTTTGAAGAAGAAAATATATTTTCCTCAAGAATTAATTTCAAGTGTTTTATCAAAATTATTTTCCATCTAAGATGACATTATTTAAATGGGGTTATGTTTCTATCCCTATTATTACTATGGTTTTATTTTGTTTATTATGGAATGATATTTATGAAATTCATTTGTTTTATATGAATTATGATGGAATGATTTTTAAGAAACCCATTTTATTCCTTTAGTTATTCTATAATGAATGATTTTTGTTTTTTTGGAAAAAATAATAAAGATTTAACTATGAGAGGGTTGGGAACTATATATCCCTCCAATGAATTGGGTAAATATTTATATCTCATGAGATATATATGACTAGAATGGAAAGTAAATCTGGTTCAGTAATACAGGGCTGGAATGGCAAGTAAATCTGGTTCAATAATACAGGAATGGAATAAAGAGTGAACTCATTTCTGTATAGGGATTTGAACACTATGATGGTCTTGGAAATGAGCCTTGGATAACATGGAAATTATTTTCTATGCTTATGTGTTTTCCACAATTCCATGTTTTATGTCGATACTATTTTTTCATGGTTCATGATTCCTTTATTATTTATGCCTTATGAAGTGTCAGGATTAATTTCATAAATCAATATTTTTATATATGTTATATATGGTATGGTTTTCAAAAAATTATGTTCATGTTTTTAAATTATTATGTTCATATTTTATTTCATATTTTCCTTGTTTAACCTTACTAATAATCTGAGCTCATCCTTTTTATGTTTTCTTTTCCCCAGGATATAAAGAAAGATTTTAGGTAGGAAAACTAAAGGGAAATATATTTATGGGAGATGTTGAAGATCTTTCACCAAATTAGGAGAATGTGTTCCCTATTTCCAAAGACACTAAACTAATACGGTCATTGGGTGTATATTTGTGTCATGTATTAAGTATTATGAAAAATTAATGTAATGTACATGTACGTCAAGCTATGGTCTTTACATGAATGGTTAGCTCCGTATATCTGTCAATATGAGGGTGGAAAGCCATGCTCAAACACAACTGAGACCCAAATTCCTTCTGTAATCCCTCCATAACTAAGATTTGAAGTGATCATCATGATAAAAAATGATCATTGATGGAACTCCAGGGAGTCGAACTATCTTCTACATATAGAGGCATCCCTATATCTCTATAGAACTCTTCTCTAAAATAATTAGAAAGTGGGATGACTTAGTGAGTCAGTTTATGATCACTCGGATGGAATCATTTCCCCTGGATGTACATGGTAATCCCATCATGAATTCCATGGATATATCATACCACTTACATTCTGGTACCTCAAAGGGTTGAGCTAAACCTAATGGAACATGGTGATCATCATTCACTTTTTGAAAAGGCATTGAGAGGCAAACTCTAAAAATACATTATTTATCTCTAGCCACCAAAACTGATGTCGGAGGTTCTGGTACATATTTGTCACACCTGGATGTACTGCCAAAGGAGATGTATGAAACTCTCTCAAAACTTTCTCCCATAATTTCACTAGCACCATCGTTCATCCTCTGAAAAGAATAGCATACTACCTGCCTTCATAAAATTCATCAGGGTCATGTTCAATGGATATAGGAGTATGTACAGTCTCACAATTGGCATCCCAAAGATGTGTCTCCCTAGATTGCTGTAAAAGTAGAGGGTTAATAGCCAATGACTGGAGTTAAGTTGAACCGCCTCCATACACAAAGGATAACTACAACAAGGCCAACTTCTTTGATGCCTCATTCAGCAACTGTGAACAAGATCTCATGTTAAGATCATCTGCTACCATGTTCTCATTCCCAGGAGTATAGACAATCTCAAAGTCATAATCCTGGAGGAACTATAACCATTACCTCTATCTCAAGTTGATATCCTTTAGAGAGAAGATATACTTGAGACTCGTGTGGTCTGAATAGATGATAAATTACTTGCCCATATGGTAGTGTCTCCACATCTTTATTGCGAAGACTACTGCTGTTAACTCAAGATTGTGGGTCGCATAGTTCTACTCATGTGGTCTCAACAGGCATGAACCATAGGCAATCACCACCTACCCTTTCATCAAAATACAACCAAGCCCAATCCCTGATGAATCACAGAACACTACATACTCTACACCCTCATCTAGTAATCTCAAGATGGGAGCACACATCAATATCCACCTTACACTACTGCAAAACAAACCTTTAATAGAGTGTTGGCCTCTATTAGTGCTTTTATTTAGCACTGATAAACATTATCATTTATCAGTGCTTTATTTTTAGCACTGATAAAGGTCCAGAATAAAATGAAATAATTAAACAAATAAAATTTTAAAAATATTAACAATTTTATTAATTAAATAATTATTGATAAAAATAAATAAATTATATATATATATATATATATTATAAATATTAATATATAGTATATATTAAATATATAGACATTTAAAATGAATATAATGAAATAATAAAATAAATAAAAATTAAAAATGAGTAAATTAAGAAAAATATTAAAAAAAATTATTAATTAAATAATTATTGATAAAAATGAGTAAATTTAATATACAAATATATACATTATAAATAATAATAAATAGTATATATTCAATATAGATGTATAAAATGAATAAATTGTAATAATTAAGAAAAAAAATTAAAAATGAATAAATTCTAATAATTAAACAAAAAAATTAAAAACGAATAAATTACAAAATTATTAATGAAACATGTATTAATAAAAATGAATAAGTTTAATATATATATATATATAAATTATAAATAGTAATAAATACTATATATTAAATACAAATATATAGAAAATGAAAAAAATGTAATAATCAAAAACATATTATTAACTTATTCATTTTTAATGTTGTTTGATTTTTCAATTTAACATATATCAAACCTGTGTTACATTGATTTCACATACATATATATGTAATTAATGCATATTTATATACAACACACACACACACACATTTATGCGATTAATGAAATATTATATAGAAATATATACACCTAATATTTATGTAATTTATTAAAATTTTAATATATTTTAGAATTTCATTATAACATGATACATTTATTATATTAGGTTTTTAATTGGTCAATTTTATTTATTTATTTTAAATATTATTACATTTAGGTGTTATTTATTCATTTTTAATATTTTATTTTATTTTTATTTTTGAATTTAATCATTTTATATTATTTATTTATATTTATTTATTTACTATGTTTTAGTATTTTCAATATGTATTCATATTTATTTCAATATATATCCCTATTTTTTTAATAATTTATATTTAATTAATAAAACTTATCCATTTTTCAATATTTTTAAGGTGTACTCATTTTTAATTATTTAATTTCATTAATTTTTAAAATGCATGTATTTAAGATTATATATTCATTAATAATGTTAAAAATATACTTGTAAATAAATATTTATAAATATATACTATATTTATAAATTTATATATTTATAATTATTATAAATAAATAAATATTATTTAAAAAAAGTATTTATATAATTAAAAATAATTAATTATATATATTTAAATAATTATAAATAAATAATTATATATTTTTAAATAATTATAAAATTATAATAAATTTATTTAAATAAATAATATACTATATTTATATTTATATGTATATTTATTTATTAAATATATATATATATATATAAGTTGAGGTCGAAGCCTCGGTTTTTTCGGGGAAAGGGGCTACATTACAAAGAAAATGATACAATATATAATGCATGGATGCACTTCACAAGACTCAAACTCAAGACCTCACCGAGACCCACAAGGGCAACTACCATTGAGCTACACCCTGGGATATATATATATATATATATATATATAATTATATAATAATATATAATGATATAAATATATAAATATTATTTTTTTAAAGTATTCGTATATTTATAAATAAATAATTATATATTTAAATAATTATAAAATTGTAATAAATTTATTTAAATAATGAATATATTTACTTTATTTATATTTATATACATTTATTACATATATATATAAGTATATAAATATATATAATGATATAAATATATTTATAATTATAAAATTATAATAAATATATTTAAATAATGAATATATTTACTATATTTATATTTATATATATTTATTATATATATATATATAAATATATAATTATATATAATTATATAAATATATTTATAAATTTATAAATAAAAAATATAATTTTCTTAAAAAGTATTTATTTAATTATAAATAAATAATTATATATTTAAATAATTTTAAAATTATATTAAACAAATATATAATCATATAAATCTATTAACAAGTTTTTTATTTATAATTATAATTATAAATCCTTTATTAGTGCTAAAGTTTTAGCGTCGATAAAGATAGAGGTTTATCAGCAGTTTTTTGAAAGCACTGGTAAAAGTGTCCTCGATCAATTTAAAAGAACCCTAACTGTGACTGCTTCAGTCGTTATTCTCAAGCTCTCATGGAACTCCACTGTCACTGATGCTCCTCCTCTACAATCTCTTAGACGAATCAAGGATAGAATCCAAGGTATGTTATTTTCACTTTTTCCTCTCTCGTTTATTACTTGTTCGGGTTTTGCGGTTTGTGTTTTTGCATTGTTCTCAACCATTACAAACCCTACTTCTTCATTGGACAACAATGATTCCTTATGCTTCTTAACTTTGTTATGTTCTTTAATGGGTGAAAACCTTCCCATAGAGGGCTTCCCATTTCTCATAGTCGAATTGGAAGTCCAACATAGTGAACAATACAACATGATCCACCCATTTTGACTTCACATGACCTTTGCAGTCTAATTTACCTTTACACAGAACCATCCTTGTTTACTTGTCTTAGTTTTGCTTTGATAATGTTTTTCCTCAAAGGAAATTATTTTGGTTTATTGGATTACACTATTCTCATGTTCCTTGTAGTATAACTATTGAACTGTGTGTGGTGTTCTGAGTGATTTTTTAATTTTATATATTATACAGAGCGGTCTTTTGATTCCCCATAAATATGCATGCACTATATTCCCTCCTATATCACACTTTAACCGATTCTTATTTTCCTTATTAATGTTAATCGGGTCCATCGAACAACATATTTAACATATGGAAAGTTGTATATTTTTTCCACCATGTCCTTTATTATTTGATCTCTAGTGTGACTCTATAATTCATTTCATATACCAACACACATGGGAACATTATCTAAAGTCCATCTATACATTAAGAGAATTTCAGAATACATAATTATAATATATAATGTCTTGGATAATTAGAGATTCATAGAAATATGGTTTAAAAAATGAAACTATATATTTTTCTAACAAGGTAGATAATAATGTTAGAGGTGTACCATGAATGATTTGTGAATTTTTACTCTTATATTCCTATATATTTATTCTCCTTATTCACAAGCATTGAAAATTATCACTTTATCTAGGTCTAATGATTAGAGGTAAAATATTTATTATGATATGTTTTCTTAAATTACTTTAGATCTATCAATTCTACTTCATCCATCAGCATTATACTCTTAATAAATAAAAAAACATTCATATTATTATTTAGATGAATGGAATACAATTGTAATAAATTTTTCATACTATAATCAATAAATCATGAAAATTATCATATTAATAGAGTTAATACACTGATCCATAATAAATTGATATAAGTATCCACTAAATAAAATTAATTGTTTTTCTATGATGATTTCAATGTAAAATTATTTTTTATTGGGAATACTTTTATGTTCCACATGATTTAGGTTATTTTTTATAATATGGGATATATTAAGTACTAACATATGTTTTGGAACTCAATAATTTACTACTTTATAAATTTATTTTTGAAATTAATGAATTTCACATTACATGTGTTGTTTGGTTAGTTTCTCCTCAGTCCAACCATTTTATAAAATAGAAAATAATATATTGCAACATAAGTGGTAAAATTTATGTCTCAAATTGAAATTTTAACCATTTATTAGACTATATGTGTGATGTTTAATATTAATTATATTTTTATTAATGTTTTTTAGTGGCATTAATTATTATGAAATACTTTAAATTAGTTGAAATGATTGATTTATTGATTTATTTATATAATTTATTTTTAATGGGTGATTTTTTATAAATATATTACATGGGTAATTTTGTGCTTATTGATGTGGAAAATGTTATATAGATTATAGGATGTATATTTTTATTAGTAAATGACCTCATTGGGGGATTTTTAATTGATTTATTTCATATTTGGAATGGTAATCCAAATAGATTTAATTAGAAATTTAGTAACCATTTCAATGAAATTTTTTCTAGAAATTAGAATATTTACTCTAATTTTTCTTGGATCTAAAATACTACTTTGAATAGATACTCACATTTACATTATATTCTCTAATGATTTCCCTTTGAATCCATGTATCATGGAGGATGAGAGAATTGTAGAGTGAGAAGTGGAATTGATGAATTGTTTTTGGTGATTGAGGATTGGAAATAATCCTAAAAATATGGTAGTTAATTTTGATTCTAATATTTCTATAGTATTTTAAAAAATATATAAATATTTTGTTATGGAATGGGTTCATAATTCATGATAATTCAAGAGAATTTTTATGAAGTTAGATCGTATATAAGTAATTATGAATTTGATATTGATGATAAATATATTCAAATTAAATTAATGGGATCAATAAGAATTTATACATGGTCAACTGTTTTGAGGTCGAATCTCATGGTACCTGTGATGTGGTTATTTACAAAGGGAGATAAATAATTTTTTATCCTATGATTCAAATGATAACCTCTTATTAGTGAAATTATTTGAATGTCAAGGAACAACCATAGTATAAACTTATGGTATGATTAGTAAAATTCACTGGTATGAAATGAAGTCGGTACATTTGATTATCATGGTTTCCTAGTTAGTACACAATGACTTGACTTACATGTGTATTTTTAGTGTTACTAATTTGAACATATACTCAAATATATGAATTTTTGTATATTTTAGGGTCCCTGTTAGTATTTACATGTTTATTTTTATACTCACTCCCTACAAAATGTATTCACACTAATCATTTGAAAAAAGAGTATAAATATGGACTTAAATAGTTCCTCAAGTATTCAATAGATAATACATACGAACCTCCTCAAATCATTTTCCCATGTTTACGTTGTTGTTATTTAAGACAAAGTAAATGATTGACAACTCATACAGATAATGTATTCTACACATGATGATGTTACCAATCCTAAGGAAGAACAAACTTTTGAGGATGAACTTTTTTAATTATTAGGGGATCAAATGCATGTTGATGAAAAAAACAACAACGATGCAACATCATGTTGTTGAATAAAATAATCAAGGCAAGAAGTCAGGGTATAAAATTTGAGGTTGGTTGGAATCAATGGATCCAACCTATTGACCACAATAAGTCAATGTTCATTAGTTATGTTGGGGTCATAATGAGGATGAATGTGCCGATTGATATTGATTCATGCATCCACGTCCAACATGTGATGAAGGAAATCCTTGGAAATATATATTGGTAATGTTACAATATACTTTCTATATTTTACCCAAAAATTATATAATAAAAAGTTGATTTAATTTTCATTATTCCTTCTAGAGTTCATTTATTTTAGAATATTTATATAATAAATATGTCATAATGGCTGCTGGAAAAGCCCATAGAGGCTTCCATACTCTTCTTACAAAGTTACATCTTTGGGATGCTGACGGGAAAGTAAAGCCCCACCCACCAGTTAGTTATGCATACATTATAAAGCAGAAAACATGGATAGCTTCCATCAATCGTCAAAATAAGAAATCATTTAAGGTTCATTTCATTCAATAATATATTATTTAAATTATTTATTTTATCTAATTTGATTTAAAATTGTTAATTTATGAAATAGTAAAAGAGTTTTAAAAATAAAGAACGTACATAAAAACCAATGTACCCCTATCACAAAGCAAGGATGGGGTTCACTTAATTGGAGAAGAAATTAGTATTTATTTTAAATAAACAATAAATGTTTTATGTGAAATGAAACAGAAAATGTTCCTTTGTTTATATAGAGATTTATGAATCAAAATTTGAAGCTACTTCCATCCAACATCATGTGTTATAGAAGGAGGTTCGCGTAAATGAAGAGGGTAAACTAGTTGATGAAAACACAAAATAAGTATAAAAAACATGTGTAGGAATGACATAATAGTAATTTTTAATGCTTTATAATAGTATTGTAATTCTCTGACCCCAGAAGCCCAGAGTCAGTGCATTATTTTATTACATTGGCATGATTACAATGAATCAAATCCCAAAGAACCAATCAGTTTAGCAGTCTTCAAAATCCAGATTACATAATTGATACCCATAATACATTAGTAAATAGAAAATAAAAACATGATACATAATAAAATGAAATTAACTGCAACCTTGAAGGCTTATTCAAATATTTATTCTTCATAACCTCGGGAAAGGAAACCTAATAAGGGTGATCTCAAATTCTTAGTAAGGGTAAGAAAAGTGGAAGCAATAATGAATCAATAGAAATAAAAAAACATGGATAGTTAAATAACTAATAACACATGCCATTAAAATAACTAGATAAGAAAAATTCAATATGTCAAGGTAAGAAATTGAAACACATGCCATTTAATCAATGAATTGAAAGTTAAATGTATCCATAGATATATATATAGAAAATATAATGGATGAATAATAACTAAAATATCTATGAAGGAAATTATTAATTATGGGACATCATGTATATTGGGAAAAAATCCCTCAAGACATCAATGAAGCATTTTTGAGGTGATTTTGTTTGTTGAAAAAGTGGACAACTGTTCTGTGATTGTTGACAAAGAAAACCATGACATACAAATTTTTTGACAAAGGGGATTTCATGGTGGAATGTCGAGTTCAAGAGTTGTGGTCAATGATCCATGTTTGATTCAAGAACATCGATAAAGGAATGAATGATCTGGAGGCGGCATAAAAAAGGACAGATACAAGGTGGCGCCATTTTCCAGTGTTTGCCAAATTTTTGGGCCTGAAAATCGACAAATGAAGAAAAGTGGTTTTTTGAAAAGGTACTTTTGCATCGTGTACTTGAAGGCATAGAAACTTGCACGCCATATGTTTTTCAAGATTATATCATCAAAATATGGAAAAGGGATAAGTTTCGTGCAAGTATTGGTGGTGTCGCGCAGTTGACTTGCGTGTCGTGAAGAGACTTGTGCGCTGATGCCTTGAAATCTTGAGAACTTGCACGCCTATGGTTTTTCAAGACCAGAAGATCAAAATATGGAAAAGGAAAGAGGTTCGCACAAGTTTGGAATTGGGTCGCGCAAGTGAATTTCAGGGGATGAGACCTATGCCCTAAGACTTGCGCGTCGAAGGGAGAGTTGCACGTCGTCGCGCAGGGGTGACCAAATTCCTATAAATACTGGACCACCCCTCTTCATTCTTCACCGGAGTTCAAAAATTTGAGAAATAAGAGCTCCCATCATGCAGGTGTGTTGGTCGCGCAAGTGGTGTGTGGTCGCGCAGGTGGAGTTGCGATCTAGTGTGAGGAGTTGCGTGCCAGTCTGAGAAGTTGTGCGCCGGTTGGCAGTTGTGCGCCAATGTTGGTTTGGGCGTAAAAGGAAGAGAGTCACGCAAGTTTGGAGTTGAGGAAGTTTGAGTTGCGCAAATAGTTGAGGAAGACTTGTGCGCTAGTTGTGACTTGCGCGCCAAGTTAGACTTGCGCTCCAAGTAAGGTTTAGTTACGGCAGTGATTTTTGGGCTGCGTGGAAGCTGGAAGTTTTTCCGATACCTTCGGTGCAAAGAGAGATTCATCTACGGCTGAAAAATGGACTTCAAAAGAGCATCTACATACAGAGGAAGATGCATTCCTTCATACAAATAAAGAGACCTATAGGTCTATAAACTGTGAGTGGATTCCTTCCAGAGCAGTGAGCAAAGGAAGAGGAAGAAGGTGATCTTCTCTACCTGCAGTGAGCCAGAGAGAGAGAAATAGGGAGTGACCCTTGGGAAAGCAGTGAGCTGACCCTAAACTTTGTAAAGGTAGTGAGCCTGGGCATAGAAGTGATCTAGCCCGAACTTTGTATCCACACCTAGTGAAGAATAGTGGAATTTGATACGACCGGCAACTTGTCGGTGTATGCTCCTTCGACGTAGCCCAGTGAGGGTGAACCAAGTAAAAATCTATGTGTCTACCTGTTTGCTTCCCTGAATTGCATTCAAAGCATTATCATTAGATAAAGAAGTAAAGAAGGGATCATAATTTACACACAAGAGCAAACAAAGTGACCCTTGTAATAAAGAGGTCAAGATCCAGTAGGGTAGGAAGAACTTTGAAAAAGAATATCCATACCCTGATTCACCCCCCCTCTCAGGGTATATAGCCTTCTATTGGTCCTAACAATTGGTATTAAAGGGAAGGTTGCTTTTATCAGATTTTTTTGCTCTGACTTGGTGTAGTCGATCTATGAGGTTAAAGAATCAGTCTGCTCTTATCTCGGTGAGCCATGGAAAAGGAAAAAACATCAAAGAAGAATCAGAAGTTAGGTGGTATTCCTCAGTGTGGAAGTGTGTATGGAAAAAGTGTGATTCAGTTAAAAGAATCAAATAGCTTACTGAAAGAAGGACTGGATGAATCTGACAGGGAAAATATTGATTCACTCAATCAGGATGTAGGAATTAGTGAAGTACTCAAACATCAAAGTGATACTGAAACAACTTATGATGAAGAAGTTGTAAGAAGGAGGCCATTAGTATATGTTTTCAACATGACAAAGATATTGGACCGGAAGTTGGATGAAGAAGTCAAATATAAAGATATCTGGATCAAAGTATTGGAGATTGAGTTCAATAAGCTAAGAGGCTTAAATCAAAGTCTTATTGATGTGGTTACTGACCTAGAGGAGAAGAATGATTCTCAAGGTGATAAACCACAAGAAATGGAAAGAATGAAAGGAAAACAAAAGGCTAGTGGTTGTGAAGAAAATCAAAATTCTAATGAAGTTCAAAATATGAAAGCCAGAATTGATGATCTAACTACACAGCTGTCTAATCTAGTTCAGAAGAATCAAAGGATACAACAAGAGAATGTATGTTGTTCAGATTCTGTTGAAGAAGAAAAATTGAAAGTGAAGGAGAAAAGTGACATGGTGGAAAATCACACACAGGAACTAGAAGATGAGATGAATAGCAGAAAGAATCTCAGAAGAGAACTCAATGCCCAAATTGAATCAAGGGATATGAAGATTCAAAAGTTGGAAGAAGAGATCGAATCAGTGAAGAAGGAAGTGGAGAAATCCAATGCTAAAGGAAAGCCCAAAATGAAGGATGTCTTACACTTGCTATTTGATTATCCTTCAATAGGTGATGACGAAATGAAAAGAAAATTTTCTATTTCTAAAAAGAGGCAAGAAAAAATTTTCTCAGCTCAAAGACCATACAGTCTGGGAACAACTGGTATCATATTTGATGAATCCCCTCCCGTGCAAGATAGAAAGAGAGCTCTGAACAGTTCCAGATGTGAAATAAATCCTATAGGTGCTGGAGATAGGCCTAAGAGGATAGTTACAAGAAGTAGTGACGACATGTGCTATTTCTACGGAATTCATGGCCACACATCAAGCTTCTATCCAGATGCTCTGGAATACATTTCAGGTTTTGAAAATAGAAACATTGATAAATCTGAGGATAAGAAGAAGCATCATGAGAAATCAGAGAGAAGAGTCTCTCAAAGGAAAGGATTCATAAGATGTTATTACTGTGGAAGAATGGGACACACCATGAATATGTGTCAGGAAGCTCAGGAGCTCAATGTCAGAGGAAGAACTCAAGTTGCATCAACATCTTGGCTAAGAGATGATGAAATGAGGTATGCCTTCAATAGAAGATGTTTCATATGTTCCAATCAAGGGCATTTGGCAAGAAATTGCAGCAAGAAGAATGCAAGAAAGGAAAAGGATCCCAGAAAGAGAATCTTGAATCCTGTGATGTATAAAGAGACATCTTACAGTGAGATACAAAGTAGTAAGGAGAAGAATAGGATAAGAGCCTCAGGGGAATCACATGGAGCTAAACAAAAGGTGTATCAGTCAGCTCCTCTATCATACACACAATAGATCTCAAGGAGATAATGTGAACAAACCTGGAAGATTAAGGAGAGATCAACTCCAGCTGTGATAAAGAAGAATAAACGTTCAAGAGAGTACTCACCACCAGTGAAAAAGAGTGTGGTGACTCAGAAATATGATAAAATAAAGATGAACAAAGAATATATTGAAAAATTCACTGGTCGTGTTCCATAACGAAAAGTGGAGGAAGGTGAAAGATCATTGCAATGGTGGAAGAAGCAAGGGAAGATGGCAAGTAGATAGATTCCTACCCAGAGAAGGAATCAAGGGAAATGGAATTTTGGTGGAACATCAAAGACAAAGATATGTACTAGTGGGTTTAAGCCCCAAATGGTGAGAAAAGCCAAGCCTGCCGAATCTACATATCAGAAAAAGGCTCAGAATGTGGGTAATGAATGCTTAGTCATATGGCCAGAGCAGTTGAAGTTGGCTATGAGGCTAGAAGAAGCAAAGAAAGAGTGTGATGCTCTATAAGAAAAAATCAAAGGGTTGACCCTTCAGGATCAACCACTGTCCTCATCTTGAGAAGTCCAGAAGATTCCCCTCTCCCTATGTATATAAATGCTATTAACTGATGATTAATGTGTTTCAGGTTTTAGGGAGATACGATCCAAGGGGAAGTGGCATCTAAAGATGAAAATTGGAGATGTGATATGCTTCAGTGTTTTGATTGGCTCAAATCAGGTATCAAATTTGATGATGAAAGGGAGAAACAGAGCACAACAGGAAGTGATTGTGTTATTTACTTTGTCTCTTGTTTCCTACACTGAGTGCCAACTCAGTAGGCTTAGAGATTTTGTTAATGGCTCAATTCCGATTGGAATATGAGAATAAATGATGCATGAGGAAAAGAATGGTTATGGGTCTATACAGTTGGGCCTAACAGATGGAATATTTGCATAACACAGGGGGAGCATTCTATATCCTAATCCTATGCAAGATCACAATGCGATATGAAGGATGAATGTTTATTTTCATGAAGAATGATTGGGGTCCAAGCAGTAACACACGTGATTTCATGATTATCTATTCTGTTCTAACAATGTGGTATCAGCTGATTTCTTTCAGGATACCAAGATGCTGCGAGAGAAAATCAAAGGCGTGTCAATAGAAATATGAGATAATAAGTTCAAAGAAAAGACATCATTGAACAATAAACCAGTGAGAAGTTTTCTATTAAGAGAGATGAAGTGGTAAGAGACTCAGGGAGAGAAGAAGTGGCTGAAGTTGATTCAGAAGAAGATACTAATGGTGAGTACGAGGAAGTAAAATCCTTATCTGCACAGAAGCCAAAGAGTTGAGCTGAAATTGACAAGCAGAATATCATCAGTGATTAGTCAGCTCCAGTTCAAAAAAGGAAAATTAAATCACTACATCAGGCATATTTTCTATCTTAGGTTGAGCCAAAATGCTTTTCTGATGCAGCTGAAGATGAAAAATAGGTTCAGGCTATGAATGAAGAGCTAGATCATATTGAGAAGAATCAGATGTGGGAGATTGTTTCGAGGCCAGCAGACAAGAATTTCATCGGGACTAAATGGGTCTATCTCAACAGGATGAATGAATATGGAACTGTGATTCAAAACAAAGCACGGCTAGTGTGCAAGGGATACTCCCAGATAGAGGGAATAGATGTATATGAGACATTTGCACTGGTTGCAAGGCTGGAGACAATCAGATTATTTTTTGCCATAGTAGTGAAAAGAAAGTTCAAAGTGTTCCATATGGATGTCAAATCCGCATTCTTGAATGGTGTTCTGGAATAGGAGGTGTATATTGAGCAGCCATATGGTTTTCTCATTCATGATTATGAGAACAAAGTTTGTAGGCTGAAGAAGGCATCGTATAGGCTGAAACAAGCACCAAGGGAATGGTACTCAAGGCTTGATCAGTACTTGAAGAAGCATGGTTTCCAGCGTGGAGGAGTTGATTACAATCTCTATTTCAGCAATGACAGTAATCAAAGGATGATGGTGTTGGTGTATGTTGATGAAATAATTTTTGGCGGATCAGATGAAGCTCAGTGCAGAAAGTTTTCTGAATTCATGAAAAATGAGTTTGAAATGTCAATTATTGGAGAGCTAACATTTTTCCTTGGTTTACAAGTGACACAAGGAAGTAATGGAACTTTCATTTCTCAATATAAATACGCCAAGGAGGTTCTAAGAAGGTTTGGAATGGATAATTCCAAGGAGATGAAGACTTCAGTTGCTACCTGGATGAAATTATCAAAAGATGAGGATGGCAAGTCAGTTAATATCACAGAATACAGGCAAATTATTGGAAGTCTGTTGTACTTGACCGTGACAAGGCCTGATATTGTTTTTTCCACATGCCAAGCAGTGAGATATCATAGTAATCCCAAGGAAAGCCACATGCTTGCAGTGAAAAGAATACTTCGGCATATCCAGGGCACAGTGGATTTCGGCCTGACATATACTGACAAATCTCAGACAGAGTTATTGGGATATACTAATGCAGACTGGGCCGGTTCAGCAGATGATAGAAAATCAACGTCAGGTGGTGCATTCTATCTTGGTGGATTGTGTATTTCTTGGCTTAGAAAGAAGCATGATTGCATTTCATTGAGCACCACTGAAGTTGAGTATATTGCGGCCACTCAAGCATGCACACAATTATTGTGGATGAAGCAGCAACTTGAAGATATGGGAGTTGAAGTGAATTCTCTGATCAGAATCTAGTTTGATAACTCGAGTGCTATAAATCTCAGCAAAAATCCCGTCCATCACTCAAGGACAAAGCACATTGAGATAAATTATCATTTTATCAAGGAGAAAGTTGAGTAGGGAATCGTGAAGTTGGAGTATGTGCCTACAGAGTTACAGGTTGCATATATTCTGACAAAGGCCTTACCCAAGGAATCATTCGAAAGGCATCGACTGGCTCTGGGAGTTCAGTTAATTCCCCGCACTTAAAATCGTGTGGATGTGAAACCTCCCCCCTCTCCCTGAGGTATGATGTGTTTTTCCCTAATGTGCTAATGTGTTCTCTACTCTGTTACAGACTGCAAAGGGGTGTCCTTTTGGTTCATTGACAAAGGGGGAGAAAATAATGATTGTTCAAGGGGGAAACAGTGTAGAGATTTGATAAATCATGAATGATATGGGGAGAAGCTGACAGGTGGAGCAGCCAGATAGGGGGAGTTGAAGCTAGTTGAATGTGCTTAGCCAGGGCTTAGCTTGGACAACACAGGAAATAGTTCTAAAGAGTTGTTGAGGCTGTGAGTAGAAAGGGGGAGCATATAAAATCTGACGATACTAGAATTGATCGATCAAAGAATATATATCACGAAAACTAAGGATCGTGATAAAAGAAAAAGAGAGATGTTGGAATGTGGTAAGAATATTTCCAACAATTGGTATCAGTTTGGTAAAAATTGGTATCAGTTTGGTGTCAACAGTGGATGTCAAAGATGAAGTGATTCATTGATGAAATTTTCATTTACTCTTGTTTCTCATGCCAGGAATTGCTCATGTGGGCTTAGAGTATGTGTTGAGTAAATCCTTGATCGCTATCAGAATCGTAAAAGGTGAATGGTGGATGAAAAATCAATGATGTATCCTTTTATGGAAGAGTTGTAAACAAACCCAAAGGGGAGATTGTTGGGCAAAAATCCCTCAAGACATCATTGAATCATTTTTGAGGTGATTGTGTTTGTTGACAAAACGGACAATTGTGCTGTGATTGTTGACATAGAAAACTATGACATACAAATTTGTTGACAAAGGGGATTTCATGGTGGAATGTCGAGTTCAAGATCTGTGGTCAACGATCCCTGTTTGATTCAAGAACGTTGATAAAGGCTTGGAAACTTGTGCGCCATATGTTTTTCAAGATCAGATCATCAAAATATGGCAAAGGGATAAGTTTCGCAAAAGTATTGGTGGTGTCGCGAAGGTGACTTGCGCGCCGTGAAGAGACTTGCACGCCGATGCCTTGGAAGCTTGAAAACTTGCGCACCTATGGTTTTTCAATATTAAAAGATCAAAATATGGGAAATTAAAGAGGTTCGTGCAAGTTTGGAATTGGGTTACGCAAGTGACTTGCAGGGGACGAGACCTGCGCGCTAAGACTTGTGTGCTGAAGGAAGAATTGTGTGTCGTCGCGTAGGGGTGACCAAATGCCTATAAATACTGGACCACCCCTCTTCATTCTTCACCGGAGTTCAACACTTTGAGAAATCAGTGCTCCCATCGTGCAGGTGTGGTGGCCGCGCAAGTGGTGTGTGGTCGCGTTGGTGGAGTTGCGCGCCAGTGTGAGGAGTTGCGTGCCAGTCTGAGAAGTTGCGCGCCGGTTGGCAGTTGCGTGCCAATGTTGGTTTGGGCATAAAAGGAAGAGAGTCGCGCAAGTTTAGAGTTGAGGAAGTTTGAGTTGTGTAAGTAGTTGAGGAATACTTTCGTTCCAGTTGTGACTTACATGCCGATACTTGTGCGCCGAGTTAGACTTGCGTGCCAAGTAAGGTTTAGTTTCGGCATTGATTTTTAGGCTGCGTGGAAGCTGGAAGTTTGCCCGATACCTTCGGTGCAAATAGAGATTCTTCTATGGGTGAAAGATGGACTTCAAAAGAGCATCTACATATAGAGGAAGATGCATTCATTCATGCAAATGAAGAGACCTACAGTTCTATAAACTGTGAGTGGATTCCTTCCAGAGTAGTGAGCAAAGGAAGAGGAAGAAGGTGATCCTCTCCACCGGCAGTGAGCCAGAGAGATAGAAACAGGGAGTGACCCTTGAGAAAGCAGTGAGATGACCCTAAACTTTGTAAAGGCAGTGATCCTGGGCATATAAGTGATCTAGCCCGAACTTTGTATCCACATCTAGTGAAGAATAGTGGAATTTGGTACGACCGGAAACTTGTCAGCGTATGCTCCTTGGACGTAGCCCAGTGAGGGTGAACCAAGTAAAAATAGTTGTGTCTGCTTGTTTGCTTCCCTGAATTTCATTCAAAGCATCATCATTAGATAAAGAAGTAAATAAGTGATTATAGTTTACACACAAGAGAAAACAAAGTGACCCTTGTAATAAAGAGTTCAAGATCCAGTGGGGTAGGAAGAACTTTGAAAAAGAATATCCATACTCTGATTCACCCCCCCTCTCAAGGTATATAGGCTCCTATTGGTCCTAACAATGTCTTAGGTACATGAGGACCTATAATGTCAATATCCATCCTCTGGATATTTTAAAACTATAGGTAGAAACCTATTTAATTTGGACAAATTAATTGTAACAACCCAAACTTTTATTAATGAAAATTCCTCTTGATCTAATTAAATGTATTATTATGTAAAATGGTTATATAAAACATATACACTTCCTTGGTTTATGTTTTTGGATTTTAAAATATAGTTAAGAATTTTTATCATTGCTAATATAGCCATTGAATAGTGATCACGTGATTAGTATAAATTTAGGGCTTTAAAAATCCAATTTACTCAGACAAAGGAAGTGATGGCCTCATCCAGTAGAATTTCTCCATACGAATTCCATTTGTCAGATCTTGTAAAGGAGGTACCATCACTAGGCTTCTCTCTTGACCAATACCAATCTAAGCTTTAACACGTTAATCTTGAACGGAACCACCTACGGGATAAGTGAAAGTTAATAGAGATTACCACTCGAGCGATGTTATCTGAGCCTCCCCAAGAGTCTGTCACCATCGCATAACTTACCTTTAGGTCTTATGTGGGTGTTATAAGGGGTTATGTAACAATAACCTAGCACTATGTTTATGTTCATTATTTTTTTTAAAAGAATATACATTCATTTTATTATTGTTACTTTGTAAATGGTTTTTAAAGCACAAATAGTATTTTCAGTTAATACTCAATTAATAAATATATTTTGATGAATTAATGTATTTTTTTGAATTAAATAATATTTTAATAAATTATTATTACTAAATTACTTTTTATTAAATATAAATTATCGTATAATTTTTAGGAATACAGTTATAATTTTTATTAAGCTTTGAAAACTGTTTTTGTCAAACCCATGAATTTTCGATAAAAGTCAGCTTTTATTTTAAAATTATAAATTAACATATTTAGAAAATTATTTAGATAAAATTAATATCATTTTTGGATTTAGGACATTTATATTATCTAACGATGAATTTTTCATAATTTTTTGAGACAGTAAAATTTTTCAGTAAAAATTAAATATCGTTTAAATATATAATGTGTTTTATGACATCATAATGACCTAATAGTGATGTAATAAAATAATATAAAAAAATTTCATCCAAAATATGTTTTATATTTAAAATAATGTGATTTTATATTTTTTTTTTTATTAATTTTATGGTGCCTTAGTGGACCTCCAAGACTTATAAAATATTTTAACTTTTTAAAATGATTTCCTTGAGAGTGTGACTCACCTTCAAATAAAAAATCCTGATAAATTTATGCTATTGTACTTATAAGATAATTTTTTCCATTCCCCTTTTGTAAAAACAATGGGCAAAAACCATGGTATGGTTTTTGGTTTTGATTAGTTTAATGTGTAGTGTCCAAAACCTAAATAATAAAGAATTCTCTCTACTTTCCCATATAAACCCCCACTCAATCTCCCACTCCTCTTCACTAAAAACCTTTATAGATAGACCAAAATATGTACTAATATCTCTATAATCCTCCCAAGGTGACCCAATCTCCCTAGAATCCTCTCTCAAGCCACCCCCAAGCCTTTGGGAACACACTTCCAAGTAAGAGATTTCTTCCTTTCTCATTTTTTTCGGATTTTTTTTATGTTGTTATACTCTTTTTTTTCAATTAAAAATGTTGGGGGTATGATTTTTAACCTCCCCCATTCTTCCCTACTTTTTTTTAATGATGATAGATCTCTTTCTCTCTCATTAATGCCTCCCATTTACACATGTTACCATGCTGAAATTCTGTAAGGAATTTCTCTCTTCTCATTTACATTCAAGTAATTATTTTATATTATGCATCTAAATTCCATTACATATGTTGGGATATTATGTTACATGACCCCATTACTGTCTATTTCATGTATAAATTATGAGATACCCCTTTATCTCTCATCAACCCATTTTATTATTTCTATTTAACATCATTGTGTTGTTGAAGTTATACCAAAATTTCCATGCCAAAATCATCGTGTAAGTGAATACCATACCCATTTCTCTATCAAGGGTATTCACCTTTATGCACATGTAATTGTTGATTGAGGACTTAAATTTATGTATTCCACATCTCTTATTCGTGGAATAAATTATAATGTTTAATGAATCAATTTTGTATGATCCATATGGCACACATATGCATGAAATGAAATGCTTATAAAAGGTACGCCCTGATAGCGCTCCAATGCATTAGGTAAAAATTAGTATCATGATACATCAAGTGCAATGAGGTTTTACTCATGCTAATTCAAGTTAAATGAGGGTTTACTCATGATAATTAAAGTTCAATTAGGGTTTACTCATGCTCCATATACAATGATCCTTGGATCATGCTAATATCATGTTAAATGTTGTTGCCACATTTCCATTTATGATAATCTTGCTATATCATGACTTTATGTTCATGTTTATCATGTGCTCCATTGATATTACTATTGCCTAACATGTACTATATTCTTCATGTTATTCCTTGTTTACTCCCTTACTAGGATTTATATCTCACCCTTTTTTAGGCATGTCCTTAGGTTATCCTATGCAATGTTAAGTACGAAGGAATGTTGTGATCATATAAAAGAAGTTTTCAATAAAGATGTTGTGTTTAATGTTCCAAGTTGTTATGTATTGTTCCTAATTTCCCAAGACACTAGACCTCTCGACCCTCAGAGTTGTCTTAAGTGCAATTTTATGTAATAAATCATGTATATGTGTGTAATAAAGAGCAGGGTTGTTATAGTTGGTATTATAGGATAAGTTTAGTTATTTTTGGTATTAGGATTAGAAAACCCTAGTTAAATCCTTAGAGATAAGACCAATTATAGTAAAAATATCCCTAAATTTTGGTGAGTATAGATTAAGTAGTTTATCAAGAAAATATATCCTTGTTTGGATACGAACAAGTAGAGGCAGCTTGGGCATAGATGTATCTAGGGTAAAACCCGAAAACACCGCTTTGAGCTATACTTGAATGGGAACCCGTGCACGAAAATGGGCCTTGCTGCACACTTAGTTATGACACTCCTGAGGGATATACTTTGGTAAATTCATAATCTTAGTATGAACAATTATTAAGGGATAAAAAATGCCCATAAGAATATATGTTGGGAAGTATATCATATATAACATAGATTGAAGATTATAAATTCATAAGTTAAGGAAATAAATGTAATTTATAAGTTGTCTATTTTTGTACTTGGATTCCCCTTTATCTGTTACCCCTAACTTTCCTTTTATTCTAGCTAATGTCCAGTAATAGGAGGACCCAGGCTAACAACTAATGTGAAGATAAATGTGATGATTGTTATAATGGGATGCCCAATCTGATGGGAGTGGGAATCACAAACTTTGTCATGATAATATCTTGGTTAACTCAAGTTTTGTATAGAAACATGGGTCAAGATGAAGTTCAACCCCCCCCCAGAAAGAACAAGCTGCAAACAGAGCAGGTTATTCTGGATACTTATTGTATGGAGGGTAAATCTGATCAATGGTGCACATTGATCAAAAATAAAAATCCTGAGGAAGAGATCGAGGCCTTGGAATGGAAGGATTTCTGGAAAATGTTTTTCGATAAATATTTTCCACACACCCTCCGACTTAAGATGGAAATGGACTTCCTTTCCATCAAGTAAAAAAACAAAGAATCCATCAGAATGTACAAGGAAAACCTCACAAGTATTGCACAATATTCCTCCACCCTTTTCATTAACCCCAAATGAAAGGTTGACTGCTTCTTTGGTGGTCTAAAACCTAGCCTATGGAAATCCCTAGCGATCTGTGACTTTGAGAGCTATGAGGAAATTGTCTGATGTGCCCTCAAAGTTGAGATGGAGATCGTAGAATATCAGGGGTATAATGGGGATAATAAGAAAAAAAGTGGACTTTAATTCTGGTGTTCCAATGGATAAATCCCATGGTGCTAAGAAATTCGAGCACCCCACTTGCCAAAGGTGAAAAAAGAAGGACCCCAGAAATTTCCTAAAGGGGGCAAGGAAATTCTTTAGTTGTCGAAGAGAAGGGAACCTGGACATTAACTACTGACAAGAAAAACCTGTTGTTGCAACAGGGAAGAGGAACGCTCCATTAGACCCTTAACGTAGTGTTCATTGTTTCAACTACAAAGAAACAGGTCACATTTCAAACTAGTGTCTTAAGACAAGGGTTTTTGGAGGCAACCAACAACCTCCAAGGTAGAAAGGGATAGATTTTTTCATCACTGTCACTGAAGAAAACCCCGACAACCAAGTAGGGACAAGTACACTAGTTATTCATTCAAGAATATCTAACATAATTTTTGATTCTGGTTCTATTCATTCTTTTATATCCCAAAAGTTTAGTAAAACTATCCCAACACCACCGCAAATCATGTAAGTAGAGATTTCGGTGAGAACGAGAAATGGGGCAATCATTGCATTCCATGAATATAACTCCTCCCCTGTCACAATTTGTGTATTTAACTTCCTAGAAAATCTATTCATACTCCCTCTAGTGTAATTTTATTCAATTCTTGGCATGGATTGGATTTCTCTATATAGAGCCAACATAAATTGACGTGAGAGGGAAATCACTCTCCATATCGAAAATCGACCCCCTATTTTGTACAAGTGCAAGGAGGAGGATGAATATTATTTAGCACCATCATCTCAAGTGTGGATATTACTACCCTATGAGCATGCATATCTTTCTCAGATGAGTGAGTCTAAGGAAGGAACCATCCTTGAAGACATGCCTATCATGAGTAAATTCACTGAAGTGTTTCCTGAGGAATTTTCTGGTCTTCCTCCTAGAAGAGATGTTTAATTCTAGATTGATCTTATACCTAGGAATTTTATGATATCCAAGACTCCATATATAATGGATTTTTTGGAGCTTGAGGAGATAAAGAAACAACTATAGGAGAATCTGGATAAAGGGTTTATACGCCCAAGTGCTTCACCATGGGGTGTACCATTCCTCTTCATCAAGAAGAAGGATGGGTCAATGCGCCTTTTCATTGATTATCGTGAGCTCAACAAAATCATGATAAAAAACAAGTATCCTCTACCCTGAATTGATGACTTGTTCGATCAGAAACAAGGATCACAATACTTCTCCAAGGTGGATTTGCGATCGGGATATTACCAAGTAAGGGTGGAGAAGGAGGATATCCCCAAGACTGTTTTTCGTATAAGGTACGGGAACTATGAATTCATAACAATTCCTTTTGGACTCACTAATTCTCCATCAATCTTCATAGACTTGATGAATAGAGAATTTTGAGATTACCTCGATAAAGTTTAGGTAGTATTTATAGATGATATTCTAATACACTTCAAAACCAAGGAGGAGCATGAAGAGTATCTAATCACTATACTAGAGACCTTGCAAAAGGATAAGCTCTATATAAAGTATAGAAAGTGTGAGTTTTGGTTGAACTAAGTCTTATTATTAGATCATATCATTACAATCAATGGGATATCTATGGATCCCTTCAAGATAGCTGCAATTGAGGGTTGTCCAAGGCCAACATCTGTTATGAATATTCATAACTTCCTTGGGTTAGTTGGATATTATCGCCAATTTGTGAGAAATTTATCATGATTTTCAAACCCTCTTACCAAGATAACTCATAAGGGAGTCAAGTTTTCTTGGAGTTATGAATGTGAAGAGAGCTTCAAGGAGTTGAAAAGGAGTCTTATCACTGCACTTGTTCTCACACTACCCACAAGTGGAGAAATTTTTGTGGTATTTAGTGATGATTCAAAGAAGGTCATGGGATGTGTGTTTGTGAAAAATGAAAAAGGCATTTCCTATGTTTCAAGGTAGTTTAAATTTCATGAGAAAAATGATCCAACACATGATCTGGAGTTTGCTACAGTAATCTTCACTTTAAAAATTTGGCAAGGGGAGAAGTGTGAAATATATACGGACTACAAAAGTATCAAGTATATATTCACACAAAAAAAGATGAATATGTTCCAACGAAGATGGTTAGAGCTGATCAAAGACTATGACTACTCAATCCATTACCACCCTAGGAAAGAAAACAAGGTGGTGGATGATCTAAGTAAAAAGGATCAAGCAACTCTTTCATTGATGAGAATTGAAAAGGATCCAATCTTCTTAGATTTTATGAAGATGGACATGGGAATCGTAAAGAAGGTAACATCATCAATCTTTTCACAAATGATTACTCAATCGTCTCTTTTGGAAAGGTTAAAGGATGATCAAAAGGATTATGTGGGAATTCAGAAGAAAGTGGAAACTATAAGAAAATGGAAATACTTGGATTTAAATGTTAATGAAGAAGGAATTGTGATATTTTGTTCAAGACTATATGTTCTATCAAATCCAGGGTTAAAGAAATAATTTCTAGATGATGCATATAGTTCAAATTTCTCCATTCACCCAAGAAACACAAAGATGTATCAAGATATTTTAGAGCTTTATTGGTGGGATAACATGAATAAAGATATTTTTGAGTATACATAAAAATTCCTGGTATGCTAGCAAGTGAAGGCTGAGTGGTAGAAGTCTAAGGGGATGATGCAACCATTACCCATACCAACATGGAAATGTGAGAACATCACCATGGACTTTATCACTATAATTCTAAAGACATCCAAAGGAAACAATGTTATTTGGGTTGTTTTGGTTCGTCTTACAAGGATTACACACTTCATCGCAATTCAATAGGATTTCTCATTGGATCAACTGGTATGGATATACATCAGAGAAGTGGTAAGGATGCATGGAGTAACACTATCGATTGTTTCTGATTGAGATCCAAGATTCACATCTAAGTTCTGGAAGAGCCTCCAATATGCTCTAAATACTAAGATGAACTTTAGTACGGCTTATCGTTCTCAAACTGATGGCCAATCTGAGTATACTATCCAAACATTTGAGGACATTTAAAGAACATTCTCAATGTATTTAAAAGAAGGATGGGATAAAAACCTTCCTCTGGTTGAGTTCTCTTACAATAACAGTTTCCACTCAATCATCCAAATATCTCCTTATGAAGCCCTTTATGGGAAGAGGTGAAAAACACTAGCATTTTGGGATGAAGTTGAGGATCCAAATCTCTTAGGTATAGAAATGGTCAAATAAATGGTGGAGAAGGTTAAGACTATCCAACAGCACATTAAAGATGCTCAGAGTCGACAAAATAACTATGATGGAAATCATAGAAGAGAACTAGAGTTTGATGTTGGAGACATGGTATTCCTCTACATATCACCATGGAAGAGAGTTATGAGATTTGAGAAGAAGGGAAAGCTTAGTCTAAGGTACATCGTCCCTTCTGAGATCCTTGGTCACATTGGTGCACGGGCCTATCGACTAGCACTCCCACTGAACCTATCTTAAGTACATGATGTCTTCCATGTATCACTCTTGAGGAATTGCATGCCTGACCCATCACATGTACTCAATCCAGAGGTGGTACCATTGGAGAATGACCTCTACTATTAAGATAATCTGGTGAAGATCTTAGATTTTAGGGAAAAATTTATATGAAATAAGGCAATGCCCCTCATCAAGGTATTGTGGTGAAACCAAAAGTTCAAAGAGTCAATGTGGGAATTGGAGGAAGTGATGATGCATAGTTACCCTCATCTATTTTAGTGTGGGAAAATGAAAATTTTGAGGGTGAAATTTCTTAAGGGGGGAGATTTTAACGACCCAAAATTTTATTAATGAAAATTCCTCTTGATCTAATTAAATGTCTTATTATGTAAAATGGTTATATAAAAAATATTCACTTCCTTGGTTTTATGTTTTTGGATTTTAAAATATCATTAAAAATTGTTACCATTGCTAATATAATTGTTGAACAGTGATCACATGATTAGTATAAATATAGGGCTTTAAAAAATCCAATTTACTTAGAAAAATGAAGAGATGACCACGTCCAGTATAATTGTTCCATACGAAGCCCATTTTTCAGAGCTCATAAAGGAGGTAGCATCATTGGGAATCCCTATTTACCAAACCCAATATGAGCTTCAACATGTTAAGATTTAACGAAACCACCTACGGGAGAAGTGGAAGTTAATAGAGATTACCACCCCAGTGATGTTATCTGAGTCGCCCCAAGAGTCTGTCGCCATCGAGAACCTTACCTTTAGGTCTTATGCGGTTTTTATAAGGGGTTATGTAACAATACCCTAGAACTATGTTTATGTGAATTATTTTTGTATAAAGAATAAACATTAATTTTATTATTGTTACTTTGTAAATGGTTTTTAAAGAACAAATAGTATTTTTAGTTAATATTCAATTAAGAAATATATTTTGATGAATTAATGGATTTTTTTGAATTAAATAATATTTTAATAAAATATTATTACTAAATTACTTTTTATTAAATATAACTGATTGTACAATTTTTAGGAATACAATTGTAATTTTTATTAAGGTTTGAAAACTGTTTTTGTCAAACCCATTAATTTTTTATAAATGTCAGTTTTTATTTTAAAAGTAAAAATTCACATATTTATAAAATTATTTAGATAAAATTAATGTCATTTTTGGATTCATGATGTTGAAATTATCTAATGGTGAATTTTTTATAATTTTCTGAGACAGTCAAATTTTTGGGTAAAAATTAAATACCGTTTAAATATATAATGTGTTTTATGACATCATAATGACCTAATAGTGATTTAATAAAATACTAAAAAAATAATTTTCAGAAAATATATATTTTTTCTTTAAAATAATGTGATTTCATATTTTTTTGATTAATTTTATGGTTCCTTAGTGGACCCTCGAAGACTTAAAAAATATTTTAACTTTTTAAAATGATTTCCTTGAGAGTGTGACTCACCTCCACATAAAAAAGCCTAATATTTTAATAATTTCGTCCATTTACCTTATAAGATAATATTTTAAACTTCTCTTTTGAAAAAATCATGGGAAAAAAACCATGGGATGGTTTGTGTTTTTGATTAAGTTAATGTGTAGTGTCCAAAACCTAAATAATAAAGAATTCCCTCTCTTTTCTTATATAAACCCACTCAATCTCTCGCTACTATTCATTAAAAACCTTTGGAGCTTGAAAAAAATCTGTAATTATCTCCCTAGATTCCTCCCAAGGTTCCCCAAGCTCCCTATAAGCCTCTATCAATCCTCTCCCAATCTTTTGGGAACACACTTCCAAGTAAGGGATTTCTTCCTTTCTCATTTTTGTCCAAATTTATTTATGTTGTAATACCCTTTTATTTTCAATTAAAAATGTTGGGGTATGATTTCAAACCTCCACCATACTTTCCTCAATATTTTTTAATTATGCGAGACATATTTTTCTCTCATTAATTCCTCCCATGTACACCTGTTACCATGCCAAAATTCCGTAAGGAATTTCTCTCTTCTCATTTACATTCAAGTAATTATTTTATATTATGCATCTAAATTCCATTACATATGTTGTGATATTATATTAAATAACCCCCTTACTATCCATGTCATGTATAAATGATGATATACCCCTTTCTTTTTCATCAACCCATTTTACAATTTCTATTTGACGTCGTTATGCTGTCGAAGTTACACCAAAATTTCTATGCCAAAATCATCATGTAAGTGAATACCATACCCATTTCTCTATCAAGGGTATTCACCTTTATTCATGTGTACTTTTTAATTGAGTTCTTACATTTATTTATTCCACATATCTTATTCATGTAATAAATTATGATGTTTAATGAATCCATGTTGTATGATCCATGTGGAACACTTATGCATGAAATGAAATGTTTATAAAGGGTGCGCCCTGATAGCGTTCTAATGCATTGGGTAAAGATTATTATCATGATATTCCAAGTTCAATGAGGTTTTACTCATTATAATTCATGTTAAATGTGGGTTTAATCATGCTAATTCAAGTTCAATGAGGGTTTACTCATGCTTCATTTGCAATGAGCCTTGGTTCATTCTAATATCATGTTAAAGGTTGTTGCCACATTTCCATGTTATGATAATCATGTTATTACTTTTTTTTTAAATAAATTACCCTATATGGCCTTTTCAAACCATCCACACATAGAAACCCCCCTCCCTCATGAATAAGTCACTCCCCTGAGGTAGCGCCCCAGCCGGGGAAGAAGTCATTACGAGCCGAGATGGCAGAGCGTCCTGGAGGGTGACGGCCCGACAGCGATGTTCCATCAAGTGATCTGTCATCGATTGGGTCACGCCTCATTTTTTCCACCCAGATGAGACTGGGCGACCCATCAAGGTGGGTAGATCTTGGGGGAGAGGCTCTCCCCGAAATCAGACTCCCAGGATTCAAAATCTGAAACTCCCAAAGAATGGAAATGTGTTGCTGGGTAACGAGGTATTGGGGTGGCCTCCCCACTTGTGCGTCGCACATCCCCAATGAGGCCCAAGGTGGCCAACCATTGGGATTAGGCCAGTTCCCAACAAGGTAGAGTGACCCACGATAGGTTTATTAGCATATAGTTCATGTTGACTTGCGAGGACTCGAACCTGGAACCTTGGGGTTAGGACGCCACTACCTTTAACCAACTCACCTGTGCCCTACAGGCAAAATGTGTTGTTGGGTAATGAGGTATTGGGGTGGCCTCCCCACCTGCACACCGCACGTCCCCAACAAGGCCCAAGGTGGCCAACCCTTTGGCTTAGGCTAGTTCTTAATGGGGTAGAGGGGCCCATGAGAGGTTTTTTATCATATAGTGTGTGTTTCCTTATGAGGAATCGAACCCAGAACCTCGGGGTTAGAACACCACCGCCTTTAACCAACTCACCCGTGCCTCGCGGGCTATGATAATCATGTTATATCATGCCTTTATGTTCATGTTTTTATTATGATCCATTGATATTCATATTTTCTAACATGTACTATATTATTCATTTTATGACTTGTTTACTCCCTTACTGGGATTTATAGATTACCCTTTTCTTATGCATGTCCTCAGGTTATCCTATGCAATGCTAAGTATGAAGGAATGTTGTGGTCATGTAAAATAATTTTTCAATAAAGATGTTGTGTTTAATGTTATAAGTTGATATATAATGTTACTAATTTCCCAAAAAACTATACCTCTCGATCCTCCGATTTTTCTTAAGTGAAAGTTCATGTAATAAATCATCTTTATGTGTGTAATAAAGAGTAGGGTTGCTATATTGATTGTCTCATGAGAATATATCGATGCACTGAGGAGCAATATAAATTTCAGGCTCCACCCATAATTACATGTCCAAATCATTCCTAATATCTAATAATAAATTTAATCAATATAAAATATGACTTATCAGATATCCATATTGAATAAAAGATATATATTGATCAATAATTCCCTAGTTAATCAAATACTGTCAAAGTAAACACTGTATGTAAAATGATATACTATTTATGAAATAATAATATCCATCATATAAAAATATGGATATTCAAGGAAATTTACAATGAAAGTTTATAAAAATAAAATTATTTCTTAAATATAAATTTAACAATCACAAAATGAAGTGATATTGAAAATATAATCATTAAGAATATTCTTGATGAGAATATTCTTTAAACATTTCAAAGTGTCTCATACCACTTAGAAACATTTAAATCATAATCCCTATGAAGTTATGACCTTAAATAAAACTTAGAATATCATTATAATAAATATAGACATGATATTATGTTTCAAATGGTAGTATATACACCATATAAAAGTTATTTGGTGCATAACAATAAATAAGTTTTGATGGAATGTAAATTGAGATAAAATCCCTTACCTAAAACTTCCTTTTATTGTGTGGTATTTATCCTCCTATATAGTGGTTTAAAATATGTTACTAACTTATACCAAACCCATAATCATGGTTATAATATATATACTAACTTCTTTCAATATTTTATTACATTTTTGTTAACACTCTTTCATTATTTTAACTATTTCAGGTGTTAATTGACTAGTTTTCTAAAGTATGTTTTGACTTGTTACTTATTGTTCCTATTACATAGATAATGTTTTAATCATATCCAGAATTTAAAACATGACTTAATTATCCTATATATTCATTACATATATATTTATAATAGTCTATAAAGTTTGGAGATAATAAATGAAATGCACGGTTTACGGAGACGGTAGGTCGTACGCCCACATAAACGATACTTTTGTTTCTTTATCATATTAAAAGAATGAAACATAAATTATAAATATGTATATTATAATTACAATATAATATATATATTATATATGTTACATATTTTTAGTAAAATCTTCCTTAATACATTCCATTTATAGCGTGAACTAATCACATCGCTTCGAGGGGCGTTAGTCAACACTTCCTCAAACAATGTTATCATATTAACGCAAAATGGGAACTATTAAAGGTATGTGTTATAAAAGTATTAAAGAAATATAAATATATAATAAATATCATATATATCATATATAAATATATTTTTCATCATAATGACCACTATGAGAGGTGGTAAAGGAAAAAATGAACAATCATCGTTTCGTGAGGCTGTAGTTCTCCATACACAGAAATAATATGTCTGTTACCCATTAGATGTAAGTGTGTGTAAGTGTAGGTATAAAAATTATCATAAAATAATACTAGTATATTGTGTATATATTTTTTTAATAAAATCATGAAATAATAAGATTTTAGGGATTAGATAATGGAAATAAAATTAAAAAGCTTAAGGAAGTTTTTTACCTGTTAATCGGGTAACTCATTTTAGTTTGCACCAAAGGGATTACTTGGATTTCTTTCTGAACAAGGGGAAGATTATAGGATTAATTTATGGATTTTTTTGAACTATTTGGGTAGATATTGTTCTAGACAAATTGGATTTATGGGTGCGAGTAAGGGGTAGAGTGCTTTCCCTTTTATAGTGGAGGGGGAGTGACACTCTTGTAAATACCAAAAGGTATTCATTAATGGGAGGTATACCTTAACTAAAGTGCCTAAAAATGAAAAAATAATGTGTTAAATGGGAATAATGGTTGATTAAAACCTCCACCACACAAATATATGTTCATTTTATCAATTTGGTTCCTTAACATCTAAGATTCCAAAATTATATTATTTTGGTTTTTATTAAAGCATCTGGTTTTCAACCTAAGTAATTTAACCATTAAGACTAAATTAAAGTGATATTTATTATAAAATATATATACAATTAATTATTAATATTATATATAAATTATAAAATAATAATCTCATGTGTTTTGGAAATTAATTTTAAAACAAGTGCATGTGACACGCTAAAACACTGCTTAAACCCGGACCGTATTAATAACATGTTTACAATATATGGGTCAACATTTAATTATAAAAGATTAATTGGTCCTTTAATATTCCATATTTAATATTTATTAACACTTAAAAATAACTTGGTATAACATAGTATTTTTATTAATTTTAAATCATTTGATAAAATATCATTTATTGTAAAATAACAATAATTTCAATTTTGACATTATTTATTTAATTTTAATTTTAATTTTAAAATATCCAAACAATATTGGAATTAAAATTTATTAAGTTTAAAACTACATAACATTATTATTAATCTACATAAATAATTAAATACAATAATTCAATCAATATAATTAACTTTTAATATTTATAGTATCATTTATTTTAGTTAATTATTAACTAAATAATCATTATGTTGGCGTTTCTTAAGAATTTTAAGTAACTAAAACATATCTAAAAATTATTGATAAATATTTATAATAAAAATAACCCATTTATATTTCAAAAGGATATGTATAACCTAAAATATTATGTTTTTTACATTCAAATTTTTATAAATGTTAAATGTAAGGAAAGTTCCCTTATTGTCTTTTTCCTTACTTAACCTTTTATATAAGGAACTACCATTTAATAATATCCTAATAGCCCATAAAATTTAAACCAAGTGCGGATATGGTCTAATTATTTTCCTACAATTGATTTTTGACAAGTTCCCAAGTCATTTTGGTCCTTAAGATTAAGGTTTAGTCCCTTATTAAGCTCAATCTTAGCTTAATCACCGTAATTAATTTTAATCAATTTCACTAATATTTTTGGTCAAAAATTAAGTTGATATTATTATAACACAAATATTGTACTGATAAAAACTATTTATTTATTTTTTTCAAAATTCAAATCACAAAAGTGTAAAAATTAAAATTAACACTAATCTCGCACACGTAGCGAGAAAGCAGGTTTTTAAAGTAGAAATGTTCAAAAGTTTGATATGTTTTTATATCTAATTTTAACATAAAAATGAATATAATTAACTAAATTGTATTAATATATTTATAATTGATCTATTTTTTCTTAAAAAATATTTATGATATAATTTAACATTAACAATTATTTAAATGAAAATACAGTTTTTTACTAAAATGCAGTATTTTTTAGTATTCATCAAAAAATAAAACTTCTCAGAAAAATACCAAAAAATCATCCTAAGATAATTTTTACATTAATAATTCAAAAATGAAGTTTATTTTGACAAATAAAATTTCTAAAATTTCTAAAATTTATTTTTAAAATAGGTGCACTATTAGAAGGTATAAAACCTAGTATTGTGTGTAACACAAGCTAACTCGGTGTGGTGTGTAGTGTAAGATTAACATGGTGTTTCATATAAAGAGATATAAAATAATATTTATTCTAACATAAAAATATTTTAATGTCTTGGTGTGTTACATTCTTCCCACCTTAATTAAATTGTGTCATTGCAATTTAAACTTGGTCTTAGTAATCAAGTAATTGATATTTGAAAATAATATTGTTAAAAAAACCCATATCATGAATAGGGTTAATAACAAATATTCTTAATAAGTGATAAAATAAATTACAATGGTAATGTAACTAGGTTCCCTAGTATCAGGACATAGGTGGTAAATGAAAACATGGATACAGAGAAAAAAATATAACAATCATGTTCTAATGGAGAGTGATAGAGAACATAGTTAGGAGAAAATTAATAATCAAAAGACCTTAATCTATGATGATATAAGGGGCCATTTGATTCATCAGAAATGAAGGTACTGGGAAAACATTTTTTGTTACAGGATCATTCTTTCCTGGAGCTGATGGATTCTTTCACTCTCTAAGAATATAAGTAAATATACTTACTTGGTATGTTTGTATAAGCACATTCTTATCCTTTGGTCATGCCTTGAAATATTTATACTTCATATAATAGAACAAGATTCATCGTATATTTATGTAACATATCAATCTCTAAAAAAATATTCAAATGTCAACATAAACTATCTCATAAATGGATAACCTTTCTAAAATATTATCATCCAATACTTTAGAAATATGGTCACCAGATTTTCAAAATAAAATGATCATTTGACTTTAATCAACATGAAGCATCTCTAATTTTTTTACATTCCAAAAATGTTAATAACTTCATCATGTATCCTTTTGAAATATGGTAATAACTAGAATCACCACAAAACCTTATTGGGAACATTCATTCTTCCTTTTTCCTTATCTAAGACACATGTTGTTGGATATATTCCTTAAATCCAAAAGTATTGTAAACTCTATAAATGATATCATAAACCACTTGTCAACAAATAATTAATCAATTACAAGGTAGTCATCACTTTTCCAAATAAATCATTTCTTTATCATTATCTCTACATCAGGAACATATTAAGGGATGTATTTCCCTCAATCATATGTTTTTTAAAAATTTTAGCTTTCTAATGAATAACTTTTCTTGGTACCATTTAACATATGATCTCAAATCCTTAATGAAAAAGTACTATAGTATAATTCTCATATATTTCATAATTCTTATAACCAGTACATCACTGATAAAATATTCAATTTATATAGTTCTTGAATACATGTACATAAAAACATCGATTATTCCACTTTATCTTTAATAAATTAACAAGGATACCTCATCCTATTACTTAATACCTATTTCCTTTCACATTTCACTAGCAGTCTCATCATCAGTGGAAATATAACCATTACTCATAACAACTTGCTAATTATCTTCATGAGATTTACACTTGGAATATAAATTTTGATAATGACCATTCATTCCACACTTAAAGCATTTAACTGTTGATGACGTCTTAGGGAGGCCAATATTATCATCCATTGCATCAAAAAAATCTTCATTTTTACTTTTTAGTTACTTGATTTTTATCCTTCTTTTCCATATTCAAATCATCTTCATGGCCCTCTAATACATTCAATTGGGTGATTCTTTCCACATTCTTGATACAGAGAAAACTGAATCTATATTCTTCCATGGTCTTCATTACCCAAACTCTCTGTAAACTCCTTCCTTATCTTCCTTGGTGAGTCTGATAGTTGGTTAAGGTACACGTTGTTAGTCATGTTCTATGAAAGATTATTAGGCATGATCATATCATCCTTTACTATAGTGATCATTCCATTTAACTTCTCATCGGTAAATATTCCATCACATTTAATGTTATACTAGTTCCTTTTAGTTCCCTCCATTGACTAAAACCATAATTCATAGTGTAAGAAACACTTATCAAAACATAAAACCACATAGCCATGAAAAATTACTTATAAGATACCCAAATAATGTATTCTACTTCTTTAATCTATGACATTGTAGGTTTATCCTAGGTTATTCATATTCATCTTCAACTTAAATCCTTTTTTATGGTTCATAAGAAAAATGAAAATTATCCTAAGTGTATCCCCTGGGAGTGTCAAACTAGGTGAATAGTAAGGCCTGTTTTCATGAACTAGGTTATCCGAGTCATGCTCGGGACACCCTGTCGAAGTTGTTACCCTTAGGTACATCTATTCTAGAACCACGTCCACTTGTAGTATCCAGACAGATATTTATTTCTAATAATACTCACATAATCACTACCTTACCAAAATTCTAGGATGTTCTTATATACTTATCATCAATGTCTATCTTAGGGTTGTGCTCTATAATCTATGTTTTCTAAATCTAGTTTCCAAGGTAACTTGGGGAAATAAAACATAATAAGGGTGATCTCAAATGCTTAGTAAGGGTAAGTAAAGTGAAATAAATAATGAATAAATGGAAATAAACCAACAAGGTAAGGTAAATAACTAATAATACATGCCATTCAAATAACTGAATAATGTAAATTCAATATGTAAAGGTAAGAAACTAAAACATGTGTCATTTAATCAATGAACTAAAAGTTAAATGTATCCATATATATGTTGACACAAAATCTCATGGATGAAAAATAAATGAAATATATATGAAGTAAGTTATTAATTATTGGACCTCATATCTTTGGAACATGAGGAAATATACTATCAAGATCCATCGTTCAGATAGTTTAAAACTAAAAGTAGAAACTGGTTTAATTTTCCCAAATTAATCATCTCATGAGAACCTATTAATGCATCAAGTAGATATATAAAGTTTGGGATCCACCAATAATTTCATGTAAAAATAAGTACTCATATTTAATAATAAATTTAATAAATATAGAAAATTCATTATCAAATATTCATATTGAATAAAAGATATAGATTTATTAACAATTTCCCAGTTAATTAAATACTTTCAAAGTAAATACTGTATGTAAAATGATATACGGTTAAGGAAATATAATTTACATTATATAAAAATATAGATATTAAATTAAATAACCAATGAAAAATGATTAAAATAAAATAATTTTTTCAATATAAAGTTAAAAATCACAAAAGGAAGTGAGATTGCAAAGATAATCATTAAGAACATTCTTGAGGAGAATAATATTTAAACATCCCAAAGTGTCCCATACCACTTTGAAACATTTAAATCATAATCTCCATGAAGGTATGAACTTAAATTAAACTTATAATATCATTAGAATAAATATATTCATGATATTACATGTAAAATGGCAGTATATACACCATATAAAAGTGAGTTGGTGCATAACAACGAATAAGTCTCAATGGAATGTAAATTGAGACGAAATCCTTTACCTTAACCTTACTTTTGTTGTGTGGTATTTATACTCCTATATAGTGGTTTAAAATATGTTACTAACTTATAACAGGACCATAATAATTCTTATAATATCATATATGATCTTCTTAAAATATTTTATTACCCATTTCTTAACACTCTTTCAATATTTTAACAATTTCAGGTGTTAAAGGCCTAGTTTTCTAAAGTGTGTTTTTGACTTGTTACTTATTGTTCCTATTAATTAGATCATAATTTAATATTATAAAAAATGTAAAACATGACTTAATTATCTTATATATTAATTATATATGTATTTATAATATTCCATAAAGTTTGGAGATAATAAATGAAATACACCATTCATGGAGACGGTAGGTCGTACATACGCATGAACACTACTTTAATTTATTTATCATATTAAAATAATGAAAAATAAATGATAAATATTTATATTATAATTATATTATAATATATATTTTATATATTTCTAAAAATTTTATTAAAATCATACTTAATATGTTCCATATATAGCATGAACAAATCACATCGCTTTGAGGGGGCGACAGTCCACACTTCCTCAAATGATGTTATCGTATTAACACAAAATGGGAAGTATTAAAGGTATGTGTTATAAAAGGATTAAAGAAGTATAAAGGCATAATAAATCTAATATATATAATATATAAACATATTTTCCATCATAATGTCCACCATGATAAGTGGTAAAGGAAAAATGAACAATAATCATTTTGTGAGGTTGTAGTTCGTTGTACACAGAAAGAATATGTTCGTTACCCATTAGATGTAAGTGTGTTTAATTTTAGGTCTAAAAATTATCATAACAATATACTAGTATATTTATGATACTTTTTTTGTTATAAAAATCATGAAATAATAATATTTTATGGATTGGATAATAGAAATGAAACTAAAAAGCTTAAGGAAGTTTGTTACCTCTTAATCGGGTAACTCCTTTTGGTTTACACCAAAGGGATTCCTTGGATTGATTTATTACAAAGGGTAGTATTATATGATGAGTTTAGGTATGTTGGGAAACTATTTAGGTAGATATTTTTCGATCTAAAGTGTCTTGAGGGGTGTGAGTAAGGGGTAGAGTGCTTGCCTTTTTATAGTGGAGGGGGAGTGACACTCTTGTAAATACAAAAAGGTATTCATTAATGGGAGATCTACCTTACCTAAAGTGCCTCCAAAATGGAAAATTAATGTATTAAAGGGGAATCATGGTCTATGAAAACCTCCACCACCAAAAAATGTGTGAATTTTAATAATTTTGTTCCTTAACTTCTAAGATTCCCAAATTTTATCATTTTGGTTTTTATTAAAGCATCTAGTTTTTTAACCTAAGTAATTTAACCATTAATACTAAAATAAAGTGATATTTATTAGTAAATACAGATCCACTAAATTATTAATATTATATATAATTTATAAAATAAAAATCTCATGTGTTTTGGAAATGAATTTTAAAACAAACGCAAGTGACACGCTAAAATACTATTTAAACTTGGACCATGTTAACAATGTTTAACAATATATGGGTCAATATGTTAATTATACAAGATTAATTTTTCAATTAATATAACATATTTAATATTTATTTACACCTAAAAATCACTTCTTAGAATATAGTATTTTTATTAATTTTAAATCATTTGATAAAATATCATTTATTGTAAAATAACAGTAATGTCAATTTTGTCATTATTTATTTAATTTTAGTTTTAAAATATCAAAACAATATTGGAATTAAAATATATTAATTTTACAAATATTTAAAATGATATATTCATCTAAAAATAATTAATGAGAATAATTCAATCAACATACTTTACTTTTAATATTTATAGTATCATTTATTTTAGTTAATTATTAAATAAATAATCACTACGTTGGTGTTTCTTAAAAATTTTGAGTAACCAAACCATATCTAAAAATTATTGATAAATTATTATGATAAAAATAACCCATTTATATTTCAAAATTATTTTTATAACCTAAAAATATCAAATTTTTATAAATTCAATGTAAGAAAAGTTCCCTTTTTTCTTTTTCCTTACTTAACCTTTTATATAGAGAACTTCCATTTAATAATATCCCAATAACCCATAAAATTAAAACCAATTGGTAATTTGGTATAATTATTAGTAAAAAATGTCTTTCAGAAAAGTTTCCATATTATTTTTGTCCTTAAGATTAAGGTTTAGTCCCTTATTAAGCTTAATCTCACCTTAATCACCTTAATTAATTTTAATTGCTTTCACTAATATTTTGGGTAAAAAATTAAGTTGATATTATTAGAAAAAAAATAATTTTACTGATTAAAACCAAGTATTTCCATTTTTCAAAATTCAAATCGCATAATTGGGAAAATTAATATTAATGTTAATCCTGCACACATGCCGAGAAAGTTAGTTTTTAAAGTAGAAACGTTCAAAAGTTCAATAAGTTTTTAAATCAAATTTTAATATAAAAATGATTAAAATGGACTATATTGGATTAATATATGTATAATTGATCTATTTTGACTTAAAAAACTATTTATGATATAATTTAACATTAACAATTATTTAAACGAAAAGGCAGTTTTTTACTAAAATGCAATATTTTTCACTATTCATCAAAAAATGAAACTTCTTAGAAAAATACCAAAACATTAACCTAAGATAATTTTGAAATTATGAATTACAAAATGAATTTTTTTTAATAAATAAAATTTATAAAATTTCCAAAATTTATTTTTAAAATATGTGCGTCATTAAAAGGTGGTAAAACCCAATCTTGCATGTAATGCAAGCTAACTTAGTGTGGTTTGTAGTGTAAGATTAACATGGTGTTTCATATAAAGAGAGAAAAAATAATATTTATTCTAAAATGAAAATATTTTAATTTCTTGGGGTGTTACAATTATTACATGAAAATGTCGATTTATGTTCATATTTTTTTATATGGTTTAGAGATAAGAATCGGTAGCGACCGTACTGGAAGAAAAACTACTTTCAATAGCTTTGAAGCAGCAAAAACAATATGGTAACATTAGAGGATTAGGTTTTGAAGGGTCTCTACGAATATATTTTGAGAATATAAAATCACATGAAGATACATATAATATTTTGAAATGATTTCAAACACAAATAGACTCACTTTAATATATTATTGTCTGGTCCGGTTTGGTGGACCAATGTATAAGAAAGGATCAAATAAAACCTGTGGTGTAATAAAGATCTGCACCTGAACCAAATGACCCCAATATCTTTGAGTCTACTCATTCCCCCTAGCTGCATACCTTACCCTAGGTAATCAATTTTGTCATTATTCTTTATCCTAAATGTGAATCAAATAACTTATAATAAATTTATATTACTAAAATTATATAGGGTACAGTTGTATGTGATTTGTATCTTTAAACACCCACGTACTACCTTTTTGTGATGGGTATGATGTATAATATCCCATAAGACAAGATACACCACAAATACCTCCCAAAAGATAACATGAGAGTGGGGATAGAGGTATCTCATGATCTGACTACTGAGTTGTTGATTCCACTTGATGATCAGGATATTACAACAGTCAATGGTGCTATTGGAACTTTTATAGCAAAACTATATAATCTTATAAGGATGCATGAGATATGTATTTAACAAATTTTTTCATATGAAAAACCTGTAACAATTGATGAAAAAATGTCTGAAGTGAGGTTTGATATTATATATAGATAAAGTGATGGGGAAATGGAAGGTCAGATCAAGATAGTCTAGTAAATCGACTAAGAAATCAAAATGACCTTTTAAGAGTACCTTCTCCCCAATAGTTCCATAAAAACATTTATTATCATTATAACTTCATGAATATACAACATTTAAATATTCCAATGGGTCTTACATTCCATATGAAAAAATAAATATGTGTAACTTTAATGATATATGTAATTGTTCTCGAAACTATAGAGGATATTCTCAAGCATGAATGGATAGGATTCTCAATTTTGAATACATACATATGGTAAATTTTCATAATATTTATATCCAAATAGTGGTATAATATGTTTATTAAAGT
This sequence comes from Viscum album, assembly GCA_963277665.1. Taxonomy (NCBI): domain Eukaryota; kingdom Viridiplantae; phylum Streptophyta; class Magnoliopsida; order Santalales; family Viscaceae; genus Viscum; species Viscum album. The sequence goes on from OY728126.1 coordinate 1,038,917,892, forward strand.
TAAAAACTATTCATATTTTCTATAGGCATTTATATTACTACTATATTAATGGAAAATCATGTGAAGCACAATTTGGGCTCATTAATCCCAATAACATTTCTATAGAAAAACTTAATTTGGATAATGAATAAATTAAGAAGAAAAAATATGAGATACTTGAAGTGTTTTAGAAAAAAATCTCATAAGAATGACACTTTTTGATGCCTACAATTCATAAGTAAAACTCAATAATCTCATCATATAAAATATATTTTTATTTTTTTTCATTACTTATTTTTTTTCTTAGGCAGCACTAGATGTTGATTGTAGTCAATATGAATACCACAAATATTTATTTTTTATATCCAATTCATGGATATCCAATAAACAAACCACACATTAAAGGTATTTTTAATTTATAATACACTAAAATCAACATTTTATAGATAAAATTTGAATTATATGTTTCCATCTGTGTTTTAACAAGAATTGTTTTAGGATATAGAAGTCACTAAATATAGACTAAATCATGGAATGAATTTGGTGTCTGAACAGATAAAGCCTATGGATTAAAACAAATGGAAATAGATTAAGGTATATATAGAAAGATCTAACTATCAAAACATATTTCAAAAAAAATTACTTATTTTGGTCGATGTTTCTACAGTGTCCAAAGTAAGATAATGACATCGATTGTGGATATTATGTTTGAAAATTTATGAGAGAGATCAGAATGAATAAAGAGACCATTATCCTCCGATAGGTAATTTTCAAAGGTAATTACAATTTCATTAGATATATTTCTTAATCATTTGTCTGTCTATATCTTCTCAATACTATCAAGATTTCTAAAAACCTTTATACTCAAAAGAAGAAGTGAATTTTTTTTAGAGATGAGTGGGAAGTGTACATTTTTTCAGAATGTTTGGGATGTGTAGGATTTATCCACACCTCAATATGATGCATGGTGTGACTGGTATAACTCAAAGTGAGTCTTTTTATTTAAAATTGATGTCAATTTTAGTAAAAAATACAACTTACATACTCAAAACTAAGAAAAATAATTTGGATTGTTCTGATACTTTAGAACAATGGTCCATAAGTCATTTCTGACAAGAGAATTAGTCGTACCTCAAAACAATGCACAACGGTCCTGGTATGACATAAAGTCTCCTTTATAAATTTACAATTGACATTTTAGTTCAAAACGTGTCACTCAATGAAAACCAAGAAAATGTGCTCAAATTTTCTTAAAAATTTATTTTAAAAAATCATAATTCATTTGTGATGTGTACGAATCAGTCTCACATCAAACCCACACATGATGTGATCGGTATGACTAAAAGTACATGTTTCTAGTTTAAAATGTCATTTTAGTAAAAACTACAAGTGGCATACTAAAAACCAAGAAAACATATTCATATTATTTTTATACTTTTTAAAAATTGTCCTTAAGTCATTTGGGATGTTTAGAAATCAGTCGTACCTCAATCTGATGCATAGTGTGACCGTTATGACTCCAAGTGTGTTTTTTTATTTAAAATTGACATCAATTTTAGTAAAAAAGAAAACTGACATAATCAAAACCAAGAAAAATCATTATGATTGTTTTTATAATTTGTAAAAAAAATATCCTTAATTCATTTTTAACATGTATAAATTGGTCTCACCTCAATCGGACGCATGGTGTGCCCGGTATGACTCAAAGTCTTCATTATCAATTTAAAATCGATATTTTAGTTCAAAAAGTGTTACTCACTGAAAACTAAGAAAACATTTTCATATTTTCTTTAAAATTTATGAAAATTATTAATAATTCATTTTTGACATGTAATAATTAATCTCACATCAAACCCACACATGGTGTGACTGGTATGACTGAAAGTGTATGTTTCCAATTTAAAATGAATTTTTAGTAAAAACCATAAGTGGCATACTCAAAATCAATAAAATGCATTAATATTTTTTTTATAATTTATTAAAACTATCCATAAGTCATTTGGGATGTGTAGAAATTAGCCTCATATCAATCCAATACACGGTGTGACCGGTATGATTCCAAGTGCATCTTTTTATTTAAAAATGACATCAATTTTAGAAAAAAAGACAACTGACATACTCAAAACTAAGAAAACACATTCATATTGTTTTATACTTTTTTAAAATGATACATAATTCATTTTTTATGTGTATAAATCATCCTCACCTCAATCTGATGCATGGTGTGTCTGGTATGGCTCAAAGTCTGTATTATCAACTTAAAATTTACATTTTAGTTCAAAAAGTGTCACTCGCTGAAAATTGATTAAATACAATCATATTGTCTTGATAATTTAGTTAAACTATTCATAATTCATTTGTGATATACAGGTAATTGTCTCGCATCAAACCCACGCATGATGTGACTGGTATGACTAAATGTGTGCATTTTTAGTTTAAAATGACATTTTAGTATAAACAAAATATGGCATACTCAAAACCAATAAAACTCATTAGGATTGTTTTTATGCATTATTAAAATGATCCATAAGTCATTTGGGACATTTAGGAATCATCCTCACCTCAATATGACTTACGGTGTGACTGGTACGACTCTAAGTGATACTTTTTATTTAAAATTGACATCAATTTTAGTAAAAATGACAACTAACATACTCAAACCCAATAAAACACATTAATATTATTTTTATAATTTAGTAAAATGATATATAATTAATTTTTGATGTGTAGGAATCAAACTCACCTTAATTTGATACACGATGTTCCTGGTATGACTCAAAGTATCCGTTATCGATTTAAAATTAACATTTTAGCTCAAAAAGTGTCACTCACTAAAAACCAATAAAATGAACTCATATTTTCTTGTTAATTTATTAAAATGATTCATAATTAATTTTTTATGTATATGAATCAATATCACATCAAACCCACACATGATGTGACTGGTATGACTGAAAGTGTTTGTTTCCAGTTTAAAATGACATTTTAGTAAAAATCACAAGTGGCTTACTCAAAATAAAGAAAAAACATTCGTATTGTTTTGATACTTTATAAAAATTATCCATAAGTCATTTTTTATATGTAGGATTCATCCACACCTCAATCTGATACAGGATGTTTATGTTATGACTCAAAGTCTTCATTATCAATTTAAAATTGAAATTTTAGTTCAAAAAGTGTCACTCATTGAAAACCAAGAAAATATGATCAGATTTTATTTATAATTTATAAAAATGGTTCATAATTAATTTTTAAATTATATGAATCAGACTCATGTCAAACCCACATATGATGTGACCAATATGACTGAATGTGCATGTTTCCATTTTAAAATAAAATTTTAGTAAAAACCATAACTAGCATAGTCATGATTGAGAAAACTTATTCAGATTGTTTTTAAAATTTATGAAAATTATCCATAAGTTATTTGAGACATTTAAAAATCAATCAAACCTCAATATGATGAACGATGTGACCGTTATGACTCCAAGTGCATCTTTTTATTTAAAATTGACATCAAATTTAGTAAAAAAGACAACTAACATACTCAAAACCGAGAAAACACATTTATATTGTTTTTATGCTTTATAAAAATTATGCATGAGTCATTTTTGATATGTAGGAATCAATTGATCCTCAAGCCGATGCATGTTGTGCTCAGTGTGACTTAAATTATCCATTATCAATTTAAAATTGACATTTTAGTTCAAAAAGTGTCACTCACTAAAAACCAAGAAAACCCATTAAAATTGTATTGGTAATTTAGTAAAATGATTCATAATTTATTTTTGATGTATATGGATTAGTCTCACATCAAACCCACACATGATGTGACTGATATTACTCAAAGTGTGTGTTTCTTGTTTAAAATGATATTTTAGTTAAAATAATAAGTGGCATACTCAAAACCAATAAAATGAATTTTGATTGTTTTTATACTTTAGGAAAATGGTCCATAAGTAATTTGAGACATGTAAGAATCAACATCACCTCAATTTGATGCATGTTGTGATCGGTATGATTCCAAGTGCTTCTTTTTATTTAAAATTGACATCAATTTTAGTAAAAAAGACAACTGACATACTCAAAATCAAGAAAACACATTAAGATTATCTTGATACTTTTGTAAAATAATCTATAAATTATTTTGGACATGTAGGAATATTTTGTACCTCAATCTGATGCACGGTGTGCCTGGTATGACTCAAAGTCTCCATTATTAATTTAAAATTGACATTTTTGTTCAAAAAATGTCATGCACTAAAAAATGAGAAAACACACTTGGATTGTCTTGATAATTTATAACAAGGATTCATAATTTATTTTTGATGTGTATGAATCAGTCTCACATAAAACCCACACACGATACGACCAGTGTGACTCAAAGTCTATGTTTCCAGTTTAAATTGAAATTTTAGTAAAACCAAAAGTGGCATATTCAAAACTGAGAAAATTCATTTAGATTTTTTTATACTTTATTAAAATGATACATGAGTCATTTAAGGCATGTAGGAATTACTTTCACCCCAATCTGATTCACGATGTGACCGCTATGACTCCAAGTGCGTCTTTTTATTTAAAATTGATATCAATTTTAGTAAAAAGGACAACTAACATACTCAAAACTAATAAAACACATTCATATTGTTTTGATACTTTAGAAAAATGATCTGTAAGTCATTTTTGACATGTAATAATATTCTACACCTCAATCTGACATGTTGTGTGCCCGGTATGACTCAAAGTCTCCATTATCAATTTAAAATTGACATTTTAGTTCAAAAAGTTTCACTCATAGAAACCAAGAAAACATGCTTGGATTGTCTTGATAAATTATCAAAATGATTCATAATTCATTTTATACCTATATGAATTAGTATCACATCAAACCCATTCACAATATGACTGGTATGACTCAAAGTACTTGTTTCTATTTTAAAATTACATTTTAGTAAAAATCACAAGTGGTAGACTCAAAACAAAGAAAATGCATTTGGATTGTTTTGATATTTTAGTAAAATGATCAATAAGTCATTTGGTATGTGTATAAATTATCCACACCTCAATTAGATGCATGGTGTGACCGTTATGACTCCAAGTGCATCTTTTTATTTAAAATTGACATAGTAAAAAAGGACAACCGACATACTCAAAACTAAGAAAACTCATTAGGATTATTTTGATACATTAGTAAAATGACACATAAGTCATTTGGGACATTTAGGAATCTATCTAACATCAAATAGATTCACGGTTTGACTGGTATGGCCCCAAGTTCATCATTTTATTTTAAAATTAACATTAATTTTAGTAAAAAAGACAACTTACATACTCAAAATCGAGCAAACGTATTCATATTTTTTTGATACATTAGGAAAATGATCCATAAATAATTTGTGATATATAGAAATCATCCACACCTCAATCTGATACATGATGTGCCTGGTATGACTCAAAGTCTCTGTTATCAATTTAAAATTGACATTTTAGTTCAAAAAGCATCACTCACTAAAAACCAAGAAAACCCACTCAGATTATCTTGATAATTTTGGAAAATGATTCATAATTCATTTTTTATGTGTAGGAATTAATCTCACATAAAACCCACACACGATGTGACCAATATGACTCAAAGTGTGTGTTTTCAGTTTAAAATTATATTTTAGTAAAAAAACACAAGTGATGTACTCAAAACTGAGGAAACGTATTCGGATTGTTTTAATACCTTAGAAAAATGATTCATAAGACATTTGGGATGTTTTGCAATTATCATCACCTCAATATAATTCACAATGTGACGAGTATGACTCTAGGTGCATCTTTTCAATATATAAGTGTCATTTTTGTTTAAAATGCGCATCACATCTCCAAAATCAAGAAAATTAGGCTAGATTTTTTTCTCATACTTATTTCTGATATTACTTAATTAATTTCTTAATCATATTTATCTTATAATTATTTATTTAATTTTCATAGAGATGGTCCTCGAAGATGAATAATAAATGGTGTGACATACAAGAATCAACTACAACTCAATTTGATATATAGTGTTTTTGGTATATGACTCAAAGATTAGTTTAAAATTAACACTTTATATTTAATTTATTTATTTATATTACTACTAACATAAGAATTGTTTTCTTATATAGGTGTCTTTTTTTTCTCGCGCAGGGGTGGTTTGTTCTTTTATACAGGTATGTTATTTTTTCTCTATAATGGTGTTTTTTCCTTGTATTTGTGTTGATTTTTATTAAATTATGTATTTGTATCTAATTTTTCCAATTTATGGTATTATTTATGGTGCTATGATGCATTGTTACAGCACACTATAGTATATCTTGTTTTTGGTTTTGTAGTGTGTTGTAACATCACACTGTAGTATTCCCTTTTATCAGTTCTACTTAATGTGCTGATAAAGGCATCCTTTATTAATTCTTTTAAGACCACAGAAAAAGGATGCCTTTATCAGTGCTTATAGAAGGGCTGATAAAGGATACCTTTATTAGCGCATTAAGTAGTTATGATAAAGGGGGCCTTTATCAGAATTTATACAAGAACTGATAAATGTTTTCATTTATCATCGCTTCTACAAGCACTGATAAAGGACCCATTTGTCAGCATTTTTCTAGAATTGGTAAAACCTAAGGCTTTTAACCGCACTATGGTAGTCAGTACTTTTTTAAAGCTAATAAAGTCCAATTTTATCATCATTAAAGGCCTCTTTTGTAGTAGTTTCAAATCCTAAAAATCATGTTGGAACCTCTCCATCCACATGAAAGTCTTACCCTTTTGGGTCAAATATGTCATGGGGGATGATATCTTGGATTAGTCATGTATGAATCTTTGGTAATAGTCTACCAACCCAAAGAAGATTCATTCCCCTGTCACGCACTTGGGTGGCTCCTAAGATAACACTACCTCAACCTTTTCTAGGTCCACCACCACTCTATTTGCTGAGATAACATGTCCCAAAAAGTGGACCTCCTAAATCCATAACTAATACTTCGAGAGCTTACCATAAATCCAATGCTCTCAAAGTATGTTTAGAACTATCCTTAAGTGTATTGCATGTTTCTCCTTGGATGATAAGTACACAAGGAATCGTCAATGAAGACTACCACTGACTGGTCTAAGAAGGGATAAAAGATCTATTTCACGAGTCCCATGAACATTGTTGGGGTGTTTGTCATGAAAAATGGAATCACCAAGTATTAATAGTGACCATATAGACATCTAAATTTCATCTTCAGTATATCCTCATCATGTACTCACAAATGGTTATAGTATGATCTGAGGTCAACCTTTGAGAACCACCATTCCCCTATCAACTGATCAAAGAGCTCGTTGATCCTTGGTAGTGGATACTTATTCTTCATGGTTACCCAGTTCAAGCATTGATAGTCCACACATAACCTCAATCTTCCATCTGCATTCTTGGAAAACAAAACTAGGGCTGCCCATGGTGAAACATTGGGTCTAACAAATCCCTTCCTCTACAAGTCCTCCAACTGCAGCCTCAGCTCATGAAGCTCTACGGGAGCCATCTGATATGATGGTGCAGATATTAGGGTTGACCTTGGGGTGTATATCAATGTATAATTTTGTCTCTCAATGGGAAGTTAAACCTAAAACTTCCTCAGGAAATACATCCTCATACTTTGTCACCACTACAGGGAACTGAAAACTCATAACATCCATAGCACCAAGGGTAATTCTATCCAACTAATGAATAATTGGCGGCACCCTCCTATGCATGAGTCCATCCTATGCTGTCTGGGTTTTCTTTTCACCCACAAAGGAAAACCTGGTCCCATCACTATGGACACAACACATCCTTCACCTAAAACAATTGATATGGGAATGAATTATAGATAATTCATCCATACCTAAGATGACATTGTAATCCCTCATCGCTGCTACAAAGTGATCATAATAGAAACTCTCACCTCTATGATTCAGGTCACATTGTTGGCACAAGTGTGTGATCACTGTGTCATCTCTAGTAGGAGTCTACAAGCGTCAGGGTCGAGCTAAGTGATCAATCAGAATCTCTAAGTCTTGAACCAGATATTTGGAAATAAAGGAATTACTAGTTAATGTGTCTATCAATATTTCAGCTAAGTTATAAAAGACATGGATTATACCTCGTATCATTTTATAAGCCTTTGGTTCATAATCATTGACTGCCTACAGCTTCCCCTCCCATATCCTCCAATTCCCTGAGCCTGGTGTGGACCACTTAGGGGTGGTGGTGGTAACAAATCAAAGCGTATACCACCTCCAACTGCTCTCTCAACTCCTATGTCACATTCTATTCCCTATGGACCAATCTTCTTATATCAGTACCTCTGCCTCAGTGGCCCATCCATAGTCTCCCTATCTGCCATACGATGGGTTGTACAATCTCATGCAAGATGTCCTCTACCATCACATGAGTAGCACCACCTCTCTCTAGGATGACTAGATCCATCCTATGAGACTTGAACTGCAGAACCTATGTCTTAGGACCTCCCCCAAAAACGTCTCACATTTTCAGGTCCCTAAGAATGACATCAGCTCCCTGCTTCCGAAGTCTCTGCTCCTGTATGCCCACTATCAGTAATCACTGTTTGCGTCTGCTCATCCAAGAAACTCTCAACCACCAAAGCTCACTCTATAACCCCAGTATAGGAAGGAATTCACATAGTTATAATTTTGAATCAGATGTATCTACATAGTCCTCACTCAAAGTTCTAAGACCGGAAGAAATGATCTTGAACTATATCCATCAAGTACCTGGAGAGGTTGGTGAACCTCGATGAATACTCAGCTATTGTCATACTGCCCTGCTAAATCTATATAAGCTTCTAGATACATACATCCCTCCGCGTATCTAGATATAAATCCTCTCTGAAAAGGTACTTGAAGTTTGACCATGCTAGATTTTCCTCATCATATTATTGGGTCACTAAAACCCACCATTATCCTACTGATCCATTGAGAAAGCTTGCCACCAGGACCATTATCTGGTCTACTTTTGTCCTGACCAAATGGAAAATTCATGTCACCACCTCAAGTCAATCCTTAGATACCTATGGATTAGGATCACCTTGGAACCTGAGGGGATACTATTGCTGGAACTCATGAAGTTCTCTCAGCCTACATACTTCATCTATAGGTACTTCAGGTACCATCTATTTCTCAATAGATGGTATAGATGGTGCACCACCTGAAGGTGGCACCTCTAGAATTGGTCCTTATATCTATTCCTCGTCACTGAGGGGACTATCCTCATGATCCTGATGCTAAATCCTAGATGGAATATGTCATGAAGTCATTATGAAATAAACAAGATGTACCACAATAAATTATTATATCTCAAGAGATGACTCAAGAAGGACATGGAAACCACAACTCATTGCTATATGATGCATGTACCATTTTTTTACCTATAGCCAGTGTTCTCATGTACTGAGCCAAAAGGCATGTGATCCGAGTCTTGGTGTATGGGTACGTCATCCACCACACCAACATTGGAGTCCCAAGCCTAAAATCCAAACTCCTAACACTAAACATGTTTTTCCCAAACCAATATCATAGACATTGGTCTTAAGGTATAACTAAATGCTCTGATACCACTCTGTCACGACCCGTCCCAAATGGGCTCATGCCACGACTCCCTAAGTCTACCTCTAATAGTCCAGGGGCTGGAGACTAGTACCGAGTAGGCATATCACTAACATGGGAAACCTTAACCTAATATACTTGTACACATTACTACATATTCAATACCATAAAATGTTGAAATGTAAAATAACTAAAAGAAACCATGTGTGAATACATTTAACCCCACAACCAGAGTATGAAAAAAAGTAATGTAAAGTAAACACAACCAAATACAAGCCCACTAAAAATATTCTGAAAAAAAGTCTAACTTGAAAGTAAATATGGGTACTGCTATCAAGATACTGTTGGAACACACCTTGGTATTTTTGGCTCACTATGCACCACCTAGTCCTCATCCCTCTAAGACTCTATCAAAATGTCAATCTTCTACACAAGAAATGACATGTGCAGGAAAATCCCATGTAGGGGTGAGTATAATAATACCCAGTAGGACACCCTGAAACCACAAGGAATATAGAAAAATAATAACAGTTAGTTATACATAGGTATATTTCTACATAACATTTAACAAGAATATCCATATATACTCAAAAAATACACAAAGTCTTGCGGTAAAGTCACGACCATAATTCTAGCCTAGGATTCTAGCTTAAAAGTATCATAGAGCACTCATCCAGGAGAACACACTCCATGAGTCAAATAGAACTGATGACATCCATCCAAGAGGTAGTTCTTGTCGGGTCTCACCATTAGAATTATAAGTAGTAATTATAAAAAGATACGATACACATATGAGGATCACTCCCAAGGCTATTAGGTATACCAACAACCCAATCTGGATTAACCTTCTAAGTAGAGGATCGGCGCCCATATATTGTTGGTCACAATGATACCAAGAAATCCACCTAGGGTAAGAAGATGATAGAGGATCTCACTCTGGACCTCACAGATGGATTCTAACAACTCTATCAAAGAATTCTTACTAAAGGGATCTCCATTCTATGTGTAGGATTACTAACTCTTAGGGAAATGATATAGGGAACACACCTTAACAAAACTTTTCCAAGATACATATGATAGTGGATCTAATCTTTCTTTGAAGGGGTGCACAAAATGTACTAGTAATACATAGTGTGTCCCTTAAACACCAGATCCTACCCGTGTAAAATGGATTATGCCTGTGTTTGTGTGAAAGTACATGGTGTGCCTCTGTCTATATATTTTTTCTCATGTCCAAGTACATGACTATGCCCATGTACACTTGGCATGGCTATGTATGTGTCAGAATACATGGCATGCCCATACATGTGTACTCTTGGTCATGTCTTTGTACCATCCCAGGTATATAATGAGCCATCGGGGATGGGTTACACACTTTTTGATACTTATATTCCTTCATAAACCCTAGTCGCCATTATGAGGGTCCTATATGGTGTGTTTCTCTACAGTTCACACCGTGTTGATCGGGATTTTCTAGAAATCCTAATTTTTTCTCCCATGTATTCTCTCAGTATTGTGTCCTCGAATTATAGCCTCAATCTCACTAGGAATCATATATCTACTCCAACCTAACCTTTCCTCCATCAATCACCAGATTCCATCCACCCAAACTGCTCGGAAATCATCCACATGCGTCAAACCATCATCGCACATCGAAGAACAAAAAATCAGGTATCCAAAACCATCTGATTCATTATTTCTTTAATAATATCATGATAATATCATCCTACTAAGCCCATATATATGATATTGAATCATTTCACAATGAAACAGGTGTGTAATGTTCGATTACTTGATGTTTGTCGATCAGCAGACCAAAGGATCGCTCGTGATGAATGAAGAAATGGGGAAGAAAATCATAATAAAAAACATGAGAAAATAATATCGGACAATGTTCATGTTGATCTTGATTAATTTTAATTATAATGATTAACAAAGAGATAAAAAATTAGTCACAAATCAATTTCCCCAAAAATATCCCCATAGATAACCTATCCCGCAAAAATGACTGATCTGAAAATCAATCTGTTAGTCGATTGATTCTAGTTTGTTTTAGAAATAAATAACATAGAAAGAACCCAATAAAAATAAATATCCTACCTTTATTTTGATTGATCGCTAATGAAGAAATAATTTGTGTCATTATCATTGTTGAGATCCTCTGATTTCATTCTGTACTAATTTTCGAACTATGATCCAACTATCGTTTGTCTGAGAGATATCCACCAATGCTCTCCCTAGTGGTTCTCCAATGACTCCAAGGTTATGTGGATAAATTTTTAATTACATCATAATAGTTTACTTATAGATGAAATTAGGTCATTGTGTTAATGAAAAAATAAATAAATAAATATAATTTATTTTATTCATTTTTATACCTGTGATGATTTTTCACAAATTCTTCATGATAACAAACATTATGTCGCACCTAAGGTAAAAACTATGTTCTGAACTCAATATTTCCCTTATATTTATGATCCAAGAATTCTTTTATAAGTTATTTAACTTTTTCAGTAAAATAGAATGTGTATTCTATTTAATATATTTCAAATATTTATTCCGGGAAAACTGGGTCTCGGAATCACATGTCATCTCAGAACATGGTCTCGAAAATAATTTATACAATATCCAAAAATAATACATATAAAATATGATTCATTAAATGTTGTTTCTATTTTGTAGGTTTAATAAAAAAAATTAGAATAGATAATTGTTGTGCATAACAGACTTCTCTTTCTCTCTCTCTCACTCACAACTAGAAAATTCGCCTACGACCACAGTTTGGAACTATGGTCATAGGCCAAAAAAACATGAAAATATCCTATTTCCATTGATTTTAAAAACCATGTTGGTTAGATCCATTGAAATAGTCCTTCCCTATTTCCATGGTTTAAATCATATAAATAGTTCATTTGTAGGCACGATTTAAACTATGGCTATTTCCTATTAAAACCATGATTTAACTATAGAATTTGGAGCCTCATGGCATTATTAAAATCATGAAAGTAGGTCATTTATATCCATGGTTTGGACCATTTCTATCCCTTTATACATCCATGGTTTAACTGTGGAAATTAAATTCTAATACCATAGCTGAAACCATATAATTAGGTCTTCTATAGCCATGGTTTTTAACCGTGACTATTTTTTTATACCACTATGATTTAACTATAGAAATTGTAAGATACTTTCATTGTTAAAACTATGGTTATAACCTATATATGCCATAAAAAACTCTTACTCGAACCTACAAATCCATGAACCTCCTAATGTTGTAGGTTACAGTAGAACACAGAACCACTCGTATCATCAAGATTCTATTAAAAATATTTAACATTTACATGATTTTCATATACATCATAAATAAATTTAATGAATCATAAAATAATTTTCAACTTTTTATGATACATAAAATTGATAAAATGAAATTATTCTACATAATATCAAGTATTACAAGTCATTAAAAAATATCAAAATAGTTTTACCATTTCTAATATTTGTTGTAAAACTACACAACCACACACTATCATTCACATTTAAAATGAAAATGAATATAAAAAACTACACACTATCATTTAAAAACATACACTACTGATAGAGATAATATTTTCACCATTTTTCTTATATATTTAAATTATTTAATCCATATTAATTTAACAATTTGAGTTAATTTTCATCATTTTTTTATTTTTGATGTGTTTTGGGATAAAATATAAAAATTACTTAATTCTAGAATTTTAATATATTTTTATCAGTTTGTTATTTCAAGCATAAATTTTAAAATATTGATCTGATTTGAGTGATTATATTTTTTTTAATATTCCTTTATTTGTGGGATTTCACTTATTCTTATGTACCAAGAGTTGATTCAAATATCCACGGCCCCTAAAAATCAATTAAATTGAAAAAAAATTGGCCGGCGGAGTGGACCCCCCACCTTAGTAAATGAGGCACAACTTGGGATAAATACCTCCAATTATGGAGACGCCAAATGTATTGGAAATAAAACTTGATTCTTCATTTGAAAATTGAATTTGATACAGATATTATTTAATTAATGAGGCCATTTAATGCACCAAAATAGAGGAAGATTTAGGGAATCCTCATCCATAAAGAGTATGACTCATTAATTGTGTTATAACTTCTATTATACACATACAATGTATTTGAAATTTTTTGGGTCGATAGAAAACTCAATTTCTCACAACTTATAAGAAGTAACTATAGAGATATTCGACCATCTGGTGGGAATAATAACAATAAACTTTCAGTGTATAGATTCTGGAGGAGAACTTTTTTGCTTTTCTTTTTCGATCTTTTCTTCTTCTTAGCTTTGTAATGCCTTATTCTTAACCATTCTTCTCAGATAACCTTAACATGGTGGAGTAAACTTATAAGTAATTGGGTAAGGGGAGGTTTTTTATTTTATAATTCTATAGTTCTTGTTCATTATTTAATGGAATTTCTTTCTCTCTTCTGTGAAGTTACTTTTAATTTCTAATAGTAGTTTTTATTATCAAGTATGATCGTATTTTATTTTTGGTTATTTTATTTATTTTTCTTTGTTTAGTGATTATTATATCCATCCACTAGGTTCTGGTTTATATATAATGTAATATACCAGGGCTTAGTGGTGAATTACTCAAAGATCATCAGTACTTGTGGAGGGGTAGTTGATATTCTTGATTGTTTGGGATAAACAAGACTTGATTGGGTATTTCCTAAGTCAATTGAGGATATTCACTATAACTCTCTTACACAAGGAAGGAGATTATACCAAACTGTGATATTGGAAAGTATTTCTCTCACCATCACCATTTCAACAATGGATTGGGATGAAGTGGTCGTGGAATCTCACTTTAATCGACTTAGCAGAAGAGTATTGAATAAATTGGAACTAGGATAGAATTAAAATTGGAAAAGTGACCCCAACCTGATCACCCTTCTTGTATAATAGTTTTCAATAACTTGAGTTACCAATTTTTTTTATATTTTTCTTAATTTCTTTTTTTTATTTCATTTGTTTTCAAAATCAAATAATTTCAAAATCAACTTTTCCTAAAATCAACCAAAAGTGACAAACTATTTTGTGTGAACTCTTATTCAAGAGACTAAATAAGGTAACCACTATAATATAGTTAGTTAATAAAAAATTGTTTTTACATGCCCCATCATAGGTTTGCGTCAAAAATTGGTTTCATTTTTGGGGAAGTAGTGCAACTTAACAACATACAAAAATATTTTTTAAAACTGAATCACCCACAACTCAAATGAACCATTAATTAAATTTCATATAGTAATTGAAATAAAATTACACCAACTAATAAAAAACTAATAGATATATATGAGTAAATAATCATCTCATATTCAAGTTACACTCTTAGTTCTCAATCTGAACCTGAATTCAGGGCAAGAAATCTCAACCAAACCTTGCGTGATCTATGTGTGCCTCAATTTTCCATTCAAAATATCTAACTCATTACACCTACTACACAAAATTATTTTAAATTACATTTCAATATGATTCATGTGCTTCAAAAGTTTCATAGTCTTATAGGAGAATACCCAAATTGTAATATCCAAGAATTCAACTTTGTCTGTGAAACACCCCAATCTTCCATGGTATGCTTCTCTTTGAATAATAGAGCAGTGTGTGTTGTACACAACCTCGAGTTCTAACACACCGCGACCAATAAAAGTAGCTGTTATGAATAGTAATACCCACTTTTTGAAATTATATAAATTTTATATTTCAAAATGGACTTCATTTTTTGGATTCAGAATATCGAAATTATCCTTTGTTGAATTTTTGGTATTTTTCCGAGAACTTCCAATTTTCGATGAATAGTGAAAAATACTTAAAAACAACATTTTTAATCAAAATAATTTATAGTGATAAATTATAATATTGAGTGGTTTTAAAGTATAATTAGAATATATTTTAACCTTTTTATCCAATGGTGGTCATTAGAATTAATTTCACTTTGAAATTGGACATAAACAATTGTCAATCTTTTGATATATATTGTTTCTTAAAAACACGCTATTTGTTGTGACAGCGGGAATTAATTATTAAATTACATTATTCAACTTATATGTTTTAAATTTTTTAAAATAGACAGAATTTTTGAATTAGTAATATCAAATATATATTAGGGTTAATTTTTGGTATTTTTCTGAAAAACTTCAATTTTTTATGAATAGTGAAACCACTAAGTGGTAGTTAAATAACTAATTTTTCGTTTAAATGAAACTTTACCACTTCTGTGAATTGAATTTCAAAAATACGACCTACATCATTGTCATTAGGAAGTAAAATGTGGTTCAATGGCATTAAAATAGTTTTTGGTGAATAGTAACTTTTAAGTTTTATTAATCGCAATTAAAGGTAATTAGTGTAATTTAAGGTAAATATAATGTTATAATAATATGAAATTATCTTTACACTAATACTACCCTTATTGGATGATTCATGTACGACCAATATAATCCATGGGTCAACTTGGGGACCCCATGGAGCCACTTGGGTAAGAAAATGACATTAATAACTTTTTATTTAAAGTAAAAATAAAATTGTCACAAACATGTGTTGTTTTACTAAAACAATTATTACATGGGGTTATATAAGTTACCTTTTCGACTATAAATATTAATTGGAAAGATAAAAAGATTTACTAAATCATGATATGTTTTTTATAATTTTTAGACATTAAATAAATTAATTTTTTATGACACCATGATGATGCAGCGATTACCTCATTAATTAACGATTAAAATAAAATGAAAATATAATGTAAATTATAAGACTTACACTTGTCAAAAAAATATTGGATGAGTATATTTCGAACCCTTATCACCTTATCCTCGAAATATATAATTTTGGGACCTTTAAAATCTGAAACTCATTATATAATAAAGTAACATTTCTTGACTTTCCAAGAGTGCCCCTCCTCTCTTCTTATAAAAGGCCCCCACCTCTACCACCTTATTCACACCATAAAAGCCATTTGGCTTGTCCAACCTCTGACAAAATACTCTCTAAACTTCCCTCTATTACTCCTAGAATCCTCAATTTTGGCATAAGTATTCCCAAGGAAGCCTTTGGCTCAAATCAAAAAGAGTTACCGGATTTTAAGGTAATGTCTTCTCTTATGTTCTTTTGTATTATTTTGCTTCTCCAAACCCTTAAACTCCTTTTATTCATTTATTTTGTAACAACACCAGTATCTTAAATATACTAGGATGTTTTTATGAGAAGGATTTTATTTACACTTACACACACCTTCATCTAATGGTTAAAGAACATAATGTTTTTGTGGGTGGTGAATTACTGCCTCACGAAACGATGATTGTTCAATATTCTTTTAACACCTCTAATGGTGGCCATTAAGATGTAACTATATTTATATATGATATATATTATGTTTATGTTTTCCTTATTCTTCTGTATTTTTCATTTATTTCATGCCTTTATGATTTCCATTATGGGTAAACGCAATAATTTCATTTTAGGAAGTGCGGACTACCGCCCCCTCAGAGTGATTTGAATCGTTAATGACATATGTGGGATGTGTAAGGGATGGAGTAAATGATATTATATATATGATATTATACTGGAATTATAATACACCTTTATATAATTATGATTTTATTCCATTAAATATGAAATAGAAATGAAAGTAGCGTTCATGCGTACGTACGGCTTACCGTCTCCATGAATGGTGCATTTCATTTCTTACCTCTAAATGTTATCTAATATTATAAATGAATGTATATACTAGATATATATGATATATATGATATCTAAATCATGAATATAATTCTGGATATAATGGATATTTCACCACATGAACAACTTGTAATTATAAGAAGTTTATTTTTGACTCAAGTACCAAAGATCGACAAAACGACCGTTAT
Source organism: Viscum album (assembly GCA_963277665.1). Taxonomy (NCBI): domain Eukaryota; kingdom Viridiplantae; phylum Streptophyta; class Magnoliopsida; order Santalales; family Viscaceae; genus Viscum; species Viscum album. The sequence goes on from OY728126.1 coordinate 1,038,935,394, forward strand.
TAACTTAAATAATTACATAATGTTTATAACATGGTAATAAGTGATATAAAAGGATTAATGAACTTGAAAAATGTTCTTAAGCAAGTATAAATTAACTCTAGTTTATTATTCAGGAGATTAAAGAACGATCGATTCAATTCGGACACGAGGTAAGGGACTTCATCTCAATCTCCTTTCATTTAGGCATATTTTGTTTTATACACAACTTTATATTATATGGTGTATAAACCCCTTTGACTTTTATGTTTATTAAAAAGTAATCTTTTTATATGAAGCGTTTTACTAAATGAAAAAAAAGAATGTTTTTTTTTGTCGTACATATGCGGCGACAACGACTTCTCCACCGCCGTGACCATTATTTGAGTTTTGGCTTCCTCTACAAGCCATATCTTTTTTTAAATGAAAAATAAATACCATGTTTTACTTTTCTTTTATTTTGGTATTTAAAATGGTTTTGATAATGTTTTTTATTATATCAATGTGTTGTATTGATATCTTGTGATTGAAATGTGGAAATGTTAGGTTTCCTTTATGCATGTTTTATGTGATACGATTATGTTATGGTTTATGATATGTTTAAACCTTTTCATATAAGGAATGAATTGGACTTAATAATTGATGGGTGGGGCCCGCTATAGCTCCTCGATGCATCGATAGGTCTCATTAGACAAACTAGTTTCTTGGCACGAGGCCTTGACTAAATCTTATTTGTAGTCTTGGCACGAGGCCTTGGCTACGTGGTTATGATAGTTTGTCATTATGCATTCCATCATTATGAAATTGGTTATTGATATTGTATGTGATTATTAGACTAGTAGAATATCAATTTGAATAAGTAAATGGTATTATTTCATTTTATCTTTTCCATATTATGTTTAAGTTCAAGTTTAAAAGGATTTTGTTTTAGTTATACATTGCCTTAAATATTTATGTTTATTTATGAAAGCTTACGCTATATTGTTATCCTTACTGAGCATCTGAGCTCACCTCTTTCTATGTTTTATTTTTTCCAGGATGTGAAGAAATATTTTATGACTGACCTGCAGGGATAGTCTGAAGGGGATATGAGTGTGGACTTTGGAGACTATGTTGTTGTAGTTTTTCACTTTATGATGTAATGTAACATTTATGAATGTATCTAGTGTTTCCAAGGCTAATAAACTAATCGGTCTTTCGAGACTTGGTCTTTTTTGATCATGCCAATGTTAGGTAATAATGCATCGACTCTGGGTAACTGGAGTCGGGGAGTTATATTTGGTATCAGAGGCAGTTTAGTACTAACCTTGGAAGCTAGATTTAGATAAACTCTGATTAGAGCACATAGACCTAAGATAGACTTTGAGGATAATTATATAAGAACTTACTAGAATTTTGGTAAAGTATAGATTTTGTGTATTTTCCGAGAAATACATCCTTTTCTGGATACGAGTAGGTAGAGGCGGCTCTGGCACAGATGTACCTAGGGGTAATACCTGAAAACACCTCTTTGAGCTAGACTCGAATGGGAACTGGTGCACGATAATGGGTCTTGCTGCACTCTTGGTTACGATACTCCTGGGGGATATGCTTTGGATAATTCATGATATCTTTACAAACCATTATAAAGGATTTATGAGTATATACTTCCTCAAAGAAAACATTTTTTTTATGGACTATATCCATAAATAGTTCAATTTATGTTAAGTGTTTTATAAGTATGGAATTATGTATTTTGATTCATAAACTAATCTAGTTTATGACATTGTTTAGAAATGGAACCTAGTGGAAGGAATGGAAACTGTATCAATGCACGCACTCCATGTAGGGATTTCCCTCCTACTCAAGATAATTATAATGGAGCTGGTGATACAACTGGTGCTGATCAGCTTATCACCATACTAGGACAACTCACTCAGGTTATGAATAATAACCTTACTCGTATGGAGCACCCTGATCCGCATCATGGAGGATCAATGATAGATCGCTTCATGAGGCAGCAACCACCAATATTAAATGGGAGTAAAAATCCATTAGTAGCTGAGAAATGGATAAGTTTCCTAGAGAAAAAAATCCATGCCTTGGGGAGTAATGAAAGGGAAAAAGTTATCATGGTAGTTTACCACCTCACTGGAGATGCTGATCAATGGTGGTAATTGATTCAAAACACAAAAGAAGATGAAGAAGTATCTAATATGGAATGGAGGGAGTTCAAAGAGCTTTTCTTAGAAAAATAATTTCCTCATGACCATCGAGCAGATATGGAAAAGCAATTTATGAGTCTAAGACAAAAGGGGGATGAGAATATCGCAAAGTATGAGGATAACTTTACAAGGTCATAAAGGTATGCTGGAGATTATATATGTAACCCAATAAGTAATATTTATCATTTCTTTGATGGGTTAAAACCATTTCTTCATCGAGCATTAGTGTCACAATCCTTCTCGTCGTATGAATACATTGTCTCATGTGCTATACAGAAAAGGAATTCTCTAAGTCTTATGACTTTAAAGTAAAACAAGAGAAGAAGAGAACGGTTGAACAAGAGACAGATAAAGGGAAAAAGGGAAATAACTCTTTTCCATTATGTGATAATTGTGGGAAGAATCACCCTGTTACTTGCCTAAAGGGATTGAGAGTTTGTTACAAATGTGGAGAAAAAGGTCACCAGGATCGTGATTTCAAGGGAAATAAAGAGGATATCAATGTTGAATGCTACAATTGTATAGAAATGAGTCATTATACAAATGAATTCCCTAAGCACCAAGGAAACTTACCTCAGAAAAGGCCAAGGGAGCAAGGCCAAGCTTATGATGTTACTACAGATGAAGTTGAATAATTATTGTATTTGTGTTTTTGGACTCAATAACTATATTATGGTAAAAAGAATAATGTGATATATATAAGGATTGTACTACATTACTTGTTGTTTTCATTAAGGTTTTAATATTATAAAGGTAATCATATTTTTAGTATGTGACAATAAGAGAAACTTTACTTTTTTGGGGGAATTTGATGTTATAATTGATTTTGGAATTTAGAGACCTTTTAGAGAAAGTCTGGACAGAGGTATTTTGGATAACTATAAAGGTTGGAATGGATTAAGTTTAACTTTGAATATTATTGTTTAAGGTTAAAAAATTTCTAAAGATTATTTTTGGAATATTATAATACTATAGTTTTAGGAAAAGGACAACCTACAGGTCGGGGGATAACCCATCGCGTTGGACAAAGCTGCAGGAATCGAACCCACAACCATAGTGCGACAGGCCTTTATTACCTACCACTAGCCTACAGGAAGTCCCTAGTTATTACAAAATAGTTTTCCTAATCTAAATGGTATGTGTTAATATTTGGAACCTTGTACGATTAGGATAAATATAATATTTTTTAGTTCTATTATCTTTTTGAGTGAAAGATGGGTTTGTGGTAAACATTTATTAAAGAATGAAAGTCTATATGACAAGTATGTATATTTCCTTATGTTCTTAGTAAATCTCCTAAATAAATTCCTCAACTTTATTAAAGGTAACTTAAAACAAAAACTTTGTCGGTTAACTTTTCCTACTGGGGAATCAATGATCATTTAACCAATCACAAGTTTGTGATTTTCTTGTAGTTAACTTTCTCCTAATATTGTTTTCTACAACTCTCCATCATACCTTGATGGTTTGTTTCTCCTCTATATCTATGTTTTCATAGAATCCTAGTATGGGCTATCTCGGGTGACCTTTTTACTTCTCGTTCTTTCTTTTAAAGTTATATTTTTATTAACCCTATTTCTGATATGGGCTTTCCACAAAGGTATTTTCTACTTTCAACCTTTTATTTTCGAAGAACAATATCAAATTGCGAGGATGCAATTTATTTAAGGAGGGTAGAATGTAACACCCCAAGCTTCCATGGTATGCTTCTCTTTGAATAATAGAGCAGCGTGTGTTGTACGCAACCTCAAGTTCTAACACACCGCGACCAATCAAAGTAGTCGTTATGAATAGTAATACCCACTTTTTGAAATTATATAAATTTTATATTTCAAAATGGACTTCATTTTTGGATTCGGAATATCGAAATTAGCCTTTGTTGAATTTTTGGTATTTTTCCGAGAACTTCCAATTTTCGATTAATAGTGAAAAATACTTAAAAACAACATTTTTAATCAAAATAATTTATAGTGATAAATTATACTATTGAGTGGTTTTAAAGTATAATTAGAATATATTTTAACCTTTTTATCCGATGGTGGTCATTAGAATTAATTTCACTTTGAAATTGGACATAAACAATTGTCAATCTTTTGATATATATTGTTTCTTAAAAAGACGCTATTTGTTGTGACAGCAGAAATTAATTATTAAATTAATTAATTAAACTTATATGTTTTGAATTTTTTAAAATATACATCATTTTTGAATTAGGAATATCAAATATATCTTAGGGTTAATTTTTGGTATTTTTCTGAAAAACTTTAATTTTTGATGAATAGTGAAACCACTAAGTGGTAGTTAAATAACTAATTTTTCGTTTAAATGAAACTTTACCACTTATGTGAATTGAATTTCAAAAATCTGACATACATAATTGTCATTAGGAAGTAAAATTTGGTTTAATGGGATTAAAATAATTTTTGTTGAATAGTAACTTTTAAGTTTTATTAATCACGATTAAAGGTAATTAGTGTAATTTAAGGTAAATATAATGTTATAATAATATGAAAATACCTTTACAATTTTCCTAACCTTATTTTATGAGTCATTTACAACCAATAAAATATATGGGTCAACTTGGGGACCCCATGGATCCACTTGGGTAAGAAAATGACATTAATAACTTTTTATTTAAAGTAAAAATAAAGTTGTCACAAACATGTGTTGTTTTACTAAACAAATTATTACATGGGTTTATATAAGTTAAATTTTCAACTATAAATATTAATTGGAAAGATAAAAAGATTTCCTACATCATTATATTTTTTTTATAATTTTTAGACATTAAATAAATTAAATTTTTATGACACCATGATGATGCAGCGATTACCTCATTAATTAACGATTAAAATAAAATGAAAAGATAATGTAAAATCTAAGACTTAAACTTGTCAAAAATCTATTGGATGATTATATTTATAACCCTTTTCATCTTATCCTCTAAATATATAATTGTGGTACCTTTAAAATCCGAAAATCATTATATAATAAAGTAACATTTCTTGACTTTCCAAGAGTGCCCCTCCTCTCCTCTTATAAAAGGCCCCCACCTCTACCACCTTATTCACACCATCAAATCCATTTGGCTCGGCCAACCTCTGACCAAATACTCTCTCAACTTCCCTCTCTTAATCCTAGAAGCCTCACTTTGTTCATAAGTCTTCCCAAGTAAGCCTTTGGCTCAAATCAAAAAGAGTTACCTGATTTTAAGGTAATGTCTTCTCTTATGTTCTTTTGTATTATTTTGTTTCTCCAAACCCTTAAACTATTTTTATTCCTTTATTTTGTAAAAACATTAGTATCTTAAATATACTAGGATGTTGTTATGAGAAGTATTTTATTTACACTTACACACACCTTCATCTAATGGTTAAAGAACATAATGTTTCTGTGGGTGGTGAATTACTGCCTCACGAAATGATGATTGTTCAATCTTTTTTTAACACATCTCATAGTGTCCATTAAGATGTCACTATATTTATATATGATATATATTATGTTTATTTTTTCCTTATGCTTATGTATTTTTCATTTATGTCATACCTTTATGATTTCCATTATGGGTAAACGCGATAATTTCATTTTAGGAAGTGGGGACTACCGCCCCCTCAAAGTGATTTGAATCGTTAATGCCATATGTGAGATGTGTAAGGAATGAAGTAAATGATATTATATATGATATTATACTGGAATTATAATACACCTTTATATAATTTTGATTTTATTCCATTAAATACAATATAGAAATGAAAGTATCATTCATGCGTACGTACGGCTTACCGTCTCCATGAACGGTGCATTTCATTTCTTACCTCCAAATGTTATGTAATATTATAAATGCATGTATATACTGGATATATATGATATATATGATATATACATCATGAATATAATTCTGGATATAATGGATATTTCACCACATGAACAACTTGTAATTATAAGAAGTTTATTTTTGACTCAAGTACCAAAGATCGACAAAACGACCGTTATTAACTTAAATAATTACATAATGTTCGTAACATGGTAATAAGTGATATAAAAGGAATAATGAACTTGAAAAAGGTTATTAAGAAAGTATAAATTAACTCTAGTTTATTATTCAGTATATTAAAGAACGATCAAGTCAATTCGGACACGAGGTAAGGGACTTCGTCTCGATCTCCTTTCATTGAGGCATATTTTGTTTTATACACAACTTTCTTTTATACGGTGTATAAACCCCTTTGACTTTTACATTTATTGAAAAGGAATATTTTTATACGAAGTGTTTTACTAAACGACAAAAAGGAATGTTTTTTTTTGTCGTACATATGCAGCGACAACGACTTCTCCGCCGCCGTGACCATTATTTGAGTTTCGGATTCCTCTACAAGCCATAACTTTTTTAAAATGAAAAATAAATACCATGTTTTACGTTTCTTTTATTTTGGTATTGAAAATGTTTTTGATAATGTTTTATATTATATCAATGTGTTATATTGATATCTTGTGATTGAAATGTGGAAATTTTATGTTTCCTTTCTGCATGTTTTATGTGATACGATTATGTTATGGTTTATGATATGTTTAAACCTTTTCATATAAGGAATGCATTGGACTTAATAAGTGACGGGTGGGGCCTGCTGTAGTTTCTCGATGCATCGTTAGGTCTCATGAGACAAACTAGAGTCTTGGCACGAGGCCTTGACAAAATCTTATTTGTAGTCTTGGCACGAGGCCTTGGCTACGTGGTTTTGATAGTCTAGCATTATGAATTCCATCATTATGAAAGTGGTTATTGATATTGCATGTGATTATTCGACTATTAGAATATCAATGTGAATAAGTAAATGGCATTATTTCATTTTATCTTTTACATATTATGTTGAACTTCAAGTTTAAAAGGCTTTTGTTTTAGTTATACATTGCCTTAAATGTTTATGTTTATTTATGAAAGCTTCCGCTATATTGTTATACTTACTGAGCATCTGAGTTCACCCCTTTCTATGTTTTATTTTTCCCAAGATGTGAAAAAATATTTTATGACTGACCTACAGGGATAGTCTGAAGGGGATATGAGTGTGGACTATGGAGACTATGTTATTGTAGTTTTTCACTTTATGATGTAATGTAACATTTATGAATGTATCTAGTGTTTCCAAGGCTACTAAACTAATTGGTCTTTCAAGACTTGATCTTTTGTGATCATGCCAATGTTATGTAATAATGCACCGACTCTGGGTAACTGGGGTCGGGGCGTTACAGTCTGCTCAAGCTTCAGGCCAAGAGCAACACCTAAAGACATATTTTAGTGGAGGGAATTTCCCTTCTCACTCAAAGAAGCATATAAATAATAGTTGTAAAATCTACAAACAAGGGATATTAGTGGATGGGAATATATAAAAATATGCTTCATATAGAGATTATTTCCTATATCCAGGATCACCACTATAAAAAATGAGATTTATGTCATACGACAATCAACTAGAGAGACCCTCTAAGAGTACTGGGAGTGTTTCCAGAAGATGTATTCCATCTTAACACATCAATAAATATAGTAACACTAATTATTTGTGTTATTATACCAAGGACTTCTTGAAAATTATTGAAATACTCATCTCTAGGATCCCTTATTTAAAAGTCACTTGTAGATGTCAGAGGACTGGTTGAGAAGATTGCACAAAACTCATAATAATTTGGAATGAGAGGTATGATAACCAAGGGGATGCATGAGGTACGAACATATGATTCATTTTCATTGATTGAAACCAAATTTGATAACCTTATAAGATTTTTTTTCAAATATCTTTAACTCAAGAAAATGAGAAAATCATCTTAGGTGTGTGGTTTATGTTATTCTTCCACTCAATATACTAACCAGTGTCCTAAGATATAAGGGATATAAAGCTATGATACATCCTTCCATCTAAGAGAGTTCTGGAAGAATCAGCCATGTCAACCCTAAGCTCAACAATTATATGGAAACCAACAAAACCATGTGAGATCATTTCATCCTAACCAGTACCCCAATTAACCTCCCTAACAACATCAACAATATCAAAACCCCCAACCATTTCAAAAACCCTAAAAACATCCATACCAACATCAATACTTTCAACCACCCACTTTTGAGAGACCCTATGAAAAACCATCCACTAGTGCACAACCTTCAATTTAAAACCAATAGTAATTATCTGAGTTTGAGGGGCTAAAAGTCACTATAAAATATTTGTTTAATAAATTCAATAGTCTCATGGAATTACTAACCAAAAATATAGGGAAACTCCCATACCAAACAATAACAACCCTAAAGGATAATTTCATCATGATAACAAAAATAAGTGGAAAATAACTCCCACCACCAACCACCATTGAACCTGAAACAAGACCACCCATGTTGAAAAAGAATGAAGTTATGAATTATAAAAATTCTATAAAAATTTACCTAGAATAAGAAAATACAGAGCTTTAGGAAAGGATATTTTGAGGATGAAGAGATAAGAAACACCATTTCAAAGGAAACAAAGGGATAATAAAGATTTATCCCCACCATTTTCATCAAGGATGATAGAATCAAAGATTTTGTAGGAAGAAACGCATCAAAAATAAATTATAGAAATATTTCAGAAAGTGGAAATTAATATCCCCATAATTGAATCAGTCAAAAAAAAACCCAAATATGTAATATTTTTTAAGGATATTTGCTCAAATAAAAGAATACTTCAAGGTAATTATAGGATTAACTTAGGAAAAAGTGTCTTATCCCTTATCACACTATAATTTCCAACCAAATGTCAAGATCTGGGTATGTTTTCCATTCCATGTACCATTGGTTCTTTAAATTTTTCTAATTATTTATGTGATTTAGGTTCTTAAATTAATATATTGCCTCACTCAGTATACACTTATTTTTATATGGGAGACTTAAAACCCATAAGAGTGGTGGTGCAACTTGGAAATAGATCCACAATTTTCCCAGCAAGAGTTCTAGAAGATGTCCTTATAAAAGTCAAAAATATCTTATTCTCGGCTGACTTTTATGTTCTGAATATGGAAAAAGATAGGATCCCATCACACTCACCCAAAATTATGGGGATACCTTTCTTAAATATGTCCAAAACCATCATCAATGTCTATGAAGGAACACTCACCATGGAGTTTAGAGATAGCATTGCCCACTTTGATATTTTTGAATCCATGAGAAACCTATCAGATGATCACTCACTCTTTTCACTCTACCATGAAGTTGGTATTGAAAAAATTGAATAATAATGTATGTTCCATGAAATTTTAGACTTATGAAAGAATTTTTCCATTGAAATTTTCACTGAACATGTGAATATTCAAAACACTGTAGAATGTGATTTTATGTGGGAAAAAAGAGGTAAAATATGATTTATTTGATGATTTGTTAAAATATGAATAATATGATATGATTTATTGTGTACATGAGACCTAGACTTTGTAAATGTGGGGCCTTAAGTTAATTTCATCCCTTGAGAATCCCCTATATTTGGAAATAAAACCACTCCCCACGGATTTGAAATATGTGAACATCATGGAGGGAGATAAATTACTAGTGATAATTGATAATTATCTATCTGAAACCCAAAAAGAATATTTTATTGATCATTTTAGATATAATGTAAAATAAATATGGTGAATATTAGGTGATATCACTAGAATAAACCCAAAAATATGCCCACATAGAATTCATCTTAAGGGGGATTTCAAACCTGTTAGATAGCCCCAAAGGAGGCTAAATCCCACCATGATAGAGGTTGTGAATAAGAATATTGAGAATATATTATAATCTAGGATCATCTATCCCATTTTAGATTCATAGTGGGTTATACCCATTCATGTAGTTCTAAATAAAATTGCCCTTACCACTGTAAGGAATGAAAAGAATGAATTAATCCATGTGAGAATCCAGAATAGCTGGAGAGTGTGCATAGATTTTAGGAAGTTGAATCAGGTCACTCAGAAAGATCATTTACCTATCCCATTCATTGACCATATATTAGATATATTGGTAAGGATAACTCATTATTGCTTTTTGGATGGATTTTTAGGTTATTTTCAGGTACCCATTTCTCCTTAGGATCAAGAGAAGACTACTTTTACTTCTCCCTTTGACACTTTTTAATATAAAAGGATTTCATTTGAATTATGTAATGATCCAGGAACATTTTATAGGTAAATAGTATGTATATTTTCTAATCACATTGAATATTTCTTGGAAGTTTTCTTAGATGATTTTATAGTTTTTGGAGATTCTTTTGACCATTGTTTGAAAAATCTTATAAAAGTTTTGAAAACCTACATTGAGAAGAATATTATTTTAAATTTTTAAAAGTATCATTTTATGGTTGAGAGATAAATTGTCCTTGGGAATACCATTTCAAAAAAAATGAATTTAAATAGATAAATCAACAATTAAAGTGATAAATTCATTGGCTTAACTAACTTGTGTGAAAAGTGTTAGGTAATTTTTAGGACATGAAAGATTCTATAGGAGGTTTATCAAAGATTTCATAAATACTTTTAAGATTTGAATAGAATATTGATTACACCACCAGTGGTGCAACCACAAAATTGGGAAGAACTATTCTAGATAATTTATGGCTCTTCCAGCCAAGTAGTTGGAGATATCCTTTCTCATTGAATTGAGTTCTGTACATAATTCATTGAATATTCCTTCAAAACCTTAGATTTGGCCCAATTAAATTACACAATCACAAAAAAAATAGTTTTTAGCGGTTTTCTTTACTTTAGAAAGATTTAGATCATATCTTCTTGGAACCAAAGTCACTGTGTTTTCTGATCATGCGGCTCTTAGGTACTTGGTGAAGAAGGGTGAAGCTAAACTAAGGATAGTGAGATGTATGTTACTGATACATGAGTTCAATATATAAATCAAATAAAATAAGGGATATGGGAACCAAGCGGTTGATCACATAAGTAGACTACCAATCACTATTGATGCTGAAATCCCACATAAAGAACTATTGAATGATTACATTCTAGGAAAGAAGATGTACTTTATTGAAGGATAAATTCCTTAGTATGATGACATTGTCAATTATATGGTAACTTATTAGGTACCATCTCATTTAAATACCCATAAAATTCAAAAATTGAAATTTGAATCCATATATTACATTTGGGAAGATCAATTTATCTGGAATATTTGCAATGATCAAGTGATAAGAAGATGATTTCATGAAAGTGAAATTGAATTTTTCTTTGAGTTTTGCCACACTTTAGCTTGTGGAGGCAACTTTGGACCTTAAAGGATAGTAAGGGAAGTTTTATAATCAGGAATTTATTGGCTCAACCTTTTTAAATATTCTCATGAATTTTGTAAAATGTGTGGAAAATGTTAGTTTTCTGGAAATATTTTTAAGATCCAAGAAATGTCCCAAAATCCACTTAATTTTTGTGATATTTTTGAAGTGTGGAGGATAGATTTTATGTGCCCTTTCCTAATGTCATTTAGAAATTCTTATATCTTTCTTTCAGTTGATTGTGTTTCAAAATTAGTTGAAGAAAAATCCACCAGGACTAATGATACTAAAGTTTTTTTTTATTTTGTTAGGGGTAACATATTTTATAGGTTTAGAGTGCTCAAAGCCATCATCAGTGATAAGGGGAATCACTTTTTCAATAGAAAAATATATGGTTTTATGAAAAGGAATGGGGTGAATCATAAAACTTTAACTCCCTGTTATCCATAGACTAATTTTCAATATGAAGTGTCTAACAGGGAAATCAAAAGAATATTGGAAAAGACTTTTAAACTAAATAAGAATAATTGGATCCAAAGGTTGGAGGATACATTATGGGTTTATAGGAAAACCTAAAAAACCATAATATGAATGATTCTATATAGGTTGATTTATGGGAAATTATGTCACCTTCCTATGTAATTGGATCATAAAGAATATTGGGCTATGAGGAAGATGGATTTGTATCTTGAAAGCACTGGAAAAAGAGAAGAATATTGAAGTTGACGGATTTGGAGGAAATTAGAAGGGAAGCTTTTAAAAATTATAGGATTTATAAAGAGAGAATAAGAGTGGATCATGAAAAGATGATCTAATAGAAATAATTCCATCCTAAAGACATAGCAATGCTATTTAACTCAAGACTCAAGATGATTCCAGGTAAACTTCATTCTATATGGGAAGTTCCATTTATAGTTACTCATGTATATCATTTCGATGTTGTGCAGATTATGAAGGAGGGAGAGTAGGATCCCAACACTATTAATGGAGATAGTTTGAAGAAATTCTATGGGAAATTTCCATCAGATCCAGTGGAGGATATTACACTCCTCCAACTTGTTTATCAATAACATTCATCATGTCATACCTCTCCATAACACTTTCTTTCTTATTGTGATTCAATTAAAAATCGGCTTATATGTTAAAATACACTTGAATTCATTGAGTACAATGCATCATTTAAGTGTGGGGGAGGGAACCTTTTTAGTTTAGGTCTTTTGATTTTTTGTTTTTCAAAAAAAATAATAAAATAAAAAATAAATTTCTTTTTTTTAATTTTGTATGTTTCTTTTACAATTTTTGTGTGTTTTTCAAACTTGTGAGATTAAATGATTAGATTTTCCATTTTTAAACCCATTTTAATGAGTGAAAAAAAAATTATTCCATGAAACTAAGCTTAAATTAATGATGAAAATGACTTTGTTTCAATCTCAAAACTTTTGTAATTTCATGAAAAGACCTCTGGTTTTTTTAATATCATGCCACATCTCACTGCCTTTATTTTTTAAATCAATTTACCATGATGCTTCTGAACTTTTGTTTTCATATTATTTACATTCATACCACTTATTAAGAGATTAAAACCATGATTTCTTTAACCATAATTTGATTTATTCCTATCAAAACTTGAGGGTTTTAGGTACTTGTGTTTTAAATGATTTAGTAATTTCTTTTGTTTCAAAGCCCCCTTTTCAAGATAATCATTTTTATTCTAGCATACCTTGTACATTTAATCCTTTTATCCATTAAAATCCATAAACAATCTATTATTTTAGCCACATTACAATCCAATTTTTTCTATCCAACCTACTATTGAAGTTAAATTGCATGATCTATTTGAACTTAAGTGTGGGGGGGAGTTGTCTCATGTTGTGATACCTCATTTGATGATACTTTTGGTAGAAAATAAAATGTTTAAGAGGGGATTTTACTATTTAAAATTAATTCTGTTGAAATTTGGGCCTTTATGGAGTTTTCATGATAAAAAAGTTGTTACTTTCTAGAGATTCCAAAGGATAAATAAAGTTGTACCTATCTGGAGATTTAAAAAATACCTTAAATTTTGGGAAGAAGTTATTGTGATAAAGATGAAAAATTGGAGAATGCATGGGATGTCCATGAAATAAATTTTTATATTATTTTGGATGTAATTTTTTGCTATGGGGAGTGATTAGAAGACTATACTTGAGTGAAAATTAGAATCATGTAATTTTTCTTCACAAAAAGATTCAAGCCCTCCCCATTCGGCCTTAGAATTTTTTAAATCTAAATCCTACCAAAAAAATCCATATAACAACTCTAAAAATTACTCATGATAATCACATTTTCGTAACTCACATCGGGTGGAGATATAAAAATTGATCAATCCTATGGTGACTCTTGCATGGGTTTGAATGAGAAAAGCGTTGTTAAAAATTTAAAGTTTGTGAGATGAGAGAAGATTAATACAAGTTAGGTGTTTTTTGTATGGGATGAAAAATGAAGTGAAATATATATATAATTATGTGAATATAGAAATTTAAATAATGGTTTTTTAGGAGGAATAATATATTTTATTTCTTGTTAAAAAAATTGATCAATCTCATGGGTATGTGTTTTGAATTTTCTTTGTTTTGATTTTTATGCTCACTTATCTAGGATTCCAAGTGTTAAGTGTGAGGGAATTAATAGAGATAATATTTAAATCATTTTTCATATGTATTTAAATTATTTAATCCCATAAAATTTATCAATTTGAGTTTATTTGCATCATTTTTTTATTTTTGATGTGTTTTGGGATAAAATATGAAAATTGATTAATTCAGTAATTTTAATAGATTTTTATCACTTTTTTATTTCAATCATAAATTTTTAAATATTGATTTTATTTGAGTGTTTATGTTTTTATAGGATTAATTTATTTTTTGGATTCAAATAATTCTTCTCAACCAGGAGTTGATTCGAAAATCCATAGGCCCTAAAAAATCAATCAAGTAGAAAAAATTTTCTAGTCGATAGAGTGGAACCCACCTTAGTAAATGAGGCATAAATCAGAGATAAAGACCTCCAATTGATTATATTCCAAATTTACATGAAAAATAATTGATGCCTCATTTTACCATTAAAATTTATAGTAATATTCTTTCATTAAAGTATCCATTGAATGCTCCAAAGTTGAGGAAGATTTATGGAATCCTCAACCAAAAATAGTGTGACTCATTAATTATTTCATAACTTCTATTTTACACATCCAATGTCTTTTAAATTTGTAGGGTCGATAGAAAAATCAATTTATGACAACTTATAAAAAGGACCCATGGAGGTATTCAACCATCTGGTTGGCATAATAGGATCAAAATTTCAATAGACATATTTAGAAGGAGAACTTTTCTGCTTTTCTTTTTTGCTCTTTTCTTATTCTTAGTTTTTTAATTCCTTTTTCTTATCCATTCTTCTCAGTTACCCTTACTATGGTGGGGTAAAATTCTGAGTGATTAGGGAATTGGAGGTTTTCTATTTTGTAATGATTGAGTTCTTGTGCTTTATTGAATGAAATTTCTTTCTATCTTCTATGAAGTTTCTTTCAATTTATAATAGCAGTTTTTATTATCAAGTACGATTGTATTTTCATTTTGATTCAGTTATTGATTTTTCTTTGGTCAATAATAATTATCTCCCTCCACTAGGTTTTGGTTTATATATAATGAAATAAACTAGGTATTAGTGTTGAAGTACTCAATGATCATCAGTACGTGTGGAAGGGGTAGTTTTTAATGTCTCGGATTTTCCATACTTTATTTTAAAAATATGTAGGAATTATTTCGAGACCAGTCTTTGAGACGGCGTGCAGTTCCGAGGCCCGGTGATCCTGGAACAAATGTTTGAATTTAATTAAATAATTAAATAACACACGCATGAGGTTTTTTTGAATAAGTGGGATAACTTCTGAACGGGTGCTCGGATCAGAAATATGAGGGCACCGTTGCGTTCAGAACATCGATTTTACCTTAGGCGAGGCCTAGTATCGGCCAGCGCAGGTCGATGGTGAAATCTAGTTTTTAGACGTAAGAGTAATAAAATATTTAATAAAAATATTTTATTCTGCAGCGAAATCTTTTTAATTTTATTGCAATAGATATCTTTTATCTTTTTTAAATAAAGGCTTGCGCAGGGGTCCAGGGTTACAAACCTCATAACCCGGAAACCCTTGGCGGATCTGGAGGCTCTAGAGAAAACCTCCCAATGGCGACGATGAAATGGTGACCGGATCTTTTCCAACGAACACCGCAGATCCAGGTAGGATGTTTGTTTTTTATTTTCCTTTCTTCGTTCTTGATTCCTACGACGAACGCGGACTAATCTACGAACCGATTATCCCACGGATCGATCGTTTTGCGGGAGGGTGTGATTTGAGGTTTTATCGGGAAATCAAATACTCGAGATTTATAACCTATTGATTTTTTTGGTTTTGATCTAACGGCGATGAACCTGGATCATCACGAACAATGATCGAGGTTCGTCCCTCTTGTTCGATTCTTTGTATTTTTCTCCCACGCATTCTTCATTTTTTTCTATGTGTTCTTGGAGTAAATCGATCGTTGCACATTCTTTTGTTGGTACAACGATACGAGATTGTAGATCCAACCCCGGAGCGATGTCACGGAGGTGCGACGACGGTTTCTGCGGACGATTTGGAGCGGATCGAGAGATATGAGTTTTTTGGTGTTTTTCTTCGGATGGATTGTTCGAGGTTTATGATCCGATTTCAACACCGAAAACACCCATTTTGGTGTTCGTATGATGAAACGAACCAACCCCTAGAGTATTTGGATGAACAGATAAGAAACCATGGATCCAAAGGATCAGCCGCGGCACGAGGAGGAAGACGGCATTTCTGGAAAAATCCCGAACACAGCATGTAGTATGGGCTACACAGCGTGTGTTCATCGACGGAGCACCTGGCGTGTACTCCGAAAGTACACGAACATGGTTTGGGTACACGGCCAAGGACACGGTGTGTATACCCCTCCCCAACCAGACCTGGCCAGATACACGGGATACCCTGTGTGCTGGTACATGGGCAGGCGACACGGATAGAGACCGTGTACGAGCACATGGCTAGTGTACACGGAGCGAGCCCCAGGTGCTCGGGCACAGCGTGTGATTCTTCTACACGTTGTATATTTACTTTCTATCTGACAAGATGAATGACACGGGCCGTTTACATGGGCAGTACCCGGAGTCAAGGAACACGGCGTTTGATTCTTCTACACGATGTGTAGTTGAGTTTTACACAGCTTGAACAGATGACATAGACCGTTTACATGGGCAGTACCCAGAGTCAATGAACATGGCATGTAACCATACTACACACCGTGTAATCAATTATTCATGGCTTGAGCCAGTTTCCTTCTGTGACTTGGTCTAGTTTCCTTAGGGTTCGTCCCCTTGGTCTTTCTCCTAAAGGTTTCTGGTATCATTTCCTACATATAGGAGTATGATCCCTTCAGCAGGACTTACTGAATAGAGTTGTTGGAATCCCCTCTGTGAGACTTAGATCTGGATTCTCTATTCATTCCTGGAACCCTAGGTAGAGTTCTTGGTATCGACGTGACCAACATTACCCGGGCGCCGATCCTCTTCTTAGAGGATTAGCTCAAACTGAGTTGTCGGAATCACCCCATGACTTAGTGGTGATCCTCATCTGAGCATCATGTTCTCAAGGTACTTGTGGAGTGTGTTCTCCCTAAATGAGTACTTCGTATCTCTCTCTTCGGACCTAGTAGTGTGTTCTCCTAGTTGCATGCTTAGTGGAATCTTCGAGCTGGATTTTATTGGTGGTTTCACAATGGTCGTTTGTGTATGATTATATCTGGATATTCTTGTTATATGTTCTGTAGACATATGTTGTGTAGAGCTGACTGTATCTTTCTTTTGTGGTATTTCCCTTGTTGTATTCCTTTGTGGTTTCGCAGTGTCCTACTGGGTATTGTTATACTCACCCCTGTATGGGCTTTTCCCACACGTGTCATGTCTTGTGCAGACGAACGAGCCTTTGACAGGATTCTAGGTGGACCAGGACCGGACGGTACTCAGTGAGATCAGACAGGCCGAGGTGTGTTCCTACGGCTACAGATTGCAGTCTCAGCGCCTTTCTTTTCAGGTTGGACTTTGTTATGGACTCTCTTTTGGTGGGCTTGTACTTTTGGCCCATGGTTTTACATTTCCGTACTTTACCTTCCTGTCGTGCTTTGTTGGTTGGGTTTTAGTGTATGCATGCATCTTTTTCCTTTTAGTAGTTTTTACTTTTTAGCTTTGTGGGCTTAGAGTTGTGTGTGCATGTGTATATGTTTATAGGCAATGCCTCCCATGTTAGTAGCATGCCTACTCGGTGATAGTCACCAGCCCCTGGCCTATTGGAGGCAGGCTTGGGGAGTTGCGGATCGGGCCCCACTAGGACGGGTCGTGACATAGTTAATATTTTTGATTTTTTGGGATAAAAAATACATGAGCAGGTATTTCCTAAGTCAATTGATACAGTTGGAATACAAGAATATACCAATGGTTCTCTAAACTGTTGGTTGATATGCCATTAGAAAATCCCTATACCAACACTTTAGGAAGAACCATTGGGATAGGGTCATCAAAATTTCATTTAGATAGCAGTTTATTGTGAACCATTGGGATAGACCTATCCTAATAGTTTTGAAATATTAATCTAGACCTATTCCAATGGTTTAAACTATTGGGATAGGTCTATACTAATAGTTTTGAACCATTGGGATAGGTATATCCCAACAGTTCATAGTAATCAATTAGTGTAATTCTATCCCAACGGTTATAAAACTGTTGGTATAGACCCCCCACAATTCCACATAGCAGAGCCTTCATCCTCTACCCAAAACCTACAAAAATAAAAATAAACCACAAAAAAGAAAACAAAAAACTTACAGAACTCTGCATACACCGCCTATAGAACCTACAACAAACAAGAAATCTACATACACTGCCCACAGAACCAGTATAAAATAAATCCAACAGAACTGTAGAACCTACAAACAAACATAGAACCAAACTTCTCAAATAGCCATGATAAGCCACACCATTACCCCACCTTAGTCAATTACCTAAAAACATACATCACCTAACAATATAAAAATAATGAAAACACAATAAAACCAATTAATGCATTCATCCAGTGATAACACACATATAAAAAATCACATATATTTATTCAAAACAAATTATCTAACATCAAATATCATAAATAACAGTCAAAAATATAAAGGATCGATATGTCCCTCATCACCATCACTATCATCACCATCATCCTCGACCTCATCCTCATCCTCATCCTCATCCTCATCCTTAGCCTCATACTTGGCCTCATTCTCATCCTCAGCCTCACCCTCTTCCTCACCATCACCCTCACCCTTTTCCTCATGGTCATCCTCTCTATATCCATCACCAAGAATATCATCACCTCGAACACCACTAGGACTACTACCCAGTGCACTATATAATGTATTCATCATCGACATATATGCATCACAAGCTCTGATTTTATTTAGTCTAGTTTTATTCGTTTCAATTCAATTATGTTTAGTTTGGTTTAATTTTGGTTGTGGGTGATTCAGGATAGTTCAATTTATTATTGATCCATTTAAGTCTATTTTTTTATTTTGAATTAGTTTTTTTAAAATATATTCCATTTGGTTTGATTTATTTTATTATATTTTAGCTCTATTTGGTTTTAATCAATTTAATTTAGTTATATTTAGGTTAATTGATATTTATTTAGTTAGATCCAGTTTCATTTCCTTCATATCATGATGGTTCAAGCCTATCATCTTAAGATAAATCTAATTTAGTATAGACCAAGTTGGGTCAATTCATATTGGTCCAATCCAAAAAAAAATCTTATGATTGATTTACTTAATTTTTGTTTAATTTAGTTTAGTTTAAGAATGTTAAATTTGGTTCAGATATGGTTGAGTCTATTTAGGCCAAGTTAGATCAATTTGATTCAATTCAATTCATCTTTATTTGGTTAGATTTCCATTGTTTTAATTATATTCTATACAGTCCAATTTTATTTATTTATTTTTGTACAGTTTGATTCAATTCTATATAATTTGGTTCGTTGTGGTTTGTTTAGATAATATTTGGTTCTATTGGGTTTAGGTTGGTTTTGGTCTTTTTATTAAAAATTTATTCCTTTATAGTCAATTTCATTTGGTTTAACTCTACTTGAAATAGTTTAGACATGTTTTTTTGGTTCACTTATGTTTAGGTATTCCTGGTCCAGTTTAGTTTAGTTCGGTTGTATTTGATTCAGTTTGATTCAATTCAACATTATTCAGGTCTAGTTGATTTGGTTTGATTCCTTTAGGTGTCATTCAGTTGTATTTATGTCAAGTAATGTCAAATAAATTCGGTTCAAATCTATTTTATTTAGTTAGGTTTGATATGATTTTGTTTATTTTATTTTAATTTAGTTTAGTGTGGTTTGGGTTGAGTTGGGTTGATTTAGGTTAGTGAAGTTTTATTTTTTAAGTGTTTTATATGGATCAATTCCATTCAGTTATCATTGGTTTAATTTATTTTGTTTCAATTTGATTTAGTTTAGATAAATTTGTTTTTATGTGATTGATTAAGTTTCTATCTTTTAATTTTTTATGGTTCAACTTGAATTAGGTGGAGATAGTTTAGTTTAGTTTGAATTATTTTAGTTTGGTTTGGTTTGAGCATTTTTTTTTTGTAGATAAGGTATTTTTTGTAATATTTGGTTTTGGTTTGGTTAGCTTGGTTTGATTTAGGTCATGTAATACCAAGTCAGTTTTTTACTATTAATTTTTATTTATTTCATTTCATTTTAGTTCAATTATATTCAGTTTTTGTCAGGTTAAGTTGTTTTTTTTTGTTTTGACTCAGTTCAGTAATGGTTACTTTGGTTTGGGTTATTTCTATTTGATTCCATTTGGTTTGGTTTTGTTCACATCATTATCAATTCCATATTTATCATCTTGTTTATTATCTTTATTTTTTAGAGAAGTAAAACTTGAGGGAATAACTTCTTAAGACCTAGGAAAAAATTAAACTATAAAATATGAGGTACAAGAATTCTATACATATCATGAAGGGATAAAAAATAAAAAATTATCAGTTAATTCTCTAAGAAGGACCAAATCTCTTACTTTAACTACTTTTTTGGTAAGATAATTTGTAATCTGATTAACCCCCATATTTTCATGAGATATAAAAAATTAATTTCATCTAAGTAAATGAGTGAAGTACTTTCTTCCTCTCATGTTTTGGCATCGTAGTACACCCCAAAGTGTGGAGGTATGTCATAGAATCCTTGTTTTTTTTCCTGACGATTCCTAAAAAATAAATAATACATAAGTAAGTATTAATGAAAATCATGGTGATTTTCATTTAAAAACCTCAAATTTGATTAATACCTTGAACTCAATACTCATCTGATGAGTAATAATTTCTTGATAATATTCTACCAAACACACATCCATGACAGGTTTGGCCTCTAAATCCTTATCAACTCTAGCATGCCAACCACTATATATTTCCCATAACAACTTTAGGTTCATAATCAACTCTGAAAATTGAATAATTGAAGTCATCATAAGTAATAAATGGATTAGGGCCAATGGTAGCAGGTATGGTTTCAATTCCATCATCACAATCATCAAAAATATGTCTTGGGATTACTTCAATAATGACACCAAATTTGGATCGAAGATGATATTTGACATAAAAAACTTATTACTTCAAATTTGTGATGTGCCATCTCTCGCTCTTAAAGGGTTAATGTCATCAATGTATATGATTCAGGAATTACCCCTATTTGGGGAAGTGATGGAAAATGGGTTCAATTTTCTCATAATATTATTCTTCATTTCTCATTGGTCTGTTTCATCTCATAGTTAGAGAAGAAAAATACATTGAACAGAAAACCATTGATCCAAGTAACCTTTGATGATAGAAGCTTCATGATTATTTTTGTTCTGGACATAAGACTTTAATGTGAACATGTTTCTTTCAGTTGGATACATACAATGAAAATAAATAGGTCCTTAGAGAAGTATTTTGGTTAGAATGTGGAAAATTAGATGCAATATACATATGAAAAATGATAGAGGAAATATTTTCTCTAACTCGCACAAAATTAATAGTGTCTCTGCCAGCATTTTTTTTCAAAAAAGACTTTGAAAACTTCTTTGAAAAAATATCTCTAAAGATATGTCACAATTGAATAAATAAAACCCTTAAATTATTAGATAAAATATGTTGGATTGTTATTGGAATCAACTCATACAAAAGGATGTGATAATCATGAGTCTTCAAAGATTTCAGCTTCAACTCTCTTCTATTGAACCGTTTTGATATGTTGCTTCAATAGTCATCAAGAACTCTAATAGTCTATAGTACTTCCAGAATTTGATTTTTTTTCTATAGGTGTCATCACATAATAATCACATGGAGCTTTCCATTTATTTTCACTGATACACATAAGATAGAATTCTGGTATGATGCCCTAATCCACCAAGTCACATCGAGATTGTAAATCATCTTTTATCTTTCCCTTAGAATTTAGAATAATTAAAAAAAATCACATATATTCTTTTCAATGTGAATTACTTCTAAGAAATGATGTAAAAAATTGTCCAACCAATAAGGAAACTCAATGAAGATACTCCTCTTCTTCCAATTGTAATAGGTTTCAGTGGAAACATTCTTCCTCTTTCTAGATTTCATCTAAACCATCCCGAATGAAAAACTAAAATCTTGTAATTCATTAAGAACATTAGTTCTAGACATATGCTAAGGTGGATTTCCAGTCTCCATGGTATTTTCAAATCTTCGATGATTATTCCTATATAGTTGGTCCATTGCCAAGAATCATCAATTTCCCATAAAATTGAAACTACAATGATATTTTAGTCTTATGGATCATGTATTCATTATAAAAATAGTACATGATAGTTTTACCTTCGTGCTCCATCTACACATCATTGCATAAGAAGGAAAACCATTGATCATCCACATAAATTCAACACGCATCTGAAATATGTATTTCAAATATGCATTGTATGTGCACACACCCACATTCCAAAGATTTTTCGCCTATTTTATTAAATTTTTTATGTATATATATATAATTGTCGAGGTAAAAAGGTCTAGATATGATTATAATCATGAAAGTGAAAGTTTTTTTCATACACATCCATGGAGGAAGGTTATAAATATGTATAAAAACTGGCCATGTGTTGTGAAAAGTAAGACTCTTCTCAAATGGATTAAAATCGTTACATGAAATACCCAGCCTCACATTACACACAACAGATATGAAAGAAGGATATCAAGAATCAAATATCTACCACACAAATCCATCTGTAGGGTGAACCAACACATTGTTGTTATTCTTTCTCTTAGTATCATGTCATCATATTTTTATTGATATTTAATTAGATATGAAAATATTCTGGAGTCTAGGGATCAATGGAAAGTTCCACATTACTTTATGTAGCATGTGGGATGGTGTTTCGTCAGATTTAAACTTCTATAGGGATGTCCCATATTTTATATAATCATTTCATTTAGTAGTTTAATCCCATCATAAGTTGTAATATTTTGGTAAAGAGTGAATTTTGTTTTTTATAAATCCAAGTTCCTCAACTAACTTCCATTCCATATAGTGTTTTGAGGGAATATCTTCATCATCTGGAATAAAATATTTTAAAAAGGTAAGAATGTAATCGATGGTAGTATTTGAAATCCCATACATTTTTTCCCATGAAATAATCATATTAAAAATTACAACTTCTTTATTTTATCACATTGTCGATATATTAGAGTTGTGGCAGCATCATTTAATTTTTTTCATCCTATCAACATCATCATTTTCATTAAACACATAATGTGTACTCATATCTAAGTCTTCTTGGGTTGACATACCTTCCTTCTCATGATGAAGAAAAAATGGAAACTGATCATCTAATAAATTCTCCAATCCAGTCCTCTCATTTGGATCATGATCATTTTGATATTTAATTTTTTTCCCCTTATGATACCACACTAATTATTATTTTTGGAAAACATATTTGATTATATGGTAGCTAACTTCTTCAGAGCTCAACCAAGGTCTTATAGCACAATTATAAAATGGGAAATGTATGTGACTACTATCTAAAGAATTGTCAAATGAAAAATCTAAAAATATCTCCAACTTGTTTTAAAAATTGCTTGATATTCGATCATTTTCAAATATCCAACTTCTATTCATTTTGTAAAAAAAATTATTATATGTCATTTTGTAAAAGCAATTAAATAATATTGAAGTTTAATCAAAAATATATTTGAGGAAACGATAACTATTCAATTTATATGAAACCATAACTAATGTGCTATTCTATATGATAATCATGATAAAAAATACAATAAAATACTATATATGTGAGAAAATACAATAAATATAAAACCATGATATTGAATTCCATTATATTAATGAGTAATAATGTGCCAAATCCATCAAGGTTCAAGGCTTTAATTATGAAAATGTTTCTTATAAAATATAAACACCTATGGGTGTTATTTAAATGAGATGTAATTGATTGAATAAATTGATGAGCCATAAAGGACCTTCATATAGGTTCCTTAGTGACTCTCCCCTAAGTGGTGGAATTACATTATGGCTTCTGAGTTTATTGATTTAATTTAGGTATTTATATGAATATAACTTTAAACTTAAATCCGTGAATGCTTAATTTTTATCATCCCATGATTTGTATGATTTCAAGGTTATATTATGTGTATATATTTATTCTCTACCAAATAAATATAGTTTTCTCAAAAATATCACTTGGCTTAAATGGGTATTTCATGATTTCCAAGTTCATTAATGTTAATATATTTTATTATGCAATCCAAGTGTGTGTAGAAATTCCTAAGAGTGTATTTGTCACGAACCAACCCAGGTACCCTAGTAACCCAATAACTAATTTGGTCCTGACATACCCCAAAGGGCGTTTCTGATCCCTGTGGGTTGAAAATTAGCACCTTGCATCATACAAACTGAAAGTGGGAATAGTTTTTCCACAAACATTATGAAAGTAAAAGAAACATGATAGTATGCATATCAAAGGAAACTCCACTCAGAGTAAAGTACCAAAAGTCAAATAGGAATTTAAATCCCAAAGTACTACAACCCAAGTACCAAAACAAGGAAAACATCCCAATTCCCAAAGTATAAAACTCATCAATTCCAAGGTTCAAAAGCTGGATCTATATAAGGACCCAGCCTTATTACATACATAATCTTGAATTTAGTCAAGAAAATACTTCCTTTTACATTGAGGATCCTTTAAAGTTTAGATATTTAGAGAATTAGGACAATACATTCATAACATTACACATTATTACAGAGTGGATACCATAAAAATAATTTCCATTTTTTTCAAAATATAAAACATTAAAACTTAAAACAAGACTCCTTGACAATTATTCAACATTTAACATGGCTTCCTTCATTGTCTTACACATCTATTAACCTATGAAAATCATTTAAAAACTTGGTGTGATCACAAAATCATAGTAAGGGATGAAAAATAAGGAAAGAGCACATTAGTCCATGAATACTCGTAATGTATGAAAACATTTTCAAAAGACATTCTTGTCACCAATATATACTTACTTTGTGTAACATGAGATTTACACAAGATCCACACAAAACATTAGAACATAAATGTAATCATAAAGGTATCTTGGGGCATTACTTACATAATCTTGTAACCATTCTTGGCTACCTTATAATCTGTAACTCTCACGGCTACCTTACTTTGTGTAACCATCGCAGTTACACTTGGAGTAACCATACGAACAACCTCCAACATACATATACCCAATGAATTAGAGAGAAATATATGTCCCACCCTTCATCATAAACAATTCCCAAGAACCAAAACATAACCATACAACATGAATAATATCATAAAAAAATTACTTTTGAATTTTGTAAAACAGAATTTTAAAAGAGGATTTTTAATGAAAATCCCCTTATAAATATTCTCCAATTGAAGAGAGACTTAATAGACTGGATGAATTATGTATATATATACTGTAAATACACATAATAAAACATAATATAAATATAAACCATCACACAAACAATTTAAATAGCACATAAATAATGAAGTAGAAGGTTAACCCAAAGAATGGAAATCGGGTTAATAATTCCCTTACCTCGGGTTTGTCTTAATTAAAACTTGTTTAAACTTCCTGTATAATGGTTAAAAGAGTGTTGTTATTATTTTATAGAAACATTTTCATGTTTATAAAATATTATATTATCATTTCATATCATCATTTTACCCTTTAATTGTTAGTATTTTGCTCCTTGCACTGTTTTTTGGGTGAGTTCCTTACATGATTTCTATGATTGGTTCATGGTGGACATTCTTGTAGATTGGAAGTGAAACTCCAGAATTTGAATGGAGTAGTATTTAAATATATCTAGTAACATAAATTATAAAATTTATCATTTTTAATTCTTACATGAGGATGATTCATAATTTAGAACATTAATGATGTTCGTTTAGATCATTTTAGTGGTTCTTTGATAAAAACGACATCATTTAATTTTATAAATTAAAACCATGAGTAAAAAAGAATTACAGAACCAAGGATGAGACATAATACATATATTATAACCTGGTTCAACCATAAATTTTTTTTCATGACCAGACTTGAAAAGGTTAATGAAAATTGAAATCACATCGTCCATGATGTCGGTAATTCGACATATCACAGACAATGTTTTAATTCATTGAATAAGTGGGATAGGAGGATAAGAATGATGATTAATTTTCCATGAACATGAGAAAATCCAGAATATATAAGATTCTGGAGATTTCATGCCTCTTGGATAAGAGGTGTGAGGAAAGAATAAAAAGTAATCATGAAATAAAAGAAAACTTGAGAAAATTCTCACAAAAATTCGGCAGCCTAACGGCATCTCTTAAAATTTCATAAAAAATAGTTTGATGAGAGAAAGGTAATATCTCACCACTCATACATAATATGGAAATTAAGGGGGATATGGAATGAAATATCCCAACATAATCCAAATGGAAAGGAAGAGAACAACATAAAATGAAAGAAAAGAAAGAAAATAAAAGAGGATGTTTACCTCTTGATCTCTTCTCCTTGAGATCCTTCTTAAGAGATTTGGTTTTGGTCTTTTTGTGAGACCAGAAGCTCTAGGACGTGGGGAAGAGACTTGGGAGGAGTATTGGGCAGAAATTAGGCATGGATCGAGGCTTGAGAGGTGTGGGAAGAAGAGGAGAGTGAGGGTGGAATTTATAGTGGAGGAGAGGGGGTATTTTTCATTATTTTAATCATTATTATAATATTTTTTCCCAATATTATGAATAGTCTTAGTTCATGTGACCTCAAATAGTAATAATGGAATTTGAGTTCAAACCAAGTTGACTTGTATCACTTATTATGTCATAAATAGTGTATTTTACTGATAATTTTATTATGCGGTATTTTATCGTATTTCACTATTCACCGAAAATTAAAGAATTTCAGAAAAATCCCAAGATTTTACCCCAACCATTTTTCAACATGTATAATTCAAAATTGAAGTCCATTTTTGAAAATATATTTCTAAATATTATTAATTTAATTTTTAAATAAAATCATTTTTAATTCAAAAATTAACAACTCTAATTCTATAACAACTTCTATATCATGATGAAAAATTAACCCAGATGTTATTATCTTAAAGCCTTAAGAAAATAAAATAATAATAAAATTTACTATTCATTAGGGTCATATTACTATTCATAAGGGTATGTTACTATTCACCAAAAAAACATGTTGATTCCAATAGACTCCAAATAACATACTGAACACAATTGTAGATGACAGTTTCTTGAAATTCAAAACATAGAAGTGGAAAAAGTATGTTTTAAAGGCTAGTTAAAAAAATCTAATTAAAACAAAGCTCCATGAATTTCTATTTATTTTTAGAAAAACTTGGGGTGTTACAATCCACCTCCAAGAGATCTCTTCCCCTTACTCAAACCTAGAAGGAGATAATCTACAAACACCCGAAGTCACAAATAGGGTGTGATTCAAAGCCCAGTAGGATTTCACAAAATATTATGTAACCAGATGAAAATATAAAATTAACTAAGAATGTGATTTCAATTTTTAAATACAAGTTTAGAATTTCAAAAGAATATTTAAACAAATCATGCTTTAAAATTCAAAAAATGTAAATACTTTAGCAATTCATGCTTCACATTTCAAATGATGGAAATACTTTTCAAATGATAGAATTTAACTTTAATCAAAGGTTTCTTTACACAAATGACACTTTTTACAAAATGGATTAAATAAACAGATTTATATAAAAATAAATATAAATTCTAAAGCCATGTAAAATAGTGTATAATAATGGAATATACACTTGAAATACAAATAAGCGAGCAACATGGTCATATGCCAAATAGGTATGATGGTTCTAAGCTATAGGGATCCAAAAATAAGAAATATAAAGTATTTACATACAGCCCTTTGGGACTAATGCAAAGGGGACTCATCACCATCACCTAAGGAATGATGATGTGTTGTTATGATGTTTTAAAACATTTTAAGTTGTAAAGTACCACCCAAAATAACTCACTAACTACCTAAGTCTTGTATGTGCTTAAGTACAAATCAATGATGGGAAGTTTATTTCAAGACTTCTTAAAATACAATAAATCCCATTCTCCATTTCAAATATTCCAATTTTCTGTTTAAAATCCATAATGATTTTTTAATAAAAAACATGCATGTTCACCAAGATAAAACCCTATGGTTTACATCAAAACATTTTTAATCCATTTTTCATAAATAAGGATTCAAAACCAATTCATTCAATTTCACAATACATTTCATAATTAAATCCAATAATTTAATTTTCAAAAAAAATCCATCAATTACATAACAAACCCCCAATTCAATAGAATTGGGGTTTTTCGCAATTTTTCCATCAAAACCATTTTCAAAATTAAATCCAATAATTTAATTGAATAAATTTCCATCAAAACTAAAATTTAAATTTAACAAATTAAAATTACCAAAAATTCCATAAATACACCCTAATTCAATGGAATTGAGGGTTTTCCAATTTCTTAACAAAAACCTATTTTTCCAAAAAAACAATTCAATGGAATTGAATTTTTATCCAAAAAATAATTGAAATTCTTTTGATAAAAATTAAATAGTTGAATTTAATTAAAAATAGTTGAAATTAAATAAATTAATTAGGGTTAATATAAATCAGGAATCGTAACAGAACCACCTACCTCGGGACCAACGGATCTCAAGTCACCAAACCCTAACTGGGATTTATCAACGAAGAATGAAAATAATAGAATCTGGGAGAAACAAGAATCAAATATAGGTTTAGATCCATAACAGCATGTATAAGATCCTCCAACAACATACAAAGATCTATAAAACCCTTGGTTAAAAGAGAGAGACTACGGTAGAAAGAGATCGGGAAGAAGAAACTAATTGGAAGAGGATTGACTAACAGTCACCTAGATTCGGATTGCTTTTGAGAGTGGTCTAAGGGTCTAATAATCCTTCTTGGGGTCTCTAAGGTTAGGAAAAATGATTTGGGTTGAAGGAGATATGTCAGGGACCAATAACAGGGGTTTGGGATTTTTTTAGAAAAAATCAGATCTCTAAAAATCTCATCTGCATAGTTTCCGAGGAAAAGGCGCACGGTTTAGAAAAACCATGCATAGGACATGTGCCCATTATAAATAGGTTTCACTTTTTCTCCTGAGGGGACACATGACTTGAATAACCATGCAAAATCCATACAGATCTCTTTATCCAAAACTTTCCATTTTCTGGTAGCATGGTGCACGGTTTGACAAACTGTGTGCTATCCATGCGCTAACTATGCACTAGCCCAGAATTTTTATGGTTCTTAAATTTTTAACCCGAAACAACCCCAAAAGAAACCCAACCAAATATTGATAAAAAATAGGGTTTAGAAGTACCCGAAAACAGTAACGAAATGTTACAACCTCCCTACCATAGAAACTTTCTACCCCTAGAAAGCCTATGAAGAAGCCTCCACTTCAAAAATATGATGCCACTGATCTCTCATCAATGCCTCCCTCTCCCACATCTCATGAGAATCAGAACTGTGATGCCATATCATATGAACCAAATGTATCATCCTACCACAAAGTACCTTATTCTTGTAATCAACTATCTTGACAGACCATTCAGTCATAGATAAATCAGGTTCAAATTCAAGATCATGCCAACTCAGAACATGAGATGGATCAAATAGAAGAATTCATAGTTGAGATACATGAAACAAGTTATGTATCAAAGTCAGTTGTTGTAGAAGTGACAAATGGTATTCAATTTTCCCCACCTTCTCAACAACCTTAAAAGGTCCCAAAAAACAAGGATCAAGTTTCCCTTACCTCCCAAGCCATCGATGACCCAACTGGGTTGAAACATTCAAGAACACCTAGTCACCAACTAAGAACTCCAATGGTCTACTATGAAAATTATCATAAGACTTATTTCGGATATTTGCTGACAACATCCTCTGATAAATCAACTAAATATTTTTCGTCGTCACTTCCACCAAACTTGGTTTGACCAAGTAAGTATCACCAATATACGACCAACACAACGAATATTTACAAGTATGGACGTACAAGGACTCAAAAGGAGTCATTATGATCGTGGATTGGTAACTATTGTTATAAGAAAACTCAACCAGTCCCAAATGATCATCCTAAGCCCCACCAAATTCTAGAACACAAGCACAAATCACATCCTCAATAATATGTATAGATCTTTCTGTCTGGCCATCCAACTGTGGATGGTATTCCATACTCAAACAATCATGAGATCCTAGTGCCTCCTAAAGTCATCTCCAAAAGCAATAAGTGAAGCGAGAATCCCTATCAGAGACTATAGCAGAAGGAATTTCATGAAAATGAATGATCTTCTTCATATATAGATTTCTTAACTCCTCAACTTTGGTTGTATCATGAATGAGTATAAAGTGAGCTGACTTGTTCAGCTTGTCGATCACAACCCTTATTATGTTCTTCTTTCTTTGGGTATGAGGAAACCGAACCACAAAGTCTATAGATATCTCATCTCACTTCCAAGTAGGGACTAGAAGTGGCTGCAACAAACCTGAAGGCTCCTGGTACTCAGCCTTCACCTGCTGGAATGTATAGCAATGAGAGACAAACTCATCAATGCCTTGTCTCATACCTGGCCACTAAAACTACTACCTCACATCATATAACATCTTAGTGGTACCTGGTTTCACTTCCCACTGAGAATTATGACAATTTCCCATCACATATTTCATTTATGCTAATGGCACAATGTAGCGATTCCGATAACACATAAAACCCTATTTGGAGAATGACCATTGGGAAACCATATCCCCATCATAAAGAGAGTCTCTGATGCTATAGAACTCATCATCAAGCTGCTAATCCTGGAGAACCATTTCAAGAAGAGAGGATTCCAACTGAACGCTATCCAACGAAACCATAGACCCTTTCTCCTGAACTCCATTATGCAACTATATCCATCAAATTCCACTCTTCCAAATATTCTTTCATGGCCTAATTTGAAAGTTTCCAACTTAAAGAATCTACAAAAACATTACCTTTATATGGGGTATAGGTGATGTCAAATTCAAAAGACTATAGGTATTCCACCCAATTCCTCTGGAGGAGATTCAAATATTTTTGAGAGAAGATATAACTCAAGATTTTGTGGTCTAAAAACATGGTAAAGCTTTCTCTGTAAAGGTAATGCCACCAAATCTTAAGTGAATGCATCATAGTTGTGAGTTAAAGTTCATGGGTTGTATAATTCTTCTCATGTGGCCTAATCTGATGAGATCCATAGAAAACAACATGATTACCTTGCATAAGAACACAACCCAGACCTAAACCCGATGCTTCAAAAAATACCACATATCCCTACCCGACCTCTGGAAGAGTCAACACCATCGTAGTAGTCAAAATAAATTTTAGCTCTACAAAATAACTCTGAAATTTATCATTCCAATAAAACTTTACTCCCTTCAAATTTAGTGCTGTCATTGGAGAATCCAACTTTGAGATGTACTTAACAAACTAGTGATAATATTCGGTTAAACCCAAGAAGCTTTGAATCTTGAAAACATTCTGTGGTTGTTCCCATGTCATAATAGCTTTCACCTTATAAGGTTTAAATAAAATACCATGTTCTAAAACTATGTATCCCAAGAATTTCACTTCCCTAATCCATAAATACCACTTCAAAAGTTTACCATAGATTCGGTGATTTCTCAGAAAACTCAGAACTATTCTCAGATGATACACATGATCCTCCTCAGACTTAGAGTAAACAATGATTTCATCCATAAAGACTACTTCCACAAAGGTATCTAGATACTCATGTAAAATACTATTCATTAATTCCATGAAAATTTTAAGAGCATTGGTAAGACCGAAGGGAATAACAAGGTACTCATAATGATTGTACCTACTCTGAAAAGTGGTTTTCAGAATGTTATATTCCTTTATTCTCAATTGATGGTAACCAGAGCGAGGATCAATCTTTTATAACCACTTTTCCCCTTTCAAATGATCAAACGGATCATCAATACATGAAAATGGATAATTATTCTTCATTGTAACTTGATTGATCTTTCGGTAATCAGCACATGGGTGAAGTGAACCATTGTCTTTCTTGGAAAAGAGAATCAGTGTTGTCCAAGGTGACAAACTTGGGTGTATAAACCCTTTCTCAAGAAGATCATCCAACTAGGAATTTGTCTCTTTCAAATTAGCTGGTTCCATGTGGTAAAAAGGGATGGAAACTAGTTGAGTATCATGTATTAAATTAATGTAAAACTCAACCTCCCTTACCAATGGCAAACCAGAGAATTCATAAGAAAACACATCAGGAAACTTGAAGAAAACTAGAGGGGGATCACCACTCAAATATTATCACTTAATATCAAAATAAAACACCATTATTACTTTCCCCAACTCCAGATAAGAAGGTTTGTCCATGCTTGACTTTGGGTCCCATTCTCCTTGAAAAAAATGAGACACACCATTGGGTTTAGTAAAGGAGACTCGTCAAAGATAACAATCAATTCAGACTTTATTGGAAATGATCCAATACATCCTGAATATGAAATCAAAAGGTTTCATGTTGAGAACCATAAATCTCCAAGAAAACTCAATATATGATAGATAGAAGAAAAAATTGGGGCTACGAAGACCCTACTCTCTCTTTATACCAAGGGGTGTTGTAATATCCATTGCACAAGATAAAAGCTCCATATGAAGGTTTATCATATTATAAATACAGGTTGAAATAAATGAATGAGATGAACCAGTATCAAATAGAGTATTCACTAATGAATAATCTATAGTGATGGTACCTCTCACAGTCATTGAACCCGTATTCACTACCTCTGGAGACTCGTCCACTGCGTAAAGAAGCTTCATTCTAGATTCTTGTGGCTTGAACCCTTTTGCATGTGAAATATCTAATTATGACACAATTTTAGAAATTTCATATGATCTTGTGACACTATGTGGAGTATAATATATATGGATGAACCTTTATAAGTGCCTTGAGCGTCTGCAAGATCCATAGTTCTTGGGTTCCTCGGTGCAACCCATCTTTGAATATACTGGCTTTATACACTAGTAACAGACCAAAGGACCTCTACTAGGTATTTCAAGAGGTATAGAATGACCTTTCTATTGAGAAATACCACGATAATCATCATGCTTCCTCTTTACCTTATAGTAATTCACACTTCCACTTTGAGAGAATAAATCTCCCAAAAACCCTGACTTTCCATCCAAGTCCATCTCGACCATAAATTCTCTATCTAGTACATCATCATAAGAAGGATGTTTCAGCAAGAAAAACTAAGAAATAATATCCTAATGAAGTCCCAACTTGAACCTTTGAGCCTTTATCTTTTCATTTGATACAACCTCAGGTGTGAAATTCATGAGATCAGCAAAACTGTTTCCATACTCTGTCACGGTCTTTTCATCTTGGTCAAGTCTGAAGAACTCAGAAGGCTTGGCCAACAGAATCAATTCTGGATAGAACTGTTCAGTGAAAAGAACCTTTAAGTCCTTCCACTCTAATTCCTCATGCTTCTTCATCATCACCATAGTGTCCCACCATCTTCTGCTCGGTCCTTCTAGCATGAAGGTGGCACACATCACTTTGATCTCATCGGGTCTGTCTGAGAACCCAAACAAGCATTCCAAACTACTAAACCATTCCTTAGACTCTTGAGGGTCATTTGAGACTTTAAATAGTTCTAGATTTTGGTGAAGTAACTCCTGTGAGCTAAATTTTAGAACACCCCTCTGAGGTTCCATAGCTGGAGCCTGAATGGGAACTGGAGGTGGTGCCTGTCCCAGAGCTTGGACAGTGCGCACAGTCACCTCAACCAGATTCGGATCAATAATAGTATTTGATCACTGAGGTTAAGCAGTAGCTTCTTCCTAGATCATATTCACTTGTATTCTCAAAGTCATGATGTTACACAACATCAATAGACAATAAGGAATACATCATGTTACACTTAAATAGATCAACAAGGTAAATCAATCCCAACAGATATCACAAAAAGATTTGGATTTCAATAATATCCAAATAAAAAGTAGGGAAAATACTAGAACTAATCCATAAGATATATTTCCCTAAACACCCCTAGTGAATTAAGGTTCATTTTAGTGAGATATGTCCAGGCACTCAATCGAAACAACCTCCTAAGTCCCGATAATATTTCACATTTCATATTGACTTCAATATAAGAATTCCAACTTGAACCTCCCTTTGATACCACTTTGTAATGAACCAACTCTAGTACCCTCATAACCCGATAACTGAGCTAGTCCTAACATAGCCCGAAGGGTGTTCCTGATCCCCATGAGTCAGCAACTAGCACTTGGCATCATAAAGTGTGAACGGTTTTTCCACAAACATTGTGGAAGTAAAATAAACACGATAGTATGCATATCAAAGGAAACTCCATTGGGAGTAAATTACCATAAGTCAAATAGGAATTTAAAGACCAATGTACTACAACCCAAGTACCAAAATAGGGAAAACAGCCCAAGTCCCAAAGGACACAACTCACCAAGTCCAAGGTTCGATAGTTGGATCTACCTCTGAGATATCCCTTTCCATTTCTCAAACTTTGAAGGAGATAATCTACAAACACTTGAAGGTACAAGTAGGGTGTGAGACAAATCCCAATAGGATTTCATTAAAGATTCTATAATAAGATTCCAATATCAAATTATCCAAGAATGTGCTTTCAATTTTCAAATAAACAGGTTTGGAATTTCAAAAGTATATTTAAAAAATCATGCTTTATAATTCAAAATATGGAAATACTTTAGCAATTCATTCTTCAAATGATGGAATTTTCCTTTAATTAAAGGTTTATTTACATAAATGGAACTTTTCACAAAATGGATTAAATAAACACATTTATATAAAAAAATTATATAAATTCTCAAGGCATGTAAAATATTGTATAACAATGACATATAAATTTAAAATACAAATAAGTGAGAAACGTGGTCATATTCCAAATAGGTACGATAATTCCAGGCTATAGGGATCCAACACTGTGAAATAAAAATTATGTATATACTCCCCTTTGTGCCTAAGGCAAAGGGGAATCATCATCATCACCTAAGGAATGATGATGTGCCGATATGATGTTTTAGAACATTTTAAGTCATAAAGTACCACCCAAAATAACTCACTAACTACCTAAGGCTTGCATATGCTCAATTACAAATCAATTATGGGCAATTTATTTCAAGACTACTTAAAATATAATTAAATCTTATTCTCTATTTCAAATAATCCAATTTTCTCTTTAAAAACCATAATGGGTTTTTAATCAAAAACATGCCTTTTCACCAAGATGAAACCCTATGGTTTCCATCAAAACATTTTTAATCCATTTCATGAAATTTCACAATCCATTTAAAAATTAAATCCAACAATTTAATTTTTTTTAAAAATAAATAAATTACATAACAATCCTTTAATTCAATGGAATTGGGGTTTTTCAAAAAAATCAATCAAAACCATTTTCATAATTAAATCCATCAATTTAATTGAATAAATTTCCATCAAAACTAGAATTTAAATTTAACAATTTAAATTAAGACAATTTCCATAAACACACCCCAATTCAATGTAATTGAGGGTTTTTCAATTTCATGCTAAAAACCTATTTTTCCAAAAACCTCAAATTCAATGGAATTGGGTTTTTATCCAAGAAAATAATTGAAAGCCTTTTGATCAAAATTAAAAAAATTAATTTAATTCAAAATAGTTTAAATTAAATAAATCAGTTAGGGTTAATATAAATTGGTCATTATAATGGGACCACCTACCTCGGGACTAATATATCTCGAGTCACCAAACCCTAGCTGAGATTCATCAATGAATAATGAAAATAATATAATCCAAGAGAAACAAGAATCAAACCTAGGTTTAAATCCATAACAGTGGGTATTAGATCCTCTAAAAACATATGGAGATCTATAAAACCCTATGGAGAAAGAGATCAAGAAGAGTAAACTGACCAGAAGAGGATAGACCGACTTTCACCTAGATTCGTATCGCTTCCGAGAGGGTTCTGAGGGGCCAAGAATCATCCTTGAGAGCTCTAAGGTTAGGAGAAAATGATTTGGGTAAAATGAGGTCTATTAGGGACCTATAATAGGGGTTTGGTAATTTAAAAAAATGGATCTCTAAAAATCTTGTCCACAAAGTTTCCTGGGAAAATGCGCACAGTTTAGAAAAATCATGCACAGACCATGCACCCGTTATAAATGGGTTGCACGGTTTCTCCTAAGGGGACACACGACTTGACTAAGAGTGCACAAGACATGTGGAGCTATATATCCAAAACTTTCTATTTTTCTATAGCAAGGAACATGGTTTCTAAAATCGTGTTCCAACCGTGCACTAGACCATAATTTTCAAGATTCTTACATTTTCAACCCTAAACAACCCCAAATGAAACCCAACCAAATCTTGATAAAAAGGAGGGTTTAGGAGTACCTAAAAAATAGTAATGGGATGCTACACTATTTCAAATAAATTTGTGTATCAAAGGGTTGGAATTGATTCTAAACCTATTTAAAAGGAATAACATACATTTTTATGGAATGATTTGAAAAATATGGGTGAGTTTAGATTTTCTAAAAAAATATTGGGCATGATTGATTATTTTAGATTCTTTGATGTTATTTGTATGTTTTATGAACTTGGTTGTGATTAAATGATTTTTCCATGGTTTGGTTTTCAAAAGATTATTTTATAACATGGTTTCTTTAAAGATGTTCTAAAGGCCTAGTTAGAACTTGATAAAAAGTGAT
Source organism: Viscum album (assembly GCA_963277665.1). Lineage (NCBI taxonomy): Eukaryota > Viridiplantae > Streptophyta > Magnoliopsida > Santalales > Viscaceae > Viscum > Viscum album. The sequence continues at coordinate 1,038,972,342 of OY728126.1, forward strand.
TTCTTGATACAAGTACACCCATGAATTAGGCTCCTTTGTGTCGTTGTATAAAGGATAATGTGATGTTGATATTGTGTAAAGTGGATGAAATCTTCACTATTAAGAGACTTGATTATTATATTTCTATTCTCAGTGAAAAGGGGAAACTTTTGTGAATGGTGATCATAGGTGAGGAAGTGTAATGATTATTTCCATGTGTGTGTGTGTGTTATGATATGTTGATATCTCACTTATGTTTAGTGTCATGGAAAACTATGGGTATCGATTTTAGAAATATAGGTAAAATTATTTCACTAGTTATGAAGCCACAATGGACAGACTTCTCAAGTGAGGATCACACTTTTCTTTATGTATTTTTCACTTTGTTCGGGTAAGGTCGGCTAAAAATGAGTGTCTGGGTAGTTGAATTGCATCAGATGCTGATTAGATGGATATCATATTTATGCTTTCCTATATTTTCTCTTGGAATCCTAGGTGTTCCCATGATGATTATGGTCGATTATCATGTGACTATTCTATTATAGTTCTAATTATACTATTTTGAGGACAATTGATTTATGTTTGTTTCATATTGATCTCATATTTTTATTGTTTGGCTATTATCTTAATGTTAAGTATCAATGGAAATTTCCTTCCAAAAGTATATATTTATCCTTTTTTGTATTCTTTATTAAATTACATGTACATATTTCACTCTTTATTCAATTACTTCTACTTAAATTATTAATTTATAGGTATATTTTTCATTATTTTCTTGAAAAAATATATTTCTCTCATTACTTCAATTACTTTCATGTATATGGTGGAACTTCAAGCAATAACATTCTAGAATCCAAGATCATTCTTATATCTCCCTCAAATAGAACAACTACAGAAAAATCACCAACTATCTTATTTGATTTCAAATTTCTATTATTCATTACCATTCCTAGTATGAAACATTAATGTTTTCGCTGTAATATATTATATTATCATATCAAAGAGTCACTTGTATTCTTACACATCAGATCGAATTATTACTCAATACAGAATGATATGTAATGCTCATAAATATTAAACTACAATATCCAAACATTGCTATATGCACTATATACTATTTATATAGTGAAAAATTCACATAGAACATGAATACACTGGGAATGTGTAACATTGATAGAAAAAATCATATAATACATACTGTATGAGAAAGTCAATTGTGGGAGTCTTTTTTTTCAAAAAACATAATTTATTTATATGATTTTTTTCAATCACTTAAATATGATGATGCACATTCGGATAAATTTCCACCTATAACATCAACTACTCAAGATGATTCCAACATTATGAAAAACTTTAGAAAATATAAACATAACATAAATTATTGTTTTGATCTCAATGAATATTAACAACAAAGAAAATATTTATAATGACATCAAAATGAAATATAGAGATTGGACTAAACAAATTAGAACCAAAATTAAGCAGAAAATACAATAATGAACCAATAAAAAAATTAACATAATGAACCCAACCCAAACCAAATTGGTATGGACTAAACCAAACACACATGAACCAGATATAAGAAACCCTAAATCAAACTATAGTATCAAAATAAATTAAATTCCCACAAAAATAAGAATATGTGTGAGGTTTTAGATCAAAAATGGAAAAAAAAAATGGATCGCTCATAGAATACCTCAATGATTTGGAACCCAATGATTTAATATTGGAGAATATTTAATGGAAATCAAGAAAATTGTCACTTGTCTGGTTGGGAATACAGTCAAATGAGGCTACTACAGGGGATCGGGATTAGATCTAGATGGGATGAGGGGAGGGGTTCACGCCACTGTGGGATCGGGATTAGATCTCGAGGGGAGCAGCTCTGCTAGGGCTCAGGATGGGAGTAGGAGAGTGGTGCTGCTAGGGATCAGGATGGGAGGAGAGGAGTGGCACTTTAAGACTCGGTATGGGAGAATGGGAGTGCAAGGGTGAGCGTTCGATTTAGGAAAATTAGGGAGGGACCCTGACAATAGTTTTTAAAAACCGTTGGCATAGGCATGATAATGAAATAAATATCACCAACTCTTCAATAAACCAACTATACATGATAAATGATACATGAATCAATAACCAACAATGAATAGAGAATATTCATATTGATATGTATAGTTGGTTTGGTTTGTGAACTTTGTCTAACATGTTTATTGAAATTTCACAAACTAACCAACATATTTATATGAATACCTTTACAAACTAACCTACCATGATGAACATACTGAACACCATCATTCATATTATATGCCTACCATAATATTATATACATACCTTAAACTTTTCTTAAAATATAATGACGGAGTTTGTAACATAACATGTGACTTCATATTATATGCATGAAGGTATAAATAACTCCATATTAAACCAAGGTATGATAAAATGAAGTCATATAATATGCATACAGGTTTTTCACTGTAAGTTGGAATATTAAACCAAGGTATGATAAACAATGGTATGAAAAAATATGTGTGAAATCATATTAAACCAATGTATGAATACCTTCAAGATAGTACAAGTTTAAATTTATATCAAATATTCCATAATTTGAATATAATCTTGGTAGTCAATGATATGTGTCTGTGCATTATAGTTACAAATTGTAATGTTGAAACCCCAAATGGGGTTATTATTTAAAATAATATCCTATGAATTATATTTATAAACTTGGAATCTTTCAAGATTATAATAACCTATTCATTATAATAAATTGTGCATTGTGGTTATAATCTTTACAATATTATAATAACCAAACTATAGTCAATGACCTATGCATTGTAGTTACAAACTACAATGTTGAAACCCCAAATAGGGTTATTATTTAAATTTAAAAACAACTAAACCGAGTTATTATTTCAAAGATGTCATAATTTTCAAAGAGTTATGTGTCTATTCCTATATTATTTATTCTTTTAATGATCAATACTTGTTTTTCTAAAAACATAGGGAAAAATTATGTATTTAAGGGTTTTGATATACCATTAAAAAAAATATGTATGAAGAATAGAATATGCAACATATCATTATTAATTATTGTATCAAATATTTCATAATGTAATTTTTTAGAAGAAAAAATCAAACATTCATATAAAAATAAGAATCCATACCAGTTTTGTAAATAGATAAGAATTGGGAGTATAAACAAAGTTATCAACACACACAAGAAGAAATATAGGGTTAAAATAATTTTTGAACTATGAAAATTGGTAATAATATGTGTCACTAATATTTTAGTGCTCCACTGACAGCTAATCTATGAAAGAGGAAAATTTGTCTCTACTTCCATGTAACTCAGACCCGTAATCGAGAAGGTGTTGAGAGGGAATCACCCCTTCACCTCCAACATCTTTGAATAGTCAATATATGTTCATGATTCTTCTAGTGTGGATTACCCTAGTGAACTTCCCAATAGAGTGTCATAAAAAATGTGTGTGAGATACCTTTTAGATGAATCTATAGTCTACAACCTCTGTAAAGAGAAACAATGTTAATTATTTGTAATAGATTAAAAATTTAATGATAATATCATAAAAACTAATTTTTATACATCATCGGGGTCGAGGATATGATCCCACTCCTCATCAATAGATTGATCAGTTTCCCCTTTTGTGTCACCTCAATCCACCATATCCCGGACCTACCTTTTAATAGAATTTATGACACGTATTGAATGTACTAGTATCTCCATCTCCCAAATATAATTTTTAACCTATTCTAGATTAGTATTGATGTTAAATCCTGGTGTACCTTCATGTTACATAGTTGAGGAATTTAGAAGCCACCTTTAGGGGTATTCCATAAGCACACACCACATCAGAAAATAGACACAACTACCAGGAAAAAAACATTTAGAATTCTAAAGATTCATGGGAAATTTAGGGTTTTCTAGCTTGGGATACATTGGTAATTTATTATTTTCTCAAATTCAAAGTACCCAAATTAGAGGAATAAATTTTAAATTCCTATCAAGGAGAAATATTTAATTATGTATAATAAAAATTCTTAATTAAATAGGTACTTATGGCCTAAATTTTAAGTGATAAATGAGTAGAAATGCCCAATTTCAACTGAGAAGAACCATAGTATTGAGATGATTATGGAACATCTTCAAGGAATTCAATCCAAGATCTTAAGTAATGAATAAATATTATAAGAAATATACAAATCACTAAGGGCCACATCAAGGGTAGTTAATAGAAATTATCAAGTATGGAAACAAGGGTTAATAAGATCTCTAATAACACCCAATTCTGTATAAATAGTTTTGAAGATTAAGTGGAGATACTTATGAAATGAAATTGTTAAAGGGTTTAATAATTTATGTCTATCCAAACTAAAACCCATCTTATGGTGTGTTACATAGAAATCATAACAAGCAGTGGCAAGGATATTGAAATTGGAAATCCACTGTATGGTGTTTATGAGCTTTTGTGGATGAAGAACCCACTAAAAATTCAGGAATAAAGTCATATATACTTATAAAGGGATTTAGAAAAGTTAGACCATAAGAACTTCATGAGAATCTATTTTGGGGGGCAAATCGCATAGAAATTATATATATTGGGAAAGATTTCATTGAAGAGGAAAATAAGGAAATGAACATTGAATTCCCACATTTGGAACTAACTGATCTTGGAGAAGAAAATTAAGAAAGAGGAGTTGAAATTATATAAATAAATCAATAAGATAAAATTGAATTTCAAGAAGAGTTAAAATGTAAAAAACAAAAGGAAAAAAGGTTGGAATGAGGTGAAAATATTAAGAATGAGATGGAATATTTTGTACCCTTGTTCATATATTTAAATAGAGCTTAAAAGTACAACAAGAAACGTGCACATGCTTTATGATAAAATTTAAAGCTAAAAAGTATCCAAAATAGTTGTGAATAATTGGGAAATAAAGCTCGAACAAGCAGAAGATAATGAGGAGACTCATTCCTATTAATAGGTAAATAATCCAAGGTTCACATAACACTATTTTCTACATGAAATTAAAGAAAAAAACAAAACATCAAGTTTAGAATTATTTGAAATATGGTTGTCTAAAGAAGATGTTAAAATAGAAAGTTTCTAGATCAAAGAGAAAAAAATACATACTTTAAGTAGATATAAATGAATAAAAAATCCATATGGAAATTAGAGAACTAGAGTAAATCAAATGTGGAAGAAAAAAAGATTCCATAAATTCTAAATGAAAAAATGACAATAATGATTAAGAGTTTTTTTGAATTAAAAATGTTATTCATAAACTTCAGTACAACCTATTAGTAAATGTAAATATTAATAGAAATGTTTATTAAAGGTGTACCTAGTGAATTGAAAAAATTGAATTTATTAATAAATTCCATGTTGAACAGATACTGTTTTTTAATAATAGGTCAATAATGATTAAGAGATGTGATAAATATATAATTCCATGCATGTAACAAACCTAACAGAATATGAATAACATGGTTGACATGTTAAAAATAAATTACTCTAATGAGTAACTTATAGTGAATCTTCATCATCGAAGTCTAGCAGAAAATCTCTCTACAAGAAAAAAATGATGCCATTAATAGATAAAACATGATTCAATTGCACAAATTATTCATATATGAATATCATGGTGATTTTTTCATAAATAACTATCTATATTTTTCATGTTGAGAATGTTGGTATATTGTAAATTGAATTACAATATGAAAAACTACAATAAAATGCAATACATACGAATAATGTTAAAGATTTTATATTACATTATATGATAATGTGTATGTATTTTAGTATTTCTAAAAGCATAAACATAAGAATAAGCATGATAAACTTGAAAATGTCTATATGTTACAGTATATCTGTAAGCATAAGAAATCATATTCTCTGGAAATATGAAAATGTGTATTATTTAAGTTTCAGTATACGCATTAGTGTAATAATGACCATAAACATGAATATATGTATGTAAATAATAAAGTTTCTGTGTAAGAATAAGACAAAGAAAATGCATTCATTATGGTTTATATATTATTTTATTTTTTACAATACTTTTATATTATAGTATTTGAAATTATTTATGTATTATAGTATTTGTATAAGCATGGATATAAGTATAATCAAAGGCATTCACACTGTTAATTTGATAATGTGATTGTATTGCACTAAGTGTTTAAGAATAAGCATAAACATATGCACTATTAACTTCAAAATGTGTGTATTTTAGTAATTGTATAAGGATTACCATGACATAGGCATAGTTATAATCATATTTATGTTTTTATTCAATATTTGTATAAGCATGATCATAAGAAAATGAAAAAGTACTTACTTGGAAATATATATTATAGTATTATAGTATTCTTATATTAAAATTGAATTATAAGAAGAATCACATCAAAAAATGCATATCTTTTAATATATGTTGGGATGTATAAATTATAGTATTTTTAAAAATGTATATCTTTTAGTATTTGTGCAAGAATAAGTTAGAGCATAAGTAGAGGAAATTTAAGAATGAAAAAAATGTTTGTATGAAAGTATTTGGTCTAGTATCAAAATTGGTATTTGAATAAACATAAACATATATATATATAAGGATATATATATGTTAGTTGTTATGTATTATAGTATTTCCATATTTTAGAATTTCAAAATGTGTATGAATTTAGGGTTTTTTATATTACAATTATCAGCTTATTTGTTATGCTTTATATCATCCTAATGTGTTACTTTTTTTATCATTTTTCTATTTATGCATGAATTTTATTGAAGTTTGATAAAATGTATATTCATGTATGTAAATGTAGAGGAAATTACATAGAAAGGATTCAAAATATATGAGAATGTATAGTGTTTCCATAGATAAAGCTATACAAAAGAGGCAATTTTATTGAAAAAGACATTGCATATATTGATGTAAACATGTTATGAAAAATTTTTGAAATAAATTAATGAACTATAAAGCTTGGGTGCATACGACAGGGGTTTCATCCAGTCTAGATAAGTGAAATCATGAATTCTACAACTCCACAGTTGTAACATGATGTTCCAATAACATCATGCACCTAGTAAGAATTAAAAGATACCATAAAACTAATTAGTATGGTTAGATCTATGAAAAATATATAAGAAAATATGATTATAAATAAAAATACTTCTAGGAAATAGTAAAAATATTTCCATAAGTCCATGAACATAACTTCAATACTTGTGCATGATTACAAAATTTCAAAGTAATTTCATATTGTGTGTTGCAAGCAGACATATTTGATGATATTTCTTACATATTTAGTAAAGGATGTTACATGTATTTGCAAAAACTGTATGTATAATAAGTAAATAAAATTGCATGCATATTGAATATAAAATGAACTTTTGGTATATGATAATGCATAAAGAATGAAATTGACATCAACACAAGAAATCCACAAGTATATTAATATAAACTTCAATATATAATACTATGTAAACAACAAAGTAATTGCAATGTCAAAACATAATAATGAAATTTAAGTTGCAATATAAACTACGGTAAAAAGTGTTATTTAGATGGTGATATAAACAGGAATGTAAACTGCAATTTTAGTACAATATAAAATGTAATATAAATTGTAATATAAATTGTGATATAAACGAAAATATAAATAGAAGTTTCATATCAATATAAAGCACACAAAATGAAATTGTGTTCTGCGCCATGAAAATATAAACTATAATATAAATAACATTTGAATGATGTAGTTAATGATAATGTAGAAACATCATGCATATTAAGTGATTGAAATTGCATGCATAATGATTATAAATTGAAAATTCATGCAGAAATTGCATGTATATGCAGAAAATGAGACTCCATGTATATTAAATAAATGAAACTACAAGAATATTAAATATAAGACAAATTAATATATGAATGTAAAAAATTATTAAAATTAAAGTGCATTATACATGTATAGAAACTTAAATGTGAATTTAATTAAAAGTGCCCTGTATATTTATAGAAACTCGGTATACTGTAAGAAATGCATGATATGAAATAAGCACTATCCAGATACAGAATATTAAGTCGTCTATAAATGAAGACAAATTAATATATGAATGTACAAGATTATTAAGCTTAAATTGCATTATACATGCATTGGCATTGTGGATACAACTTCTATTGAAGTGGCAGCACAAACCAATCATAGTGAGGAAATATGGAGACACGTAAGGGTTAGGGTTAATTGACATTGCAATAAAATAAAAAAGGAAGTAATTAAACCTATCACGGTGAGGAAGAGTTGGAATTGAGAGAGAAGTGATATCCTAATTTTGGAATTTGGTCTACCAAGAGATGAAGGTATTGGGAAGAAGGATTTTTTTTGCAATGGAGAGTTCTTGTAGAAGAGGAATACAAACTTAATAATGAAAAATGGAAGGAATGGATGAGCGATTAAAAATGTACCATGAATTAAATTTCTTACGGAAATTTTGATGTTGTCAAAAGGTTTTGGAATCGAATATTGGGAAGTTTAGGTGCTCCAATACAAATTTGTTAACGAGAGAGTGGAGATGAGAGGTACATGAAACCCTAGTTGAACGGGGGATCAAAATCATGATTGAGGGGAGGTGGAGGTTTGGGGGAGGTGGGGTGGCCGCGTCAGAGCCACGTCGAAGCCACGTCGGAGCCGCATCGGAGCTACATCGACAGGGAGGTGGGGAGGTCGCGTCGGAGCCGCGTCGACAAGGATGTGAGCTAGCTAAGTTGGAGTCACGTTGAAGGAGGAGGATCGTCGGGAGAATATCTGCGGAGGTTGGGAAGTGCTAGTCGGGATCATCTACGGAGGTGGGTCGATCGCGAGGGATAGGGTGGAGGGCTCGAGCGGGAGGGATGAAATCATATACGTATTTCCATGGTTTTAATAAATCATGGAAATATGGTGTTTTTCTAATTGTGTCTCGAATTCCTCTTTCTCTCTCCCTATCAAGAATGAGAAATGCAAGAGAGATTCATTCAAGATCAAAGGACGAGCAATCATCACAAATGACGCAAGACAATTGATTCTCCACGCTAACACCCACAAAACAATTGACATTACTCGGAGATAAAATGAGCATGTGTGGATCACCTCTAGATTGATTCTAAACTTAGATCCTTATGATGCAATAAAGGTAATCTAGAAAAGGGTATTCAGGTGATAAATATCTACATCAAAGAAAGGATCCTAGGACAAGGTAATCATTTCTTCCAATCTTAGATAAATTAATTATAAATTTAACGTGAAAATATCCTCTTTTTGGGGTTTTAGGAAACTCTATGTTTAAAATAAATTTTAAACATAACGCCCACCAAAGGTGCTTCCACTATGCCTAGAACCTTCACGAGGAATAATTTTATTCATGTTTTAATGATCGCAAATATTTATTTTTGAGTAAACAATTAATTAAATATTTATTCATGTATTAAATAAATGAAGAGAAATCTGAGTAGACCAAGATCATGTCTGGTGATAAATATTAATTTATGAGCTGGAAAAATAATATTTATCATTGCGCCAATTAGCGCACGTCATAAAATAACAATATTATTATTATTATTATATGACATGGGGTTTGATAAGGATTATTATATTATTTAAGGGTCAGTACATAATTAAATAATATTTTAACCTAAACCCTAGCTCTATAAATATATGGTTGTGTCTATTGTGTAGGGTTAAAATTGAAAAATCAAGATTTTAGAATCATTTTTTTAAAGACCTGTAAAATTCAATGATATTTTTTTCTTAATTTTCTTTGGAATTTTACAAGAACACAGTTTCTAACGGCACCTGATTCTGAGGCCCGGTGTGCCCGGAATCATTTTCCGAAATTTGGCTCGGGTACGTTCAGTGAACGAACGAGCGGGTTTTTCTAACTTTTGAACCGGTGCTCGGAATCGAATTCCGAGGGCACCAATGGAATCGCAGGGCCGGTATTTGCTTAGAAAGGCTTTTTCCAGAGTTGTGTTTACTCAGGTGTGGTTTTTAATTTTTGGGGTTAAGTTAAGAAATAAAATAAAAGTGGTGCGACACTTTAATTTATTTCACTTAAAGCCACTTAAAGTCACTTAAGCTAAGTTAAACGGATAAGGTGGAACTCACGATATCCTACCCACTAGGTAGGATATTTGTGAGGTGGGGCCCGCACGAGCCCCACGGTTTCTTCCCCTCTAAGTAACGCACCCGCGAAAACCTCTTTTAAATAAAGTCAACCATGCGTTTATTTGGGTTAAGAAACGCCTCATTTATTGGGCAGTTAAGTTGTTACCATTAATTCATCAAATTAATGGTTCATTTCTTAAGTTTTAATTTCAAATTGTTGGCATGGGAATAAAATAAGACCAACACTTTTGTTGAGGGGTTGCTTGTTGAGAGGATTTGGGAAAAGCTCTAAAGCTTGAAGATCTTCATCCTCCTTCGCGAAGAACGTGAAGAACGCGAAGAACGCGAAGAACGTCGGCCTCCGACGAAGGGGGACGAAGAACGCCGAACCCTCGGAGATCGACGGCGCGACGCCGTGTACCACAACGCTGACGATCCTCCTTCACGACGTTTCTTCCGCGACGTTTCTTCCCCGCAACAATCTTCAATCAACAACCGATTGAGGTAGGGGGTTGCGGTTCTTTTAATTCTTTGTTAATTTTATCCTCAACATGGGTTTAAATAGTGCAATTAAATCTATGTGTTTTTAATCCTCGGAGTTTGTCTAGGCGACGCCGTGTACCGCGACGACAGTGACACCCCTTCCGTGACGCGACGATCCTCTTCTTCCGCGACGGTCAATTCCGTGACGAACTCACGTTCGACGACAACGTTGAGGTAGGGGTTTTTGTTCATTTTAATCTATGTGATTATATCCGTGATTTGTCTAAATATTTGTTGTGAGACTTTTTAAAATCGCTAACACGGTGGGTGCGGACCAACGAACAAGTCTGAACCCACCGTCTCTTCGTTTTTGGTGAGCGGATTGGCGGGCGATGACAAAGCAGGCCGTGCTGGCGATGTGAGGTCCTCGCAGTGAAGGACGGGCCCCGGGAGGGCCATTGGCGAAGACGACGTGAAATTCTGACCTCCGGAACTCGTCTGGTGGTCCGCGGAGCAGCCCGTCGGCACGCCTCGCCAGCACGGCGGCGCCGGCGGCAGGTGGCGGCGGCGCCCGGCGCGCCACCGGAAGGAGCCGACCACGTCCGCTGTCAAGGGCGGCCCCACGCGGGGGTAGCGCACCCCCCGCTCCGCTCGACTGTAACCGGCCGAGCCGACCCGCTGGCCAACCGGCCAGCACCAGCCGGGTCACACCCAGGCCGGGCCGGGTCGCGCCCATCCAGGTTGGACCCAGACCCGGGTCGGGTCGACCCGATTCGGGCCGACCCAGGGGGGTGGGCTGGGTCAGTCCGGGCCCAGACCCCCCGTTTTCGTACCTCTTTTGGTCTTTTGCCCATATCTTGGGCTATGGACCTCTGATCGATGCACCGTCAGCGGCGATGTGATCCTTGGATCGAGACGGTCATTTCGGTATATCGCACTCAAGGTTTCGAAGTACTTTGGGTTCGTCCGGGTTGGTTCGTACACGAAACCAACCAGGCCCTCGGAGCGGAAACACTCATAACTTGAGCTCCGGACGTCCGAATGACGTGTCGTCGACTTTGTTGGATTCCTATAAGTGAGACGGATCTTTTGGATTACTCCGCTCGAGGTTTGGACGTAGGTGGAGTACGGTCGGTGATAGAGCACTGTCGTGGGCGCCCTCAAATGATTAGTGTGATTTTGGGGTACTTAGGTGCAGCAGAGTGGCTGACCAAGGTCGTCTCTCAAAGGAGGAAGTGAATTAAAACAACTTTTCAGAGGTATTCTAGAAACAAAATAAAAGGGAATAAAAACACTACTTGAAAGTATGGGGTGGTTTTTTATAGTTTATAAATCTAGAAGAAGTTAGCTAGAAGAAGATTGCATTTTTTTTGTTTTTAATTTTGAAATGAAGTTTGATTAAAAAGAAACAACAAGAAGATGTTTTTTTTAGAAAATATTTTAAAAGACGTAATCGATCTAACTCTACCTATTCATTCACTTATTAATAATTATCATTTAAATCAATATCCACTTAATTATGATCCCCTAATTTGTTATCCCTCGAACCCTATGAGAGTTAACTTAACCACAAAGATGGAATTACTTAAACCCTAGGCTAGCTTCGGAACACGCAATCGCAGCACCCTGCTTTGATTGTTGTTCTAAGGTTAGCTTATGGTCAGTGGTTAATTAGAGCACTTATCCATTCTGGAAATGAGGATGAATTGTGTTTAGGGATTATATTTGAACTCTACAAATTTATCCTGTATGGTCTTGTATTACAGATTAAGATTGCGCTCTCACAATTTACACAATTCCCGACCTCGCGTGTTTTGTGTTAATTGTTCAATTTCTTGCTTAGTTTCTTGAAATTTAAAAACACAATTCATGGATCATATTATGTGAATTAAAGTAGCTCAATGATTCAAAATAATTAAATGAAAAAGGATAGAGGTCGATCGATTACTAAAAGGAACTACTCTTCCATGGGCGGTGTAGTCATCGTGGAGACGTTTTGCATAAGTAAAGGATTGAAAGGGTAGAACTCAATCTTTTCTCCACTCTTGATTCCAACCAAATTAATAATATTAAGAGAATAATAATAGGGACGAACACAGAAGATTATTTGAAGAAAAATTCAAGAAACAAACATGAAATAAAAGAAATACAAAGAAGAGATGGGAGAGGAGAACCTTTTTGGAAGAGAGGTTTTCACAAAGGCTTACTTCTTCCAAGAGTTGTGAGGGGCTCCCAAGAGACACCCTTTCGGACACACCTTCCCAAAGCCTCTACCAGCACTCTCAAAGAGTTAAAACCCCCTTTAAATAGAGTTTGTGATGGCTAGGGATATATAACTTTTTAAGTGTGAAATTAAAAACTCGGCCAAATATTTTATTCCAAGTTTCACCGCCTAGTTGACCTCCAAAACGCGTTAATTGACCGGACTTCCAGAAAGATGATTTCTGCCAAATCATGTCCCCGAGCTTTCCTCAAAATTTGGCCTCAATCCAAGCCCGTATGTAGAAGATATGACCCAAATACAGAACCTATGTCCATTCTGCCGAGTCCAGCCCACCATTGTCTTAATGTCTCATTTACTCCATCCAAATTCACTTATCAGCTCTAGTGTCCTGAATTAAAGTTGTAGAAAATTAAGTTAGGAACACTGTTACAAAATTTAAAATTCAAATAATAAATATAACAATATTTATCTTTGAAATACTACAGTGCACTATAAAGGGTAAAACTAGAATTTTCTCCAAATTTTCAAATGAATGATCAAATCCCAAATATTTTATAAATAAACATATTTAACACAATGTGAGGAAATTATATCATTTATTATCAATAAAATATTCAACACTATAGTGTTTTATCAACTCCCCCACACTTACCCTTTTGCACTCTTGGGCAAAACCTCATGTCAAGTAAACATCAATATCAAATCAAAACCAATTTTAAAACACATATCCTTGAGATCAAACAATTATACACCAAGAAAAAAAATATATCATGCCTCATAAAAAACCATTATTTCAAGTTCTTCATTTATATTATTCAATATATTTCCACTTCCTTTATCCTCCCATGCACAAAACACTTACCTCGCTTGAATTTTCTCTTATCACACAAATGTCATTTTTTTTGCAATGTTTTTCTCATCTAAACTCATACAAGGGTCACCATAGGCTTGATAGATTCCTACATAGCTACCTGATGTTAGTCAAGGACATATTTCTATCATGAGGACTTTTCAGGTTTGTTCTGTGGCTTTTGGTTGGTAGGATTTAGATGTGAAAAAATCTGAGGCTGAATGAGGAGGGATTGACTCTTTTTGAAGCAAAATTGCATTAATCTAATTTTCACTTAAATATGGTCTTCTCCTCAATTCTCATATTATCAATTCATCTCCATCATCATGAAAATTCATGAAAGGTTTACACCATTCATCATTTCAGCATAAAAAATTTCAATCTTCTCAAACATGATTTTCTTGAAAGCTCCAGATGGGCACAGCTTTCCACCTCAATTAGAAGCTCTAGAAAAGGCACAGCTTCACTTGTCATGAAAGCTCCAGAAAAGGCACAGCTTTCAATATAATGACTTTCTTCAGTAGAAAACACATCTCTTTAGAATTTAATTTTCCACCCAAAGTATCACAGAATGTGGTGGCACAACACAAGATAGATTCCCCCACACTTAAGCTCAACTAGATTATGCAATTTCACTTCAAGATTTGGTTGGATAGGGAAAATTGGCTTGTAATGTTGCTAACCTAACAGGTTTTTCATGGCTTCTAAGGGCTACAAGGATTAAATATTCAAGGTAGGCCATTATAAAAAAGGATTATTTGAAATAGGGGCTTTAATACCAAACAAATGCCTCAATCATTTAAACATATGTACCTGAAACCCTCAAGTTTTGACAGGAATAGATCAAATTCTGGTTAAATCAAGCATGGTTTGGTTCTCTCAAGAAGTGAGGTGAATTTACAGAATATGAAAATAATGGTTTAGAAGCCTCACAGGAAAGTGATTTCAAATATAAAGATAGTGAGATGTGGCATGGGATTCAAAATTCAGCGTACTTTCCATGAAATTACTAAATATTTGAACTTGAAACAAAGTCATTTTCAGCATTCATTTAAGATTAGTTTCAAGGGATAAATTGTTTCACTCATTGATATACATTTCAAAATTGTGATGAGAATCATTTCAGCTCAAAAATTTCAAAAACACAAAGAAAATTTAAAAAAATAAACACACAAAATTTGAAAAACACACAATTTTTTTTTTGGTTTTTTTTTAAACAGGAAAACAATTGAAATTACTAAACTAAAAGGTTCCCTCCCCCACACTTAAAATATTGCAGTGTCCTCAATGTGAACCCATGAGATGATATATGCACATGAAATGCATAATTTTTAAATAGGAAAAATAATATAAAAGTGAAAGGGTTAGGAACAGCCTGATGTGCTCAAGTGATGATGGGGTCATGCAGTGTGATAAAATCAACTGCATCGGTAGGAAGTCCCTCAATGTATCTCTTCAAACGTTGCCCATTGACTATAAAGATCCTTCCAGTTTCCTTTTGTGTGATCTCCACTGCACCATAAGGAAAAACATTAGTCACAATATAAGGACCTAACCATCTGGAACGTAACTTACTAGGCATTATCTTGAGTCGTGAACTATAGAGAAGGACTTTCTCTCCAACATGAAACTCCCTTTTTTGGAACATCTTTTCATGAGATGCTTTTGATCTTTCCTTGTAGAGCCTTGAGTTCTCATATGATGACAGTCGAATCTCCTCAAGCTCTTGAATTTGCAACTTCCTTTGAATTCCAGCTTGGGCCAAATCCATGTTGCATTTCTTTATAGCCCAATATGTTTGATGCTCAACTTCCACTGGGAGATGAAATGATTTCCCAAAAACAATCCTAAATGGGGACATACCAATGGGTGTCTTGTATGCTATCCTATAAGCCTACAATGCATCATCCAAGCACTTGCTCCAATCCTTCCTATTTGGCTGCACGGTTTTCTCTAATATTTGTTTCAGCTCACGATTTGAAACCTCAGCCTGGCCATTTGTTTGGGGGTGGTATGGTGTTGATGTTTTGTGTGTCACCCCATACTTCTGAATGAGGGAAGTAAAATTCCTATTGCAAAAGTGTGTCCCTTGGTCACTGATGATGGCCTTTGGTACTCCAAACCTACAAAAAATATGTGCTTTGACAAAGTCCACAACAACATGAGAATCGTCAGTCCTGGTGGCCTTGGCCTCCACCCATTTAGTCACATAATCAACAACAACCAAAATATACAAGAAAACATATGAACTTGGAAAAGGACCCATAAAATCAATGCCCCACACATCAAAAATCTTAAAGAATAGTATGGGTTGTTGGGGCATCTCATGTCTCCTAGAAATATTCCCAGTGTATTGGCAACGAGAGTATGACTTACAAAACACATGGGCATCATGGAATAAACTAGGCCAATATAATCCAGAGTCCAAAACTTTCCTAGTTGTCCGTTGGGGTCCAAAGTGTCCACCACATGCAAGTGTATGACAGAATTGCAAAACAGACTCAAACTCGTGATCAGGAATACACCTATGAATAACTTGGTCACTACACATGCTCCAGAGGTAAGGATCATCCCACACATAAAACCTAGACTCACTTTTTAATTTTTGGACTTGATGCTTCTTCAAATTTACTGGGATTTCAGAGGAAACAATATAATTAACTAAATCAGCATACCAAGGATGCGTACCTGAGATGGTATAGAGATGCTCATCGGGGAAAGTGTCCTGAAGTGGTACCTGGTCCAAGGTGTCATACTCTAGTGCGTGAGTAAGCCTACTCATGTGGTCTGCCACCAAATTCTCTGATCCCTTCTTGTCCTTTATCTCAATATCAAATTCCTGAAGAAGGAGCATCCAACGGATAAGTCGTGGCTTTGCATTTGGCTTCTTTAGGAGGTACCTCAAAGCTGCATGGTCAGAAAAAACAACTAATTTAAAGCCCAATAAATATGAACGGAATTTATCTAAATCAGATATGACAGCAAAAAACTCCTTTTATGTGATTGTGTAATTTGATTGGGCTGAATCTAGTGTCCTTGATGCATAGGCGATCACATGTGAACGTCCCTCCACCCTCTGAGATAAGACAGATCCAACCGCGAATTTGGAGGCGTCACACATAAGCTCAAAAGGAATCTCCCACCGTAGGGGCTGTATGATAGGTGGAGTGGTCAGACGTTGTTTTAGCTCATCGAATGAATTCCTGCAAGAAACATCAAACACAAAATCAGAATCCTTTTGAAGTAATCTTGACATAGGAAGATCAATCTTACTAAAATCTTTGATGAAGCGCCGATAAAATCCTACATGACCTAGGAAAGATCTAACATCACGCACACATGAAAGATATGGTAAGGATGAAATAATATCTACCTTTAATCTATCAACCTCTATCCCATGTTTTGACACTACATTCCCTAAGACAATGCCATGCTCTACCATGAAATGACACTTTTCAAAGTTTAGGACCAGATTCTTCTCAATACAACGATTCAACACCTTTCCCAAACTAATAAGACATTCATCAAATGAAGACCCATACACTGTAAAATCATCCATAAATACCTCCATGCAGGTCTCAATAAAATCAGAAAAAATACTCACCATGCATCTCTGGAAGGTACCTGGGGCGTTGCGAAGTCCAAATGGAATCCTCCGGTAGGCAAATGTTCCAAAGGGACAGGTGAATGTAGTCTTCTCCTGATCCTCCGGAGCTATAGGAACCTAAAAATATCCAGAAAATCCATCCAAGAAACAATAGTGTGTTTTCCCAGCTAGTCTCTCAAGCATCTGACAATAAACGGGAGGGGGAAATGGTCCTTGCGAGTGGAATGATTTAGTTTTCTATAATCAATACACACACGCCAACTGTTTTTCATCCTCATTGGAACTAACTCGTCTTTCTCATTTTTAACAACAGTAACACCACTTTTCTTAGGCACAACCTGAATAGGACTTACCCACTAAGAATCTGAAATGGGAAAGATTATACCTGCCTCGAGCAATTTTTCAACTTCTTTTTTAACAACTTCCAGGAGGGTGGGATTGAGTCTCCTTTGTGGTTGTCTCACCGGTTTAGACCCATCCTCAAAAAGAATCCTATGAATGCAAATGGAGGGTCTAATACTTGATATGTCAGCCAAGGTCCACCCGATTGCCCTGATGTTCTCCCTCAAAAGATTCAAAAGTTTTTCTTCATGTTCAAAAGGGAGATTGTTAGCAATGATAACAGTTAATCTCTCACCACTCAACAAGTATGAGTATTTTAGATTTGGTGGCAATGTCTTGAGTTCCAGTGTAGGGGGGTGGTGTATGGATGGGGTCATAGAAGGAACTGAAATATGTGCACAAAGAGCATCAGTATTAGAATATACATCATCATAATCAGAGAATAAAGCATCAAATCCATCAGCATACTCAACAGTCATGTCATAATTAGAGTTCACATGATCAAAATCCGAATATGAATCCACATCAAAATCAAATCCAAGAGAGGATTATGTATCATCAACATGTGTGGAAGTGCTCTTAGACATCAAACTCGAACCAATACTCATAATCTCCCTAAGCACAGGACAATCAAATTCCATGGAGTTTTTATTTGGTGGTTTAAAATGGGAGATAACAAAAGATGAATGGTCCTCTGAGGGGTACTTCATGGAATTCATAACATTAAATATCACAACTTCATCTCAAAACTCCATGGAAAGTGTACCCTCATTGACATTTATGATAGTTTTTGCAGTTTTGAGGAAGGGCCTACCTAAGATAATGGGGGCATGAGAACTTACCTGATCATCCTCCATGTTAAGAACATAGAAATCCGCTGGAAAGATCATGTCTCTTACCCGGACAAGTACATCCTCAAGAACTCCTGCTGGATATTCCGTAGCTCTATTCGCCAATTGCACCACTACTCTTGTTGGCTTCAACTCACCAACCTGCAAGGAAGAGAATACAGAGTGATGCATCACATTTATTGAAGCTCCTAAATCACAAAGAGCATCAGAGAAGTGAAACTCCCCTATGGTACATGGGATGGTGAATGTCCCGGGATCCTTGCACTTTGTTGGCATTGCTAGAGTTGGTGTAATGAGTGCCGAGACATTCCTTCCAAGGTTGATCCTCTCATTTCCCTTGAGCCCTATTCGATTGGTGCAGAGTTCTTTTAAGAATTTGGAATACCTTGGGATTTTCTTAATGGATTCAAGTAGAGGAATGTTGATCTCCACACGCTTGAATGTGTCCAAAACCTCCTTTTTCATTGCTTCTTCAGTCATCTTCTTGGTTTGAACAACCCTGTTTGGAAAAGGAAGGGGTTTAGGAGGAACATCATCAATCTTTTTCTTACCTTTATCTTTCCCCTTGGATTTCTCATCAGTTGGTATGGAATGCGGCTTCTCTGGAGTTGAGGTGAATCCCGGTGGAATGGTAGGTCCAGATGTATCCACTACTGGAAATCTGACCTTTCCCAACGCTTCTATACCAACGGTTCATAAAAACCGTTGGTATAGGTTCCCTTTCCCAACGGTTTGGCCAAACCGTTGGGAAATCCCACTTTGATGCCACCTTTCCCAACGGTTTGGGCAAACCGTTGGGAAAGCCCACATTTTGGGGACCTTTCCCAACGGTTTTGGCCAAACCGTTGGGAAAACCCACATTGTGGGGACCTTTCCCAACGGTTTTGGCAAACCGTTGGGAAAGGTATACCCTTTCCCAACGGTTTTGGCCAAACCGTTGGGAAAGGTCCAATTTGTGGACATCTTTCCCAACGGTTTGGCCAAAACCGTTGGGAAAGGGTATACCTTTCCCAACGGTTTGCCAAAACCGTTGGGAAAGGTCACCCATGAATCAACCTCCACCCAGAATCAAATCCAGGCTCAAAATCTATTCCAACGGTTGTCAAAACCGTTGGTATAGGTCTATACCAACGGTTTTGACAACCGTTGGTATAGATCCTTTGATTTTTTATCATTTCTTCTTACCCAGAACATTATATAAATCAAAATTTAATATAATTATGAGAATACATATATATATTTATGTAATTATATACACAAAAGTCATGTTAGGTTAGTGGTTAAGTTGTTCAATAATAAACTAGGGGTGCTGGGATCAAATCCCAGCGAATGTTTTTTTTTGAAATACATATACCAACGGTTCCACAACCGTTGGTAAAGATTTTCATATTAATTATACCAACGGTTTCCAAAACCGTTGGGATAGGTCTATACCAACGGTTTGGGGAAAACCGTTGGTATAGACCTATCCCAACGGCTTACTTGTCCACGGTTCTCCAAACCGTTGGTATAGGATATACCAACGGTTTGGAGGGATATACCAACAGTTCCAAACCGTTGGTATATGTTAGTTTTCCAGTAGTGATCGTTCATTTTCTTCCCACTTCTCAATGTGATGGCACTAACATTCCCCTTTGGATTTGGAGTGGGTTGGGAAGGTAGATTTCCAGAATTCTTACTTAAAAGTTCATGGATGGCGGTGGCAATCTGGCTTATTTGAGTCTTTAACTCCCGCAGATCCGAACTTTGACTCTTCAGATCATTCTGTTGATTAAGAACAATTTTCTTCAAAAGGTCATCAGTGTTAGAATCTACCTTGGGTGGGGGATTCCCTTGTTGTTGGCTTGTTGATGCTTGGGCTTCAAATCTCTTTTGGGGTTGTTGGAAACCCTGCTGGTAAGGCGAAGGCTGCTAGAAGTTTTGTTGAAAGGGTGTCCTTTGTTGTTGTCCAGAGCCATACCTCATGTCCGGTTGATCTTTCCACCCTTGGTTGTATGTTGGAGAAAATGAATCAAACTTCTTTTGGGGATATGGTTGTTGTTTCTGCTGAAATGGTCTCCTAGGGAATATTGTTGCACAATCCTCTGTCTCTTGTAGTTGTGGGCAACAGTCAGTTGGGTGGCCTGTCTCAGTGAAAATGCCACATGGCCTTGAAGGAGGGGGTAGAGATGTCTTTTGTACCAAAGTAATTTGCCTCACCATGGTTTTCAATTCTTCCAACTTAGTATCAATCAAATGACTTTCAAGAGAAGAAGGACTTACCTGATGTACTCCCCTGACATGTGGTGTACCTCTATCACCAAATTGTTGGGAGTTTTGGGCCATCTTGTCAATCAATTCACGTGCGGATGATGGTGTCTTGTCCACCAATGCTCCTCCAGCTGCAACATCCACCATGCTCCTCTCCATGGGTGTGAGTCCTTCGTAGAAGTATTGGATGAGGAGTTTCTCACTGATTTGGTGATATGGAAAACTTGCGCACAACTTCTTGAATCTCTCCCAGTAATCATACATTGACTCCCCTTGGGCTTGCTTGATCCCTGAGATCTCCTTACAAATGGAAGTGGTCCTTGATGCTGGAAAAAATATCTGCAAGAAAAGATGTTTCAAATCGTTCCAACAAGTTACATCTTCGGGTTGTAAATAATACATTCAATCTTTCGCAGCTCCGTCAAGTGAGAATGGGAATGCTCTTAATTTGATTTGATCTTCAGAAACATTTCTTGGTTTTAAAGTTGAGAAAACCACATTAAATTCCTTAAGGTGTTTGTTGGGATCCTCACCAGATAAGCCATGAAACTTTGGAAGAAGGTGAATTAATCCAGATTTTAACTCAAAGTCCGATTCGAGGTTTGGGTATGCAATACAATTTGGTTGATAGTTAATATCAGGTGCAGCCAATTCTCGAATGGTTCTATTAAGTTCATTGTTATTATTTCCAGCCATTGGTTCTTCTTTTATGTTTGAATTTGAATAGCTTCCAATTTCAATGTTTCCAGAAGAGAGGAATTCACCAACTGGTTGAATATTGAAACTTCCCGTAGACTGAGAATGTCTGATTCAAGCCCTAAGGCTACGTTCAATCTCAGGGTCAAGATCTAAGAGATCATTGGGATTAGTTCGTGTCATCAATCAATGAAATATGAAAAGAAGGAAATTGGACCATAGTAAAATAAAAAATTAGAATTTTGAGTTGATGGTCCAAAAAGAAGTAGAAGGAAATAAAAGAAGGAAAAAAACAAAATCAGATTGGGTAAAGATGGAAGAAAGAAGACAGGAAGAGAATAAAATGTAAAACAAAATAAATACCTCTAATTAGTTGAAATAATTACTCACCTCCCTGGCAACGGCGCCAATTTGAAAGAGCGTTTTCGTGGGCGCCCTCAAATGATTAGTGTGATTTTGGGGTACTTAGGTGCAGCAGAGTGGCTGACCAAGGTCGTCTCTCAAAGGAAGAAGTGAATTAAAACAACTTTTCAGAGGTATTCTAGAAACAAAATAAAAGGGAATAAAAACACTACTTGAAAGTATGGTGGTGGTTGTTTATAGTTTATAAATCTAGAAGAAGTTTGCTGGAAGAAGATTGCATCTTTTTTGTTTTTAATTTTGAAATGAAGTTTGATTAAAAAGAAACAACAAGAAGATGTTTTTTTTAGAAAATATTTTAAAAGGCATAATCGATCTAAATATACCTCTTCATTCACTTATTAATCATTATCATTTAAATCAATATCCACTTAATTATGATCCCCTAATTTTTATCCCTCGAACCCTACGAGAGTTAACTTAACCACAAAGATGGAATTACTTAAACCCTAGGCTAGCTTCGGAACACGCAATCGCAGCACCTTGCTTTGATTGTTGTTCTAAGGTTAGCTTATGGTCAGTGGTTAATTAGAGAACATATCCATTCTGGAAATGAGGATGAATTGTGTTTAGGGATTATATTTGAACTCTACAAATTTATCCCGTATGGTCTTGTATTACCGATTAAGATTGCGCTCTCACAATTTACACAATTCCCGACCTCACGTGTTTTGTGTTAATTGTTCAATTTCTTGCTTAGTTTCTTGCAATTTAAAAACACAATTCATGGATCATATTAAGTTAATTAAAGTAGCTCAATGATTCAAAATAATTAAAGGAAGAAGGATAGAGGTCGATCGATTACTAAAAAGAACTACTCTTCCATGGGCGGTGTAGTCATCGTGGAGACGTTTTGCATAAGCAAAGGATTGAAATGGTAGAACCCAATCTTGTCTCCACTCTTGATTCCAATCCAATTAAGAAGATTAAGATAATAATAAGAGGGAAGAACATAGAATATTATTTGAAGAAAAATTCAAGAAACAAACATGAAATAAAAGAAATACAAAGAAGAGGTGGGAGAGGAGAGCTTTTTTGGAAGAGAGGTTTGCACAAAGAATTACTTCTTCCAAGAGTTGTGAGGGGCTCCCAAGAGACACCCTTTCGGCCACACCTTCACAAATCTTCGACCAGCCCTCTCAAAGAGTTAAAACCCCCTTTAAATAGAGTTTGTGAGGGCTAGGGATACATAACTTTTTAAGTGTGAAATGAAAAACTCGGACAAATATTTTATTCCAAGTTTAACCGCCTAGTTGACCTCTAAAACGCGTGAATTGACCGGCCTTTCAGAAGGATGATTTGTGCCAAATCATTTCCCCGAGCTTTCCTCAAAATTTGGGCTCAATCCAAGCCCTTATATAGAAGATATGGCCCAAATATAGAACTCATGTTCATTCTGCCGAGTCCAGCCCACCATTGTCTTAATGTCCCATTTACACCATCCAAATACACTTATCAGCTCTAGTGTCCTGAATGAAAGTTGTAGAAAATTAAGTTAGGAACACTGTTACAAAATTTCAAATTCAAATAATAAATATAACAATATTTATCTTTGAAATACTACAGTTCACTATAAAGGGTAAAACTGGAATTTTCTCCAAATTTTCAAATGAATGATCAAATCCCAAATATTTTATAAATAAACATATTTAACACAATATGAGGAAATTATATCATTTATTATCAATAAAATATTCAACAAAATAGTGTTTTATCAGTTGGGTTGGTTTTGCCTTAAAAACCAACCGGGCCCCTGGGACGAAAAAGCCAATAACTCTCAGACCGAGTGTCCGATTGACGCGCCGTCTGCGACGTTGAGTTCCTGTTGACGATACGGAACTTTTGGATACATAAAATCTACACTATGTGTCAGTTGATGTATCAGCCTCTCGGCTCATGGAGCAGACCCTCCCGAATGAGCTTGCTGTGTGTGGGAACCCTAGAGCTGGCTGCGACTGCGACGACGACGACGACGACAGTACAGAGATCCTCAGTGGACTCGACGGCGACGACTACGGCACTCAGCGATCCTACGTGGATCAGTTCCACAGATCTTGTGTGGGTCTGATCCTATGTGGGTCAGCGCTCAGCGGTCTTGTGTGGGCCAGCGCCTACAGATCCTGTGTGGGTCCAATCCTGTGTGGGTCTTTGCGGGAGTTAGTTACCTATCAATCCTGTGTTGGTCAGATCCTTTGTGGGTCATAGCGGGGGTTAGTTACCTATCGATCCTGTGTGGTTCAGATCCTTTGTGGGTCATTTCGGGGGTTAGTACCTTTCGATCCTTTGTGGGTCTGACGGCTTAGATGAATCAGTGGATATATCTGATCATCTCTATCATCATTCGAAGAAGTATACCTATGTGAGCTGAATCCTGTTTTGGTTTCCTATGTGGATTGTGTTGTGCTATCCTGTGTAGATTACGTTTTTCTTTCCTGTGTGGACTGGGCTGTACTTGATCTCGGATGTTGTAGCCGAACTGGAATTGATGACTTAGGTATATGTATGGGCATATACCTAAACAGTGTCGAATGTTACTTCATGATTGTATCTTTCCTTTGTGGTTTATCCTTTGTGGATTCTGGGAGACCTTCGGGGGTCTCAGGGTCCCTACTGAGTAGCTTATACTCACCCCTTCACGGTCTATACTCGCACTACGTTGTGTTGGTTGCAGACGATAGATAGTGTTGATCGTGGTTGAGGCTTGTGGAGCAGGACGGTACCTGGAGGTGGACCACTAGGCGGGACGTACTCGGAGCGGATGGCAGGACCTGAGGTGCTGTGGAGGCTATCTGTACTCACCCATCAGGGGGGATTTCCAGTGGACAGCTCGACGCTGTGGCTTTACTTTTCAGTTGTTGTTTTCCCTTCCAGTTGTACTTTACTTTCAGTTTGGGTTTGTATACTGGCTCATTTGCTTTTCCGCACTTATTGTTGTACTCAGTTTTTACTTAGTGTTTACTTCTACTGCTTTCTTGCTCTGTGGTGTTTGTTTACTTTACAAAGGCAATGCCTTCCCTTTTTACCGGGAATTATGCCTTGGTGCTAGTCGCCAGCCCCTGGCCTATGGAAGGTGGGTTTGGGGTAGTCACGGCACGGGCCCTGAGGACGGGTCGTGACAAATTGGTATCAGAGGAGTTCGGTTCTACCGCAGAACGTTGGAATCTGATCTTTTTCTATGTGAAGCAATAGTGTTAAGCGTATTGGGTGTGGTTATCAGTCCAGGGAGTCCAGTGTTGGTGCGGCGGCCGACGTATCCGTACACCAGGACCCTGAATTCTGATTTCCGACTTAATGCATGAAAACATTGATTGCATGTGTGTTTCAAGTTTTCTTTGTGATTACTTTGTGTCAGCTCACCAGGTATACTGTTTTGACCATGGCGCACCTGTTTCCTTTTCAAGATGGCCCCACAACGGCAGTCATCTAGGGTTCTGAGAGTTGAGCGTGACGACAGCCCACCGAGCGATGAGGCCTCGGTACAGGGACCTTTGACAGCTGAGGCACCGGCGGTACCTTTACCCGTCGAGCCATCGATGGTTCCAGCCCCAGCCGCTGACGATGCACGTCGCCTTAGTGCACTGCACGAGTTTCAGCACTAGCGACTGCCCAGGTTCCACGGGGAGACAGACCCTCAGGCCGCTGAGTACTGGCTGGAGGCAGTTGTACGGGTTTTCAGGTTAGTGAGGACACCAGCAGACCTCATGGTGATCCTCGCAGCGAGCCTCCTGCACGCGGCAGCGGGCCGATGGTGGAGCTTGATGCTCCAGGTGCACGATGAGTCATCTCTTCTCTGGACGGACTTTGAGAGCCTCTTCCACTCAGAGTTCGTCTCGGCCACCCTCCGTGCGGTGCGCATCCAGGAGCTTCTACAGCTGCGGCAGGGCAGCTTGACGGTCGCCCAGTACTCGGCGAGATTTACCGATCTCTCGCGCTACTCGACAGACATGGTACGGGACTCATTCTTCCGGGCCCGAACCTTTGAGCAGGGATTGAGACATGAGATCAGGGCATCCCTGATCTCCCTAAGCATTCCGACTCAGGCAGGAGTACTGGAGCGAGCCCTTTTGATCGAGAGCTTCCTAGCTGAGCCTTCATCAGCAGAGAGACCTACCGCGGGGCGGCACGTAGCAGAGTCTTCTACAGCAGGCAGTCGACGGATGACTCATGGGTCCAGGCAGACCAGACCCTCAGGCAGACGACCTCAAAACACTGGCTCAGCAGTGCGGGGCACACAGCGCGGAGCCACTCTTTCGAGAGGCACGCAGTGCTACACATGCGGCGGGTAGGGCCACATGGCTCGTGACTGCCCGACCCACCGTGTCAAGAAGCAGTAGACGGTTGAGGGTCCACCGAGGCAGAGACAGAGGGTCGACCGTGGCGGTCCGTAGGGAGCCGGCGGACGAGGCAGAGGAGCTGGCCGAGCGGCAGGTGGTGGGTGACGCTTTGAGGCTCTACCACCACCACTACCAGGAGGTCCACCCCGGCCACAGGGAGCTGGCGGGCAGAGACAGGCACAGCTCCAGGCAACGGAGTCCTACGACCACGACGCGCCCGAGATGATTTGAGGTACTATATGTGTCTATTCCACCCTTGATGCAGTTCTTATAGACACAGGAGCGAGTCACTCTTTCATAGCCACTTCCCTTGTTCGGAGCTCGGAGATTCCGACAGAGCCGTTGGCTCGATCCTTAGGGCTAGAGACTCCTACGGGAGAAGACTCGACGATTACGCACTAGTGTCGGTAGTGTGAGCTTACTCTAGGAGGTGAGAGCTTCGGCTGGGATCTTCTTGTAGCGGCGTCGAGGCCTTACGACGTCATCTTGGGCATGGATTGGTTATCTACAGTCCATGCACAGATTGACTGTATTAGGCGCAAGGTGCGATGTGTACGCACCGACGGGAGCAGGTTCACCTTCACCGGCGAGAAGGGAGCCTTCGCAGCACAGGATGGACTCTCACAGAGGAGAGGACAGCCCATCACTCATCAGTTGGCTAGCCTCATCCTAGGAGCAGTTGACGTGCAGAGTCCTTGTTTTCCTGCAGTGGTGGATCATTATGCGGACGTCTTTCCTGACGACGTTCCAGGACTACCTCCTCGCAGAGAGGTAGACTTTTATATTGATTTGTACCCCGGGACAACCCCGATATCCACTCCAGCATATCGGATGGCCTTTGCTGAGCTTCGAGAGCTACGAGTACAGTTGGAGGACTTGTAGGGCAAGGGATTCATCTGACCCAGTGTTTCACCCCGGGCTTCCCCGATATTGTTCGCCAAGAAGGCGGACGGGAGCTTGCGACTATGTGTTGACTACCGTCGTCTGAACCAGGTGAAAGTGAGGAACAAGTATCTGCTACCGAGGATTGATGACCTCTTCGATCAGCTCAAGTGAGCACGGTGGTTCTCAAAGATAGACCTCAGGTCAGGCTATCATCAGCTCAGAGTTCGGGAAGAGGACGTGCAGAAGACGGCCTTCAGATGTCGGTATGGACACTATGAGTTCTTGGTTATGCCTTTCGGCGTAACCAATGCTCCAGCAGTTTTCATGGGCCTCATGAACAGGATCTTTCAACCATACCTTGATCAATTTGTCGTGGTCTTCATCGACGACATTTTGATATGCTCGACGACTGAGGAGGAGCACGCCTACCACTTACGGGTTTTCCTAGACACACTCCAAGAGCACCAAATTTATGGAAAGCTCTCGAAGTGTCAGTTTTGGATACGCGAGGTCCACTTCTTGGGGCACGACATCTCTAAGGCGGGAGTTGCAGTGGATCCTGTGAAGATTGAGGAAGTGCTAGCTTGGGAGCCACCCAGGAGCGTGACGGATGTGCAGAGTTTCTTGGGACTAGCTGGATACTACCGGAGATTTGTGCCAGACTTCTCCAGAGTTGAGGAACCACTCTCAGCTCTTACGAAGAAGGGGAAACCCTTTGTGTGGTCAGACAGATGTCAGCAGAGCTTCCAGGAGCTGAGACAGAGATTGACCAGCGCACCTATCTTGAGGTTGCCAGAGGAGGGAGTAGGGTACGTAGTCTACTGCGATGCATCAGGGACCGGACTCGGATGTGTCCTGATGCAGGAGCAGGCGGTGATCGCCTATGGATCACGTCAGTTGAGGCCGCATGAGCAGAACTACGCTACCCATGACCTGGAGTTAGCAGCAGTGGTCTTCACTCTGAAGACATGGCGGCACTACCTGATGGGCGAGCGCTTTACAGTCTTTTCTGACCATCAGAGTCTCAGGTACATCTTCTCTCAGAAGGACCTGAACCTGAGACAGCGGCGATGGCTCGAGTTCCTCCAGGACTATGACTTTGAGATAGTCTATACTCCTAGGAAAGGTAACATAATAGTCGATGCTCTCAGTAGGACGGACATTCAGCTACTTGAGGAGGCGACAGAGTAGCTAGCCGCTTTGCAGATACCCTTCGTGGATAGAGATGAAGTAGCCTTCCTTCTGTCTCTCACAATCACCCCTCCACTACTACAGCGGGTCAGAGAGGCACAGTGTGGAGACACCGACTGTGAGACGCGACGTGCGCAGATATCCTCAGGACAGGCACCTGATGGTTTCTCCTTTGGAGCAGAGCACAACGTCCTTTTCAGAGGACGTACCTTGGTACCAGTTGTTTTTCGGGAGGAGGTGCTGAGAGAGTTTCACACTTCTCCTTTGGCGGTACATCCTGGAGTGGCGAAGATGTACCAGGATCTCAGACGACAGCACTGGTGGCCGGGCATGAAGAAGGCTATGGCAGAGTTCGTTTCTCGATGCCTCACCTGCCAGTAGGTGAAGGTAGAGCATCAGGTACCAGCAGGCTTGGTACAACCCTTGGAGGTCCCGGAGTGGAAGTGGGACGGCATATCTATGGACTTCGTGACTGGACTTCCACGCACTTCCAGAGGTCGTGACTCCATTTGGGTGATTGTCGACTGACTCACCAAGTCGGCTCACTTCTTACCCATCAGAGAGCAGGGCTCAGAAGAGAGTTTGGGACGTCTCTACGTTCAGGAGATTGTACGGCTTCACGGTGTACCATCATCTATCGTCTCTGATCGAGATGCTCGCTTCACTTCCCGGCTTTGGAAGGGGTTGCAGGAGGAATTCGGGACGCAGCTACGTCTGAGCACCGCCTTTCACCCTCAGACGGATGGTCAGACGGAGAGGGCCATTCAGACTCTCGAGGACATGCTTCGTGCATGTGTCCTCGACTTTGGTCGCAGCTGGGAGGACCACCTACCCTTGGTGGAGTTTGCGTACAACAACAGCTACCACTCCACCATCGGGATGGCACCATACGAGGCATTGTACGGCCGACCTTGCAGATCTCCTTTGTGCTGGACAGACCCTGGGGAGTCAGCACTTGTGGGACCGGAGATGGTCCAGGCCACGACAGAGAAGGTCCAGGTCATCCAAGAGCGGATGAGGACAGCTCAGAGCCGGTAGAAGTCTTATGCTGACAGGAGGCGGAGGCCACTAGAGTTCGAAGATGGCGACCACGTCTTCTTGCGGGTCTCACCTCGACGTGGATTACGGAGATTTGGCCGAGGCAGCAAGTTGTCTCCACGCTTCATCGGACCCTTCCAGGTCCTCAGCAGGATTGGCGAGGTGGCTTATCGCCTGGCTCTACCACCTCAGTTGCACCGGGTGCACGACGTCTTCCACGTATCCCATCTAAGGAGATACGTGCACGACCCGACGCATATCATTGACCATGGGGAGCTGGACGTTGATGATGGGGTGACTTTTGCGGAGGTCCTGGTGGAGATCGAGGATCGACAGGAGTGGGTCCTATGTGGACGGTTGATTCCTCTAGTGCGCATTAGATAGCAGCACGGGAACCTCCAGGAGAGCACTTGGGAGCGGGAGGCTCAGTTGCGTGCTCAGTACCCACATTTGTTTCCCTAGTTTATGATGTATCTTTATGGGGACGTAAAGCCCTGAGGTGGGAGTGATGTAAAGACCAGTAAAATTCAAGGAAATTTTTTTCTTAATTTTCTTTGGAATTTTACAAGAACGCAGTTTCTGACGGCACCTGATTCTGAGGCCCGGTGTGCCCGGAATCATTTTCCGAAGTTTGGCTCGGGTACGTTCAGTGAACGAACGAGCGGGTTTTTCTAACTTTTGAACCGGTGCTCGGAATCGAATTCTGAGGGCACCGATGGAATCGCAGTGCCGGTATTTGCTTAGAAACGCCTTTTCCATAGTTGCGTTTTCCCGGGTGTGGTTTTTAATTTTTGGGGTTAAGTTAAGAAATAAAATAAAAGTGGTGCGATACTTTATTTTATTTCACTTAAAGCCACTTAAGCTAAGTTAAACGGATAAGGTGGAACCCACGATATCCTACCCACTAGGTAGGATATTTGTGAGGTGGGGCCCGTACGAGCCCCACCGTTTCTTCCCCTTTAAGTAACGCACCTGCGAAAACCTCTTTTAAATAAAGTCAATCGTGCGTTTATTTGGGTTAAGAAACACCTCATTTATTGGGCAGTTAAGTCGTTACCATTAATTCATCAAATTAATGGTTCGTTTCTTAACTTTGAATTTCAAATCGTTGGCATTGGAATAAAATAAGACCAACACTTTTGTTGAGGGGTTGCTTGTTGAGAGGATTTGGGAAAAGCTCTAAAGCTTGAAGATCTTTATCCTCCTTCGCGAAGAACGTGAAGAACGCGAAGAACGCCGACCTCCAACGAAGGGCGATGAAGAACGCCGAACCCTCGGAGATCGACGGTGTGATGTCGTGTACCGTGACGCCGACGATCCTCCTTCACGACGTTTCTTCCGCGACGTTCCTTCCCCGCAACAATCTTCGATCAACAACCGATTGAGGTAGGGGGTTGCGGTTCCTTTAATTCTTTGTGAATTTTATCCTCAACATGGGTTTAAATAGTGCAATTAAATCTATGTGTTTTTAATCCTCGGAGTTTTTCTACACGACGCCGTGTACCGCGACGACAGCGACGCCCCTTCCGCGACGCGACGATCCTCTTCTTCCGCGACGGTCAATTCCGCAACGAACTCACGTTCGACGACAACGTTGAGGTAGGGTTTTTGTTCATTTTAATCTATGTGATTATATCCACGGTTTGTCTAAATATTTTTTGTGAGACTTTTTAAAATCGCTAACACGGTGGGTGCGGACCAACGAACAAGTCCGAACCCACCGTCTCTTCGTTCTTGGTGAGCGGATTGGCGGGCGACGACAAAGCAGGCCGCGCGGGCGATGTGAGGTCCTCGCAGTGAAGGACGGACCCCGGGAGGGCCATTGGCGAAGACGGCGTGAAATTCCGACCACCGGAACTCGTCCGGTGATCCGCGGAGCAGCCCGCTGGCACGCCTCGCCGGCACGGCGGCAGGTGGCGGCGGCGCCCGGCGCGCCGCCGGAAGGAGCTGCCACGGCTGAAGCCGCGGCGGCAGGGCGCGGTCCCACAACCGCGTGGGACCGGAGGGGGATGTGACGCGGCAGCTGTCCGCGTCCGCTAGCAAGGGCGGCCCCACGCGGGGCCGCGACTCCTTCACGCGGGGGCAGCGCGCCCCCTGCTCCGCTCGGCTATAACCGGCCGAGCCGACCCGCTGGCCAACCGGCCAGCGCCAGCCGGGCCGCGCCAGCCGGGCCAGGTCGCGCCCAGCCGGGTCGGACCCGGACCCGGGTCGGGTCGACCCAGGGGGGGTTGGGCCGGGTCGGTTCGGGCCCAGACCCCCCGTTTTCGGACCTCTTTCGGTCTTTTGCCCATATCTTGGGCTACGGACCTCCGATCGACGCACCGTCAGTGGCGATGTGATCCTTGGATCAAGACGGTCATTTTGGTATATCGCACTCAAGGTTTCGGAGTACTTTGGGTTCGGCCGGGTTGGTTCGTACACGAAACCAACGGGGCCCTCGGAGCGGAAACGCTCATAACTTGAGCTCCAGACGTCTGAATGACGTGCTGTTGACTTTGTTGGATTCCTCTAAGTGAGACAAATCTTTTGGCTTACTCCGCCCGAGGTTTGGATGCAGGTGGAGTACGGTCGGGTTGGTTTTGCCTTAAAAACCAACCGGGCCCCTGGGACGAAAAAGCCAATAACTCTCAGACCGGGCGTCCGATTGACGCGCCGTCTGTGACGTTGAGTTCCTGTTGACGATACGGAACTTTTGGATACATCAACTCTGGACTATGTGTCAGTTGATGTATCAGCCTCTCGGCTCGTGGAGCGGACCCTCCCGAACGAGCTTTCTGTGTGTGGGAACCCTAGTGCTGACTGCGACTGCGACGACGACGACGACAATACAGTGATCCTCAGTGGACTCGACGGCGACGACTACGGCACTCAGTGATCATACGTGGATTAGTGCCACAGATCTTGTGTGGGTCCGATCCTGTGTGGGTCAGCGCTCAGCGGTCCTGTATGGGCCAGCGCCTACAGATCCTGTGTGGGTCCGATCCTGTGTGGGTATTTGTGGGGGTTAGTTACCTATCAATCCTGTGTGGGTCAGATCCTTTGTGGGTCATAGCGGGGGTTAGTTACCTATCGATCCTGTGTGGGTCAGATCCTTTGTGGGTCATTGCGGGGGTTAGTACCTATCGATCCTTTGTGGGTCCGGCGGCTTAGATGAATCAGTGGATATATCTGATCATCTCTATCGTCATTCGAAGAAGTATACCTGTGTGAGCTGAATCCTGTTTTGGTTTCCTATGTGGATTGTGTTGTGCTATCCTGTGTGGATTACGTTTTTCTTTCATGTGTGGACTGGGTTGTACTTGAGCTCGGATGTTGGAGCCGAACTGGAATTGATGACTTAGGTATATGTATGGTTATATACCTAAGCAGTGTCGAATGTTACTTCGTGATTGTATCTCTCCTTTGTGGTTTATCCTTTGTGGATTCTGGGAGACCTTCGGAGGTCTCGGGGTCCCTACTGAGTAGCTTATACTCACCCCTGCACGGGCTATGCCCGCACTACGTTGTGTTGGTTGCAGACGACGGACAGTGCTGATCGTGGTTGAGGCTTGCGGAGCAGGACGGTACCTGGAGGAGGACCACTAGGCGGGACGTACTCGGAGCGGACGGCTGGACCCGAGGAGCTGTGAAGGCTATCTGTACTCACCCATCAGGTGGGATTTCCAGTGGACAGCTCGACGCTGCGGCTTTACTTTTCAGTTGCTGTTTTCCCTTCCAGTTGTACTTTACTTTCAGTTTGGGTTTGTATACTGGCCCATTTGCTTTTCTGCACTTACTGTTGTACTCAGTTTTTACTTAGTGTTTACTTCTACTGCTTGTTTGCTTTGTGGTGTTTGTTTACTTTACAAAGGCAATGTCTTCCCTTTTTACCGGGAATTATGCATTGGTGCTAGTCGTCAGCCCCTGGCCTATGGAAGGCGGGCTTGGGGTAGTCACGGCACGGGCCCCGAGGACGGGTCGTGACAATTGTGCACAATATACTTCTTTCTCCATTCCTCATCCTCTCATCTTCTCAAGAACGAGAAGAACTCTTTCAAGGCCGAAGGATCTTGAAGTGATCAAGACGAACAACACAAGACAATTGATCCACCCTGTTAGCACCCAACAATCAATTAGTTTCATTCAGAGATCAAATGAGCATGTATGGATCTTCTCTAGAGAGATCCTACACTTGGATCCTACAAGTGCAATGAAGGTAATCCGAAAAGGGTTTCAAACGATCAACATCTTCATCGAAAAAAGTTCCAAAGACGAGGTAACCTTTCTTCAGATCTAAATCTAAATTAATTATAAATTTAATGTACAAAGATCCTCTCCAGGTTTTGGGTTTTCTTATGTTAATATTCACTGAAACAATTTCATTGATCATAGTGTTTACGCCTTGTACAATTTGTGAATGATCCACCGAACCTGACAAAACCTTTATGGTTATTTTACCACCAAGTCACTTCCGCTGTGCCCGGAACCTTTACATATTAGTAGCTATACGGGATTAACATACTCTACGTCTCAGGGTTACTTTATGTCTTTGTTAAAGGGGTCATATTAAAATGCATGCTTATATATGATACAACTAGTAGACACAGGTATCGAGATACATGTGCTTGATAGAGATCACATTGGATATCTTTATGACCTTAGTACCACTCATGATTTTCTAGTTGTCGCTCTATGATTACATCTATGAATTCAGAAATTCATATTTTTTGTGAACACTACAAAGTCCTATGGGATCACACTTTATGGCTGATTGAATGGAGATTGAGTTTTATTAAACTCTGAGAGCTATTTTAAAAAGTGTTTTAATGTTGATCCAAAATAAGTTTTGGATGAGTATTCACAAGACATTGCATATGATGTTACACAAGGTGAAGTTGATGATATATTTCCAAAAGTGTTTTGGAAGATATCCGAAAGGAATTTTGGATATGATTTCACAATTAATTATATATGATACGATATAAGGTGAAATGACACAAAGTCTATGAGTCTTTAGTGTAAGTGAGAGATTGATGGGGATATGCTCTCAAGCCTATATACATATGATGTGTTTAGTCTTATATCATACTGTATGATATATATGTGTTGTATGGTGAAACATAAAGGAAACCAAGGGAGATCGTATACCATTGGTTTGTGTATATCTTAAGGCAAGAAATAGAGATTTCATGTCACTGTCGAAGCCTGTTGTATTGTACGATGAGGTTGCATCGTAAGACTATATCATCAGTGTTATGATATGATGAATCGCATTATATGATTCACATGATGGTTTATGATTTATTATTGCATTCGAACATTAAGTGTTAACATTCGAGAATCATCCACATATAGTTATCATTGATCGTCGATATCTCATTTGATGAGATGTATGGGAGACTCAAATAAGTGTTAAATTCGTAACTCATCCAAAGGGGTTACATGTGTAATAATTGCATGCATTCCTCAAACATTACGCAACATTTGAGCAAATGCATGGAAGGCTCTGGGAGCATCCCCAAGGCCTATATAAATAGGTTGAAACCATTGAGATGGTTGTTCAATCATTCTACCAATTGCCCCTGTCCAATGCTCCCTTTCCCATCTTTTACCTTCAGAGATGTTAGCATGTCATGGTTGGAAAGAGAATCTCACCCAAAAGTTTGGTGATTTGGGTTGGCTTGTGGATGCATCACGAAGGAAGGATCTTGTTGGTTGCTTGTCAGTGATCTTTATCAAATGTGTATTTAAAGACATGAGGTTCAACTATCTTGAATTTAAGTGTTATTCGATCATTAGAAACCCGTGATTTCAGGTGAAATATTATAGAAGAATTTATGGACATAAGTTTCCATATTATGTGTCAAAGCAGGCCTTATTATTTATAAATTTCAAATTGATTTATCTAATGAATTTTTAAAGGAAACATTTTATGAGAATAAAAGAGGTTTTTGTGTAATCTATATGACTAAAAAAATTGATGTTGATATAATTGAGAGAGATTGAAGGAGCATATGATGAACAAGATCTGAATGCTTATGAGTAATATGTGTGATGAATTTTGTGATTTATTGTTGATGGTGATGGAATTCTGAAATCACATGAAAAAGATCTCATCTTTGTTATTGTGACATACTAAATAACAAAAGGATGTTTTTTCACTCTAGAGATTATCTTTGTGATTTATTGCTGATATTTTGAAATTGCAAGGAGATCCGTACACTTTTACTGACATATAGTTTAATTAAGGTTAAAAAAATTAGACAACATTAATTCACCCCCTCTTTAGTAGTGTATTTATTCTTTCCTAGGGCCCTTCAACACTCAAAGACTTTGATATTTAATATAATGCAAGTCACTCATATGTGAGCAATTTTCGGTTCAAGGTTGAAGATGACTTACAGCCGGCTGGCCGCCTTGGACGCGGGGCCCATCTGACGCGCCAAGTCCCGGAGAAGGAACTTTTGGATCTTCCCGGTGGAGGTCTTGGGAAGCTCGTCCCGGAACACCACCGTCTTCGGCGCCATGTAGTGGGGCATCCTCGCCCGGCAGTACTCTATCATCTCCCTCTCCGTCGGCGCCGCCGCCGCCTTCTTCAGGCTCACGAACGCGCACGGCGTCTCCCCCCAGAACTCGTCCGGCCGGGCCACCACCGCCGCCTCGTTCACCGCCGGGTGGCCGTACAGCGCCGCCTCCACCTCCACGCTGCTCAGGTTCTCGCCGCCGCTGATGATCACGTCCTTGGACCGGTCCTTGATCTCCACGTCCCCCGTGTAGAACCACCCGTCCCCCCGCACGCACTTCGCCGTCCCCCTCTTTAGTAGTGTATTTATTCTTTCCTAGGGCCCTTCAACACTCAAAGACTTTGATATTTAATATAATGCAAGTCACTCATATGTGAGCAATTTTCGGTTCAAGGTTGAAGATGACTTACAGCCGGCTGGCCGCCTTGGACGCGGGGCCCATCTGACGCGCCAAGTCCCGGAGAAGGAACTTTTGGATCTTCCCGGTGGAGGTCTTGGGAAGCTCGTCCCGGAACACCACCGTCTTCGGCGCCATGTAGTGGGGCATCCTCGCCCGGCAGTACTCTATCATCTCCCTCTCCGTCGGCGCCGCCGCCGCCTTCTTCAGGCTCACGAACGCGCACGGCGTCTCCCCCCAGAACTCGTCCGGCCGGGCCACCACCGCCGCCTCGTTCACCGCCGGGTGGCCGTACAGCGCCGCCTCCACCTCCACGCTGCTCAGGTTCTCGCCGCCGCTGATGATCACGTCCTTGGACCGGTCCTTGATCTCCACGTACCCGTCGGGGTGCATCACCCCCACGTCCCCCGTGTAGAACCACCCGTCCCCCCGCACGCACTTCGCCGTCCCCTCGGGGTCCTTCAGGTACCCCAGCATGACGCACGCGCCGCGCACCACGATCTCCCCCTGCGCCGACCCATCACGCGCCACCCCCCGGCAGGTGGCCGGATCCAACACATCCACCTCCGCCTGGGTCACCAGCCTCACCCCCTGCCTCGCCTTCAGCCTCGCCTTCTCCTCCGCCGGCAGGCCGTTCCACTGTGGCTTCCACGCGCACACCACCGCGAGCCCGGCCGTCTCCGTCAGCCCGTATCCGTGGGAGACCACGAACCCTAACGCCTCCGTGCGCTGGAGTACGGCGGCCGGCGGCGGGGCTCCGGCTGTCAGGATCTGAACGGACCGCTCCGGCGGGCGCCCCGCCGCGGCGGGGGAGTTGGAGAGCATGTTCAGAACCACCGGCGCGCCGCACATGTGGGTGACGCCGCGCCGCCGCAGCGCGTCGTAGACGGCGTCGGCGTCGAAGTGGCGGAGGCAGACGTTGGTGCCGCCCACGGCGGCGATTCCCCAGGGGAAGCACCAGCCGTTGGCGTGAAACATCGGAAGAGTCCAAAGGTAAACAGGGCGCTCCGGCACGGCCCAGTCGATGAGGGAGCCGACGACGATGCTGAAGATCCCGCGGTGGCAGTGGACGACCCCCTTGGGAGCCGACGTCGTGCCGGAGGTGTAGTTCAGGACGATCGGATCCCATTCGCTCCGCGGCCGGACCCACGCGAACGACGGGTCGCCCTTCTGGACCATGCCCTCGTAGGTGGCGCAGAAATCGGGGTCGTGGGGCAGAGGGTGGCCGCCGTGGAACTCGTCGTCGAGGACGAGGACGAGCTGCGGGCGGCGCGTGGAGGCGGGAAAGAGGGAGAGCGCTCGGAGGGCGAGGGATCGGGACTGGGCATCGACGAACAGGAGCCTGGATTCGCCGTGGCGGAGGAGGGTTGAGATGGTGGGGGCGTCCAGGCGGATGTTGAGGGTGTTGAGGACGGCGCCGGCCATGGGGACGGCAAAGTGCAGCTCGTAGATGGCGGGGACATTGGGGGCGATGACGGAGACGACGTCGCCGGGGCGGATGCCGAGGGAGGCGATGGAGGAGGCCAGGCGGAGGCACCGACGGTGGGTGTGGGCCCAGGTGTGGGTGGTTTCGCCGTAGACGACGGAGGCGCAGTCGCCGTAAACGGTGGCTGCCCGGTCGAGGAAGCCCAGCGGGGTGAGGGGAGCAGAGTTGGGCAAGCTCGGCTGCAACCGATCCATGATTCTCGTCGACCGGTCGGTTGCGGTCTGGGATGGAGTCTGGGTTGCAGAAAGGGCCGAGTCCGCAGAAGTTTCTGCGGGCGCAGATAAAATTCTACGAAATGGGGCCTACCCCGTAGGAAATGATATATTAGGCGATAATGACAATACAGTATCAAAACAGGACCTCATCCCAAAATTAATATCTATATATAAACATGCAAATTAATATAGTCATATACATGCATATATACTTAAATACATATATTTAAATACAAACACATACACATACATACAATCATACATAGATATAAATATCAGTATATACATACATACATTGTAAGGGCCCAGATCCGCGTAGTTCGACCCTTAGTGTGTTTCCAAAGCTCATGGTGCTTGGAGGAGGCCTAGAGTGAGTCTGGAAGGGTTCAACTACTAAAAGCTGGAAGCTGGAAGCTGGGAGAATACACGATATTTAAGAGGTTTTCACATCGTGTGTGTGAAGTTTGTGACTTGTTAAGGATGGTTCACGAGGTGCTTCATGACATGTAAATATTCGAGATTAAAAGGTTCGAGGCGGTGAGTTTTTCAATGAGATTTGAAACCTGGTGATTACACGACCTGTAAGAATTACACTCCATGTAAATTCTCTGTGCAACGTGTTTATAAAAGGTACAATGCTTGGGATTTTCTTCAAAACTCTACAACCCTCTTGATTTCAAGCGATCTAGCAGCCCTTTCTTCAACATTTTGGGATTCCTTCGACGGTGATCGATCCTTGGCTTCCCGTATTCGATCAGTGGTGAACTGGGGTGCTTTCTACCTCTGTTTCTTGCAGTTTCTTCTTGTTCGATCTCATTTTCCTCCCGTTTCTTCACGCCATGCAATGACGCTTCATCTCCCATGTTTCTAATGGAGTTTTCTTGGTTGTTTTTTGGTGTAGTTGTGTCGCGACATCCATAGAGTGATGCGACTTCTTGCAGGAGAGGTGATCATGATCTGTAACGTTGGTATGTTCTCGTGCAAAGAACGTTGACGCTTTTGTGGTAGGAGATTCGTTGCTTCTCTATTTACGTGCAATTGTAAATTGAGCATGGTTTATCCCTTTGGATGGCAATAATGGTTTAACCAAATTAATAGTGAAATGGGTTATAGTGATCACATGTTGATGTTGTGTACCATGATACCAGGTTGCTTCTTGATTTACTAGATAGTGTGATATCTACGATATGCCTTGTCAGTAGGTTCATATGCTTGGATTAACATGTTGAAATTGGTAAAGAACATAAAGATGGATTTGATTAATAATTAATTAGCTTGAGAAATTAAAGAAAAGGCGTGGTTTGTAGTCTGGTGTTTTTTGTAATTTGATATTAATCAAAATGATGCAAGTATGCATGTTTAATTGAATTGGTTATTCCATGAGATGATGAAACTGGTTAATGAACCTAAAGTATGATAATGCTTGTTGATAATAATATAAGGCATGTTAATTGAGAATAGTGCTTCTTTAGGTTCTTGAAACCAGAAAAAATGTTAAGAGCATGGTTTTCCTTTGATAGCTTGTTATAGCTAGTTGCCTTAGGTTACCCAAAGTTTGAACCTGTGATTAATGAATCGATTAATTCAAGAGGGAATAAGAACTGGTTGTGTGATAAAGATAATTTTCTTGGGCCTTAGTTGTATGTCTGCTTCAGAAGGCCGAGTGCCTTGTTTTGAGGGTCTAATTACCCTACTGGTTTTGCTTGTTTATTTCATACTGCTTTTGTGATCCGCGCTTGATACGAGTCTTGTGATATGAGCCTGATACGAATGAGCCTGATATGGCTGATGTGATGTGGGGTAGGGAGGCTCGGGTGTGATATGAGTCTCGGATGGCTGAGCCTGGGATGACTGATATGTTATGGGGCAGGGAGGCCCGAATGATGTGGCAACAATTGATGCCTGTGATGACGAGATGCATTGGGATATGCATGTGGGTGTTGGGGATGACACTGGAGATGATGGAATGATTTGAAGATAGTCTTACCCTTTGTTGTGATGTTGAGAGCTGGGATGCTCACTTTGAATTTGTTTAATGGTTGATGGTTGGGTTGCTTGTATTATATGCACATCTTTCCCCACTGTTTGAGGTAGCTGGATGTGTTTGGTTGCATGTTTCCTCTTGGTGGTAGCTTATGATGGTTTTCCAAGAGAACTTGGATATGGAATAATGTTAATAATGAATAAATAATTCTTAACCCATGGGATTGGTGATGATGGAGTGCAAATGCTGAAAAGATGTTAATCTTGTTAAACCAAGTCCTCGGTTTGGATTATGCTTGGAGGGAATGGACTTTACTCTGATGATTAATGTAATGTAATGTGGAATAATGTTAATGGTTAATTAATATACAATGAATTAATTAATGAAAGGAAATGATAAAAAAAAGGAAAGAAGTAATTAATGTAGCTCTTTAAATGCTCGTGTGGTTATAAGATATCTAGTCTTAGTAGTGGCATATGGGAGTCTGAGCGATGTTAACTGCAGTTGAGTCTAAAAACTAGGTTATGCCCATAGTGTGGTTGTGAGCTATATTATATCATGTATATTCTATGATTTCATACGTTGCCCCACCCATTTCGGTTAGGGTGACTGACACCCAGTGGACTCTGGGAGGGTGTTTTCCCCAACATTCTGGTGGGAAGGTGGATGGTTGACTACCCCTAAGGCCCCACTCTCTTCTTTTAGCAGTTACTTGTACTGGTATGCATGACGATTAGTTTCCCCATATATGTGTGTAAAGGGCTATGATGGATTTTGGATGTTCACACACATGTATTACCATATATAATATCCAAAGGATTATTAAAGGTATAACAAGTATAGGTTGTGATGGCTTGAGGTACTTGGTGTATGGGCTGTAATGGCTTGAGGTACAATACCCGATGTATGATACACGTCATACGGGTTGTGTTGGCTCCCAAAAATTACTTGGTTACTATATGATGGTGTGATGTGGGATGACATGATGATGTGATGCACGCGGTGCATGTTGTGATGCCATGCCCAAGTGTCTTCAGGATGATCGGTTTTGGAGAGAGATGGCTCAAGACGTGTGACGTTGGGGCATAGCGACAAACCAGTGGGGAAGCGAGAGAGGGTTACCATTTATGTTTCATTATTATATTACATTCTCACTTATATGTGAAACTTGGTGAGAGTTATCCATGGTGAGGCTGAGAACTTAGTATACTTGTTTAGGTGATGAGTTAGTTTCACTGTTATTCATTGCGCTTTAGCATGTCTTCTTTATCTTTTGCATGAGAGTCTCCAAGGAGGATCCTAATGAGTATAATGTTGTACTCACCCTATGTATATATAAACTGTTTCTTAGGTAAACTGGAGCAGGTTGGAGATAGGGCTGGATATTACTAGCTCGTGGTTTTTCGGGAGCTGTTTGGGCTTCGTAGCTGCTGCCATCTTCACCTTTGATACTTGAAGTTTTCCTTTCAACTATTTTAATACTATATAAAATTCATGTTTTCACTTGGGATTCCTTTATATATTTAAGTCTGGTAAGGTGTTGGTTTGTGTATCCTTCTTATCTCTCTCTTCCGCATGTTTTACTTAGAGGGTAATGCCTCCCATATGAATGTTTATTATACCCTCGGTGCTAGTCGCAACCTAGACCCTACTGAAGGTGGGACTCGAGTAGTCATTATCTCTCTCCCCTCATTGAAGTATCTTTATGGAGAGGGGTCATGAAAAAGTGACATCAACAGTTTAGGTTGAGGGATATGATGATGTTTTGAGTTAGGCACATGTGAGATTGCATGGGTTGGTAGGGAAATAATGACAACTAAGTTTATCCTGTGATGTAAATACAAGAGACCAGCTGATACACAGGTATTTAGGCTCCCCTATGATATGAGGCACATACCTTTAGGTTTTCTATGCCTACTAAATGAAGTGATATTGGTTGTAAGGTAGAGACTTAGGAAAGGATCATGCATCATTCTTCTTTGTGCCTATGTTTGAAAGGGGTAGACCTTGGGATAGGTTAAAATTTCAACAACATAATAAAATAAATAATTAATTAATGTTAAGTATTCCATATTCCATGTTAAGGATCTCTAATTGTTTGTTCTTTTTACAGGCATGGATCAAGGTTGACATCCTTGTCAGGTTTACGCCGAAGATGTTCAGAAGGATGTGCCAGCAGATCACTGTAGAGTAGAGGTTGAAATTGACACTTAGAAGAGGACACTCTGAGAGTTTTAGTGCCAGAGTTTGTAAAAACATGAGGGATCCATTTCTGATGCAGTCATAAAAGAATGGTTAGAGGAGGTTGAGATAAATTTTAGTTCGATCCATGCTCGAAAGGGGTACTTGATTTTGTTGGTTGTGATGATGTTGCGTGGAGTAGTGAGCCAATGGTGGTTCTTGTTCCTTAGGGATTGTGAGGAGTTAGTAGTCTCATGGGAGAAGTTCTATGACCAGTTTCGAGCAAAGTTTCTTTCTTAGACCATAAAGGTAGCCAATCGCTAGGAGTTGCTTACCCTTCCGTAGGGGAGTTCCAGTGTGTGATAGTTTTTGATCCATTTCAAGACCCTTATGTGATATGCTTCTAACCTGACACCAGTTGAGGAGGATAGGGAAATGTATTTTGAAGAGACTTTGCATCCAGATATCTAGCACCAAGTCACCCCATTTATGTTGAAGATGTATATTGAGGTGTTGGAAAGGGAAGAGGTTATTGAGAGGATACTGGCTATAACTAGGTCATTATTAGAGTGGATTCATCAGGATTCCTCATGAAGAAGAGCTATGGTTTGGGGTTCCTAATTGTCAGGACAAAATATCTTCCAACTAGTCTGGGTAGGTCCCAACCCTCATCATCTCATTTATCCAAGGGCGGTGGATATCAAAACTATACTAAGGAATTAGACATGTTTTTTTTCTTGTGTAAGCTGAGGTCATCAGTAGTGAGAGTGTCTGACCTTTCTGAGAAATCAGTGTGCACTAGGTGTTTCGATTTAGGTTCCTTTGTTGAGATAATTTCTACCGAGGTAGCAGTAGTAGGGTGATCCAGTTTTGGATTGTCAGAGAGGATATGGGGCAAGCAGAGTATAGTCCCAATATTCTCTTTATCCTTAGAGAGCAGAGTACAGATGTAGAGGTGGTCGTCAGTAGGGTCAGAAAGGACGTGGAGTAGGTTGCGGTCAAATATATGCTTTAGCATTGCCAACACTAGATGATCCATACATTGTTTTAGGTACCCTTTTCTTGTTTTTGACATGGATTCATGCTTTGTTTGATTCAGGAGAAACACACTCCTTTATATCACTCACCCCCATCCATGCTTTGTGACTTTAGGTATAGAGGCTTCCGGTGCCCTTAGCATTGAATACGCTAGTTGGAGGTCGAGATGACTTCTATGAAGTATATAGAGACTGTGAGCTAGTTTTGGGGAAGCACCGCTCTTTGGGATATTTCCTATGTTTATGGATTCAACCATATGATATCATCCTCAGCATGAATTGGTTGTATTCAATATAGGATATGATGGATTTCTTCAGGAGGAAGGTTGCGTTTTATGATGCTGATGGAGTGTCAGTAGTGTTTGTTGGTGAGAGAGACCCTCATATAGGTTAAAGGTGCATTCCTTACTTTTCTTCTTTGATGTCCGAGCTGATGTTGAGTTCATCAGAGGTTCAATGGTCGGTGTTTCCCAGGGCTGTAGAAGAGTACCCTAATGTCTTTCCAGAGGAGGTTGTAGCATTACCCCCTCAATGGGAGATCCAGTTTGGGATCAAGTTACAACCAGGTGTGTCTTCTATATCAATATATTTGTATAGGATGACTCCTTCCGAGTTGCAAGAGCTATGGGTACAACTCGATGATCTTTTGCAGTGGGTTTTTGTTCGACCGATTGCATCACCTTAGGGTGAACTAATATTTGTAAAGAAGGCTGATGGTAGTTTTCAGCTTTGTATCAATTATCATAATTAAACCAAGTGACAGTGAAGAACCACTATCCTCTTACATGGATTGATGATTTATTAGATCAACTAAAGCGAGAAAGTTGATTCTCTAAAATCAATTTATAGTCAAGATATCGTCAGATGCGGGTGAAGGATGTGGATGTCCTAAATATTTTTTTACATTGCTTTCATGGCCATTATGAGTTTGTTGTAATGTTGTTTAGTGCGAGAAATGCTCTAGTTGTGTTTATGAGATTAATGAAAAAATTGTTCAGAGGGTTCCTGGATAAGTTCATGGTGGTTTTCATTGATGACATCCTTGTGTAATCCACATATGAGGAGGAGAATGCAGAGCATCTTTGTGTCATTTTATTAGTTCTTCGTCATGGTAAGTTGTTCAGGAAGTTGTCGATATGTGAGTTATGGGCTCATGAAGTCCATTTCTTGGGGAATATAGTTTCCCAACAGAGATTAGGTGTGGATCCTTTGAAGATATAGGCAATTATTTCTTGGGAATCCCCCAAGA
Organism: Viscum album; assembly: GCA_963277665.1. NCBI lineage: Eukaryota > Viridiplantae > Streptophyta > Magnoliopsida > Santalales > Viscaceae > Viscum > Viscum album. The sequence continues at coordinate 1,039,016,697 of OY728126.1, forward strand.
TAGTGACAAAGGTGTGAAGTTTCCTTGGTCTTGTAGGCTATTACAAGAGGTTTGTATCCAATTTCTATCGAGTTGCGACTCCTATGACAGATTTGACCAGAAAAGGTCAGGTATTCTTATGAAATAACTAGTATTAGGAAGATTTTGAGTATCTGAGAGAGAAGTTAGTCAATACTCCAATTCTTTGTTTTCCAATAGAGGGAGTTCAATTTTATATTTTCTATGATGCTTCACATCTTGGCTTGATCTACATCCTAATGCGGTAAAGATCAATTGTTAATTATGGGTCTCAAAATTTATGTCCCCATGAGTGTAACTATGCCACCTATAATCATGAGTTGAAAAAAATTGTGTTTTCTTTGAAGTTGTGGAGAAATTACCTCATCGGTGAGAAATTTTTGGTTTTAATCGACCTTAAGATACTAAGGTATGTCTTATCATAGCGTTACTTAAACTTGTGTTATCATAGATGAATGGAATTATTGCAGGATTACGACTTTGAGATTTTTTATATGCCAAGAAAGGGAAATGTCATGGATGATGTGCTGAGAATGAAGTCACATAATGATATTGTACGTGAATCTGGAGATTCCTGGAGAGTGATGGAAGAAATCTTAGTGATGCATCAAGATATGGGCGAGTTTGTGGGAAGAGGTTGTCTTTTCTAGATTACAGTGCATTCATATTTAGTCTAGTAGGTAGATGAGTCCTAGTTGGGTGATTATGAGGTAGAGATCTAGAGAGACTGAGTTTTTTGTGGGGATACCCCTGATGGTTGGTCTGAGGATGGACAACACCAGATGCTATTCTAGGGAAGGATTTTCATTCCTTCAACGATGTGTGGGATGGTTCTCCATGAGTTCTATAGTTTTCCTTTGGCAGTACATCCCATAATGAAAAAGATGTACTGAGCTTTGAGAGGTCAGTTTTGGTGTCCTGATTTTAAACATGCAGTTACAAAGTTTGTTTCTCAATGTTTGGTCTACCAGAAGGTGAAGACCAAGCACCACGTTCTCAGTGGTTTTATCCAGTCATTATATGTTCCCCAATGGAAGTATGAGGACATCTCGATAGAATTTGTTACTGATTTACCTTGATCTTAGGGAGGCTATGATGCTATATGAGTGATAGTGGATCGTTTGATGAAATCATCCCGCTTTATAGAAATCAGGGAGTCGATATCAGTAGATGTTTTATTGAGGTAGTATCTAGAGGAGGTAGGAGAATACATGAAGTCCCAAGGATGATCATTTATAATTGGGATCCTCATTTTACCTCTAAAGTGTGGAGAGTTCTCCAGCATGTTTTTGGTTCTCAGTTATGCCTTAACACTACTTTTCATCTGTAGATGGACAGTTAGACAGATCAGACCATCCAGAATCTTGAATACATGTTTTTATTTTGTGTCTTGATTTTTGGAGGTTTGTGGAAAAGGCACCTTCCCTTGTTTGAGTTTTATTACAATAATAGCTTCCACTCCACCATTGGCATGACACCATTTGAAACTTTTTATGACGGACCTTGCCATTCTCCATTGTACTGAACATGGGTTGGAGAGGCAAAAATTCTTGGGTTGAAACTAGTATAGAATAAAAAAGATATGGTTCAGGTAATTCATGATAGGATAAAGGTAGCGTAGGACTGTTAGAAGTATTATACTGATTATAGGAGGTGACATCTTGAGTTTAACGTTGGAGATCATGTGTTTATGAAGGTGACTCATCATCATGGGAAGTGAAGGTTCGGTCATGGGAGTAAGATTTATCCCTAGTTTATTGGTCCTTTTGTGGTGTTTAATTATGTTGGATCTATGGCGTATCAGATAACACTTCCACTATAGATGAGTTAGATACACAATGTCTTTCACATGTCACAACTCTATCATTATCTTCATGAAGACTCTCATGTCATCGATTGGGGGTGATATTGATATTGACCATGATGAGGCCTTTGAGGAGTGACTTATGGAGATCTAGTACCACCAAGATAAGGTGTTGCATGAGCATTTTGTTCCATTAGTTTTTGTCTTGTGGTGGCACAATGGCAAGGATGAGAGTACCTGGGAATGTGAGTCGCAGATGGACACTCAGTACCCCGATCTGTTTGATGTTTAGTTATTCTCTTGTATAGTTAATCATTTTGTGCATATTGTCATTTCTATATTATGAGATGGTTTCCTATTGTTTATTTTTGTGTATTGACACTTTTTTTGAGAGGTATCTCCCTTGGGAGAGTGTTTAGGAGCTGGTTGCTACTACGTGGTTTTGTGTTGTTCCTCTGATAAGGTGGTTGAGATAGAGAGATCTTTGAGAGGTGTCTATTTGGATGACCCATTTTTGTTTTCTCTTTGGGTTTGGTTTTTTATTCTTGTGTATAATAATTGTTTGGGAGTTATTTGATATAAGGGCCTAGATCCATGTAGTCTGACCCTTTTGCATTTTTTTGAAGCTTATGGTGCGTGGAGGAGGCCTAGAGTGAGTCTGGAGGGATTCAGTGTAATGATCCCGAGTGCGAGGCGGTTATCCGTTCAGGCTGGAAGAAGGGGAAAGCGGATCCGAGAACCAACCTTCTCCGAGTAGCATCTGATCTGAAGACATGGAGCTACTCTAAATTCCGTCATCCGGACCGGCAATGCAATTTCCTTGAAAGGAAGATTGGCTATCTTCTTAGCAAACCCCCGTCTAGCAGCATTCTCTCCAAAATAAGTGAAACCCAACGAGAGCTGGATGTTGCCCTGCGCAATAAGGAAGGTTTTTGGGCTATGCGAGCGCGTGATATTCATATAGCAGAAGGGGATGCTAATACCTGTTATTTCCACTAGAAGGCATCAGCAAGATGCCGGAAAAACTTTATTTCTGGCATTCTTAATTCAGATGGTAGTAAAGTGTCTGACACAGGGGGAATCCAAGAAGCATTCCTGAGCCATTTTCAGAAACTCTTCTCTGCAGGCCATTCTTACATTTCTCCCGAGATTGAGGACTGCATCAAACCTGTGATTTCTGACGATATGAACAGACAACTTTCTAAAGATGTGAAGAATGACGAGACTCTTAAGGCCTTAAAGCAAATCCACTCTACGAAAGCCCCGGGACCAGACGGATTCCACGCCCTCTTTTTCAAGAATTACTGGCACATCATCGGTCCAGACTTTTGCAATTTAATGCGGGATATTTGGGCAGGGAAAACGGACCTGTCTTCTCTTAATGAAACTATTCTTACTCTCATTCCCAAGATGAAAAATCCGCAAGGGGTCTCGGACTTTCGACCGATCAGTCTGTGCAATGTCTCGTATAAGATCTTCTCGAAGATCCTGGCGAATCGGTTGCGTCCTTGGCTACCCGACGTCATTTCAGAGAACCAAAGCGCTTTTGTGGAAAAAAGGTTAATCACTGATAATGCCATTATTGCTCATGAAATTTTCCATTCCATGAAAACGCGTACACGAGCGAAGAGAGGGATCATGGCGTGGAAATTGGATATGGCTAAGGCCTATGATAGAGTGGAATGGAACTTCCTCGAATTTGTGATGCTCAAGATGGGTTTCTGCACCAAATGGATTGCCATGATCATGCAATGCGTCTCGTCAGTTTCCTTTTGCATTAATGTCAACGGGGTGCTCACCCGCGGCTTCTCCCCATCCCGTGGGCTTCGCCAGGGAGACCCTCTTTCACCCTTCCTTTTTATTTTAGTGGCTGATGTGTTTTCTAACCTCCTTTCCAGGGCAGCCTCGCTTTCCATAATCCATGGGGCGAAAGCGTGTCGCAAGGGCCCTCCGATATCCCACCTCTTCTTCGCTGATGATTATCTTCTTTTTTCTCGAGCTACCCCTAATGAGTGTACTGCAATCTTCCAGGCGATACAACAGTATGAACGGGCTTCAGGACAAATGATCAATCAGAGTAAATCAGAAATTTCTTTCAGCTCTGGAGTTCCCCAGCCGAAAAGAGAAGATCTCTGCTCTTTAGCACGCATTCCTGGGGTCGATAAGCACCAGAAGTATCTTGGGATCCCGACGGTGGTTGGACGGTCAAAGAAAGAAATCTGTTCAGCTATTGTGGATCGAATTGAAAGAAAAATACAAGGTTGGACCCCTAAAAAAATCTCCAAGGCCGGCAAGGAAATCCTTATCAAGGCGGCACTTCAATCTGTCCCCAGATATTTGATGTCTATTTTTAAACTCCCTGACGTGGTGCTTTCAAAGATTCAATCCAGTACATCTAACTTTTGGTGGGGACGAAAGGACGGAAAAAATAAAGTCCATTGGATCGCCTGGTCTGCTCTCTGTCAACCAAAATCTGAAGGCGGAATGGGCTTCCGGGACCTTTCTCTTTTTAATGATGCTTTGCTGGCTAAACAAGGTTGGCGTATGATTAATAACCCATCATCCCTATGCACGCGTGTTCTCCGGGCTAAATATTTCCCACATAAGGATTTTATGGATTCCCATCTTGGCTATCGACCCAGTTTTCTCTGGAGAAGCATTTGGGGCGGTCGTAATCTACTGAGGAAAGGACTAGGCTGGAGGATTGGGAATGGTTCTACGGTCAAGATTTGGACCGATCCTTGGCTTGTTGATCAGACAGGCACGAAGGCGTCATCCCCTGTTTATCCAGGATCCGAACATGCCACAGTCTGTTGTCTTTTTGATGATCAAGGGGCGGGATGGTGTCTGGAAAAACTCTTCTCATGGTTTAATGAGAGGGATAGGAGAATTATTCTGAGTATTCCCTGTGTGGAAGACGCAGGGCCAGATCATCTCTACTGGACAAACGACAGCTCAGGTGAGTATACAGTGAAAGCTGGCTACCGACGAGCTCTTTCTGCTCAGATTTCAGAAGGAGATGCGAGGCCCTGGACATCAATTTGGAAGCTTAATGTTCCCCCTAAAGTTCGCTTTTTCTGGTGGCAGGTGTGTACTGGTATCCTCCCAACTAAGAGCCTCCTTGTCTACAGACACTTTTCAAACGACAACTCTTGCCCTTTCTGCCCTTCTGTGACTGAATCCCCTTTCCATGCTCTTGTTCAATGTCCCGGGGCTCAGGAGATTTGGAATGGCTGGGGATCAACTATAGAGCTGTTCCCGGACACCGCCTCAGATCTTACATCTCTCCTGATGCGATGGTGCTCCTCCTTTTCGCCGGCTAAAGCAGGCGCCCTGTGCATTTTGGCTTGGATTATCTGGAATAGGCGGAACGAGGCCATTTTCAATCATTTCCGGAGGCCCCCCAGATTTTGGATTGACCGGGCATTGTCATGGATTGCGGTATGGCAGAACCACCCTGAACAACAAAGACTTTCCACCCACCCTCCTCTTCCCCAACATTGGTGCCCCCCACCGGAAGGGATTTTTAAGATCAATGTGGATGCCTCTCTCCCTAAGGATGGCCCAGTTGGACTAGGTTTACTGGCCCGAGACAACCTGGGAAATCTTATCGCTGCCAAATACGAAGCACGTTATGCACTTTGGGAGCCCTCAGTCGCGGAGGCCTCCGCCATCCTTGCTGGATTAAACTTCGCAAAAGATTGCGGTTGGGATTCCATTCACATCGAATCCGACTGTCTCACTATAATCAATGCCATCAATCTCACTGACGGCGGGCTTCAACCTTTCGGTCCCATTATCCGGTGTATTCACTCACGGAGACAAGGCTTCAATTCCTGCAATTTCTCATTTATTAGAAGGGAAGCGAATGAAGCCGCTCACAAGATGGTAGGCATTGGCCCTCCCTACGAGGATTTGCTCTGGTTCAATCATTTTCCATCGTGGTTATGCTCCTATATTTCTGCTGATCTCCATCATTAATGGATCCGTCTTATTTTGTCAAAAAAAAATATAGGGCTTTAACAAATCCAATTTACTCAGAAAAAGGAAGTGATGACCTCATCCAGTAGACTTTCCCCATACAAAGCCCATTTGTCGAAGCTCGTAAAGGAGGTGGCATCATTGGGCTTCGCTCTTGACCAAGCCCAAGCTGAGTTTGAACACGTTAATCTTGATCAGAACTGACTACGAGAGAAGTGGAAGTTAATAGAGATTACCACCCGAGCGATGTTATCCGGGCCACCCCAAGAGTCTGTCACCGTCGCACACCTTACCCTTCGGTCTTATGTGGGTGTTATAAGGGGTTATGTAACAAGACCCTAGCACTATGACTATGTACATTATTTTTGTATAAAGAATGTGCATTCATTTTATTATTGCTACTTTGTAAATAGTTTTTAAAGCACAAATAGTATTTTTAGTTAATATTAAACCAAGAAATCTATTTTGATGAATTAATAGATTTTTGAATTAAATAATATTTTAATAAAATATTATTATTAAATTAATTTTTATTTAAATATAAATGATCATATAATTTTATGAATGCAATTGTAGTTTTTATTAAGGTTTGAAAGCTGTTTTTGTCAAAACCCATGAATTTTTGGTAAATGTCGATTTTTATTTTAAAAGTAAAAATTCACATATTTATATAATTATTTATAAAAAATGAATATTATTTTTGGAATCAGGACTTTGAAATTATCCAATGGTGAATTTTTCATAATTTTCTAAGACATTCGAATTTTTGTGTAAAAATTAAATACCGTTTAAATATATAATGTGTTTTATGACATCATAATGACCCAATAGTGATGTAATAAAATAATATAAACATTATTTTCGGCCAATATATGTTTTACCATTAAAATAATTTGATTTTGGGTTTGTTTGATTTATTTTACAAAGCTTTAGTGGACCCTCCAAGGCTTATAAAACATTTTGTCTTTTTAAATTGTTTTCCTTGAGAGTGTGACTCACCTAAACATAATAAACCCTATTATTTTAAGAATTTAGGACATTGGACTTATAAAATATTGTTTTCTACTCCCCTTTGGAAAAAACCATGGGCTGGTTTGTGGTTTTGATTAGTTTAATGTGAGGTGTCCCAAACCTAAATAATAAAGAATTCCCTCTCCTTTCCTATATAAACCCACCCAAGACCCACTTACTCTTCCCTAAAAGCCTTTGGAGTTCTACAAACCCCTGAAATCCTCTCTCTAGAATCCTCCCAAGATTCCCCAAGCTCCCAAGAAGCCTCTCTCAAGCCTCTCCCAAACTTTTGGGATCACACTTCTAAGTAAGGGATTTCTTTCTTTCTCATTTTTGTCCATTTTTTAAGTTATTATGCCCTTTTGTTTTCAATTAAAAATGTTGGGGTATGATTTCTCACCTCCACAATACTTCCCTATTTATTTTTGGATGATATTAGACCCCTTTATATCTCATTAATTCCTCCCATGTACACTTATTACCATGCCAAAATTCCATGAGGGATTTCTCTCTCCTCTTTTACATCAAAGAAATTCTTTTGTATTATGAATCTAAATTACATTACATTTGTTGGGACATGTATATATATGACCCCCTTACCATCCATTTCATGTAAATATGATGATACACCCATTTCTCTATCATCAACCATTTTTTATGAGTTCTTATTTCACACTGTTATTCTGCCGAAAGTGCACTACGATTTTCCAAGCCAATGTCATTGTGTAGTGACTACCATACCCATTTCTCTATCAAGGGTATTCACATTTATGAACATTTACTTATTGATTATAAATATTCATGTTTTTATTCCACATCACTTTATCGTGGAATAAATGATGATGATTGATTCCATGTTGTATGATCCATTTGGCACACTTATGCAGGAAATGAAATGTTTAAGAAGGGTGTGCCCTGATAGTGCTCCAATGAATTGGGTAAAGTATAGTATCATAATAAATCATGTGAAATGAGTGTAGACTCATTATAATTCAATTTCAATGAGGGTTTACTCATGCTTCATGTGCAATGAGGGTTTAATCATGCTCCATATGCAATGAGCCTTGGCTCATGCTAAATTCCATGTTAAGTGTGGTTGCCACATTTCCATGTTATGATTATCATGCTTTATTATGAATTTATGTTCATGTTTCTCTTGTGATCCATTGATATGCCTATCATCTAACATGTATTTTATTTCTCATGTTATTCCATGTTTATTCCCTTATTGGGCTTTATAGCTCACCCTTTTCTTATGCATGTCCTCAGGTTATCCCATGCAATGCTAAGTATGAAAGAATGTAGTGGTAATGTAAAGGAATTTTTCAATAAAGATGTTTTATTTCATGTTTTAAGTTGTTATGTAATGATCCTAAGCCCCAAAGACACTATAACTCTCGATCTTCTATGTTGTATCAAGTGAATTTTATGTAATAAATCATGTTTAAGTGTGTAATAAAAGGAAGGGTTGTTATATTAAGATACTAAAATATGGAATCTCAGAGAATAAAAAATGTGTAAGGTTTCTTCATGTCATGTATGTGAAGTTCAATATTGTTAAGTATGGTTCACAGGGTGATTCATGATGTTTAAATATTCAGGATTAAAAGGTTTAAGGTGATGCATTTTTCATTGAGATCTGAAACCTGATGATTACATGATGTGTAAGAATTACACGCCATGTAAATTCATTGTGTAGCGTGTTTATAAAAGGTGAAGTTCTCAGGATTTTATTCAAAACCCCACAGACCTCTCAATTCTAGGCGATCCAGCAGCCCTTTCTTCAGCGTTTTGGGATTCCTTCGACGAGGATAAATCATTGGATTCCCATCTTTGATCCGTGGTGAACAGAGGTATGTTTTATATCTATTTATTGTAGTTTCTTCTCATTTGGTCTCATTTTCCTCCTGTTTATTCATTCCATGTGATGGTTCTTCATATACCATGTTTCTAATGGAGTTTTCTTGGTTTTTTCTTGGTGCGGTTGTGCTGCGACATCCATGGAGCAATGCAAATTCTTACCGGAGGGGTGATTAGGATCCATAACGCTAGTTTGTTCTCATGTGAATAATGTTGATGGATTTGAGGTAGGGGATTAATTGCTTATCTATTTATGTGAAATCATAAATTGATCATGGTTTATCCATTTTGATGACAATTAAATTAACCTAATAATGGTTTAACCAGATTAATAATGAAATGGGTTTTAGTGATCGCATGTTGATGATTTGTATCGTGATAACGGGTTGCCTCTTGATTTTCTAGATAGTGTGAAATCTATGCTATGCCTAGTCAGCAGGTTCATATGATTAGATTATCATTTTAAAATTGGTGAATAACATAAATCCAAATTTTATTAATAATTAGTTTTATCAATAAATTAAAGAAGATGCATGATTGTAATCCGGTGTTTTTTGTAATTTTATGTTAATCAAATTAATGGAAGTATGCATGTTTAATGGAATTGGTTATTCCATGTGATAATGAATTTTTTTGATGAACCTGAAGCATGATAATTATTTTTGATAATAATAAAAGGAATGTTAATTGAGAACAACACTTTTCTAGGTTATTGAAACCATAATAAATGTTAAGAGCATGTTTTTTATTTTATAGCTTGTTATAGATAGTTTCCTTAGGTTTCCCATAGTTGGAACCTATGATTAATGAATTGGTTAATCCATTATTGAATAAGAACTGATTGTGTGATAAAGACAATTTTCTAGGTCCTGAGTTTCCTGTCTTCTTGAGAAGGCTGAGTGCCTTGTTTTGGAGTCGTGAGAGCTTGTTTTCATGTGAATGTTGAATGCCTTGTTTTGAGGGTCCAAATGATTTGTTGGTTTTTCTTGTTTGTTTCTTGATACTTTTAATATGTGCACTGGATAGGAGCCTTGTGATATAATCTTAATACGGTTGAGCCTGGGATGACTGATGAGATGTGGGGTAGGGAGGCCTAGATGTGATATGATCCTAGGATGGTTGATCCTAGGATGGGATGATATGTTTTAAGGTAGGGAGGACTAGATGATGTGCTAGGAGTTGACGCCTATGATGGAGAGATGCATAGGGATATTCATGTGGGTGTCGGGGATGAAAGTGGAGATGATAGAATGGGTTGAATCTAGGATTACCCTTTATTGTGATGCTGAGTGATGGGATTCTTCCTTTGAATTTGTTTAATGGATGATGACTGGGTTGCTTTTTTTATCCACATTCCTTTCCCCATTGCTTAAGGCAGCTGTATTTTCTTGGTTGCATGTTTACTCTAGGTGATATATTAGGATGGTTTTCTAGATTACCCTAATATGGAATGATGATGATTATAAATAAATAATTCTTAACTTACGGGGTTGGTGATGATGGAGTGAAAATGCTGAAAATATGTTAATCTTGTTAAACTGATCCCTTGGTTTGGATTATGCATGGAGGGTATGGAATTTACTCTGATAATTAACGTAATGTAATGTGGAATAATTTTAATGGTTAATTAATTTACAATGAATTAATCAAAAAAAGGAAATGATAAAAAGGAAAGAAGTAATTAATGTATCTCTTTAAATGATTGTGTGCTTATAGAATATCTTGTCTAAGCATTGGCAGGTGGGAGTCCGAGCGATGTTACCTTCAGTTGATTCTAAGACTAGGTTATGCATATAGTTTGGTTGTGAGATATATTATATCATGTATATTCTATGATTTCATATTCTACCCCACCAATGTCAGTTAGGAAGACTGACACCCAGTGGACTATGGGAGAGTTTTTTCCCCAACATCCTGATGGGAGGATAGATGACTGACTACCCCCGCTGGTCCCACTATCTTCTCTTGGTAGTTACTTGTGATGATAAGAACGACTTTTAGTTTCCCCATATATGTGTGTAGATGGCTGTGATGGCTTATGGATGTCCACACACATGTATTACCGGATATAGTATCCAAAGGATTATTATATGTATGATAGGTATAGGTTGTGAAGACTTGAGCTACTTACTCAGTGTATGAGCTGTAATGGCTTGAGGTATAATACTCAATCTATGATACACATTATACGGGCTATGGTGGCTCCTAGAAAATACTTGGTTATGATATGGTGATGTGACATGGGATGATGTGATTCACGCGGTGCATTTTGTGATGCCTTTCCCAGGTGTATTTGGGATGGCCTATTTTTAAGAGAGATGGCTCTGGACGCGTGACATTGGGGTAGAGTGGAAAACCAATGGGGAAATGGGAGCGGGGTACCCTTGATGTTTAATTATTATATTATATAATCTATTGTATGTGATACTTAGATAGAGTTATCCATGGTGAGGCTAAGAACTTAGTATACCCGTTTAGGTAACAAGTTAGCTTCATTATTGTTCACTGTGATTTATCATGATTTCTTTATCTTTTTCATGAGAGGTTACGGGGAGGATCCAACTGAGTATACTATTATGATTACCCTACGTATATATAAACTATTTTTAGGTAAACTAAAGCAGGTTAGTGATCGGGTTGGATATTACTAGATCATGATTTTTCAGGAGTTTTTTAGGCTTCATAGTCACTACTATCGTTACCTTTGGTACATGAAGTCTTCCTTTCAATTGTTTTAGTACTCTATGACATTACATGTTTGCAATTTGGATTACTTTATATATGTCTAGATGGTGTTTGTTGGTGTATCCTTATTATCTCTCTCTTCATCATGTTTCTCTAAGAGGGTAATTCCTCCCATATGCGTGTTTATTATACCCTCAGTGATAGTCTCCAACCCGGGGACTACTGGAGATGGGACTTAGCCAGTCTCCATCTCTCTCCTCTCATTGTGATATCTTTGTGGGGAGGGGGTCGTGACATACATGAATTCATATATATTAATGTAATTATTTACAAATATATATATGTATATGCATACTATTATATGCATTCATACGTACACACACACACACACACACACACATATATATATATATAAGTGTATACAAACACTTATATAAAAACATACATATTTGAATGCATGCATGTTGTTTTTGAATGTAACTATATAGATGTATAGTTGTAAATAATTACATTAATAAATTTGTAAGCATTTAAATAATTACATTGATATTTTTATATATACCACTTTATATGAATGTATGTATATAGGTTTATACAATTTTTTGCATGTACTTATATTTAATCATGCATAATTTTATATATGTATATATGTATAGAATTATTTTAATATATATTCATGTATTTATATAAATATATATTCATGTATATATCCATGCACATACTTATATTTCAATATATGTGTGTAGGTTTATATGTATTAATGCACACACATGGAAGATTTATAGCACCAATCTTCACTGGGGAATCTCCCATGGGAGATTCCTACTATAAATGTGCATTGAGAAATCTCCCATAGGAGATTCCCAGTGTTGATCGGCACTGGGAAATCTCTACTGGGAGATTCATAGTACCCATCTTCATTGGGAAATATTCACTAGGAGATTTGTACATTCTTACATTTACATATTAAATTTACAAATAATTACATTAATATATATGCATGCATGGATGCATGTGGGTTCTTATATTTATATGTATGTATGTTTTTATTTATGTGTTTGTATACACTTATATATATGTACATATTCATGTATATAAGATAATGCTTATACTTATATATATTTGTAAATAATTACATTAATATATATATATATATATATGCATTCATGCATTTTCTAATATTTATATGTATGTATATGTATGCATGGATGCATGATAATATTTAGATGCATGTGTGTACATGAATTAAAATATATCCACAAATATTTGTTGTTGTATATACCTATATGTGTGTGTGTGCATGCATAGAATTATATCTGTAAGTAATAAAATTAATTATATATACATATAATTGCAATAATATATATATATATATATATGTACTTATATTAATATAGATTTATGTATGTTTGTACAAATACATTTTAAAATATTTATATTTGTACATACTTATATAGATGTATAATTGTAAATAATTTCATTAAAATATTTTTACGTATCCATGTTTTTATCTATGTGTATGTATGTACATGTAATAATATTTAGATGCATGTATGTACATGTATTAAAATATGCTTATAAATACTCATATTTATATATACCTATAATAATTATTGATCACACACATATATAAAAACCTATGAACACACACACACACATTAATATATTTATATATAAACACATACATACACATGTACATACAAATTAATATAACCATATATAAACATAGTTAAATACATATATGTAAGTATAAGTACATACATATATGTAAGTATAAGTACATAAATATATACATATACAAATATATATTTTTATGAGTATATAAATATCTATTATTGTATTTATTTTCAAATATAAATAATGTAATTATTAACGTATATGCATACATATATATTTATATATACAGGAATATTCAACTATAAATATTTTTAAATATATTTTAATATAAGTTTAAACATATATATAAATATTATTATATATACATACATACATATATATACAATAATATTTATATATAAATAGAATTTTATACAGACATGAATGAATTTATATTTATTAATGATATGTGAGATTCTTTAGGAAAATATCTATTGGGAGATTCATAGGAGAAATCTTAACTGGGATATTTTTATTTCCAATGTCCTATATATGTCTATATATACTTTAATTATATTTATCTATATGGTGGATTCGTAGGGAAAATATTCAACGGGAGATTCAAAAGTCCAACCTTCAATTGGATATTTGTAGGACTGTTGATGCTCCTTTCCTTTACAGAGTATAAAGGAATGAAGAGGGAAATACCTTGAACCCAAAGTAATTCATCCTTTGAGGAAACATAAAAAATTGACAAAGGCATGAACAAAGATTCATTTTCACTTGGGTCGCGCAAGTTCCATCAAATTCACGCAAGTATACTTGCGCACCGCTTAGTGTTCGTGCAGGTGACTTGCGTGCCCTCTTTTGAAATTTGCCTAGGGTATTCACCAACCTATAAATACCCCCGGTGGGCCCCCCATTTTGGAAGGAAAAATTCCAGAAACTCAAATTTGAGCTCCCGATGCCCTAGTCTCTTCTCAAAGCTTCCGAACACTTCTAAGGTAATTTCTTACCTAGAATGGAAGATCTAAAGAGGGGGGGGGGGAAGGCCTAAGTGTTGAAACTCATCAACACTTGCGCGCCTAAGTGGTCATCCCTTAAGGGAAATGACCACACTTGCGCGCCGCCTTACTCCTTCAACAGAACTTGCACGCCACCCTTCTGGAAGCCCCTAGGGATAATACTAAGGGCTTGAGCCAAGTCTCGCCCAAGTATTTCCTTAAAGATTGACCGTCGCGCAAGTACCCCTATGTCACGCAAGTATACCTGCACAACCAGGACTTGCACGCCCATGCAGGACTTGCGCGCCCCTCTCTTTTTTGGGTCTTCTTCCTACCCATTTCATCTCCCTTATGCCTATCCACATCTTCTATTCAAGATTCATCCTTCAAAACCCTCTTCAAAGCTATTTATGGCATGGTTCCTTTGCTGGATTCCTTATCTGAAAGGAATTCTGTGGAACATCTCTCAAAAAACCTAGTGATTTACACATCTTTATGTCACTAAGGTTAGAGATTTCATTCATTCAACCTCATCCTTTAAAGATGAGAGAATCCTTAACCTGAGCCTTCTTTTCAGGAGTAAGCCTTAGTCCAAGTTCTCTTAATATGAGCATCCTCGTTAGGAATAAGCCCCAAGTACCCTAACCTGGGCATCCTCCTTAGGAGTAAGCCCCAGTCATAATTTCCTTAACCTGGGCTTCCTTTTCAGGAGTAAGCCCCAGTCTCAAAGTCTACAAATATGGGCCTCCTCCTTAGGAGTAAGCCCCAGTTTTCAAATCCCTTTAACCTGGGCTTCCTTTTCAGGAGTAGGTCCCACTCATAATTCCCCTTAACCAGTCTTAATTTACTTTTGATTTTGGGATTCCTTATCAGGAATAAAACCTAATCATAAGTCCCTCCTAATTTGGGCCTCTTCCTTAGGAGTAAGCCCCAAGTTAGAGTATCCAAATCTCCATAAAGCACATATACCTTTATGGACCTTGTTCCTAGGTTTCTTCCCTAAAGTAAAACCCAATATTCATCTATTTTGGGAAGTCATACATACATAGTCCCCACATCATTACATCTTTCATGGCACAATTGTCTGGTTTCACCAATACCTCTTGTTTTTCACACCGAGCATGACTCACGTGAGCTTAGAGTGTAAAATCAATCATGACATCTTTCTTTGAGTCATCAATCATGCATAAACATCATACTAATTTACTCAAACTACATGGGTTTTGATTCCTTTTCTAAATAAAGGATACGTAGGTAGCCCATCTGCGGGTACGATCCTAACACTGAAATAATCCATGTCCTTCTGAATGACAATAAACTTCAAGTGCCCCACTGAGTGGATTTAAAACCAGTATGGTCATTATAATGACCAAGAGACTTTGATATAATGTATTAAAGGATACCATTGACTAAGAATCTCTAACAAATATAGATGTTTCTCTATCGATGAAGAACCTTGAATACATATAAAAAGATTATCTAAATTTCCTTATATGTAAATCATTGATTGTCAGATCTAAAGGAAAGCTCATTTTATACTTGGTAATTTAATAAGGATTCACGAACATAACTTAAATCTATAAAGAGAGTCCCGAAGTAGACAATAATTCCCCTCAAAAAGGTGTGATGAGTCCGACCTCCCATCCTCTCAACCAATGCAAATTCTTAAGCCTCATCAGTTCATAACTAATGAGAACCTACCTTTGGAAAGTAGGTCCAAATGGATATGGAATCATTGGATGTTTCTGGTTCTATGAACAAACCTGTTAGAAACCGCTTGGAATGTTTGAACCTTAAACCAACGAGTTCATCCCCAATTATAGAGGAAACAAAAAAATGGTGAACCCGATGTAAATCCTTAACCAAGTTAAAATGATGTTTTACCTATTTGTTAGGCCCCTATTTTAACTCAATGAGAGGGCCAACAAAACAATCAATAACATATGTACTCATCCAAAAGATGTAGTGGCCGAACTTATCTTGATTACATCTGTTATATCAAATAGGAACTCTTTTCAAAGATCTTCTGTGTTACAGAAATGGATTCTCTTAAGTTCACACCCGTGAATACTTCTACTGTGAAGGCCTCTGCTTCTACTCCTACTGGATCGTCATCCTCTCTAAGGACGACATCACCTACTCAATGTCTTCAATGCTGGGTATAAAATGCGCTGGTTAAGGAGTACCGTCAAAATGGTACTATTCCAACTATGGAGGCCGCTCGACAAGCCCTCCAAGTCAATAATTCACCCTGGTTGTCCGGACAGCGATGACCAGCAATCAAGAAGTAGGTGGTGCCAACCACCGTCTCCAACCGTTTCAGGTTGTTATCCCTAGAACGCAATCACCATTCACTCCTGTATTCTGGGGAGGTGAATGAGCAGGTCCCTCAGGGTCTTAATTCAAGGAGACAAGAGTCCTTTCCGAGGGCTCCCATCAAAAATCGCCGCCAGACTCGTGCGGTAGTGCGCCCTCAACATGATGAGGGTATCATCTCCAGGCATTCAACTCAGGTTCCTCGAATCCGAGCAGGCAAGACGAACCGCCAGAGGTGAAATCCGGTCAACAATGAGCAGGTTCTCATCTCTACTATCTCCGGAGAAGTCCACCACCCTAACTTGGTGGCAAGCAACGAACATGAACACACACTCGTCCCTTTTAATTCCGCTATCCAGTAGACTCATCTGGAAGCAGCACGCCAATACCACCAGGAAATTCCGGCAGAGTACTATAGACAGGAACATACACCTGTTTATAAATCATCAGCTAGTCAGCAGGCTCGTCTGACTACATATGATGGAGCTCGCCAACCCAATGTGTTGACAACTGGTAAATATGCACATACACCTTCTTACACTCATCAGTCCTGCCAATAGCCTCGTCTGTCAGTATTGAAGGAAGCTCGTAAACCATGTTCGGCGGAGTTCAATCAGAAGGCACATACACCTGCTAGTATTGATCAAGCCTACCAATAGTCTCATTTGGTAGCATTCGGAGAAGTCAGTCGGAAAGCTCCGGCGACAAACATGAGGCAGACTCAACTCTCTGCCCCCACACATGAGTACTGTCAGAATTCAATGATAGGAAAAGGAGGACATAAGCAGGCACATACACCTACTCCAAGCACGGAATGGACGTATATCCTCGTTCCGGCCACTGAAGTCACCAAGCAAATTTTTTCAATGGTGAAAGAGCAGAAGCAAATCCCTGCTCATATTCTAGATGCCTGCCAGGATATTATAATAGCTTTAGTAGCATCTTAGGGAAAGACACATAAATCTACCCCTACTAGTGGAGTGACACATCAACAGTTCACTCTAGAACAGACACACACATCTGTTCCAGTCCAAGAGGGTTGTGGGGTGTACTCCCCCATATCATACAAGCAGCCAAGTCAGGCACATACACCTGATTTGAGTGGAGATAATCAGCCTAACCTGATCATTTCTCCTGATCAGGCACATACACCTGCCCATAATGACCACTTTCATCAACAAGTTGTTCCCAAAGTGAGTAAGAAGGCATCTAAAAAGAAGACCCACCCAGCACAATCAAGAAATCAAGAGCCAATCTATAACAAGGCCTTGCTCGATACTGGAGTTCTTGATGCACTCAGACAATTATCTATTGCAACTCAAGATTCTACTCCCTTATTTCCCAATAGTGGGAACTTTAATTCCGAAGGTCTTCATCAGAAACTTCCTCATGAAAGTTGCTTCATGACAATTCGGTCGATCTTGAAGTTTCATCTTCAGATGAAATCCACAAGAACCCTATGTGTGGCCAGAAGACCAAGGAGAAAAATGTTTCATCTTGTTCTATAACCCACCATGATGGTCCTCCCCATGATGATGAATTTAGCTGTGAAATTCCTCTCCACATTTATAATGCATATTGCCTAGAAAATGCTCCAATGGACAATGTAGTGATGAGAAAGCCCTCTTATCTTGAGACACTTGAAAATGTGAATCCAATCATGTCTGATGCTTTACCACTAGCAGGTGAAATACTTTCTCAATCAAAATATAGCCCAGGGTGTAGGCCATTCTCCGAACCACCCCTGGGTCGTTCATCTTCTAGTTTGATCAGTGAATTCTCTACCGATCTTGTTGAATCCGATGAAGCAACAAGGAAGCACCAGCTCTAGTCTAATCAGGTAGAAAAATCTTCATTGAATGATAAAGAGTAAATACTGAATATGAGAAAACAGCTCGCGAAAGGTAAAGTTCCAGTCATGTTTTGGCCTTTGGATGATTCTCAGTATGACATTCCAGAGATGTTGATGGAAGATGGAATTCATGATATTCGTCTCAACATATGGAAAACTCTTTGTCAGTTGAAAAATAAAATATTATCTTATGATGAATATGAAAATCATATCAAGATAATATAAGGGTTACAATGCCAAATTGACTTGGCATCACTCTCATTTTCTCGATATCTGAAGGCTGAAAAGCAGTAGAGAGCCCTTCAGCGTTCATGCCTTGGTGCATTAAGAAGATTGCGCCAGTTAATTACCAATGCCTTATCTGGTATTCATATCAGGGGATGGGGTATTCATGGAGCGCTACATTTCAATATACTCTCCAGTCAGCAAAGCTCGCCGAAAATGGTCTCATGCAATGTTATTGCCCATGGCCGACCACAATCAATTGGCTTTGTTTGTAATCAAAGGCTTGCCCAAGAATAGGCTTCAACTATTTATTCTCAAAATAAACCATATAGAGAACAAGTTATTGAATTACTCTTTCATCAAGCAAACAAGAATATTGAACAGTCCTCTCGTTTGAAGTAAGCACATCACCAAGTGACAGAAGTGTCAGAAATCATCCAACGGTCTTTTGAGATGGGTGATAAAAGTGGATGCAGGTTAATACATCCATCTGATTTTCGGACTAAAGTCCACAAGATCATGAGAGCTTTCAAGAAAGTCTTAGATATAGAATGTCAAGAACCACCCTAGATTTCCAGACTGTGGACTCTTTTAACCCAACCCTCAGAATCAACAAATAGGATTCGGGGAGTTGAGCAGGAACAATCCTAGTCCACTGGACTGGGGACTTTTTCAAATCCTCAATCTCTCCCTCAGAGAAAGTCAGTCTTCTCTCAATTAGTGAAGAATCCTCAAGAAGAATGAAGAGCCAAATTATCAGGATATTCCCTCCAAATTATGGTTCGTTAAGAAGTTCATGAGGGATCAAATCGACAAAAAGCAATGTCTCATGAGGGACATGGAAAAAGGAATTATCGTAGAAATTCCGATAGAAGGGATGCAATGCATTATGCATCAATTAATGTCATTAATGTCGTTGTTTCTAATCCACCAGATGAGGCTCACTCAGAGGGATCAGATGAAGTGGTTCATGCTCAAGAAGTTGTATGCACAGACACAAATGAAGAAGGTGTGCGTATGCGAAATCAAAGGCTTACCCAGAATCTGGGTGTTCCTTCAAGTAACCCACTTCCCCCTCTACGAAAGGGAGCCAACAAGGGGAAATACAAGAATCAGGTTACATACCCTTCCTTTGGATAAGGCCAATCGCTCTCACTAGAGTAAATATTTTCACAACAAGAGTAAGAGATGAAGGAATTAAGGAGGTTGAATGCAGAACTACTTCAGGGTAGTCTTCCTCCTAAGCGTGCTGGAGTCATTCATCCAAGGGAATTTATTGCGACTACTGAGATGGATCAAGAATATCCTCCTCTACCAGTACACCCTAACAAGTCTAATCCTATGGGTCAAGTGCAACAACAATTGGCGGTGCTACCATCAGTTGCAGTACCATCCACCACATCTGTCCAAACTCAAGTTATTGCACCGACTCAGGTCCAAGCTCAACCGAATGTTTCTCAAAAGTTAATAACTACCATTGAGTCATTAACATCTCAGTTAGAAGCTATGGAGGGAAAATGATCTCAAATTCAACCAGAAAATAGATCTTATTTTGAATGGGTTGATGCAATTCCCCCCCCATCAAATTTTGCAAGTACCACATTACCAATATTTAATGGTTCGGGATACCCAAAGCAACACTTAACACATTTTGTTTCTAGTTGCGATCCTATGATGGGAAACCCTCAGCAAAAAGAAGCAGTTAAGTTTAGGTGTTTTGTACAGTCATTACAAGGGCCTACTTTTTTCTGGTACGCAAGCTTGCAATCCCAATCAATTACCGGATGGGAAGATCTCCACCAAAGATTCCTTCTTCAATTCAGTTCAATGTTGCCAAAGACAACAGTTTTTGATCTTACAAATTGTAAGCAAAGGGAAAATGAAAGGGTTTCAGATTTCATTGCTCGCTAGAAGGGATTAACATATTCTCTGATCTTAGCACTCCCTCAAGAAGAATTGTTTCCAATCTGTGTGGAAAATATTCATGATGAATTACGCACGCCGTTGATCCTTGTGAAATACACAGGAGGGTTTTGAGACCTTAATTAAATCGCTCAACATATTGAAGATTCTATTATGAAGACTAAGGATAAAAATTGTGTAATTCCATTTGCTCTAGGAAGGAGAATGGGTAGAGTAGAGACTGCTACAATTATGCTTAAACAAGCACCCATACCTGCTTCTACTTCAAAACCTTCATCTTCTAGAAGGGCTCCACCTCCTGAGCGTCAGCAACAGATTCCATTTCGTCAATATGATAAAAGAGACCAGAGATGAAAATAATTTGAGGATTTGAAAAGAAAAGTTTACTCTTTCCGAAATTAACAAGTTCCTGGCTACTTCATTTTGTCTTTGGAAAATAATTTGGTTCAATTTCCAAGGCCCAAAAGGCTGAACAAGGAAGGAGATAAAGACCGTCCCAACTATTGCCCGTTTCATCAGATGTTGGGGCATCCCATTCAGGAGTGTTTTGTCTTTAAGGACCACCTGCAAAAAATGGTTGACTCGGGACAAGTCAAATTGAAAGGTTCTTCAGCTCAGGTAACATGTGTTACTACTACAGATCCAGAGGAGGAAAGCGAGTGGCAAGAAGTCAAGAACAAAAGTGCACAAAAATATAATGATTGGATGGTCAGAAAAACAATCAACCGAAATCATGCTATTTTGTGAACACAATTGAAGAAACCAATTGTGTCTTCTACTATGAATTCCACATCAAAGCCCCCTTCATCAGAGGAAAAATCCTCAAAGAGATGGCATTATTCAAAGAAAGAAGAAGAATCAGAAGAAGATGAGTATGTGTCAAAGCCCAAGTTGTCTTTGACTCTGGTATATTTTATTCCATCTACTTTGAAGCAATGGGTACCGCCCCACCAAACGGCACAATCTAAATTGGCTAGTTAGGAAGAGTATTCATCAGATGAAGAGTTAATCTTTGGTTATATTAATATGATTCATTTAATAGATCCTTATGCCAGTCGCAGTTTTTATTTTTTTGATCCTGGGTTCCCTATATCAAATAGAGGAATCAGAGGGAGTTCAAAAGGCTCAGGGTATAAGGGAAGACGTGGATCTTTCAGAGGCCACTATTCCAATTCTACCCCTTCTAAAACTATGTATGTGGCAGAAACTCGTGGCAGAGCCCTTCAATGAGCTCAACAAGAACAAGCAAGTTCTTCCTCACAAGGCAGATTCAGTCCTGACACAGTTATTCTGGAGGATCGGTTGGATGTTACACCTTCTTCATCTCAGTAATTAAATAGACCTAATCAGTCTAATCTTCCAAATCCAAGAGTATTACCAACTCCTACCCGATACAAGATGCATCAACTTCCAAGGCACCTGCTAAACCACATGTTCCTGTTGGGAAACGCAGACCTTTGGATCAAAAGTATGATGTATTGAAACACCTGGCCCAAGTACCAGCCAAGTTATCAATTTTGGATGCCTTGAATTTATCAAAGGATCTTCGAGAGGCACTCATTGAGGCTTTGTCAAGTCCTTAGGAGTTTGAAACTGAAATTTACGCTGCTGAAGCCTACCATGTAAAGAATAATCCTGCAGAATGTCATGCAGTGATATCTTTCACAAATGAAGATGAAGATGATGTCGTACATGAACATATTAGACCTTTGTATTTATTTGGAAAGGTAAATGGTATAGACATCCGAAGAGCTTTCATTGATAATGGTTCATGAGTCAACCTCATCCCCATTTGTACACTTCGTCGATTGGGCCTCACGGAATCTGATTTATCTCCTTCTACTATGATGTTACAAGGATATGATAAAAATGAACAAGAACCACTGGGCGAGATTACACTCAAAACTCAGTTTGGAGATCTTATATCCAATTCAGATTTCATGGTTGTTGATCAAGACTCAGCCTTCAACATATTGCTTGGAAGACCCTGACTACATCAACATGCAGATATCCCTTCATTATATCATCAATGTCTCAAATATTGTTTCGATGGTCAAGTTGGGACATTGTATAGTGATAAGGCCCCGTTCATGACATGTGAATCTCAATACATTGAGGCAGAATTCTACCAAATGAAGGGTAAGGAGAAATCCACAACAAGGGAGATTACCAAAGTTAATGCTCCATATGGTTTGGAAAATATTCAGTAAACCCATTTACACATGTGAGTACAAATTATGTGTTTCCTATCAGTAAAATTGACAGGATAGACCCAAATCAAAATACTCTTATGGAAACTTCCATAATTTCAATTACAACAATCAAGCCAGAAAGCATGGGAGAAATTGGTGATTCACCAAGAAATGATGAAATCTCAAATGGGGATGTCTTCATTTCATCCGCTGAAATTAAGCAAGTCTATACTTCACCAACCAGGCCAGAGGAAGTTATAGCAATGCCAGAGGTGAACGATGATGTCGATTTTCAATCCATCATCTCCTCTTTAATACTTAGGGAAAACTCGTCATCATCAATAGGGTCAGAAATGGAAGCTTATTCTTCAAGATGTTAAAATTTTAACATCTCTTCTGATCATGAAAATTCTACTTCATCATCTACTATGCAAGTAGAAACAGAAGAAATAACACATGTTGAATAAGAATGGGAAGATCTCAGGGATGTTCCTCCAGCATTTGAAGAGGGTATCTCTACCACTGTGGATGAACTCAGAGAAATAAATATGGGTACAAAAGAAGATCCACGCCCCACTTTAATTAGTGAGGCCATGACTCTTGAAGAGCAAGAGATGTATATTTCTTTTTTAAAGAAAAATCGAGATATATTTGCTTGGAACTATACAGAGATGCTAGGGATTGATCCTGATGTTTCCACTCATCGTTTGGGTTTTCCAGAAGAACATCGAGGATTCAAACAAGCCGCGAGAAGAACACACACAACCTATGCTTCCAAAATTGAATCTGAAGTGGATAATCCTATCAAAGCTAACTTCTTCAGAGAAGTTCAATATCCCAAATGGTTGGCTAATATTGTCCCTATGAAAAATAAGAATGGACAAATTAGAGTTTGAATTGATTTCAGAGATCTTAATCGGCATTGTCCTAAGGATGATTTTCCAGTTCCGATAACAGAACTCTTAATTGATGCAACAACTGGATATGAAGCACTTTCCTTCATGGATGGATATTCAGAATATAATCAAATCTGGATGGCTCCAGAAGATGAGGAATCTATAGCCTTCAGAGCCCCTCAGGGTGTGTTCTGCTATCGGGTAATTCCCTTTGGCCTGAAGAATGCAGGCGCAACATATCAGCGTGCCATGCATCGTATCTTCAGACCCTTTTTAGGGAAGTTTGTTGAATGTTATATGGACGATTTGGTGGTTAAATCCAGGCAACGTTCTAATCACTTGGATGATTTGGAAGTCATATTCCACAAACTTCGGCAACATAATTTGAAGATGAACCCCTTAAAATGTGCTTTTAGGGTAACCTCAGGAAAATTTCTCGGTTTTGTTGTACGCCATCGTGGTATATAAGTCGATCCTGAGAAGAAAAAGTCAATCCTTGGTATGTCACCCCCTCTAAATTTGAAATAATTAAGAGGACTTCATGGACACTTAGCATATATTCGGCGTTTCATCGCCAATTTGGCAGGCAAAAGTTTACCTTTCACCAAATTGATGAAGAAGGGAGTCATTTACCAGTGGACTGAATAATTTCAAGAAACATTTGATATTCTCAAGAAGTATCTCTTGAGTCCACCGAAATTAATGCCACCTGTTTAAGGAAGACCACTTATCCTCTATGTAACAGCTTTAGAGCGATCATTGGGTGCCTTTCTTGCTCAGAAGAATGATGCTGGGAATGAAAACAACCTCTACTATCTCAGTCAGACTATGCATGAAGAAGAAACCTGATATTAAAGTATTGAGAAGTGCTACCTAGCATTAATATTTGTAGTTCAGAAGTTGAGACACTACCTGCAACATCGCGAGGTCTAATTGGTATCTCGCAATAACCCACTCAAATTCATCCTTAGTCATCCAATGCTTACAGGACGTCTAGCAAAGTGGGCAGTTATTTTGCAACAATTTGATATTCAATATGTGTCTCAAAAGGCAATAAAGGGCCAAGATCTAGCTAATTTCCTTGTTGAACACCCTTCAGTAGAAGATACATCGTCAGATATTGAACTTCATGACGAAGAAGTCTTATTTATTCAAGATAGTATTCAAACATGGGAAATGTACTTTGATGGTGCTTCCAGAAGTCCAACAGGGTGGAAAATGGAAAATACTAAATTCAACAAAGTTGGGTTAGGAATTGTGCTCATTTCTCTAGAAAAGGCAGTGTTACCCTATTATTTCTCATTGTTGGGAGGCGGTACAAATAATGAAGTAGAATACCAAGCTCTCATCGCAGGATTGGAGTTGGCACTTCAAGAACAAGCGAATCACTTAAAGGTGAAAGGTGATTCAGACCTGATAATCAAACAAGTCAATGGGGATTATGCCATCATAAAAGAAGAACTAATCCCTTTGTATGATTACATTAGAGAGTTAATGGTGGAATTTCCTACGGAACTGACATTTTCTTATGTCCCGAGATCACAAAATGCCCAAGATGATGCACTGGATAATATAGACACAACTATGACAGATCCAAATCAGGACGAGACAACCATTAGTATTTCCCACCATCATACAATTTCACCTTATTTTCAAACCAGAACAGAGGAAATCAATGAAATTAGTCCCATTCCTGAACCATATGGTCATACTACAGGATGGATGACACCTATCAGGGAATAACTTCAAAATGGAACACTTCCACCTGATAGAGCCGGGAAAGAACAAGTCCGAAGACGTGTGGTCAATTTCACTCTTTATGATAGCCCAGATCACCCAGAGAAAATTCTCTACAAGTGTGGTTTTGATGGAGTTCTCTTCAGATTCATTGATGGTGAAGAGACAATGGCTGTTACGAAATAAGTACATGCAGGAGTCTGTGGTGCCCATCAGTATGGACACATACTATCTGATCAAATTAGAAGGCTTGGATACTTTTGGCCTTCAATGATACAATATTGTGTTGATTTCACAAAGAAGTGTCATTCTTGCCAAGTACATGCCAACTTCATTCATTAACCCCCAGAGTTGCTTCATACAGCTAAATACTCGTGGCCATTTTCCACATGAGGAATGGATGTAGTGGGACCTTATCCTTCGGCTATAACTAAGAAGTTGAAGTATATTCTTACTACCACTGACTTCTTTTCCAAATGGGCAGAGGTAATACCCATCAAAGAAGTCAGTTCTAAATGCATTGTTAGCTTCATCAAGTCTAACATAATTACCAGATTTGGTGTCCCTCATACCATATTGACGGACAATGGCACCAACTTCTATTCATCCAAGGTGAGGAAGTTGTATCAAGAATACAACATCAAATCCAATCATTCATCTCAGTATCATGTAGTGGAAAATGGCCATATAGAAGCCTTTAACAAGACTGTTTGACATATACTACAAAAGATGGTAAATAAAGATAAGAAATCATGGCCTGATAAACTCTTTCATGCTTTATGGGATTATCGGACCACCACCCGCACTACAATGCGGTCAACTCCATATTCATTGGTATATGGAACGGAAGCAGTCTTGCCAATTGAGGTTCAATTAACTTCGCTCAGAGTATCCATTTTTGATCAATAATATACATATGAACAGTCTCAAAAGCGATTGGATGAATTGGAATGGTTAGATAAGAATAGATTGTTCACCCTACACCACTTGGAAGTCTATCATAATTGAATAGCACAAGATTTCAACAAAAAAGTTCATCTTCGTTCATTCGTTCAGAGAGAATTGGTATTAGTTCTCAGAACTCCAATGATACCAAGAAAGAAACCTCCCAAGATTGAGCCAAAATGGGAAGAACCTTATTCAATACATAAGGTCTACTCCAATAGAGATTATTCTTTAATCTCAATGGATGGAGAACTCATCACTACTCCAACCTATGCCATATTTCTGAAGAATTATTTTGTATAAACACAAAATACACCATATGATCCATACATATGACCTTAAACTATTGACATTTATTTTGTATAGAAAGAAGTTAAACGACATCATCAGTTACGGTCCATGCATATGACCTTAAACTATTGGCATCCCTTACGTCCAGCAAGACGTTAAACTGCATAACCTATGGTCCATGCATACGACCTTAAACTATTGGCATTTCTTTTGTCCAGCAAGATGTTAAACTGCATAATCAATTACGTTCCATGCATATGACCTTAAACTATTGGCACTTACGTCCAACATGACGTTAAACTATGACGTCCTAACTACATGACGCTAAACTGTACAGAAGTACCTTACATTCAGAAAGACGTTAAACTACATAACCAACAGTTTATGCATACGACCTTAAACTATTGGCATCCCTTTCATCCAACATGACGTTAAACTATGAAAAAATCCCTAATACGTCCAACATGACATTAAACTGTGTCTTCTTTGTCCTTACTACATGACATTAAACTACACAGTCCCCCTTTCGTCCAACATAACGTTAAACTGTATTGTCCTCATCATCTTAGCTACAGGACGCTAAACTGTACAACACCCTTATTGTCCAACATGATGAAAAAATGTGTTCATGTCCAACATGACATTAAACTATGTCCCTATATTTGTCCTACATTATGTTAAATTGTATTTTGTCCCTGCTACATGACACTAAACTGTGCAGCACCAATAGTCCTCACTACAAGACTTTAAACTGCATAGTCCCTTAATATGTCCTACATGACATTAAATTGTGCATCGTTAAAGTTGTTGCTACCTATTATTTCTCACACCGAGTATGACTCACGTGAGCTTAGAGTAAACTTCAACCATAACACCCTCTCTGGGCTGCTAACCACGCGTAAGTCCCAACATCATTTTTTAGGTTGTTGTTCTCAAAAACAACTTGATCATCAATTCATTCTTTAATTGAACTATGTAAACTTTGATCCTTGCCTTCTAGGCTGGGTACGTAGGAAACCTCCTAAGGTTCAGGCCCTAAACCAATCTCTTCACATCGGTTCACCTCCATCTCATACGATGTTGATTCATGAAGCCATTCCCAAAATCAATATCTTTACATTGGTTCACCTTTTTCCTTGTTATATGACGTTAAACTGTACAACACTTTTGCCCTGTATGACAATAAACTACAACATTATTTG
Source organism: Viscum album (assembly GCA_963277665.1). Taxonomy (NCBI): domain Eukaryota; kingdom Viridiplantae; phylum Streptophyta; class Magnoliopsida; order Santalales; family Viscaceae; genus Viscum; species Viscum album. The sequence continues at coordinate 1,039,044,235 of OY728126.1, forward strand.
ATACCCTCACCTGAGAGGGAATCATTATTTACATTGATCTCCAATAATGTTATATTCCAAAGACTATGTGCATACATGGTAATGCCTGAACCTTTTATCTTGGATCAAACCATCATTGCACTAAAGTCCCATTTTCACCCTTCACTTGTACGAACCAAATCCGAACATAGGGTATTTCTAGAACTATGTGGGCTTGATTCCCATCCTCACGGGATACATAGGAACGTTCGATCATCCCTCTAATCCAGCCCCAAGTCTTTGGGCCTAATCCCAAATTCCACTTTCAGTCTCCTGATTAAAAAGTCCTTATGAAAACACACAATGTGTATTCATTATTATGGTCTGAGATTTATGACCCTAAAATAAGATCTCTCATACTTTCATCCCACAAGACATTAAACTGTATTTCAAGAACTACGTATGGCTTGATTCCCATCCTTATGGGATACGTAGTGAAGTCCAATATTTCAATTCAGGACCCAACCACAACATGATTATGGTTAGCATTGATATGTGTATCTCTAAATACATTGGAAAATACCCATTTTTATGTGTCATAATCCTAACCTTAAATATTTTCAGATCTTCATAACCCTTTTCTCAACTTCTGGTCACAAAATGTCCGAAACCTAATAGTTCTTTTGCTTGACTATACAGCACGTTCCCTTAGGCGGCCTTGCATAAGTAGTCTACATAACGGTCTTGTTATCCAAAAGATTCTATTATTTGACTATGAATCCAATGACCTTAGGTGGCCCTGTATAATTCAACCCCCTAATGGGTTTGTTAAATAATGGTAACTTCATTATTGGGACGAAGACCTCTTTTTTCCTTATTGGTCTTATCAACAATATGTAAGGATCCGCAGAAAATAGCCATCCTTAACATATTTGTCCCATGTTCTTTTTCATGATCTGAAAGTATTCAAGTCTGTGATTTATATTTCCCCTCCCTACGTTTGGGTCAAACCTTCGTAGGAGTGACATTCATCCAGTTCTTAGACAATCTTGTTTGGAAATATCTTCTCCATATTCAAGTACCTTTCTCCATACAACAAACTCTATTCTTTGGAAAATTTGAATCCCCATAAACTTCCACTGACTTTTTAGTAGTAGAAAAGTAAATTTCTGAGAGTTATTTTTCCTGATTATGCAGCACATGCCCTTAGGCGGCCTTGCATAAATAGTCTACATAACAGACTTGTCAGCTAAAAGATACTATTATTTGACTATGCATCCAATGCCCTTAGGAGGCCCTGCATAATTCAAACCCCCTAACGGGTTTGTTAAATAGTGGTAACTTCATTCTTGGGAACTATTTCTTCTAATGCCTTTTAGCCTTTTTTCATGTCATCCCTCAGGTTCAAAATTTCTTAAGTCATAGTTTATAGATTTCTCTCATACTTGAGTGTGGTAATATGTTTTCAGATAAATTGTTAAGGAATTGAGTCAATTTTAATCCATTCAGTCAAAGATATTTCGACCTTAAACATTATCCTTTTTTATGTCCGACGTTCATGACTTTAAACTGCCCACAAAAGACAAGGGAACTCTGAACAAAAGTCAAGTTCCAGCTCACTAAACATATGTTTTGCATGATTTAGGTAATATTGAGCAATTAAAAGATTCAAATTTTGTAGGGTTATTTATAATAATCCTAGCAAAAGTCAAACTATGCTTACCAGGCCCATTGGATTAGGTAAAAATTTAAAGCAGGTAGCAGGAAAATTCATGAACAAATGATTGAAGATGAAAGTGTTTTTCATTGATGCATAAGAAATAAAAGGACATCCATAGACTAGAGTCTCTTATCTTTTTCAGTAATTACAAGAGGCTTTCAACATAACTCTTCATTTGATTCACAACATCTCGAGCTTCATCAGCATCCACCTGTAATTCATTCATTCAACTGGATACAATAAGAGATGCAGTGATACCATCTCTTCTTGGAACAATTGTAAAAGAATGTTCTTGAGTGCGGTTTGAGAAAATTTTCTGCTGATCAAACAGTGACTCTGTTTCTGTCCAATAGACTTGGAAGATGGATACATGGATTTGAGAATGGAGCATTGGAAGTAAAGAGCCATTTGGAGAGAGTACTCTTTTAAGATATTGTTTCTAATGTCATGATAATCTTCACTCCATCAACCGGCAGTGGAAAACATATCAGCCCATGGTTTTCCATTTTCAAATCTTCAAGGAAATGGCATGGAAGAAAAATTTGAAAGTTCACACCATTTTTGTTTCTATTAATGCAAAACATAACTGAAATAGAGGAGTAAAAGTGCAGATGCATCTCAAGAAGATAGTTCTTTGCATCTGGAACGTTGACTCCTTGCAGATGACCATGCCCATATAGAGGCAAGTAAATACCCTGTGGGAAATTAACATGATATTTCATCAGGTAATTGGCCAAATATAGGAGAGTACTGTCACAGACAGTATAATAATCATGGCCAATGATTCTCATCATATCATCAACTCACTTTCTATCCAGTTCATCAGCCGTTCTAATTAGTTTGGGAGCCATTTAATCTGCACAAAAGTTGAATAATTAACTCTTAAGTAAGTTGATTTTTCATAAATTTTGTGAAGAAAAGTGAAAAAATGGCTAAGGCATTAAGGCGCGCAAGTCCCAAAATTGGCACGAAAATATAAGTGTGTTGCACAAGTCTTGGCGCGCAGGTATCACCACACAAGTCCAAATACCTCTACAGCAGTGCGATAGAAAATAAGCAGCGGAAAATAGAGCAACTTGCACAGCGAAGGTAACTTGCGCGGTGAGAGCTCGAAATTCTGAAATTTGGTGCTTTGCGCAAGGAATGGCCACATATATATAGGCCAAGCCTCAACCCTGTGCGCCTAAAGCCAGTGCATGCAACCAGTTGCGCCGAATCCTGTGCGACTCGTACTTGTGCGGCGCCATTTGCGCACTCAGAACCTGTGCACCGCCTTTTCTTTGGTTTTCTTCTTTTCCTCAGAGTCACATCTTTTTTTTTTCTTTCGGATCCAACTCTGAGGGGTGAATTTTGTTGAAGCTCATTTCCATCACAAGGTCTAAACGAATGTAGAGGGAAATACCTTGAACCCAAAGTAATTCATCCTTTGAGGAAACATCAAAAATTGACAAAGGCATGAACAAAGATTCATTTGCACTTGGGTCGCACAAGTTCCATCAAAGTCGCGCAAGTATACTTGCGCACCGCTTAGTGGTCGTGCAGGTGACTTGAATGCCCTCTTTTGAAATTAGACTAGGGTCTTCACCAGCCTATAAATACCCCCGGTGGGCCCCCCATTTCAGAAGAAAAAATTCCAAAAACTCAGATTTGAGCTCCCGGTGCCCTAGTCTCTTCTCGAAGCTTCCGAACAAATCTAAGGTAATTTGTTACCTAGAACGGAAGATCAAAAGAGGGGGGAGAAGGACTAAGTGTTGAAACTCATCAATACTTGCATGCTTAAGTGACCAGTCCTTAAGGGAAATGGCCACACTTGCGCGCCGCCTTACTCCTTCAATAGAACTTGCGCGCCACCCTTCTGGAATTCCCTAGGGATAATACTAAGGGCTTGAGCCAAGTCTCGCCCAAGTATTTCCGTAAGGATTGACCGTCGCACAAGTACCCCTGTGTCGCGCAAGTATACCTGCGCGACCAGGACTTGCGCGCCCACGTAGGACTTGGGCGCCCCTCTCTTTTTGGGTGTCCTTCCTGCCCATTTCACCTCCCTTATGCCTATCACTACTGGAAACATGATCTTTCCCAACACTTCTATACCAACGGTTTGTAAAAACCGTTGGTATAGCTACCATTTCCCAACGGTTCACCCAACGGTTTTGGTGAACCGTTGGGAAAGAGTGACCTTTCCCAACGGTTTACCAAAACCGTTGGGAAAGGGTGTGTTTTTGAGGCCCTTCCCCAACGGTTTTGGTGAACCGTTGGGATAGAGTGACCTTTCCCAACGGTTCACCAAAACCGTTGGGAAAGGGTGTGTTTTTAGGCCCTTTCCCAACGGTTTTGGTGAACCGTTGGGAAAGGTCACTCTTTCCCAACGGTTTTGGTGAACCGTTGGGAAAAAGTGGAAAAAAATCCAGCATTCACCCAATGAAAAATACAACCACCCAGAACCTATCCCAATGGTTTTCAGAACCGTTGGGATAGGTCTATCCCAATGGTTTTGACAACCGTTGGGATATGTTCATTGATTTTTTTCCAGATCTACTAACCGAGAACATTATATAAATCAAAATTTTAAATAATTATGATAATACATATATATATTTATGAAATTATGTTTACAAAAGTGATGTTAGCTTCGTGGTTAAGTCGTTCGATTATAAACGAGGGGTCCTGGGATCAAATCCCAGCGGATGTTTTATTTTTGGAATTTATATACCAACGGTTCCATTACCGTTGGTATAGATTTCATATTACCTATACCAACGATTTCCAAAAACGTTGGTATAGGTCTATACCAACGGTTTTTGGAAAACCATTGGTATAGACCTATCCCAACGGCTTACTTGGCTACGGTTCTCCAAACCGTTGGTATAGGCTATACCAACGGTTTGGAGGCCTATACCAACGGTTCCAAACCGTTGGTAAAGGTTAGTTTTCCAGTAGTGTATCCACCTCTCCTATTCAAGATTCAGCCTTCAAAACCCTCTTCAAAGCTATTTATGGCATGATTCCTTTGTTGGATTCCTTATCTGAAAGGAATTCTATGGAACATCTCTCAAAAAACCTAGTGATTTAAACATCTTTATGTCACTAAGGTTAGAGATTTAATTCATTCAACCTCATCCTTTAAAGATGAGAGAATCCTTAACTTGAGCCTTCTTTTTAGGAGTAAGCCTCAGTCCAAGTTCTCTTAATATGGGCATCCTCCTTAGGAATAATCCCCAAGTCCCCTAACCTGGGCATCCTCCTTAGGAGTAAGCCCCAGTCATAATTTCCTTAACCTGGGCTTCCTTTTCAGGAGTAATCCCCAGTCTCAAAGTCTACAAATATGGGCCTCCTCCTTAGGAGTAAGCCCCAGTTTTCAAATCCCTTTAACCTGGGCTTCCTTTTCAGGAGTAGTTCCCAGTCATAATTCCACTTAACCAGTCTTAATTTACTTTTGATTTTGGGCTTCCTTCTCAGGAATAAAACCTAATCATAAGTCCCTTCTAATTTGGGCCTCTTCCTCAGGAGTAAGCCCCAAGTTAGAGTATCCAAATCTCCATAAAGCACATATACCTTTATGGACATTGTTAAAGGGTTTCTTCCCTGAAGTAAAACCCAATATTCATCTATTTTGGGCAGTCATACATACATAATCCCCACATCATTGCATCTTTCATGCCACAATTGTCTGGTTTCACCAATACCTCTTGTTTCTCACACCGAGCATGACTCACGTGAGCTTAGAGTGTAAAAGTAATCTTGACATATTTCTTTGAGCCATCAATCATGCATAAACATCATACTCCTTTACTCGAACTACATGGGTTATGATTCCTTTTCTAAATAAAGGATACGTAGGTAGCCCATTTGTGGGTACGATCCCAACTCTGAAATAATCCATGTCCTTCTGAATGACAATAAACTTCAAGTGACCCACTGAGTGGCTTTAAAACCAGTATGATCATTATAATGACCAAGAGACTTTGATATAATGTATTAAAGGATACCATTGACTAAGAATCTAAAACAAATACAGATGATTCTCTATTGATGAAGAACCTTGAATACATATAAAAATATTCTCTAAATTTCCTTATATGTAAATCATTGATTGTCAGATCAAAAGGAAAGCTCATTTTATACTTGGTAATTTAATAAGGATTCAGGAACATAACTTAAATCTATAAATAGAGTCTTAGAGTAGACAATAATTCCCCTCAAAAAGGTGTGATGAGTCCGACCTCCCATCCTCTTGACCAATGAAAATTCTTAAGCCTCATCAGTTCATAATTAATGAGCACCTACCTTTGGAAAGTAGGTCCAAATGGATATGGAATCATTGGATGTTTTCTGTTCTACGAAAAAACCTGTTAGAAACCGCTTGGAATGTTTGAACCTTAAACTAACGAGGTCATCCCCAATTCCAGAGAAAACAAGGACAAATCTCCGTCAGGAGATTTGCAGGACAAATCTGCACCGGGAGATTTGTCAATATACTATGTATGTTTTTATATACTTATAATTATATATAATTGTTTTTGTACATTATTATGTTTATATATTAAATTTCAAAATAATTACATTAATATATATGCATGCATGCATTTGGGTACTTATATTTATATGTATTTATGATTTTATATATGTGTTTGTATACACTTATGTATATATACACATGCATGTATATAAGATTATGCATATAATTACATATATTTTTAAATAATTATATTAATATATATGCATTCATGTATGTATATAATAATATTTATTTTTATGTACGAGTGTATGTATATGTATGTATGTATGTATGTATGTATGTATGATAATATTTAGATGCATGTGTGTACATGTATTAAAATATACCTACAAATATTTACATTTGTATATACCTATATGTGTGTGTGTGTGTCTACATATGCATACACTTATATTTGTAAGTAATTACATTAATTATATTTACATATATTTGGATTTATATATATTTATGTACTTATATTAATATAGATTTATATATATTTGTATGTATGGACTTTTTTTGAGAGGGAAATAACTTAAATAATGTTTATATATATATATATATTTATATATGTACATTCTATGTATGTAATTATGTATGAATGCATTATACACACACACACACACACACAAATTCATTGATTTATTTATTTTTTCACACGTGATCAATAATATTTAGATATATTTATTGATATGTTGGTATAGAAAATTTAATTTCTACATAAAGTGTATAAAAAATACAATCCAAATATTATACAACAAAATATATGTTCTATGTATAATTATATATATGTTTATGTAATATATGTATGTAAGTGTGCAAATATTTCTATTTATATATACTTGAAAATAATTATATTTGTAAATACTTTTATATTTTCATAGGTGCATGCATGTATATACATGTATTTTCATATACTCATAGATAGTTATTATTGTAAATAATCATAGTAATATGTATGTATGGAATTATAATATATATATATATATATATATACTTGAATACACACACACACACACACACACGTATACTCATTAATTTTCTAAAAAAACCATCTTTATATAATTTCTAATGTATTTTGTTTGTATAAAAAAATAATAAGTAAGAATTTTTTAAAAAAGTGTCATAAATTTATACTGTAAATCCGTACTTATATATGGAAAATTTAAAATTCAAAAAAATTCATCATATATGGGTTTATATTTATTAGTATCGATGTAATGATCACATTGGTGGTGAAAGATTGAAATTACAATACTATTTAAGCAGAATATATTAGATCAAATATTTTTGGTAGAAAAAAATGAATGCATGAGAGAGAAAATGAATTACTGATTAGCACTGGGGCATGCATATGGGGGTTTTAGGTAATTAAATCTATTGTCATTAAAAAAAGATGCTAGAAGGAAGGAGATGACACCAACTATCTCTTATCTACGTGTCACTATCAGAAGCCCGAAATTATTCTCCCATTTCAATTGGGAAATGGAGGTGATTAAATCCACAAATTTTATCGATATATTTGTACTTTTCTATTCGATACTCCAATGGAATTCAATTAAAATTAACTAAAACCAGCAGAGTAGTCATTAAAACAATCACACTAATTTATAATATCCCCATTAATACATTAATACATGTTATGTACATTACATTTATGGTTCAATAGATATATATTTTTAGTTGTTTCCCCATTGAAACTTCCATGCATTTTTTATAAAACTTTCACTAGTAATTTCAGTTATTTTATTTTAAGAATTTTTAGTGGAATGTAATCTAATAGAGCCACTGAAACTATCACTGTATTTTATGGCATCCCCATGAATAATTCTATGAACATTACTCTAAAAGTTTTTCTGGTTTGTGTGATAGAATCTCTTAGTTGATCCCAACTAGAATTTCAATACATTTTCACATAAACTTACACCATAATGTTCAGTTATTTTCCTCTAGGAATTTCTGGTGGAAGGTCACCTAAAATAGTCATTGAAACTAGTACTATAATTTATGATATCCTCACCAACACATGTTATTCACATTACATTAAAATTTTTGGTGGTTTGAGAAAGAAAATTGTGTGTTTGTTTCCCCACTAAAAATTTCTTGCATTTCCACTAAAACTGCCATCGAATATTTTAGTTATCTTATTCTAGTAGAATATCAGCTAATATAGTCACTGAAACTATCACTATAATTTATGTTATCCCCACCAACACATGGTATGCACATTGCTCTAAAATTTTTCATTACTACATATTAGGATAAAGACATCGCTAGAAAAATCCTTTAACAATGATAGACAAATGTTTTTTTCCTAAGCATTGTTAAAAGGCCCCCCCTTATCAGTGTTTTTCTATCACTGATAAAAGACATACTTCCATAGTGTGCTATTAAAATCACAGCATGTTGTATCATGAAATACAGGTATATGAAAAATTTATAATTTAATTTAAATAAAAATTACATAAAAAATACAATAAAAACACTATATTATAGACATTTCAAACATTGTTTTGTAAAATTACATTAGCAAGTGAAATTTAACAAAAACATTAAAAAATATCAATGGTTTCATTGTCTTTGGAAACCAAACCCCTCTAAAAAAGCACTATCGTGGTATATTTCCAAAAAAACCACCCCAATTCGAGAAAAATAATCCACCTATATAATAAAATAGTTATTATGTTAGTAATACTAAAAATAAATAAATTATACATTATTAAACAATATATTAATAAAATTTCATTTTTAAACTGAAACCACATATTTTGAGTCATACTAGTCACACCGTGTATCATATTGAGGTGAAAATAATTCCTACATGTCACAAATGACTTATGAATTGTTTCCCTAAAGTATCAAAATAATATGAATTTGTTTTCTCATTTTTAGTATGTCACATGTGTTTTGAACTAAAATTTCATTTTTAAACTCAAAACACACAGTTTGAATGATACCAAGAACACCGTGTGTCAGATTGGGGTGCGGATAATTCCTACATGTCACAAATGATATAAGGACCTGACCTTATTACATTACATAATCTTGAATTTAGTCAAGAAATTACTTCATTTTACATTAAGTATCTTTTCAATTTTAGTGATTTAGATAATATAGACATAATACATTCATAAAATTACACATTATTATAGAGTGGATACAATAAAAATAGTATTCATTTCTTCCAAAATATAAAACTTTTCAAATGAAACATGATTTCTTTGACAATTATTCAAACATTTCACTTGTATTAATTATTTGTATTACTCATCCTTATAACCTATGAAAATCATTTAAAAACATGGGATGAGCACAAAATCTCATTAAGGGATATAAAAATAAGTAAAGAACACGTTAGTCCATGAACACTTGTAACACATGAAATCATTTTCAAAAGACATACTTGTCACCCATATATACTTTGTGAAACATGAGATTTACACAAGATCCACAAAAAACATAAGAACATAAATATAATAATAAAGTTATCTTAGGTAATTACTTATATAATCTTGTAACACTCTTGACTACCTTATAATTTGTAACCCTCACGACTACCTTACAATTTGTGTAACCATCGCAGTTACACTTGGAGTAACCATACAACCGACCTCCAACTTACACATACCCAATGAATTAGAGGTAAATATAGGTCCCACACTTCATCATAAATAATTCCTAATAATCAAAACATAATCATACAACATGAATAATTTCATAAAAACATTACTTTTGAATGTTGTAAAACAAAGTTTAAAAAGAGGATTTTAAAGGAAAAGCCCCTTAGAAATATCATATAATTCAAGTGAGACTTAATAGAGTGGATTAAATATATATATGCACTGTAAATACACACAATTAAACATAATATAAACAAAAACCATCACACAAACAATTTTAATACCACATAAATAACGAAGTATAAGGTTAACCCAAAGAATGGAAAACGGGTTAAGAATTCCCTTACCTTGGGTTTGTATTACTTCCAACTCATTTAAAACTCCTGTATAATGGTTAAAATAGTGTTATTAATATCTTACAGAAAAATTTACATCTTTATAATACCTTATATGATCATTTCAGTACATCATTTCATCCTTTAATTGTTAGTATTTTATTCCTTGCACTGTTTTGGGTGAGTTCTTTACATGATTTTCATGATCAGTTCATGATGGATTGTTCTTGTCGATTGGAAGTGAAACTCTAGAATTAGAATGGATTAGTATTTAAATATTTATAAAACCATAAATTATACCATTTATCATTTTTAATTCTTACATGAGGATGATTCATAAGTTAAAACATTAATGATGTTCGTTTAGATCATTTTAGTGGTTCTTTGATAATAACAACCTCATTTTGTTTTATAAATTAAAACCATGTGTACAAAAGAATTACAAAACCATGGATGATACATAATACATATATTATAACCTGGTTCAACCATAAAAATGGTTTCATGACCAGACTTGAAGGAATTAAAGCAGATTGAAGCCATATCGTCCACGATGTCGGTAATTCGACACATCACAGACAATGTTTTTAAGCCCTTGAATAAGTAGGGGAGGAGAATAGATTGATGAGGAATTTTCCAAAAACATGAGAACATCCAAAATATAAAATATTATGAACACCAGTTTTTTAAAATAATTTTCTGAATATTATTAATTTAATTTTTAAATAAAATCATACTTAATTCAAAAATTAACAATTTTAAAACTATAAATGCTTTTATATCACATTAAAAAATTAACCAAAATGTCATTATCTTCAAGACTTAATAAAATAAAATAATAGTACAATTTAATATTCATTAGGGTCATAGTACTATTCATAAGGGTATATTACTATTCACTAAAAAAACAAGTTGGTTCCATTAGGCTCTAAATAACTTACTGAACACAATTGTAGATGACTGTTTTTAGAAGTTCAAAACATAAAAGTGGAAAAATTATTTTTAAAGGATAGTTATAAATATATACTTTAAACAAAGTTTCATTCATTTCCATTTATTGTTTTTAAAAAAACCTTGGGGTGTTAAAAATGATTTATGGATTATTTTCCTAAAGTATCAAAACAATATGAAGACATTTTCTCAGTTTTGAGTATGTCACTTGTGTTTTGAATTAAAAACTCAATTTTAAATAAAAACACACTTTGAGTCATATCGGTCACACTATGTGTCAGATTGACATTCGGTTTATTCCTATACATAAAAATGGATTAAGGATAATTTTTACAAAGTATCAAAATAATCCGAATGAGTTTTAATATTTTTGATTATATCACGTGTCTTTTTTACTAAAATGTCAATTTAAACTGAAAACATGAAATTTGAGTCATACCAGCCATGTTGTGTGTCGACTTGATGCGAGACTAATTCATACACATTAAAAATTACTTATAAATCATTTTTATAAATTATAAAAACAATATGATCATATTTTCTCAGTTTTTAGCGAGTGACACATATTTTGAACTAAAATGTCATTTGACAAAAAAATTCATTTTTAAACTCAAAACACACAATTTGAGTCATACTAAGCACACTGTTTATCAAATTGATATGTGGCTAATTCCTACACATAAAAATTAACTTATAGATTATTTTCTTAAATTATCAAAACAATATGAATGTTTTTGATCAGTTTCGAGTATGCGATGTGTGATTTGAGCTAAAATGTGAATTTTAAATAAAGACACACTTGGAGTCATACCGATCACACGATGTGTCAGATTGATGGGCAGTTGATTCCTACACATTATAAATAACTTAAGTATTATTTTCCTAAATTATAAAAAAAAATACAAATGTGTTTTCTCAATTTTGAGTATGTCACGTGTATTTTTTACTAAAATGTCAATTTAAACTGAAAATAAACACTTTGAGTCATATCGGTCACATCCGTAAGAACCTGATTTTTCTTTCAGGTATAGATCCTTTTGAATTTGATCCAATTATTTATTTTGGAACTAATATGGATGACTAATGTGTTCATAGTTATTTCATGGGTTTCCGGGGCTTATTCGGAGCTTGGAACCCCGATCGGTGGAGAAAAGGAATGGGAAACATGGTTAGTAGAAACCGTGCGAACCAGTATGCACATTTTCTCTAATAATTTGAGGGCTAAAAAGCAAGAATCAAGAGGCTGCACAGTTTGAGGAAACCATGTGGATAGGGGAACACACCCATATGGGGGAAACTATATTTTTTAGCAGATCCATTTGCATGATTTTCACATGATTATTCAAACCGTGCACGTGAAACCATGTGGGGTCCCACCTCAGAGAGTGGGAGGTGCACAGTTGGCACACAGTTTGTCCAACCGTGTAGCCAAATCATGAAAACTTATTTTTATTAGGTAAAATTACCTAAATTACCTTAAATTTATTATAATCCTACCCCTTCCTCCTATTTCCCTTTTCTAATGCTTGAATCTCTCTTTCATCTACGTTGGAGCTCCCAAGTACCCTCCTAGTTTTTTTATCAAAATTCTACATCTGATCTTGGATTCGAGAACCGTTGGTCTCATTGGATTCCTCTAGGTAAGATATTCAATATTTAGGCTCTGTTTTTCATTTCATTTCTCCTCGATAGGGTTATTTTGGCACAAGATCATATGACCTATTTTTAGGGTAGTGATCTGTTCTTCTATTTTCTTATGATCCAAGCCAAACTAAGGGCTGATACTAGATGAGTAGAGTGTTATAGGCTCTAGGTAGGTGGTTTATGACTCACCCCTTAAGTATCACCATTTTATAAACTACAGTCGTTGAGCACATGTCGTTTCATTGAGAAATTCTTATTAAATTCATATTCCATGCTTGTAATCAATATGTTCATATTCTAGATCCCCTTATATACATGATCATTATTTCATTAGAGGTTGATGCCTCAACACCGACCACCATAAGTAGGATGTTCCCATAATTATGCCTCAAAGACCCATGTGGGTCTATCTGTGCCACCGTTCAGGTGTTCTTTGACTTGGCCTTTATAAATATAAGTGTATAATAAAATGAAATAATTGTTAATGAATATTACATCATAATATCAATTAAACCTTATAAAGTAAGTGTTTAAATCAATTAAATGAATCCTTAATTATTAAATGGAAAGTATACCAATATATTTCACTTGGCCTAGTAATTATAATTTAATTGCATATGGTTTCATGTCCTTATCCCACCTTTTCATGATTATGAAAGGTAAAGTAATGAACCTAATAATTAAATATGAATGAAAGTAATAAATGGTCACATGTACTTTTTATCCTTGTCACTTAGTATTAAAAGCAATGGAATGAACCTCCTAAATTATTAAAAGGCATGAGTATTACATGGCCTTAATGAAATAATAAATTATGTATAAGGTGCCTATTGAATATAGACATTTTCATATTTATAGGAGTGGTCAAACTTGATCCAGCATTGGATTCCCAAGAGAATGCCTTGAGCACTTAGAGGATGCCATTCTGATTCAATGATCTGATTTCCAAGGGAGATACCCACCTTGGAACATGGTCCTTGTTTACCAATGGATTCCCAAGATTATTTATTAGGATCCCTTCCCCATCTTACACATATTAGGATGCCTTGGATACACTCCTTGGATCTATATTGACATCTTCAGACACATGGCGCCATGAATTCACCCCATAGGGCCCAGTCATGATTAGACCATTTTACCTTGGATGAGATCCTTGGACTCAATTAGAACTATTTATAGTGGAATTCCTTGGGTGATTATCCTTTTATTAAACTCAGACCCCTTATAGCCAGGCTACATGTTATTATTGAGTTGGATTGATCCCTGAGGTCAAGTATGACTTGGTTATTACCTGAAATTATTTCATTGTTATCATCATAAAGGGTGCCTTGGTTATTACCTTGGACCCTCTTTGATCATTATCAGTATTATAGGATGCCCTGGTCATACCTTGGATCCTATTACTTCACTTATTATAAACTGAAACATAAATAATTAAATGATTACATGTTTAGAGACATTACCATCTAAGTCCATTTATACATGTATGCACACTGTTTTAGTTTATATACACAGACTGGATTGTATAAACGTTGTTGTTGGTGGAATACTTAGATTTATCTCACACCCTATCTGAGACGTCGATGGAACCCACGAAGATTATATGTATGTGGGTATTGAAAAAGTAAGCATCCCACTTTGGACACCTAATCTAGACCGCTTTATTTTTTATGGATATTCGTAGAAAATGACCGGGATAGTGCTCAGGATGCTTTGATAGTTTTTTTATTCTTTTTTATTCTTTTGTATAGCATGCATTTCCTACTACCTTGTATCCATGATTTCTAGTTTTGTAGATACATGAAATGATATTATCATTTTTTATATGATTCAGTTTCCATCTTTGAGAATTATTATTTGGTGCTTGGATGTTTATTCTTGTATTCCTATGCTTATTAATTTATTATACCACTTATTATATTTACCTTACATTACATATATTTTGTGTTACACTATGGTAAAGAGGTCATAGTCTCCCCACATACGCACCCTATGGCCTCTCTGCTAGTTGAGAACTCTAGAATATGGTGGGGTGCACTTGAGGCCATGTGGACAACTAGGTTTGGGGAACCATTGAGTGGAACCTAGTTCGGGACATCACAAAGTGGTATCAGAGTAGTTTTTATTTTCTTTTTTATTATTGTTTGGGAATATAGATAGTAGATTAGAAACATGATGGAACTTGATTATAAACCATTCCTGGGAGTAGCTAACCCATGTTTGGGGTAAACACCAAGTTTCCTATGAATGGGAAATTGTTGTTCTATATTTTTCCTATTAAAGTTGATATACTTTCATAGTTGGGTGATTCACATGATTTGTGGTATTTGATATGACTTAATGATATTATCCTTGGTTTGATGAGATGAAGGTGAGGAAAAATCTTTACATACATTATAACAGGAACCTAGAATTCACATGCCATGCCATATAGGTGCATTTCACCGCTTGCATTGATTGTGTTTCCCGTGATTGTTGAGTGATCCATGCTTGTTATATATTCTTATGTGGATAACATCTTCTACATAGTAGTGAGTTGGTTATTTAAAGTTTTAGCATCAATATAAATAGTGTTTTCCCATATAGTTCTATGGTGGAATCTTAAATAGCCAGTTTATACCCATATCATCTATGTACCTCTAGTTACATGAGTTTCTATTTGGCTGCGATTGAGTGATTTATAGTTTTAATTCATGAGGTGTATGGGGCCTCATGGATTGGAATGGGTAATTTACTGAGTTGATCGATTGTATATTACCCATTACACTCTGAGAAAAAATGTAGATGAGGCTAAATTGAAATTGATTGGGTGTCAATTTTAGTGATAAGTGTATGGGGCCTTATTCACTGGGAATAAAGATCTATTTAATCAACTTTGATATGTGTATATAATAAAATGAAAACTGTAAAAGTAAATCATGTATTATAAAAATAAAAATATTTACAATAAATGACAAGGAAAAGTGTGATCAACCCTTTCACATATTAGAACCCCTATAAATAAAAATTAAACACTTACCAATACCCTGTCCTTTTAAGTGGATAACTGGGTTAGTACCTTGGGTAGTGAGCCCTTATTCTTATGAACTACTTCTGTTAGTGATTATAACTGCTCTTAAATCTTGTTCTGAGGTGTGTGCTTGGAATTTTTAGAGCTATTCCACCACAAAGTCCTTGAGTCATGCACCAGGAGGGTGGTGACGACCATGCTTCAGAGGTGGTGGGCCTAGAGCCACCTGTGATCCCTATAATAGTTACACATGAGGCACCTATTGCTCTACCTGAATTGGGAACTGACACTAAAATTTATGAGGGTTTCCTACACATGATGCGGTCTATGCAGCATGCTTTATGACCTACACCTACAATGGATGATCTGACATGTGATTTCCAGCGACAGCATCCTCCCATCTTCTTGAGGGATGGTAGTCCACAAGTTGTTAATTATTGGCTAGAGGACACCTTTGTTGTGTTAGATATGAATAAGGCGAAGATACAAGAGGGGGTGAATTTTGATCCTTTAAATAATTTTATAGATTCAAAGTATCCCTATTCACATATAGTGACTATCTCTCTATCTCTCTTAAAGTCAAGTATGCAGCGGAAATAAACAAAGACAAGAACATAATGATGTATAGTGGTTAAGGACACAAAAATCCCTTAGGCCACTCCACCGACACTCTTTCAACAAGTCTGGTGATTTTACTAGTAAGCCCTTTTATTGGGGACTTCCACAACTGAGTACAAGCAGTTGATAAATTTAAAAATAAGGCTTTTACAAGGCCTTTTGGTTCTTTTACAAGGAACCAAATGATCCATAACTTAGTATGAGAAGCTGAAACTCCTTCACCTTCATGACTAAGTCTAAGCAGTCAAAACTCGAATAAATCAATAGATATTGATTTAATTAAGAACACAAGTTTTTCTCATAGTTTTAGCATGAAATTGATAGATGTATTTAATATTTAATAACGTCCAACAGTAGCAAAATAATATTCAATGCTACACAAGATTTCATTAAATAGCGATAGATAAAACACCAGACAAATGTATAACCATGTATATCTCTAAAGTGTAACTCTGATTAATACTTTTTTGAACTTTAAAAACAAGATGTAACAATAAGATACAGCAGTAATGACATCAACAACAACAAGTCAATCAGATAGATCTAAACATGTATGTTTATAAAGTGCAGATCTGAAGGTGAAAATACACTATTTTCCTTCTATTATATTCAAAATACAATCCTCTCAATATTTATATTGTAAGTCAAACATTTATAGGTCAAAACATCTCCATAAATACTCCATAATAAATAAAAAATATTTGAATTCAAAATCATTCAAGATAGTTATAAATTCCCATAGAAATAAGAATGATTTAATCTATTTAGTACGAGCCTTTGATTCAATTGTACAAAAACATTAAAATGATATTTACTTCCCTTGAGACCATTACATAAATCATAGAAAATATCTTTAATTAAAACTCCATTGCTGAATATTCAAACATAAGGTTCCTCCAAATGAGGACAAAAACTTAAAACATAGGGTTGAAAATGTATGGTTGTTCACAAACATAGGGTTGATGAACATTACATTTATTCCTTAAACATATGGTTTTTTCCAAACACGGGGTTGCTGATCTATACTTTTCTAATAGCATAGGGTAAATGATCCATACATTTTCTTACAAATTTAGGGTTTCCAAATGATACATTATGATTATAAACATAGGGTATGAACAATGTTTCTAGAACACTTTTAAAACATGTTTAGAATACTTAGACAAATATTCTTCTATAGATCAATGGCTTTTGTACACTTTCAGAATAAATATTCTAATGAATATTATCTTCCTAAAACTCACTTAAGGAAACTTATTAGTAACATAAATGTGGGTGTTTTTGAAAATAAAAACCAAAAAGAAATTAATGAAATTATTTAATCAACACATGCTCAAAAATATCTCCCTTTTTTATGATCACAAAACTCATTAAAAAATCATAAAATAAATATTAAATTTATAACAATTTTTGGAAGAATAAATTTCCAAAAACATAAATAAACTATGAACACATTTACCCCCTTTCATATTTCCTATTGGTTTATGTTATGAAAATTTATAATACATATAAATTTCTCTAACTTCTTAAAAATATCCCTCATAATGATAAACATATAAACTCCATCCCTTTTTTTGACATAAAAAAGATGAGAATAATAATATAAACAACCCCAAAATCCATGCTTCCTTCAAAATGATATAAAAATGTAATCAAGGAGCATATGATTTTTTAAAAAAAATAAAAAAGTTTTTTTTATTAATTCATGTTATTATTGAAATAAATTCCTCCAAGACATAACATAATAATATTAAAGGAATTAAAATATTTTCAACTAAAATTTTCACATGTCATATTTAAACAAAATTATTTATTTATCATATTAATAGAACAATTTACCAGATATAATGAGATAATTAAATATTAAATACATGATTACGCAAGATAACTAATAAAATTATAAAAATAAATTACAAAAATAATTATAAAATTATTTACTAAACATAATTTTTAAGAAAAAATACAAAATGATGATAATAAACTACAAAAATGATGAAAATTTAGGGTGTTAGGAAGAATTAGATCAATCAACCAAACCTTACAAACTTCAAATTTTCTCACTCAAATCAGCTAAAATCATTGATACTTATTCTATTACACTTTGAACATATCTAATTCTTTGATATAGAAAATAAGAAGAATACAGGTCAACCAAGAACATTGTCAGTTTATCAAGGTCCATCTTAGTAATAAATTCCCTTTTTGATTAACTCTATCTCACTTAACATTTCCACTTTAAAATATTCATTTTTTTTGAAATTGAACATTCTTTCACATTATGATAATCTATTTTTAGTTCTTCATGTGACTTTCATATGCATTCAGATCAGTACATAGCTTCAATTTTTCTTTATTTAAAGTACCAACCTTAAATAGAAGTTATTCATAGGACATTACACTTTTGATCATTTGAGATGAAAAAACTTTTGGTTCTTCATAACCATGAACTTAATTATCTTTTTAGAAGATTTTTCAAATGAATACTTAATATACAAAACTGACTATTCTCTTAATAGACCAGAATAAGGATTACCTTTAATTTTATTTTGAGAAATACTTTACACTAAACTTGAAGTTCTTGATCGATTCATCTCCGCTTCGACTAATTTCATAAGTCTTTGAAAAATATTTTTCAAATAAGACAGATAAATAATTTAAAAAGTTTTAAGAAGAATATTCTAGAGTTTTAAATATAAAATGATATGTTTTTCTCTAAAAATATGTAGATAATGCTTCACATTATTAAGCCAAAAATACATAATAATCATTATAGATTTTAATTTTTGAAAATACATTTTTACATAAGAGTGATTTTCTGATTGAAAACATCACGTAAATAAATAAAATTTTAAGATCATGAAATAAATATGATAATAAAATATAAACCTTTAAATAATTAACCAAGTAATGTATTATCTAAAGATTAAAAAAATGTTTATAAATATTTGAAGTTTCAACAAATCAATTAGGTAATACACTAATACTTGATCCAAAGAGTAAGTAAGGATTTAAAAATAAAAATCTCTCTCCCCTAATATTAAATAGTTAATGCACGATAAGTATATATATGAAAATAATAATTAAATACTTCATGGATTATAGATTCTAGTTCTAATGATTTTTTATAAAAAACTACTTTAGAGTCAATCTCTCCTTTAGTATAGATTTCTACATATCAACTAGTTGACCAATTTGATAAATTAACAATGTAGTTCAATGGTGTGTTGCTATAAACACATCAAATACAAGTTCCTTTTGGTACCCATATGCTTTTGGGTCTGACAGTGTTATCAACTAAATCTTTGGGTAACCAAATTTATTTATTTTGTGTAGAGATTCTACTATTAAAATTAAATAAATCTTCTAAAAAATAAAAATTCTTAACACCATAATTTTTCAGTTTTCTAAAGAAACAATCATTTTCATAATTCCATTAATAATTCAATAAAAACATTTAATAGTAGACATTATTTTTCTATTTGAATCAGGAAAAAATAATTCCTATATAATTTTAGTCTTTCACCATTACTACCAATTCCAAGTTTTCCTTTTGGAATTTTATTTTTACTAAAAAATTAATTTAAATATTTTTCTCCTTTGATAAGCACACTTGAATCTTGTTTTAAATTATCTACTTAACTTAAAAATTATTTAATTTTATCTTCATGTAGATCACATGAAACTTTGGAAGTATTAGATTTTAAATTATCAAGTTGTTTTGAAAAAATATATTTATCTAAAAAAATAGTATTATAAGATTTTATAAGATTTTATGGTCTATTTTTAAGGATTAATATTTATCTTAAAGCATGAAACAATATCTATTAATTTCATCTTAATAAAGTTTTTCTGAATTTGAATTATGAGAGAGTGAATATTTTACCTCATCAGTATGAGCCATAAGACATAGATTTTCCATTTTATTTTTATGCTTAGTCTTTGAGTCCATAGTAGATTCTTTATTAGAATAAAAAGTATCACTCCATCTTGTCTTCATAACTTTATTTCCTTTCCTTTCATAATTATCTCTTATCTGATCTTTGATCATAAAAAATTTAAACTTTTTATTTCCTTTTTCCTTGCATTCATAGCATCTATATTTCTTATCATTTTTCTTTGTCCTTTTGTATAGTTTTAAATTTTTTTTAGAGAGATCTGATATATCTTTGTTTGATTCTCTATAACTTGAATCAAATTATTAATCCATAATAGTTCTAATATAATCTTCATTATTTTTGACAAAAACATGATTTTTAGCTTTAGATTGTATCTCAACTTCATAAATCATCAATGTACCAATATTTTATTTCATTACTAATTTCTTAATAGGTGTGGACTATCATATAGTGGTAAATAAACCACTCTATTTTGAAGGTAAAACTATAAGTACTTTTAATTCTCAATCTAATTGTGAAATTGGATCTCCCAAGGAAGAACCATTGTTGACTATCACAGTCAGTATCCCATTCATTTGACTGATTCTTTCACTATTATTCATTCTGAAAGTATCAAACTTTAACTTTGCGGTAGTATTTGTTTGACATTATCAGTTCCTTCATAGGCAACATAATTAGTTCACCACATTTCATAGGCAGTGGAACTTTGAGATACGCTATCAAATAAATCAGTTCTTAAACTATAAAAAATATCATTCATTTCTTTTGAATTGAGATCATAATCTTTTTCATCGATCACTATCCCTTTTTTAAAAATTTCCCTTATGAATTTCATAAGGCTTGAAACCCTTTAAATAAATTTTTTCCAAGATTATTTAAATATATAATCATGCAAGCCTTCCAGAATCCATAATTATCACCATTAAAGTAAGGATCACAAATCATTGACATAACTTCTTTGATATCAATCATTATGAGATTTTACTTCATCTAAATCTTTAACCCACGCTTGTTAGAGCCAAAATAAATCTCCAAGTTTTCACAATATCCAAAAAATATTATATCACTTGATTTTCTCCTTTCTTGATTCTTTGATACCTTTGTTGATATAACTATAGAGCATGATCCTTTGGTATCACTTGTTTATAATAGAATATTCAAGGATTTAAAAAAGAAAAATATAGAATCAGATCCCTTATTTTAATACTATTTGTTGACATTGAATAGAAATAGATTTCTAGAAAGAGAAATATCTTCTGCAGAGTCCAACCTCTAATATTACATTTTAGGTATCAAATCAAAACAATTTTCAAGGATTTATAAAAAGAGAAATATATCAGCATAGCACTTCCTTTAATACCATTTGTTGGTATTAGTTAGAAATAATATATTTTTAAATATTTTTAAGAAGAGAAATATATCCAATGGATCACTTCCTCTGATACCTCTTGTTGTGTCAAATATGAGTAAAAAGAAGATACAAGAGGGGGTGAATTGTGATCCTTTAAATACTTCGATGGATTCAAAGAATCCCTCTTCACATGTAGCAATTATTTATTTAGATCTCTTAAATTTAAGTATTCAGTGGAAATAAACAAAGAAAATAATACAACAATGTATAGTGGTTTAGGTCACAAATAACCCTTAGTCCACTCCATCGAAACTCTCTTAGCGATTTTAGTGATTTCACCGGTAAGTCCTTTTACCTGGTAATTACACAACTGAGTATAGTAAATTGATACCTTTACAAATAAATATTTTAAAAGGTATTCTGTTTCTTTTACAAGTAACTTAATCATCCATATCTTAGTACAAGAAGCTAATACCCCTTCACCTCCATGAATTATTTCGATCAGCTGAAACTCTAATAAATCAATAGAGATTGATTTAATCGAGAAAATAGGTTTTTTTCATAGTTACAGCATGAAACTAAAAGATGTATTTGATCTTTAATAACACACAATGACAACAAAATAATCATCAACATTGCACTAGATTTCTTTAAAAAGTGATAGAGAAAACACCAGATAGACGTATAACCATGTATGTATCTAAAGCGTAACTCTGAAAAATTATTTTTTTAACTTGTAGAGGAATATGTAACAATAAGATATAGAAGTAGTGACAATAACAACAAAAAGTCAATCTGATAGATCAAAACATGTATGTATCCAAAGTGGATATCTAAAGGTGACGATGCACTATTTTTCCTTCTATTATATTTAGAAGACAATCACCTCAATATTTATACTGTATGTCAAACAGTTCTAGGTCAAACCATCTCCAAAAATACTTCATATTAAATTGTGAATATTAAAATTCAAAATCATTCAATAGAGTTTTAATTTCTCTTATAAATAATAATTATTTAATCCATTGAGTACAATACTTTGATTCAATCGTAAAACAATATTGAAATGACATTTAATTCCATAGATATCATTGAAGAAATCATGGAAAATATCATTAATTAAAACTCTATTATTGAATAGTCAAATGTAGGGTTCCTCCACATGACAACAAAAAATATAAATATAGGGTTAGCAGCATACGGTTGTTCACAAATGTAGGGTTTATGAACATTAAATTTATTTTTTAAATGTAGGGTTTATTCCAAACATAGGGTTGTAGATCCATAATTTTCCAACAATGTAGGATAAATTATCCATATGTTTTCTTCCAAACATAGGGTTTCTAAACCTTATTTTATGCTTATAAACATCAGGTATGAATAATTTTTCTATAATACTTTTAAAACACATTTAGAATACTTAGAAAAATATTCTTCCATAGATCAATAACTTGTGTACGCTTACAGAATAAATATTATAAAGAATATTATCTTCTTAAAACTCACTTAAACAAACTTATTAGTAACCTAAATGTGAGTGTTTATGAGGATAAAAACCAAAAAGAAATTAAAAAAATTATCAAATCAACACATTCTCAACAATATTATATATCTTTGAGCTTATGGAGATTTCTCCAAAGAGGAGGGTCAAGATCGATGCCTATATACTACGTGATTTATCCAAGTGTTGGTGGGATGTGATTACCCGATATGGTCTTCATCAGGGCATGGAATGGGATGACTTCCAGACTATATTCTATGAGTACATTTTCTCACATAGACTAAGAGATGACTGAATCAAAGAGCCTATGAATATGGAGTAGGGTGCTATATCTATTATGAACCATTTGGTGTATTTTATTGAGTTACAACACTTTTCTCCGCTTCTAGTTAGTGATGAGTTGTCGTGTGCTAGATGTTTTGAGGATGATCTTAATTATGTAATCCATACTTAGGTGAATGTATTTATCCTACCTAATTTCTATGAGATCATTAATCAGGATCTTATCACTGAGCGTAACCTAAGGGAAGGTCGTAGTTCTAGGAACAAAGGTTCAATTTCGAGGCATGCTAATAGTTCTTTTGATAGAAGGAAGCATTCCCTTGAGGTTTCCCATTTGAATAGTGGTTACCAGAGTATCCACACTACCAACTCTACTATATTCCATCAGTGTGGATAGAAAGGGAATCTGAAGCCTTAGTGTGATAGAGACCCTTTGAAGTTCCATTCTTGTGGAAATATGGGAATTCTTGAGAGATTCTATCAGACCTTTCCATATGCCTATAGTGGAATAGGATCCATACTAGCTCCACCTTCAAGGTTATGATCTTTAACGCCATGATAGATAGGAATTTGAAGTAGCACTGGTAGAACAATCCAAGGAGTAGGTCATGGATGTGGTATCTAGAATTCTAATTATCAGCATCAACAGAGCGAACTTACTCAGGGTAGTCCATTAGTAGCATAGATCCATGGATCAAGTCAATTACATGCTTTACATTTGATACTCAAGGATCAATGTACATGACTATTGACTATACAAGGTACTATTCTAGTATCCTCCACTATTGTATATTCTTTATTCGATATGGGTGCTTCACACTCCTTTATCTCTTTATTGACCATGGAAAGTCTTGGGATAGAAATTCAATACTTCTGTGGTGTGAGGACACTAGATATGATATTGGGTGTATGGTCCTAGAGCATACGCCAGTGTAGGGACTACCCCTTGAGGTAGGCTATTATCCCTTCTTTTGGGGCCTCTCCATACTCGAGATGAAGAGATTTGGTATCATTCTTGGAATGGATTGGTTGGTTCCATATCCCACCTATGTGAACTAATATCACTGTAGGGTGTCGTTTACATCACCATACATCAAAAATTATATTTACATGGGTGATTGGAATGTTAAGGTTAATAGAGCTAGACTAAAGCATCATGTGATAGGTGGAGTGACATCCCATATTTCAAGTCGCTTCAAGGAAGATCAGGGTTTACATACAACTAAATTCCCTCCAATAGTATATTATTTAGGGGATGTTTTTCCTGATGATTTTTCTATATTACCACCTTAGGGAGAGGTAGAGTTTACAATCGATCTCATTCCAGGATTAGCTCCAGTGTCCATTCCTCCATATAGGATGACACCTACTCATATCCAGGAGCTCAAGATATAGTTTTAAGATCTAGAGGCCAAAGGTTTTATATGGCCTATCACTTCCTCTTGGGGTTCATCCATGATTTTCACCAAGAGGTGGATGAGAACATTTGGTTATGCGTGGATTACCTATGTCTAAACCTACTTATGGTTAAGAACTGGTATCTATTTCCTCAAATAGATGATCTCTTTGACCAGATCTGAGGATCTAGGGTATTCTAAAATATTGAACTAAGATTGGGATATCATCAGGTGTGATTCAGTCCTTTAGACATACATTTTACAATTTTTAATAACAGGTAAGGGTGTAATTTTGGCCCGGCCCAGCCCGACATGCAAAAAATTGGGCCGCTAGCTACTATTTAGGCCCGTCCGGGCCGGCCTAAACATCCCCATGAGACAGCCCGAGCCTGGACTTGGGCCAGCCCAAACCATCGGTTCGGGCTGGGCTTTTTTAGGCCGGGCCGGGCTTTTTTGAGTTGGGCCATGGTCGACCTTTATTATTTTCAAAATTATTGTTTGTTTTAAAACTTGTTTTAAATGTTTTTATTTAAACATTTTTTAACATTTATTTAAAAAAATTACATTTATTTTTAAACGGATATTTTTTGTAAAAATGTTTATTTTATTTTTTATTAACATTTTACAGTTAGTGGATATGTTTTTTTGTCTAAATTGATTTATATATTGTGAATATATATATATATATATATATATATTATTTTCAAATTGTAAAAAAAATGAGGGGTTTTGGAGGGTGCGCAGCAGTAGGTGAGTTTAAAGACTTTTTATTTAAATGTATTTTTAACATTTATTTAAAATATTTTTTTACATTTAATTTTTTTAACTTATTTATAAATTTCTAAGCATTTATTAAATTTTTTATTTAAAAGTTTTTATTTAAACCATTTTTTAACATCTGTTTAAAATGTTTTTTACATTTTTTAATGATTAATTTAAAACATTTTTTAATTTTTTTTAAATGCATGCTGTTTATAAGTATTTTTTTTAAAAAATTTAACATTTTTCATATTTTAATGTAAAAAGTAATTTTTAAGTGTTTATTTTAAAAAAAATTAATTTAAGTGTTTGTTTTAAAAACTTTTTTTAAACATTTGTTTAAAACATTTTTATTTAAACATTTTTTTAACTCTTTTTTAACACTTGTTTAAAATGTTTTTACATTTATTTTTAGATGTTTAATTTAAAAAGTTTTTTTGAACGCATGTTTTTTAAATGTATTTTTTTTAAACCTTTAACATGTTTTATGTAAAAACAATTTTTATTAACATTTTATAGTGGGTGGATTTTTTATTTTTTTCTAAATAGATTTATATATGTCTATAAATTTATATATATTATGTGAAAATTGAAAAAAAAATATTAATTAGGGATTGGGGGTGCGCTACAGTGGGTAGTGGGTTTAACACGTTGTTATTTAAATGTTTTTTATCATTTATTTAAAACTTTTTTTTTACATTTATGATTTTTAACTTATTTATGAAAATTATTTTTAAGCGTTTGTTTAATTTAAAAAATTTTTTTAAATGTTTTTTAATTTATTTTGCAGGGTAGGTCCGGCCTGGCCCAATCCTATTCGGGTTGGGCCGAAATTACAGCCTTAGGGGGTGTGCAACAGTGGGTGAGTTAATTTATTTTCTAAATAGATTTATATATGTATATATAGTATATATTATATATGCAAGTTTCATCATATTAAAAAAAAATTAATGAGGTTGGGGGTGTACGAACATCATTGTGGGAGTAGTTATTTTTTTATTAATATATAATAAGTTATTATATATATATATAATATGATAAAATTTTAAAAAAATAATTAGGGGTTAGGGGGTGTACTGCAGTGGGTTGGTTAATTTTTTTTCAAAATAGATTTATATATAATATATGAAGTTGCAACATATTTAAAAAAAATTAACGAGGTTGGGGGACATGCACAAACATCATTAGGTGAGTGTGTTTTTTTGTTAATATAAAATAAGTTATTATATATATAATATTAAATCATTGACACACACACACACACACATATATTATTAATGAATTTTTAAAAGCCACACTTAATTGATATATATTATTAATAGCTTTATATATATATATTATTAATGTCTTTGTTTATATATATATATATATATTATCATATCATTGATATATATATTATTAATGGATTTGTTTATATATATATAATATGCAAGTTTCATCATATTTTAAAAAAATTAATGAGGTTGGGGGGTGTGCACGAACATCATTGAGTGAATGTGTTATTTTGTTTAATATATGATAATTTATTATATATATAATGTTAAATTATTGATATATATATATATATGTGTGTGTGTGTAATATGAGAAAATTGTAAAAATAATAATTAGGGGTTGGGGGTGCACTGCAGTGGGTGGTTAATTTTTTTCCTAAATAGATTTATAAATGTATAGCATATATAATAAATGCAAGTTGCAACATACTTACAAAATTAATGAGGTTGCGGGATGTGCACAAATATCATTAGGTGAGTGTGTTATTTTTTTATTAATATACAACAAGTTGTTATATATATATATAATATTAAATCATTGATATATATATATTTTAATAGCTTTGTTTATATATATATATTATATTAAATCATATATATATATTATTAATGGATTTTTAAAATCCACACTTAATTGATATATACTATTAATGGTTTTGTTTATATATATAAATTATATATATATATATATATATAATTATATATCGTTGTAGACACACACACACACACGCATTAATTTTTTTTACAGCAGCTGGACTTCGTACGGGCCAGCGGGTTGGACTTTTTCAGGCCGACCCGACCTAACTCGTGGGCCTTTTTGGATAGGCCGAGGCCCAGCCCGATGAACCTACTGCCCGAGCCAGGCCTGGTCCAATGTGGGATTTTCTGGACCGGGCCGCTCAGGCTTCCGGGCCGGGCCTGTCGGGCTTTCGGTCCAAAATTACACCCATAATAGCAGGTATGGTCTATATGAGTATCTTGTGATGTCGTTTAGTCTTACCAACATGCCTACCATTTTCATGTATTTTATGAATAGGATTTTCCATCCCTATTTGGATTTTTTCTTGTGGTATTTCTGGATGACATATTGATGTATTCTCACACTCATAGTGAATATGATCAATATCTTGATCTCATTTTGAATACACTGAGATAGAATCATATTTATGATAATCTTGCTAAGTGCTAATTCTGGATCAACAAAGTTCACTTCTTGAGTCATATTATCTCAAATTCAGGAGTATAAGTTGACCTAGAGAAGGTGAGTGTCACTTTTTCTTTCGAGAAACCCAAGAACATGTTTGATATATGAGGTTTCTTGGGGATGGATGTGTCATGAACCAACCCGGGTCGACCCTAAACCGGTCACCCGAGTCGGTCCGTGACATGGCCCGAAGGACGTTCCCGATCCTCACGGGCTGGAAACTAGTGCCGGGAATCAAAATAATTTAGTTGGGAATGATTTGGCCCATCACAAAGATAAATAATCATAAACTGAACAAGTAGATAAATAAAGGAAAATAAACCGAACAACTTGGCAGAGGAAAAAGGAATAAATGAATCATCGTGACATACCTCAGGTTACCCCGTGGTTCACCACGAAATGTAAACCTCACTCACTCCCAAAAGCAATCTAATACTAAAAATTTCAACTGAAAAGTAAATTAGGCGTGAGCACTGATATGATCAGTAGGAATACCAAAATATAACCAAGTCCTATGCCCTTGCCTTTAGTAAGAAATCTAATCATGCCAGTTTGAAAATAAGATATAATAAAATAATGTTTTTCCTTCTTTTCAAGTTCAAGTCACAAGTTTTCATTTTCAAGTAAAGCATTTATCTCCCACTACATTTTCAAAATAGGTTCCAAGAATGCATTAACCTTCCAAGATGAAAGGAAACCAATTTAGATTAAAATATGGTTTAAAAAAATAAGACATCAAGTATGACTAGAACACGTGGGACCCTAGAGACCTCATACCTCGGTGAAACATGGCTTAGAAACCACGATCCTCAGAAAACGTGGACTAGAAACCAAGACCCTCAGTCATCCATATATTTAGTTAGTGTTTTAGTGTCAATGTTTCTAGATAAAACAAGGACGAACCCTTGCTGTGTCATCTAGCATACTAGTCCTGGTCCACCCACCTAGATACCCAAGTTTCCCATTGTGCTCTATTTCAAGTAGCGGCGAGTTTTCTTTATTAATAAAACATACATGTACATAAAAATTTCTTTATCTAAAACCTATTCAACCTCTCACCACTATTCTCCCTCCTTAAGCGCATCCCCCCTCTTTCATGTCACACAATGAATAAGCATCAAATTAGGCACATAATAAAACATTCAACATAAAAATCATATTCTAAAACCAAGGGGGCGTGCCTCAAGAGAGGTTTTTCTTTTTCATAAAACATTATTAAAGTGCCAAACAAGCTTAATTACATAAAGGGAACACTTTTTACAACTATCCGACCAAAATTCCAAACACATTTGGAAATACTCATTACCAAATTAAAACCACTTAGGAAATCAATTTTCAAGAAAAGTCACTTAAGACCAACGACGTTTGAAATGTATTTCAATTTCCAAAACAAAGGCATAATCATTTCTAGAAACCGCAACCAGATTTCATAGCAATAATATATAGCATAAATGTAAAACATATTTTTAAATCAAGAAAGAAATTATGGAATTCAAATTAAAGGCATAGGCATAGGGGACCTACCTCAAACATGTCACTATTTTTCAACGACCACTCGAATCGACATTTGATGCATACACACACATGAATTTATACACACATATATATACACCCCTAGATGCATTGCACATATTCCCTATGCCATGAGGGAATATGTAAAAATAGGGAATATATATATATGCCTTACCCTATGCATGTACATGTAGGATACCTCGACACTCGCAGCCCAAAACCATCGTAGCAAGGTCCAACGTACTACACAAATAATTTAATAAAACAATTAAACACTTAAAAAATATATAAAACGTTTAAAAATGACACAAAAAGGGTCTAAACCAATAGCACACCCATTTATTATAACACATGAGTCAATCACATAAACCATAATCCTCATCTCCAATAGGAGGGTTCAACAAGGGCAATCAATATCACATCACAAGTGCCAACCGGGCCTTCACTCATTTCATAAACATTTAATCTGAAATTCCAAACAAAATTCCAAAGGAAGGCATAAGAATATTCAAGAATACCCACATAAATCCAAGTAAACTCCATTTCCATTTTATAAAATGAAACACCCTTTTTAAATTAAGGAAACCCATCAAACACAAAGACAACACACGCTAAAACCCATTTGGCCTAAAGTCCAATAATCAAGTGCATTTCACAATGAAAACATTTATTGGAATTTTTATCAAACATAAAGAATGGATAAAACCCCATTTCAAAACCAAGTTCCATTGTGAAAACCAATCCACCATTTCAAATAAAAGTGAAAACCCCATTTCAAATCATTTGAGGTCGCACCTCAATTTAAAAACAAAATTTCCTTTTTAAGACTTCATTTTCACCCAATAAAAACCAAACCATCCAAGACCCATTTACACACTTTAAAACCATTAAAAGGACCCAAATGAATTTCATGAAAAACCTAGCACAATTAAGTATTCCAATTTAAATCATAAAACAAGGATTCACAAACCAACCATTTATGTCAAGGCCAAGGAATACTCAAATGGGTTCAAATCAACACAAGGATATCAAAAATATTCATACTTGAATAAAAAAGAAATAAAGAACAAGCATATCAGAATTCCATAGGAAACAAATTGCATAGTGACACCTACCTCAAAGAAGAGAAGATCCAACTGAAACGCTTCAGCACTTGAAACCCTTGATGAAGACTTCTCTGCACTTGTACACACATGTATTCTTATATATATATGTATACCCTTAATACATTATAAATTTTCCCCCACCATGAGAGAAAATGTGCAAGGAAGGAATATATATATATACACACACGTACCTATACATGTGATCACAACACCTCAAGAATTCATCAATATCCTACAATAATTCTAGGAATAAAAAATCACTAAGGAACCCAAATAAAAGGTGTGAAACACAATAGTGGGAGAAAAACACTCACCCAAGTGGTGTCGGTGAGCTGAGATGATCCAATATGCTTCACCACCAGTGATGGATGCCAGAATATGCACGAAGTTAACCCGAGGGGCATTCCGTATACCCTAATGATGGAAAAAACCACAATGAAATCAGATTAATCCAAGACATAGGGTTTGGCTGAACGGAAAAGAGTGATGAAGAGGGGAAAACTGGAAAAATTGAAGGAGAAGACAAGAGAAAATAGTCTTACCTTGAAGAACCGAACAAGATTCGTGAAGGAACCTGGAGGAAATGTCACACGAAGGAGAGGTCGTGCGGGATGGGAGGCGTGTGGCTATGGGAGGGGAGGAGCGTTGTGTGCGGCACAGGGGGAGGAAGAACAAGAGGAAATAAAAAAATAAAAATAAAATAAATAAATAAATAAAATATAAAATAAGTAAATAAAATAAAAGAAGATAAAATAAATAAAACTTTAACAATTAATAATAAACATAATAAGAATTTTAATAAACTCCAATAATAATAATAATATTGATCATAATAACTTAATAATAATATTATTACTAACCATAATAATAATATTATTAATATTAAATTGTTTACCATTTATTTTATCTTATTTAATTTTGAATTTAATTTAATAATATTTTTTTAAACTTTATGAAACCAAAAACACAACTATAAATAAAATACATAAATAAAAAAATAATCGCGGCCACAAGACGCTGAGTCGGGGTGTGACAGATGGATATTATAGGAATTTCATATAGGACTTATCACACCTTTATGCACCTATTAAAGGTATTAAAAAGAAGGGAGTGAAGATCCCGTGGTCAAAAGCGTGTGAGAAATCCTTTCAAGAGCTAAAAGGAAAACTTGTTTTACCATCAATTCAAATTCTTCTAGAGCCTAGAAGAGGATATGTAGTTTTATGTGATGTATTAGGTATCAAGATAGGTATAATGATGATTTATAAGGATATGTTTGTTGTATATGAATCTAAAAAATTGAGGCCTCATGAGATAAATTACCCAACACACAACCTTGATCTTACAACAGTGGTCTATGCCTTATATTACTGGAGACACAATCCAATGGGTGAGCACTTTGTGGTGTATACAAGAAAAAGAGCCTAAAATATATATTTACACAATGTGAATTGAATCTCATACAATTAATATGGCTCGAATACCTTTAGTAATTTGATTTTGAACTTGCCTATACACTTGGAAAAGGCAACGTGGTAGCGGATGCGCTGAGTCAAAAAACTATGGCACAATAAATTTAGGAATCCAGTGATGAATGGAAGTTTATGACCCTATTTTATGAAATTTATCATGAGTTTCATGAGAGAAATTATCATTCTTATCTTAAATCCTTGAAAATTACTTATTCTCTCTTTGATAGGGTGAAGAGTAGGTAATTTTCAGATCCTAAAAGCTTGGTTCTTTAGGAGAGTATTTCTGGTGAGGACCTACCTTTGGATTGGTTTGTAGATGGGGATGAAATCATCCATATACATGGGTATATCTGATTTCTTATAGACATGATAGAGGAACGGATGATAAATTACCAGGATTCTCAGTGGGTATTTCATCCAGGCATCTCCAAGATGCATCGAGATATACAACATCAGTATTGGTGGTTTGGGATGAAACATCATATAATAGGTTCTATCACTAGGTATTCCACCTGTTAGTAGGTAAATGTGGAGCACCAACAACCAGATGGATTGTTACAACCACAACCTATCCTGGAATGGAAATGGGAAAATTTTTACACTAACTTTGTAGTTGTATTATCAAGGTCGCCTTAAGGTAGTGACGCAGTTTGGGTAGTCGTGGATTGAATGACTAAAGTAACCCACTTACTTTATATTTGGGAGACTTTCTCAGTTGATGATCTAGGAATACTGTATGTGTATTGATTATATAACTACATGGGATCCCTCATACTATCATTTTAGATAGTGATTCTCATTTCACATCATGATTCTGGTAGGGGTTATAGAGAGCTATGGGTACACAGGTGCTTTTAAGCACAAATTTTCACCCTCAAACCGATGGCCAATCATAATGGATGATACAAGTGTTATAGGAAATTCTATAAGCATGCATCCTTAATTTAATCGGTTCTTGGGAGATTCATATCCCTCTAATAGAGTTTCGTACAATAATGGATTTTAGGTGATGATTAAAATGGATCCCTATGAGGCCATGTATGGTAGGATGTTTTGTTCACCCCTGTGCTTGTTAAAGTTAGGAGTGGTAGTGCTATTGGGTCCTTGTCTCCTTCAGGAGACTTTGGAGTAGGTTCAGCTGATCAAGAAGCATATTTCTACTGGTCATTCTGGACAGAAATATTATTCCTATCACCATTGATGACCTATGGAGTTTGAGGTCGAGGATCGTGTTTTCCTATGGGCATCACCCAAACTTGGGAATAGGCAGATTCAGAGGTAGGGGAAGCTGTGGCCCCCATTTTGTAGGGTCATTTAAGATTATGGATAGAGTTGGGCCAGTAGCCTATCGATTTCAATTACCTCAGAGGTACCATTCCATGCACGATGGATTCCACATTTCATATCTTCACTGTATCATGTTGACTCTTCTCATACTTTTGATCCTAAGGAGGTTGAGTTAGATATTTATGCTTCATTTGAGGAGTATCCTATAGGCATCATAGACTGAAGAAAAAAGGTTCTATGAGGCCGGTATGTCCCTATAGTATGGGTGATATGGCTTCACGGCTGGGTACATGATGATACTTATGAGCAGGAGGTCGACATACATGATCAGTGGCCAGAGTTTTTCTCAGACAATGTTTTTCTTCACTTGGAAGCTAAACTCAGGGATGAGTTCCTTTAAGGGGGGAAGATTATAAGAACCCGATTTTTCTTTCAGGTATGAATCCTTTTGAATTCAATATAATTCTTTATTTTGGAACTAATATGGATTCCTAATGTGTTCATAGATGTTTTTTAGGTGTCTGGGGAATTTTTAGAGCTCAGAACCCCATCTGATGGATAAAAGGACTAGGCCACATGGTTAATAGAAATCATGTGAGCTAGTCCACATAGTTTCTATCACTGTGTGAGGGTTGTACAATGGGAATTAAGAAGTCGCACAGTTTGAGGAAACTGTGCGGATAGGGGTGAACACCCATGTAGAGGAACCTGTAGTTTTTACCAGAACCATACACACATTTTGTGCATGGTTAGTCAAACCATGGACATAAATTAGTGTAGGGTCCCTCTTTAGACAGTGGGAGGTGCAAAATTGGTGCATGGTTTGACCAAATGTGTGGCCAAACCATGTGACCCTATTTTTCTTGGGTAAAATGGAAAAAACACCCTTAAAATTCTTATAAGATTACCCTTCCTCCTATTTCCCCTTTCTAGTTCCTAGAGCTCTATTTCCTTCATGGCAGAGCTCCCAAGTTTCCTCCTTCTAGTTTTTGATCTTGATTCACTATCTGAGCTCAGATTCAAGAACTATTGGTATTTTTGGATTCCTCTAGGTAAGATCTTCAATCCTCAGGCTCTATTCATAATTTATTTTCTCCTCGATGGAGTTATTTTGGTGCAGAATCATATGCCCTATTTTCAAGGCATTGATCCATTCTTCTGTTTTATTCTAATCTAGTCCAAACTAAGGGCTTATACTAGATGAGAATAGTGATAGAGGACCAAGTTAGGTAGTCTATGACTCATCTCTCAAGTCTTATTTTTTATAAACTATTGTCATTATGCACATGCCGATTTAATTGGATGGTGATTATTAAATTCATATTCTATGCGTGTAATAAATATACTCATATTCTTGAGCCCCTTCTATACATGATCATTATTTAATCAAAGTTTGAGACCTCAATGCCAACCACCCCAAGTATGTTGTTCCCATAACTATTCCTTGAAGACCCATGTGGGTTTGTCTATGCCACCGTTTGGGTGTGACTTGACTTGGCCTTCATAAAGGTAAGTGTTATAATTGAATAAACAAATTAATAATGACTATTATATCATAGTATCACTTGACCCTTCTAAGGTAAGTGTTTAAATCAATTAAATAAATATTTAATTGTTAAATGGAAAGTATAATTATAGATATAACTTGACCTAGTAATTATAATTGAATTTCATATGGTTGCATGCACTTAGCCCAACTTGTCATGATTTTGAAAAGTAAATGAATTAACCTAATAATTAAATATGACTGAAAGTAATAAATGGTTTAATGTCCTATTTATCCTTGTCACTTATCTTCAAAGGCAATGGAATAAACCTCTTGAATTATTAAAAGGAATAAGTATTACATGGACTTAATTAAATAATGAATTATGTATAAAGTTCCTATTTCATATGGAACTTTTTATATTTATAGGAGTGGTAAAACTTGATCCAGCCTTGTATTCCTAAGGGAATGACTTGAGCACTTAGAGTATGCCATTCTGATTCAAGGAGCTGATTTCCAAGGGAGATACCCACCTTGGAACATGGTCCTTGTCTACTAGTGGATGCCTAACATGATGTCATAGTACCCCTTCACTATATTACAAATATTAGGATTCCTTGGATACACTCCTTGGATTAATATTAACTTATTTGGAAACATGACACCATATATCTACCCCATAGGGATTAGTCATGCTTATCCCATTTTACCTTGGATGATATCCTTGGACTCTATTAGAACTATTTATAGTGGAATTCCTTGGGTGATGCCCCTTGGATTACACTTCTACCCCTTATAGGGAGGCTGTATGTTATTACTAAGTTGGCTCAACCCCTAAGGTCAAGGATGCCTTGGTCTTTTAATTGGATCCTCTTCCATCATCATCATCATCATCATCAAGGATTCCTTGGTTATTAACTTAGATCCACTTTGATCATTATCGGTATTATATGATTCCCTAGACATACCTTTGATCCTCTTACTTAACTTATTATAAACTGAAACATAAATAATTAAATGATCCCATGTTCATGGAAATTACTAGATGAGGTTGAATCAGGTATCGATTAGTTTTATAACATTGATTTACATTTATATATGCCTGCACACTATTTCAATTTATATACAAATACTGGATTGTATAGTCACCATTGGTGGTGGCCTACTGAGATTTATCTCACACCATATCCGGGACACTGATGGTACTTAGGTTGATTATATGTATGTAAGTGTTGAAAAAGGGAAGCATCCTACTTTGGACACTTGATCTTGAATACTTTATTTAGTTTGGAACTTGGTAGTAGATGACCAGGACAATGCTCATGATGCTTGGATAGTTTTTGGTTTCTTTTTGATTATTTTGTATAGCATGTATTTACTACTTCCTTGTATACATGTTTTCTAGTTTTTTAGATACATGACATGACATTATCATTTTGTATATGATTTAGTTTCTAGATTTGAGAATTATTATTTAGTTCTTGTATGTTTATTCATGTATTTCACTATTTATTCATTTATTATACTACTTCAGATATTTACCTGACATTACATATCCACTGTGCTACACTCTGGTTATGAGGGAATAGTCCCCCCATAGACACACCCTAGGCCCTCACTATTAGTTAGTAGCCTCTAGCATACTAGGGGGGATTGAGGCCATGCGATCAACCGGGTTCAAGGCACCTTTGAGTGGCACTCGAGTCGGGACGTCACAACATCTTGTATCGGTTTGATATGATACCAATTCCTACACATCAAAATTGACTTAGGAATCATTTTACTAAAGTATCAAGACAATTTGAGCATATTTTCTCAGTTTTCAAAGAGTGACATAGGTTTTAAACTAAAATGTCAATTTTAAATTGATAAGAGAAACTTTGAGTCATACTAGGACCACCATATATCATATTTAGGTGTGGATGATTCCTACATGTCACAAATGATTTATGTATCATTTTCCTAAGGTATCAAAACAATATGAATGCATTTTCTCATTTTTTTGTATGTGATATGTGTTTTGAACTAAAATATAAATTTTAAATAAAAACACACTATGAGTCATTCCAATCACACCATGCCTAAGATTAATGATCAATTGATTCCCACATATAAAAAATTACTTAAGTAATTTTTTCCTAGAGTATAAAAACAATCCAAATGAATTTTCTCAGTTTTGAGTATGTCAAGTGTCTTTTTTACTAAAATGTCAATTTGAAATTAAAACACAAACTTTGAGTAATACCAGTCACATCGTGTTTCAGTTTGATGAGAAAATAATTTATGTATATAAAAAATGACTTATGAGTTATTTTTATAAAGTATCAAGACAATATGATTAGGTTTTCTCAGTTTTTAGTGAGTAACACATGTTTTTAACTAAAATGTTAATTTTAAATTGATATCACACTGTTTGAGTAATACCGGTACACCGTGTATCAGATTAATTCGAAGATGATTACTACACATCAAAAATGATTTATGGATCATTTTCATAAAGTATCAAAACAATATGAATGTGTTTTCTCGGTTTTGAGTAGGTGACTTGTGTTTTAAACTAAAAAATAAATTTTAAATACAAACACACTTTGAGTCATTTTTTACGACGCTTTCTCTGGGGCTCGCATCCATCCATTATTCAAGGGAGGACGCACAACTATTTCCCCTAATTACCACTTTCCAAAGGCGGGTGACATCTGTTTCTTATTCAGGGACATTTTCTCCTTGATTGAAATGGGATGATGGGATATTAGTTCCTCCTTAAGTGGATTCCTCCTTGGAACTCGTTACCTAGTCTGAGTCTCCCTTATATATTAATACATTGTTCATGAAAATCTTCCCAGTTCCATGTCTTGATGGATTCCGGTTAGTTACACTACTTCTTTTAGGACATTCCATGGGGTCCGGTCAGGGCAGCAACCTTTGGTCGGGGGAGTAGTCACGTTGAACATCACTGGCGTGTTTAGACGCTGGAACACTAGAACATCTGGGTTTCTTCCACTTATGATAGGGATTCTTGAAGAAATGGAAGCTATAGGAATCTCTCATAGAGTGTGGGGAATTATATGTCATAGGCATGTCTCTGAGGTTTTCCTTAGCATCCCATGTTTATCACAGGGTATGCTGCAGGTTTAATGTCTAGAAGAGATGGATCAGAATGATTAGAAAACTGATGAGAGTGGATCAAATGGGTTTAACCCCTTGAGGGAACACTGATACTGGGGCCAACACATGGCTGGTATCCCGATTGCTACTAGTAGAAGCAAGAAAGTGGGTGATATGATCTCACCGGGATGTGTCGGCCCAGGTAAGAAACAGGGTGGATGATGGAGAGTTAAATGAAGTGGTTGTGGGGGGGGGGGGGATGAGATGGAACCGTCGTGAAGGTGCTGGTAGTGTTGGGATTGATCCTCAAAGAGACTTCCTATATATCCCCATGGAAGGTAATCAAAGTCCACGTAGTTCGATGGGGTGATGGGACACCTGAGAAGGAAACCCGTATGGATGGGACCCGAAGGAAGTGGAACCTCGAGGTTAGGATATAACCTTCATAAAACACATAGTCTTAAGGGATATACCAGGATGAGATATGGGCAATGGGATTGAACCTCAGGGAGGCTTCCTACATACCTTACCATGGCAAGGATCAAAGTCCACCTAGTTCAAGATAGGGGCATAGAATCAGGGTGTACGTAGAGGACAATGACCTGATGATATGTTGGGTCTTATGCGTGGTTAGCATACCAGGTTGGTTTGTCACCTGAGGGGTAGAACAGAGATGTGGGTCCCAACAAAGGGGATTATGACGGCTTACCTCTAAATGGAGAACATAATGGCTTACCGTCGGTTGGGGAACATAATGGCTTACCACTGGTTGGGGTTGACAATGGATTACTGCATATTGGGGTTCCAACAGATTACCGTTGTTTGGGGTTGAAAATGACTTACCACTAATTGGTAAACACAATGACTTACCATCTATTGGAAGAAACAACAGCTTACCATTTATTGGGGGATACAACAGCTTATCATCGATTGGGGTTGGACCACAGGGAGGATTCCTACGTACCTTTCCTAGGAGACAAGGATCACAACCCGCATAGTTCGAATGGGTATAGTTTAATGTCTTGCTGGATGAAAAGGGACATACAGTTTAACATCATGTGGGATGAGGGTGGACCGATGTGAAGTGGTCTGGATCGATGGGTGTTGGAATTGAACCTCAGGGAGGCCTCCTACGTACCTTGCCTATGAGACAAGGATTAAAGTCCACGTAGTTTAGGGTTGTTTGGTGAACTGACATGAAGGGGGTT
Organism: Viscum album; assembly: GCA_963277665.1. NCBI lineage: Eukaryota > Viridiplantae > Streptophyta > Magnoliopsida > Santalales > Viscaceae > Viscum > Viscum album. The sequence continues at coordinate 1,039,083,425 of OY728126.1, forward strand.
GGGACCAATAGGTATTGGGATTGAACCTCGGGGAGGCTTCCTACATACCTTTCCTTGTCAAGGATCAAATTACACATAGTTCGGGATAGTTTGGGGCTTACACCACTAAGGCAACTGAAGTAGGGTGTCATGGTCAATGCTTACTCTAAGCCCACATGAGTCATGCTCGATGTGAGAAACAAGAGGTAGCAAAGACCTGACGATCACATCATAAAAGGTGAGTCTATGGGAAGTGGAGTGGGGTTTACATGTGGTTAGTATACCAAAAAGGAAATAGAGGATTATTCCAGGATGGAGGCCTAGGGAGATGGAGTTAGGGAGTTACTCCAGGATGGAGGCTGGAGTGGCAAAAAATCCCAATGGGAGAGGGACAGGATAACAAAGGTCTCGATGCCCATATCTCCTCTAGTCTTTGGCACCGAAGAAGAGAGGAGGATCAAGAATGATAACTTCTACAAGAAAGTCTAGGGGATTACACCAAGGTGGTTTCCCTTCCCCATAGACAGGCACCGCTCCACCAAGAGGATCTCATTCCATGTGAGGAAGATCTCACTCCCGTGGAGACGAGTGGGAATAGAGACTGTCTGAGACAGGGCACCCTGTGTAAAGTGAATAGGGTGAGGTCACAGTTTAATGTCATGTTCTGAGGATGATGGTGCTTGGCAGTTTAACATCTTGTAGCTCGGACGATGGGGCTTCACTCCGCACCCCTAGGACTTACATAACTAATACCCGCCCTTCCTTGGGGAAGGGAAGGCATCAGTAATGTCGTGGAGAGGGGGTGTCGTGGAGTGATCCACTGAGGGGGCCACATTATCATGACTATGCAAAGAATAAATATCCATTATCATGCCTTAATTCCACTAAGGAGGGGAAATGATGTATGGGGCTTATGTATGGAAGCTGCCCGGGTGCTACTAAGGAGCGGAAATGGTGGATGGGGATTTTTCCTGAAATCTACCCGAATGTCTTCCTCATGTATGGCCATGAGGGCATCCCAACTCAATGGTGGGTTGAGGGATATAATTGGGGCCAACACCTATGTGCAAGTGCACATGAAAGATTATGCCAAGGGAGTTAGAATCAGTCCGAACAAAGGGAGATGATAAGTGTGGATCACATTCCCAACATTCAGAATGGGTTGAGGGTGGAATGATGATGGACAGTAACTATTGACCATGTTCAAAACACAACATCCATATCGTGTTATCTTGAAATGGGGACAAACAAATGAGGGTCAACTGCTGACCGTGTTTGAAACACAATACTTGACTCGAAGTGTTGTCCGAAGTCTTACAGGGCGTTGGACCAGAACGACAGGTGAGCTGAGGTGGCACGGGACCGGGCCGTTAGGGGGTCCCTTCAGACATGAAAGAGGATGAATATCTGAATAAAGGACATGAAAAGCGTGAGGTGGAGTGATGGAATTCTCAAACGGTTTCCAATGCTCTTGAAATTATTCCACTGTAATCATGGCATGCGGTATCTTATTCTTGTCACATAATCCATCTATTATTTGGAATAAGAGGCATCCTATTATTGAATGATAGGGCATGCTATAGTTTAAAGTCATATAGAGAGGACTATTGGAATTTTATGCTTGGAGTATAAGGTATCTCTTGTTTGGATCAAGAGGCATCCTATATTTTTCACACAAGGAGTACTATAGTTTATAATCATATAGAAAGAACTATTGGTATCTTATGCTTGGTGCATAAGGCATCTTTTGTTTGGAGCCAAAGGAATCCTATTGTTAAATGATAAGGAATGGTATAGTTTAAAGTCATGTAGTGAGGACTATTAGGAATAAGGCGCCTAGTAATGGCTGGTGTTGGGACTTATGTAAGAGAGGACCTTTATGGTTCAACCTGGTATAGAAGTCGAGTGATGGGGTTTGAATGAGTTTCTTGGGGAATGGTTCGACTCAAGGTACTTGGGGAATTGATGATGAGAATCTCAACTCACGGCATGGGAAACAAACTAAGAGGAATATGTTGACTCAAGATGTTTCATGGTATGCAGAGGAGTATCTCAAATCATGGTATTCCATAGGTGGAAGGTGGGTGTGCATAAGGGAATAATGGGAAATGTTGGCTTCCCAGCTTGAAAAATTCACGGTGCGACTCTCCATTTTTATGGGGGTTAGTGACGGTAGTGAAGGGACCAGCCCAGAGGGCCGGGACTGTAGATCAGCACTGATCCCAAGTAGGGGTGTGGGGGTTGCACCCCCGCAGTATGGATCGGTGGGCATAGGCCTGGATACTGTTGCGCATAAAAGGTGATATATGTAGGATAGGCTGTGCGCAAGAAGGAAGGATTACATGAAATAGGGAAGTCTTGCGCGCAATAGGGAAGAAGTGCACACAATACGAGAGATGTGCATGCAATAGGGGAGATGTGCACACAATGGGGAAGGAATTGCACTCAATAGGGGAGGTTTGCATGCAATAGGGGATATTTACGTGCAATAGGAAAGGTGTGTGCACAATTGGATAGATGCAGCAGTGGTGAATGCAAAATTGGGCACAATGGAACTATTACGCGAAAAAATGATGTTTTGCGTGAAAAACTGGGCATGTTGGCATTTATTTTGTGAAAAAGTGATGTTTTGTGCGCAAGATGGGAGTTTTGTGTATAGGCGAAGAAGATGCAGAATTATGCGCATTAGAGCGGTGGCTGACCTCTGGGGGCCCTTCTGGAAGAAGGGGGTGCACTTGTATTTATAGGCGAAACCTTGAACGGTGGAAGATGTAAAATTCTATTCCAGTTTTACGTGCAAATCCATTTTGTACGAAAGATTCCATTTTTGTGCGCAAGATTCCATTTTTTCCCACAAATCCACACTTTTCCCCAAAACCATCCTGGATGGCCATTTCTAGCAGCCTAACTTCGAACGACCATAACTTCTAATCCGTAACTTCGTTCAAGCTCCACGAACAGTCAAATCGAAGCATGTAGAATGTGATTTTCTCTAAGATCATGTCTCTTAGAATTTAGTGAATTATATGAACATGTTTTCTAGTGACAACAGTCATATCGGTCACACCATACATCATATTGACATGAATTTGATTCTAATACATCAAAAATGACTTAAGTATCACTTTACTAAAGTATCAAAAAAATCCAAATGCATTTGATTTTTTTTGAGTATATCATGCGTCTTTTTACTAAAATATCAATTTAAACTAAAAATATGAACTTTGAGTCATGTAGGTCACATAATGTGTTAGTTTAACATGATACAAATTCCTACACATCAAAAATAACTTATAAATTTTTCTACTAAAGTATCAAGAAAATATGACTGATTTTGCTCGGTTTTCAGTGAGCAACACACATTTTAATATAAAGTGTAATTTTTTAACTCAAATCACATAGTTTGAGTAATACTGGGCACATCGTGTATTATATTGAGGTGTGGTTGATTCCAAAATGTCAAAAATGACTTATGGATATTTTTCTTAAAGTATCATAGAAATCTGATTTATTTTCTCAGTTTTGAGTATGCAATGTTTGTTTTGAACTAAAATGTAAATTTTAAATAAAAAGACACACTTGGACTCATATCGGCCACAAGGTGAATTAGATTTATGTGCGGTTGATTTCTACACATAAAAAAATTACTTAAGAATCATTTTCCTAAAGTATAAAAATAATAAGAACGTGTTTGATCGGTTTTAAGTATGTCATGTTCCTTTTTTACTAAAACTTCATTTTAAACTGAAACACATACTTTGAGTCATATCAGTCACATTGTGTGTCAATTTGATGTGAGGCTTATTCCTATACATCACAAATGAATTATGAATCATTATCCTAAAGTATAAAGACAATGCAAGTGTGTTTTCTTGGTTTTCAGTGAGTGACACAGGTTTTAAATTAAAATGTCAATTTTAAACTGATAACGTACACTTTGAGTCATACCAATAACACCATGTATCAGATTGAGGTGTGGATAATTCTTACATGTAAAAAATTATTTATTGATTGTTTTTATAAAGTATCAAAACAATCTGAATTAATTTTCTCTTTTTTGAGTCTGTGACTTGTGTTTTGAAATAAAATATCAATTTTAAACTAAAAACACACACTTTGAGTCATTCCAATCACACTATGTATTATATTGATGATCGATTGATTCTTATACAACATAAACGACTTAAGGATCATTGTCTTAAAGTATCAAAATGATCTAAATAAAATTTATTAGTTTTGATTATGTGATGTGTGTTTTAAACTAAAATTTAAATTATAAACTAAAAACATACACTTCAAGTCATACTAGACATACCTTTTATCAGATTGTGGAAATATTTATTCCTACACATCACATTATGTCTTTTTATTATGAAATTCCTTCAACATTTTGGGTTATCTATACTGTTATTTAATAACCCAGGATGTTGAATGCATTGTAGAATAAAAAAAGTGCATCCCCATGAGCGCATCATCCTTGTTGAGTGCATGATCTCCATGTCACCTCTTCATGATGCTTGTATACAATCCGACACCATGTATTCTGCCCATTCATTTTTAAAAAAATATATTTCCTCTTGTGAATACGAGGACTTTCAAAATTCCTGGTAGTATTAGAAAAATATAAATAAACAAAGGATTCATAAATATTTTACATTAAATTGTAATTATCATTAGAAATACCTCTTCGGGCATGGTATCTTGTTGATTAAATACGATATATTTTATAAATTTTTAAACATAATAACCATAATATTTTACATTATATTTTTATAGGAACTTCAGAAACATTGAGAAAGATAACTAACTTATTTTCATAGTGTAATTTTATTATATATACTCTAATACTTATCTATTTGTAAAAGTCGATAGGCATTTTGTGCTCATGGATTCTTCTTATTCCATGATTTTTAAAACATTTAAAAAACACCCTATCATAATTTTTTTTCATTAAAACATAATATAAAAAGAATAACTTAAAGTTTATTTGTAAAATATTGCATGTAGTGTATTAAAAATTGATAAATTCCATCACGTGTGGTCAGTTTTTTGGGTATCCATGCATTGAATCCAAAATATAAATCTTTAGAGTGTCTAAATTTATTGCAATGAGTGAAAAATTATTCTTAAAAAAACAAAAAGGAATAAATAATGGAATGAATTAAAATATAGTTTATGTGTTTAAATTTCAGAGTTTTACCCCTGCATCATGGTTATTAAAAAGAGTATATCGTCTCTAAGTTTTCTTTCAAATATTGTGGACATTTTTTCCATTATTACTTCATATTTTTTTGGTTCTAATGAGAATAATTGTGTAGAAGTGATGTGAAGACTAATGAGTCCAAATTTCTATTCATAGGGGTTTCCATTCAAATAGTTTTGATATATATGTCTGTAAAAATTATGAATAGAATTTAGTCATAATTATCATAGTAGATCAGATATTGGAAAAAAATAATGAAAAAAATCCTCATGTATACATTTACAATTGATAGTCTTAGTTGTTCATTCTTGAGGATTTCATTTACATTCTAAATACCTATATAGTTTGTAATGGATTATCTATAGATCTGTTCTTAAAAATATATTGTGGTTATATCACCACTTTATAAGGTTGTATCTATATGAACCTTTAATGTTGGTAAATGAAAAAGTTTAATGGTTGGGGTACATGTACTTTGTGAAGATATTTTCATTTGGTTGGTTGATTCTTTACATTATTTTGATTTAACCTTTCATTTCACCCCTTCCCTTTTTTGATCTATAATAAAATTCATCGTTTCAGGTCTTTTTTCATTAATTGTTAAAGGGTTTACATAAAAAATAAATTTTAAATGAATACCTCCTTAACAAAATGTATTTTTTCAAGATATAATATAAATTCTATGAAAGTTACAATAGCTTTCTTGATCATATGAAAATATTCATCATCAAGTGAAATTGGTAGCTCGACGATCGGCTTGCGATCTATGTGAATCCCCACTCTCACATGATCTATTCGAAGTTGTTTTTTATGGAGAATACATTCTTAGATATTGTATATGTTACCCCGTATAGCAAGGTGATGGTTGGGTATTAATAGATATAAATCAAAAATAATTTTCACACTACAGAATATCAGTAAATAAAAGGTATTAGTGTTTTCATGATTCACATTTCATAGAAACAAATATGAAAATATTTATTACCTCTTCTAAGATATCACTTTGAGGGAAATGCATCGCCTCAAAGATGGTGGGGGTGGTGGGGGGGGGGGCTCATGTAATGGTTGTGGTTGTGTTGTTTAAACTCCTTGATTCCCTCCCATAACATTTTCTAACAAATTTGACTTCCAATTAATTTTTTCTTCTAAAGTAGATAATAGTGATCGTATATCTTCCATTTTCTTATATTTATCCCCTGTTAATTTCTTTTCTCAAAAATATGTTTGGGGTAAAACCCCAAAACCCTCACCTCTGATTTGACCATACTGTTCTAGCCACTTCAAGGACACTGATAGTAGTTGTTTATCGGGTACAACTAATGATGATTCTAACATCTAATTAATATAAAAAATATAGGAAAATAAATAATCATTGTTATGTAATACCAATTTAAATAAAAACAAATTTTTATTATGTCATACATAAACATGCTTCCCAAACTTTTTATTGTTTTCATCTATTAGTGTCTCATATTTATTTACACATGCCTCCTTCCATAGCACATGATGTGGGATGAAAGTGGATTTGGATTTTGATTCATCAATTTGTATATAAGCAAAGGAACATAATTATATTTTTTTTATGTCATATAAAATTATTACTGTAGATTTAAAATATGTACCATTTTTTTTCAAGTGAAACATACCCCGTCTATGATTTATAGTAGGGGTACATTGGTTTTGATTCACATTGCTTATTTTCATCACTCATTTGTTATTTCATAAATTAAAAATTCTTAATCAAAGTGATTAATACACATATTTTCAAGAAATGTATTACCGGTCACAATGTACCTAAAAAATGTCCCCTCCACTAGTGAAAAAATATGATTTAACATTGGTTTTTAAATGACGTCTATAAAGGTGACATAAAAAATAAGGTTTTCAACATAAGTTGTATAAAAACCAAAACTGAAAATGGTGCTTATTTATTCAGCAATAGTTTTTATAAAAACTAACACTGATTTTTTTAAAAAAATAGAAACTTTTAAATATGGCACCATCAAAATAATCAGAATCCATATAATAGAAAAATAGTATACAAAAATCAAATAGCATGTATCATTGACTAAAATTATATAAAAACACACATAATATTATCTAGTTAATCAAAAAATTATCTACGCATTAGTATTATAAAGTAAAATTAAAAACACATACCTGAAATTTAAAACATGATCATTGTTGATTATTATTGAAACATTCATTTGATATTATTATGTTCAAACACCTATTATAATAAAAGAATTAGTTTTTTGAACACATTATATTAGGAAAATTTAAAATTTACCATAATCATTAGAATATACATACCTTAAATCATAATCTTACTTAATAAATAGTTCGCAAACAATGATCGATGATGGGTAAGTTCATTTTGCATATAAGACTCGTCATTTATGAATGTATACAATAAAATTGAATGATATGAGATTAAAAAATATAATACTCTGATAGAAAATATAAAATAATTAATATAACTAACCTTATAAAATTTAGTAGTTACCTCAATTGTGATTATCTCAAACATGAATCATAGAACAAAATAACCACATTCAACATGTCCTTTCTGACGATGAAACTATAGTTATAAAACATTAACTTTATAATAAAAAAACACACACACACACACACATATATATATATATCAAAAATCAGAATAATATCTAATATAAAAAATATGTAGCATTACTTTCACATATTGGATTAAATTTGGTGTCTTTATTGATAAGTGATCTAGGTTAAACTTTTTAAATAACCTGCATTTTCATATATATCAACTAATAATACATGTATATATAATAAGAATTAAATATATTGAACTTATAAAAAAGAAGAAAACTTACTTTTCTAAAAAGGTGATAATTTTTTTAAAAACATCACCAATTAAAGAGAAAAACCAATATAAGATACATTCACTTGGGAAGAATACGCCTAACATCTAATTCCCCCTACAATAAAAAAAGTTCACAATTAATGACATTATAATGAATATTAGTTCATAATTTTGTCTGTGTACTTACCCATCATGAAATGGAAAAAACCAACACCCAATATCTATTTCTGATAATCTCTCACATATATATGCAATTCTATTAGGATTATTCACATATTTCACATCCTTGGAAATAAATTCTGGATCCATAAAACCATAAATTCTTGTGGTGTCATTTTTATAATAAGTGTGAGTAGATACCTAATAAAAAAAGTAATATAGTTAGTCAATTTAAACCATATTTAATTAAAGAAATAAAAATTGAAACTTTAATTTACTTATATGGGAAAAAATTGCAACACATTCATGCTGAGCTCTTCAAAATCAATTAGATCCATGATATATTTTCTGAATAATCTCAATGGATAGTATCTTTCCCATATATCATACTTCATCTGAAACTCATAGATATTACCCAAGGAAGAATAATCCTAAGATAATATTTGAATCCCATCATAAATATCAAAAGTGTCAACAATTTTTTTCTCCTAAAACTTTTGTTTCATTTATTTAATTTCTTTTGCTTTTAAATACTCCTATATAAGTTAAATTTCAGAAAACATTATAAGTAATTTTCAATCATATGTAATTAATATTAAAAAAATTCATACCTCATATGAAAGATAACGAAGAAGGCCATATTACTGAAGTAAAAAATGACCCAGAGAATATCCAACTCCGGTAACCTCCTTGGTAGGAAATGGTAGTAGAGCAGTAGGACCAATAATATCAAGTACTGATACTCTAACCCGACCTATCTGTATAGGCTGGTGATGTACAAAATCCCCCAAAAAATGTACGAGTCCTAACGCTACAATATGTATATGAGGATATCTAGCATAAAACTCATAGTATAAGACTAGGTTTGAGCAAGGAGGTGGAGGATCATAGTAGGAAAGCTGGGTAGGGCAGTCTGGTTGGGATGGTTGTATAGGCTGTACAACCGTCTGGGTAGGTTGGATAGGCTGGGAAGGTTGCGCATCCTATGACTGTCTCATCAATTTATCTAACACAGCCTATACAACTAATTGAATTTGATCGCCCATGTGAGGTTTCATATCTTTCAGCTCATCTTTTAATGATTCTATTTCTGGGTATCTTGATCTCTTACTCTGATGACCAAAAACTTTCTGAATACTAACCCCTGCCTGACATCCTCTTAAGTGACCAAGGTGTTTTGGATTTTCTAAAGTAGTGGCTAGGATGTCTATACTACCCTCAGGGATAAAAGTTCTCTGTGTCTCTTTCTCTTTAAGTTCATCCTAAAATGAAAAAATAAAATATAATATTAGTGTTTTTAATTTATAAAATAGAAAAATTCATGAAAAATAAAAAATATTTACTTACAATTTTTTCAGCTACTTCCTTATATTTCTCTATAAGATAATTTTCATTTTTTCTTCCTCTATATATTTTCCATTTTTTATGATGAGTGGGGGGGGGGGGGGATGGGGGACCAAACTTGAACTCATCAGAACCACTAGTAGAGTGAGTTCTTAGTGCTTCAAAATTTTCCTCAATCAATTTTTTCTCAAATAAATGACACCCTCCATGTGATAAAGTATAAGAATATATATTCTACAACTAGATGTCTTGATCATATTTCCTGGAGTCTTATTATACAAAAAGTAAACTAATAAGTAAATAGGTAAATATATATAAAATTTTACAATATAATATAATTATAATACTAGAAAGGCTTCATCATGTCAGTTGGAAACAAATTTCTTCCATTTATCTGTATCTATAAACTCATACTTGAGGCATGGGTTTTCATTTTTTCTCTTTCCAAAAACATAATTTTTTGTCAAATTTGTTTTGAAATCTCCCCATATAACTACCTCCAAAGTAAGACATGTTTTCTTAATTGATTTTTTTTCTTTAAAATTGAATGTCATCTATAATTGTATAAAATAAAAATTAGTCATTTAAATTATATCACATTTGAAAAATATGATAAAATAAATCAATTGATATATTATACTATTACAACCTCCCAAAGAAAATCTTTTTCCATCTTGTCAATGACGTTCCAATCATAATATAATATGTTAATATTATAATGGATCTGTATGGAGATATAACTAATAAATTGTGTTTCATTTGGTTCAGTTGCATTATTATTATCATCAAAAGTAATATGTAATCTCTAATCTTCAAAAGAAAGTGACAATTTTGGTAAATGTGTAATGACACATTTACTAACTCGAGAACTCAATTTTGTAATAGTAAAATTACAGGAAACCGACACTGAAGTCTCATTAGTAGTCCTTCAATTATTCTTTGTAAATTTATTTTTTTATTAAATAAATATATTAATGGATATTTAATAATATGAAAAAAGGAAAATACCTTGGTACATGTTCCTCTGTCTCTTTATCTATATCCTTTGTTAGAACAAAATATTTTAATGAAATTCTTGTGGACTTGTATATTATTATCTAATTGAATAATTAAAAAATAGGAAAACTGAAATATGTAAGTAAAGAAAGGAAAATCATGTGTAAGTTAAAGAAAAAAATAAATATGTTATGATTATTAACGCAAAAAATATAGAAGTAAAATATTAAATATAAACATTACTTCTAAAATGATAGAAACAATTGTAAATTTAAATATCGAATAGTTATTAAATAATACAGTTTTTACACATGTAATTTTTAAAAATAAAAATAATGTAAATAATTACTAGATTAATTAGAAGGGTAATTTAGTGTTTTCTCATATCCCTTCAGCATGATCATGTTGTAATGCATGCACTATGTCTGTGCTATAGTCATTGTTATCTGGAAATTGTGTAATAGATAAAGAAGCCTCATATAAATCAATAACATCATCATCATCATCATCCTCATCATCCAAAAGGATTATTTTTCCTTGAAAAATGACGGACCACGAATCATTGGATGGATCAATGAAATAAAATATTTATTTTGAATGTGTGGCCATGATAAATGGTTCCTCATTACAATTAAATATTTTCAAATCAATCAGTTTAAACCCATATTCATTATGTTTCACACCACTATTACTTGCAACCTAATTACACTTAAACACGGTGACTTGAAATTTAATATAATCAATTTCCCATATGTCTTAAATAACTCCAAAATATGGCATATATTTTGTAGAGACCCAAGCTTGAAATACATGGAAATTACATTAATTTTGTGGAATACTTAATACATAAAAAAAAATATGCCCAAAGACTGTATTAGTTTAGTGTATTTGAAAACTCGGTTCAAAATCTTCTAATCATGGTGAAAGATCTTCAACATCTCCCATAAAGATCTTCCCATTTTGTTTTCTTACCTAAAATCCTTCTTTATATCCTGGGGAAAAGAAAACATAAAAAGGGTGAGCTCAAAATGCTCAGTAAGGGTAAACATGGAGAACATAAAACAACCCATAAACATTTGAACGTAAAAACATGAACATAAAATATCAAAATCATGAGTAATGACATAAATGTTGGCAGTACATAAGGCATAGATCATAAAGGAACATTAATTATGATAAAATAACATGGGAATAAAACATGTAATTGTGGTAAACCATTAATCACATGATATGATTTCCATAGTATCCAAGACATTGTTTCCAAGACCATCATAGTGGACAAAGTCAATTAATGAACTGGGTTTACTTGTCTTTCCAGCCCTGTAATACTGAACCATATTTACTTTCCGTTCTAGCCATGTCTATCTCATGGGATATAAATCTTTACCCAATGCATTGGAGGGAGATATAGGTCCCACCCATCTCATAATTAAATCATTCTTTCGTGTGCCACAAAATAAACATAAATAATTCATCATAACCCAATGAATAAAATGAGTTTCATATACATCATCCCATCATAACATAATCCATAAAAAAAATGGATATAATTTCATCATAAACAAAATAAAACAATGTAAATAATAGGTACATTATACATGAAACATATTCATATTAAAGAATGTCATCTTAGATGGAAAATAGTTTTGATAAAACACTTGAAATGAATTCTTGAGGAAAATATCCCTTCTTCTTCAAAATCATTTTCTTTTCTCAAAATGCTGTGCAATTTTAAAAAGAAAAGGATTTCGGTGAAAATAATCATGAAATATTATAGAGTAATATTCATGGAAATAAGGCGTTATGAAACTGTAAAAATCCATTCATTCCTTATAAGTTAAAAAAAAATTCTCCTCGTACTTTTGCCGAAAAAGTCAAAAAGTACCTTGTATGGTAAACAAAAGAAAGATTCCTTCCATACCATGTGGTAAAAGTCAAAAAAGGGTAAAAATGAATTTAAACATACATGGAAGAATAATAAACATTTTATGAAAATAGTTTTAGAATACATGTACATGGATGATAAATATAACCCCAGAAAAAACTTACGAATAAACAATCTCGGATAGAAATAAGATTGGAAAAGTTACCCCTTACCTTAGGTCCAATTTCTTCCATACGTGTCCGAAACTCCTATATAGTGGGGTTAAAAAATATTATAAACTAGTAACAACACCATAATAATATTTATGATATCATATATGATTCACTAACAACTTTATATTTCCCTTTCATTTGTCAATTCAATGTTAAAGCAGCGTTTTGGGTAAAATCGTTTCATTTATCATACGTGTTTTGACTTTTAATTTTTCATATGATTAATTAGATATTGATTAATTACTTCAAGAATGTAAAAAATGATTTATATATCACATATATTCAATATATAAATATATATAATCGATCGATAAATGGACTGAAATACACCGTTCATGGAGACGGTAGGTCGTACGTACGCATGAACGCTATTTTTGTTTCCTTATTAAATTAAATGGAAGTGAATGATATATATATATATATATGTACATAAATCCAGTATCATTATTATGTCGTATATTTCATGATTATTTATTATATATACTTTATAATCATTCTTGAATGGTTAACATGGAGAATGAATTTCATCGCATCGTGGAGACGGTAAAGCCGTACGTATGCACGAGTGATAATATCATTCCCATGATTGTGGAATTGTATTTAAGTGATGGTGTATAATATTTCAGAATAAATATAACTTTACAATAGTCACATATAGTTATTTATTCCATTATTATACCCATCCAAGTAGGTTGGTTATGAAAAACAGATTACACCACGGTGTGGAGACGGTTGGCCGTACGTATGTACGCGTGGTGATTTCATTTTTCGTAGGATGGATAGAAGATGGAATATGGTTGTTTAATATTTATAATAAAATATCATTATACAAGTGATACTGTATTTATTACCTAATAACAAAACAAATCATATAGAGTAAGTAAAAGATGAAATAAGTTTGAAAGAATCGGTAAAGGATATTACCTCTTCTTCAACGTGCCTCTTCTAAACCTCCTCTTAGGGCACTAAGGTTGGTATTTGAAGAAGTCCAGGATCTATAGTATGTCTCTAGTGAAGTTTATAACAGAAATTGGCAGGGTCTTTCTAAGTTTGAAAGTTCAAACTGGTGTGAAGAGGAGAGGGAGGAGGTTCCCTTTTATAAGAGAGAAGAGGGGCACTTTAGGAAACTCTCAAAAATATTAATTTATAATAAAATACAAACCCACATAAAAAAATCCAAAATGACTCAACTTAGAATATGATATGAGATAGGGTGGTAATATCATCAACCAATAAAATTTAGACATGTTTGGAATTTATTTTAAACCTTATCATTTTGATTTATCCTTATTTAGTCTATTTGATTTTATTTGTGGTAATAATATTCTAAATTATAAATTATTATAAATACTTAATTATTTGTTGTGAATTTTCCATAATTAGATACATTATAACATTTTTGACCATATAATTTTCAATTTATAATTTTTAAATATTTTGGTGATTTTTAAAAAATTTAATAATATGTTATTTTTATAAAATACCAATAGTACCAATTTTGACACTATTCAATTATTTGAATTTAAATAAAATCCACACAGAATATATGTTCGAAAAAAAAATATTTAATAGATTCCTAACATGTCATATTTATCTATAAAATTCATGTATCACATTAATTAGTTAATATAATATTTATTTTAATATTTTTAAAACCATTTATTTGATATTTTTCTTAATAAAATAATTACTACAATATTTTTATATAATGATTTATTATACTTATTTGTTGCATAAAAATTTAAAATAAAATACTATGATTAATATATATCTAATATAATGAATAATAACACTTTTTTTAGAATTTATCTTCTAAAAAAACTAACTTTTAAAATATTATCTTTATCAAATTATGAAGGTGACAACTTTTACATCATTTAAAATAAAATAATATAAATGTCATAATCTGTTTTATAAGGCTCCAAATGGTCCACAAGTATACATTTGTATTATTATGGATTATATATACTCTACAAATAAGGTTTGGTCAAGTTTTGGTCCTTTTTAGGGTTATTATTATTTTAGTAAAAACTATATTATTGATTTTTCGCTAAGTAAATAATTTCTGCATCATTAATGTATAATCTATTAAGGAAATTATATATTTATTAGAAATTAAAAATAAATTACCATGATAAAGAAAAACATTTTATATTTCAAATGATGATTTATAATTGAATTTATATTCTTTTTAACCTTATATTAAAAATAATTTAATTAATAAAGTTTGAGTGAGACATATTTCACTTTCCTTTAAATAAAATAAATTAAAGGTCTTAATCTCATAAAAGTTGGATCCAATATATTCCATTTAGACCCAAGTATGTTTTAGAGAGAAATATAATCAACCAATGACATCAAGACAAGTGTTAGTGTAATCTTATGATATTATTTTTACCATTAATTACCTAATTTACCTTTAACCATAGTAAATAAAATTTACTGTAGTTATTATTCATAATTCCTAAAAATAAAATTTATCTATTTACACAATTTGAACCTCATGATTCCAAATATTTAATCCATTTTTAAAAATTTAAAACACAGAGATGCAACAATTAATTTAAAATTAACCCCGTTGTAAAAAAAAACGGGTTTTTATTTAAAACATTGCAAAAGATTGTGATGTTTTTACCTATAAATTCAATGTAAAATTAATGATAATGACATACATTATATTAAATGGTAAAAATATATTATATTTATACTTTTAAACCATTCAATACTATAATTTATCCATATAATTTATCTTGACGATAAAAGTTGTTTTTAATTAAAATTTAGCGTATTTTTATTATTCATCAAAATATGAAAATTAACAAAAAAATATTAAAAAATTATCCCAAGTAAATTTTTTTATCCTTATTTCAATGAATAAGTTTATTTTGTCAAATTTAATTTATAAAAATGTCAAAAATTAAATTTAAAGTGGGTGTTCCATCAAAAGGCGACAAAACTACATTTTTTGAAAAATACTTATTTTACATGAAAATTTTATTTTGTTATTATAACATGTTCTAGAATATGTGTAAGATGAATGATAATGTTATCAAATTCAAAATGTGGTTAATACTATTCATAATGTCTAGTTCATAATATTATTTTAACAATATATCATTGTTTAATGAAACTTGGTATTGCGTACAACACACGCTATTGAGGAAGGTCTCTCTTGCGTGAAACACAAGCCAAGAATAGTGTTACATATTGTACAAGATAATATGGTGTTTTGTATAGAACAAGATAATCTTGGTGTAGCGTATAACACAGGACATCAAATAAATTAAAAAGAATATTTCTCATAAAATCTCAGGGTGTTACATTCTACACCCTTAAAATGAATTTTTCCCTCGAAATTCGTCTGGTTATAAATCGTTTACTACTTGAAAGTTTCTTTCATAGAAACTCACATCGTAAAAAAGAATACTAAAACTTAATTTTTAAAAGGAAAGTTAGAAACATAATGGTCACCCAAAGTAACTCAAAATTGGGTTTCCACATAGGAGAATATAGCTGAAAACATGGATATGGAAGATAAATCTAACCATCATGTTCTGATGAAGAATGGTATAGTATATGGCTATGAAAAAGAAAATAATCACAAAGCCATAAATTTGTGATGATCTAAGGTACCATATGATTCATCAGATATAAGGGTACTAGGAAAACATTTTTGGTTTTCAAGATCATTTCTCTAAAGTTGATTAATTTTTGCATAAGGTGAAATACTTACTTGATTTCAGTGTAATATCATCGTTGGTCATTCCATGAACAATTTACACTTCATCTCTTATTTAAAGAAATGAAGTTGAATCTCTCATTCTTGAAGTATTAGCAGATCATGCGATAGAATGATAGGTCATTCCATTTGTCTCTATCACAAAACAGGTTAGCACAAGATATCAAATATATATAAGTCCATCTATGGTGAGGTTAATCGTATATGGTTCCAAAAATGGACTTATACTTCATCTATCATACTGTTTAATAAAATAAAACTAATTTATACAAATGAGGGACTTCCTGTAGGCCAGTGGTAGGTAATAAAGGTCTACCGCACTTTTATTGTGGGTTTGATTCCCATAGCTTTGTCCAACGCGATGGGTTGTCGCCTATCCTGTTGGTTGTTCTTTTTCTAAAACTATACTATTATAACATTCTAGAAAAAAGTTTTAGCCTTAAAAAATACTATCTAATGTCCAACTTAATCCATTCTAACCTTTAGGATTATCAAAAATACTTATGTCGAATCTCATAGTATAAAGAAAAAGATTACTAGAGAGGTCATCTACCAAGCATGTGAATACCATCATTTATCCCCCATATATCATAAGATATATCTTGTTGGTCACATTTGAAACATGTGAATACCATAATCATGTATTCTCTTGAAACATGAATTACTATTGAACCTTAGTGAAAACATGAATACTGTCAAAAGTTAACACTTTCCACATACCAAAATCCCAAAATTTTTATATACTCAAACCATGATATCACTTTGTCCTTATATCAGTCATGAGCTCATTAATACTTTCAAACATATTATTTTCTCCTTATCCCTTCATTATGTGCATATCATCTGCTTTCCAAAAATATTTCAATCACTTTTCATGGTTACCGATACCATAAAATTATTGAAAACCAATACATAGATATTCTAATATTCTATGATACTATAAATTAGATTCCACAATACTATTTTGGAATCCTATTACATAAACACTTAATCATTCCCCCACTTCATTTTTATATTCAACATCACCAATAGTGATCGCATGTGACTTCCCTCTATCCTTTTCCTTAAGAGGTTGTTGATATCGATCATCATTAACCCTTGGATTAGGGCATTGGTTAGCATAATACCCCATTTCCTTGCACTTGTAGCATTGAAGTGTTGGTGGTGCGTTCTCTGTAGTATTTTCTCCATTCACATCATTAGCTACCTTTTTCCCATTACTTTGACACTCAGCTTCTTGATGACCTTCTTTTACACACTTAAAACATTTTATAGTCCCTTTAAGACAATCTCCACTATACTTCTTTCCACACTTTGAGCATAACGAAACATTCATCTTATTTTCACCATTTTTTTGAGATATTTCCTTGAACTCCATCTTTCGTTTCTTGTCAAAACCATGAGATGGATACGTAAGACCAACTTCTAGTTCTACCTTGAAATCACAACACATAATTTCTTCATAACTACTGAAGTATATTATAGCTAATTCCCTTCGAAGACTTGGTTTTAAGCCACTGAAGAATTGATCAACTTTACTTTTAGGTTGGATGATAAATCCAGATGCATACCTTGCAATCCTTGTAAAATTTTCTTCATATATACCAACAGATTCATCATCCTTTTGCTTAAGCTCAAGGAACTCCATTTTCATATTCATTTGAATAATTCAAGGGAATTACTTATTGAAAAACAAGTTCTTGAACTCATCCCATTACATGGCCTTATATTCTTAATTAGAGTCCACCACTGGCCTGCTTCACCTTCTAAACGGTAAATAGCCAAAATGACTTTTTCATGTTCTGAACAGTGAAGTATGGAAAATATCTTTTCAATGGTACTGATCCATTTTTTAGCAACAAGTGGATCAGAAGACCCACTGAAATAATGTGGATGTTGCCTCATAAATGACTCAATAGAATATTGTTCCCTTCTCTGCTCATTTGGAAGTCCATAATGATTCATAACTTGTGTAAGTATAGCAATAAGATTTTTCACCCCATTTACCATAACATTTGGTTGTTCAGGAGGACAATCATTGCATTGCCTAGTGCATTGATCATTAACATGGTTCTTTCGGGTTCCGACCATAATCTAAAACCCAAAAAGAATAGTGTGAGAGGAAAAAATCATGCTAGGAAAACAACATAATAAAGGGGGAGTACCTTCAATATCTAACATATTAGGTTTAATTCTAAGATTTTTTCCATAATTCTAGGACTATAACCTATACTTATACTTAACCTTAGGGACATCCCTAAACATACCTTAGAAATATCTCTAGGGATCTCACTAAAGTTTTTGCATCCTAGTTTCCAAAGGTTAACTAAACCTTCACTACGATACCAACTGTACAAACCCAAGTTTGTCATACATGGAAATTAAATTACTTCTGCAAAATAATTAATACATAACAAAAATAGACACCCAAAGACCGTATTAGTTTAGTGTCTTTGGAAACTCAGTACAAAATCTTCTAATCATGGTGAAAGATCTTAAACATCTCCCATAAAGATCTTCCCCTATTGTTTTCTTACCTAAACTCCTTCTTTATATCCAGGGGAAAAGAAAACATAAAAAGGGTGAGCTTAAATGCTCATTAAGGGTAAACGTGGAGAACATAAAACAACCCATAAACATTTGAATGTAAAAACATGAACATAAAACAACAAAATCATGAGTAATGACATAAATCTTGGTAGTACATAAGGCATAGATCATAAAGGAACATTAATCATGATAAAATAACATGGGAATAAAAAATGTAATTGTGGAACACCATTAATCACATGATATGATTTCCATATTATCCAAGGTATTTCTTCCAAGACCATCGTAGTGGACAAAGTCCATTACTGAACCGGGTTTACTTGTCGTTCCAGCCCAATAATACTGAACCAGATTTACTTTCCGTTCTATCCATATCTATCTCATGAGATATAAATATTTACCCAATTCATTTGAGGGAGATATAGGTCCCACCCATCTCATAATGAAATCATTCTTTCATGTTCCAAAAAATAAACATAAATCATTCATCATAACCCAATGAATAAAATGGGTTTCATATACATTATCACATCATAACATAATCCATATAAAATAATGGATATAATTTCATCATAAATAAAATAAAACCATGTAAATAATAGGTACATTATACATGAAACATATCCATATTAAATAATGTCATCTTAGATGGAAAATAGTTTTGATAAAACACTTGAAATGAATTCTTGAGGAAAATATCATTTCTTCTTCAAAATCATTTATTTTCTCAAAATGCTATGCAATTTTAAAAGAAAATAATTTCATTGAAAATAATCATGAAATCTTGTATAGGAAGCTTCATGTAAATAGGGTGTTATGAAACTGTAAAAATCCGTTCATATAGTATAAGTTAAAAAAATGTTCTCCTCACACTTTTTCCAAAAAAGTCAAAGAGTACCTTGTATGGTAAACAAAATAAAGATTCATTCCATACCATGTGGTAAAAGTCAAAAAAGGGTAAAAATGACTTTAAACATACATGGAAGAATAGTAAACATTTTATGAAAATATTTTCAGAAGACATGAACATGGATGATAAATATAACCCCAGTAAATACTTACAAATAAACAATCTCGGATAGAAATGAGATTGGCAAAGTTACCCCTTACCTTAGGTCCAATTTCTTCCATACATATACAAAACCCCTATATAGTGGGGTTAAAAAATATTATAAACTTGTAACAACACCATAATAATATTTATGATATCATATATAATTCACTAATGACTTTATATTTCCCGTTTATTTGTCAATTCCATGTTAAAGCGGCGTTTTGGGTAAAATCGTTTCATTTATCGTACATGTTTTGACTTGTAATTTTTCATATGATTAATTAGATCATGATTAATTACTTCCAGAATGTAAAAAATGATTTATATATCACATATATTCAATATATAAATATATATAATTGATCGATAAATGGATTGAAATACACCGTTCATGGAGACGGTAGGTCGTACGTACGCATGAACGTTGTTTTCATTTCCTTATTAAATTAAATGGAAGTGAATGACATACATATATATATATATATAAACACATAAATTTAGTAAAATTATTATGTCATATATTTCATGATTATTTATTATATATACTTTATAATCATTCTTGAATGGTTAATATGGAGAATGAATCTCATCGCGTCGTGGAGACGTTAAGTCGTACGTACGCACGAGCGACAATATCATTCCCATGATTGTGGAATTGTATTGAAGTGTATGGTGTATAACATTTCAGAATAAATATCACTTTAAAATAATCATATATAGTTATTTCTTCCATTATTATACACATCCAAGTAGGTTGGTTATGAAAAACAGATTACACCACGGCGTGGAGACGGTAGGCCGTACGTATGCACGCGTGGTGATTTCATTTTTCATAGGATGGTTATAAGATGGAATATGGTTGTTTCATATTCATAATAACATATCAGTATACAAGTGATACTGGATTTATTACCTAAAAATGAAACAACTCATATAGAAGAATTAGAAGAAGAAATAAGTTTGAAAGAATCGGTAATGGATATTACCTCTTCTTCGACGTGCCTCTTCTAAAACTCTTCTTAGGGCACTAAGGTTGGTATTTGAATAAGTCCAGGACATCTAGTATGTCTCTAGGGAAGTTTATAAGAGAAATGGGTAGGGTTTTTCCAAGTTTTAAAGCTCAAAATTGTGTGAATAGGAGAGGGTGGAGGTGCCCTTTTATAAGAGAGGAGAGGGACACTTTAAGAAACTCTGAAAAATATTAATTTATAATAAAATCAAAACCCACATAAAAACCTCCAAAATGACTCAAATTCAAAGATGAGATTATATAGGGTGGTAATATCATCAACCAATAAAATTTAGAAATGTTTGTAATTTATTTTAAACCTTATAATTTTGATTTATCCTTATTTAATCTATTTGATTTCATTTGTGGTAATAATATTCTAAATTTTAAATTGTTATAAATACTTAATTATGTGTTGTGAATTGTCCATAATTAGATAAATTATGACATTTTAGACCATATAATATTAAATTTTCAATTTTTAAATATTTTTGTGATTTTTAAACAATTTAATCATATGTTATTTTTATAAAATACTAATTGTGTCAATTTTGACACTATTCAATTATTTGAATTTAAATAAAATCCCAACATAAGATATGTTTGAACCAAAATATTTAATAGATTTATAACATGTAATATTTATCTATAAAATTCGTGGAGCACATTAATTAGTTCATATAATATTTATTTTAATATTTTTAAAACCATTTATTTGAAATTTTTCTTAATAAAATAATTACTACAATATTTTTGTATAATTATTTATTATACTTATTTTTGCATAAAAATTAAAAATAAAATAATATGATTAATATAAATCTAATATATTTCATAAGAACACTTTTATTCGAATTTATCTTCTAAAAAACCAACCTTTAAAATGTTATCTTTATTAAATTATGAAGGTGACAACTTTGACATCATTAAAACAAAATAATATAAATGTCATAATCTGTTTTATAAGGCTCAAAATGGTTCAAAAGTTGACCCTTGGATGATAATGGTTTATATATACTTGACCAATAAGGTTTGGTCAAGTTTTTGGTTCTTTTTATGGGTATTATTGTTTTAATAAAAACTATATTTTTAATTTTTCACTAAATAAATAATTTCTGCATCATTAATGCATAAGCTATTAAGGTTATTATATATTTATTAAAAATTAAAAATAAATTACCATGATGAATAAAAAAAATTTATCTTTCAAATGAGTATTTATAATCTAATTTATATTCTGTATAACCTTATATTAAAAAAATTTAATTAATAAAGTTTGAGTGAGACATATTTCACCTTCCTTTAAATAAAATAAATTAAAGGTCTTAATCTCATCAAAGTGGGTTCCAATAGATTCCATTTAGACCCAAGTATGTTTTAGAGAGAAATATAATCAACCAATTATATCAAGACAAGTGTTAGTGTAATTTTATAATATTATTTTTACCATTAATTACCTGATTTACCTTTAACTGCGGTAAATAAAATTTTCCATAGTTACTATTCATAATGCCTAAAAATAAAAGTTATCTATTTACACAATTTTAACCTCATGATTAAAAATATGGAATCCATTTTTAAAAATTCAAAACACAAAATATGTAGTAATTAATTTAAAATTAATCCCATTGTCGAAAAAAACGGGTTTTTATTTAAAACATTGCAAAAGACTGAGATGTTTTTACCTGTGAATTCAATGTAAAATTAATGATAATGACATAAATTATATTAAATAGTAAAAAAATATTATATTTATAATTTAAAACCATTAAATATTATAATTTAACCATATAAATTATCTTGATGATAAAAGTTGTTTTTAATTAAAATTTAGCGTATTTTTACTATTCATCAAAATATGAAAGTTAACAAAAAAATATTAAAAAATTATCCCAAGTAAATTTTTATATACTTATTGAAATGAATAATTTTATTTTATCAAATTGAACTTATAAACATTTCAAAAACTAGATTTAAAGTGGGCGTGCCATCAAAAGGCGGCAAAACTACATTTTTTGAAAAATACTTATTTTACCTGAAAAATTTATTTTGTTCTCAAACCATGTTCTAGAATATGTGTAAGATAAATGATAATGTTATAAAATTCAAAATGTTTTTAATACTATTCATAATGGCTAGTTCATAATAATATTGAAACAATATATCATAGTTTAGTGAAACTTGGTATTGCGTACAACACATGCTATTGAGGAAGGTCACTCTTGCATGCAACACAATTCAAGAATAGTGTTGTGTATACTACAAGCTAATACAGTGTTGCGTATAGTACACACTAATCTTGGTGTAGCATACAACACAAGACATCAAAGAAATTAAAAAGAATATTTCCCATAAAATCTCTGGGTGTTACAAATACAGAAATTGAGTTTTTTTATCTTTGGCACTCAAAAAATGAAGTGCTTAAGTGACAACCATTGCACCACTATTTTGAATGGTACTATTGTCATCTAGATTTTTTCTATAAAATGTGTACCCATTAATATCAAAACCAGACCATGTGATCACATTAATAGATGAACCCCTGCCAACCACTTCAATGTTTCTGATGTAGATATATTTGTGATGACTTTCTCTTTAAACCATGAAAGAAATGTATTTTTATGCTCAATAATCAGTCACTTTTCATTTATTTTCAGATGTTGTAACTTTAATTCAGTAATATGTGATGATATATATGATTGAACCTCATCTGTATTGTTAAAAATGTATAAATTTTTCTGCATCACTTCATCACATGGAATGAAATTTACCTTTAAGGCTTGAATCCCTCTTCCTTCACTATCAACTTTCATATGTCAAGATATAGGGAGACTAATATGCTTTAATTCATACAAATAATTAGTACAGAACATAATCACCTCTTCTGATACATATTTTTTTAATAATAGAGGCCTCTGGTCGATAAGTATTTTTAACATATCCTTTCAAAATTTTCATACGTCTTTTAAAAGAATACATCCATTGTAAATAAATAGGACTATATATTCTTATCTCATGCAACAAATGAATCCCTTGATGAACCGTTATATCCAAAAACATAGGTGAAAAATACATTTCTATTTTACAAATAATAATAAAATCTTTATTATCCAACACATCTAACAAATTTGGATCAATGACTCTGATACAAAAGGATTTGAAAAAATTACATAACCTGATGATAGTATTTATGATAGCTGTTGAAAATATACCACGTAGTGCAAGTGGTAGAAGTTGTTACATCAATACATGAAAATCATGAGATTTCATACCTATTAATTTGGAATAATTCAATGAAACCAAATTCTTCACAATTAAATAATAACCATTGGGTACTTTAATACCATAAATACACTGACATAAATTCATCTTCTCATTATTTCTTAATGCGTGACAAGATGGAGGTAAATATGTTCTGTTTCCTTTCATAGTGGGAGCTAACTCTAAACATATTCCCATTGATATAAAGTCCAATATAGTATGAAATCCATATTTTATCTTTCCGTTTATGTATAAAAAAGTTCTAATCAAACTGTCACATATGTTTTTCTCAACATGCATAACATTAATTTTATGTTTTATCTCTAAAAATCTACAATAAGGTAGTTTGAAAAAGATAAAGTGTTTCTTTTAGATATTTTTTTTAAATACCATGACTTCTTTTCTTTCCAAATGTTGAATCAATATCACTTTTTCGTAATATTCTTTAACTAAAAATGGTTGTGGGGGAAGATTTTATTCCTGTAAACCATTAAATTCTTTTTTCAATCTATGATAAGGATGATCAATTGGAAAAAAATATTTGAGGTCCCATGTACACTATATTTCTTCCATTCTGAAATTGATAATATGAAGTCTCTTCTTTACAAATTGGACATGATTTATGTCCCTTAACACTGTATCCAGATAAGTTTCTAAATGTAGGAAAGTCATTTATAGTGAACATTATCATAGCACAGAAAAGAAAATAATATTTCTTGTATGCATCAAAAAATTTAACACCTATCTCCCATTGCGGTTTCAAATCATCAATCAATGGTGAAAGATATACATCAATATCGTTTCCTGGCTGTTTTATTCGATAAATCATCAAGAAAATCATAAAATATTTTTTCTTCATACATATATGTGGGGACAAGTTATAAACTACCAACAAAACATGCCATGAACTATGTTGGATACATAGGCTCTGATATTGATTCATTCCATTAGTACGCACTCCAATTTTGAGTTTTCTAACTTTACTTACAAAATCAAGAATTTAATTATAAAATCTCTTCCACTATGGTGAATCAACAGAGTGACGTAAGTAACCATCATAGATTCAATCATATAATGCCATATTAACCTTTTTACATCAATTGAATTTTCAAATAAACACTTCAAATGAGGAATTATTCGAAGGTACCAAATTTCTTCAGTAGGATATTTTATTATCATAACTGAGAATGAATCATAGTTGAATTATCAGAATTATATGAAGGGATTAATGGATGAAATTATTATAAACTATACAAAACTGATTTTGCATGAGGTTAGATGTCAGTACCTAAGAACAAATCTGAGTTGAATTTTTCATCCATCTTATAGCGTGATGTCCCAAATGTAGGATAGTTTGATAAATATTCATATTCTTTCCTATACAACACACAATCATTGTGGAAAGAATGTATATTTTTTATACCCCAATCCCACATGGAATATTAGTTTCTTCACCTCGTAACTGAAATCTAGAATCCCATTGCCTTCTTGAAGTAACTATTTAAAAAGCTCAAGTAAGTTTGAGAAAATTTTATCACTCCAACCATTTCTTGCTTTCAAGTTAATAATTTCAAAACTACTGATAAAACTATATATTTACTGTAATCTAAGAATAATGGTTTCTCAAAATCTCCATACAATTGTTCAAAAGTTGCTATTTTTTTGATGGTTTCAACACCTAAATCATTAATTAATTCTTCAATATGATCCAATAGCTCATTATGAATATTTTCATCAACATTAGATGTTGAATTTTCAGTTCTTTCACCATGGTAGATCCAATGTGTATAATTAAGGCTAAAACTGTCACGACCTAACCTCAGGGCCTGTTCCGTGACTACCCCAAGCCTGCCTTCCATAGGCCAGGGGCTGGTGACTAGCACTAAAGACATAAATCCCGATAAAAGGGAAGGAATTGCCTTTATATAAGAAAAAAAACACCACAGAGTACGCAAGATGAAGTAAACACTAAGTAAACTGGGTACAAAAGTAAGTGTTGGAAAGTAAATGGGCCAGAATACAAACCCATCAGAAAGTAAAATACAATTTAAAAGAGAGTTCAACAGTAGAAAAGTAAAGCAGCAACACCCAGCCATCCACTGAAAATCCCACCTGAAGGCTGGGTACAGATAGTCTCCTTAGCTCCTCGGCTCCAGCCGTCCGCTCCGTGTACGTCTAGTCCAGTGATCCACCTCCAAGTAGCGTCCAACTCCATGAGCCTCCACCTCGATCAGCGCTGTCCGTCGTCTGCATCCAACACAACGTGGTGCGGGAATAGCCCATGTAGGGGTGAGTATACGATACTCAGTAGGGACCCCGAGACTCCCAAAGGTCTCCCAGAATCCACGAAGGATAAACCACAAAGGAAAGATACAATCACGAAGTATCAACCAACTCTACTTAGGTATATGCCCATACATATACCTAAGTCATCAATTCCAGTTCTGCTCCAAATCACGAGCCCAAGTTCATCCCAGTCCACACAGGAAAGCACAATCCAATCCATACAGGAAAACACAACCCAATCCACACAGGATGGCAAAACAATCATATCGAAGATAGTTATTGAAAGTCAAGACTCAGCTCACACAGGTATACACTTTGTAAGGTGATAGATATGATCAGATGTAGCCACTAATTCATCTAAGCTGTCAGACCCACATAGGACATAAAACCAGCTAAGCTGTCGGACCCACAAAGGATACAAGACCAGCTACTCTACCGGACCCACATAGGATACAAGTACAGATTCAAATACTGTCAGACCCATATAGGATATAAGAATAGTAGTCATCGCCGTCGAACCCACAGAGGATTCCAGTATGGTCGTCGTCGCTGCTGAACCCACAGAGGATCCCGGTATAGTCGTCATCGTCGTCGCAATCGCAGCTAGCTCTAGGGTTCCCGCACACAACACGCTCGATTCCAAGAGGGTCCGCTCCACGAGCCAAGGGGGGTTGATACATCAACTGTCACGAAGTGTTGAGTTTATGAATCACAAAGTTTTGTCTCGTCAAAAGGAACTCAACGTGACAGACGGCGCGTCAATCGGACGCCCGGTCTGAGAGTTATTGGCTTTTTCATCCCAGGGGCCTGGTTGGTTTTTAAGCTAAAACCAACCCGACCATACTACAACTGCATCCAAACCTCGATCGGAGTAATCCAAAAGAACCGTCTCGCTATGAGGAATCCAACAAATTCGACGGCACATCATTCGGATGTCCGGAGATCAAGTTTTAAGCGTTTCTGCTCCGAGGGCATAGTTGGTTTCGTGTTCGAACCAACCTGGCCATACCCAAAGTTCTCCAAAACCTTGAGTGTAATATACTGAAAATACCTTCTTGATCCAAGTATTGATACGCAATAGACGGTGCGTCGATCGGAGGTCCATAGCCCAAGATATAGGAGTTTGAACATATCTGTCCGGAAATCAGGGGGTTCGGGCCCGGTCCGACCCGGCTCGATACCCCTGGGTCGGCCCGACCCGGGTCCGGGTCCGGCCCGGTTGGGTGCGGCCCGGCCCAACTGGAACGACCCGGCCCATCCGTCACGGGGTTCTGGCCCAGTGCGGGCGACCCGGCCTGGCGCAGGCGGTCCGGCCCGACGTGGGAGGCCTAGCCCGTGGGGCCGGCGGCTCGGCCTTCGGCCGAGCGGGATGCGGGGGGGGGGGGGGGGGGTTGCCCCCCTTGATTGAGAAATGGAGGCCCCTCTTGGGGGCCCCAGCCTTGCCACCTACCGGGGGTTACGACCCCCGTACTTCCGAAAAACGGCCGGCCGTAATGGCCGACCAGTGTACCGCCGCGGGACCCCCGCGGGTCACGCCTTCCGATGCGCCGGTGGCCGGCGGAGTCCGGCCGCCCTCCTCTACACTGCCGCGACCTTAAGCTGCGACTCCCACCGGACCAGCACGACGCGACGTTTCCGCTCCCCTCCGTCGCGGCCCGCCCTGGCCGCCGCCCTCCATGGTGCTCCGGCGCAGTGCAACGGCGCCGCACCCCTCCGCCGCGGCCCGCCCTTGGCCATGGCTTCCTTTAGCTTCACCGGCACGGTGCGACAGCACCGCGCTCTTTCTCCACAGCCCGCTCTGGCCACGGTTCCCTCATTCCCGCGCGGTGCCGTTGCACCGCACTGCCTCCGTTCCAAACCACGACTGTGATCAACATCAAAAGGGGAGGAGGTTCGACCGTGTTCATGCGGTCCAACCACCTCCCTTTATATTGATAACAGGTGGCCAAAAGAAATTAACGATGAATGTCAAATCAATCTCGAACGTAAAAACAAACCCTACCTCAAAGAAGTTCGTGGAAGCTAGCGTTGCAGGGTGAGGCTCCATATACGTCGACAGAGAATGTCCGTGGAAGATGTGGCGTCTCCCTTTCTTTGACGTGGAGGGAAGATGGAATGGTGTGACGATGTTCTTCACGTTCTTCAATGAGGAAGATGGAGTTCTTCAAAGTAAAGAACTCTCCTTCTCTCAATTCTCCACACAACACAACAACCCAAAATAAAATAAGGCTTTGTCTTATTTTATTTACACATACCAACATTTTTAAAAATTCAAAAGTTGAATTCACCTAATTAACTAAACTTGTGTTGTCAAATTGATTAGGTGTTTAGTTGGCATGCATTAATGTGTAAGAGTTAAATAACTCATGTGGAGGGGGTTAGAGGTGTTAGGGAGTTATAGGGAATTAGAAAAGGTGGGGGCTCGTGTGGGCCCCACGTCACCTTTAATCCTCTCATGGGAAGTTAACAACCAGTGGGTCCCACTCCAACTCTCCCACCTAGGATCTAACACTTAGAAATGATAATTAAAATTCATAACGAAATTTTATTTCACTTACACTTAAACCACAATTTTAAATAACTCGTTCCGAGCAAACGAAACTCCAGTAAAGGTCTTCTTAAGAAATTACCAGTGCTGCGGTTTCATCGGTGCCCTCAGATTTCGATTTCGAGCACCGGTTCAAAATTTAGAAAAACCCACTCATTCGTTCACTGAACGTACCCGAGCTAAACTTCGGAAATTGATTCTGGGCACACCGGGCCTTAGAATCAAGCGCCGTCAGAAACTGCGTACTTGTAAAATCCCAAAGAATTTAAGAAAAAAATTTCATTGAAATTTACGAGTCTTTACAAAAACCATAGAAAATGAGATGATCCTTGATTTCTATGGGGTTTAACTTTCTTATATTCAAATAATTCACACATGGATAAAAAATAAATCTATGTTTTTAAGATTTCATTTAGAAAATTCCAAGAAATTGTCAACTCCTTTTTCATATTCACAAGTGGTTCTTCATAAATTTATCCAATTACAATCCATTCAGTACAAAACATCGCAATACAATCAGTGCATATATTAAAACATATAAACATTTAAATATATATATAAACAGATAAATTGTAAACATAAACACATTAAATAAAAATGATTGTTAATCAGATAGGAAACATCAACAATTATTATTAATAAAATAAAAACTAATCTACTAAAGGTATTTATTTTGCATGATGTGTGTCATGCTGATCCAATGGACATCACATGTAATGACTCTAGTAGAAATTCCAATTAGAAAATCATGATTTTGTAAACTAATCTATTGTTTGGTTTTAATTTATTTACAATTATTTTTATATATATATGTGATATTCCTAGCATAAAATCACGATTTTGTCACTATATGTATGTTTTCCATAGCTCATATTATAATATTGGGATGTTTATTTAATTTAATACACTAATGTTTGTGGTTTTATATGATAAATGATTACTTATTTGACTAACTAACATTCTAATATAGGGGGTACAGTCACCATATGGTAACTCCTTAGACCTTGTTTTCTATCAGAAACCTCCTTTCGGTAAAAACAGTATTAATCATTATTTATATGAAAATACATTTTTTTCTGAAAAATTCAGAAAAAGTTAGACTATGATAATATTGAAATTCTAAATCAATAATTGAACTTCATTTTACCAAATTAAATTTATACAATTATATTTTTTATATAAAGTATTATATATAATGTAAAACAATTTTTATTGAAATATGACCATTTGAATTTTTATTGTTTTATAATATTATTTCAAAAGAATATGAAAATTAATTAATTCGAATATATTAGTTCATATATGGAAATATCATATATTGTTTCAATCATTTAAAAGTGTCCAATTTAATTTATTAAGGTCAATTACAGAAAAAATTTAACATATTTTATTTGGAAAAAAATTATATTGTAGTATAAAATATATATCTTCTTAATATACAAATAGTAATTTTTTTATTTTCATATTATATACATGTGATTTATTGAAATTATAATTTAATTATTTTCAATCATCTAACATATATTAGTTCATTTTACATAATTGTTACATTAGTTTGGTGTTGCGTGTGTCAAAAGGTATTGAAGATTATATTAATTTAACTGGTGAAAAATATAAAGTCATTACATGTGATGTACACTATATTGATGAACAATGACACCGTATATCATTTCCCATTGCATAATATCATAAAATAAAAAATTTATCAAAATAAACAAACTTTAAAAATAACATTTATGAAAAACAATCAACTGTATACAAATAATTGAAATAATAACTAAAAATAATAACTAAATGATATATAATTTAACTTTAAAATTTAAAAAACTTACTTAATTCTGATTTCAACAAGAAAAATGGACCCTTAATCTGAAATTTCTCCCACGATTTTTTTGGCATAAGAAACACTGAAAGATCTAACGAAAGTGTTTGTAGAAATGAACAATAAACAAGAATAAATAAATAAATGAAAATTGTGGTTGATATTCAGTCAAAAAATGGATTCTAAAGAGAAATACTTCAATTAATGATGAAAAAATGATAGAGAATGAAGAATATAGACCCAAAACTGTGAAATGATGATAAAAATGGAAGAGAAACCAAAATAATGGTAGTTGAGGGTTTGTGGGTCACCTTCGGGGTCATCACGAGTCAGGAACAACACTTCGCAAATCCAAAAAATGAGGGTTTCGTGATCCTGTGTTTTTTTTAAAAATATTTTTGGAATTAGTTGTTACATAAACTAATGCCAAAAATTATTATTTTTTGGTTTTATGGTGTTGATTTTTGAGAAAACTGATGTTGAAAGATATTTTTTTCATTTATGGCATTGGTTTATACAAAAACCGATGCCATAAATCTAAAAATGAGAGTTTTTTGTGTCGATTTTTTAAAAAAACTGATGCCAAAAACTCTATATAAATATATATTGGCATCAGTTTATGTATAAACTGATGCTAAATTTTTTCCGCCGATGCATTTTGCATCAGTTTAGAATAAACCAATTCTATATCATCCATGTTGAAACCACTATTTCTACTAGTGCTCATGATGAATAATAAATGTATCCCACACTTTTTGGTTTATCCAGTGTGCATACATTTGTGGTGGGTGAAGGTTTATTTTCCCTTAACCATATTTGAGATGATACTTTAGAAGAATTGTCTGAAAGCCTCTATGAGAATTTCTAATAAGTATTAATAAAAATTTCATTCAAGATTATTCTATTATACATGCACTCTATAAGGGATAATGAAGAGTAAATCAATATTTTGTTATTCTATTTTTTAGTAAAATAAAGAAATTATATCATAATTTTATCCTATTTTCTTCCCAAATTAGTGTCGTAAGCACGA
Source organism: Viscum album (assembly GCA_963277665.1). Taxonomy (NCBI): domain Eukaryota; kingdom Viridiplantae; phylum Streptophyta; class Magnoliopsida; order Santalales; family Viscaceae; genus Viscum; species Viscum album. The sequence continues at coordinate 1,039,115,341 of OY728126.1, forward strand.
GAACAACATTATACCATGAATCTACATCAACTAGCATGCACATTCAAGTGGTGCACCTAATGTTACTACTTGAACATAACCTTGTTGGGGTTTACAGACTGGTTGTGTTCATTCTATCCAACCTCGAATTTGATGCCTTTGTTTCTCTTCTTAAATAAATTTTGTTAGCACCATCACGCTATGATGCTCTTATTTTTTTAAAACATAAGTTGTTCATCATGTACCATTTATTAAGATTAAACATTGTCAATATGTTGTTACTTTGGATTGGTAGAATCGACATGTTGAGAAACCTATTGTTCCTTTGGATTGGGAGCATCAACATGTGTATAATTCATTATTCTAAGAAGTGGTTGAAAATTTAATTTAGATTATATAAATACAGTAGTGGACAAATAATAATATGAGGTAATATAATGTATATTACAAAAAAAAATATAACCTGATTATTAAACTCTATTTTTTAAGGTTGAAGGGATTTTAATCCTCTACTGAGTATCTAAATCCCCTCCTTGTGGTCTCCTCTAACATACAAGACCCCATCTATATTAGGACTGATTAAAACTTATTTTAGTATCCCAATGAAAGGGTTATCCTCATTTGAATTAGCATCTAACCCTTTAGTGGTTTTGTTCAATAATATAATAATTGACCAGTTACGATTTGTAGGTCCTAGAACATAAAATACTTATACTACCTATGATACCATTATAAATGGTTTATCTTTGTACTCTTCCTTACTAAAATCCACTTTCACAAATCCAAATTCTTCTATTTTAACTTCACTACTATTATCAACCCACTTTAATTGAAAAATAGGCACTTGGAATGTTATATAATCCAACTTACACATTTTTTTGATGATGCCAAAGTATGACATATTTTCATAAATTGGACTTATTTCCTTGGTACCAGTTGCATGCACCCATTTAACCACAAGTGTATCTCTACTATTTTTCATGTTACTATGTTCACCATGTTCATTTGTATAGAACATATGACCATTAATTACATAACCATTAAAGATAATACATGCACACTTGTTACGGTCTCTAGCCATCAAATTCGTTTTGAAATTGAATCTGGATTTGCAGTTGAATCCTTAAAAATATGATCTCAAAAACCATCCTATATACTATTGAATATGTATATTTGATATCCAAATTTTATCCCTTGATGGATTCAAATGCCTAAGAATTACTTTTTGGGTTTCAACATATAACACAACCTCTAAAATATTCTTTAAAACATAAAGGTGATCCCGCTCCCCCTCTGTAATAGTAATTATGAAAACATCAATTTTGGAAATTTCTTTACCCACAAGATGCCCAATGTGATGAGATTTCAGTTGAACAATACTTTCCACATCCCACAGGTTTTCAGTTCAGAATTTAATGGATTCCTCAATAATATATCACTCTACAATACAACCTTCTATCTGAATTTTATTTTTGACATACCCTATCAAAATATTCATATATCATTAAATTGAGTACATCCATCTATAATATAAATGACCACATAGTTGAATATATCTCACCAAGTGAGCCATCAAGTGAATCATCATATCAAATAATATCGGTGAGAAGAACATCTCCAATTCACATAATATGATAACCATTTCCTTTTCCATAGTTGGAAATTTTTCTGGGTCCATCACTTTGCTACATATAGATTTGAAAAAGAAAAAGATCTTGGTTAATGTATGATGGATATTCTTGGAAAAAATGAAACGTAAAGCTACAAGAATTAGATATTTCATCAAAACATGATAATAGTGTGATTTCAGACCCTTTAACATTAAATCATTCATTGATATGATATTCTTGATATTTGATGAATACCCCTCTAGAAATTTTACACCATTAAAGAATTTTCAAAACCAATATCTCTCTTTCTTGAAAAGAGTGAAGTGACTAGAGGAAGAAAAGTTTTTTTTTTCACTCTTCATTGGCACCAACTTTTCCTATATCCCCATTTCAATCATGTCCAACCTTGCCTTAATTCCATCCTTTGTTTTTTAGGTGCATCTAGCAATGTTCTAATGACACTATCACATACATTTTTTCCACATGCATAACATTAATAAAATTCCTGATGTACAAACAATTTGAGTATGGTAATTCAAAAAAATTGATCTCTTTTTACAACCGATTTTTGTAAGGTTTTTCAAAAAATTCTTACCAAAAGAAAGTGTCCATATATTCTAATTTATCAAATAGTTGATAACCTATTAGTGGGGATGGTGTTTTATGTTCTTCTGAACTCCCATAGAATGATTTCATACAAGATTTGTACTAATGTTTTTGGGGTTAAAATCTATGATGTATTAGAAACACAAGTCTTTGATGAATGTTTCAACCTAATTGACTGTGTACCTTTTTCAAAAATGGGATACCCTTGAGTTCCTTTAATGCTACATCCTGAAAAATTTCCATAAGCAGGAAAGTTATTTATCATCCCATACAACGTGGATCTCAATGTGAAATCTTCATTTCTATAAGCATCATACAAAGTAACACCTGAATCCACCAATAATTTCAAATCATTGATCAATCAAACCAAATAAACATCAATATAATTACCTAGTTGTTTTGGACATGATATAAGAATAGATAACATAATGTATTTTCATTTCATGCATAATCATAGAGGAAATCTATAATTTACCAACATAACTGACCATGTACTGTGAGTGCTACTTTGAAAACCAAAAGGATTCATTAAATTTGTAGATAGCACAAGATGAAGGTTTCTCAGCTCATTTCCAAATTCAGGATACTCATGATCAATTTTATTCTCCTGAGGAGATTCTACTGGATGATGAAGTTTTCCATTTTTATTTCTTGTATCTACATGCCACATTGATTTCCTTGAAGCCTCATCACTTCCATATAGTTTCTTAAACCTTAGAATGATTGGAAAGTACCATAAAACTTTCATAGGACCTGGTTCATCTTTCTTATATCGGCAAATGCCACACTTTGGACATTTTTAAAGTGATTTTTGGTCCTTGTGAAATAGTATACCATTATTTGGATAGTCATGTATTCTTTTAGAGATCATATCCATTAAACATAGAATCCGTTTAGCGTCATGTGTTTAGAAAGGAATCTCACTATCTTTTAGGAGAATATCATTCAATAGAGAAAGTTGTTTGGTAAAATCGCTGTCACTCCATCTATTTCTAGCTTTTAAATTATATAGATTCAGTATGACTGACAATGCTATATATTTAGTACAACCAAAACACAATGATGTCTTTGCACAACTATTTAACTTCTCAAACAAATTTGGATAATCATGATGTTCATCTTAAACTATCATTTTCATTTCCTCAATACAATCTTCAACATCGCTCAAACTTGTAATCATATCCTTGATATGGTCATCATCATTGTTCACACTTTTAATCATATCAGATGATCCAGAAGATGCGGTCTTATCCTAGTCACTAGCTACATTAAGTTTTCCATGTGTTTAGTTCAGTATTTATAACTTTGATCCATTATGTGATAGATCAAGTGTTCTTCAAACTCCTCTAGACTAATTAGTCTCGAATAACAAGAAATTAAACAAAAATACAATATTTTAGAAGGGTCATATACATAATATTTTGCAAACTTGATGAACTATTTCACCCTATCCTCATACTCTTTTGTTATATAATTGAAATCCATCCATTTTCGATTCATATACATCCTATCTAATCTAGTAATATTAATATTTAACAAAATAAATAAATACACATAAAGTATAATCTTGGAACCCATAAAAGTTCATTCTTAAAGAATCATTTAAGCTACATGAAGGCATTATTCTAAGACAATAAGAGCCAAATGATACATGTTGATATTGTTTTTTAGTGGTGTAAATCATTGAACAAAATGAATGTGTGATATTTATATAGTTATAAAAAATCTAATTAAATTATAATCTATTGAAAAATAAAGAGATCAAGGATAGTTTTTGTAACTTTGTTAGGTGGGAGTACAACATGAGGGAGGAGTTGATGTCTAGTCATTTCTTCAAATGGTACATGGTGGGATAGGTGGTGTTTTAGTTACATGACTCTTTGGAGATGAAGTTGATCTTTTGTCAAATTATGAAAACATTGATAGGCCCCAATTAAATGGTCTTGAGAACCCACTGTTTGATCAAACTCTTGAATTTAAATATAATGAACCAGAAGTCTTAGGCTGCGGTTCTCAAGAAATTGGAAAAAATGAAGAACAATCTGACTAGGGTTTTACAAATGCTTCAAATTTAAATAATTCACATGGCTAGGATGAAGCCTCAAAGAACAATAATGAAATTTTTTAAATATATATAATCCATCCTTAACTTTTTGACACATATTTTAAGGAGTGTTATAAAAGGAAAAGTAAATAGTAATATAACATTCCATTAAAGCGATTTAAATGTGGATATATTGTACTTTTCACTACAAATTTTCCAATTTTAATAAAAAAGGAATGTGAAAATGAATACTATTTAACAAGAAGTTTTCATAAGAAGAAAACTAAAAAGTTTAGCAACCCAAATTTTCTCTCATAGTGAATGGATAAGAATTTCTTAAAACTCAAAACATACACTTATTATCTAAATTAGATGACGAGGAAAGCGTTGATTATGATACTGAATTTTAAACATTAAGTAAATCATAATTACATCGCGTTTGAATTTTTATCTAAGATCTCACACCAAAATTACCTCAGGATGGTATGAGTGATAAAGTTTGGGTGACCAACACTTTTTGGTGGTGAAAATGACATGTATGACATGTATCAATCACTCAAACTTTCACACTCCTTATAAATTCTAAGGTTTTACCTGGTGATAGCCAAGTAGTGTGTGATGGTGGTGTTATATTAGGTATGTGGGGGAGGTGACACATCGTTCAATTCATTTGGGAAAATTAAAAACACCCAAAGAAGAATAAAGAATGATGAAAGCTTGAATGAAAAATAAGAAGTCATATACTGTGGGATTCGAAAGTGTCAATTCGTCTGAGGGAGAGCAGGGGAGAGAATTTGTAGGTGAGGGAGATCACGCAACAACAAGGGTGCGCGATGGAAATAGAGAACACATGATGAAGAGGGAGAGCAGCGGTTAGGACATGCGGTGATGAAGGAGAGCGCACAACGACAAGGGAAAGTGAGGGAGAGTGGTGATAAGGTTTTCAGTTCCACGAGAGATTGAACAGTAGGAGAGAATTGGTTTGGATAGGGTAAAATTTATAAGATAGTGAAGGTTTTTATTAGTGCTTCTAAAAAAGCGCTGATAAAGAGTGGTTTTATCAACGCTAAAATAATAGGCACTGATAAAATCCCTCTTTATCAGTGCTTTTCTAGCACTGATAAAGACTTTCTAGAAAAGTGTTGATAAATGTTTAATAATGTAATTATTATAATAAAAAAAATTAAATTTATATATTTATAAATAAATATAAATATATATAAATTTAAATAAATATTTATATAACTATAAATAAATTTAAAGTATTGAAAATATGTATTTATAAATATAATTATAAATAAATACAAATATATTTAATTATAAATATATTAAAAAAATTGTAAATATGTATTTATAAATTTAATTATTGATATATAATTATAATTATAATTATAAATAAATATATTTATAAATATTTGTTTGGGGACAACTGTTATACCTCATTGTTGTTTTTGTGCACTTTACTTTTTTAATAAAGTTTGGGGACCATGGGCTAAAAACTCATGTTCTACACTATTTTGAGTGTATGTGTATATATATATATAAAGTGTTTGGGGGAACAATTAGATTAAACACACACACCCACAACCTAGTTCAAAAGGGGATTTTCCAAAAATAAAATAAAAATCTAAAGGCCTTTGGGTCATTCAAAGTATATATATATATATATAGTGTGATTATAGACCACCCCCTCTATCCTATCCCCCCCCCACACCGTCAAGCGAGGGCTCGTATGTGCACTACCCATGCAGTAGCACGGGCCAATCCCACATTGTCGTCTGTTGATGCTGGCAGAACATCACACCCCCATCGTCAGGCAGGGGTCGTCTGTGCACCGCCCACGCAGTAGCGCGAGCCTTCGCTTCATACCAACGTCTATTAACACTTAATGACCAACACACCCTCGCTATTGGGTGGGGTCTCATCTGTGAACCACCAATTGAGGCATCCTCCATCGTGATCACACACACAACCACATCACACTACTGTCGATAATCGCTATCCTAGACCCTTGCCGCTACTTTCACACCACCTCCAATTGTCGTCAGTCGCTGCTCCGGGATCGTACGCCACTGCCTCCTCAGATGAAGACTGTCGAGGCCATTCACCATCGTGCCGCATCCTCGGTTCCCCCCGTTGATGGGTGGGGTTATGCATTGCACATTGCATGTGCAAAGCACGAGCCCCAATCAGCTGCCCCCAAATAAATTGGGGCCCAAACATAGTCATTGAGAATTGAACCCCAAGAAGGCCCAAATCGATGCAGAATCAGGGGGCACCTCTACCACTGAGGCACACCCCAACTCCATTAATATATAAATATATATACTTATATATATAAAAATATATTTTCTATAATTTTATAATTATTGAAATATATAATTAATTATTTATAATTATATAAATATCTTTATTAATATTTGTATATAATTATAAATATATTTATATAGTTATATAAATATTTATTGATATATAAATAATTTTAATACAATTATAAATATATTAAAATAATTGTAAATATGTATTTATAAACATAATTATAAATAAATATATTTATAAATATCTGAATATAATTATATATATGTTTGTATAATTATATAAAAAATTTATTAATATATAAATATATATAATTATAAATATAAGAACTATATTTATTTTAATTTTATAATTATTTAAATATAAAATTATTTATTTATAATCATATAAAAATATTTATAAATATTTGTATATAATTATAAATATATTTTTTATAATTATATATATATATTTATTAATATAAATATATATATAATTATAAATATATTTATATAATGATAAATAAATAATTATTTGTAAAATTATAAATATATTAAAATAATTTTATATATGTATTTATAAATATAATTATAGATATATATCTATAATTATAATTATAAATAAATATACTTATAAATATTTGTATATAATTATAATTATAGTTATATAATTATATATATATATATATATTTATTTATCAATATATAAATATATATAATTATAATTATAAGAAATATATTTATTATAATTTTATAATTATTTAAATATATAATTATTTGTTTATAATTATATAAATATATTTATAGATATTTGTATATAAATTTAAATATATTTATATAGTTATATATATATATATTAATGTATAAATATAGATGAAGAACATTAACATTCGAGTTGAATTAATTAAGAACAAATATACAGACGGCTATTCAAACTGCAATACAGAATGAATTGTATGATAAATTCCTGAAGCTTAAACTCATTCACAAATCCATAACAAAACTAATTTTTATTTCCCTTGTCCATGACCTTATTTATGCTCTTCACCTTCTTCACGGACTTCATATTATTCGACTTCTTCACGGTGGATGACTTCTTTGTCGTGATCGCCTTTCGCTTGCCCCCAACCTTCACAGCAACTGCTTTGTCTGCCGCCTTCACCCTCACCTTATCAATATTCAATGATAAATTCTTCTTAATTCTAGAAGATTTAGGTTTAACCACAACCAAAACTTGAACGAGTTCTTCACCTTCACCAACTTCATGCTGATGACCTACCTCTTCAACTGAACCGACAGTAGCTTCTTGTAGTTGGAAGGAAGGCTGGGCTACTTCTGACCAACATACTTGGTGATCGCATACATGCTGGATCCATTCCTTTTTTTCAGCATACTAACTGCCTCCTTGATCATATCTTTGTAGGGAGGATGGGATGAAACATAGGTTTTCGATTATTTTTTTGTCCCACATGTGATTTCTTTCTTCGTCTTGGGTGGCTTTGCCTTCGCCGTCATGGGCATGGTCGAAGCGGCAGTCACATAATTGGCTTTAACAGTGGCCATGTCGAACAAGATGCATATCTGGAATCAAAGTGTGTGCCCAACCCACCACCCGTGCACCGCACACCCCAGCTAAATTTGAGGGTGGCACGACTCGAATCTGCCCCAGTTCCATTGCTAGGGAGTGACCGCTTTACACGTTACCACTTAACCAACCCCGATCAGCATGTATAAATATATATAATTATAAATATAAGAAATATATTTATTATAATTATTTAAATATATAACTATTTATTTATATTATTTAAATAATTTTTAAAAAAGTGATGTATATTTATTTATAATTATTAATATTTAAATTTATAAATATATTTATATAAATATAAATATAAATATAAATATAATTATAAATATATTAATTTATAAATATTTATGTACATATATATTTTTATAAATATTTTTTTAACATTATTAATGAATATATAATAATAAAGGAATTAATATTTAATATATTAGATAGTTTGGGGGTACAATTACAACAAACACACACATACCTCACATCCACAAGTCAGAATATAGGTAATAGTCCACCCAAGGGACAACCCATGAGTTTTTTTAATACATTTTTTTTAAAAAATATTTTTTAAACAACTGGTATTAAAATATTTTTAAAAATACGCCTCAAAGGCGGCATCGGCGATGCCGCCTTTCCACTAAAACCAAAAAAATTATTTTTTTTAAATTTTTATTTTTGTTTTGTTTTGTTTTGTTTATACATATATATATATATAAACAAAACAAAAACAAAAACAAGAATAAAATTTTCAGCAAAATTTATCTGCTATTTAAAATCCTACAGTACTACCATTACAACAGTCTAGATTCTGACAGAACCTCTTACCGAGGGCTCCCTTTTATAAGAGAGCTTACCCTAAAAATCATTCTACATTTCCAATTTGGGATTCTAGTTCTCCCTTTCCTACGCAGAACATTCTTCATTTTCGATGTGGGATTCTGTTTCAAGTACGTGACTTTAAAATACTATAAAATATAAACTATAAGACCAATATAAATGAAACTTAAAACATGGATTAAACATATAAAAATAGTTTAAAACAAAGATAATTTCATAAAAAAATGATGCTAAAAAATAATTTATAAGCTTTCAAAACCACCTACTTGAAACTTTAAAATGTTTCAAGTACGTGATTTTGAAAGCCTATAAAATTTAAACTACAAGATCAATATAAATGAAACTTAATATATAGATTAAACATATAACAAATAGTTGAAAATAAAAAGAATTTTTTAAAAAATATTGATGGAAAATAATTTATAAGTTTTCAAAAACACCTACATGAAACTTAAAAATGTTTCAAGCACGTGACTTTGAAAGCCTATAAAATATAAACTATAATATCGATATAAATAAAACTTAAAACATGGATTAGACATATAACAAATAGTTAAAAATAAAAATAATTTTGTAAAAAATGTTCATGAAAAATAATTTATAAGCTTTCAAAACCACCTACATGAAACTTAAAAATGATTCAAGTATGTGGCTTTGAAATACGATAAAATATAAACTATAAGACCGATATAATTTAAAGTTAAAACATGGATTAAACATATTATAGATTATTTAATTATTTAATCAATATTAATAATAATTAATTAAATAATTATTAATTAGTTAATTAGTAATTATTAATATTTAATTATATAAAAATTAACCAATTAATTAGTAATATAATGACTTTTAGTAATTACAATTTAATAATTATAATGAAAAATTATAATTTATAATTATATTACTAATTAACAAATTAACTATTATATAATTAATAATTATATTACCAATTAACTAATTAATTATTATATAATAATTTTTAATAAATAATAATTAATAATTACAAGGAATGATTATAATTTATAATTATATTACAAATTAAATAATTATAAAAAGGGCATCAACTCTATCTTTCTCAAAAAATTAACTAATTAACTATTATATATTTAATAATTATATTACTAATTAACTAATTAATTATTATATAATTAATGATTAATAATTACTGATTAACTAACTACAAATTATATAATTAATAATCATATTACTAATTAACTAATTAATTATTATATAATTAGTAATTATATTACTAAGTAACTACTTAATTATTAAATAATTAATAATTATATTACTAATTAACTAATTAATTACTATATAATTAATTATTAACAATTTCTAATTAACTAACTAATTATTATACAATTAATAGTTTTATAATTGATAATTATATTATTAATTAACTAATTAGTAATTAATAATTAATGGTTATAATGAATAATTATAATGAATAATTATAATAAATAATTATAAAGAATAATTATATTAGTAATTAATTATTATATAATATTTTTTAATAATTACTAATTAATAATTATAATGAATAATTATATTACTAATTAACTATTTAACTATTATATAATTAATAATTATATTACCAATTTACTAATTAATTATCATATAATAATTTTTAATAAATACTAATTAATAATTGTAATGAATAATTATAATTTATAATTATATTACTAATTAACTAATTATAAAAAGGGCATCAGCACTATATTTCTCAAAAAATTAACTAATTAACTACTTTATATTTAATAATCACATTAATAATTAACTAATTAGTTATTATATAATTAATGATTAATAATTACTAATTAAATAATTACAAATTATATAATTAATAATTATATTAACAATTAACTAATTAATTGTTATATAATTAATAATTATATTACTAAGTAACTAATTCATTATTAAATAATTAATAATTATATTACCAATTAACTAATTATATTATTAATTAACTAATTATATTACTAATTAACCAATTAATTATTATATAATTAATTATTATTAATTACTAATTAACTAACTAATTATTATACAATTAATAGTTATATAATTAATAATTATATTAACAATGAATAATTATAATGAATAATTATAATGAATAATTATAATGAATAATTTTAAAGAATAATTATATTACTAATTAACTAATTAATTATTATATAATAATTTTTAATAATTACTAATGAATAATTATAATGAATAATTATATTACTAATTAACTAATTAACTATTATATAATTAATAATTATATTACCAATTTACTAATTAATCATTATATAATAATTTTTAATAAATACTAATTAATTATTATAATGAATAATTATAATTTATAATTATATTACAAATTAACTAATTATAAAAAGGGCCTCAACTCTATCTTTCTCAAAAAATTAACTAATTAATTGTTATATAATTAATAATTATATTACTAATTAACAAATTAGTTACTATATAATTAATGATTAATAGTTACTAATTAACTAATTAAAAATTATATAATTAATAATTATATTACTAATTAACTCATTAATAATTATATAATTAATAATTATATTATGAAGTAACTAATTAATTATTAAATAATTAATAATTATATTACTAATTAACTAATTATATTACTAATTAACAAATTAATTATTATATAATTAATTATTAATAATTACTAATTAACTAACTAATTATGATATAATTAATAGTTATATAATTAATAATTATATTATTAATTAACTAATTAATAATTAATAATTAATAATTAATAATTATAATTAGTAATTATAATGAATAATTATAATTAGAAATTATAATGAATAATTATAATTAATAATTATAATGAATATTTATAATTTATAATTATATTATTAATTAACTAATTAACTATTATATAATTAATAATTATATTACCAATTAACTAATTAATTGTTATATAATAATTTTTAATAATTACTAATTATTAATTATAATGAATAAATATAATTTATAATTATATTACTAACTATCTAATTAACTATTATATACTAAATTATTATATTACTAATTTATTAGTTAATTATTATATAATTAATTATTAATAATTTCTAGTTAGCTAATTAATTATTATATAATCAATTATTAATAATATTAATTTAATAATTAATTAATTTATTATATGTTTACTCCATGTTTTAACTTTAAATTATATCGGTCTTATAGTTTATAATTTATAGCCTTTCAAAGCCATATACTCGAATCCTTTTTAAGTTTCAAGTACGTGGTTTTGAAAACTTATAAATTATTTTTCATGAATATTTTTTACAAAATTATTTTAATTTTCAACTATTTTTTTATAATTTTATTCCATGTTTTAAGTTTCATTTATATCGGTCTTATAGTTTATATTTTATAGGCTTTCAAAATCATATGCTTGAAATATTTTTAAGTTTCATGTAGGTGTCTTTAAAAACTTATAAATTATTTTCTATCAACATTTTTTACGAAATTATTTTTATTTTAAACTATTTTTTATATGTTTAATCCATGTATTAAGTTTCATTTATATTGGTCTTGTAGTGTATATTTTATAGGCTTTCAAAGTCACGTACTTGAAACATTTTTAAGTTTCAAGTAGGTGGTTTTGAAAGCCTATAAATTATTTTTTATCGTCATTTTTATGAAATTCTTTTTGTTTTCAACTATTTTTTATATGTTTAATCCATGTTTTAAGTTTCATTTATATTGGTATTACAATTTATATTTTATAATTTTTCAAAGTCACGTGCTTGAAACAGAATCCCAAATCGGAAATGTAGAATGTTCCGCGCAAGAAAGGGAGAACCAGAATCCCACATTGGAAATGCAGAATAATTTTTAGGATAAGTTCTCTTATAAAATGGAGCCTTGGGTGAGAGCTTCTATCAGAATTCAGATTGCTGTAATGGTAGTACTACTGGATTTTAAATAGTGGATAAATTATGCTGGAATTTTTTGTTAATATAAATATATATAAACAAAAAAATTTAAAACAAAAAAGAAGTATTTTTTTTAGAAGAAAGGTGGAAACAAAGTTTCCACCTTTCGATATAACCTGAAAGGCGGAAATGCCACTGCCACCTTTAGAGCTTATTTTTTTTTTTAAAAAATTAACCTAAGTGTTTTTTATAAAATAATTTCTTAAAAAAACGTATTTAAAAAAACCGACAACCCACCCATCACCCCCTTTATTTATTATGTATTATATAGGCCCGCAAGCCCCCTTACAATTTTTTTGGCTTGAAGACCCATACAAATTTTGAACACCCATAGACCCCCTAATCCTTTGCCCGTGTGGTCATGGCCTATCAAGGCCCACCTTTATAGCATGCCTCATACACCCATCACAACAAGCTCAAAGCAGCCCTTGGCTGCAACCCTTGTCATAACAAGCCTCCACCCAAAGTAACACCCCTTCCATCACACCTAAGGTGTCCATCCACCATACCAGTTTTCTGAATACCTGCATTGATGTGGATGATAACTACTTGAGGGCAGCCTCTCAAAGGTCAATGCGGGAATGCAGCCCAAGGAACACTGACGAAATCCCCCACCATCATTGTCACTAGACCACACCTATACCACCCACCACTGGAACTTCGTAAATGTCATGTTGTAGGTTTCCTTGCTCGCAAATCACCCCCTTCCACATATAATCACCTCAACTGACCACTGAAACCCCCACCTTCCACATCTCCAAATGTTGTTCATTGTCAGATGGATTTTCTTAACCCCTCCCATGTCGTGTCCCCCCTACATGTTACTAGTGTTCCTATGACCACCCGCATTGCATCCCATTGTGCATGTAGAATCCAACATCAACATCATGCTCACCTGCACATATTGTGGCCCATGAACTCATGCCCGATGCAGCTTGTCGTCCTCTAGCAGTTTCCCCAATGCCATTGAAAACAACAGTCCTCAACACAGCCCCCCTGCAAACTGCACCGCTGTGCCTGTAAATCTGACTGGTGATCAAGAACACCATGCTTGTGTCGTGTGTCCCCACACAGACACCGCACCACAACATTGTGCCATTGTCCCAACTCTGCCATCCAATCACACCTGAGTGTCTCTAGACAAAGCTCTTTCCATATACCGTATGGTGTCAATCAGAGGCAATAATTCTGCGTCTCCCATGGATGTGTATAGGATCACATAAAGGAATGACATCATTCGCCTCCCAATTTAATTGGGGTCCTGAAATGATAGGAAGCTGGGATTTGAACCCCCATCCACCCAGATGCATCTGGGGTGTGTTGACCACTCGACTACAATCCCATTTTCAATATGTAAACATGTGATGGGTAACACTCTACTCCCATTGGGTGGTCTTTACCAAGCCCAGAGTGCATCACATGTTCCCCAAATAAGAAAATGGATTTGAATCACCCTCTTCATAATATGAATAGCGTCCGAGTTTGTTAGGACTCGAGCCTGTTCCATTTCCCTTGGGAAGTAAAATGGTACCAACTGGTGTGCCACTCAACTAACTCCCCAATGGTAAAACATGTGATGGGTAACACTCGACTCCCAGCACAACCCCTTGACCAAGCCTAGAGTGTGTGACACATTCCCCAGCTAAGAAAATGGTTTTGAATTACCCTATTCATAATATGAATAGTGTCCGAGTGTGGTGGGACTCGAGCATGTGCCGGTTCCCCTAGGTAGAGAAATGGTACCAACTAGTGTACCAACTTAACTAATTCCCTATTGGCTAAAACGTGTGATGTGTAACACTCAACTCCCAACAGGGCTCCCCAACCAAGCCCAGAGTTCCCCACACTTCCCTATCTAAGCAAATGGATTTGAATCATCTTATTCATAATATGAATGGTGTTCAAGTCTGGTGGGACTCGAGCCTATTCAAGTTCCCCCAAGCTGCAAAATGGTATCAACTGGTGTACTACTCACTACGACCTCTATCAGCATTAAATAAAAAGTGCTCCTAAAGTTGTCACTTTTATCAGTTCTTATAACAACCTGAAAAATATTCTTTTTTTTATTAATGGATCTCTTGCATCCCAATAACTTTTTATTATGTTTTTCAAAAAAATCAACTAGAAGTTTTTTTTATTTCATGATAACTTTTTACATCCTAGGTTGAGATAAAATTTTACAGCTAGGAATAATAAAATGGTAGAAAACACTTATTAGAAGTCTAACAACACTTTATCCCTTTATTTAAGAACATTACATTCAGTCTACAAAAATTTCTATTATTAATCCAAATATTAAAATAGTAAGAGTAACAGAGAATAAATTAAGTAAAATATAAAAATTTGGGTCACCTCGATCCCCTAAAATCATATCACCCACAAACAACACTATATCAAAGAAACAGAGAGTTAGTAATAAAATATTCATTTTTGAAACAATATTGAACCTTGATTAAAATCGAAGTGGATGATGAAAAGTAAGAATGATAGTGTATTTATAGGGAAATATGATCATCAAAATTTATATTTATTCAACTAATATATTTGATTGACATTATTAACTTTAGTCAATAAAATAGTTGGTCATTTTTGGTTATATAGATTCATTTAAATGATCGTCGAGATTATTTAATGATATAATAAAATTGTATTATTTTTGGAGTTTATAAACACATTCTATTGAAATAAAATTTATATGAAAGTATTAAATAAAATTTTATTTCATTAAATAATCTTATAAATTAATTTTTTAATAATAATATATTTTAATGAAGCCTCAAGTAATTTTTATAATGGTCAAAATGTTTATTTTTCTATTAAATTGTTAATTTTAATTAAAATAATGATTTATTTAAAAAATAAAATTATAACACATAGATAATTATAATGATGAAATAAACTTAATTTTTGAACTTATCATCTCTAAGTTATATTAGGGTGATTTTTTTGGAATTTTCTGACAAAGTTGAATTTTTGACGAAAAAGTGAAAATTAGCACTTTACAAAGCACTATGATTTTATAACATCATTTTTATGTTAGCAAGAATAAAAATTTATGAAAACATTTATTTAATAAAAATAAAATTTAATAGGTATAAAAATTATTTTACAAATATTAATTTTAATTTAGGTGTTTATACCTTTTATTTTGGAACCAAAAGCTAAAATTTTAAAGATAAAAATTATTTTTAATTTATGTGAATTAATTGGGTGGTTTTGAAGTTATATTTTGGATTTAGGAAGGACTTAAACATCCATCCACACTATAAAACTCTTTAATGGTCAATAAAAATTATTTTAATTGATTAGGATCAGAAGTTGTTAGCTTATATAATAAAATAACCTATATTTAATCCTTGAAAACCCACCCATACTCAAGTATAAATACCACCCATTCCCATTTAATACCCACTCCAAATTGATAATACATGAATTTATTCCCATTTACCATCTATAAATATCCTCCAAGGTATCCCCAAGGTGTCTTGAAGTTCATAATGTTTCCCCCTCCATGATTTAGGAAACAACTCTTCATGGTAAAAAAACCATCCTTCTCTCATTTTCATTCAAGTACTTCCTTATAATGTGTATTCCAAGTGTCTAGATGTTTTATTTTCATTAATTATATATTTTTATTCCCTCTAATTCCAAAATACCATTTAAAATCGTGAATCCTTCATTCCCTCCCATTATTCCATTTTCATAAGCCACAATGTATACTGTCATGGTGCTGAATTCGTTTCTTGAAATTTATCTTTTTCTATATGAGAAATTCTCATATTATGAATACCCAAATCTCTTCCATGGGTATTAAAATAGATGTAAACATTTATTATTAATTTTGGTATTTACATATATTAAACCCATATTCCCTTTTCATGGGTTAAAAATGATTTTATGTTCAATTATTTAAGCACTTATATGCAATGATTTTGGTATAAAACCCATTCTTTATTTTCAAAGGGTTATTGATGAAGAGATTTTCTATGATCAATGTGGCTCACATAAATTAATATATATAAAGGGTTCTCACTGATATAAATCTAATGAATATGGTAATGTATTAATCTCTATAGATAACATGTTTTATGATACCTTAGTGAATAACCATGGTGATTATGTTTTATGACACCTTGGTGATAAAACTCAGTGATATTATTATGAATGTATCATGTTTATTTTCTTTCCAAATTTCTATATTATGTATCATGTATTTATGATTATTCTATCATGAAATTCCTCATGTATTATCCATTATTATCATTCATATTCTATTTCCTTATTTTTCCTTTACTGGGATGATCACCCTTTTCTTTTGATGCATTTCCCCAAGAAATTACTTACAGTGGGGTGAATTAAGATGAAATAAAAAAGGATTCACCCAAAATAATTTAATAATGTTTATGTTTATATTTATGTTATCCTTATAAAATTCATGTATATGTTCCTAATTTCAAATACACTAGACATAAAAATATCATTCGAGTTCATTAATGTAATATTTTGTTCAGGATTTATGTAAAATTCATGTATTTAAAAGGTAGGTCACCATAGTTAGTATCAAAGCATGGTTTAGTTATTTGTATAAATTAGTACTAGAAAACATTAGTAAAAACCATAAGGATAAGTCTAAATATAGGAAAACATCCTGGTATTTTGGTGAGTATTAAGTGGTTTCAAAGAAAATAGATCCCTATCTAGATACTACAAGCGGATGTGGCTCTGGAGAAAATGTACCTAGGGGAAACACCCAAAAACACTATATTGAGATAGACTCAATCAGGAACTGGTGCATGACAATGGTCCATGCTAGAAACCTAGTTTGACACTTCTGTGGGACATGCTTTGGGTAATCAAAATATTATAAAAACCATTAATAAGGATATAAAGACAATGTAAACATGTTTATTAAGATTGAAGAATATCATCCTAGAAGCATGATATTAATTTTTTACAATTAATCTTTCCTTTATAATTGTTATTATAAGATTACAAATAGTAATAAATTTCTCACTTAGGTTTTCCCCTTATAGAAAAAAACTCCAGAAATAGAAGGACTCGTGAAAATGATGAATTCAACGGACAAAGTGATAATTTCCTTTTCAATATGGGAGAAGCTGGAGTTGAAAACTTAATGATAATTATGAATTAGTTATCTCAAGTAATAAACAATAATTTAAACCATGCAGAACATCATACTTCACCAAGGAAGGAATAACTAGTAGTTGAAACCTTCATGCATTAATGACCACCATATTTTAGTGGATAGACTGATCAATTGATTAGTGAAAAATTGATTACCTCTATATAAAATATATTTTATGTACTACGCTATTCAGAGCTAGAGAAAGTGCAAGAATATAACTTTTATATGAGGTACACATCCTTTATTTTTAGGTATAATTAACTAGTTTTGACCTAATATGGATGATTAATGAGGATATGGAGGAAAAAAAGGTTTCTGGGCCTTGTTCAGAGCTCGGAACTCCGGTCGGTAGAAGATAACACTGGGTCACATGTTTAGTAGAAACCGTGCAACCCAGTCCACACAGTTTCTCCTAAATGTGTTGGGAATTTCAATGGGAAGTGGTGGGACAAATAGTTTTCCCTCACCATGCGACCCAGGGTGAATGCCCATGGGGAGGCTCTGTATTTTTTAGCAGAGCAAAATCACACAGTTTTCACATGGTTTCCCAAATCATGCGCATGAACCGTGTGGGTACCCTTTTGAGGTAGTTCATGGTGCACAGTTGGCACACAATTTTTCCAACCATGTAGCCGAACTGTGATACCCCTTATATTTGGGTGAATTTACCATTTTTCCCTTAAGGTATTATATGTTTTATCACCTCTATTATTTCCTCCTTTAGAGGAAATCTCTCCCATTTATCTCCCATTTGAGCTCCTCCTCCCATCAAGCTAGGTTCATGGAGAAATATTTTTTACGAACTCTAATTCGACTTCTGATTATCTCATTGGATGTGAACGAGTGAGTTATATATTAATCTTATGCATTTATTCATTTTTCTTCCTCTCGAAAGAGTTATTTAGGTTCATGCTCATATGCTTTATTTTAGGGAATTCTTCTATTTTCCAATTTCTTCTGATCTGGACCAAACCAAAGGCCAATACTATATGAGTGATTCTCTATAGAAATAAAGTAGGTGGTTTAGTAATATACCTAAAAGTTGTGATGCTTTAAATTATGTGTTTTGTGCCATATCCCGGTATCACTGTGTGTTTCCCATAAAATGAATATGCCTTAAATTGGTTTCCCTATTCTCGAACCTAATGACCTTATTAGAACCCAAGAAAAATTTGAGGTCATCAAACTCAATGTGTGCCACCCCTTTGGGTGTGCCCTTTATATTCATTTTTGTTTTTCATGGTCATATAGTCAAAACACCCATTAGTGTGTTTGGATTTAATTCTAAATAAAAATATCATAATTAATAAAGAATGATTGTAATGGTGTATCATGGATATTACACTTACCAAACTTTATTTAATTAAATGGAAAGTGAGTGGTATGACCATGTCACTCAATTAAATTGAACAATGGTTACTCCCTTATTAATAATAAATGATAAGGAACTATAAGTTATCTATTGTATCTAATTAAATACTTTGACTAATTATCACCGTTATGATAAATGGGAATGGAGACCCTTATGCATCGTGATACGGGCATGGAGTCCCTTATACTATAGTTTTGATATGGGCATGGAATCCCTATATGGTGATATGGTCATGGTGTCCCTATAATGGGACACATGCATGTCATCCCAATAATGTGATACGGGCATGACGTCCCTATATTGTGTTACATGGTCATGGTTACCCTACTGCTATAAATGGGCATAGAGACCATTATGATTTTGATACATGGGCATGGAGACCCTACTGATATAATCCATGCATTATGTCCCTATTTTTATAATACATGGTCATGGAAACCCTACAATTATGGTATGGTCATGGTGACCCTACTATTATGATACTGGGCATGGCATCCCATATTCTAGTGTTATCGGGCATGGAGTCCCTTGAAACATGTAAGACTTATACTACTACACATGGACACCATAGTTACGCCTCAGGTCCATATTAGTAGTTGTATCCACATATATGATTGTATACATCACTATCTATACAAACCATATATATGTATTCATGTGGTTAATTGTTTAGATATTATTCGGCATGGGCCAAAGAAGGTAGTGTCAGCCTGGTATCATTCAAAAACCAGACTTGACCCCTTTATAGTTTCTATTACTACTTATTATTAATTATATTTTCACATTGCTCATATTATATGCAGTTATTGAGTATATATAGACACCTTTTGTGGTTCCCTACTTAGTTTTTTTTACACCCTATCTAGACCGCTTATGGTAACCTAGAAGATTATGTGGATGCAAGTAGGGATATGGGAAATAACCCAATGGTCGATATGTGATTTGATTATAGAATGGGATTGGGGAATCATATGACCAAGCTATGACTCATGATGCTATTGGATATTGACTTTTTTGGTCTTTTTTTTCTTTTGATACATATACAATATTGGATGTCTGCTTCCATGCCCGCCTGTTTAATTTTCATAAATACATGGCATTACATCATTTTTATATGATTCTAGATATTATTAACATTGGTTATTTATTACCTTTTAATAATTTACCTTCCATTGCTAGATATTTATTATAATTCCACTATTTATCTACTCATTTAACTATTAAGATACTGTTATCATGAGGGTATAGTCTCCCCATTGTACCACCTTAGACCCTCACTGTTAGTCGTAAGCCTCTGGAATATGGGGAGGAAAGCTTGAGGCCATGTGTCCCACCATCTTGGGGCACCTTTTAATGACATACAAGTTATGATGTCATAAAGTGGTATGAGAGTGATTTCTTTTGTTTTATCTTATCATTTTGGAATAGTAGACAGGAGATTAGAAATGTGTCAGAATTTGGTAATGAGATGTTCCTAAGATTAGCTAACCCACATACAAGGAAAGGCCAAATGACCTGGTATGGGATATTATGTTTTAGTTTATACCTATTACAGTAGATTTGATTCCATGATTGGGTGACACACATGATGTGTGATGTTTATTATTATGATTGAGGATTATATTTTATCCTTGGCCCTATACTCTAAGGAATCATTGATCATGAATCATTTTATACACCTTATAGGATTTATATGTCATGCATTATGTCATTCCATGTTTATAATACTGCGTGAATTTCTTTCAGCATGTTTTGGTGCTTATTGTTCTATCCATGAATTGTGATAACATTTCATGAAAGGACTTGATAAGTGAGGGGTAGGATTAAATGGAAAACATAATTCAATTAATAAGTAGTATGAGACCTTATGAATTAGAAGTGGTGATCCATATAGTTCAACCATTTAAACAAAAAATTGTATATAAATGGGAATGAAATTAGATGAAATTGAATTCTAAAATTAAATGGTCACTATTAAATAGGGATTTCAATTGAAATTTAAAGGGTGTATTCCTATATAAATTGAAATTGAAACTCTATATACTGGGACCTTGGATTTATAACATAGAGCTTGACCTAGACCCAACCTTAGCAGTTGGCAGTAGGTAGTGTCTCTTATATTTTATATAACTATTCCTATCACCTAGACTGAGTTCTAGGAGCAGGAAGAGAGGTTTGGCACCTACATAGGAAGGATTATACCTATCCTATTTGTTTATTTTCAATATTTATCATTATCAGAACCTATCTTAGGTATGTTCTTATAATTTTCATATTTATTCCACCACGATTTTCTCTAGTTGTGTGTCAGGAGGGTGGTGATGACCATGCTCTATAGGTGGTGGGACTTGATCCACCATAGATACATCTAGTAGTGCCACATGTGGAACTTCCTATATTACCTAATGTGGGAAATGAAGTTTGGATTCAAGGGGAGTTTCTAAAACTTATGTAGACTATAGAGGGATATCTGCGATCTTCCCCTTCCATGGGAGAGTTGATGCAGGGGTTCAAGCAGTAACATCCACCTACTTTTTTAGGGTATAATGGCCCCCAAGCTATAGAGTTATGGATGTAGATAGTCTTATAAATATTCAATAACCTTGATACACCTTCTGATATGAGTATAAATCTCACTACTTATATACTTCATGGATCCATAAAATGTTGGAGGGATATTTTGAACTAGGCAAGTCAGTATTGAGAAGTGATTTGGAGGGATTTCCAATCAATATTCTATTATTATTTATTTCATAATACCTTAAGAGATGATAGTTCTAGGGAGTTCATGAAGTTACATTAGGGTTCTATGTCTGTTATGGACTACTCATCTAATTTTAAAAATCTTCAATATTTTTCACCTATCTATCCTAATAATGAGATAGTGAAAGAATTATGATTTGATGATGGTCTTAGGCATCCCATTCATTCTTAGGTAAATGTTTTACAATTGACTACCGTTTCTTATATAGTGAACTAGGTTCTCATCACCGAGCGAAACCTAAGGGAAGATGATAGTGTGGGACAAGGTAGTTCATAACCAAGATAGGTTATTGGTTCGACTAGTGGTTGGAAGTGACACTTTGAGACTGCATGTGTGAGCAGTGGCATCCAAGTGACCCCCACTGACAATTACATGGTTTGTTACCAATGTGGGAATCTTTGGCATAAGAAGCCTCAATGTCCCAGAGACCCTATTGATTGCCAAGGCTAAAGAAGATTAGGTCATATTCAGTGTTTTTTCAGGACCTTCCCATCAGTTTTGAGTGGGAGGGGATCCATATCAACTCCACCTTTAGGAGTGGGATCAAGATAAACTTTCTAGGAAGGTAAATGGAGTAATATATTCCATAAAGGTGGTGGAGGAGGTTTTGGATGAGGTAGCTAGGATTATGATACACAAAACTATCAAAACAAACCTACTCAGAGTAGTCAGGTTATAGCACAGGGTTATGGATCAATCCCTATTTATTCAGTGTAGCCTATATGAGAGAATCAGGGTGTCAGACCATTTACTATTTGAAGTACTATTCTAGTAGCCTCTATTATTATTTCTTCCTTATTTGAAACTAGTGTTTCCCATTCCTTTATATTTTTTGACTCTTGTGGAAATCCTTGGGCTTGATATTGAGTACTTATATGGTGTGATGACACATGTAAACCCTTTGGGATAATGATTAGAGAGTGTACGCCAATGTAATGAATTCCCCCTTGAGGTAGGATACCATTATTTCTTATAGGACCTCTTCTTCATCAAGATGAAAGGTTTTAATGTCATTATTGGGATGTACTAGTTGGTCTCTTATAATGACTATATAGATTGTTATTTTTGGAGGGGTTTGTTCACATCACTAGAGGGATATAATTATACTCACAAGAGAGAGTGGGATGTCGAGGTAGGTAGAGCTGGACTAGAGCATCTTGGTCTAGGTGGAGTGACCACCCAGATTACCAACCTTTTTATGGATGATTGGGGATTACATCAGACTATATTATATCCTTTAGTTAGTAATTTCATGGATGTCTTCCTTAAATAATTTTCTAGACTACCTTCTGAGATAGATGTAGATTTTACTATTGAGCTAATGCTTGGAGATGCAACTATATCTATTCCTCCTTACATGATGGCTACCATTGTGTTGCAAGATATCGAGGGGAAGATATAAGATTTGTAAGAAAATGGTTTTATATGGACCAATACTTTTCCATGGGGTTCACCAACCCTTTACACCAAGAATGTGGATAGAAACCTTAGGATATGTGTGGATTACTAGAAGTTGAACTAGTTAACTGTGAAGAACTGATATCATTTACCTTGTATAGATGATCTCTTTGACCAGATCATAGGATCTAGGGTATTCTTAAAGATCGACATGTGATCAGGCTATCATCAAGTTAGATTCAGGCCTTTAGATATACCACACATGAATTTCCATAGTTGATACAATTTATATGAGTATCTAGTGATGTTGTTAAGTCTCACGGATGTGCCCACCATTTTCATGGATTTGATGAATCTATTTTTTCACCCATTTTTAGATTTATTCATGGTGGTATTCATAAATAAAATCTTGGTGAATTCTCATAATTGAAACAACCATGCCAAACATCTTGAGATCATTTTGAATACACTGAGATACCACCAACTGTACATTAAGATTAGTAAGTTCCACTCTTGGATAGAAAATATTCCCTTATTGGGATATATTATCTCAGAGGTAGGATTATCAGTTGACCTAGATAAGGTGAGAGCTGTGGTTACCTAGGAGCATCCCAAGAACGTCTTTGAAATAAAGAGTTTCTTAGTGCTAGATGGTTATTAAATATATTCCACACAAGACTTATTATGCTTAGAATCACCTATTATGGGATTGAATTAGAATGTTTTAAATTTTATACGGTCAGAATACCAAGAGATAGCCTTTTAGGAGCTAAAAGGGAGACTGACTCCAGTATTGATCCTAATTCAACCAAATCTAGGAAGAAGCTAAACAGTGTATTGTGATGCATCAGGAATCGATCTAGGATAAGTTCTAATTTAGGAAGACTGATATTTTTCATATGAGTCACGGAAGATAAGGCCTCAGGAGTGGAATTACCTGATGCATGATCTTGATCTGGTTGTTATTGTTCATGATTTGCGTTGTTGGAGGCATTACATACTGGGAGAGCATTTTGTGGTATTTATGGACCATAAAATCTTCAATTATATTTTTACACAATGTGACTTGAATCTCAGGAAATGAAGGTGGGATGAATACCTATAGTCCTTTGACTTTGATATTTCTTATACACCTAGGAAATGCAATGTTGTTTCTAATGATTTGAGTAGGAGGACTCAAACATAGGTGGTTCAGGAGGCCAGTAGTGAGTGGCAGCTTATGGAACTATTTTTTGATATGTACATTGAGGTTCAGTACTGTTAATGATATTATGTAATTGAATGAATATCAGTGAAATATTCACTTATAGGGGGAGTGAATATGAGATAGTTTTAAGATCCCAAAGTATTGGTCCTATAGTAAGGTGTTTGTAGTGAGGACCCACCTCTGGATTGACCACTTGATAGAGAAAATATCCTATGTTTACATGGGTGTATCTGGGTTTCTATAGACATGAGAGAAGAATTGATGGAGAGTCCCATGATTCTCAATATTTAGTGAACCTAGGGATCTCCAAGATGTATCATGATATGTTCCAATGGTATTGGTAGTTAGGGATGAAGCATCAGATAACAAGTTTTATCACTAGGTGTTCCACCTGTTAGCTGGTGAATCTAAAACACCAGTAGTTTAATAGATTCTTACAACCATTATGAGTCTTATAATGGAAATAAGTTTATGTAAAAATATATTTTTTGGTTTTATTATTGTGTTCACCTCAAGATAGTGGTACGGTTTGGGTAGTCATGGATCGACTGAAAAAGGTAGCCCACTTCCTTCCTATCCAGGAGAATTTGTCAGTTGATGAGATGGGAAGATTGTATGTTTGTGAGATCCTAAAAATACACAGGTTCCCTCATACTATCATTTTAGATAGGGATACTCATTTCAATTTGAGATTATGGTAGGGGTTATAGAGATATTTGGGTACACAGGTTCTTTTGAGCATGGATTTTCACCCTCAAACTGATGGACTGTATGAGTGAACTATACAGGCGTTGGAGAAAATGCTCCAAGAATTCATAATAGATTTAAACGGTTTTTAGAGAATAATATACCTCTAAAAATTTTACCTACACTAATATCTTTTAGGAAATAATTCAGATGGATCTATATAAGGCCTGATATGGTAGGACATGTTGTTAACCTCTATGCTGGTTAGAGGTAGGAGAGGTAGTACTACTTGGTCCTCATATCGTGTAAGAGACTTAAGAGTAGGATAAGTTTATCAGAAATCATATATATACTACTCAATTCAGGAAAAAATCATATTTCGATCGCTATTGATGAACTCAGGAGTCCAAGTTTGGGGATTGTGTGCGGGTATCACCTAGACATGGGGCATAGATGGATACAGAAGAAAGGGAAGATGTCTCCTCACTTTATTGAGACTTTTGAGATCCTTTATAAATTTTGACTATTAGACTATCATTTTCTATTACCTTATATGTGTAATTCCATTCACTACATCTTCTACATATCATAGCTTCACCATTATCATGATGACCCGTCTCATCTTTCTGATCCCAAGGATGTTGAGTTGGATTCTGATAATTATTTAGAGGAGTATCCCATGAAAATTTTTGATCATAGCATGAATTATCTCATATTCTAGTATATCCCTTTAGTATTAGTGATATGGAAACACAATCGGGTACAGGAAAATATTTGGGAGTGAGATGTCGACGTACATGCTCAGTTTCTGATGTTATTCTCAGATGATGCTATATCGCCCTTGGAAGGGTAAGTTTAGAATGAGTTCCTTTAAGGGGGGAAGACTATGAGAACCCAAATTTTCTATTAGATACATATAATTTAGTTTTTGGTCTAATTATTTGGTTTTTAGTTAATATGGATGCATAGTGAGGCTATGGATGAAATGAGGGTGTCCAGGGCTTGTTCAGAAACCAAAACTTCAGCTGGTGGAAGAGAATATTGGGATGCATGGTTATTTAAAATAGTGTATCCCAGTCTGCATGGTTTTTACTAACCACACGAGGCATTTTAGTGGGAAGTATTAGTCCACATGGTTTTACCTAAACGTGTGACCTAGGTAACATTCTCGTATGGAGGCTCTGTAGTTTTTAGCAAAGACAAATCACACAGTTTATGAACGATTTCACAAACCGTGTGCATTAACCGTGAAAGTCCCCCATTGAGGTAGTTTCTGGCGTATAGTTGGCCCATGGTTTGGCCATCCATATGAAAAAACTACGAGACCCCTTATTTTTTTTGGTGATTTTACCTTTTTTAACCTTAAGGGATTATATGTTTCAATAGATCTTTTATTTTCTCCTCTAGCGGAGAACCCTCCCATTTCTCTCCCATTTGAGCTCCTCCTCCCATGAAGCTAGGTTCATAGGTAAATATTATATCCAGATTATAATTTTAATTCCAATTTTCTCATTGGATTCTCCCTGGTGATTTATCTATTCATATTTCACTTTTTTTCATTTTTATTCCTCTCAATAGAGTTATTTAGGTGAAGTCTCATATGCCTTGTTTTCAGGATGTTCATCTATTTTTCCATTTTCTTATGATCTGGGCCAAACCAAAGGATGATACTAGATGAGTTATCTTCTATAGGTATAAGTAAGGTGGTCTTGTAATTATCCCTCAAAGTCACAATTCTTTATATTTTACGTTGTGTATTGCACACTAGTTTCACCGTTTATTACCCCTAAAATGAATCTTCCTTAAATTGGATACCCTTTTTTGAAACCTAATAAACTTATTAAAACTCAATAAATGTTTGAGGCCATCAAACTAAATGTGTGACACCCCTTTGGGTGTGCCCTTTATATGATCTTTTGTATTTCATGGTCATATATCCAAAATACATATAAGTGTGTTTGGATTTACTTCTAAATGGTGATATCATAATTAATAATGAATGATTACAGTATTGTAGCATGGATAGAAGACTTACCATAATTTATTGAATTAAATGGAAAGTGAGTGGTATGACCATGTAACTCTATTAAATAGAAGAATGGTTACACCCTTACTAATAAGAAATGTTAAGAAACTATGAGTTATCTGTTGGCTTTGATTAAAGCCTTTGACTACTTATCACTGTTATGATAAATAGGCATGGAGACGCTTATGCATAATGATACAAGCATGGTGTCCCTTATACTATAGTTGTGATATGGTCATGGAGTCTCTATATGGTGATACGGTCATGGCCTCCCTATACTGTGACATGGGCATGGCATCCCTATAATATGATACGAGCATGGAATCCCTATATTGTGATACATGGGCATGGTTACCCTACTGCTATAAATGGGAATGGTGACCCTAATGAATTATGATACATGGGAATAAAGACCCTACTAATATGATTCAGGTATGACATCCCCATTATTATGATACATGGGCCTGGAAACCCTACAATTATGATATAGTCATGGAACCCTACTATTATTATACTGGGCATGGAGTCCCTTATTCTTGTGATACTGAGCATGGTGTCCCTTGAAACTTGTAAGACTCATGATACTACATATGGATACCAGATTTATGCCTTGGGTCTAGATTAGTAGCCTTATCCACATATATGGATGTAGATTTCACTATATATAAAAACCATATATATGTATACATGTTGCTACTCGTTCAGATATTATTAGGCATAGGCTGAAGCAGGTATTGTCAGCCTGGTATCTTTCACAAAAAAAAACAAACCCTTTATAGTTTATATTAATTCTTATTGTTTATTATATCTATACATTGGTCATATTATATGAATTTACTGGATATTTATAGACACCGTTGGTGGTGACCTACTGAGTTTATCTAAAACCATATCTAGGTTATTGATGCTACCTGAGCAGATTATGTGGATATATGTATGGATAGAGGAAAGTTCCTAGTGTTTGATATGTGATTTGATTATATCATGGGAGTGGGGAAGCACAAGACCGAGCTATGGATCATGATGCTATTGGAGGCAGGATTTTAGGTCTTTTTGTTCTTTTAATACATGTACTATATTGTATGCTTGATTCCGTGCCTGTCGGTTTAATTTTGATAGATACATGACATTAATTCATTTTATATATGATGTTGGATATTATTGATGCTGGTTTTTTATTACCATTGGATTATTTACCTTCCACTGCTAGATATTTATTATTCTTCTCCTATTTATATATTCATTTCATCAATTTCATACTCTAATCATGAGTGTATAGTCTCCCCACTATACCATATTGGACCATTGCTTCTAATCGATGTCCTCTGACATCACTACAAAATAAAATAGAAGATTAGAAGCACTTTTTTAGAGGGGTTTCACAATGCCCTCTAAATGTTTTAGATTTTTTTTGTATTTGGTTTGATTTTGGAGACGGTTATGTCAAAACCACCTCTAATTTTATATTTAGTGGTGTTATATATTCGGTTGGATTTTAGAGGATCTATATATATATAAAATTTGTTTAGATATATATATATATATATATATATAATTGATGTTTTAAAAGGAAATATTGGGGGTTCATAGCCCCCTTTAATTTAAGATATTATGGGGGTTCATGAACCGCTGCTAATCCCTTATATTAGAGGAGGTTTTGAACCCCTTCTAATGGAAGAAATTAGAGGGGTTTTTGAACCCCATCTAATTGATGGAATTAGATGGGGGTTTGAACCCCCTCTAATTGATGACATTAGAGGGGGTTTTAACCCCCTATAATTTAAGAAATTTGATGAGGGTCATGATCCATTTCTAATCTCTTTGACTAACCCCATTTAAATTTTTATTTATTTTTTAAAATAAATCACATATAAATTCAAATTTTATAATATATATGTGTGTGTGGACATGTGTGTATATATTACATAAAAGAATTATATAAATGTATTTAAATACACTATATATATATAAGAACATTATATGAATACTTTAAATAGATACTTATACATATAAACAAAAAATGTTTACATATATAAACATTTGTATACATAATATAAATGTAATTATAAATATATTTATTCAAATTTATAAAATTTATATATGATTTTATAAATACTATACATTTATATTATGATTTATGCTATACATATACTATATTAAATACATTTTTATTTTATATTTTTTGAATAAATATATTTATATTGTATTATATATAGAAATATATATAATATAGACAAAATTAAATATAAATATACATATCTATATTATATAATTATATTATATATGTTATATTATAAATATTAAATTATATATAAATTTATATATATTATATAATTATTTTATATATATTTTAGTATACCTTATCAATTATAAATTAATTTAGTATATATATATATATAGAATCCCAAAAGGCTAAATTACAGAAAGGCGGTAGAGAGATGGGAGACCATCTCTCTCTAAACCTATGATAAATTAGGGTTCTTCTACTCTAAATCATCTTTTTCATTCTCTCTTGGCCGACTTTCTTGATCTTGGGAGATTCGACTCCCACCATTTCAGGAATCAGGAACATGATGTGTGAGGTTTTGATGCTGAGAATAGAAAAGGAAAAAACAATCAACAGATATCCCAATATTTTGATCGCAGGTAGATCTAAGGGTGTCTCCTTTATGGATGTGGTTAAAGGTACAGATCCTAGTCAAGCTCATGCAACAATGAAGCCTCCTATTTTCAAGAAGCTTGAAGATGGTGGATTCGCAGTTCAAGCAGATCCAGATATGCTACAACAACGATCGTTGTTATTCAAATTCTCAATCATGGGATTCATCTCATACATTAAAGGTGATCTCACTTGGTTCTTAATGGATTTAAAACATAGAATAGCACACTATTGGGGTATTTCAAAATGGAAATTGGTACCTATAGGTTGAGGTTACTATCATATTCTGTTTAATTCACAAAATGACCTTGATCGTGTATAGAAAATTGGTAACATCCAACTAAATATTGGATTACTTAGGATCTCTAATTGGGACTATTATTTTAACCCCTATATACACAGGAACAAAATGGCTCAAATATTGGTTAGATTGCATGGCCTTAATTGGTATTTTTTTCATCCTAAAATTTTAATTGACATTGTCTCTTGTATTGGTTTGCCTCTTTAAAATTGACGAGAGGACTCTAAATGCTGAATTGGGCCTCTTTGTGAGGGTTATGGTGGAATTCAACCTTGCTTCACAACTTCATAATACAAAAAATTTCAATGCCAAAGATTATAAAACTGAAATTAGGATAGAGTATGAAAGAAAACCACCATTTTGTGAGATATGAAAAATCATTGGCCATACTATAGAAAACTATTGGGTAATTAGGAAACAAGTGGTACAACCATTGGATAATGAATGGATATAAGTGAAATATAAAAAACGCAAGTCCCCCATCACTGATTTCCTAGAAACTTGTAAGAAAAAGAATGAAATATGGGTGAAGAAATCAAATAAATCTATGAATTTATGGAATAGATTAAATAAATCCTGGGATAATCTTGTAGAAGAGGAGGAAAATAAGGATCTATACCTACTTGAGGAATTAGAGACCCTTGTAATGGATATTATTGAAAATCTTCAAAAACTGGCTATGAGGAGAATGAAAATTGTAAGACCTCTATCCACTCCACTTGTACTGCTCTTTCTAACCCTTCTGGAGAAGGTAAATATGACTTAAATTATAAGGTGGATGTAATTACTATTAGCTCTAAAAGTAAGGCATCTGATAAGGAAACTTGATAACCTTTTGGGGTCTCATATAGTGTAGAAAATCCATTCCAACATGATGGAACACTTCTTAGAAACCCATTCCAGGTATCTATTTCTACTCATGATAAATGGTTTGAATCTTACTCCAAGAAAAGAAGACCTATGAGTATCAACAAAAAACCTATAGATAACTCTTCAACATCAGTGCTAGATACTATCCAGTTGCAGGAAAAATCCATTATGAATACCCCTCTTAAATTAGGTATGAAGGACTCTGTTTGTCCATTTGAGCATAAACCAAGCAATACTAAAACTGTGGGTGAGCACACACCCTCAACTTCTATCATCCAGAATTAGAAGTAGGGTATTCCTTCAAATATGTACAATGTTCTACAACAAGATAAGACACCCAAAAATTATCTAGGTACTTATAACCCTTTTATTCTTTCTATAGATTCTTCTCAAAGTGGTGATAACATTGCTAGTTTTGAGCACCCTGAAAATATGAGCATAATTACAAATGCTGATCATGATGATGTTTGTCATAGGAGGTATATCAATTCCATAGATGGTTCTCATAACAACATTGTTAATTTTTTGAACCCAGAAAATATGCTTCCTATTAAAAATTCTGATCATGCTGATGTTAGTAATAAGAAGTCTATGGACTCAAACCTGAATGCCTCTTTGCATGATCCACTTAAGGATAATGAAAAGGAAAGTAATACAAATATACCTCTTATCTCTCCTTCGATTTCTAAAATTTAGAAATAACAAAACAATAATCCTAACAAATCCCAAGAAGTTATAAGATCTTCTAGGAATAAGAGTCTAGGGAATAAAAAAGGGAGTTCTAACTCCAAATATAGGTTTTAATGAAGATTCTGTTTTATAACTGTCAGGGTATTTCCAAATCTGACACATATAATATCTTAAAAATAATTGTTAACACTCATCATCCTATGATGTTTTCTATTTCTGAGCCAAAAATTAATTTTTTCCTCTAAGTTCTCTCTTTTGTGCCAACATAGTTATTCTTTTGGTGGTGCAATAAAGAATACTTCCAATGTTGAGTCTCTCTAGGTTTTTTCGCACTTTTATCTATAGAATGTTAATATTTTTAATGTCTTTGACCAAGTCAATACTTGCGAATTTATTTTTGAAGGCATGATTTTATTTTTTTCTTTTTTTATGCAAAGAATAGATACCAAGAAAGGAGTCCTCTTTGGAATGACCTCTCTTATCTATGTACTATTATTAATTCTACCTAGTTTGCTTTTGGAGAATTTAATTCCATCCTTAACTCAAGTTAAAAAATTGGCCTGTCTCATTCTGCTATTTCTATGAGAAAATTTAAAACTTCTATTGAAGACAATATTTTGGTTGAAATTAATCTCACTAGTGAAAAGTTTACTTGGTATATAATACATTACAATAAGGTGGTTTCATCCAAGTTAGATAGATACTTCACAACTTTCCATGCCTTGGACAAATGGGACACCATATCTAGAACCACTCTTCATAAGTTGAACTCTAATCACCATTCCATTGTAGTCAATGTCTACATTAAGGACACAAAAACCTTGATACCTTTCATATTTAATAGTGTGTGGCTTTATAATGTTGACTGCACTTCAATCATAAAAAAATGATGGTCTTCTATGTCTCACAACAATGATTCCTTTGCTTGTAATATCAAATTAAAATACATAAAATAGACTCTAAAAAGTTGGTGCAACTCTAAATCCATATAAATTAACAATTAAATCCTACTTCTTGAGGAGGTTCTCAAAGAAATTCAAAACAACAACACTAGTTATGACTTCAATAATGATTCAACTTAAGAAATTGACCTTGCGGTTAAACTAAACTCCTTTCCCACTTTTAATAAAAACATGATGAAACAAGTTTTTAAAGTTAAATGGTTATCAGATGGTGATAGAAATAATAAATTCTATAACTCTATTCAAAGTGTCAGAAAGTCTTGCAGACCTCTTACTATTTTAAATAATGGGGAAAATCTCTTAGAAAATGAACATGACATTGCAAATCATATTGTTTCATATTTTGAATCCATATTTAATGGTTCTTGTTGGTCAGAGTGGATACTCAAGAGGGGATGAATTGAGTTCCAGTTAAAATTTCTATTAAAAACTTTATGATAAAAATCTCTCAATTTAAAACAGCCCAATCAATTAAGGTAGTCGAGATATAAATTTTTAATTGCTCAAAAAGTTTATCTAATGTTAATTAGTCCTTAGTTAAATCAATGAAATCACTAATTCAACTTTTGAAATGGGTTTACAGAATTAAGCATATATACACACTAACCAAAACTAACTATCAGAGTGAATGTAAAAACATTTTTCTATCTTTGAAAAATATAAGCAGCAGATAAAATAAAATAGAGTATATGAGGATTAGCACAAAAATATAAACAAGAGGTTCAGCCTCAATCTGAGACCTAATCCTCTCCACTTGCGGATCACCTTCCACCAAGTAATTTGTATAAATAAACTTGATACACAACCTATATCAGGGTTTACAACAGTTTTTACAAACTGTACATGATCTACAACCTCTACCACAGTTCTACATGGGAAAACAAGCAACCAAGCCACACAAGGATTCTTCCACAGTTATGCATGGGAAACAAAGGTGAGAGAGTTTTGAGTGGATATTTTCAGTATCCCCCAGTTAAATCACAGGATACAGTGCGTGTCTAACAAACACACACTGCTTAGAAATGTAAAATAAGGAACACAATAGAGCTAGAGAAATTAGGATGGAGTTTAGAATGATCTGTGTGTTTGAAAATCATCTTTGTAATTCTTGGAGTTGAGGAAATTATTGTTTTGTTCTTCTCTGCGAGTTGCCTCCAAAAACAGAGTGTCACAACTTTCTGGTACTGGCTTCTAGTTACGGAGATGTTCAACTTCTTGGTATGAGGGTTCTTTTAACCACAACAGTACAACCTTGAATATGTTCTTCAAAAAGATCTTTATCAAGATTTTTTATTTTTAGTATATGCACTAGAGTGTTATTCTTCTTGTTCTTCAGTAATGCATTTTTCCTCTAGGATCTAATTTGTTTTTTTCTGTATGCCTCTATATATCTTTCTTCCTCGGTCTTTTTCTCTTTCATATTTGAGGTCTGACAAAAGGAGTAAGTACATCCCATGCAATCTTTCTCGTACCTAGTACTGTCAAGATATGGTCTCCTGATATGTCTACAAACAATATTAATTAATATCAGATGCATGAAATCAAACAAATATGACCATTATGAATATATTAAGAAAATGGATAAAGTATAGAATATGTTATCAGTATACTGGTAATAGTATCCTGTCAATTTGTAGAATCTTAACTAGCAAGCTTAAATAACTGTAGAATTCTAACAGTAGGCATATCCACTGGTAGGCTTTGCCAACGATAGGCTTGTCCAACAGTAGACTTCACTAACGGAAGACTTGTCCAACAATAGACTTCCCCAACTGTAGAATTCACCAATGGTAGACTTCACTAATGGTAGACTTTTCCAAC
This sequence comes from Viscum album, assembly GCA_963277665.1. NCBI lineage: Eukaryota > Viridiplantae > Streptophyta > Magnoliopsida > Santalales > Viscaceae > Viscum > Viscum album. The sequence goes on from OY728126.1 coordinate 1,039,150,152, forward strand.
GGTAGACTTCACCAACTATAGACTTCCCAAATGTAGGTTTTACCAGTGAGATCTTCCATGGTAGAATACTTAACAATAGAATTCCAGTAATAAGTCTGACAGTGGACTTCTAACAGAAACTCTTTATAGAAGCAAACTTGTCACAACAGTGACCTATCACATTGACTCAACATATGTATGCTTCAGTAAGTACTCCAACAGTAGGATTTACAACAGTGACCTTGTACTGGTGACTTCCAACGGTAACTTTATAACTGTATCTCTTATAATGGTAACCTTCATCAGTAAGGTCTTCAACAGTGACCTTTTCACCAATGAATTCAAGCGGTGAGGTTCAGCTGTAGGTTTGTCAATGGTGACTGTGACAGTGGCCTAACAAATAGTGACCTCTTACCAGTAACCATCAGTACTGACGTTTGACTTAGAGACTTTTTATACTGTAAACTGATTTTAGAAAAGTCATGAGATAAAAATATATTGAAATAGATTGTCAAACAACTAACCCATTATAAAATTAAACATGATTTGGGATTATCAAAACAGGTGAGTCCAATAATCTCCCCCCTTTTGATAATCACAAATTATGCCATAAAGTTTTTGAATAATTATAATATTATCAGAGATAAGTTAATAGAATAAATAGGTGTTATATATAATCCTATCACACATGCAGTAGAATGGATTAATGTGATATGGATATTGAATTACTTGTGTTTTACTTGTGTTGTATTTTCTCCCCCTTTGTGATTAGCAAAAATAAATATAAGAAGATACAAGAGAGAATATTTGTATTAATGAAAGATTATTACATGATTCAAAGATCATTATAAAATTCCTATCAAAAGATAAAACCATACTCAATCCACATCAGAAATAGGTAATGACTTCTTCCCTTTGGAAGAGGAAGAGGGAGGGTATGCAGGTGGTTGAAGAGACTGAGGCTGAGGGATAACATAAAGTATGATAAGATAAGATTCAACAGAAGATTCAGTGTTTATGGAGGGAGTGAATCTCTGAGGAATCATTGGATTCAAGCTTCTGATGGCTTGAGAAGGAGACATCATAGGAGAAGCACTAGCCGAGGCTGAGGTAGTGGAGACAGAAGGTAATACGGGAGGAGCAACAATGGGTGTACAATCCACATGGAGGAAGGGTCACAGAAGATTCCTGAAGTCCATGATGATGATACCACCTCTCTCCATGGATGAGATAAAGTCATCCTTATTTTCCATAAATTTATCCAAGGCAAGAGTCATCTCTCAAATCTTTCTCACTTGATCTTTAAATGCCTGAGTGATAGGTGGAATCCTCAAGTTCTCCAATAGAAACTTGAAGTGTCCATCCATATGATGTTTAGTGTATAACCTTTTGTAATAAAAGTCAACTTGTTACTTGATGGAATTCTGATCTTTAGAAGATTCCCTTAAATAATTTCCCACAAGGGTATGGATTTCTCTGGTAAAAGAAATGACCTGAGAGTTTGAAGTACTAGCACCAGAGATCTTTTCCGCTTCTTCTCTAACAATGGATCTGAAAGCTTCAATGTCAACTGGAGGAGAGGTTGAAGTTGAAGCAGATTCACCAAGAGGTGCCAGTGAGAAAGCTACTATCTCCTTAAAGGATTTTGTCAGACCACTGATCAACCTATTCACATCATCATCTTGACCTCTTACATGTGTTTCCATGGACTTCTTAAAATCCTCATACACTATTACCATCTGATGCAATACAATTTTCACATATTTAATATCCTTGTCCACCTAAACTCTAGAGGTTAGATGAGAATTCAAGCTCACCACTGATTGTTTCAGAAGCTCCACAGATTTTGACAACTCAGTCATTTGACTCTGCCACTTCCTTACTTCCTGAAGCAGATCAGAGTGAATATTGGAGTGTATTTTGGCTAACTTAGATATTGAATGCTCCTGAACTAGAACAAAAACCCCATCCATCTCAGAGGACCTATCCTTAGACATTCTCTACTGGTCATATTTCAAGGATTCAAGGTCTGGCTTTCTGATATAGTCTTGAGGGAAAGAGTTTTCTGGAGGTATGAAAATGAGTTTTGGCACTGAAGGTCTTTTTTTGGTACTTTCATCTTCTGAGTCATCATAATCTAGTCCCAAAACTAGAAACCCAGGGTCCTCAGTACAACCTTCAATGTCATTCACAACAAGTACTGATCCTTTGGTAATAAGATGCTCCCCCTCAATTGGAGCTACATCTTGGACAACTATTTCAGCTTCTTTTAGCCTTGCAACCTCAGTATCTGTTGCTGCTTGATAAACTAACTCACCAGTAGAGTGATCCACTGATTCTACTGATTCATCCACAATTTCCATAGCAAGGGAAGTAGATATAACTTCTTCTTATTTTTCACTCACTTCCCTTTCGGTGACTCCTATAAGAGGACTCAAACTGAGTTCATATCCTTCACTATCCTTATCAGCAGCAGCCTCATGTTCCTCATGGTCAGAATGACCAGATTCAGTAACTTCTTCCTCTTCTAAGGTATCTCTAACAGTGATATGAGCCTCATCATACTCTTCTTCACTAGTTTCTTCAACCTCATTTTCCCTTAGGACATATTCTCTCCTCGGTAACTCTCTTGGAGGACTGGGCTCTCTAGAATTTATCATTCCAAATAGAGGACCGACTGGTAGATCAGGATCACTCCTATCATCTATAGGAGTACCTTGTTTCTCAAGTTCCACAAACTCCTATACTTATTCATTAGAATATACAGGTTCTGCTTCATTAGGCTTCAGACCTGGATCCCTCTTATCCTTTGTCCTAGAAGGATTATTTACAAGGTCAAACTTCTCATAAATATTCTCTTAATCATTTACCCATTCTCTTCTCCAGGGATTCCAGCTGATCTTCATGAACTTGCAGGTTATCTTGGAGATACAAAAATTGTTCTTAGATACAATTGTTTCCTCTTTATCTCAAACAATTACCTTAACCTTCAGGATCACAGAAATCAGTTTTGCATAAAATAGAGCATTCAATTTAGAACTTGTCTTTGTCATGTCTTCCAATTGATCCATCAACAACCTACACAGGTTGATCTTATGTTCACGATTTAGTAAATACAATAAAAAAATGTCTGAATACTTCAAAATAGTGAAGTACCATCTCCTAGGACTTATCACATGTTGGATAAACTTGAACAAAAGTCTATCCTCTCCATTCATTTCAGTAGCAATAATCTTCCTTGAGGTCCCATTTCCCATCAGTTATTACAAGGATTTCTCATACCCAAAAATCTCACTGTCTAGAGGAATCACTCCAGATTAGTAGTCACATATACCTTCATGAGGTACCCTTAGATATTCAGCCCCTTCAGTAGATGAAAAGATTACCTCAGTTCCATTTACTCTTGACACTAGTCGGTTCTCATCATCTAACTTCTCAAATTTCATATAATCGTAGAATTCCTTGACTAGACTCGAGTAATATGGCCCATTATTGTTCTCAAAGCACTCCACCCAACCTTAAGCCTCTAGTACCTCTAGCACTAAATATTTTCTCGAGAGAAACCAATCTTCGCTTAACTCCTTTTCAGCTACAATTGTCCTCTTTGACAGATGCAGGTTAACAGGATCTGTTAATATATTACTGCCACCACTGGACTCAGCTTGGGGTCTCTTAGGCCTTGGTGCATCTCCATAATTAGTCAAATGTTTCTTGACTCTTTCCATTGAGGTTCGAAGTGGTTTGAGGGTTCAACGGAAAGTTAGGGTTTAAGTATTTTGGGAGCAGTGATTAGAGAGTGTGGAAGAGAGTGGATCGAAATGTGTTTGTGATCTAATTTTATCATTTAGGGATTGAAACAAAAACAAATCAGGAAAAAGAATACTAATAAAATGGATCAGATTCCCACATAAAATATGAAGTAATGGTAAAGTCCAATCGTGAGGTTTAATGGTGAGGTTCTAATAGTGAGGTTCAATGGTGAGGTTCTAACAATGAGGTTCAACGGTGAGGTTCTAATAGTGAGGTTCAACAGTGAGGTTCTAACAGTGAGGTTCAACAGTGAGGTTCCCTATAATGAAATTAATCATCCCTAATTAATGTTTTACGTAGTTTAACCTCTCCGAATTCAAAGGATTTGTGAATATATCGGCCAATTGATGTTCAGTTCCAATGAATTCAAAAGTGATATCAACTATTTGATAATGATCTCTCAAGAAGTGATGTCTTACATCAATATGCTTTGCCCTAGCATGAGATCTTGTATTTTTAGAAATATTAATAGCACTTGTGTTGTCACAGTTTATAGAGACATGTTTGAATTGATATCCATAGTCTAGTAAATTATGTTTCATCCACAGAATTTGAGCACAAAAACTACTAGAAGCTATATATTCAACTTCAACAATAGATAATGCAACATAGTTTTGTTTCTTACTACACCATGATACTAGTGACTTGCCTAAAAGGTGACATGTTCTAGAGGTGCTTTTTCTATCTAGCTTGCAACCTGTAAAGTCAACATCAGAATAACTTATCAGATCAAATGATTGTCTTATAGGATAAAATAGTCATAAGTTGGGAGTATATTTGAGATATTTGAAAATCCTTTTAACAGCATTTAAATAAGATTCTTTGGGATTAGCTTGAAAGTGAGCACACATGAATACACTAAACATAATTTCAGGTCTTCTAGCTGTAAGGTAGAGCAGACTCCCTATCATACCTCTATAGGTGGTTTGATCCACTGGTTCTCCAGCTTCATCTGCATCCAACTTACAAGTGGTACTCATAGGTGTATCAATACCTTTACTACTATCCAAAAAAACGTTTTAAAATATCCTTAACATATTTACTTTAATTTAAAATGATACCATTTTTATTTTGAAAAATATGAAATCCAAGGAAAAATTTATGTTCTCCCATTAAACTCATTTTAAATTAATTTTGCATTATTTTTGAAAAATCAGCACATAAATAATTTTTATAATATCAAAAAATTATATCATCTACATAAATTTTTACTATCAAAACATATTTGGAAATTATTTTAGTGAAGAGAGTAGGATCAACTATTCCTTTGGTAAAACTTTTTGAAATAAGAAAAGAGTTGAGCCTATCATACCAAGCTCTTGGAGCTTGCTTTAAACTATATAAATCTTTTGAAAGTTTAAAAACATGATTTGGAAAATGGGGATTTATAAAACCATGGGGTTGTTCAACAAACACATCCTCAACTATGTACCCATTTAGAAAAGAACTTTTAACATCCATTTGATAAAGTTTAAAATTTAGATGAGCTGCATAAGCAAGTAGTATCCTAATGGCCTCTAACCTAGCTACAAGTGCAAAGGTCTTCTCATATTCTATTGCTTCCTCTTGACTATATCCTTATTCAACTAACCTAGCTTTGTTTCTAAATATATTTCAAGACTCATCAACTTTGTTCCTAACAACCTATTTAGTGCCTATTGTCAAAGTGTCCTTATGTCTTTCAACTAGTTCCCAGAATTTGTTTATTTAAAATTGATTTAATTCTTCTTGCATAGACATCACCCAAAATTCATCATTGATAGCATCATTAATATTTTTGGGTTCAAGTTGTGAAATAAAAGCTTAATTTTCAACCTGGTTTCTCATAGAATCTCTAGTTTGTGTCCCTCTATTTAAATCACCTACTAAAACATCTAAAGGATGATTTTTGAGAGTTCTAATACCTCTAGAAATATTTGAACTAGAATCCTCATGGTTTTTTATAGGTTCAGACTCAACAGGTGCAAATTCTGGAAAATTCCCAGAACTGGTTACTTTTACAGGGGGTTCACTATCATTATCATTAAGGTCCATAATTGACATATCTTCCTTAAGATATTAAAGAGAGGTTTTGGGTTCATGTGGATCAGTCTCATAAAATTTTACATGTATTTACTATTCCACACATTTGGTTTTCTTATTGAATACTCTATAGGATTTACTTGAGATTGAGTAACCTAGGAAAATTCCTTCATCACTTTTGGAGGAAAACTTGTCAAGATTGTCCTTAGTGTTAAGAATAAAGACTTTGCATCCAAAAAATTTGAAGTAGTTAACCTTAGGCTTCCTATTGTTCCAAAGTTCATAAGGGGTCTTCTTAAGAACAGGTCTAATCAAGACTCTATTGATGGTATAATAAGCTGTATTTACAACGTCATCCCAAAAATAAATAGGTAGATTATACTCACTAAGCATAGTTAGGGAAATCTCTGTAAGTGTCCTATTTCTTCTTTCTACGACTCCATTTTGTTGAGGTGTTCTAGGAGCAGAGAAATTGTGACTATAGCCCTTATGTAAGCATTAAGATTCAAACTCTGGATTTTCAAACATACAACCATGATCACTTCTCACGGTCTTAATTCTAAGTCCACTAAGATTTTCTACAGACTTGGAGTATTTGATAAAATAAGATCAATCCTCACTTTTGTGATCCAAAAAGTATACCCAAGTGTACCTAGAAAAATCATCTATAAGAACATAAACATAGTGATTCCCATTTAAACTTGAAACTCTTGATGGTCCAAACAATTCCATATGAAGAAACTCAAGTGGTTGAGAAGTAGAGACTTATTTCTTTGGCATGAAAGAAACTTTGTGTTTCTTTCCCTTTTGATAGGGATTGCACACTTTGTTAAGAGGAAATTCCAATTTAGGTAAGTATTTAACTAAACTTTTCCTAGTCAGTTTCCTAAGTGAGTGCACATTGCAGTGTCCTAATATTCTATGCCACAACCAAGATTCCTTATGAAAAGCATTTAAGCAAGAAACAGTTTTCTTGGATAAGGAATTTAAATCAACAACATACACATTTTAATTTCTACAGTCAGTAAATACTAAATCATTTTTGGAATTAAAAACAACACATGCATCATTTTCAAACTTGAAATTAAAATTATCATCACACAACTGAGAGTTTCTAAGTAAATTTTACTTTAATCCATCAACAAAAAGTACTTTGTAAATTAATATTGTATTAGGGTTACCAATCTGGCCTAAGTTGATGATTTTTCCCTTTGCATTGTCACCAAAAGTTACATGTCAACCATCAACTTTTATTAGGCTCTTGAATCAAGAATAATCACCTGTCATATGTCTTGAAAATCCACTCTCCATGTACCACAAGGTATTATAGGAACTCTTTAGACAACTTCCCTACAAAACAGGTTAGGCATAGGGTAACTTTGGTACCCAGATTTTCTTGGGTCCAGAGAGGTTAGCAAGTAAAATTTTGGGAACCCATATTTGATTTATCGGTTTCCTAACATCAAAATACATATTCGAATACATAAATACTTTGTTAGGTACTTTTGAAAATTGACTCTCAAAAGATGGTCCAGAATTGGAATTAGCAGTGAACTGTCCAGATTTTGGAACAAATTTGGTTTTGCTAATTTTTCTATGTCCTGGTTGACATCCTAGACTAGTTGTATATTTTGGGGAAATCTATTTTCCTAGAAACTGAGTTAAGGTATCTATACCTGTAGTAAACTTCTCAAGATATCTCTTAAGTTGTTCATATGATAATTTAAGTTCAGTGTTTTCTTTTAAAAGCTGGGAGAATTTTTCTTTTTCAATATCCAGATTTGACTTATAATTTGCATTTAAAGAATTTTGTCTCTTTAATGATTTATATTTATCTTTGAGCTTGTTAAAGGTATCCTCAATCATTTCATAGTATTCAAATAGTTCATCCTTAGTCACATATTCATCATTATGTGACTTAATCTTATTCCTAGAATAATATACATTATGTATAGGAGAATTAAGTGTTACCACATATGTTTCTGTCATGAAACATAAATTAGCATGATTGTTCTGTTCACTATTAGAAGCATCAGATCCACTGAAGCTATCTTTTGAAGCACTCCAAGTATCTCTCATAGCCTTTTTATAACCCTTGACATTATCTTCATATTTCTTCTTAAATTTTAGCTTGGGGAAGTCTGCCTTCACATGAACTTTTGTTTGCACTCATAACAGATTATTTCATTTGGGTTGTCATTCCATTTTCTGTCTTTCTTTCATTTTCCTTTACTATCATACTTTCCATTGTAGTTTTAATTCCTAAATAATTTCTTCTTTTGGTATAAATTTTTTATCCTTCTAGCAAGATGATCCATCTTTTCATCACTGTCTGAATCTGACTCTTAACTAGTAGAACTATCTATAGGAACTTGAACTTTTTCTTTGTCTTTTCTCTTTGAGGTTGAAGTATTGAATGCTACTAAATTATTCCTTAGTTCTTCTCCTACTTCTTGATTCACTTTAATTTCTTCTCCATACATCATAACTTTCCAATTATTTCCTTCACTGGAAGTTTGCCTATGTCACAAGATTCTCAGATAGAAACAGAATTTCCTCTCCATCTATCAGGTTGGCATCGAAGCAGTCTCATAATCTAGTCCTTGTTGTCCACTGGTTTTCCAAGCAGACTCATAGTATTCACTATTTAATTGAACCTAAGATATATTTCAGAAATAAGTTCATCAAACTTCATTTTAAATTTATCATATTTAATAGTATATGTATTTAATCTCATTTCTTTAACATTAGTTGTCCCCTCATGAGAAATAGATAAAGTATCCCAAATTTCATATACAGTTTTGCAGGAAGATATTCTATTGAATTCCTTATCACCTAAAGAACAGTACCAAACATTCATTGTTTTACAATTATTATTATATGTAGCTTTAGTCAACTAAGACCATGTGTCCCTAGCAGTAGCAGGAAATACATGTTGTTCTTCAATTTTATCCCAGATTTCAGGTCCCATGCTCTCTATATACATTTTCATTTTTAATTTCCACTAAGCATAGTTATTACCGTTAAAGAAAGGTGGTATGTTAGTAGTAGCACCCTCAACTCTAGTTTCCATAGTTACTTAGAATCCAAAGAATTGAAAATTTAGATATTACAGAAATTTTAAGATCTTTAAGATACAACTAAAGTCATAGTTGAAAATAATTTAAACACTTGAAAATTAGGCCCTCTAATGCCAAATGTTGGTCGGAGTGGATACTCAAGAGGGAGGTGAATTGAGTTCCACTTAAAATTTCTGTTAAAAACTTTATGATTATAATCTCCCAATTCAAAACATCCCAGTCAATTAAGGGAGTAGAGATATAGATGTTTAATTTCTCAAAAAAGTTTCTCTAAGGTTGATTAGTCCTCAGTTGAATCAATGCAATCACTGATTCAACTTTTGAAACATGTTTACTGAATTAAGCATATATACACACTAACCAAAACTAACTATCATAGTGAATGTAAAAACAGTTTTCTATCTTTGAAAAATATAAGCAATGGCTAAAATAAAATAGAGTATATGAGGATTAGCACAACAATATAAACAAGAGGTTTAGTTTCAATCCGAGACCTAATCCTCTCCACTTGGTGATCACCTTCCACCAAGCAGTTTGTATAAATAAACTTGATACACAACTTGTATTGGGGTTTACAATAGTTTTTACAAACTATTCAGGTTCTACAACCTCTACCACAATTCTACGTGGGAAAACAAGCAACCAATCCACACAAGGCTTCTTCCACAGTTATGCATGGGAAACAAAGGTGAGAGAGTTTTGAGTGGAGATCTTCAGTATCCCCCAGTTAAAGAACAGGAGACAGTGTGTGTGTAACAAACACACACTACTCAGAAATGTAAAATAAGGAACACAGTAGAGCCAGAGAAATTAGGATGGAGTTTAGAATGTTGTGTGTGTTTGAAGATTAGCTCTGGGCTTCTTGGAGTTAAGGAAATGATTGTTTTGTTCTTCTCTGTGAGTTGCCTCAAAAAAAAGAGTGTCATAACTTTCAAGTAATGGCTTCTAGGTACTGAGATGTTCAAATTCTTGGTACGAGGGTTCTTTTAACCAGAGCAGTACAACCTTGAATATGTTCTTCAAAAAGATCTTTGTCAAGCTTTTGGATTTTCAATATATGAACTGGAGTGTTCTTCTTATTGTTCTTCAGTAATGCATTTTTCTTCTAGGCTCTACTTTGTTTTTTTCTCTGTGCCTCTATATATCTTTCTTCCTCGGTCTTTTTCTCTTTCATATTTGTGGTCCTACAAAAGGAATAAGTACATCACATGCAATCTTTCTCATACCTCGTATTTTCAAGATATGGTCTCCTGATATGTCTATAAACAATATTAATTAATATCAGATGAATGAAATCAAATAAATATAACCGTTATGAATATATTAATAAAACGGATAAAGTATAGAATATGTTATCAGTAGACTAGTAAAAGTATCTTTTCAATCGGTATCATCTTCAGCAGCAAGCATAAATAACAATAGACTTATAATAGTAGGTGTATCCAGTGGTAGCCTTCACCAACAGTAGGCTTGTCCAATAGTAGAATTGACTAATACTAGACTTTTCCAATGGTAGAATTCACTAACTGTAGACTTCACCAACAATAGACTTCACTAATGATAGAAATTTCCAACAGTATACTTCACCAACTGTAAACTTCACAAATGGTAGGCTTTACCAGTGATCTCTTCCGCATTTGACTACTTAACAATAGACTTCTAGTAATAAGTATAATAGTGGACTTCTAACAGAAACTCTTTTTAGTAGCAACCTTGTCACAACAGTGACCTATCATATTGACTCATCATCTATATGATTCGGTAAGTACTCCAATAGTAGGATTTACAACAGTGACCTTGTACTAGTGACTTCCAACAATAACTTTATAACTACAGCTCTTATAATGGTAACCTTCATTAGTAAGGTCTTCAACGGTAACCTTTTCACCGATGACTTCAAGAAGTAAGGTTCAGCTGTAGGTTTTCAATGGTGACCATGAAAATGGCCTAAAAAACAGTGACCTCTTACCAGTAACCTTCAGCAGTGACCTTTGACTTAGAGATTTTTTTATACTGTAAACTGATTTTAGAAAAGTCATGAGATAAAAATAGATTGAAATAGATTATCAAACAACTAACCCATTATACAATTAAACATGATTTGAGATTATCAAAATAGGCGAGTCTAATAGTTCTGATATCAACAAAGGCCTCCTACCTGAGGTCATTAAGATGGTAGTCAATGATGAGGATAACACATTTCTTCTAAAAATCCCTCTTGATCATGATATTAAAGACATTGTATTTAGTTTGAACCACGATAGTTCTCAAGGTCCTAATGGTTTCAAAAATGGATTCTTTCAACACTATTGGGATGTTATGTGTTTTGATGTTTGCAAGCTTGTCAAATATTTATTTTCCAATGGTATCCTACCACATGCTCTTAATGATCAATTTCTTTCCTTGATTCCTAAATTAAACAATGCTTTTGAAATTAATTTATTTAGACCCATTTCTCTCATTAACATTCTCTAAAAAATCATCACTAAAATAATTTATAATAGAATTACAACCATCAGGGACACAATTGTCTTCTAGAACCAATTTGGGTTTATAAAGGGTAGATCCATTCAAGACTACATCTATCTTGCCTCTGAATTCACCAATACCTTAAACAAATACAATAGAGGATGTAATATTTCTATTAGAATTTACATTAAAAAGATTTTGATATTATGGATTGTAGCTTTATCTTCAAGGTTATTGAAGGTTTTGGATTTAGTGATTCATTTATCACTATAATCAGAACTTTGTTCAATTTAGCCTCTATTTCCATTCTGGTTAATGGTTCTCCCAAGGTCTATTTCAAATGTACCAAAGGAGTAAGGTAAGGTGATCCCCTCTCTACCGTTCTCTTCTCGATTGCAGAAGACTATCTTAGTCGCCTTCTCACTTGTCTTGTGGACCAGAATAAGCTCAAGCCTATTTATGTTTCTAGGAATGTGAATTCTCTCACCCACCTGTTATATGCTGATGACATCATCCTTTTCCTAAAAGGTTATAAAATAAACATTATAAACCTAAAAAATGCTCTCTCCCACTATGAAGAAGTTTCTGGTCAGACCATTAGTTGGAACAAATATTGTATCTTATTTGGGAAAAACTTTCTATCCAATAGGAAATGTAACATTATCAATGATTTAGGTATGAAAAAGGGTTCATTTTCTTTTACTTATCTTGGTGTTCTCATTTTTTTGGGGCAGACCCAAAACCTACTACTTTACTACCATAGTTGACCAAGTGCTCAACCAACTCTCTTCTTGGAAAGGAAAAATCTCTCACCATGGTAGGAAGAATTTTCCTATTAAAATATACTATTGTTTCTAAGATGGTTTACTCCATGATGATCTATAAATGGATTGTTGGTCTTATTAAAAAGATAAATATATCTATCAATTTTTTTTACTGGTATCACTCTAGAAAGAAAACTTGTCACCGTCCCCTGGTCGACTTGTTGCAAGCCTATAGAAAAATGTGGCATCGACATAAAAAAACTGAAGTACTTTAATGAGGACCTACAATCCAAGATCACTTGGAATCTTCTTTATAAAAACTATTACTCAATTGATTTTCTCAAAAAAATATTTCTTGAAAAACTTAAGGCTGGCAACTCAAATTTCTTTAACTCTTCCATTTGGCCTTCTATTAAACAATCTTCTTCCAGTATTATGAATAATTCTAGATGGATGGTTTCTAGGCTCTCCTCCATAAATTTTTGGTTAGATAACTAGACTGGAACACCCTTAATTTCTTTGACCCTACCTAATAAACCCCCTGAGAATACCAACTACTCAATTAGAGATATTCTAAACACTCAACATGATCATCTCCTTGAATCCATTCTATGTTCCATTGAAAACTACCATTTCTCAAACAATGATGATTTTTTAATTTGGGATCCTACTCATAATTTTTTGATTAACTCAAAAATCTTTTATAATAACTATTTTTGTAATTATGATAATGATTTTTCTTGGATAAAACACTTTAATAAACCCTGGATCAATCCATCAAGATTCAATATTATTTGGCATCTTTCTGAATAAAAATTAAAATTTTTATTTCAAAAACACTTTTAAGGAAAAAGTGAGAAACCGCACAAGAACCACATGCGAGACAACCTGCCCAAGGGGATCCACCATTGAAAACACGAGTCAAAACATACTCATAGATCACTTTTATGGTTGAATGAGAACCTAAAGTTAAACCCAAAAATCATCCTCAAACATACCTTCAGAATCATCATGTTCCCTCTCAGAATCAAGATCTGACTCAGACACGAGATCAGATTGGCAGCTGATGGAGCGAGTGCGCATCCTACCCAACCTGCCTCCCACCTCCTGACTGCCAATGAATTATGAGGAAACACCCAAGTTGAAGAGTTCCCTTGCCCCCCCACGTAATTTTGGCTTTCTATTTGGTTGATTGGTGTTCCCAAGGATATCAAACTTGTTATGCAACCAACATAGAGAAGATGATAACCATATCTTTCTTTCTTATTTCAATTCTTCTGCTCTTTGGAACTATATTCTTGACATATTTGATTGTAGATGGTTGATTCTTGAGTCGGTAAAATCTCAACTAAAGAGATGTGTAGAAATGGAAAGTTCAAAACAAATTAAGAATCTTTTCCTTACTATTATCACTGAGCTCCACCATGTGATTTGGTATGATAGAAATTCTTTTATTCACAAAAATTACTTATTTAATAAAAATGAAGGTCAGATGCAGATCCATTTTTCCATATGTGAAACCACTTCGATGCAAAAGGGCTACTGCAACAACTATGTGCATGAATTTGGAATCCTGCGATGTATTCGTATTGATGGAAATTTTTTCCTACCTTTTCACACTTTAGAAGTTTTCTCGATAGCTACTTTTCCTAGATGTATTAAAGTAAATGTGGACGATGATTCCAAAGGAAATATGGGCTTTGCAGGTTGTGGCACTATCTTTAGGAATCACATCAGTCAAATTCTTGGATGCTTTCTTGGTAGCTAGGACATTACCTCTTCTCTGGAGGCTGAAAGGATGATTTTGATTCATGTTATTTCCTTTTCCAAGATATTTGGCTAGAATAATATCTAGATTGAAAGTGACTCGACCACAATTGTGCAAGCGTTTTGGAATAGCGAGACTCATCTTGCATGGCCGATTACTACCCATTGGATGGATTGCATCTATTCGCTTCTTGAAACTAATTACATCATCACACATGTTTATCATGAAGCAAATATGGATGCAGATGGCATGGACAATAAGGGATAAAATCAAGACATTACCTGGATGGATGATCACCCGTTGATCTTCTCCCTTTTCATAATAAATATTGTAATATGATTCCATCTTTTTGACTCCTATAACCTCTTTCTTTTTTAATATTTGTCCTTTGGTCTTTTTGGCCAATGCACCATCCTTTAATATATATATATATATATCATTTAATTATATTATCTATTTACAATTATATAAATGTATTTAGTTTTATGTGGGTGTGTGTATATATATATGATATAATATAAATGTTCATAATAACATACATAAATATATAATATAAATGTATTTAATATAATATATGTATAATATAAATCATAAAATATATAAATTTATAGTATTTATGAAACCGACATATAATTTTTATAGTTTAAAAATATGTGTAACAAAAATAATAATAATTAATAATATTATTGTTACACACGTACATATATACAAATATATAAAAATGATTTTTAAATATATAAACTATACTTATATTATATCTATAAATACTATATAAATACATAAACACACAAACACAAATATAAATGTATTTAAAAATATACATTAATATATGTAAATATAATTATTTATATGTATATATATTATATATATACATAGATATGATATATAAATTATACAAAAATACATTATATATATATATTATACATACATAAATAAATAAATAAATAAATATTATTATACCCAAATATATCATATATAAATATTTATATCTATTTAAATATTTATTCAAAAAATATATAATTGAATAAACTTCAAAATATATATAAATACAATAATGTCTAGATATTACAATAAAATCCACTTGGTATAGTGGTGAGGGGAGGTCTTCATATTCAGAGGGTCTGGGTTTCGAATCCCAGCAGTTTCAATTTTATGAAAGGGCAGGGTGGGTCTGTGAAACAGTGCACGAGCGATAGACCTGAACCAACGGAGGGGAATGGGGGTGTCGTGTGCGGTGGGACCTAGAGGGAAAAGTTTTGTGCGACTTCATCGAGGTGGGGTAGGAGGGTTACCATAACCAGAATGGGACAGAGGGCAGGAGGGACTAGAATAGGAGGGGGGAAGTGTGGGGTGTGGGGCAGGATTGGGGAAACATGAGGGAATGGGGGGGCACTGTGCGGTAATAGGAGAGAATGAGAGGGGGGCGTGGTACGGACAACAGAAGGGAATGAGAGGGGCATTATGGACGGGAGGGGAAATGTTGTTAGGTGAGCATAAAAAACTAATTTAGATGCAGTTTTTGTAATCACCTCTAATATATCATCTATTAGGGGGTTAAACCCCCCTAATTTAGCCTCCAATAGAGGTTGTTAAAAAAACACCTCTAATTAGTTACTTATTCTTCACATAGCGGCATTTTTGAAGCCTTCACTACTCTACTAAATAGATTAGAGTGGTTTAAAACCCCCTCTAATCGAACCATTGCTAATTTTACTATCACTTTACCAATGGTTCTCCAAAACCACCTCTAACAATAGTAGGTGGACACATTAGTGGTGGTTCCTCAAAACTGCTTCTTATGTGTTTAGAGGTGGTTATAACCCCTTCTAAACTTAAAAAATAGCCCCCTATAATTGGTCCATTTTTTTAGTGAATATGGGAAGGAATGCTTGAAGCCATGTGTCCCACTAGCTCAGGGCACCATTTAGTGGAATCTAGGTTGGAATGTCACAGAAAGTCACCCTAGAATATATACCACTTAGAAGAATAAGCTGATTAGTGGATTGAGACCCCATATGTGGAGAAATTTAGAAAATTGAGACTATGAAATATACGATGAGATAGTGAGAAGTTATATAAATTTTGAAATGAATTTTATATATTAGAGTGGGTTAAAACCCCCTATAATCAAACTGTTTTTAATTTTCCTATCACTTTACCAGCTATTCTCCTAAACAGCCTCTAAAAATAGTAGGCAGACACATTAGTGGCGGTTCCTCATAACCGCCACTAATGTGTTTAGAGGGGGTTATAACCCCTTATAAACTAAAAAACAACCCACTCTAATTGTAACGCCCCAACCCTAGTTACCCAGAGTCGGTGCATTATTACATAACATTGGCATGATCACAAGAAAGATCAAATCTCGAAAGACCGATTGGTTTAGTTGCCTTGGAAACACTAGATATATTCATAAGTTTTACATTACATCATAAAATGAAAAACTACAACAACAACATAATGTCTCCATAATCCACACTCATATCCCCTCATAATATCCCTGCAGGTCCTTCATAATTTACTTCTTCACTTCCTGGGAAAAATAAAACATAGAAAAGGGGTGAGCTCAAATGCCCAGTAAGGATAACAATATAGCGGAAACTTTCATAAATAAGAATAAACATTTAAGGCAATGTATAACTAAAACAAAAGACTTTCAAACTTGAACTTTAAATATGGTAAGGAATAAATAAAATGAAATAATTCCATTTATTTATTCACATGGATATTCTACTAATCGAATAATCACATGCAAAAATCAATAACTACTTTCATAATGTTGGAATTCATAATGCCAGACTATCATAACCACATAGTCAAGGCCTCGTGCCAAGACTACAAATAAGATTTTTCCAAGGCCTTGTTCCAAGACACTAGTTTGTCTCATGAGACCTACCGATGCATCGAGGATCTATAGCGGGATCCACCCGTCACATATTAAGTCCAATGCATTCCCACATGAAAAGGTTTAAACATAACATAAACATTCGTATTAAAACTAGCATACGAAATGTCAATACTTTCACCATAAAATATGAATGGTATAAAAATAGCACATCCACAGTCAAACATATCACAAAACCTTCAATACAATATAGAAGTTTTGTATCATAATAAATCAACTTCAAATAATCTTAAAATCCATCAAAGGATGTTGACATAGATGAAATCAAAATTCTTTTTAAAGAAATATCTACTTTTATTTTGAAATCATTTAAGATCCATATAAAATAAAAAAATTTCTTTGAAAATAATCTTATAAGCTTGTAAGGGAAGCTTTGAAGATTTTATAACAGCGGAAAATAGCCGCACCCGCCGTATAAGTTAAAAAAAACATTCTTACCTTAATTCTGTCGAAAAGGTTAAAAAGGACCTTGTTTTAAAAATGACGGAAAGATTCCTTTATAAACCTCTTATAAAAAATCAAACAAGGGTATAAATGACTTTAACCCATATTCTTGTAAATAATAAATATGTTTTGAAATACATTTCGAAGAAACATGGATGTGGATGATAAAGAAATCCCAGTAGATTGTTACGTATAAACAACCTCGGATAATGAAAAGATTGTGAAATAAACCCTTACCTTGTACTTTTCCTTGGTTGGGGTAGGTTAACCTCCTGTATAATGGTGAAATAATTGTTATTAAATTATACAAGAATCATATACATTAATATGATATCATATATGATCTTTTAATATTGATTTGATAATAATATCTTAGTATTATCATTGTTTCGGGTGTTAACTTACTTGTTTTCTTTTATATGTTTTGTTACGTAAGACATGTTTGTAAAGGATAGGTTATATATTATTCATATCCATAATGATATCAAGTCCTTAAACATCATTTTTAAATCATCAAATGATAATTATACTTGAATGGATACGATGGAGAATGAATCTCATCGCGTTTGTGGAGACGGTAGTCCGTACGTACGCACGAGCGACAATGTCATTCTTTTGATATTAAAATAATATATAAATGGATAGTATATCATATATACTGAATCATTAACATGTTATATTTATTATTTACATGAGTTACACATCATTATTATACCCATCCAAAATATTATATTGAATAACAATTACACCACGACGTGGAGACGGTAAGCCGTACGTACGCACGTATGGTGACATGTTATTCAAAGGGTGGATAGAATACTGAATATGGTTTTACCATATTTATAATAACATCACAGTATATATATTATACTGGAGTTATTATTTTAGAATGGTAACAACAAAGGAAGAAGAAGTGGAAGAAGAAAGTAACTTGGAAAAGGGTGGTGAAATCATTACCTCTTCTTCGGGTTCTTCCTTTTGATTTGATCAAAAGGGCTCCTTAGGTTGGATTTCTGATCAAAATAAGGCCTCTAGGTTGTAGTGAGGGAAGTTGGGAGAGTATTTGGGTAGAGTTTGGCCGAACCAAAAGGCTTTGAAGGTGTGAAGAAATGAGAAGGAGGAGTGCCCTTTTATAAGAGGGGTGAGGGGCACCTTTGGAAAAGCTAGAAATATTAATTTATAATAAATTCATATTTAGTTTCTAATGGCTCCAAAGTTTATTATTCAAAGGTTAAGATGGGGATAGGTCGAAAAACACTCAACCAATAGAATTTATACAGGTTTGGGTACTTATATTAACCTTATCTTTAAGTATTAACTCTTCGTTAATTAGTTTCACTTTTACAATGTCTCTTTGTATTTTTATATAATATGGTTAATAAACTTACTATATACATCCAAGAGACCCCCAAGTGGTCCATTAATTAGGAACCTATCATGATATAAGTCTCTTGGCCGAACCTTAGATTTTTAGGAATTTAATATCAATTAATAATATAATATTTTTTTTAAGAACTCTTTTATGTCAATTTTGACACTATTCAATAGTTGATTTTTGTGAAACTCATAACAGATTGATTACTTCAAAAAAAGTCAATTAAATCAATCCTAATATATCATATTATCCTAGAAAATTAGTTTAATTCATTAAAAGTTTCATATTATATTTATTTGGGTATTTATAATATCAATTATTTTAATTTTTCACTATTATAGTAATTACTGCATCATCATTGTGTCATAAATAAAATAAATTATTTAATGTCTAAAAATTATAAATAAAATATCATTATGTAGGAAATATTTTTATATTTCTAATTAATATTTATAATCTAAAATCCAACATATATAACCCTATGTAACAATTGTTTTTCTAAAAGATATATGCTTGTGTCATTTTTGTATTCATTTTATCTTAATTAAAATAAAGTGTCATTATCACTTACAAGTGGATCCATGGGGTCCCAAAATCGACCCAAAGATGGCCATGGTCGACCATGTATCAACCAATAGGGTTAAGACACGTTTTAGGGTAATTTAGTATTATTATAATATTATTTTTTAACCCTTATTTACTAGATTTACCCTTAACCATGGTAAATAAAATATTTACCGCAGTAATTATTCAAAATGTCTAAAAATAAAAGTTACCTATTTACACAATTTGAACATCCTGATTCCAAATATGGAATCAATTTTTCTAAATTCAAAACACAGAAGTGGCAGAAATTAATTTAAAATTAATTCCCGCTGTCAAAACAAAAAGCGTGTTTTTAAGAGATAATAACTATCAAAAGATTGACACTTGTTTATGTTTGGTTTAATTGTAAAATTATGTCCAATGACCAAAATTATATTAAATGGTAAAAATATATTCTAAATATACTTCAAAACCACTCAAATTCATAATTTATCACTATTAATTATTTTGATTAAAAAAGTTGTTTTTAATTAAAATTTAGTAATTTTCATTATTCATCAAAATATGAAAGTTATCCGAAATGTACCAAAATTTCACCTTAGGCTAAATCCGATATTCCGAATCCAGAAATGAAGTCCATTTTAAAATATAAAATATATATAATTTCGAAAAGTAGGTATTACTATTCATAACGGTTAGTTTGATTGGTTATGGTGTGTTAGAACTCGGTGTTGCGTACAACACACGCTATCACATTATTCAAAGAGAAGCGTACCGTAGAAGCTTGGGGTGTTACATTCTCCACTATTTCAAATAATTTCGTCCTCGAAATTTCTAGAATACATATCACATGAAAAGACTCGGGTGGTTCTTCATCATAAGTTCCTCGGGTTCCCACGTTGCCTCCTCCATCTTATGGTTTCTCCACAAAACTTTTACCAGACGCGTCGTCCAGTTTCTCAGTACTTGTTCTCTCGTATCAAAAATCCTGACGGGCTCTTCAAAATAGGAAAGATCGGGTTCCAGTTCTAATTCCTCATAGGTGAGTACATGCATTGGATCAGGCATGTATTTCCTCAACAGAGATACGTGGAACACATCGTGAACTTTGGAGAGACTTGGCGGCATTGCCAATCGGTAAGCTACAACCCCAATTCGTTCTAGAATTTCGAAAGGTCCGATGTACCTGGGACTCAATTTACCTTTCTTACCAAAATGTATGACTCCCTTACACGGAGATACCTTCAGGAAAACATGATCACCGACTTGAAATTCCAAATCCTTCCTTCGATTATCGGTATAGCTCTTCTGCCTACTTTGAGCTGCTTTGATGTGATTTTGGATTACTTTCACCTTTTCCACCGTTTCCTCCACCAGTTCTGGGCCTACAAGTTTTCTTTCACCGACGTCATCCCAACAGGTTGGTGTACGACATCTCTTTCCATATAACGCTTCATATGGTGCCATCTGAATACTCGAATGGAAGCTATTGTTATAGGAAAATTCTACCAGTGGTAAATATTGATCCCACATACCCTGAAAGTCAAGTGAGCAAGATCTCAACATGTCTTCTAAGGTCTGAATAGTCCGTTCTGATTGTCCATCTGTCTGAGGGTGGTAAGAAGTGCTCAAATGAAGTTCAGTATCCAGGGATTTCTGAAGACTTTTCCAAAATCTTGAAGTAAAACGGGGATCACGATCAGAAACAATCGATAGGGGTACTCCATGAAGTCTCACAACTTCATTAATATATAGTCTTGCTAAACGTTCCAGGGGTAGATCTTCTCTTATAGCAAGAAAATGTGCTGACTTGGTAAGACGATCAACAATAACCCATATTTCATCGTTCCTTCTAGTGAGAAGTTATATAAATTTTGAAATGAATTTTATATATTAGAGTGGGTTAAAACCCCCTATAATCAAACTGTTTTTAATTTTCCTATCACTTTACCAGCTATTCTCCTAAACTGCCTCTAAAAATAGTAGGCAGACACATTAGTGGCGGTTCCTCATAACCGCCACTAATGTGTTTAGAGGGGGTTATAACCCCTTATAAACTAAAAAACAACCCACTCTAATTGTAACGCCCCAACCCTAGTTACCCAGAGTCGGTGCATTATTACATAACATTGGCATGATCACAAGAAAGATCAAATCTCGAAAGACCGATTGGTTTAGTAGCCTTGGAAACACTAGATATATTCATAAGTTTTACATTACATCATAAAATGAAAAACTACTACAACAACATAATGTCTCCATAATCCACACTCATATCCCCTCATAATATCCCTGCAGGTCATTCATAATTTACTTCTTCACTTCCTGGGAAAAATAAAACATAGAAAAGGGGTGAGCTCAAATGCCCAGTAAGGATAACAATATAGCGGAAACTTTCATAAATAAGAAAAAACATTTAAGGCAATGTATAACTAAAACAAAAGCCTTTCAAACTTGAACTTTCAATATGGTAAGGCATAAATAAAATGAAATAATTCCATTTATTTATTCACATAGATATTCTACCAATCGAATAATCACATGCAAAAATCAATAACTACTTTCATAATGTTGGAATGCATAATGCCAGACTATCATAACCACATAGTCAAGGCCTCGTGCCAAGACTACAAATAAGATTTTGCCAAGGCCTTGTGCCAAGACACTAGTTTGTCTCATGAGACCTACCGATTCATCGAGGAGTTATAGCGGGCTCCACCCGTCACATATTAAGTCCAATGCATTCCCACATGAAAAGGTTTAAACATAACATAAACATTCGTATTAAAACTAGAATACGAAATGTCAATACTTTCACCATAAACTATGAATGGTATAAAAATAGCACATCCACAGTCAAACATATCACAAAACCTTCAATACAATATAGAAGTTTTGTATCATAATAAATCAACTTCAAATAATCTTAAAATCCATCAAAGGATGTTGACATAGATGAAATCAAAATTCTTTTTAAAGAAATATCTCCTTTTATTTTGAAATCATTTAAGATCCATATAAAATAAAACATTTTCTTTGAAAATAATATTATAAGCTTTTAAGGGAAGCTTTGAAGATTTTATAACAGTGGAAAATAGCCACACCCACCGTATAAGTTAAAAAAAACATTCTTACCTTAATTCTGTCGAAAAGGTTAAAAAGGACCTTGTTTTGAAAACGACGGAAAGATTCCTTTATAAAACACTTATAAAAAATCAAACAAGGGTATAAATTCCTTTAACCCATATTCTTGTAAATAATATATATGTTTTGAAATACATTTCGAAGAAACATGGATGTGGATGATAAAGAAGTCCCAGTAGATTATTACGTATAAACAACCTCGGATAATGAAGAGATTGTGAAATAAACCCTTACCTTGTACTTTTCCTTGGTTGGGTTAGGTTAACCTCCTGTATAATGGTGAAATAATTGTTATTAAATTATACAAGAATCATATACATTAATATGATATCATATATGATCTTTTAATATTGATTTGATAATAATATCTTAGTATTATCATTGTTTCAGGTGTTAACTTACTTGTTTTCTTTTATATGTTTTGTTACGTAAGACATGTTTGTAAAGGATAGGTTGTATATTATTCATATCCAGAATGATATCAAGTCCTTAAACATCATTTTTAAATCATCAAATGATAATTATACTTGAATGGATACGATGGAGAATGAATCTCATCGCGTTCGTGAAGACGGTAGTCCGTACGTACGCACGAGCGACAATATCATTCTTTTGATATTAAAATAACATATAAATGGATGGTATATCATATATACTGAATGTCACGACCCGTCCTCGGGGCCCGTGCCGTGACTACCCCAAGCCCGCCTTCCATAGGCCAGGGGCTGGCGACTAGCACCAAGGCGTAAATTCCCGGTAAACAGGGAAGGCATTGCCTTTATAAGTAACAACCACCACAGAGTCAGCAAGCGGAAAGTAACTACAGAGTGCAGAAAAGTAAAGGGGGCCGGAAATACAAGCCCAACTGTAAAGTACAACTGAAAAGTAAAGTACAACAACTGAAGAAAAGACGGCGGCCTCGTGTCGTCCACTGGCAATCCCACCTGAAGGGTGGGTACAGATAGCCTCCAGGCTCCTCGGGTCCCACGTCCGCTCCGAGCACGTCCCGCCCAGTGGTCCACCTCCAGGTACCGTCCTGCTCCACGCCCCAACCGCGATCAGCGCTGTCCGTCGTCTGCATCCAACACAACAAGGTGCGGGCATAGCCCGTGCAGGGGTGAGTATAAGCTACTCAGTAAGGACCCCGAGACCCCCGAAGGTCTCCCGAAATCCACAAAGGATATAGCACAAAATAAAGATGCAATCACGAAGTAACATCTGACTCGACTTAGGTATATGCCCATACATATACCTAAGTCCCCAATTCTAGCTCTGCTCACGAGCTCAAGAACAACTCAATCCACAAAGGAAAGCAAGACTCAAATCCACAAGGAGAGTAAACAGTAAATCCACAAAGGATAGTTCAACACAATCCACAAAGGGGAGTAACATAAGATTCAGCTCAACCAGGTATACTTTTTCAGATGACGTCAAAGATGATCACTGATCCATCTAAGTCGTCGGACCCACGAAGGATCGATAGGTACTAACCCCCGCAAAGACCCACGTAGGATCGGGCTCACACAGAACCTGTAGGCAGTGGCTCACACAGAACCGGTAGTAAGGACCCACATAGGATCGGGCTCACACAGAACCTGTAGCACTGATCCACGTAGGATCGCTGAGTGCAGTAGTCGACGCAGTCCACTGAGGATCTCTGCACAGTCGTCGCCGCAGTCCACGAAGGATCTCTGCTCTGCCGTCGTCGCAGTCCACGGAGGATCTCTGCTCTGCCGTCGTCGCAGTCCACGGAGGATCTCTGCTCTGCCGTCATCGCAATCCACGGAGGATCTCTGCTCTGTCGTCGAAGTCACAGCCAGCGCTAGGGTTCCCGCACTTAGCGAGCTCGTTTAGGAGGGTCCGCTCCACGAGCCGAGAGGCTGATACATCAACTGACACGTAGTCCGAAGTTGATGTATCCAAAAGTTCCGTATCGACAACAGGATCTCAACGCAACAGACGGCGCGTCAATCGGACGCCCGGTCTGAGAGTTATTGGCATTTTCGTCCCAGGGGCCCGGTTGGTTTTTAGGGAAAAACCAACCCGACCGTACTCCTCCTGTATCCGATCCTCGGGCGGAGTATGCCAAAAGTTCCGTCTCACTTAGAGGAAACTATCACAGCTGACGGTACGTCGATCGGACGTCCGTAGCTCAAGTTATGAGCGTTTTCGCTCCGAGGGCCCGGTTGGTTTCGTGTACGAACCAACCCGGCCGAACCCAAAGTCTTCCGAAACCTTGAGTGTAATATACCGAAACGACCGTCTCGATCCAAGGATCGCGTAGCCGCTGACGGTTCGTCAATCGGAGGTCCCAGACCCAAGATATGGGCGAAAGACCGAAGAGGGCCCGAAACGGGGGTTCTGGGCCCGGGGCGACCCGGCCCGAACCCCCCCTGGGTCGGCCGAACCGGTTCGGCCCGACCCGGATAGGCCGGGTCCGATCCGGCCTGGGCGCGGCCCGGCCGACCGGACCGGCCGGCTCGGCTTCGGCCGAGCGGCCGAGTGAGCCGCCGCGGGTTTGACCCGCGGCTTTGGAGAAACGCGGCCCGCGCGGGCCGCGTGCTGGGTGGCCGGACCGCGGACGCGGTCCGGCGGTTCGCCGCCGCCGCGGCTCGGCCGCGGCGGACTCCTCCGGCGGCGCGCCGGGCGCCGCCGCCACCTTCCGCGGGCCGCCGGAGTTGCTCCGGTGGCCCGTTTTGCCTCCCGTCTGCGCCGTTGCTCCTCCCGGGGGCCGATCTTTACTGCGGGATCAACGGATCGCCCTTGCCGCATGGTTCGTCGTCGTCCTCCAGATCCGCACAAAAAAGGGAAGATCGGCGGAGGGTTGCCGGGTCTTGTTTGTTAGATCTGCACCCTCCGCGTTAGTCATAAACATCATCGGGAGGAAAAGCAAATAATCAACAACAATTTTAAATAAATTAAAATTGTTCGAAGATCAGGTTCTTTACTTTAAAAGAAATAAAATCACGGGAAAGGAAAATATTTCAATCAACCCTTACCTTGTCGTCGTCGTCGGACGAGAGGTCGTCGCGGAATCGCTCGTCGCGGATGAAGGAGATCGTCGCGTCGTCGCGTTATCCGGCGTCGCGTCGCCAATCTCCGGATCAAGATCAAACGGATTAATTTAAATCCGTTGATATTGAATTATAAAAAAGGGTAGAAATAAACAATTCGTTTCTCACCTTAATTGCCGAACGAGGATCGGCCGCGGAAGAAGAGGCGTCGCCGAAGAACGTCGCGGGTAGAGCTCGTCGACGTCGCAGATCACGGTGTGCGTCGTCGAATTCCGGTCGCCGGCGTTCTTCGCGTTCTTCGCGTTCTTCGCGTTCTTCGCGGGGAGGGTGGAGGTTCAGAGGAATTGCACAACGATAGCAATCCTCAAAAATAGACAAGTTTGTCTATTTTATTATTTTGTCAACAAACGCAAACGCGTAAGTAACGACCCATTAAATTCGTTGAATTAATTCAACGAATGAAACAACCCATTTAATTCACGAAATAAACCGCCCAATTAAATGGTCTGTTAAGAAATTAAAGAAAACGCGTCGGTTGACTTTTCAGTTACTTTGACGGGTTTTCGCGGGTGCGTTACTTAGCGAAAGAAACGGCGGGGCTCGTGCGGGCCCCACCTCACAAATATCCTACCAAGGGGGTAGGATATTTCTGGATAGCATCCTATCCAGTTCAACACAGTTCAAGCCGTCTTTAAGTGGCTTCAAGTGGCTTCCAAGCAGCTTAAGTGAAATAAAATAAAGTTGTCGCACAAACTTTATTTTATTTCTGACTTAAAGCCCCAAAATTTAAAAACCACGTCTGAGAAAACGCAACTCCGGAAGAGGCATTTCTAAGCAAATACCGGCGCTGCGATTTCATCGGTGCCCTCAGAATTCGATTCCGGGCACCGGTTCAAAAGATAGAAAAACCCGCTCGTCCGTTCACTGAACGTACCCGAGCCAAACTTCGGAAAATTGATTCCGGGCACACCGGGCCTCGGAATCAGGTGCCGTCTGAAGCTGCGCTCTTGTAAAATTCCAAAGAAAATTAAGAAAAAAATTTCCTTGAAATTTGCGGGTCTTTACATTACTCCCACCTCAGGGATTTACGTCCCCGTAAAGATACATCAAAAACTAGGGGAACAAATGGGGGTACTGAGCACGCATTTGAGCCTCCCGCTCCCAAGTGCTCTCCTGGAGGTTCCCGTGCTGCCATCTGACGCGCACAAGAGGAATCGACCACCCACGTAGGACCCGCTCCTGTCGATCCTCGATCTCCACTGGGACCTCCGCAAAAGTCGCCCCATCGTCCACGTCCAGCTCCCCAAAGTCGATGATGTGCGTCGGGTCGTGCACGTATCTCCTCAGCTGAGACACGTGGAAGACGTCGTGCACCCGGTGCAACTGAGGTGGTAGAGCTAGGCGATAAGCCACCTCTCCTATCCTGCTGAGGACCTGGAAAGGCCCGATGAAGCGTGGAGACAACTTGCCGCCTCGGCCAAATCTCCGTAAACCACGTCGAGGTGAGACACGCAAAAAGACGTGGTCGTCATCCTCGAACTTCAGTGGCCTCCGCCTCCTGTCAGCATATGACTTTTGCCGGCTCTGAGCTGTCCTCATCCTCTCCTGGATGATCTGGACCTTCTCTGTCGTGGCTCGGACCATCTCTGGTCCCACGAGTGCTGACTCCCCAGGGTCTGTCCAGCACAACGGTGATCTGCAGGGTCTGCCGTACAACGCCTCGTATGGTGCCATCCCGATGGTGGAGTGTTAGCTGTTGTTGTACGCGAACTCCACCAAGGGTAGGTGGTCCTCCCAGCTGCGACCAAAGTCGAGAACACATGCACGGAGCATGTCCTCGAGTGTCTGTATGGTCCTCTCCGTCTGACCATCCGTCTGAGGGTGGAAGGCTGTGCTCAGATGGAGCCGCGTCCCGAACGCCTCCTGCAACCCCTTCCAAAGCCGGGAAGTGAAACGAGCATCTCGATCGGAGACGATAGATGATGGCACACCGTGAAGTCGTACGATCTCCTGGACGTAAAGACGTCCCAAGCTCTCCACTGAGCCCTGCTCTCTGATGGGTAAGAAGTGTGCCGACTTGGTGAGTCGGTCGACAATCACCCAAATGGAGTCGTGACCTCTGGAAGTGCGTGGAAGTCCAGTCACGAAGTCCATAGATATGCCATCCCACTTCCACTCCGGGACCTCCAAGGGCTGTACCAAGCCTGCTGGTACCTGATGCTCTGCCTTCACCTGCTGGCAGGTGAGGCATCGTGAAACGAACTCTGCCACAGCTTTCTTTATGCCCGGCCACCAGTGCTGTCGCCTGAGATCCTGGTACATCTTCGCCACTCCGGGATGCACCGCCAAGGGAGAAGTGTGAAACTCTCTCAACACCTCCTCTCGTAAAGCGACTGGTACGAAGGCACGTCCTCTGAAAAGGATGTCGTGCTCTGCTCCAAGGGAGAAACCATCAGGCGCCTGACCTGAGGATATCAGTGCACGCCGGGTCTCACAGTCAGCGTCCCCACGCTGAGCCTCCCTGACCCGCTGTAGAAGTGGAGGAGAGACTGTGAGAGACTGAAGAAAGGCTGCTCCGTCTCTATCCACAAAGGATATCCGTAAGGAGGCTAGCTGCTCCGTCGCCTCCTCAAGGAGCTGAATGCCCGTCCTCCTGCTGAGGGCATCGGCTACCACGTTCCCCTTCCCAGGAGTATAGACTATCTCAAAGTCATAGTCCTGGAGGAACTCAAGCCATCTCCGCTGTCTCAGGTTCAGGTCCTTCTGAGAGAAGATATACCTGAGACTCTGGTGGTCAGAAAAGACTGTGAAGCGCTCGCCCATCAGGTAGTGCCGCCAAGTCTTCAGAGCGAAGACCACTGCTGCCAACTCCAGGTCATGAGTGGCGTAGTTCTGCTCATGCGGCCTCAACTGACGTGATCCGTAGGCGATCACGGCCCGCTCCTGCATCAGGACGCACCCGAGTCCAGTCCCTGATGCATCGCAGTAAACTACGTATCCAACTCCCTCCTCAGGCAATCTCAAGATAGGTGCGCTGGTCAATCTCTGTCTCAGCTCCTGGAAGCTCTGCTGACATCTGTCTGACCACACGAAGGGTTTCCCCTTCTTCTTCAACGCTGAGAGTGGTGCCGCAACTCTGGAGAAGTCTGGCACGAATCTCTGATAGTATCCGGCTAGGCCCAAGAAGCTCCGCACCTCCGTCACGCTCTTGGGTGGCTCCCAAGCTAGCACTGCCTCGATCTTCGCGGGATCCACTGCAACTCCCGCCTCAGAGATGACGTGCCCCAAGAAATGGACCTCACGTAACCAGAACTGGCACTTTGAGAGCTTGCCATAAAGCTGGTGCTCTCGGAGCGTGTCTAGCACAACTCGCAGGTGGTAGGCATGCTCCTCCTCAGTCGTCGAGTATACCAAAATGTCGTCAATGAAGACCACGACAAATCGGTCGAGGTATGGCTGGAAGATCCTGTTCATGAGGCTCATGAACACTGCTGGAGCATTGGTTACGCCGAACGGCATAACCAAGAACTCATAATGGCCATACCGACACCTGAAGGCCGTCTTCTGCACGTCCTCGTCTCGAACTCTGAGCTGATGATAGCCTGACCGGAGGTCTATCTTCGAGAACCACCGCGCTCCCTTGAGCTGATCGAAGAGGTCATCAATCCGTGGCAGCGGATACTTGTTCCTCACTGTCACCTGGTTCAGGCGACGATAGTCGACACACAGTCGCAAGCTCCCGTCCGCCTTCTTGGCGAACAAAATCGGGGAAGCCCAGGGTGAAACACTGGGTCGGATAAACCCCTTGCTCTGCAAGTCCTCCAACTGTACCCGCAGCTCCCGAAGCTCGGCGGGGGCCATCCGATATGCTGGAGTAGATATCGGGGCTGTCCCGGGGTACAAGTCGATGTAAAAGTCTACCTCTCTACGAGGAGGTAGCCCTGGAACGTCGTCGGGAAAGACGTCCACGTACTGGTCCACCACTGCAGGAAAAACTGGACTCCGCACGTCCACTGCTCCTAGGATGAGGCTAGCCAACTGATGAGAGATGGGCTGCACTCTCCTCCGCGGAAGTCCATCCTGTGCTGCAAAGGTTCCCTTCTCGCCGGTGAAGGTAAACCTGCTCCCGTCGGTGCGAACACATCGCACCTTGCGCCTAAAACAGTCGATCTGGGCATGAACCGTGGATAGCCAATCCATGCCCAAGATGACGTCGTAAGGCCTCGACGCCGCTACAAGGAGATCCCAGCCGAAGCTCTCGCCTCCTAGAGTAAGCTCACACTGCCGGCACCAGTGCGTAATCGTCGAGTCTGCTCCCGTAGAAGTCTCTAGCCTTAAGGATCGAGCCAACGGCTCAGTCGGAATCTCCGAGCTCCGAACAAGGGCAGAGGCTATGAAAGAGTGACTCGCTCCTGTGTCTATAAGTACTGCAGCAAGGGTGGAATAGACACAGATCGTACCTCGAATCATCTCTGGCATGTCGGGGTCGTAGGCCTCCACTGCCTGGAGCTGGGCCTGTCCCTGCCCGCCAGCTCCCTGTGGTCGAGGTGGCCCTCCTGGTGGTGGTGGGGGTAGAGCCTGGAAGCGTCGCCCACCACCCGCTGCTCGGCCAGCTCCTCTGCCTCGTCCGCCTCCTCCCTGCGGACCGCCACGGTCGACCCTCTGCCTCTGCCTGGGTGGCCCCTCCACCGTCTGCTGCTCCTCTGATCGGCGAGTCGGGCAGTCACGAGCCATGTGACCCTGCCCGCCGCAGGAGTAGCACAGCCTGCCTCTCGGAAGGCTGGCACTCCGCTGTGTGCCTCGCACTGCTGAGCCGGTGTCCTGAGGCCGTCTGCGTGGGGGTCTGGTCTGCCTGGACCCGAGAGTCATCCGTCGGCTACCTGCTGCCGAAGACTCAGCTACCTGCCGCCCTGCGCTAGGTCTCGCCGCTGAAGAAGGCTCTGTCAGGAAGCTCTCGATCAGGAGGGCTCGCTCCAGCACTCCCGCCTGGGTCGGAGTGCTGAGGGAGATCAGCGACGCCTGAATCTCCTGTCGCAAGCCCTGCTCGAAGGTCCGGGCCCGGAAGAAGGGGTCCCGTACCATGTCGGTCGAGTAGCGAGATAGGTCAGTGAACCTCGCCGCGTACTGAGCGACCGTCATGCTGCCCTGGCGCAGCTGGAGAAGCTCCTGGATGCGCACCGCTCGGAGGGTGGCCGGGACGAACTCAGAGCGGAAGAGGCTCTCGAAGTCCGCCCAGAGCAAGGATGCCTCATCGTGAACCTGGAGCATCAAGCTCCACCATCGTCCTGCTGCCGCCTGCAGGAGGCTCGCCGCGAGAATCACCATGAGATCCGTTGGTGTCCTCACTAGCCTAAAGATCCGTACCACCGCCTCTAGCCAGTCCTCGACGGCCTGGGGGTCCGCCTCACCGTGAAACCTGGGCGGTCGCTGGCTCTGAAACTCATGCAGTGCCCTGAGGCGACGTGAATCGTCAGCATCTGGTACTGGAAGCATCGGTGGCTCGGCGGGTAAGGCTACCGCCGGTGCCACTGCTGGCAAAGGGCCCTGCACCGAGGCCTCGTCGCTCGGTGGGCTGCCGTCGCGCCCTACACTTGGAACCCTAGCTGGCTGTCGTCGCGGGGCCATCCTGAAAAGGAGAACAAGAGCACCACAGTCAGAACAGTATACCTGGTGAGCTGGCACAAGTAATCACAAGGAAAACTTGAGACTTTCATGAAGCAGATCAGTATACCCAGTGAGCTGACACAAGTAATCACAAAGAAGACTTGAAACACACACGCAATCAATGTTTTCATGCATTAAGTCGGAAATCAAGAGTCAGGGTCCTGGTGTACGGATACGTCGGCCGCCGCACCAAACCTGGGCTCCCTGAACTGATAACCACACTCAATACACTAAACACTATTGCTTCATATAGAAAGAAAAGACGATCAGAGTTTGCGGTAGAACCGACCACCTCTGATACCAATTTGTCACGACCCGTCCTCGGGGCCCGTGCCGTGACTACCCCAAGCCTGCCTTCCATAGGCCAGGGGCTGGCGACTAGCACCAAGGCGTAAATTCCTGGTAAACAGGGAAGGCATTGCCTTTATAAGTAACAACCACCACAGAGTCAGCAAGCGGAAAGTAACTACAGAGTGCAGAAAAGTAAAGGGGGCCGGAAATACAAGCCCAACTGTAAAGTACAACTGAAAAGTAAAGTACAGCAACTGAAGAAAAGACGGCGACCTCGTGTCGTCCACTGGCAATCCCACCTGAAGGGTGGGTACAGATAGCCTCCAGGCTCCTCGGGTCCCACGTCTGCTCCGAGCACGTCCCGCCCAGTGGTCCACCTCCAGGTACCATCCTGCTCCACGCCCCAACCGCGATCAGCGCTGTCCGTCGTCTGCATCCAACACAACAAGGTGCGGGCATAGCCCGTGCAGGGGTGAGTATAAGCTACTCAGTAAGGACCCCGAGACCCCCGAAGGTCTCCCGAAATCCACAAAGGATATAGCACAAAAGAAAGATGCAATCACGAAGTAACATCTGACTCGACTTAGGTATATGCCCATACATATACCTAAGTCCCCAATTCTAGCTCTGCTCACGAGCTCAAGAACAACTCAATCCACAAAGGAAAGCAAGACTCAAATCCACAAGGAGAGTAAACAGTAAATCCACAAAGGATAGTTCAACACAATCCACAAAGGGGAGTAACATAAGATTCAGCTCAACCAGGTATACTTTTTCAGATGACGTCAAAGATGATCACTGATCCATCTAAGTCGTCGGACCCACGAAGGATCGATAGGTACTAACCCCCGCAAAGACCCACGTAGGATCGGGCTCACACAGAACCTGTAGGCAGTGGCTCACACAGAACCGGTAGTAAGGACCCACATAGGATCGGGCTCACACAGAACCTGTAGCACTGATCCACGTAGGATCGCTGAGTGCAGTAGTCGACGCAGTCCACTGAGGATCTCTGCACAGTCGTCGCCGCAGTCCACGGAGGATCTCTGCTCTGCCGTCGTCGCAGTCCACGGAGGATCTCTGCTCTGCCGTCGTCGCAGTCCACGAAGGATCTCTGCTCTGCCGTCTTCGCAGTCCACGGAGGATCTCTGCTCTGTCATCGAAGTCACAGCCAGCGCTAGGGTTCCCGCACTTAGCGAGCTCGTTTAGGAGGGTCCGCTCCACGAGCCGAGAGGCTGATACATCAACTGACACGTAGTCCGAAGTTGATGTATCCAAAAGTTCCGTATCGACAACAGGATCTCAACGCAACAGACGGCGCGTCAATCGGACGCCCGGTCTGAGAGTTATTGGCATTTTCGTCCCAGGGGCCCAGTTGGTTTTTAGGGAAAAACCAACCCGACCGTACTCCGCCTGTATCCGATCCTCAGGCGGAGTATGCCAAAAGTTCCGTCTCACTTAGAAGAAACTATCACAGCTGACGGTACGTCGATCGGACGTCCGTAGCTCAAGTTATGAGCGTTTCCGCTCCGAGGGCCCGGTTGGTTTCGTGTACGAACCAACCCGTCCGAACCCAAAGTCTTCCGAAACCTTGAGTGTAATATACCAAAACGACCGTCTCGATCCAAGGATCGCGTAGCCGCTGACGGTTCGTCAATCGGAGGTCCCAGGCCCAAGATATGGGCGAAAGACCGAAGAGGGCCCGAAACGGGGGTTCTGGGCCCGGGGCGACCCGGCCCGAACCCCCCCTGGGTCGGCCGAACCGGGTCGGCCCGACCCGGCCCGACCCGGCTAGGCTGGGTCCGGTCCGGCCTGGGCACGGCCCGGCCGACCGGACCGGCCGGCTCGGCTTCGGCCGAGCGGCCGAGTGAGCCGCCGCGGGTTTGACCCGCGGCTTTGGAGAAACGCGGCCCGCGCGGGCCGCGTGCTGGGTGGCCGGACCGCGGACGCGGTCCGGCGGTTCGCCGCCGCCTCCGGTCGCCGGCGCCGCCGCGCCGGCGACCCGCGCCGCCGCCACCTTCCGCGGGCCGCCGGAGTTGCTCCGGTGGCCCGTTTTGCCTCCCGTCTGCGCCGTTGCTCCTCCCGGGGGCCGATCTTTACTGCGGGATCAACGGATCGCCCTTGCCGCACGGTTCGTCGTCGTCCGCCAGATCCGCACAAAAAAGGGAAGATCGGCGGAGGGTTGCCGGGTCTTGTTTGTTAGATCCGCACCCTCCGCGTTAGTCATAAACATCATCGGGAGGAAAAGCAAATAATCAACAACAATTTTAAATAAATTAAAATTGTTCGAAGATCAGGTTCTTTACTTTAAAATAAATAAAATCACGGGAAAGGAAAATATTTCAATCAACCCTTACCTTGTCGTCGTCGTCGGACGAGAGGTCGTCGCGGAATCGCTCGTCGCGGATGAAGGAGATCGTCGCGTCGTCGCGGTATCCGGCGTCGCGTCGCCAATCTCCGGATCAAGATCAAACGGATTAATTTAAATCCGTTGATATTGAATTATAAAAAAGGGGAGAAATAAACAATTCGTTTCTCACCTTAATTGCCGAACGAGGATCGGCCGCGGAAGAAGAGGCGTCGCTGAAGAATGTCGCGGGTAGAGCTCGTCGACGTCGCAGATCACAGTGTGCGTCGTCGAATTCCGGTCGCCGGCGTTCTTCGCGTTCTTCGCGTTCTTCGCGTTCTTCGCGGGGAGGGTGGAGGTTCAGAGGAATTGCACAACGATAGCAATCCTCAAAAATAGACAAGTTTGTCTATTTTATTATTTTGTCAACAAACGCAAACGTGTAAGTAACGACCCATTAAATTCGTTGAATTAATTCAACGAATGAAACAGCCCATTTAATTCACGAAATAAACCGCCCAATTAAATGGTCTGTTAAGAAATTAAAGAAAACGCGTCGGTTGACTTTTCAGTTACTTTGACGGGTTTTCGCGGGTGCGTTACTTAGCGAAAGAAACGGCGGGGCTCGTGCGGGCCCCACCTCACAAATATCCTACCAAGGGGGTAGGATATTTATGGATATCATCCTATCCAGTTCAACACAGTTCAAGCCGTCTTTAAGTGGCTTCAAGTGGCTTCCAAGCAGCTTAAGTGAAATAAAATAAAGTTGTCGCACAAACTTTATTTTATTTCTGACTTAAAGCCCCAAAATTTAAAAACCACATCTGAGCAAACGCAACTCCGGAAGAGGCGTTTCTAAGCAAATACCGGCGCTGCGATTTCATCGGTACCCTCAGAATTCGATTCCGGGCACCGGTTCAAAAGATAGAAAAACCCGCTCGTCCGTTCACTGAACGTACCCGAGCCAAACTTCGGAAAATTGATTCCGGGCACACCGGGCCTCGGAATCAGGTGCCTTCTGAAGCTGCGCTCTTGTAAAATTCCAAAGAAAATTAAGAAAAAAATTTCCTTGAAATTTGCGGGTCTTTACACTGAATCATTAACATGTTATATTTATTATTTACATGAGTTACACATCATTATTATACCCATCCAAAATATTATATTGAATAACAATTACACCACGACGTGGAGACGGTAAGCCGTACGTACGCACGTATGGTGACATGTTATTCAAAGGGAGGATAGAATACTGAATATGGTTGTACCATATTTATAATAACATCACAGTATATATATGATACTGGAGTTATTATTTTATAATGGTAACAACAAAGAAAGAAGAAGTGGAAGAATAAAGTAACTTGGAAAAGGGTGGTGAAATCATTACCTCTTCTTCGGGTTCTTCCTTTTGATTTGATCAAAAGGGCTCCTTAGGTTGGCTTTCTGATAAAAATAAGGCCTCTAGGTTGTATTGAGGGAAGTTGGGAGAGTATTTGGGCAGAGTTTGGCCGAACCAAAATGCTTTGAAGGTGTGAAGAAATGAGAAGGAGGAGTGCCCTTTTATAAGAGGGGTGAGGGGCACCTTTGGAAAAGCTAGAAATATTAATTTATAATAAATTCATATTCGGTTTCTAATGGCTCCAAAGTTTATTATTCAAAGGTTAAGGTGGGGATAGGTCGAAAACCACTCAACCAATAGAATTTAGACAGGTTTGGGTACTTATATTAACCTTATCTTTAAGTATTAACTCTAAGTTAATTAGTTTCACTTTTACAATGTCTCTTTGTATTTTTATATAATATGGTTAATAAACTTACTATATACATCCAAACGACCCCCAAGTGGTAAATTAATGAGGAAACTATCATGATATAAGTCTCTTGGCCGAACCTTAGATTTTTAGGAATTTAATATCAATTAATAATATAATATTTGTTTTAAGAACTCTTTTATGTCAATTTTGACACTATTCAATAGTTGATTTTTGTGAAACTCATAACAGATTGATTACTTCGAACAAAGTCAACTAAATCAATCCTAATATATCTTATTATCCTAGAAAATTAGTTTAATTCATTAAAAGGTTCATATTATATTTATTTGGGTATTTATAATATCAATTATTTTAATTTTTCACTATTATAGTAATTACTGCATCATCATTGTGTCATAAATAAAATAAATTATTTAAGTTCTAAAAATTATAAATAAAATATCATTATGTGGGAAATATTTTTATCTTTCTAATGAATATTTATAATCTAAAATCCAACATATATAACCCTATGTAACGTTTGTTTTTCTAAAAGATATATGCTTGTGTCATTTTTGTATTCATTTTATCATAATTAAAATAAAGTGTCATTATCACTTACAAGTGGATCCATGGGGTCCCAAAATCGACCCAAAGATGACCATGGTCGACCATGTATCAACCAATACAGTTAAGACACGTTTTAGGGTAATTTAGTATTATTATAATATTATTTTTTAACCCTTATTTACCGGATTTACCCTTAACCATGGTAAATAAAATATTTACCGCAGTAATTATTCAAAATGTCTAAAAATAAAAGTTACCTATTTACACAATTTGAACATCCTGATTCCAAATATGGAATCAATTTTTCTAAATTCAAAACACAGAAGTGGCAGAAATTAATTTAAAATTAATTCCCGCTGTCAAAACAAAAAGCGTGTTTTTAAGAGATAATAACTATCAAAAGATTGACACTTGTTTATGTTCGGTTTAATTGTAAAATTATATGCAATGACCAAAATTATATTAAATGGTAAAAATATATTCTAAATATACTTTAAAACCACTCAAATTCATAATTTATCACTATTAATTATTTTGATTAAAAAAGTTGTTTTTAATTAAAATTTAGTAATTTTCACAATTCATCAAAATATGAAAGTTATCCGAAATGTACCAAAATTTCACCTTAGGCTAAATTCGATATTCCGAATCCAGAAATGAAGTCCATTTTAAAATATAAAATATATATAATTTCTAAAAGTAGGTATTACTATTCATAACGGCTAGTTTGATTGGTTATGGTGTGTTAGAACTCGGTGTTGCGTACAACACACGCTATCACATTATTCAAAGAGAAGCGTACCGTAGAAGCTTGGGGTGTTACACTAATTGGGTCATTTTTTAGTGAATACGGGAAGGAACGCATGAATCCATGTGGCCCACTAGCTCAGGGTACCATTTAGTGGCATCTTGGTTGGAATGTCACAGAAATTCACCATACAAATATACCACTTAGAAGGAGAATATGATCAGTGGTGGATACTGATTAAAAACATGAAGCTAAGATGGGAGATTGATATGATAGAGTGGGAAGAGTTCAGGGGAATATTTTTTTAATAATTTTTTAACCGTTCTATGTGAACAAAACTAGATAAGTAATCCTTAGAGCTGAAATAGAAGGAAAGTGAATCAGTGGGAAGTTATGAAATTATCTTTACAAGACTTTATTGATACACCTATAGCTTTGTTATAGATCCTAGGGGAAAGGTTGATAGATTCTTTAGTGGATTGAGACCCCATTTGTGGAGGAATTTATAAAATCAAGACTATGAAATATACAAGGAGATAGTGAGAAGTGCTATAAAGGTTGAAATGGAGTTTATAGATTCCCAGTGGTCTATTGGGATGAATTATAAAAAGGGGAAGATGGATAAAAACTTCAGAAAGAACCTAGAATATAAAAAAGAAGGGAAGAAAATACAACATCCCTTATGTAGAAACTATGGGAAAGGGAACTCAAGAAATTTTATTCAAGGAAGTGGTATCTACTATAAATATGGGAAGGCTATCCATATTTCTTGAAACTATCATGGAAATAAAAATACCCAACCTCTTAATGTTGGTAATAATGGAAAGATGGTACAATAACATCTGGTGGTGCATTGCCTCAAGTGTGGAAATATTGGTCACTTACTAGTTCCCAAATCTAAAGGTGGTTGAGGAAAACTTATTCTAAGGTATTTTGGACATTTTGAGGATGGAAAAAAAATTTGGGGACAAAATTCTTTTAAGGGGGAAGAATGTAATGACCCAAAAATATTATTCTTTTATTAATGGATCTATTGACTCCCAATAACTTTTTATTATGTTTTACAATAGAAGAACATAGAATTTTTATAAATTTCATGAGAAATTTTTTACATCATAGGTTGAGATGAACTTTTGCAATCAATAATTGTAAAATGATAGAAAACACATACTAAAATACTAACAAAACTTTATTACTTTATTTAAGAACATTACACTTAGTCTAAAAAATACCTACTATTAATCCAAATATTACAATGGGAAGATCGAAAAATAATAAATAAAGTAATATATAAAAATTTTCATCACCTCAATCCCATAGAATCATGACACCTATGAATAGTTCTATAGCAAAGAAATAGAGATCTAGTAATACAATATTCATTTTAGAAATGATATTGAACCTTGATTTGAATAGAAGTGAATGATGAAGAGTAAGAATGATAGTTTATTTATAGGGAAATATGATCATCAATAATTATTTTTGTCAACTAATATATTTTATTGGCATTATTACCTTTAGTTAATAAAACAGTTTTTCATTGTTGGTCATGTAGTTTCATTTAAATGATTGTTGAGATTATTTAATGATATAATCAAATTTTATTATTTTATAAGACTATAAAAACATTATATTAGAATCATTTTTATGTGTAAGTATTAAATAAAATTATATTTCATGAAATAATCATATAATTTTTTTAATGATAATATATTTTAATGAAGACCTAAGTAAATTTTATAATGGCCAGAATGTTTATTTTTCTATTCAATTGTTAATCTTCATTCAAATAAAGATTTATTTAAAAATTATAATTCTCATAATTATAGAATTATTTTAATTAAATAAATTTTTTTTTGGACTCATCACATCAAAATTATCTTAGGGCATTTTTTTGGAATTTTATGAAAAAGTCTAATTTTTGGTGAAAAAGTGAAAATCGCCACTTTACAAAGCACTGTGATTTTATGAAATCATTATTATGTCAGCATGAGTAAAAATTTATGAAAAAAATTATTTAATAAAAATATCATTTGATAATTTTAAAAATAATTTTAAAAATATTAATTTTATTTTAGGGATTAATACCTTTCATTTTGGAACCAAAAATTGGAATTTTAAAGATAAAAATTATTCTTGATTTGTGCAGATTAATTTCTATGGTTTGGATGGTATATTTCGGTTTAATAAGGCCGTTAATTTCCACCCACCATCTTCATATCTTTATTGGTCTATAAAAATTGTTGTAATTTATTAGTCTCGCAATTGGGTAGCTTATATAATAAAATAACCTATATTTAATCATTTAAAATCCACCCATCCTAAAATATAAATACCACTCATTCCCCTTTCATCTCCAGTCCAAATTGATAATACATGAAGTTGTTCCAATTAACCCACTCAAAATATCCTTTAAGGTTTCCCTAGTGTGTCTCAAAGGTCTTAATATATCCTCCTCTAAGATTTAGGAAGCAACTCTTCATGGTAAGGGAATTCTCCTCCTCTCCTTTTTCATTCAATTATGTCCTTATTATGTGTCTTGTAAGTTTCCATCTACTTTATTTTTATTCATTATCTTTTTTTCTTCCCTGTACTACCAAAATAGTGTTTTAATAGTGAGGTACCTTCATTCCCTCCCATTATTCCCTTTTCATAATCCATAATGTATACCGTCATGATACCAAATTTGTTTCATGAAATTTCTCTTTTCTACATGAGAAATTATCATATTATGAATACCCAAATCTCTTCTTTGTGTATTCAAATAGATGTAAAAATGTATTATTGATTCAGGGATTTAAATATATGAAACCCATATTACCTTTTCATGGGTTAAAAATTATGTTATGTTCAAGTATTTAAGAACTTGTATGCAATGATTTTGATATCAAACCCATTCTTTATTTTCAATGGGTTATTGATGAAATGATTTTTATGATCAATGTGGATCACATGAATTAAATCATATAAAGGGTACTGCCTTATATTTCTCTAATTCATTTGGTAAATAATTAATCTCTATCGATTACATGTTTTATGATACCTTTGTGAATAACCATGGTAATTATTTTTTCACCACACCTTGGGATAAACCTTAGTGACATGATTATAAATGTATCATGTTTATGTTTTAGCCACATTTATATGTTATCTACTAGTTATTTAGGGCTATTATCTCATCATATTCCTGATGTATTATCCATTATCATCATTCATATTCCATTTCCTTAGTTTTTTCCTTACTGGGTTTTGTGCTCACCCTTTTCTTTTGATGTATGTCCCCATAAAATTACTTTTGGTGAGGTGAACTAGGATGGAATAAAAAAGTATTATCCAAAAATAATTGAATAATGTTTATGTTTATGTTATCTTTATGTAATTTATAAAATATTCACCTGATTTCCAAGAAACTAGACCTAAAAATATCATTCGAGTTCATTAATGTAATATTTTGTTAAGGATTTATGTAAAAGTCATGTATTTAAAAGGTGAGTCTCCATAGAACTAAAAAGGAACTGATAAATGCGAGACTTTTATCAATGATAGAAAAAAGAACTGAAAAATGGTACCCTCTTATCAATAATTTTTTTAGCACTGATAAAATTGTACTTTATTATTATTATTTTTCTAGCACTGATAATGGTCAGATTTAATTATCATGAAATTTATTGTAGTGTATGATGGTTTGAGAGATAGAATTGTTTGGTTGTTTTTTCATTATAATTCATTGTGTTTCTACTAAAACATACACTATAAATTTCAGTTATCCTATTCTAGGAAGTTTTAATGAAAGGCCACCTAAAATAGTCAATGAAATATGAACTGTAATTTATGGTATCCTACCCAACGCATGTTATACACATTTCACTAAAATTTCTGGCTGTTTGAGAGAGATAATTGTTTGGTTGTTTCCTTAGTTAAACTTCCTTGAATTTACACTAAAACTTATACCAGATATTTTAGTTCTCTAATTCCATCAAATTATAATGAACGACCACCTAAAATAGCCACTAAAATCAATACTCTAATTTATATCATCCCCACCAAGAAATGTTATACACATTGCACTAAAATTATTGGTGGTTTAAGATAGATAATTTCTTAGTTTTTTTCACACTAGAACTTCAATTCATTTCCATTGAAACTTTAATTGGATATTTTATCTCCCTTTTTTAGGAACTTCTAGTAGAAGACCACCTAAAATAGACACAAAATCCATTACTATAATTTATGGTATCTCCACTAAGACATGTTTAATAGTGCATGATTTTCTATATTTCACTGTTCTTTTTGTGCAGTGAATGATTTAGGGTGATTTAAAACAAGGTATAAATATTTTCATTGGAAAAGTTTCTCCCTATTATGAACAAAACAAAAATGAACAATAAAGTGAGTATTCAAATTAACCAAACTTTTTGTAAAATAAATATCACTAATTAGATATAATTTAATGCACATCCTCCACTCTTTTTCAATTACAATAGGTAATATATGTGTATTATCAAATAATAAAAAATAATTGTGAAATAGAGAAGATGTGCCAAATTTTATCAAAAT
This sequence comes from Viscum album, assembly GCA_963277665.1. Classification (NCBI taxonomy): domain Eukaryota; kingdom Viridiplantae; phylum Streptophyta; class Magnoliopsida; order Santalales; family Viscaceae; genus Viscum; species Viscum album. The sequence goes on from OY728126.1 coordinate 1,039,191,406, forward strand.
ATTCCACATTCTTTACCAGTGCTTCGATGACGAGTATACTATTGTATACATTCTAAAAGTTAAAAATGTTATTCTTGAAAGTTGCAATAACATTTTTAAATTTTATAGGGGATTATTTCAAGTCAAAATGAAAATTCAATACAGTTATTAATAGAGAAACCAATCAAATACATGATCTAGTTAAATGAAAAAAATTTCATCCCCATAAAATCTACAAATGTTATATAAACCCTGCTAGTTTTAAATTGTATAAAAAATACATCAGACACTAAAACTCCATGCACCATTGGTTTGGTGGTGGTAGTCATGATATATATAAAAATTATTCCTTAGTAATTGTTTATTTTCTTATTTTTGACATTAAATACACTTTTAAATTAACCAAATTACAATTTATATAATTTTGTGAAACTGAACACACTGAAATAAATCTTTCATTGATAAAATAATTAAGAAATACAACACTAATTACCTAGAGAACACATATCCAATGTTTATTGTGAAGGAATCCCCTAAATAAGGTGACAAAAACTTAGACTATTAAATAATTGTTTGCTACCTCATGGAGAATATGGAAACATAACATACAAATAACAAGAACCCAAACCTAGGAGAATTTGATGAATAAAAACTTTATATGGAACAAACTTTCCATTTTGAACCTTAAAATATCTAGAAAGATTATTATTTTAAAAGAAATAGGTACCTGTTCGCTTCAATGCTACCAACATTTGGATAAAAAATCAAATTACATGGTTTATGGGTGTGGGATGAAAGTATAAAACTTATAAATAGATGTTTCCAAGATAGGTTTTGTTAGTAGTATTAATTTTCTTTGTATTCTAGCAGTAATTTGGTTTAACTAACAAGTGGAATGAAATGTTTTTCAATATATCTTCTCTAAAATAATTCAAAATATGGCCTTTGGCTTCTTATTTCATACATAACACTAATAAAAATTATTTTCCCTTAAATAAAACCAAACATGCTTATCACATAAAATCAAAACATCATGAACATTTATAAATAATATAATATAATTAAACAAATTAAACAAACATGAAATATTTTTGGATGAATTACAGTTTAAAAAACCTATAGATAGTGTATAGAAGCATCACAATTCCAAAAAATCCAAAAAATGTGATCAAATGTCTATAATGGCCTGTCTTCCAATTAAAATATAGTATATATAAAAAGATAAAGTTCCAAATTGATTGATAGGTCTTGTTACAATATAGAGATACTGAAAAAAATTGAAAATATTATACATAGAAGAAATATTGATACTGAAATTACATTTAAATGTGTTACCATGACTGAAATAGTCAAATCAAAATTTTATTGATCTATATATCCCTGTATTAAAAGATAAATGATTTTATAGAGTAGATTGTATCATGAATACTCTTAGAAATTAAATAATTCATGAAATAGAAAAACCAAAATCATAAAACTAGAATTATTTTTTTCTTATCCAATTGTTTCTATTTTCAACTTCTAATTTCTAAAAAACTTTTGAATATATCACCACTTTCATGTTTTGTTTTGTTTTGAATGTAGCCTTTCTTATATTTATTCCAGAAGTGTTTTGACCAACAACCCAATCCATTGAAATATTTAAATTACACAACTCTATTAAAAAATTACTAAAATTTGAAAAGGTAATGTCATACCTCACATCCATCTCTTAGGAAATTGTTATTAAATTAATTCCCATCCATTATAGTCTTTATAATGTTTTTATATAACTACCTTTATGTCTGCATCTACATCAATAGAACCTCCTTAAAAAATTAGAATAATTATAGTTGTTAGTATTCATATCCCTAAAATATATTATTATGGTAGTGATCTCATATCAAATTGATCAAATATTTTTAAAACACGGAAAAAAGGTTACCCAACCGAATAATTTTTCTGACACGAACAATGAGAAAAATCATTTAAAACATCATATGAACCAAAAAAATGATCATCATAACCAAACATTCCAGTAGAATAACAAAATGGAACTCTATTTTCATTACATGATGTCAAAAATATTTCACTAATCATTTGATATTCATGTTGAAATAAATAAAATATCTTAGTTGTATACCTATTAGTAACCAGTTCCAGGTAAGGGTAAATATTTCAAGGCAATTTATCTTTTATATCAAATTCAACCTTTGTTTCTTGATATCAAATTTTCTCAAAAAATCACTCAAAATTATTGAAAAAATCTTCAATTATCAACTATATATGAATGTAATATTTGATAAATCTATTAAATCTTTCACTTAAATAAGTGCTACGAATACCTAATGTTAAATAATCTTTTAAAAATTTATGTTCCCACTTATCCCATAATATAAGTAAATCATCAAACCATTTTTTTCATCTCTAAATTTTATTCTCTGAGAAGTCCACTCCTGATAAAATTATTACACATCATGGTATTATAATATACACTTTTGAAACCTAGTAAAAAAACTAGATCAATATTTCATCTAATTACCTAAATATTTAATGCTTGTTTTCATTTAATGTCACATATAATAGCAGTGTCGAGTTTTGAGTAAAACTTTAGAAATCAATTTTTCCATTTTGGTATGATAATTATTAAATAATGGTTGGGTTACCTTCTTATGATGCACCTCTATTTTTTTGAAACAACCAATAAAAGTAACTTTAGGTTTCATCAAATAATAAAGATGGCCTAAAAACCACAATATCACAATGATGATTCAAGTCCAAAATACACCTAAGGGACTAAACTCTTTATTAGTGCTAAAAGGAGGGTCAAATACAACAACATCTCCAAATAACTCCTATTTTTTATTCATCTATGGATTATCCAAGAAAATATTTTCAATTTATTTAGTCAAATAAAATTTCAAAGTGTAGAAAATTGATGGATTTTACTAACATTATCTTTCCATGTAGTCTAAAATATAGGTTTCATCCCCATGAAACAATTACCTTTTTATTTATACCTCAAAAGATCAACTAACCCACATACATATACCTAAAAATATCTCATCCTACTGCAACTATTGTTTCCCCTGAAAAAGAATCATTTGATTTAATACCTAATAAACCATTCACATACAATTCAGTTTATTGTGCTTATATTATTTTTATTTTAAATATAATTATATGATTTGATTTTTTATAGTTCAAGGGATGATTATTCTCTTTCATAAATACATTACTTCCATATTTCCCATAAGACAACAAAAAACCCCATTCAAGAAATGAACCCTTAACCTGTCTAAGCAAGAGGAAATTTCACCATATTATCACTTATTTAAACCTTTCCATGAACTTATTTTCTATATGAATAAAGACATTATGTGGAAACTAATTTATCATTTCTCCTTTTATTTGAGTAGTTTCAACATACACTAAACCAATTTTTCCTCCAAACATAACATAGAAATAATGCACATAATCAATTGATTTAAACTTAATTCATAAATATGGTTTAATAATATATGATATAATATCAACATCATCAACAAAATAATTTGGATAACCTGAAACATAGAAACTTTGGTTAGGTAATTTTAGTGAGGACTCACAACTAAAAATTTCATTAAATGTTTCACTGAAAGTTTAATTGATAACTTCACTAAAAATTTCACCAAGAGTCCCATTGGTGAAATTTTAAAGATGGAAGTTTCATAGAAATTTTAAATAAAACTTTAAATTTTCTATAATTTCAATGATTCAATGTGAATTTCAATGAAAAGTTCAGTGAAAATTTCACCAATTTCTTTTTCAAACTTCTAGTGAAACTTTCATTGGTTTCAATAAAAATTTCATCTAAGACTAATAAAACTTCCATTGACACTTTCAGTGATAGCAAGGCTAATATAAACTACTTATAGTGTAAATTACACCACTATAGAAAAAAATAGAAAGTTTAACCATAAATTTCAATATTAAAGGAAAATATTTTTCTTTTCATAACACTAAATCCCACTAAAATATTATATAAATTTAAAATAAGAATTAAAATTTGAAATACCTCCTTCATTTTTCATTAAAATATAAAGGGAATCCAATAATAAATAGTTAATTTAGTGACACACAACTAGATTCTATTGCATGTTAACACCTCTTTACAAAACACTAATGTAGTCATACTTTAACTAGGATCATGACTAATGTTTTCTAAATGAACAATGTAGTGAAGCATGAGTCAAAAACCAATGAAAACTTGACTCAAACTCCACAACCATCATCAAAAATAGAAATGAAAAAAATAAAATTCATCACTAGCACCCAAACACTTTTCAATTGATAATTCATGGAATTATAAAATCTAGAGCATATCCCAAATTATTTTAATACTCATGATATGTTTCCTATTCATGCAAAACATTCTACATTGAGATAAGAATACCCTTATTTGGGATTTTGGAAATGGATTTTTACCACTTGAAAAAGTTTCAATGTGTCTTCATCCCATGTCATTATTGGAATGTATAGTAAAATATGAAAATGGAGATGTTAAAAAGCAAAAAAGGTTTATTGGTTTATGTGAATCCTAAAATAATCTAGGGAGTGAACCTAATTATCAATAGATGGTATCAAAACCATCTAAGATGCATTTTTTATTATTTTATAAAATCACGTCCCTCAAAAAATGAGACTAACCATGTGATCTAAAACATTCATATCCTAGTTGGTGCTGAATAGGCCCCTCATAAATGTTGGGTCATGTCATTCTATTATCATCATTTAGTGTATTCTTTTTTACATGTTGGAATTATATAATTGGAAACATTTCTGAATTGGTTTTCTTACAATAAATTACTTTCCCATCATGGATAAGTGAATACTCACTCTCATCATTTTCTCCATAGTCCACCTATAATCTATGTAATTATTTTAACCATGGATCACTTCAAATTCCCCCTCCATAATTGCATTATAGTTTTGAAATTATCACTTAAAGGAAACCATAATTTTCTTATAACCTCCTCCATGATAATTTCAGGAACCCCTTTTCCCACCACCAAGGCTCAAACACCAGTATTCTACAAATTTCACAAGGCACAACCTCTCAAATATCACTTATCATGGTATTAGTATTTCAACACAGTGGATCGCCCATGCGACACCCCACTCTCATCCATATAGAAAAGTTTCAAAATTCATATTTTTTAAAATGATTATGGGTTCACTAGTTTCATCCATCCATGGAATCATTAAAAGAGTGACAAAAAAATCCAAAACATTATGTTTTTAAGAAAATAAAATATACACACTTTTACTTATTACTAATATTACTCACATCTCTTATAAAAAGAGACTAATCATGTGAACCACACCATTAATGTTCTAGTTAGTGTGGGACCAAACCCTTATAAATATTGTGTTATGAAATACTGGTAAAGCAATAATGTATGATTTTATATTGATTTTTTTATCAATATGAAAGGTGATTTTTACCATGGATTACATCAAATTATCCCTCCATAATATCTTTATGGATTTGACATTATAACTTAATGGAAATCATCATTGTCACATAACCTCCTCCATGAAAACCCAAGAACCCCTTATCCCACCACCAAGTCTCAACCACCAGTATTCTATAGACATCAAGTGGAATGATGTATCAAATATCACTTATCATGGGATTATCATTTCAATATAGTGGATTTCCCATGCGACACCCCACTCTCATCCATCTAGGAAAATCTCACACTTATTAATTTTTAAAAATATCATAGGTTCAATAGTTTTATATATTTATGGAATCAGCAAAAGGGTGACCACAACTCCAAGACATTATGTTTTTAAGAAAATTGAAGACATAGTCTTTTACTTATTTCTAATATAACTCACATATCTTATAAAATGATATTAATCATGTGAACCAAACCATTAATGTTCTAGTTGGTGTATGAAAAAACCCTCATAAATGTTGTTTTATGTCATACTGGTAAAGAAATAATGGCTTATGTTATATTGATTTTTTTAATTTTTTATCAATATTCAAGGGGATTTTAAATTAACCTACAATGCCAAGGTATTTTGGACATTTTGATGTTGAAACAAAAATTTTGGGGAAAAATTTATTTTAACAGAGAAGAATATAATGACACAAGAAATATTATTCGTTTTTAATAGATCTCTTTCCTCATAATAACTTTTTATTATGTTTTACAATATAAGTACATAGGAGTTTTTTTTCATGATATTTTTTTACATCATAGGTTTAGATAAACTTTTACAACTAGGAATATTAAAAGGATAGATAACACATACTAGAAGAGTAACAACACTTCATTCCTTTATTTAAGAACGTTACATTCAGTCTAAAAAAATTCTTATTATTAATCAAAATAGTATAATGTAAAGACTAATAGAGAATAAATAAAGTAAAATATAAAAATTTGGGTCACCTTGATCCCCTAGAATCATCCCACCCATGAAGATCATTTTATCAAAGAAACAGATATTTAATAATACAATATTAATTTTGGAAATGATATTGATCCTTGATTCAAATCAAAGTGAATGATGAAGAGTAAGAATGATAGTGTATTTATAGGTAAATATGATCATCATAATTTTTTTTCAACCAATATAGTTGGTTAGAATTATGACCTTTAGTTAATAAAAAAATTAGTCATTGTTGGTTATGTAGATGTATTTAAATGATCATTAGGATTTTTTAATGATATAATAAAATTATACTATTTTAAAAGACTATAATAACATTCTATTAAAATATTTTTTGCGTGGAATTATTACATAAAATTTTATTTCCTGAAATAATCTTATAAATTTATTTTTAATGATAATATATTTTAATGATTCCCTAAGTGAATTTTATAATGGTCAGAATCTTTATTTTTCTATTAAATTGTTAATTTTCATTCAAATAATGATTTATTTAAAAAGTAAAATTCTCATACATATATAATTATTTTGATGAAATAAAATTCTTTTTTTGAAAAATCAAATCAAAATTATCTTAGGGTAAATTTTTAGGAATTTTATGACAAAGTTGAATTTAAAAAAAAAAGTGAAAATTGCCACCATACAAATCACTGTGATTTTATGACATCATTAATATGATAGCATGACTAAAAATTTATGAAAAATTTTATTTAATAAAAATATAATTTAACAATTACAAAAATTATTTTAAAATTATTAATTTTAATTTATGGATTTATACCTTTCATGTTGGAACAAAAAAATTGAATTTTAAAGATAAAAATTATTTTTGATTTTTGTTCATTAATTAGGTGGGTTGGAAGGTATATTTATGTATAAGAAGGAATTTTAAATTAAAACACCCTCTCCCAATATTTAATGGCCCATAAAAATGGTTTTAATTGATTAGGATTACAATTAGTTATCTTATATGATAAAATAACCTATATTTAATCCTTCAAAACCCACCCTTCCTCAAGTATAAATACCACCCATTACCCTTTCCTCTCAACTATAAATCAATAATACATGAATTTATTTTCTTTTAAACTCTCCAAATATCATCCACGGTGTCACTATGGTGTCTCCAAGGTCCTAAGGTTTCCCTCCTAGATTTAGGAAGCAACTCTTCAATGTATGGGAATTCCCATCCTCTCCTTTTTCATTCAAGTACGTCTTTATTACATGTATTTTAAGTATCAAACTACTTTATTTTTTTCATGATTTTTTCCCTATATTATTAAAATAGTGTTTATACAGTAGGATTCCTTCAATCCCTCCCATTATTCCCATTTCATAAGCCATAATGTATACTGTCATGCTGCTGAATTCATTTCTTGAAATTTATCTTTTCTACATGATAAATTTTCATAATATGAATTACCAAATCTATTAAATGGGTATTAAAATAGATGTAAACATGTATTATTTATTTGGTTATTTACATATATCAAACCCATATTCCATTTTCATGGGTTAAAAATGATGTTATGTTCAAGTATTTAAGCACTTCTATGCAATGATTTTGATATGAAACCCATTATTTATTTTCAAAGGGTTATTGATGAAATTATTTGTTATGATAAAAGTGTATCACATTAATTAATACATATTTAGGGTGTTCCTTGATATATCTCTAATTCATTGGTTGAATAATTATTCTCTAGTGATGACACAGTTTACGATACCTTGGTGAGTAACCATGGTAATTATGTTTCACGACACCATGGTGATAAACCTTAGTGATATGATTATGCACATCTCATTTTTATGTTATTGACACATTTATATGTTATGTATCATGTATTTATTACTATTATATCATGATATTCATCATTTATTATCCATGATTATCATTCATATTCCATTTTCTTATTTTTCCCTTACTAGGCTTTATGGTCACCCTTTTCTTTTGATGTATGTACCCAAAAAATTACTTGTAGTGAGTTAAATTAGAATGGAATAAAAAAGGAGTATCCAAAAAATAATTTTATAATGTTTATTTTTATTTTATCCTTATGTAATTCTTCTAATATTTAACTAATTTCCAAGATGGTAGAATTAAAAAGGTCATTCAAGTTCATTAATGTAATATTTTGTTAAGGATTTATGTAAAATTCATGTATTTAAAAGGTGAATTTTCATAAAACTAAATAAATAAACTAATAAATGGTGTGCTTTTATAAATGATAGAAAAAATAACTGAAAAAGGGTTCCCTATTATTATAACTTTTTTCAGCATTGATAGAAGTTTACTTGATCAATATTTTTTGTGAGCACTCATAAAAGTCCCCCCTTTGTTAGTGTTTTTTCTATCACTAGTAAAGGTCAGTGATGAATATCATGTGACTTATGGTAGTGTATTTTGGTTTTAGAGAGATAATTGTTTAGTTGTTTCTTCACTATAAATTCAATGTGTTTCCTCTAAAACATACACTATAACTTTAAGTTATCATATTCTAGGAAGTTCCTATGAAAGGAAACCTAAAATAGTCACTAAAATGAGAATTATAATGTATAGTATCCTCCCCAAAACATTTTATACACATTTAACTAAAATTTCTGGTGGTTTGAGAGAGATAATTTCTTAGTTATTTCCTCAATAAAACTTCCTTTAATTTTCACTAAAACTTCTATCAGATATTTTAGTTCTCTAATTCAATGAAATTCCAATGGAATACTACCTAAAATAGACATTAAAATCAGTACTCTAATTCATGGTATTCCCACAAAAACATGTTATACACATTGCACTAAAATTTATAGTGGTTTGATCGAGAGAATTTATTAGTTGTTTTTCCAGTGAGACTTCAATTCATTTCCACTAAATAATTCATTGGGTATTTTAATTCTCTTATTATAGGAAATTCTAGTAGAAGAAAACCTAAAATAGTAACTAAAACCAGTACTGTAATTTATGGTATCTCTACCAAAAAATGTTTAATAGTGCATGATTAGATATAGTTCACCGTTCTTATTGTGCAATGAATGTGTTTCGATTCCTAAAAACAAGGTACAAAGATTTTAATTGGAAAATTTTCTCTCTCTTATGAACAAAAAAATGAGAAATAAAAAATTGAGTATTCAAGTTAACCAAACTTATTATAAAATAAATTTCACTAATTAGATACAATTTAATTCACATCCTCCACTCTTTTTAAATAATAATAGGAAGTATATGTGTATGCTCAAATAATAAAAAATAAGTGTGAAATAGGGAAGTTAGTTAAAATTTTCTTAGATAATTCTACATTCTTTACCAGTGCTTTAATGAAGAGTATACTATTTTCTATATTCTCAAAGTTATAAATGTTATTCTTGATAGTTTTTATAACTTTATTAAATTTTACAGGATATTATTTCATGTAAAAATAAAAATTCAATACAATGATTTATATAGAAACCAATAAAATATGTACTCCCATTAAATGGATTTTTTTAATCCCCGTCAAAACTAAAAATGTGCTATGAGCATTGCTGTTTTTTAATTTGCAGAGAAATGACTTCAGACACTAAAACTCCATGCACCCTTGGTTGGGTAGTGGTAGGAATGATATATATCAAAATTATGGCTTATTAAAGGCACATTTTCTTGTGTTTGACATGAAATCCATTTTTAAATTAACTAAATCATAATTGATATAATTTTTGTAAAACTACACACACTTATATAAATATTTTATTGAGAAAATAATCAAGAAACACAACACTGATTACATAGAGAATATAGATCCAACATTCATTATGGAAGAATCCCCTCAATAAGGTGACACAAAATTAGACTATTCAATAATAGTTTTCTACATTACAGATAAGATGGAAACATAACAGAAATATAACAAGAACCTACCCTTGGAAGAAGTTGATGAACCATGACTTTATATGGAATAGTTTTTCCTTTCTAAAACTTCAAATAGCTGGTGAGAAACAAATTTTAAAATTATGAGAAACCTACCAGCTTCAATTCTTCCAAATCTCAAATAAACAATCAAATAACATGGTTCATAGTTGTGGGATAAAAGTATACCACTTTTAAAAAGATGTTTCCAAGACATTTTTTATTATTAGTGTTATTTTTTTGTATTATAGTAGTAATTTTATTTAACCAACAAGTGTAATGGAATATTTTTTGAATATATCTACTCTAAAATAGTTACCAATCTAGTCTATAGCTTCTTATTTCATTCATAACACTAATAAAAATTATTTTACCTTAAATAAAACCAAATATGCTTATAACATAAAATCAAAACATCATGAACATTTATAAATCACATAATATGATTAAAAAAATCAAAGGACCATGAAATATTTTTGGATGAATTATAATTTAAAAATATATAAATGGTGTATAGAAGCATAATTTTTTTAAAAAATACAACAAACGTGATCCAATGTTTGAACCAGACAATCTTCTAATTTTATTGTAGTCTATATAAAAAGTTGAAGTTCTAAATTGATTGATATGTGTTGCTACAATATTAAAACACTAAAAAAACTACAAAATTATACAGGGGATAAATTTTTCTACTGAAATTACATTTAAATATGTTTCCATGACTGCAATAGTAAAATCTAATTTTTATTGATCTATATATCCATGCATTAAAATATAAATGATTTTAGAGACTAGGTTAATATATCATAAATAATCTTAGAAATGAAACACCTCATAAAATGAAAAAAAATTCCGAAATAATTGAACTATAATTGTTCTTTTTTTATTTAATTATTTATATTTTTGACTTCTAGTTTTTGAAAAACATTTGAATATATCCCAACTTTCATGTTTTTTTTGAATGTATGCTTTCTTATTACTGTTATAGAAGTATTACAACCAAGAACCCAATCCATTAATATATTTTTAATAAACAAATCTTTTTCAAAATTTCTAAAGTTTGAAAAGGTATTGTCATACCCCACATCTTTCTTATAAGAAATGGTTAAAAAATTCATTCCCATATATGCTATCCTTTATAATTTTTTTCTATAACTATATTTTTATCATAATCTACATCAATTGATCCTATTTCAAACTTTATAATAATTCTAGTTGTTCATATTCGTCTCCCTAAAATATATTCTTCTGGTAGTTATCTCATACAAAGTTGATCAAAAAAATTTAAAACATGATAAGAAAGATACCCAACCAAATCAATTTTTTGACATGAACATTGAGTAACATCATTGAAAACATCATATGAAGTATGAAACTAATCATCAAAAACCAACCATTCTAATATAATAACTAAATGGAACACCAATTTCATTACATGATATAAAAAATATTGGACAAATCATTTGATATTCATGTTGAAATAAATCAAATATCATAGGTGTATACATGTTGGTAACCAATTCACGGTAAGTGTAAATATTTCAAGGAAACTTATACTATATCTAAAATTCAAAAAAAAATCCTTGATATCAATTTTTCTCAAATAATCACTCAAAATTATTGAAAACATATACAATTATCAACTCAATATTAATGTAATATTTATGAAATACATTAACTATTTCACTTAACTAAATGATATAAATACCCAATGTTAAATAATTTTTCAAAAATTAATGTGACCACTCATATAAAAATAGAAATAAACCATATAACCACTATTTTTCCATCCCAAAATTTTATTATTTGAGAATACCACTCCTGATCAAGCTATTATACATCATCGTAATGGAATATACACTTATGAAACCTAGTCAAAAAACTTGATCCATATTTCATCTAATTACCTAAATATTTAATTCCATTGTGCATCAAATGTCACATACAATGGAAGTGACGAGTTCTAAGTGAAACTTCATAAACAAGTTTTTCCATTATTGCGTCCTAATTGTTAAATAATGTTTGGGGTACCTTCTTATGACATACCATTAATTTTTTTTGAAAAAACAAAGAAAAGTAACTTTGAGTTTCATTTTATAATAAAGATAGCCTAAAACTACAATATCATTATGATGATTAAAGTACAAAAAAAACATAAAGTCCTATACTCTTTATTAGTGCTAAAAGTGGTGTCAAATACAATAAAATCTCCAAATAACTCATAATTTGTCTTCATCTTTAGATTATCCAAGAAAATATTTGTAATTTTTTAGTAAAATAAAATTTCATAGTGTAGAGAAATGATGGATTGTCCTGAAATTATCTTTCCAAGTAGTCTAACATACAAGTTTCATTACCATTAACCAATTCCCTTTTTTAATTCATACCTCAAAAAATATACTAATCCACATGAATATACCTAAAAACATCCCATTCTCCTTCAATAGTTGTTGGAAATGAGAAATAATCATTTGATTTAATGCCTACTAAAACATTCACATCAAATTCAGTTTCTTTGGATTATATTATTTTTATTTTCAACATCATAATATGAGTTTATTCTGGAATGTCCAAGGGATGATTATTCTCTTTTATAAATACATTAAATGAATTTTTCCCACAAGACAACAAAAAATACCCAATCAAGCAAGGAACCCTTAACATGTCTTAACATTAGGAAATTTCACCATGTTATCACTTCTGTCAAAGTTTCCATGACCTTCTTTATTACATGCATAAAGACATGATGTGGAAACTAATTCATCCTTTATATTTTTATTCATGTACTTTTGGCCTACATTGAACCTATTTTTTCCTCCAAACATAACATAGAAATAATCTCCATCATTAATTGATTTAAACTTCATTCCTATATATGGTTTAATACTAGACAATGCAATATCAACATTATCACAAAATCACTAGGATAACCCGAAACATAGAAACTTTAGTTCAAGGAATTTCAGTGAGGACTCACTATTGAAAATTTCATCGAACATTTCATTGAAAGTTTAATTGATAGATTCATTGAAAATTTCACCAGGAATCCCATTAGTGAAATTTGAAATATGAAAGTTTCATAGAAATTTTCAATGAAACCTTTAGTTTTCCATACTTTCAAATATTCAATGGTAATTTCAGTGAAACATCCAATGAAACTTTCACTAGTTTCTTTTTCAAACTTATAGTGAAACTTTCAGTGGTTTTGGTGAAAATTTCATCTCATACCACTGAAACTTTCACTAATAATTTTAGTGATAGCAGGGATAGTAGACACTGCATATAGTGGAAACTCCACCACTATAGAAAAAAACAGAAAGTTTAACCATAAATTTCATTATTAAAGGAAAATACTTTCTATTTTATAGCACTAAGTCCCACTAAAATATTAAAGAAATTGAAAATAAGAAGTACAATGTGAAATAACTTCTTCACTTTCAATTAAAAGTTAAAGGGTCTCCACTAAGAAATAGTAAATTTAGAGACACATAACTAGATTCTACTGCATGTTAACACCTCTCTAAAAAACAATTATGTGGTCATAATATTCCAAGGATCATGAATAATGTTTTCTAAATGAATAATGCAGTGAAGAAAGAGTCATCATCTAATGAAAAATCAACTAAAACCCCCACAAGCCTCATCAAAAATGGAAATATAATAACTAGAACATATAACCACCACCCCACCATTATGAAATTGACAATTCATGGAATCATAAAATCCATAGTGTATCCAAAATTTTTTTACTACCCATGATGTACTACCTATTCATGCAAAAAATTATGCATTGAGACAAAAATACCCTTTAGTGGGATTCTTGAAATGTATTTTTACCACTTGTAAAAGTTTTCATTTCTATTAATCCAATGACATTACTGGAATGTATAGTAAAATAAGGAAATATAGATGATAAAAAAATGTTCATTTGTTTATGTGAATCCTGAACTCATCCTGAGAGTGACCCCAATTATCAATCGACGGTATCAAAACTATCTAAGAAACATATTTTTTTATTATTGTAAAAAAATACCTTCCCTAAAAAAATGAGACTAACTACGTGATCTACAATATTCATGTCCTGTTTGGTGATGAACATGAACCTCTTAAATGTTGGGTCTTGTCATTCTCTTATCACTATTTCATGTATTCTTTTGTATATAATGAAATCATATACTTGGACACATTTGTGAATTGGTTTGCTTCCAATAAATTGCTTTCACATCATGACTAAGTGTATACTCACCCTAATACTTATATCTATAGTTAACCCATCATCTATGCATTTCTTAGAACCATGTTTCACTTCAAATTATCCCTCTATAATAGAATTTTGGATTTGAAATTTTCACTTAAGGGAAACCATCATTGTCATGTCACCTCCTCCAAGACAACCCAAGAAACCCTTCTACCACCACCAAGGTTCAACCAACAATATTCCATAGAAATAACGAGTCATGAAATCCCAAATATTTCTTATCATGGGATTGATATTTCAACACATGGGATTAACCATGAGACACCCCACTCTCATCCATATGGTAATGGTTCAAAATTCCTACTTTTTAAAATGATTAGAGGTTCATTGGTTTAATCTATCCATGGAATCATCAAAAGAGTGGCCACAACTCCAAACCAATACGTTTTTAAGAAAATATAAGACACATAATTTTAATTATTTTTAATATAACTCACATATCTCATAAAATGAGATTAATCATGTGAAAAACACCATTAATGTTCTAGTTGGTGTATGAAAAAAACCCTCATAAATGTTGTTTTATGGCATACCAGTAAAGCAATAACGTCTTATGTTATATTGTTTTTTATTTTTTATAAATATTCAAGAGGATTTAAATTTGACATAAAATTAAAAAAATGAGAATATCAGTACTTTAAAAAAATGAATTTATCTCTCTTTATCTCTCACTTATCTCTCTACACACATGCACACAAACACACAATCACGTCCTAATGTACTAGTAGGTGAACTCACCAAGCCCACCTTTACTAGAACAGGGGATAGAAATCGTGATATATCCACATAATATGGTATTCATTACGTATAAACAAACTATAGCCTACTATTATACACCAACATCCACCATAAAATCATAAAGTATAAACTAAAAAAACATGATTATATATACCAAAGGTTATGATAAAATGTGATTTATAGAATAAAACCCACCAGATTACAAGGTAAGATGATGTAATGTAATAATTAGGTAAATATCAACAAGTGAAATTCCAAATACTAACAATTTAAAGGTGGCTACTATAATGATATTTACACCACTAGGTATCCATATCCACTAACATTTCCATGATCTATGCTTATCCATACAACACATCAATAGATCTCCATAGACACAAGGTGAATGACATGGAAATGTGCATATAATGGTGAGTATAAAAATACCTAGTATGGTCATTTGAATAAGTGGATTGGACTAAAGAAAAAACTAGTGTCAATGTGCACAAACAATAAGATAGGTCTCGATATTTGATACCCCCAACATCAGCAACAACATAGTCATGATCATAATCAAACCTTTTCAAGATACCCATAACTCACTTCCATAGTGCTCACCAAATACCAAGGATTACTTAGAAAATATTAGCTGATCACACAACCCATCATAGATTACCAGCTCAAAAATTCACCATAGATGAAAAAAATGGGCGATGCTAGAGGAAATACAAATATCCACCTATCTCAGAAGTATTAGAGGAAATAAACATCTCTATCTTTCTCTAAAGTGAAAAAGTAAATACACATCTCCAACTATAGGAAATACATATATCCAAATCTGGAAACATATACATATCTAAACACTGGAGGAAATACACATCTCTAAGGCTAAATATGTATATTAGGATGCTAGAGAAAATAAAAATATCTAAGTCTATAGATATATATTTTATCATCCTAAGTCCAGGGGTTGTGGGTGTGAGGGGAGATAATATTGATGCATCAATATCAATCCTTGAGTTATGGTAAATAAGGGGTGACACCACTTGGGTAAATTACCATCATCACATTAAAATATCCAGGATACTAAGGTGAATTGCACATCTCCACCCATACCACCTATTGAGTGCTCATATTAGGGACACTGAAAGACTTATTCATATTCATATAACTCATACCAGAAATGTTGGAGGAATTACTCATCTCCATCTAACTCCAAGAAATCATTAACATATTTCATCCTAGAGAACTGGGTGTGTAGGTTTAAATTCATATATAGGTCATCACAAATCTATACATAGGTTAGTGAGTGAGACAAGGTGTAGTCACTTTCATCACACTCTAACCCTAGATAGAGGGTGAGATTTATAGAGATCAATAACTATATCTAGTCTTCTTTGATATCCATCAGTCATAAGATGCATCATATCTCAAGATAGCTAGAAAAAATAGTTAAAAAAATTAATCACAATCAAGGGACCCTACTATCATTCATAAAAGGCTTCACACATAGAAATATAGCTACTACATCATCCACAAAGAATTCCACTTCCCAATCTCATTGGAAGTAAATGATATTAAATGTAATAAAATATATAAAAAATGAAATGTTATTAATGGATTGAAAAATGATATTTGGATAATGGAAAGATAATGCGGGATAATAACATAAAATATTTTTTATGAGGATTCAAGTGTATTGGAAATGATTGGGTAACTTAATAAAACTTCTTGGGTTGATTTCGATGGCTCGGACATGGATTTTAGCGGGGAATCCAGATCTAAAGAAATCCCTAGATCTCTTTATCATCATTTTATTTCATGTAGTTAGCTTACATTGGTCATAATTTACTCAAAATTATTATAAATCTTATGATAATTATATTTAATTTCTTTAAACATAACAAAAACTACATACATCCAAATACTATTCAAATCACTACCCTTCCATTTAATCATTTCACAAATTGATTATTTTATAATGAATTTTGTAGTTTCAATAAGAGTTATCATCATATTTTATAAAAAATCACTATAAAGTTAAAATATTCACTTTTCTTTATCATCAATGTGGATCCATAACATATCACACCATTGAATTTTTAACCTAAACTAAACACCACACATCGTGGTTGAGAAATTTATTCAAGATATTAATCAAATTTTATCTTATTAAGTATAACAATAACTTAACAAATACTATTACTATTTAAAAGTAATATTTTATATAACTAATTAAGGATATATCAATATCCTAACATGGAATTTCTTATTTCGATTAGATCATTCATTTTGTAAATCAGTTCTTGTAGTTAAGGATTATCCTCCACTTAATTATCACATTTTAAACAAACCAACTTATTATTATATTTATAAAAGTAATTTTAAAATTAATTTCATAATCCACCAGTTAATCCATCCATAAAATAGTCTCAAAATGACCTAAACTTGGTGCCAATGTGTTTGAGACATTAAGAAGAGTAAAATAGAATTTTTCATGTCAAGTTTTCCTAAAGACACACCCACACACATGAATCAATGATATGTATATATAGGGAGCTCTAAATTCCACCCATGTTCTCAGGATTTGATCCCTATATTTATTAATTACCACCACTTGATCACCACACCCCTCATAATTAGATATCCTCTAGGATCCCACATCACACTGATGATAGGACCATTCGATTAGACTGATCAAATAGTTGTGGCCTATCCATGTAACACCCTAGTTTTCAGGATTCATTTTCATTTATTAAACTATATATATATTGTTGGTCAGAGTAGATGACTCAAGAGGGGGGTGAATTGAGTATCTATAACAATTTCTATTAAAAATGTTCTTTACAAAATAACATACCCCAATTAAAATAAATGCAAAGTCAGTTTGAAGTGAATTTATAAAAGTCTTGAAGGTTCAACTTGGTTCTCATAAGGTTGATTAGTTCTCATCTTTACCAATCTAAGGATTAGTAAAACTTTTGAAACAAATATACTGATTCAAAACAGATGTAAACACTTTCTAAACTAATTATCAAAGTTCAGTTTATCTTAATTCCAGAAATAAAAAATAGATAAAAATATAAGATAAATAGCACAACAGATAAAACAAGAGGTTCAGTCTAAACCAGAGACTTAGTCCTCTCCACTTGGTGATCACCCGCCACCAAGTAGTTTATATTATTAAACTTTTAATCCACAACCTGAATCGGGGTTCACAATAGCACATAGTTTTCCAGGCCACACTTGACCTCTACCACAATTATTTGTGGGAAAACAAATAAAAAGACTTCAAAAGATCTATTCCACAGTTCTACGTTGGAAACAAGTGTACAAAGGGATTTAGAGTGAGGATATTTTGTTATCCTCCAGTTTATCTTAGGATACGGTGTGTGATATTCAAACAAATATACACACTGCTCAAAAAATATTAATGATGAGCACACAATATATTTATGAAAGAGAATAGAGTTTAGAATTATCTATGTGTTGTGAAGTAATACTCTAGATTCAAATGATGTTGAGAAAATGATATTAGATTCCTCTTCTGGAAGTTGGCTTCAAAACAGAGTGTTATTGTTTCTTGTGAAGGTGTTCAGCTCTTCTTTATGAGGATGTTCAACAAGATCCAGTAGGTAGTTTCTAGGTAAGCTCAAGATTTCTTGTTTCTCTCTTTTCAATATTCTGAAATTTCATAGTCTATATTTCATAGTGTTCTCCAAGATCTATGTGTATCTGTATATCTCTGTGTCTCTATCTCCGTCTCCTATTGAGCTCTGATTGAAGACCTTTTATACTTCAAGTTCTACTGAGCATAAATATCTTCGCACATGCATGTACCTCGTACTTGTCTATGGATAGTCCTACAGAAAACATTAAATAAAGTCAGAAATATTAATTTGTCTAAATATGACCGTTAGAAATAAATTTGAATTAATGAAATTGAAACAGTTATTTATGACTATTGGTGAGTCATCTTCGATCTGTTTTCTTTGGTTTGGTAACATCGTTCTGTCAACTTCGGTGTGCCGACTTCAGTGTGTCATCTTCGGTGTGTCGACTTCGGTGTGTTGACTTCGGTGTGTTGACTTCAGTCTTTCAATCTTTGGTCTGTAAATATTTAGTGTGTCGAACATCGGTCTGTCAATCTTCGATGTGTCGAACATCGGTCTGTCAATCTTTGGTGTGTCGAACATCAGTCTGTCAATCTTCGATCAATCAATCTTTGGTGTGTTGAACATCAGCGTGTCAGAGAATAAAAAAGATTATGAAGTGTCTGTATTATAAAAATCATTACAAGACTAAGTGTTATCCAAAAGTACAGGTATAAATACCCTTGTAAAAATACATATTCACGACTATGGGTTATTGAATTATTTAAGTATATTTTTTTGTATGACATAATTGATTTAATTAGACATATTAAAATAGAATGAAAGAGTAGAATATGTATATTGACATTATTTGTGATTATGAAAACTACATTATCATATAGGGTCCAACAATATCCCCCTTTTTAATAATCATAAATTATGGAATACATACAAAAATATATGAAATAAAGATAGTATGACATATTATACTGCACTGAATGTAATTGTCAAATATAACAAAAGTTTTTCCTTGTTAGAAATTTATAAAACAAAGCTCCCCCTCAATAAATGGATTAAGGAGAGTACATGACATGTGTCCTAAACTAGAGAATCTCCCCCTTATATTAACAATAGATGCCTTATTTTATCCCCCTTTTGGGATTAGAAAAAAGAAAATCAGAAAGGAGAAATAACAAAAAAGAAATCATCATAAGTATTTACATTAAGAGACAAAAAATAACAAGCCAAACAAAAAAGATAAAATCCCTATCAAAAGGAATAATCCATCACTAAGGGTTTGGATGCTGAGGATATTTTACCTTATCTGAAGGATCTGAGGGAGAAAGAGAAGGTTTGATAGTGGCAGAGGGAAGAGGTGGTCTGAAGATAACTCCATGCAGGGAAACACCTGTAGGAACAGTAGATGCAAGGGTAGGCAGTCTTTCTGACAACACTCGACTTGGAGTTTGCTCTGTGATTATCGGTCGAATCTGGGAAAGAGCTTGAGAGACAGTCATTGGAGTAGGAGGCCGAGAGGCAGTACCAATTGAAGCAGTTGGAGGGACCACAATAGCCTCAACCTGAACATGCAGATAAGGCTTAAGAATATTGGTGAAATAATTAATTATTTCACCACCATATTGCATCACCTTCTCGAAGTCATCCTTATTTTCCATAAATTTACTCAACAAAGGTGTAAACTCCTTCAATTAAAGTACTTTCTTCTTGAATGCTTCTGTGACTATAGGAATTCTAAGATTTTCTGCAAGAAACATGAAACTATTGATGAGATCATGCTTGGTATAAATCTTAGTGAAATACTTATCCACCTTTTCCCAAATTTCTTTCTGAGTTGCAGAGGCTTCATTTGTGCACTGCCTAACCATATTTTAGGCAAGATCTGTATTTCAATGTACTTTTTCAAGGGTTTATTTTTCTGAAACAATCTGAGGTTTTTGAAGTTCTTCTCTCATTACAACCTTGAGAGACTCTAAGTCATCAACAACACTTTTCCCACTCCTAGAACTGGATGGACTGGTCAACATTTTCCCAAGTTCTTCTTTCAACTTTTTTAGGTCCACACTGAGTAGATGAGTTACCAAGTTCCTAAGAACTTCCAAAAAACCACTAAAGGAGGTCTCGAAGTCAGAGTTTAAATAATTTAACTCATTTCTCATATTTCTTATTTTTTATCTCAACAAGGTATTGTGTCTAATAATGATTTCTTCTATAGTAATGAGATTCAGTTGAATCTCCTGGATTACTATTATTGAAATCTTTGCTGCATCAGCATCTGAGATACCTGATGAAGTGGAGTCTACATTTCTAGATCCAACTAAAACTATCACAGAATCACATATATCATTTTTAAATTTCTCCAAATTATCTTTAGTAATATAATCACTGGACACTATAGGAGCCACTGGTTCTACTGCTATAAGTGCAACTGAGGGAATAGGTGCAACAAATTCTGGTTCATCTTGGACTTGTAGAGCAGGAGGAGAAGAAACCCTCTCCTCATCTGAGACATATTCTAAACCAAAAAGAATGTAACCTGGATCATTATTCCACTCTTTAGCACAGGTCTAGTCTCTTGACTCAACAATATCAATTCTAATCCTTCTTCCATAAGGCTCAGGAACAACATCATCTATATCAACTACTTTATCCTGGTCTTGGGTCAAAAAAACTTGTTCGGGAGTAGGAACCAACTGAACTTCAGACTCTACTTGTGCTTCAGCTACATCATCTTCACTAGGTACTTCCTCAATTTGAAGCACTGGAACCTCATCTTCTACCTCTTGTCCAGCCGCCATAAGATCATTCAATTCCTGAATGATCTCTTGATTTTTAGGATTAGGAAGGGGTGATCTGTCCTCATGTTCAATATCTCCATGATGAATATCCTGTTGTTCAACATGCTCAACACCCTCACCAGCTCCATGTACAGATTCCTCACTGGATCTGTCAACCACTTTTTGTCCCATTTTTAGAGAGTCACTCACATGCTCATCATTTCCTCCATTATCACCACCACCACCACCACCACCACCACCACCACCACCACCACCACCACCACCACCACCAGCATCATCATCATCATCATCATCATCATCTGATTCTTCATCAAATTTACTAACATAGCCTTCAACTCCAGTAACTTCAGTTTCTTTCTCATCCTCATCTCATAATAAAGATTATCTTGAGGGTAAGTCCAAAGGTGGACTAGAAGGTCCATAAGATATATCTTTGGGAATTTCAGCAATATCAGGGTCACTCCTATCATTAAAAGGAGATCCTTCTTCCCTTGGCACTTCAAGATCATCTTCCTCATCATAATAAATAGGAACCTCTCCTGGTTTGAGACCTGGATCAACTTGGTCCTTTGGTCTGGAAGGGTGATCAACTAGATTGAAATACTCATATAGCCTCTCCTCATCTCCTACCCAACATCTCTTCCATGGGTTCCAGAATATTTTCATCCTCTTATAAATTTATTTTTGAAGATAAAAACCACTACACACACTTACCACTTCATCACCATCTTCCACACAACCTAATATTTTCAACATGGAAGAAATCATCCTCGGATAGTACAAGAAGGTTTCCTTCTTGGATGGATTAATCAGATTAGAGATATGTACTATTAGATACCTACATAGGATTACTTGTATCCCATGTTTCAACAAAAAGATCAGTAAAAAATCATGACACTTCACAGTAGAGAAATCTCTCTTCCTTGGGTAGATTTTATGTTGTATGAACTTAAAAATCAGTATCACTTCTCCTTCGAATTCATTTGTAACTATCCTCCTGGATTCTCCATTTCTAGTTAGCTCCTTTATAGAATCTTCATAAGAGAACAAATTTGAGTAAGGTGGAATATTACCAAGATAGTCAGCAAAGATACCTTCGTGAGGCATTTCTAAGCATTCAGCCCATTCCTTAGATGAGAAATCTATCTCCTTTCCCTTTACTATAGACTTCATATTTGCTGCCTCAACTAAATCCAGGGATATCCTCAAACATTGATAGAACTCATAAAATGGCTGGGGATAATAGGGACTTTCATTTTTGGTGAACAAACTGAGCCATCCTTGAGATTCTAGTACTTTTAACAAAAATGATTTTCTTGACATGAGTCACTCAGAAGACACCTCCTTTTCAGCCATAACCACTTGACTTTCCAAGCATGGTTTTTCAGTCCCACTGGACTCACCTTTTTGATGCTTAGCAGTAGGAGATTTGATTGGTTCTTCCATTGCATGCTTGGTCCTCACCATGAACAGACTTCGGATTCTAACTATGTTGAGGGGTCGAGAGTTGAGAGGAAGGGTGAAAAAAGGTAGAAGGCTTTACGATATAGGAGAAAGCGAAAGGTCGGGATGGATTGAACTAGATATATCATTTAGGGATTGTAAATCGTAAAACATAAAAATTAAATGTGGAAAAATGAGAGAAAAAATAGTGTCGTTTTATTTAAAACAGACATAAATTACAAAATAGTCCTTAAATACATCATTTTCAATAAATCGTTTTCAGGGATCTATTTCAAGAATCGGTTTCATGAAGATCGGTTTCAAGAAGATCAGTTTCAAGAATATTGGTTTCAAGAGATCGGTTTCAAGAGATTGGTTTCAAGAAAATCGGTTTCAAGAGATCCATTTCAAGAAGATCGGTTTTAAGAAGATCAATTTCAAGAGATCAGTTTCAAGAAGATCGGTTTCAAGGATATCAGTTTCAAGAGATTGGTTTCAAGAATATTGGTTTCAATAGATTGGTTTTAATAGATCAGTTCCAAGAAGATCAATTTCATGATATCAGTTTCAAGAAGATAGGTTTCAAGAGATCAGTTTCAAGAATATTGGTTTCAAGGATATTGGTTTCAAGAAGATCGGTTTCAAGAGATCAGTTTCAAGAAGATCGGTTTAAAGGATATCAGTTTCAAGGATTAGCTTCAAGAAGATCCTACTGATTTATCATTTTTAGTTCATGTTTTATGTAATTCATTCTCTCGGAACTTAAGGGTTTAGTGAATATGTCAGCAAGTTGATGTTTAGTCCCAATAAACTCAAGAGTTTTATCACCCTTTTTATAATGATCTCTCAAAAAGTGATTTATTACATCAATATGCTTTATTATAGAATGAGAAATTGGATTATTTAGAAATGATAATAGCACTTGTGTTGTCATGGTTTGTGGGGATATGTCTAAATTGAAATCCATAGTCCAATAAGGTGTGTTTCATCCACATAATTTGTGCACAACAACTACCCACAACAATGTATTCTGCTTCAGCAATTGATAATGCAATTGAATTTTTCTTTTTAATACACCATGATATTAGTGAATTTCCCAAAAGGTGACATGTTCTATAGGCACACTTTCTATCTAACTTACATCCACTAAAATCAGAATCTGAAGAGCTAACTAAATCAAAAGGTTGTCCTTTAGTATAGAACAGTCCTAAGTTAGTTGTATGCTTAAGGTATTTGAAAAGTCTTTTAACAACATTTAGGTGTGACTCCTTTGGGTTTTCTTTAAATCTCACACACATATATACATTGAACATGATATCTGGCCTACTAACTGTTAAGTACATCAAACTCCCTATCATTCCTCTGTAAGCAGTTTGATCAACTAATTTTCCATTTTCATCAAGATCTAACTTACATGTATAAATCATAGAAGTTTCACTACTCTTAATTCTATCAAATCCATATCTTTTTAAAATATATTTTGCGTACTTAATTTTATTTAAAATAATACCTTCTTTATTTTGAAATATTTGAAATCCAAGAAAATATATAAATTCACCCATCAAACTCATTTCAAACTCACTTTGCATTATGTTTGAAAAATCATTACATAAAGAATTTTTAGAAGATCCAAAGATAATATCATATATATATATATATATATATTTGGCTTATTAAAACTTCTTTCAAAACTCTTTATAAATAAAGTAGGATTTGGAAGTCTTTTTGTAAAACCTTTAGAAATAAGAAAATTACTTAAGCTTTCATACCAATCTCTTGGAGCTTGTTTCAAACCATATAAATCTTTTGATAATTTGAACACATGATTTGGAAAATGTGGATTTGTAAAAATGGGTGGTTGTTCAAAAAATATATCCTCAATTATATAACCATTCAAGAATTCACTTTTGACATCCATTTGATAATGTTTAAAATTAAAGTGTGCTGCATAGAAAAGTAAGATCCTAATTGCCTCAAGTCTAGATACTGGTGAAAAAGTTTCTTCATAATAAATTCCCTATTCTTGATTATATCCTTGAGAAACAAGTATGGCTTTATTTCTAACTATATTTCCAACTTCATCTACCTTATTTCTAAACACCCATTTGGTTCATATGGTCAAAGTATCCTTAGGTATATCTAAAAGTTTCCAAACTTTATTTCTCTCAAACTTATTAAGTTCTTCTTGCATGGCCATTACCTAAAATTCATCATTGATTGAATCATTGATATTTTTAGGTTCAAGTTTTGACAAGAAGGCTTGATGTTCAACCTTATTTCTCAAGGAAGCTCTAGTTTTTGTTCCTCTATCTAAATCTCCAACAACAACATCTAATGGATGATTCTTAAATATTCTAGTTAGTCTAGAGAAAGTAAGACTTGATATTTTAGGTTGGTCAGGTTGATCCGATTCACTACAGTTAGGATGTGGAGAATTTACAAAACTAGAAGTTTTCACAGATTCCTTCACATGATGATTTGAGGTTGTATCATTAATGTCCAGATTAGATATATCCTCTTTAATATTTTCTAGTGAAGTCTTGGGCTCATGTGTATCTACTTCATCAAACTTGATGTGTACAGACTCCTCCACACATTTGGTTTTCTTATTAAAGACTCTATAGTCTTTACTTGATGTAGAATATCCAATAAATATTCCTTCATCACTTTTAGAGGAAAATTTATCTAAATTATCTTTAGTGTTTAGAATATAGACTTTACATCCAAACAATTTAAAATAACCTACTTTGGGTTTCATATTATTCCATAACTCATAAGGAGTTTTTTTAAGAATGGGTCTAATTAAGACTCGGTTTATTATATAGAAAGTTGTATTAATAGCTTCAGCCCAAAAATAAATGGGTAAATCATATTCATTAAGAACAGTCTGAGAAATTTCTTGTAAGGTTATATTTCTTTTTTCTACCACACCATTCTGTTGAGCTTTCCTAGTTGCAGAGAAGTTATGATTATAGCCATTCTGTGAGTAAAATTCTTCAAAATCTTGATTATCAGACTCATGACCACGATCACTTCTTATGGATTTAATCTTAATTCCACTAAGATTTTCTACAGTCCTAAAATTCTTGGTAAAGTGTGAATAGGCTTTACTTTTATGAGTTAGGAAAAAGGTCCAGGTATACCTAGTGAAATCATTTATAAGAATATAAAGATAGTGCTTCCCATTGAGACTTGAAACTCTAGATGGTCCAAAAAATTCCATGTGAACCAACTCGAGAGATTGAGAAGTAGTTACTTCTTTCTTTGGTTTGAAAGATATTTTATGTTTATTTCCTTTTTGATAAGGATTATAAACTTTGTTGTTGGGAAAGTATAATTTTGGTAGGTCTCTAACTATTCCTTTTCTAGTTAAATTCCTAAGAGAGTGTATATTACAATGTCCAAGTCTTCTATGCTAGATCCAAGACTCTTTGTGAAAGGCATTTAGAAAAGAGACATTCTATGAGGCTAGTGTGTCTAGAATTTATAACACATACATTATCATTTCTAAAAGCAGTAAATACTAAAAAGAAATTAGAATTAAAAAAATTACATGCATCATTTTCAAATTTAACATTGAATCCATCATCACACAACTAAGAGATACTTAGCAGATTTTCTTTTAACCCATCAACAAAAAGTACTTTTGAAATTAATACAACATTAGACTTACCAATCTGGCCTAAGATGACGATCTTACCTTTTGAATTATCACCGAATGTGACATGTCCATAATCAAATTTAATTAGGATTTTTAAGCATGAGTAGTATCCTATCATGTGTCTTGAAAATCCGTTGTCCAAGTACCATAGAGTTTTACAGGATCTCTTTAGAAAATTTTCCTACAAAACAGATTAAGTGCAGGGTAACTTTGGTACCCAGATTTTCCTGGGTCCAAAGAGGTTAGAAAGTAAAACTTTGGGAACCCATACTTGTCTCATAGATTTTCTATAATCAAAAGATATGTTTTGAGACATAAAAACTTTTTTTGGTCCTTTAGAGGATTTCTTTTCAAGAAATGGTCCAGAACTTGAACTAGATGTGAACTGCCCATATTTTAGAACAAATTTATTTTTAATGATCCTTCTCTGTCCTGGTTGATACCCTAGACTAGTTGTATATTTTGGAGCAATCTGTTTTCCTTGTAACCGAGTAAAGGTATATCTACCTGCAGTAAACTTCTCAAGATCTCTCTTTAATTTCTCATTTGATAATTTGAGTTCAATATTTTCTTTTAATATCTTAGAATATTTTTCTTTCTCAATATCCATATCAGACTTATAATTGGCATTTAGAGCATGTTTCCTTTTCAATAATTTGTATTTATCCTTGATTTCATTAAAGGTATTCTCAAGCATTACACAATATTAAAATAGTTCATCCTTAGTCATATTTTCATCATTGTTTGATTCACTTTCATTCTCAGAATAGTAAGCATTACGTACAGGAGAATTGGGTGTTACCTCGGATGTTTCTGTCATGAAACACAGATTTTTACATTTGTTCTTGTCTATATTAGAAGTGTTAGATCCACTTGAGATATCTTCGTAGGCACTCCAAGTAGCTTTCATAGCCCTTTTATAACCCTTTACATTGTCTTCATATTTCTTCTTAAATTTAAGCTTGGGGAAATTGGCCTTCACATGGCCTCTTCGTTTATATTCATAACATACTATCTTATTTGTATTGTCATTCCATTTTCTATCCTTTTTCCACCGTCCTTTATTATCAAACCTTCCTTTGTAGTTTTATTTTCTAAGTAACTTTTTCTTTTGATATAACTTCTTGAATCTCCTTGCAAGATGAGCCATATCATCATCACTGTCATAGTCAGAGTCTTCACTTGTGGAAGTTTCTACAGGAGCTTGACCTTTTTCTTTATCCTTGTTCATTGAGGTAGAAGTCTTGAATGCTACATATTTATTCCTTGGTTATTTATCTACCTCTTGATTCACCTTAAGTTATTCATACATCATAATCTTTCCAATTAGTTCCTTCACTGGTAACTTGCCTATATCACAAGATTATCAAATAGAAACAGAGGTTTCTATCCATTTTTCAGGTAAGAATCGAAGCAGACTCATAATATGATCTTTTTTGTCCATTGGTTTCCCAAGTAGACTCATAGTATTCACCATTTCATTGAACCTGAGATACATTTCAGATATAGGTTCATCACGATTCATTTTAAAATTATCATATTTAATAGTATAAGTATTTAATCTCACTTCTTTAACATTAGTTGTTCCCTCATGAGAAACAACTAAAGTATCCCAAATTTCATATGCAGTTTTACAAGGAGATATTCTATTGAATTCATCATCACCTAGAGAATAGTGTAATGTATTCATTAATTTACAGTTATTTTTATATGTATCTTTAGTCAACTGAGACCATGTGTCCCTAGCTGTAGTAGGCAATACATGTTGTTCTTCAATTGTGTCCCAGATTTCAGGACCTATGCTTTCTAGATACATTTTCATTTTTAATTTCCAATGAGAATAGTTATTTCCATTAAAGAAAGGTGTTCTATTGGTAATATATCCTTCTAATATATTTTCCATGATAAAAGTTTTAAAATAATTTCAAAGAGATAAAAATTTAGAAATAACAGAAATTTAAAGATATTTGAAACACAACTATAATCATAGTTCACACGATTTGAAAAACTAACATTGACTTTTAATTCCTTTGATACAAAATTTTGGTCAGAGTAGATGACTCAAGAGGGGGGTGAATTGAGTATCTATAAAAATTTCTATTAAAAAGTTTCTTTACAAAATAGTATCCCCCTATGAAAAAAACTCAAAGTCAGTTTGTAGTGAATTTATAAAAGTCTTGAAGGTTCAACTTGGTTCTCAAAAGATTGATTAGTTATCAGATTTACCAATCTAAGGATTAGTAAAACTTCTGAAACAAATATAATGATTCTAAATTGATGTAAACACTTGCTAAAATAACTATCAAAGTTCAGTTTATCTTAATTCCATAAATACAAAATAGATAAAAATATAAGATAAACAGCACAACAAATAAAACAAGAGGTTCAGTCTCAAGTAGATACTTAGTATTCTCCACTTGGTGATCACCTACCACCAAGTAGTTTATATTAATAAACTTTTAATCCACACCTTGGATCAGGGTTCACAACAGCACATAGCTATCCAGGTCACACTTGACCTCTAACATAGTTATTCATGGGAAAACAAATAAACAGATCTCACAGGATCTCTTCCACAGTTCTACGTGGGAAAAAAGTGTAGGAAGGGATTTAGAGTGAGGATATTTTGTTATCCTCTAGTTTAGCTCAGGAGGCAATGTATGATATTCAAATAGATATACACGCTGCTCAAAAATAGTAATTATGATCACACAAAAGATCTATGAAAGAGAATAGAGTTTAGAATTATCTGTGTGTTATGAATTAATGCTATGGATTAAATTGATGTTGAGAAAATGATATTTGAGTCCTCTTCTGGAATTTGTATTCAAAACAGAGTGTCATAGTTTCTTGTGAAGGTGTCCAGCTCTTTTTGTGAGGATGTTCAGTAAGCTCCAGTAGGTAGTTTCTAGGTAAGATCAAGCTTTAGAGTTTCTCTCTTTTCAATATTCTGAAATCACACAGTCTATATTTCAGCATGTTCTCTAAGATATATGTGTATCTATATATCTCTATGTCTCCGTCTCCGTCTCCTATTGAGCTCTAATTGAAGACCTTTTATACTTCAAGGTCTACTGGGCATAAATATCTTCTCACGTGCATGTATCTCGTACTTGTCTATGGATATTCCTACATACAAAATTAAATAATGTCAGAAATATTAATTTGTCTAAATATGACTATTAGAAATAAATTTGAATTAATAAAATCAAAACAATTTTTTTGTGACTATCAGTGAGTCATCTTCAGTCTATTGTCTTCGGTTTGGTAACATCAGTCTATCAAATTCGTTGTGTCGACTTCGGTGTGTCGACTTCAGTGTGTCATCTTCGGTGTGTCAATTTCGGTGTGTTGACTTCGGTGTATCGAATTCGGTGCGTCGACTTCGGTGTGTCGACTTCGGTGTGTCGACTTTAGTGTGTCAACTTCGGTGTGTCAATATTAGGTCAATCAATATTCGGTGTGTTGAACATCGGTCTGTCAATCTTCGGTCTGCCATTCTTTGGTGTGTCGAACATCGGACTATCAATCTTCAGTGTGTTGAACATCGGTCTTTCAATCTGTGGTCAGTCAGTCTACAGTGTGTCGAACATCGGTGTGTTAGGGAATCAAAAATATTACGAAGTGTTTGTCTTACACAAATCATTATAATACTAAGTGTTATCCAAAATTATATGTATAAATACACTTGTAAACATGCGTATTCATGAATATGGGTTATTGACTTATTTAAGTATATTTTTTTGTATGACATGATTGATTTACTTAGACATATTAAAATGGAATGAAAGAGTAGAATCTGTATATTGACATTATTTGTGATTATGAAAACTACATTATCATAGAGGGTCCAATATATATCATTCATATATATATATATTTCTATTATTTTAAAAGAGTTGAACTTGGGTATGAAGTGTGTAAAACAAGATATGAATCAAACTAACATCATTTTACTCACTCATAATGGAGAATCACAATATAAGTACATGAAACCATGTATTAAATACCATGAATGATTACAACAATTAAATGAGCATAAATTAAAATGGAATAATAAATATAAAAGAATAATATCTTTTCATCTAGAAGTTCCCCAAGACCTTCTATATCATTGAGAATAACTATTAGTAAAACTGAACCTGTAATGAGAAAAAAACATCATGAAAGGAGAAAACATGTTGTAAAATCCCAAGTGAAAACTATAGAAATGATAAGTTTTCTTTCAAAATTTAGAATGGGATGAATTTATAGGATTTAATGGGGGTAATATGGTCATTATATGATCATTATTAAAGGGTATATAGTCACTGGATATAATACTTACCAGTTTTGAAGTACTAGTATAGAGTTAATATACATAATGTTTATTTAGATATTAATATATATATATTAATTTAAAATAAGTTGTTTTAAATTCAATAAATTATTTTATAATAAAATTAAATGATATTAATTCATTTTTTAAAATATCATTGATTACAAAGAAGCTGTTTTTATGAATTGTGTATTTTTTTTAAAATTTATTACATTTAAAAAATGTTATCAATAAAATTTATTGATAAAATTAAAGGATTGATTATTAAAATAAATTAATTATATCCAATAAATAATTAAATAACTATAAGTAATACTAATTAAATAACTAATGGCTAAACAAAAATGTTTAGTTTAAAAACATTATTTTTATTATATGTTATATGTTTTTATTTAGAAGCTTAATTTCTAATATTTGGAGTGTTAAATTTAATGAAATGTTTTATTTATAGTTATACAAAAATTAATAATCATTTATAAATTTATATCAATTGGTTATAAATGAATATAAAATCATTTAATGTTAAAAGAAATATTTTTATGTGTATAATGTATTTTTATATTAATAAATTAAATTAGTCACTACTAAAGAAAGAATTTAATGAAGTATTTTGATAATAAATACAATAACATAAAATAACATTCAATTAATGTTTATTAAATGGTAATTCATGAGAATAAATTCATTTTATGATTAAAAATATATTTTTCTAAAAATTGATTATTCGTGTTATGTGTTCTTATATTAAAACTAATTATTATCACTTAGAAATTAAATATAATAAAATATATTTAATATTTGAAATAATTATATCCATATTTTATGATATGGTCAATTTTATTTTTATCCATAAAATAAATTACCAAGGTAAAAGTTAATCACCGTGTAAAGGCTAAAATAAGGTAAAATAATTTAAATAAGGGATAATGACCTAAAATATCACAAAATATTATCTTTAAAAATATGTATGATGTAATTATCAACCTACCCTCATCCCTTATCAATTTTTTGTTCACTTGTATCCACTTTTCTTTTTAAAATGACAAACTTATACATTAAGTATTGAGTATTTTCAAAAATACCACTTAGTATCACCTATAAAAGAACTCCATATCTACCTACCTCAACCCATATTTTTCATTAACATTTGTCTTGAATACTTATAATAATTATCTTCCTAATAAGCCTCTATCACTTTTAGTAACCACTTTTCACAATAAGAATTCTCAAATCCTTTATTTTGAAGATTCTCTCTAAGATAAGATTCACATATTTAATGTAAGTATTATCCACTCCCTAACCATTTAATCTATTTTTTACCCACCTCTACTCAAATATGATAAATCACTTTAATAAAATATTTTTTAAATCATTAATATTTTGTAAAAGTGATATCATCACTATACTATAGCATGTTCTTACTCATGCATTTGTTATAACATGTTCTTGTTTGGGTCAGGTCTACCACCTACATGAATGATGTTATGATGGTTATATCATGAATGATTAAGAGAACTTAAATACCAGTAATATTCTATAATAATTATTAATTTAATATGTTTTCAAAATTATGGAAGGTAAATATATATATATATATAATTATATTCATTAATAAATTCAATTCTTTTTATTGAATCAAAATTCACAAAAAATGATATTTTAACCAATTTCGATGAATCATCTTCATAGATTAAATAGAATTACTATTTAACTTAAGAAATATATTAATCACACTTATGTAACCTCCATGAATATTCTTGAAAGGGTCCAAATCTACTTTTATCGGTTGTTTACATGTTTTATAAGACTAAGGGGCTTAGAGGAGGATTAAAGGAAGTTTGGAGTAGTCGAGTTTCTAGAAGCTGGAAGCAGGGAGATTTCACACTGTGTAAACTTTTTACACAACATGAAAGTAGGTTTCACGATTTGTAATAGACCGGGGTTTGAAAAATAAATAAAATTGAATGGTGATGTGTTTTTCAGTGAAATAAAACCCTGTGTATTACATGATGTGAAATGGGATTACATGTCATGTAATTCCCCACTATAGTGCTATTTTAAGCATTTCCAGCCACTTGGGTTATTCATAACCCTATGGCTACAGTGGGTCTCCCTCTCATTCTAGGTGACCTAGTGACCCCCTCTTTGATGTTTTGGGGATTCCTTCATCAAGGATCGATCCCTAGCTTCCCACCTTCGATCCATCATCGATATAAGGTATGTATACCACCGTTATTTTGGTCTCTTTGATTTGTTTCCTCCATTTCCTATTTTCCATGTGATAGTTCTTGATCTCCATATTCTAATGGAGTTTTGTTGGTTGTTTGTTGCTGTGTTTCTGGCATGATGTCCTCAGGTGGATGTAGTTCTTATGGCAGAGGTGATCGGGATCTGTAAAATTGGTCCATTCTCATGTGAAGAATGTTGGAACACTTTTGAAGTAAGGGATTCATTACTTCTCTATTCATTTACATGCAATCATAGAGTTAGAATTATTCATCCCATTTGATCATAATGGTAAGATAATAAGTACTTGAACCAGATTAAAGAATTGGTATCAATCACATGGATATGTTGTTGTGTGTACTTTGATAATGATATGCCTCCTGATTTTCTAGATAGTGTAATATCTATGATGTGCTTGTTATTCTTGGTTTAGCATGTAGAATTGGTAAATAACTTAAATCTAAAATTAATTGATAATTAGTTAGCTAAAAGATTAAAGAGACATGTTTAATGAATTCAATTGTTGTTGTAATTTCATGATAATAAAATTGATGAAAGTATGCATATTTAATTAAATTGGTTAAGAAACCCGAAGCATGTTGATTCTTGTTGATATAAAATTAAAGGAATGTTTAAATAATTGTTTAATTGTTTTTTGATAACTTGTGATTGCTTTCTGATTAGGTTCCACATAGTTAGAACCTATGAATAATGAACCATCTAATTCAATATGGAATAAGAATTAGTTGTGTGATAAAATATAATGCCTTTGTAGGTCCTGAATTGTCTTCTTGCTTTTAAAGGACGAGTGACTTGTGCTTTGGAGCTGTGATAGATCGTTGCATGTGAAGGATGGATGCCTTACTTTAGGAAAAAATACCAGTTGCTATGCTTGTTTCCTACTTCTTGTGATATGATGTGATCCTGGGATGGATGAACCTAGAGAGATACTGTGGTATGTGGGATGGGGAGGCTCGGATGTGTTGTGAGCCTGGGATGGCTGAGCCTGAAGCGCTGTCGCGGTATGTGGGGTAGGGAGGCCCAATTTTTGTGGTAGCATTTGATGCTTAGAGTGGTGAGATGCATTAGTATATGCATGTGTGTGTCAGGTAGGACATCAGAGATAATGAAATGGGTTGAATATGGGATTACCCATTAATATAAAAGATGGATGCTTGTTTGAATCTATTTTTTGGCTGATGGATAGGTTGTTTTTTTATCTTCTTTCCTTTCCCCACTGCTTGAGGTAGATGAATGTGCTTGGTTGTATACCTTGTTTGGTAGATTAGGATGTTTTCCTAGATTACTTGGTAATATAGAAAGTAATAATGTTAATAACTGAATAAATGTTTAACTCATGGGGTTGGAGCTTACTGGAATACAATGATAAGGTTATAATTTTGAGAAGTCATGGATTCGGTTTTCTTATTCCCAGAGGGCATGGAACTTTATTGTAATATAATATGGAAAATGTTAATGGTTAATTATTTTTTAATAATTAATTATCATAAAGTGAAATTGATGAAAAAGGAATAAATGAACTTAAATTTTCTCTTTAAATGGTTGTGTACTTATAAGATATCTAGTCATAGTAGAGGTAACTGAGAGTATAAGAGACATTAGCTATAGTTGAGTATAAGACTAGGTTATTCCCATAGTTTGATTTTGAGCTATATTATATCATTTAGTTTTGATCCACTCTTTTGGTTAGGGAAAATGACACCCCATGGATTCTAAGCCCTGGGGGGGGGGGTGTTTTCCCCAATATCCTGGTGGGAGGATGGATGTATGACTACCCACTTTGGACCCACTCTCTTCTATTAGTAGTTACTTATGCTGGTATGCATTGTGGTTAGTTTTCACCATATATATATAGAGGGATGTAATGACTTGTGGTTATTTCACACACATGTATTCTAGATATAGTTTCCTAAGGACTATTTTAGGTATAACCTATATAGGATGTGATGGATTGAGAGGATCCTTACTTGGTGTATGAGTTGTGATGGTTTGAGGTATAATACCCGATGTATGATACACATTGTATAGGATTTGGTGGATCCCAGAAACTACCTAGTTACCTTTGTTTATGTGGAAGTGGTGGTGTGTTACATGAGTTGCATGTTGTGGTGCTTTTACCAGATATCAATGGGATGGACTTTTTGGAGAGAGATACTCAGGATGTGGGACATTGGGGAAGAGTGGAAAATAGAGGGGAAGCGATAGTGGGGTACCCTTGATATTATTTATTATATTATATACTCTTTTGTGAAATACTTGGTGAGAGTATCCATGGTGACGCTAGGAACTTAGTATACCTGTTTTGGAAATGAGTTAGTTTCACTTGTTTTTGACTATGATTTAGCATGATTTATTTACCTTTTGTACCAGAGGATCTGGGGAGGATCATACTGAGTATACTATTATACTCACCCTATGTATATATAAATTATTTTTTAGGTTAGCTGGAGCAGGTTGGAGATCATGCTGGTTACTAGTAGCTTAGGGTTTAGCAAGAGTTGTTTGGGATTTTTAGTCGCTATCGTCTTTACTTTCTTTTGGTACTTATAGTTTCCTTTGAGTTATATTTTCTCTTGCATGACATTACAAATGTGTAATTGGTTTTATTTTTTTAAAAAATCTTAGAAGGGGTTTATTGGTTCCTATCTTATTTCAATCTTTCACATGTGTTCTCTTAGAGGGTAATGCCTCCCATATATGTGTTTACTATACCCTCAGTGCTAGTCACTAGCCTAGGGCCTACTATAGGTGGGACTTAGGTTTCACTATCTCTCTTATCCCATTTCTGACCCAGGGGGGTACACTTTGTGGGAAGGGGGTCATGACTGAATGGTATCAAAGGTCTGGTTGAGAGATAGGTTGGAATTTTTAAATGAGGCATAAGTGAGGTTGTATGGAATGGTAGGGTAATGGTGTCAGCTATGTTTATCAAACACTGTAAACATAGGATACCATTTGAGACAAAAGTATTTAGGGCCCCCTGTGATCTGATGCACAAAAATTTAAGCTTACAACGACTATTTAAAAAAGTGATATTGGTTTTAGGATAGAGACCTAGGAAAGGATTATACATAATTATTCTTATGATTATGTTTTAATGGGTACACCTTGGGATAGGTTAACCTAAAACAGATAAAATAAAACAATTAATTAATGTTAAATTCTTCCATATTCCAGGTTTAAGAGATCTATTTTTTTTTATTTTTTCACCATGGATCTAGGTTGACATCCTCATCTGGTTCACATAGAAGATGTTCAATAGGTCGTTCCCGTAGATCATCATAGAGTGGAGGATGATGATGAAGAGACTTGGAGAAGGATACTTTGAGAGTCTCAGCACCAGAGATTGCAGAGGTACAAGGGATCCATTTCAGATGCAGTCATGGAAGACTAGTTGGGGGATTTTGAGATAGGATTTAGTTCGACACATGCCCGAAAGGGGCACTAGGTATCGTTGGCTATGATGATGTTGTGTGGGGAAATGAGTCAGTGGTGATTCTTGTTCCTAGGGGATCAGGAGGAGTCGATAGTCTCATTGAAGGAGTTATGAGACCAGTTCATAGATGAGGTCATCAAGAGGATGCTAGGGAGAGACATTTAGAGGAGTCTTTGCATCCAAGATTCAGCACCAGGTCACCACCTTTATGATAAAGACATATCTCAAGGTGATGAATAGAGCATAGGTCATCAAGAGGATTCCAGAAAGAACTAGATTGTCCTGAGAGGGGTGTTTTCAAGATTCCTCATGAAGCAGAGTTGTGGTCTGGGGTTCCCAATTGTTAGGAAAAAATATTTTCCGATCATCCATGGGTAGGTCCCAGCCCTCAATGTCTTGTTTATCTGGGGGAGGTGGCTCTTAGGCCTATTCCAAGGAATCATAAACATGTTTTTCTTATGGAGGTCTTGGTTATCAGTGGAAAGAGTTTCTGAACTTTTTTGAGTGGTCAACATGAACCAGTTGTTCCACTTCAGGTTCCTCCATTGTGATAGTTCTAGCTGAAGAAGCAACAGTAGGTTTCTCCAGTTTAGGATCAGAATAAAGTAAATGGGGTAGATAGAGGAAAACCCTAGTATTCTCTCAATCCTTATAAAGTAGAGTTCATCCATATATGTGGTTGAGGACATGGTCATATAGGTCATGGATCAAGTCATGGTTAGATTCATGCTTTATCTTTTCCAACACCAGGCGATCCAAAAATTATTCGAGGTACCCTTTTCTTGTTTTCTACTTGGGTGCATGCCTTTTTTGATCTAGAAGTGATGCACTCCTTCAAATAACCTTCCATTTTCCATGCTTTGGGACTTGAGGTATAGAGACTTATAGTTCCCTTGGCATTGACTATACTAGTTAGAGGTTGAGCTAACTTGTTTGATGTATGTAGAAACTGTGAGCTAGGGATAGGGAAGCACCACTCTTGGGGAGATTTCCTATATTTATGGATACAAATATATGAAATAATAATTGGTGTGTATTGGTTATATTTAATTTAGGCTATCTTGGATTGATTTAGGAGGTAAGATGTGTTCTTCAATGTTGATAGAGAGACAACCGTGTTTGTTATCAATAAAGACCCTCAGATGGATCAGAGGATTATTCCATCTTTATCATCCTTGATGGTTGGGCTAATGATGAATTCATCAGAAGTTCAATAGTTGTAATTTCCTAGGGTCATAGAAGAGTACCCTGATGTCTTTCTAGAAGAGGTTGTATCATTACCCCCTCGACGAGTGATCAATTTCAAGATCGAACTATATCCAATCATGTCTCATATCTCGATGTATCTATATAGGATGGTGCCATTTGAGTTCTAAGAGTTTTTCATATAGATTGATGGTCTACTATGGTGTGATTTTTCTCATCCAAGTGTGTCACTAGGGGGTGCACTAGTTTTTTTTCATAAATAAGGCTAATGACAGTTCGTGATTGTATATCTATTATCATCGCCTGAACTAAGTAACAGTGAAGAACCAATACCCTCTTCCATGGATTAATGATTTATTATATCAGTCAAAGGGTGAATGTTGGTTCTTAAATATTGAATTATGGTTGGGATATCATCACATGTGTGTAAAGGATGTGGATATCCTGAAGACTACTTTATGTTGTCTTTTTGGGCATTACAAGTTTGATGTGATGTTGTTCGGTGTGATGAATGCTCTAGTTATATTCCTAGGGTTAATGGATATTTTGTTCCCTGAGTTCCTAGATAAGTTCATGGTGGTTTTCATTGATGACATCCTTGTGTACTCCATATCTGAGGAGGAGCACACAGAGCATCTGCATGCTATTTTGGGAGTTCTTCGTCATTTTAAGTTTTTTGGAAAGTTTCCAAAGTGTTTGTTCTGGGATCAAGAAGTTTTTTTATTGGGTCACGTGTTATCTCAGTATGGAGTATCTATGGATCCATCGAAGATAAAAGAATTTGTGTCTTGGGAATCCCCCAAGACAATAAAATAGGTGTGAAGTTTCCTTGGTCTTTTAAGATATTATAGGAGGTTCATAGACGATTTATCTTGGGTTGTGACTCCTTTGACAAAATTGAACAAAAAGGATCGGGAGTTCATATAGACAGATTAGTGACAGACAAATTTTGAGTATATGGTGGAGAATTTAGTCAGTGATCTAGTTCTTTATCTTCCAATAAAAGGATTTTTATTTTGAGGTTTTCTATGACTCTTCTCATCTTAGGTTGGGATGTGTTTTGATGAAAAAGAGATTAGTCATTTCTTATGGGTCTTGGCAGTTATGACCCCATGAGCATAACTATGCTACCCACGATCTCGAGTTGGTGGTTTTAGTGTTTTTTCTGAAGTTATGGAGACATTACCACATCAATGATCATTTTGGGTTCATCACTGATCATAAGATCCAAAGGTATGTTTTCTCCCAATGTGACTTGAACTTACGTCAACATCGATGGATGGAGTTATTATAGGATTATGGCTTTGAGATTTTATATACACATATAAAGGGGAATTTTGTAGTTGATTCGCTAAGTAGGAAGTCATGTAGCGATGTGGTGCATGAATTAGGTGAATCCTGGAGAGTTATAAAAGAACTTTCAGAATTTTATCTAGAGATGGGAGAATTTGGGGGAAAATGTTGTCCTATTCAGATGATGGTGTAGTCATATATGGTGTAGTAGGTGGAGGATTCCTAGTTGGGGGATCTTGAGTTGGAGGTATGGAGAGACAAATTTATTTATGGTGAGGCCCATGATGGTTGTTCTGGGGATGAACAACACTAGATGTTGTTCTAGGGAAGGCTTTTCATTCCTTTGGTGATGCATGATATGGTTCTCAGAGGGTTCCATAGTTTTCCTTTGGTAGTACATTGTGGTGTGAAAAAGATGTAATGAGCCATGAGAGGTCAGTTTTGGTGTCCTGGGTTGAAGTGTGTAGTTGAAGAGTTTGTGTCTCAATTTTTAGTCTA
Source organism: Viscum album (assembly GCA_963277665.1). Taxonomy (NCBI): domain Eukaryota; kingdom Viridiplantae; phylum Streptophyta; class Magnoliopsida; order Santalales; family Viscaceae; genus Viscum; species Viscum album. Next base: position 1,039,231,174 of record OY728126.1, read on the forward strand.
CCAAAAGGTGAAGGCTAAGTACCTTGTTTCCAGTAGTTTTTTCTAGTAGTTAAATGTTCCTCAGTGTAAGTGGGAGGACATCTTGATGGACTTTTTTTACCGGTTTACCTTGATCTCAGGGAGGATATGATACTATATGGGTGGTAGTGGATCATTTGAAAAAATCATCCCACTTTATAATTATCAATAAGTCAATATCAGTGTAGGTTTTGTAGAGGCAATATTTGGAGGAGGTGTTGATACTCCATGGGGTCCTGAGGATAATCATTTCCGATCGAGATAATCTTTTTACCTCTAGGGTGTGGAGAGATCTCTATAATTATTTTTTTTCTCAACAATTCCTTAGAATTTCTTTTCATCCACAGATGGATAGTCAGACAGTGTGGTCCATACAGACTCTTGAAGACATGTTTCACTCTTATGTCCTAGATTTTGGAGGTTTGTGGACGAGGCACCTACCCTTGGTAGAGTTATGTTACAACAATAATTTTCACTCCACAATTGGTATGGCACCATTTGAAGCCCTTTATAGATGAAATTTCCATTATATGTTATTCTGGAATGGTGTCAGAGAGTCAGAAATTCTTGGGCCAAAACTGGTAAAAAATATGATAGAGATGGTTCAGGTGGTTCACGAGAGGATGAAGGCAGTACAGGATCGCCATAAATCTTATATCAGTCATATGAGGAGACCTCTGGAGTTCAACATTGGGGATTATGGGTTCTCGAAGGTGACTCTCATCCTAGGAAGTGAAGGTTTTGTCATGGGAGTAAGATTTTTCTTAGGTTTGTTGGGCCTTATGAGGTGTTGGATTATGTTGTAGTTATGGAATAACAAATAGCACTTCCCCCACATATTAGTTGGATAAACAATGTTTTTCACATATCTCAGGTCCGTCATTATCTTAATGGAGACTCTCATGTCATTTATTGGGGTGATATTGATGTTGATGATGATGTAACATTTGAGGAGCGGCTTGTAGAGATCCATGACCACTAGGAGAAGGTGTTGTGTGAGTGTGCTATCCCCTTGGTTCATGTATTATGGAAGCATATTGGTGTGGAGGAGAGTACTTGGGAACATGAGTCACAAATACACACTCAGTACCCCAATCTAATTTATGTTTACCTATTCTCTTATAACACTAATCATTTTGTGGTTATAGAACTTTTATAGTTTGTGAGTTGGATTTATCTTGTTGTTTGTTGTGGATTAATCTCTTTCCATGGGTGGCGAAGATACACAGGGTATTCCACATGATTTCTGGGTGTAGATTTATATGGTTGGATGAGTCTACTCTCCTACTATAGGTGGAGAATAATCAATGATTAGTTCATCTACTCATAGTGTTGATCCCCTTGTACTTGGGCGTGGTGGTTGAGTTCCTGTAGTGATGAGATCCTTGAGAGATATCTTGCAAGGTGGATGTTCAGAAGAAACCTTTCTATTTCCTATATGGGTTGGTTTTAGATTCTTTTGGATGAAAATGTTTTGAGAGGTATCTAATTTAAGGTCATGGATCAATGTGGGTCGACCCTTTGTGTGTTTCTAAAGACTAAGGTGCTCGGAGGAATTTTGGAGTAGTTTGGTTGCTATAAAATGGAATCAAGGAGATTTCACACAGTGTAAAACTTTTACACAATGTGAAATTAGGTTTCATGATATGTAATAGATCAGGGTTTTAAAAATAAATAAAATCGAAAGGTGATGAGTTTTTTGGTGAAAATGAACCCTAAGGATTACACGATATAAAAGGGGATTACACTCCATATAATTCCATGTTTTAGTACTATTTTAAGTGTTTCCATCCACTTGGGTTATTAATAACCCTATGGATATAAAGACTCTCCCTCTCTTTCTAGGCAACCCAGTGACCCCCTCTTCAATGTTTTTGGGATTCCATCATCAATTTTCGATCCCTAAATTACCTCCATCGTTCCATCTTCGATCTAAGGTATGTTTACCTCTGTTCTTGTGGTATATACAGTCCATTTCCTCACATTCCTCTTTTCCGTGTGATGGTATTTGATATCCATGTTCTAATGGAGTTTTGTTGGTTGTTTGTTGATGCGATTGTGGCACAACATTCTCGGGTGGATGTAGTTCTTGCAGGAGAGGTGACCAAGATTTGTAGCATTGGTCTATTATTGTGTGAAGAATGTTGACACCCTTTTGAAGTAGGGGATTCATTTATTCTCTATTTTTTACATAAAATCATATATTTATAATTATTTATCCCCTTGGATCATAATATAATCAACCAAATAATTACTTGAACCTGATTAAAGCATTGATATCGATTTCATGACAATGTTATTGTTTATACCATGATAAAGAGATGCATCTTGATGTTTTAGATAGTGAAATATCTATGTTTTTATTGTTATGCTTGGTTTATCATGTGGAATTGGTAAAGAACATAAATCTATAATTAATTGATAATTAGTTGGATAAAAGATAAGATATTCCTATTTAATGAATCTAGTTATTTTTTTAATTTTATGATAATCGAATTGATGCAAGTATTCATGTTTAATTGAATTGGTTAAGGAACCTAAATAATGTTGATTATTGATGATAAAAGAATTAGAGGAATGTTAAATTAATTGTTAAATTAATTTTTGATAGCTTGTAATAGCTTTCTACTTATGTTTCCTATAGTTAGAACCTATGAGTAATGAATCAGCTAATTCAAGATGGAATAAAATCAATTTTGTGATAAAAGATGTTGAATTTGTAGGGCCTGAATTTCCTAATTTCTTGTAAAGCTTGAGTGCCTTGTGATTTGGAGCTGTGAGAGCTCATTGAGTGTGAAGGTTAAATGCCTTGCTTTAGGTCAACGAGCCTGGTTGCTATGTTTTTTTCTACTACTTGTGATGTGATGTGTGCCTGGGATGGTTGATCCTAGAGGGATATTGTGTTATGTGGAGTGGGGAGGCTCAGATGTGTTGCGAGCATGGTATGGATGAGCCTAGAGGGTTTTTTGGGGGTTTGTGGGGTAGGGAGGCCTGGTTTTTGTGGAAGCATTTGATTCCTACTATGGTGAGATGTATTGGTATATACATGTGGGTATCAGGGAGGACATCATAGATGATAAAATTGGTCAAAGATGGGCTTAACCATTGATATGAAAGTTGAACGCTTGTTTAAATATGTTTCTTGGATGACAGAAAAGTTGTTTATTTATCTAATTTCTGTTCCCCATTGCTTGAGGTATATGGATGTGCTTGGTTTCATACATTGTTTGGTAGCTTAGTATGTTTTCCTAGAGTACCAGGTAATATGGAAAGTAATAATGTTAATAAATGAATAAATTTTTAACCCATTGGGTTGGAGCTTGCTGGGATGCAAAGTTGTGGTTATAATTCTAAGAAGTCATGGACTCGGTTTTCTTATGCCTAGAGGGCATGGAACTTTGTTTTAATATAATTTGGAAAATTTTAATGGTTAATTAAGGGTTAAGAATAAATCAACATAAAGTTAAACTAATGAAAAAGGGAAAAATAACTTTATGTAGCTCCTTAAATGGTTGTGTTCTTATAATATATCTGGTCTTATCAGAGGTAGCCGAGAGTTTGAGAGACATTAGCTGCATTTGAGTATGATACTAGGTTATTCCCATAGTGTGGTTGTGAGATATATTAGATCAGGTACTTTTTTTGTTTCTATATTCTACCCTACCCTATTGGTTAGGGAGAATGGCACCCAGGGGATTTTGAACCCTGGGGGTGTTTTCCCCAACATCCTATGGGAGGATGGATGGATGACTACCCCCTTTAGCCTCGTTCTCTTTTCTTGGTAGTTACTTCTACTGTTATAAACAATGGTTTGTTTTACCCATATATGTGTGTAGATACCTATAATGGATTGTAGTTATTTCACACACATGTATTCTGGATATAGTTTTGTTAGGATTACTATAGGTATAACATGTATAGGTTGTGATGGCTTGAGGATCCTTACTCAGTGTATGGGCTATGATGGATTGAGGTATAATACATGATGTTTGATACACATTATATGGGATGTGGTGGATCCCAAAAACTACCTGGTTACTTTTTGTTATGTGGATGTGGTGGTGTGTTTCCCAAGGTTCATGTTTTAGTGATTCACCCATGTGTCTGTGGGCTAGCCTTTTTGGAGAGAGATGCTCAGGACGTGCGACATTGGGGAAGAGTGGAAAACTTGTGGGGAAGTGGAAGTAGGGTACCCTTGATATTATTTATTATATTATATACTCTTGTATGTGATACTTGGTGAGAGTATCCATGGTGAGGGTGAGAAATTAGTATAGCTTTTTAGGTGATGAGTTAGTTTCACTTGTTATTCACTATGCTTTATCATGCTTTATTTAACTTTTTCACAAGAGGCTCTAGGGAAGATCCTATTGAGTATACTTTTATACTCAACCTATGTATATATGAACTATTTTTTAGGTAAATTGGAGAAGGTTGGAGATTAGGATGGTTACTACTAGATTGGGGTTTGGTAGGAGTTTTTTGGGCTTCGTGGTCACTGTCGTCTTTACTTTATATTGGTACTTTTAGTTTTCTTTCAGTTGTTGTAGTTCTTTCATGACATTACATATGTGTACTTGGGTTTCTTTTTTATTGGAATATAAGTAGGAGTTGGTTAGTGTTTGTCTTATCTCTCTCTTTCACATGTGTTCTCTTAGAGGGTAATGTCTCTCATCTGTGTGTTTACTATACCCTCATTGTTAGTCACCAAACCGGGGCATATCGAAGGCATGAATCGAGTGTCCCCATATCCCTTATCTCATTATCGGTCCAAGGGGGTACAATTTATGGGGAGGGGTCATGATAATTTTTAAGGTGATGAACAAATTATAAAGGACCAAGGACCAGAATCACCACACCAAAGTTATCCAGAATTAACGGGAAAATTAAAATCCAAATATTTCCAAGATGGTGCAAACCATGGATTAAAAACCCATGATCCTATAAATTTATTAAAAAAGTAAAATGCAGAACAAGGTTATTCAAAAGAGTTCAAGAACACAGGACACCAAACGACAAAAAGAAAACCAATCCATCCAACTTCACAATCCATGGTAGAGAACATGAGAGAAGAAAACAAAATAGATTTATAAACTGTTTCCCACATTTCATGCACCACAACCCTAAGGATGTTTCCCCCCTCCATTTAGGAGTGAACATGGGGTCACCTTGCTCATCCAAGATCTTACTAATCTCTTCCCTAACCTCACTCGCCACTTTTTTATTCATGTTTTCTCCATGATTAAAGGGTTATGCATCCTTATGAAACTCCATATCCAAGATTTCATGTTGTATTTCAACAAGTGGCCTTATATCCACTTCAATGCTACTTCTCTCTCACTCAACCCCACATACAATCTCCTGCCTAGGAGAAAGTCTAAAATTTTAACTCCCAGACTCTTCAACCTATCTAGCAGTAGAGGACATACCATCCATTTCAGCACTACCAAAATTTATATGTTCATGACCCCCTATCTCATCACATCAAGAACAATATATTTTTATATCTCTACACAATTTCCCTTTAATAAATGGTATGGGTGTTTATTATGCACACCAGATTTCTCCAAGCCCTCAAGGTAAAGTCGATCAAAATCCAAGTTGTTAATAGACACAATCATTGAAAATAAAGTACCTTTTCCTTTTAGAGTTCCACCAGAAGCATATGTATTCTTAGGAACTGAATTTTCATCCATGTATGCTCCTTTGTCTACTAGTGAAAGATCAACAGTATGCATAAGGACACTCCAATCAGGAATATGCGCCTTTCTAGGTTGATCATGTGCCTCTGAATCAACAACTGTTGTGAGGATTACATCGTGATCACTTGGAACCCCCTAGAATAAATCATCTTGAAGGAAAATAGAGGGATAGGGGAGAGCCTTTATCCCCCCAAAAATTTCCAGCAGTGGTTGGAGTGTCATGAACTAGGTTGGGATACCATCTGACCCAACACCAGACCTGATCCACGACAAGGCTTGAGAGGCATTCCTGAACCTCCCGAGCTGGTTACTAGCACTAGGCATCATATAAATCACAATGAGAATGAATTATCCCAATAACAACTAGGATTAAATAACCAAAATAGAGCATTCTTCACATACCAATAATAATTGGATGTCAGTAAACACAAAATCAGGATCCTAATACAATAAATGCTGGAGAAAAGGAACTACAAAAAAAAAAAACCCAAAACAGAACCCAATGTGATATTTGTGTGACCTCTTGGTCACCACCAACCATAATACCAACCTTCTCTAAAGTTAAACCCAAACTAGAAACCCAAACCTATAAAACTTCTCAGGTCTACTGACTCTAAGTGGCACAAGTGGGGTGTAAAAATAAACAAACCAATAGGTAAGAACTATATAGACCATAAATTTAATTTCCTAAAATAGTCCAAAAATTCTAGTTTGAAATACATGTATAAAATAGGGTTTTATCATTTTAAATAACCAAACAAAAATTTCCAAGAAAAACCTATTTTAGAAAAAACACACACAACTTTCCTTTTTAAAATTGTTTTCCATCCCATAAATGTTTTTACAAAACCATAACCTAAATAAGAAACTACACCAAGTGATAAGGAGATATACATAAAATAAAAGAAAATAGAGAATGTCATGACCCGTCCTTAGGGCCCGTGCCGTGACTACCCCAAGCCCACCTTCCATAGGCCAGGGGTTGGAGACTAGCACCAAAGGCGTAAATCCCTAAGCTGGGAAGGCATTGTCTTTATGAAAGTAAAAAAACACAACAGAGTACGCAATAGGAAGTAAACACTAAGTGAATACTGTATACAAAAAGTAGTGCTGAAAGTAAAGGGGCCGAAAATACAAGCCCAACAGTAAAGCACAGGTACAACAGAAAGCAAGTACAACTGAAAAAGCGACAACAATTAAAAAGGGCAGCTCCTGGAACGTCTTCCAAGTATCCTACCTGAAGGGTAGGTACAAATGTCCACCTCAGCACTCCACGCCTATCGATCCACTCTATGTACCATCTCTCCATGTGGTCCACCTCTAGGTACTGTCCGGTCCTAGCTCGCTCTCTGCCTCCACCAATGTTGTCCGACGTCTGCATCCAACACAACGAGTTGCGGGCATAGCCCGTGTAGGGGTGAGTATAACGATAATCAGTAGGGACCCTGAGACCCCCGAAGGTCTCCCAGAATCCACAAAGGATAAACCACATAATAAAGATACAACCACAAAGTATCAACCAACCCTACATAGGTATATGCCCATACATAAACCTAAGTTACCAAACTCAGTCCGGCTCCAACTCAGGAGCCCAAGCACGAACCAATTCCACAAAGGTAGTAAAGTCAATCACCATGATGATAATGGTTGAAAGACATGTATCATCTCACACAGGTATTCCACAATATTAGAGAGATATAGATGATTAGATGTATCCACTAGATCATCTAAGCTGTCAGACCCACACAGGATACAAGACAAGCTAAGCTGTCGGACCCACACAGGATACAAGACTAGCTATCTTGAGAGTAATAGAGATGATCAGATGTAGTCACCGATTCATCCAAGTTATCAGACCCACACAGGATACAAGACTAGCTAAGCTGTCAGACCCACATAGGATACAAGACCAGCTACTCTGTCGGACCCACACAGGATACAAGTATAGAGGTCAAACTACCGGACCCACACATGATACAAGAATAGTAGTCATCACTTTCAAACCCATGGAGGATACCAGTATAGTAGTCGTCACTGTAGAACCCACAGAGGATCCTAGTACAGTAGTCGTCGCTGTCGAACCCATGAAGGATTCCACTATAGTAGTCGTCGCAATCACAACCAACTCTTGGGTTCCCGCACACAACACGCTCGATTCTGGGAGGTTCCTATCCTCGAGAAAAGGGGGTTGACTCATTAACTATCACAAAGTCCAGAGTTGATGTATCCTGAAGTTCCGTATCATAAAAAGGAACCCAAAGCGGTAGAAGACACATCAATCAGACACCCGGTCTGAGAGTTATTGGCTTTTCACTACTGGAAAAGAAGGGTATACCAATGGTTTTAAACCGTTGGTATAGGATGGAAAACCGTTGGTATAGCCTATACCAATGGTTCTCCAAACCGTTGGTTAGTAATCCGTGAGGAAAGCCTTATACCAACGGTTTTATCTAAACCGTTGGTATATTGTTTTATTAAATTTCTCTCAATGTATACCAACGGTTTACAACCGCTGGTAATGCATTTTTGAGAATTGTTATACCAACGGTTCTAAACCGTTGGTAATGTGATTTTCAGAACACCAATACCAATAGTTCAAAACCGTTGGTATTGTGTTTTTCAAGAATTCCAGAACACATATACCAATGGTTCTGAACCGTTGGTATTGTGTTTTTCCAGAACACATATACCAATGGTTCTAAACCATTGGTATAGATGTTTTTCCAGAATTCCAGCACTCTTATACCAAAGGTTTAGAACCGTTGGTATTGAGTTTTCCCAGAACTGCAGCACAACATCCCCTCTAGTAGCCCCTCCACTGTACACCTACACCTGTATATAAAATATCACAAAAACCACATAAAAACTTAAAACAATATAACAAAAACCTAAAATAGCACAAAAAAACACATAAAACAATCAAATTCTTCCAACCATTTCATGTACTAAAATTCCATATTTCAATCTTCATATGACAAGAATCATCTGATAGTAATTCACCTCACCCCTACACAACCCCCCAACCAGCACAACCCCCCTGAAGGACCCCGGGACACCCTGAGAGGGGAGGGGTGAATCAGGGTGACCACTTTTTCTTTTAATGTGATGGATCTTGTTCCCACGTTGGTAGGAACTTGTTGAACCTGTATGAAGATTATGACCAGAAAGAAAACATTCACAAGCACAGAGAAGACACAACCATTTTTACTTGGTTCACCACTAAGGGCTACGTCCAAGGAGCATACGCCGACAGGTTGTCGGTCGTACCAAAATCCACTATGCTTCACTAGCTGTAGATTACAAAATTTCGGGTACAGTCGCTCTGTCCCAGGCTCACTGCCTTTACAAAGGTTCAGGGATAGCTCACTACTTCCCTCGGGTCACTCCCGTTGACTCCCCCTGGCTCACTGCCGTTGGTGAAGTCCCGCTCAGTTTATAGACGTGAGGGTCTCTTCTTCATTTGCATAAGAGTGCATCCTTTGCTGTATGTAGATGCTCTATTAAAGTCCGATTCTCATCAGAATAAGAACATCACTTTTCCTCTAATGTACCGAGTAGTCTCTCGGCTTTCGTGCAGCTTCAAACACGCCGGTGGGCTTCAGCAAAACCAGGCGCGCTTCTCCAAGACAGTTGCGCAAGTCCCACTACGGCGCGCAAGTCCAAACTGGCGCGCAAGTGTCATCAACACACATGCGCGACTCTTCCTTCCCCAACTACAAACTTGCGCGGTCCACTTCCTTTCTCTTCCAAACCACCTTGGGCGCATAGCGAAAAACCGGCGCGCAAGATCTACTTGCGCGACAAAACAACCACCTGCGCGACTCAACCACCAGCGCGACGAGAGCTCGAACAATCTCTCGGCCTTGAACTTCGTTGGAAATGAGGAGGGGTGGTCCAGTATTTTAGGCAAACTGGACCCCCTGCGCGGCGGCGCGCAAGTCCCTAGACGGCGCGCAAGTCTTGTCTTCAATAAACTCTGTCGCGCAACTCACTTGCGCGACCCAACCAAAACTTGCGCGACCTTCTTTCCTTAGCCAAATTTTGATGTTCTGATCCTCAAAAACATATGGCGCGCAAGTCTTTTATCCTTCAAGAGCACGGCGCGCAAGTACCTTTGCCAAAAACACTTTACTTTATTGGCCAATTTTTAGGCCCAAAAATTTGGCAAACACTGGGAAACAGCGCCACCTTCACTACTGTTTTCTGCTTGAACGGTATGATCGCTTTGTTGGTACACACCCTGAACTTCCACTGAGGATTGACAACAAACACAAACCATACACCAAATCATGATTTGAAGAACCTAGTTCCAACACCCCCCACCTCCCCATCAAATTCTAATAGGCAGAATAGTATGAGAAATACCTATTAGACTTGAATAAGAGTTTGAAATTGGCTCATATCCCATTTTTTTTTTCTGATCATAGATTTGGGTATGTAATGATTTGTGATGAATTTTGTATTGAACTTTTATTGTTTATAATATATGGTGAAAGGTTATTTTCTTAGGAGTCTCTTAACTTATGACCCCATGAGTGAAACTACCCAACTCATGAAAAAGAGTTTGCAACTATCGTTGATGAGTGTAAATTTCAGTTGTATTCACTTAAAATGATGTCCTTTTAAAACAAAAGAGATAATTTGAGTGGTGCCATCCACACTGTGCCTCAGATTGAGGATGGGTTGACTCGTACACGTCACATATGACCCATGGATTGTTTTCTTAAAGTTTCAACAGAATCCGAATGCGTTTGGTCGGTTTTCCGTATGCTAGTAGTTGTTTTCACTTAAAATCCTGTCCATTTCAAATAAAACTGAGATAGTTTGAGTGGTACCGGCCACACCGTGCCTTTGATTGAGGCGGGGTTGACTCGTACACGTCAGAAATGACCCATGGATACTTTTCCTAAAGTATCAACAAAATCCGAATGCGTTTGGTCTGTTTTCTGTATGTTAGTTGTTGTTTTTACTTAAACTGTTGTCCATTTCAAAGAAAAGTGAGAAACTTTGAGTGGTTCCGGCCACACCGCGCCTCAGATTGAGGCGGTGTTGACTTGTACATGTCAAAAATGACCCATGGATCGTTTTCCTAAAGTATCAATACAATCCGAATGCGTTTGGTCTGTTTTCCGTATGACATTTATTTTACTTAAAAGCGCATCCATTTTAAACAAAAGAAAGAAACTTTGAGTGGTTCCATACACACCGCGCCTCTAATTGAGGCAGGGTTGACTCTTACACGTCACATATGATTCATGGATCATTTTCCTAAAGTTTCAATAGAATATGAATGTGTTTGGTCAGTTTTTCGTATGCCGGTAGTTGTTTTCACTTAAAATCCTGTCCATTTCAAATAAAAGTGAGACAGTTTGAGTGGTACCTGCCACACCATGCCTCATATTGAGGCGGAGTTGACTCGTACATGTCAAAAATGACCCATGGATACTTTTCCTAAAGTATCAACATAATACTAATGCGTTTGGTCCATTTTACGTATGTCAGTTGTTGTTTTGACTTAAAATGTTGTCCATTTAAAAGAAAAGTGAGACACTTTGAGTGGTGTCAGCCACACTGCTTCTCTGATTGAGGCGGAGTTGACTCTTACATGTCAAAAATGACCCATGGATACTTTTACTAAGGTATCAATAAAATCTGAATGCATTTGGTCCGTTTTCCGTATGTCATTTGTTGTTTTGACTTAAATTGTTATCCATTTCAAAGAAAAGTGAGACACTTTGAGTGGTGTAGGCCACACCACTTCTCAGATTGAGGCGGGGTTGACTCGTACATGTAACAAATGACCCATGGATCGTTTTCATAAAGTTTCAATAGAATCCGAATGCGTTTGGTCTGTTTTCTGTATGTCAGTTGTTGTTTTGACTTAAACTGTTGTCCATTTCAAAGAAAAGTGAGACACTTTGAGTGGTGTCGGCCACACCGCTCCTCGGATTGAGGCGAGGTTGACTCGTACATGTCACAAATGACCCATGGATCATTTTCCTAAAGTATCAATAGAATAAAAATGCGTTTGGTTGGTTTTCCGTATGCCAGTAGTTGTTTTCACTTAAAATCCTGTCCATTTCAAAGAAAAGTGAGACACTTTGAGTGGTGTCGGCCACACCGTGCCTCGGATTGAGGCAGGGTTTACTCGTACACATAAATAATGACCCATGTATTGTTTTCTTGAAGTATCAACACAATCCAAATGTGTTTGGTCCATTTTCCGTATGTCGTTTATTTTACTTAAAAGCACATCCATTTTAAACAAAAGAAAGGCACTTTGAGTGATTCCGTCCACACTGCACCTCGGATTGAGGTAGGGTTGACTCTTACACGTCACATATGACCCATGGATCGTTTTACTAAAGTTTCAATAGAATCCAAATGCGTTTGGTCGGTTTTTCGTATGACGGTAGTTGTTTTCACTTAAAATCCTGTCCATTTCAAATAAAAGTGAGACAGTTTGAGTGGTACCGGCCACAACGTGCCTCAGATTGAGGCGGGGTTGACTCGTACACATCAAAAATGACCCATGGATACCTTTCCTAAAGTATCAACAGAATCCAAATGCGTTTGGTCCGTTTTCCGTATGTCAGTTGTTGTTTTGACTTAAACTGTTTTCCATTTCAAAGAAAAGTGAGACACTTTGAGTGGTGTCGGCCCCACCGCTCCTCGGATTGAGACAGGTTTGACTCATACACATCAGAAATGACCCATGGATACTTTTCCTAAAGTATCAACCGAATCCGAATGCATTTGGTCCATTTTCCGTATGTCAGTTGTTGTTTTGACTTAAACTGTTGTCCATTTCAATGAAAAGTGAGACACTTTGAGTGGTGTCAGCCACACTGCTCCTCGGATTGAGGAGGGGTTGACTCGTAAACATCACAAATGACCCATGGATATTTTTCCTAAAGTTTCAACAGAATACGAATGCGTTTGGTCGGTTTTTTGTATGTCAGTTGTTGTTTTGACTTAAACTGTTGTCCATTTCAAAGAAAAGTGAGACACTTTGAGTGGTTTCAGTCACACCGCTACTCGGATTGAGGCGGGGTTGACTCGTACACGTTACAAATGACCCATGGATCGTTTTTCTAAAGTTTTAATAGAATCCAAATGCGTTTGGTCGGTTTTCCATATGCCAGTAGTTGTTTTCACTTAAAATCCTGTCCATTTCAAAGAAAAGTGAGACACTTTGAGTGGTGCTGGCCACACCGCGCCTCGGATTGATGCGGGGTTGACTCGTACACGTCACAAATGACCCATGGATACTTTTACTAAAGTATCAACATAATCCGAATGCGTTTGGTCCATTTTCTGTATGTCAGTTGTTGTTTTTACTTAAACTGTTGTTCATTTCAAAGAAAAGTGAGACACTTTGAGTGGTGCCGGCCACACCACACCTCGGATTGAGGCGGAGTTGACTCTTAAACACCAAAAATGACTCATGGATAGTTTTCCTAAAGTATCAACACAATCCGAATGCGTTTGGTTTGTTTTCCGTATGTCGTTTATTTTACTTAAAAAGCGCATCCATTTTAAAGAAAAAAAATACACTTTGAGAACCAAATGCATCTACAATGAAGACACCCTCCCCTCCCCTTCCCTAACCTCCCCTCCAACTTGCCCATCCCCTGCCCCTCCCATCCCCCCCAACCCCTCCCCTCCTGCCCACCCTTTTCACCCAGCAGCCCCCTCCCCTCCCCTACCCTTCCTTCCCTACCCTCCCCTCCAACCTGCCCATCCCCTGCCCCTCCCCTCCTGCCCACCCTTTTTACCCAGGAGAACCCTCCCCTCCCCTACCCACCTCCCCTTCCCCCTCCTGTCCACCCTTTTCACCCAGGATCCCCCTCCCCTCCCCTCCCCCTCCCCTCCCCCCATGCCCACCCTTTTCCTCCAGCAGCCCCCTGCCCCTCCCCTCCTGCCCACCCTTTTCACCCAGCAGCCTCCTCCCCTCCCCTCCCCCTCCCCTCCCCTCCCCTCCCCCCCTGACCACCCTTTTCCTCCAGCATCCCCCTGCCCCTCCCCTCCTGCCCACCCTTTTCACCTAGCAGCCCCCTCCACTCCCCCCTTGCCCATCCTCTTCCCCCAGAAGATCCACCATTACTAAAACAAAAATCATCCCCTGAACAAAATGGAAATTAAAAAACAGCACAATTCACTTCAAAATCACAAAAATAAGAACATAATCAATAATTTACAATTACTACTTTCAAAAGAACATTTATTTTCATGTGATTATTCCACGCATGTTGCTATCAGGAATAAAACTATCAGCCATAAATGACATAAAATGCAGTTCTATGGGAAAATGACATAAACATGAAATACATGGCTAACTAAGAAAGATAAGTAATACAAAATAGAAAAATGGGTATCACAGTACCAAGGAATACTAAAGTTCTAGGTAGTAGACTAATCATACAATAAGAATCAAGTGCAAAAAAGAGATATGATAACAACATCCCTATTAAGCAGAGGAAAACCCCAGAGTGGAAAACGAGGTTCAAAAATATAGAGTTATACAGAATTCAAAAATGTAATGGATCAATCTGCCCCTGATCACCATCACCATCACCACTTTCATCATCGGCCTCATCCTCTCCGCCATCTCTGTCCTCATCGTTGTCCTCATCATCATCCCCATGCTCATCGTCGGCCCCCTCCTCGTCCTCGGCCCAATCCTCACCCTCAGCCCCATCCTCACCCTCAGCCCCATCCTTGCCCTCGGCCCCATCCTCGTCCTCGTCCTCATCCTCATCCTCACCCTCTTCCTCTTCAGCATCCTCGTCATCACCAAGAACGTCATCATATCGACCGCCACTAGAGCTTCCGCCTAGTGCATTGGATAATGCACCCATCGACGACATAAATGTCTGACAAGCCGCACTAGCCTCTGGTGGAAGTGATGAAGATAAAGCTTTCATCAATTTCATAAATTCTTTGTCCCTCGTTTGAAATTGTACTTCTAACTCTATGACCCTTTTATCATACTGTCTTGCATTCTCCTTGACCTATTCCAACTCGGTGGTACTAGAATGGATACCTGGAGAGGACTAATACCTCGTTGGGACTATATTCTTACCAGGTCGACAGTGTACTCGACCAGAGTGCTCCTCTCCCAAAACCTGATATAAATGATCGTGTGGCCCAAAATTGTCAGGCTCCTGGGAATCAAGAGCCTCTAAAGCAGCCTGTTAAATATATTAATAGATTAATAACTTTCAAAATAGATATTCAACTTTGAAATAAACAAATAAAAACTTACAATATTTTCTTGGGTTGATTCATTTACCGCAGTTCCATATTTTTTTCTTCTACTTGAGCAAAACAATTTTGCTCGAGGGATACATCCTTCAATAGTCAACTTGTGCTTCTATAATGAAATTGAAACAATATAAAGTGAAAGTATAATCATATATTAAATATTCAATAAATCACATAATTTTAGTAGGAAACAATAAAAAGGGAAATTCCTAAAAAAAATTATAAACAACTATATCGTACCATCTGCCTCTTATGATATGACATAGTTGTGCGCCCCAAAGTGTGGAGGTATTGCTTTGAATCAATGGTATTTTTTTTTCAGAATATTCCTAAATAATGTTTAATAATAAATAAGATTATATTAATGAAAAATATGAAAACTCTCATTTAAATACCTCAAATGAGATTAATACCTTAAATTTGGCAGTCGCCCAATGGGTAATCATTTGACGATATTGCTCTATCGGGAAGTCATCCACGATATGTAATGTCTCTAACTCCGTGCCCACTCTCTCACACCAGCCAACATACTGGTCATGCTTATAAGCTCTCCAAAGCTCTCCTAACTCTTTTAAACGCGCTGGTCATGCACCTTCGCCATCAGGGAAGTTAAACTGAAGCTGAAACCCAATATATTAGTTCATATAAATAAAAAAAAATACTAAATTAAATCCAATATATTTTTTACCCATATTTGTGCCCACGCATTATCTTTGACTTCGTGTGGAAGATGTCTCCAAGAGAGAGGGCTGCCCATAATGATATCGGAGTATTTTGCTAGCGTCGCCAAAAAACCCCGCCATTCCTGCCCAGATTTCTCAATCATTTGTCCATAAATATTGTATTCAACCATCAACTATGTCTAGAGATTCCATACTGCACGCAAGAGAGTACGCCCCTCCCCCGCCTCCTATCTATATATGAATCTATTATTAAAGAAAAATAATATCAGTACAAGTTAAAATAAAATAAATTTTTGTATAAAAATTTGATATTATATAAATATACCTGTGGTAGTCGGATCAATGGGAATCACTGGATGTGCATAAGCTGAAGGAATATCCTGTACAGGTGGAGTTTCCCTCAGTGTACGCTCCTCAGCCACATACTGTTTCACAGCAGGAGTCGAAGAAGGTGGAATATAATAGCTCAGAGTTAATGAACCAGAAGAAAAAGATGATGGAATAGACATCTGGCCAACTAGTAGTGTAAACATCAGAGGTATAAATATCCCGTGTGTACCTGAAGACATGCCAGGATCAAAATGGGGCGAAGAAGATACGTCTGTGGCAGTGGATCGTCTAACTCTCTCCCCCCGAGTCCTTGTACCATCGGCCTCAGTACTGGGACCACTAGATGATCATCCATCCCTGACACCACCCCCCCTCCTACCACTAGCCTCTCTACTGGGAGCAATATTAGGCTCCTCGTCATATATCTCTCGTCTAGGGGGTCGATCCTGAGAAAGTTTAACACAAAAGTAAACACATGATATTATAAGTTAATTGAAATATTTATATTTGAAATAAAATACTCAAAATAGGGATGAGTGGAGGAACACCCATCTGTACCATGCGATGATTATTATCTGGCATCTTTTTCCGTCGCCTCTCTTCAATGGGTGTCATTTCCTGCATTAAAAACAAATATGGAAGTAATTAGAAACAGATAACTAATGTGTAACCCAAAAATATATATAGAAAAACCATTCTGATAAAAAAAATAAAGTAAAAGAAAAATTATGGTGGTTTGAAGGTAAGTACTAGGATACACACTCTGAATGATGTAGGTGAAACATGTAGGTGAGAACACAACTGTATGATTCTATATATTTCCCACCACAAATTTGGGTTCACAATCAACTCTGATAATTGAGCTATTGGCGTCATCATAAGTAATAAACGGATTGCTTCCAATTTCAGTAGGGATAGTGTCAACTTCATCATCACCATCATCAAAAACATGTTTGGGATATACTTCAATAATTACACTGAATTTAGGATGACGATGATCTTTGACATAAAAAACTTGTTTCACCATTGATGCCAATACATATGGTTCATCGGTGGAAATAGTGCGAGTCATGTCAATAACTCGAAATCCAAAATCATCAATAAAGGTGCCTTGCCTCATCATTGAATCAAACCATTGACATTTCATCATCGTGACTTGACCATGCGAGTAATAATCCAAAATTATTATTTTCTCCACGACTCCATAATAAGCAACATTTTCAGAATGAGGTCTAGTATCCGATGAAATGGAATAATAGTCTGTTGTGGCAGTTAACATAACACCATTATGTTGTGTTCTCATGTTTCTTGATCGTTCAGTGATAATAAATTTGTATCCATTGATCACAAGTGATTTACAATCACAAACCATGGTATTAGGACCAAAAGACAAAGCTATTATTTCCTCAGAAACAGATTCTGCAGGCAAACTCGATACCTGAAATATAAAAAAATAGTAAAGTTAATTAAATATTTTTTTTATTTAGTTATTACAGAAATATTTTCACCTTCAATTTCAACCAAGAAGAAAACCCTTTGCTATGAAAAGTCTCTTTCCTTATCAAATATAAAGAACGATACTTTCTGAATATCAATTCCTTATGTTCCCTATAGATAAAAATAATAATAGTTTAACAAACATTTAAAATTACAAGAGATAAGATAAGAGATACATGTACAATTTACTTACTTGATATACTCATCTAACAAATCACAATTGAATAACACTTTGTGATGTGCCATCTATCGCTCTTCAAGGCTTAATGTCATCAATGTATATGATCCCGAAATTCCTCCTGTCTGAGTAAGTGATGGAAAACTGGGTTCAATTTTCCCATATTGTTCTTCTTCATTTCTCATTGGTCTGTTTATTCTCATAGTAAGATCAGACAAATACATTGCGCAGAAATACATACATTCTTGAGCCAAGTAACCGTTCACAGTAGAACCTTCGGGATAATTCTTGTTCCGAACATATGATTTCAATGTGAACATGTTTATTTCAGTTGGATACATCCAACAGAAAGCAACGGGTCCCCCAAGATGTATTTCGGTCGGAATATGGACAGTCAGATGCAACATGCATGTAAAAAATGATGGAGGGAATATTCTCTCTAACTCACACAAAATTAAGGGTGTCTCTGCCAACAATTTTTGAAAGAAGTATTTGGACAACCTCTTAGCACAAAGATCTCTAAACAAATAGCACAACTGAATAAATGAGACTCTAACATTATTGTACAAGAGATGACGGATTTCTATTAGAATCAACTCATGAAAAAGGATGTGATAATCATGAGTCTTCAAAGATTTCAGCTCTAACTCTTTTCTGTTGACCCGTTTTGATATATTGCTTGAATAGCCATCAGGAATGTTAATAGTCTCTAGAACTTCCAAAAATTGATTTTTTTCAGCAGGTGTCATCACATAAGAAGCACATGGAACTTCCAATTTATTTTCACTGATACAGACAGGATGCAATTCTGGTCTGATCCCCCAATCTACCAAGTCACGCCGAGATCGTAAATCATCTTTTGTCTTCCCCTTAACATTTAGAAGAATCGAAAACAACATTTCACATATATTATTTTCAATGTGCATTACATCTAAGTAATGACGTAACAAGTTGGTTGACCAATACGACAACTCAAAGAATATACTCTTATTCTTCCAATTGTAATAGGTATCATTGGAAAATTTTTTCCTCTTTCTATATTTCATTACACCCTTACCAAATGAATAAATGAAATCTTTCAATTCATTAAGCACCTCAGTTCCAGACATACGCTGAGGTGGATCGTCATTCTCCATGGTATTGTCAAATCTTCGACGATTGTTTCTATATGGATGGTTCATTGTCAAGAATCGTCGATGTCCCATAAAACTAAAACTACGATGATATTTCAGTCTTCTCGATCGAGTATTCTTCATACAAATAGGACATGACAATTTTCCTTTTGTGCTCCATCCAGACATCATTGCATAAGCAGGAAAATCATTGATCGTCCACATAAGCGCAACACACATCTGAAATATGTCTTTCGAACATGCATTGTATGTGGGCACACCCACATCCCAAAGAAGTTTCAACTCTTTTATTAAAGGTTTCATGTATAAATCTATATCATTTCCAGGATCATAAGGGACAGATATCAGTATACTCAAGAAATTTTAAGGCTTTTTCATACACAACCAAGGGGGAAGGTTATAAATGCGTATGAAAACCGGCCATGTGATGTGCGAAGTAAGCATCTACCCAAATGGATTAAAACCATCACATGAAAGACCCAGTCTCACACTACGCATGTCAGCTGCAAATTCAGGATATCAAGCATCAAAACTCTGCCATGCAAATCTATCTGTAGGGTGAACCAACTCTTCATTATTCTTTTTTCTCTCAGTGTCATGCCATCGCATTTTTATGGATATTTCATCATACATGAAAAGGTTCTGTAATCTGAGGATCAATGGAAAGTTCCACATTACTTTTTGTGGCACATGAGATGGTGTTCCATCATCCTTTGGCTTCCATCAGGAGGTTCCACATTTGATACAATCATTTCTTTCAGTAGTTTCCTCCCAAAATAAGCTGCAATCATTCGGGCAAGCATGATTTTTTTTGAGAATCCAAGTTCATCAACTAACTTCCATGCCATATAGTGGTTTGAGGTAATATCTACATCATCTGGAAGTAAGTCCTTCAAGAAGGTAAGAATGTAATCAATTGCAGTATTTGAAATCCCGTACATAGTTTTCCCATGAAACAATCGGATTAAAAATTCCAACTTTTTCATTTGACCACATTGATGATATACTGGAGTCGTCGCAACATCATTCAATTTTTTCTCCCTATCAACATCATCATTTTCATTGGACGCATCATGTGTTCTTGTATCGAAATCTTGTTGGCTGGACATCCATTCCTTCTCATGATGCCGAATAAATGTAAACCGATCATATATCAAACTCTCCAATTCAGTCCTATCATTTGAATCATCAACATTTTGAGATTCCATTTTCTCTCCATTGTGATACCACACATAATAGTTTGTTTGGAAACCATATTTGGTTATATGATAGCTAACTGCTTCACGACTCAACCAAGGTCTTCCAACACAATTAAAACATGGGCAGTGTATGCGACCACTATCTGAAGCCTTGTCAAATGCAGAATCTAGAAAGCTGTTCAAATTATTTTGAAAATCGGTTGAATTCCGATCAGTTTCGTACATCCAACTTCTGTCCATTCTATAAAAAAATTGCAATAAGTCATTTCAAAGAAATTCAATAATATTGAAGTTTAATCAAAAAAATATTTATGTAAATGTCAATTGTTTACTTTATATAAAATCATAACTGACACATTACTCTATATGAGAATCATATTATGAAATACAAAAAAATACAATGTATATAATAAAATAAGATACAGAATTTATAATGCCTATATTCAAGGATTTCCCAGTAAGATATTGTAAGTGGATCAAGGAATACATAATCCTTAAGGATCTTGTTGGGAGTACATGAGTTTTATACTTTAACTTCTTCAGGGAAATCAGGATGAGGAGTAGGATGAGGGCCAGGGGAGTGGCGGGACTGTCCAAGGGGGGTGCGGGGTGTCCAGGGGGTGCGGGGTGTCTAGGGGGGTGGTGGGGCCGTCTGAGGGGTCAGAGGTGTCCAGGGGGTGGGGGCTGTCTAGGGGGTCGGGGTGTCCAGGTGGGCAGGCTATCCGTGGGGGTGGTCAGGCTGTCCAAGGGGGTAGGGGAGTCTATGGGGGGTGGGCGGGCTGTCCAAGGGGGGGTGAGTGGGGTGTCCAGGGGGTGGCTGGGGATGTCCGGGGGGTACAGGGTCTCCAGGGGGTGGGAGGGCTACCCATGGGGGTTGGGGGGGGGGTGTCTAGGGGGTCTGGGGTGTCCAGGGGGTGGGCGGGCTGTCCAGCGGGTGGGCGGGCTGTCCATGGGGGGTGGTCGAGCTGTCCACGGGGGTGGCGGCGTTGTCCAGTGGGGTCGGGGGGTTTCAAGGGGGTGGGGGGGCTTTCCAAGGGGTGGGATGTCCGGGGGGACGGGGTGTCTAGGGGGTGGTGGGCGGGTGTCCGGGGGTGGGGTGGGCGGGCTGTCAACAAGGGTGAGGGGTTGTCCAGGGGGTGCGTGCTGTCCAAGGGGAATTGTCAAACCTTTAATAGATGTGTTCTTTTGAAATAGCATAGATTCTTCTACTGGCATGTCAGCATTAACCAAACATAATTTCCTACTACCACAGAACCCTATGATAAATATAGATAAATCTGGGAATTCAATCCTAATTATTGAATTCTTTTTAATTTTTTAAGTATCTTGATATTAAAACATTATACTTAATTTATAGTAATGAAATTCCTCAGAAGTATTATTACCTATGGGTCTATCACACACTCAAATCCTTAGAATATTTTTGGGGATCAATGACAACCTATAAACAGGTTTTATCATCATCATTGTTTGAATGAATTGGATTCCTAACAGATATCATCACGAGCTATAATAAAATGTTTTAACCATATTCTATTGATTTTTTTGGTTATGATCACTCAAATGAAAGGATTCACTAGTACAAATTCTATAGAACATTCCCTTTATTATAAGTGACTTTTTCTTCATTTAATAGGGATGATAACTCATCCCAAGGCGCACACTCAACCCACTATTGAAGATGAGTTACAGATATAGCCAAAAAATACATTTACCAGGCACCAAAATGAATATAGAGGAGAATGAAACAACTTAAAATTATGTTAAAATAGATTTACACTAGATGTATGTGTGATGATCTCTCTAGTCACAGTCACACACTTCATTGGAAATAGTAATATTATCTAAAAAATAAATTAATTATTGGTGTTAAATGACATGGTCCTTTTGTAATGTAATCCCCCCTATACCAGAAAAACTATGTATTATCTATACATTTAGGCTGTTATAAATTATAAATAACCCATGAATGTCATTTTACATCTCACATATAAAAACATTCTACCAAACAAATATAATTCATTTCAATAGTTTAACAACATGATAGGTTCTACATGAACAAATGTGTTCTAGCTCTATATTTCACTATCATAGTTTCACACCAATTAGTACATTCTATTGGATCATCATCCCTATGAAGCCAAGTATATAATATCCCATACAAGTAATTTTCTCTAGAGTTTGATTAAATCTTATGACTATTAATATTGCTAATGACTTCTTGATTCATCGATCAATGATTAATAATAAGGTTCATGTAACCTTCTATGTTTTCAACCATTCCCTAGGAATGTATAACTCACAAAATCAATTAATTCCCTGAATCTATAACCCTTATGTAGTTTCAATTTATAAAATGAGGACCCATAAATCATTGGTGTCATTTTATAAAAAAGAACTACCACATGGTATGAATGGTATCATAATGACACCTATATGTTGAAAATATTCATATAGAATTAGAAATAATTTTATGTTATTAGGTTGATAAATCTACCTATAGAAGAATTTAATCATACCTTAAATGAAGCTCAAAACAATGAATGTCGCGTTATGGTTTTTGCATTGACATTATAACACAAATGATATTCCATGGGAAACTAATTAATTAACAAAATATTGGTTCATTTCCCTACTTTTCACGGTGAAATCACATCAAAATCCAAACTTAAAACTAAAATATTAGATCAATAACAACAAAAACAAGGTAGCATATGTGTATAAAGAATAAAATACCTGATTTGAGATGATTGAGATGGTTTTTCACCTGTTCGGATGGGGGAATTCGCGAGAGGATCATAGCGCCAATTTAAGTTAGGGTTCTGTGAAGAATGGGGAATAGAAGCGGCCCAACTGGTTTTGGGGAAAACCTTTACCAACAGTTTTTAAAAACCGTTGGCAAAGGGTTCTTGAGGCCACCCTTTCCCAACGGTTTCATAAAACTATTGGGAAAGGGTGACTTAAACACCCCTTTGCCAACGGTTATAGTGAACCGTTGGGAAAGGGTTCCCTAAACCATCTTTACCAACGGTTTAACCAAACCTTTGGTAAAGATCTGTGGGTAAAAATTCCATTTCCAGTAGTGTTTCCGTTCTAGGGGCCCAGATGGAATTACGCTCGTTCCAAACCTGGACGTTTTCCAACATTGTCGAAAGCTCACTTAGAGTATCTTAAAAGGACCACCTCGTCACAAGGGTCCCAGTGACACAGAGGGCGTGTCGTTCGGACGCACAGTTAGGAAGTTATTCACATTTAAGTGAAACGGGCACGACCCGCCATGCCCGGTGGGCTGGCGGGTCGGCCCGTCCTGGCTCGGTGGGTCCAACCCGGATGGGGGGGTCGACCCAGCCTGGCGGGGTGCGTTCCAGCCCGCGGTTGGCCGCGGCTTGGCCAGCTGGCCGAGCGGCACAGGGGGGAGTTCATGAAACGACGACACCACCCCTCCTGCTCAGCCGGCCGGTCTCCTTCAGCACAAGCATCCCACATGGGCAGACCTCTGTTCCTCCACATGCGGCACCAGCAGGTGCCGCGGCTCTATTCAGCCCGGTCGGCCGCCTATCGGCCGGTTCTCCGCTGAAGCGGCCCATGGAGCGCGGCACGTAGAGCGTGGGCCGAGGTTCTCCACAGCGTGGCGCCAAAGGGGCACTGCGGTTCTCCATCCCGACAGGCAAAGTCGACCGGTTCTTCTTCATCCGAGTGGCCCGGTTGTGGGCCGCTGTCTCCTCCACCCATGTGGCACCCAGTGTCGTAGTCCTCTAACGGGCTGGTGCGCGGCTGTTGTTGCCACCGCCGCCTTCGGTCATCACCGCCTCTTCCATCGCCGCCTCCATCGCGAATAAAAACAAGGATCAATGGAGGGTCGTCGGGTCGTGTTATTTCGGCCCGCGCCCTCCGCATTATGCGGTAACAAATGGTCATAGACGATCACTTGAATTCAACAAGAATGAAGGTATAATTTATTCAATTTAATTTATACAAACCCCCTACCTTGTAATGGATGTCGCACATCGACGAGCCGCGGAAGATGAGCATCGCGGTAGTCGAGCATCGTGGAAGAAGACATCGCAGAGAATGGTGTTGTCCTGTCAACGTTGGAGGAAGAGTCGTTGTTGTGACGTGTGAAGTGAATCCAAAGATGACTTATATTACTTGACGTCGGGGTGCGTTTGAGGAAGAAGCGTCATTGGAAGAAGTTCTTCACGTTCTTCGTCAGGGATGTTCTTCGTTGAAGGAAGGTGTTCTTCGTCGAAAAAGGAAGTTCCACCAAGAGTTTTTCTCCCAAGGTTTTCCCACGAATATTTGCCAAACAAATATAATAAAAAGGCCCTCCAATATAATAACATTTCTAGGAAATTCAAAACAATTCAAAATGAATTGTTGAAACCAAAATTAATTAATTATGGAAGCTTAATTAATTCAATTGGTGGGGTTGGTACAATCAATGGAGGGAGGTGGAGAGTTCACATTTATTGAGGGAAGTTGTCAAATTAATTAAGTGGTGTTAATAGGGAGTTTAAGGGATTTGAGGGGAGGTGAGAGGGTTTGGGTTCGTGTGGGACCCACCACACATTATCCTCTCATGAGAGGTTATGCGGGGGTGGGCCCCACTACCAACCTCCCTTTGGAGATTATAACCACCCACCAAATAAAAATATCTAATTCATATTTTTATTTATTTAAACAACAAACCCCCAAAATTAAATTCCACTCTCGACCAAACGCAACTACGGTAAATGTCTCCTTAAGAGAGTAATGGCGTTGTGAGTTCATCGGTGTCCTCATATTTCAATTCCGAGCACTGGTTCAAAAGATGTAAAATCCCAAATGTACGTTTACTGAACGTACCCGAAAAAAAGGTTGGAAAATTATTAACAGCCACCCTAGACCCACTGCGGTCGAGGTTAGGGTCTTCCTAGGTGAAACACGGCCCAAAGAACCTAACAGTACCCTCATATTTTTAATCCGAGTTACCGTTTAAAGGTTATGAATTTTATAATAAAATAATTGTCACTTAGTTATTTTATTTGAGGCCAAAAACTAACTTTCTCTGGTGGCCCTCGCTGACCCAAGTTAGTATCTTCTTAAAGAAAGCTTACCCTCACGAGTTCAGCGGTGGTCTCAGATTTTTAATCAGATTTACCGTTTGTGAGTTATAAGCATTTTACAAATAAAATAACTTTATTTAATTATTTTATTTACGGTTATTCCATTTTCGGGTTTTCTCACAGGAGGCTCACACCGACTAAACATAAGTCATGCCTAGGGTAAACCCGCTATCCTGAGCGCAACGGTGGCCTCAAATTTCTGATACGAGTAACCATTTAAGAGTTATTCCACTTTTTCAAGAAAACTGCATATGCATGATAATTTAAGCTTAACAAAACTTCAATGGATCATTCCAGGAACTCTGGGCCTTGGAATCGCGCACTGTCAGAAACTGCGGACTTGTAAATTTCAAAAGAATTTAAGAAAAAAATTTCCTTGAAATTTTCAGGTCTTTACATTACCCCCACCTCAGGGATTTACATCCCTGTAAGCTACAACACACACTAGGGAAACAAATGGGGGGTACTGAGCATGCATCTGAGCCTCCTGCTCTTATGTGCTCTTCTGAAGGTTCCCGTACTGCCAATGAATGTGCACCAGAGGAATCGACTGTCCACACATGACCCACTCCTATCAATCCTCAATCTCCACTGTAAACTTCATGGAAGTCACCCCATCATCGATATCTAACTCACTATGGTCGATGATGTGGGATGGGTCATGCACGTATCTCCTCAACTGGGATATGTGGAAGACGTCGTGCACCCGGTGAAACTGAGGTGGAAGGGCCAAACAATATACCACCTCACCTACCCTGCCGAGGACCTGGAAAGGTCTGATAAATCACAAAGATAACTTGTCGCCTCGGCCAAATCTCCATAGACCCCATAGGAATACATGGTCACCATCCTTGAACTCCAATGGTCTCCGTCTCCTATCAGCATAGGACTTCTGTCTGCTCTGTGTAGTCTTTATCCACTATAACGTTTCCCTTCCCAGGAGTATAGACTATCTCAAAGTTGTAGTCCTAGAGGAACTTGATCCATCGCCGCTGTCTCAGGTTCAGGTCCTTCTGCGAGAAGATGTACCTGAGACTCTGGTGGTCAGAGTAGACTGTAAAACGCTCACCCATCAATTAGTGCCGCCACATCTTCAAGGTGAATACCTCCTGCTGCTAACTCCATGTCATGGGTAGCGTAGTTCTACTCCTGCTATCTCAAATTCTGTGAACCATACGTGATCACTGCTCGCTCCTGTATCAGGACACACCCGAGTCCAGTCCTTGATCATTTCTGTAAACTATGTACCCAATGTACTTCTCCGGTAGCCTCAAGATGGGCGCACTGGTAAACCTCTGCCTCATCTCCTGAAAACTCTGATGGCATCTCTCTGACCACACGAAGGGTTTCCCCTTCTTCGTCAAAGATGAAAGCAGTGCTGCAACACTGGAGAATTCTGGCACAAAAGTAAGTCTGGGCGACTCCTGAGTGATCGACTGCACCCTCTTATTCAAGATTCCATCCTGTGATGCTAGGGTTTTCCTTTTTACCGACCAAGTAAAACCCCATCCTAATGTTTTTGATAAACCACAACCTTTTGTCTAATACAGTCAATATGTGTATGAACTGTGGTTGCCCAGTCCATACCAAAATTAACGTCGTAAGGACTCGATGCTGCCACCAATTGGTTCCAACCAAAACTCTCACCTCAAGGGTCATATCACACCATCGGCATAAGTGTGATTATCAAGTCTCCTTCTAAAGGTATCTCCAGATGTGAGGGTCAAGTCAATGGCTTAACCAAAAACTCTAGGTCTGAGACAAGATTCACGAAAGGAAGGAATGATTGGTACCGATGTCTATTGATACGACAACTATTAGTAGACACGTACCTCAAATCATTATTAGATCCCTTGGGTCACACTCCTTGACCGCATGCAGCTACTCTCTTCCCCTGCCCTCTAGCTCCATGAGCCTAGTGGGGACTACAAAGGTGGGTGGTTGTAAAATGTAGAAATGTTCACCACCTCATGCTGATCACCTAGTTCTGCTTCCACATATCCTACCTTGTAGATTCATTTGTCCTTAACACTTCCTATTCACGAAACATTTTACACGCTCAAGTCTCTAAGACCGACTTCAGTTTCATGCTTTCCAACTATTAACATTCACTGGCTGTATCTGCTCAGCCAATGAACATTCAACCACAAAGGTTCTCTCTAGCACCCTAACATAAGTAGGAATGCATAGAGGAAAAATTGTTGGCTCAGATATCCTTAAACACACCTCACTCAGAGGTTTGATCTCCAAAGCACCGATCAAATCATATTCATCGAGTACCAGGAAAGATCAGTATACCTCGATGAATAATCAGCTACCGACACGTCGTCCTACCGAAGCTGTATAAGTTCTATAAAACTCTCAGCCACCTCCTCAATCTAGTAATTAGCCACCTGTGGGTTGGGATAACCTCGTAACTTGAGGGATATCTGGTTCTGAAACATGTGTAAGGCACTAAGCCTATAAGTGTTCTCTACCAGTACTGCTGGTTACAACTGCTGACCAATAGGCAGTGGTATAACTGACACACTACCTGGAGGTACTATCTCGGTAATGGTCTATGTACTGAAACCTCTCCACTATGTGGACCATCCACATGGTCACTCACTGAAAAAGACAAGTATCTAAGATCAATATCTGCTCTACTAGTGTCTCAACTAGGCAAAAAACTCCAGTAATCGCCTCCATCCAGTCCTCTGCTGCCTGGGAATCTGTCTCGCCTCAAACCTCGGAGGCCTATACTGCTGGAACTCATGCAGCGCACTCAGTCGGCGTGCACCATCCGCCAGTGCGGCTGGTGGCATCTGCTCCCCAACAGGTGGTGGTGCTTCTGGTACACCACCCGAAGGTGCCAATATAGTAAGAGGGCCCTGCACCGAAGCCTCGTCGCTTGGTGGGACGTCATCGTGTACTCTCTCTCGGGAACCCTAGCTGGCTGTCTTCACAGTGGAATACTGATAAGGAATAGGTGTGCCATGGTCAATAAGTTATACCTGGTGAGATCACTGAAAGAGTTCACAAGAAGACTCTTGAAAACACACTCGCAATCAGTGTTTTTGTGCACTGAGTTGGAAATCAGATGTCAGGGTCCTAGTGTATGGATACGTCGGCCACCGCACCAACACTGGAATCCCTGGATTAAAAACCACACTCAATACTCTTAACACTATTGATTCACAATAAGACAGATCAGAGTCCTAAATTCTGCGGTAGAACCGACTCCTTTGATACCAATTTGTCACGAATCATCCTCGGGGCCTGAGCCGTGACTACCCCAAGCCCGCCTTCTATAGGCCAGGGGTTGGAGACTAGCACCAAAGGCGTAAATACCTAAGTTGGGAAGGAATTTCCTTTATGAAAGTAAACAAACACAACAAAGTACGCAACAGGAAGTAATCACTAAGTGAATACTGTATCGGACTCACACAGGATACAAGACCAGCTATCTCGAGAGTAATAGAGATGATCAGATGTAGTCACTGATTCATACAAGCTTTCGGACCCACACAGGATACAAGACCAGCTAAGCTATCGGACCCACACATGATACAAGACCAACCACTCTGTTGGACCCACATAAGATACAAGTACATAGGTCAAACTGCCGGACCCACACAGGATACAAGAACAGTAGTCATCGCTGTCGAACCCACGAAGGATCCTAGTATAGTAGTCATCACTGTCAAACCCACAGAGTATCCCAGTACAGTAGTCGTCACTGTCGAACCCATGGAGGATTCCAGTATAGTAGTCGTCGCAATCACACCCAGCTCTAGGGTTCCTGCACACAACACGCTCAATTCCGGGAGGGTCCACTCCTCAAGCAAAGGGGGTTGATACATCAACTAACATGAAGTCCAGATTTTATGTATCCCGAAGTTCCGTCTCATCAAAAAGGAACCCAACGCGACAGACGACGCGTCAATCGGACGCCCGATCTGAGAGTTAATGGCTTTTTCGTTCTAGGGGCCCGGTTGGAATTACGATCATTCCAAACCCGGCCATTTTCCAAAGTTGTCCAAAACTCACTTAGATTATCGCAAAAGGACCGCCTCGTCACAAGGGTCCTAGTGCCAAAGACGACGTGTCTTTCGGAAACACGGTCAGGAAGTTATTCACATTTAAGGGAAACGGGCCCGGCACCTCATGCCCGTTGGGCTAGCGGGTCGGCCCATCCTGGCTCAGTGGGTCCAACCCGGCTGGGGGGTAGGCCCGACCTAGTGGGGCACGGTCTGGCGGGGAACGGCCTGGCCCGCAGCTGGCCACGGCTTGGCCAGCTGGCCGAGCGGTGCGGGGGGGGGGGGGGGGGGGGGGGTTCGTGATACGACGGTGCCACCCCTCCGGTCGTAGCCAGCCGATCTCCTTCAGTGTGAGCAGCCCGCACGGGCGGTCCACTGTTCCTCCGCATGTGGAACCAGCGGGTTCCACGACTCTCTTCATCTCGTCCGGCTACCTGCCAGCCGGTTCACCGCCGAATCAGCCCGCGGAGCGCGGGCTGCGGTTCTCCGCAGCGCAGCGCCAAAGGGGCGTCGCGGTTCTCCAGCTGGGCCGGCAAAGTTGGCTGGTTCTTCTTCGGCTGAGCGGCCTGGTTGCGAGCTGTGGTATCCTCCGCCAGCATGGCACTCGGTGCCACGGTCCTTTAACCAGCCATCGCCCGACCGCCGTTGCCACCACTGCCTTCGGTCGTCGTCGCCTCTTCCATCGTCACCTCCATCACAAATAAAAATAAGGATCAACAGAGGGTCGTTGGGCCATGTTCGTTTGGCCCACGCCCTCCGTGTTAGGTGGTAACAAATGGCCATAGACGATCACTTTCATTCAACAAGAACAAAGGTATAATTTATTCAATTTAAATTATACAAACCCCCTACCTCGTAATGGACGTCGCATGTCGACGAGCCACGGAAGTTGAGCGTTGCGGTAGTCGGGTGTCGCGGAAGACAGTGTCATGGAGAATGGTGTTGTCCCGTTAACGTTGGAGGAAGAGTCATTGTCGTGATGTGGGAAGTGAATCTGAAGACGACGTAGATTCCTTGACGTCGGGGTGCGTTCGAGGAAGAAGCGTCATTGGAAGAAGTTCTTCGCATTCTTCGTCAGGGATGTTCTTCGTTGAAGGACAATGTTCTTCGTCGAAAAATGAAGTTCCACCAAGAGTTTTTCTCCCAAGGTTTTACCGCGAATATTTTCCAAACAAATATAATGAAAAGTCCCTCCAATATAATAACATTGTCATGCAATTCAAAACCATTCAAAATGATATGTTAACACCCAAATTAATTAATTATGGAAGCTTAATTAATTCAATTGGTGGGGTTGGAATAATCAATGGAGGGAGGTGGAGAGTTCACATTTATTGAGGGAAGTTGTCAAATTAATTAAGGGGTGTTAATGGGGAGTTTAAGGGAGTTGAGGGGAGGTGAAAGTGTTTGGGTTCGTGTGGAACCCACCACACATTATCCTCTCATGAGAGGTTATGAGGGGGTGGGCCCCACTACCAACCTCCCTTTGGAGATTATAACCACCCACCAAATAAAAATATCTAATTCATATTTTTATTTTTTTAAACAACAAACCCCAAAAATTAACTTCCACTCTCTACCAAATGAAACTGTAGTAAAGGTATCGTTAAGAGAATACCGGCGCTGCGAGTTCATCGGTATCCTCAGATTTCAATTCCAAGCACAGGTTTAAAAGTTATAAAATCTCAAACGTACATTTACTGAATGTACCTGTAAAAAAGTTCAGAAAATTATTAACAGCCACCCTTGACCCACTGCGGTCGAGGTTAGGCTCTGCCTAGGTGAAAAACGGCCCAACGAACCCAACGGTACCCTCGGATTTCCAATCCGAGTTACTATTTAAAAGTTATGAATTTTACAATAAAATAATTGTCACTTAATTATTTTATTTGCGGCCAAAAACTAACTTTGTCTGGTGGCCCTCGCCGACCCAAGTTAGTATCTGCTTAAAGAAATATTACCTTCACGATTTCAGCAGTGGTCTTAGATTTATAATATGAGTTACCTTTTGTGAGTTATAAGCTTTTGAAAAATAAAATAACTTTATTTAATTATTTTATTTACGGTTATGCCATTTTAGGGTTTTCTCACAGGATGCTCGCACCGACTAAAATTAAGTCACACATAAGGTAAACCTGTCATCCTGAGCGCAACAGTGGCCTCCTATTTCTGATCCAAGTAACTATTTAAGATTTATTCCACTTTTTAAGTAAAACTGCATACACGTGATAATTTAAGCTTAACAAAACTTCGATGGATCATTCCAGGCACTCCGGGCCTCGGAATCGTGCGCCGTCAGAAATTGCGGACTCGTAAAATTCCAAAGAATTTAAGGAAAAAAATTCCTTAAAATTTCCGGGTATTTACAGATAAATCATGCATAAACTAGCTGGGATAAAACCCAAGGTATAGATAAATTAGAATAAACATATACATAATTGTAATCATGGGAATTTCTTAAACATATTTAGAACCAATCCCTTGATATAATCAGTTTAGACTCACCTTTCGGTCTATGGTGAATCTCCAGAGTCAATAACCAACTGGATTATCTAAACTAGCCTCACCAGTTGCACAACCCACTTAGCCTCTCAACAGATCTAGGGGTACCAACCAGTCTAATTAGGGTTAGACAAAAACCATCACTCGACCCTTAAGATGATGCCCATGAATCCCATGATAGTAGTATGAAGATAATGAGGAGGTTATCACACATGTGGCATAAACCAATAACCCACATATGACACCATGCTTGCTTAACCCAAACTTTGACTCCAACTATATGAAGTTCCTCTCCTTTAAGGGACAACCATTGACGTTTCCATCGCACAATGAACCATCCAAAATTTCCAGCCGGGCCTACATGTCACATGAGTTTCAAAACCACTTTCCAAAACACTAAAAAGTACCAACCATGCCTTATAATTTAAAAATAAAATTCCATTTTCAAAACTATTTCCAAAACAAGATAAAAACACACACACTTTTTAAATGGATCCAAACAGTCCTTTATGTCATTTAAAAAACAAACAAAACCTCAAGATGCCAAATTGGATGAACTTTAGGAGTCACCTTTAAAAACCACATTTGAAATCATTTGAGAACAAAGGAACCATTTGTAAAACATATAAGATACATTAGTGTTTTATAATAACCATTTTAAAAGGATTAGGATGAGGATAAGAATAAGGGATAGGGAAAGTGTTTTGAAATCCAGGGTTTGAGGTGAACTTCATTACGAAAGGCCATTATCATTTGTGTTCCCATCAATATGTGCACCTATGCACATATGGATGTGCCTAAATCTAATGAAATGTTTTTTAGAGATCAATAAAACACCAAAGTTCTTAATGAATGAAACACAAGATTCCCACAACCAATTTCAAGGATTTATACACAAGCATCAAGCATTAAAAAGGCACCCAAACAACACACCCAACTCAATTCCACATGTAAACCAAAACACTAAAACCAAATAAAGTAAAAATTCAATCCAAAACACTCAATTTAATTACTAAAAACCAATTTTTATTTCATAAAACACCTTTCATACACACACACATAGATATATATATATATAGTCATAATTAAATAAATCCTTTGAAAATCCATTTTTCACAAAATCACCAACATGAAAACAAGACAATAAATAAATCAAACACATCATAAGTATATAAAAAAATTAGATATTTTATTATAATGATAAATCATTAAATGGTAGAACCTACCTTAATGGTGTGCACATTCAATGAAACCCTCGAAGAAGGAAAAACTAAGCCTAAGGAGAAAACTGCACACCCTAACATCCAAGAAAACACAATCAAACATCACCCCTATCCCTAGTGTTTTTTCAATAGGGATACAAGACAAAAGAGAACCAATAAATGAGAGAGGGAGAGCATAAGAGTAAAGGGATACATTTGATGATTAAATCATGAATAATCACTAACCTTTGGTGAGAAATCACCCAAAAAGTGTCCTAAGATGAAGGAGAACAAAGGGGGGGGGGATCTGGTTGATAACCAACTAAGAGGGGTTCAAATGGGAGGTAGAATAACATAAAAAATGTTTTTAAAATAAAATTTATTTAGGTTTTAATGGTATGCATGGTTTTTCTTCACAATTTTGTAAACCATGCACAAACCGTGCGAATGCTACTAGATACATTTTTTAAACTTATAGATTTAAGTTGCATGGTTTGGGAAAACTATGATCAAATCGTGTGACCTTAAAAATTGATGAAAACCCCTCAAATGAATCCCAAAGAACTAGGAGTGTCCACCCAAATATTATTGAATGAGTTAAACACAATGAAGTGACATTGTGTGTGTGAAACAATCCTCACCATGCCACTTTCACCCCATGCATTTCATACTAACCAAGTATAGGACCAGAAACCACCAAAAACCTACAAATCTAAAATAAAAACTCATAGAAACCTCAAACTAAACCTCAACAGAAAATATTAATAATCCAAAAGAAAATAAAAATAAAATAAATAAAATAAAACCAAGTTTGAGGGTGACAATTATCCCCACCACAAAAACTTTATGCCACTAGAAAGTCACATAGACAAACAAGGAACAAGAATCAAACCCAAAACAAAATGAGGAGAAATAAAAGCACAATCCTTAGTATTAACTTTAAACTCCTCAAGTCACACCCGACTAAACTTAGGGTAAACCACAATAAGATCCATTGTTGGTATCCCCACCATTTAAAATTCCGCCTATATGGATCAAATCCTCACATAAGGGGCCCAATGGAAAAGTTCAATCCAATCATCAGGCTAAACAAAAATTCATCATTTCTATAAGATATAATAACCTATGAAATAATAAAAACCCAAACCAAAACTAATCCACTAAAAGGATAACCATGTAATGATTTACATCCATAAATCACTAATTTTTAAATTCTAGGAATACCAAGTTACTAATATCCTTAGAAAAACAAGGTCTTCAAATACAAGGAAAACTACAACAATAAGAACTTAAACCATCCCCACTCTGACTTTGGGGTCAAAATATATGCCAAAAACCCCAATACACAAAAAATTCTAACCGCATGAAGAGTTTTACTCTGCAGCCTATGGATGGAGCCCTAGTTCCATGAAGTATTTATTTCCCCATAGCTAGGAGCTAACACCCTCCATTTGAAACTTTCTCTTATAGGATCACTGCTTTTAAAACTTCTCTAGGTGACCCAAATGGACACACCACTGAAAATAATTTGGAGGATTATGAAAGGATGGATTCGAATACCCGAACTGGCCACACTGAAAGTACATGAGTGAATGGTCCGATAAACAATAAACATGAACCGATGGAGGAGACTCCATAGAAATAGGTTCATCTGACACAAACATATCACCATATGGGGAACCTTCATGAGTACCAACTACCACTAATGATACTTTATAAACCAACTCAGCTAGAAAAGACTCATCCACTAGCTTCTCAAAAAAACCTCCCCAGATGAGAGGACTCTCTCCTTAATCTCCATAGGAAGACCCCATAAAAATAGAGGGGGTTTCATCTGATACTCTAATGCTATCTCCAGTGAAAAGGAAACTAGATCTTAAAGGTGGTAAACATAGTCCTTCACCATCATCTTACCTTTATGAATACATAATAGCTACACTACCTTATTCACCTTCACCTCCTCAAATTTAACTATCAGATAAAAGTGGTCCTAAAGACTTACCAGGAAATTCCAACTTACAATGATGGTGGGATGAACACATTTCACTAATCCAAACCCATACCCTCAAAAAAACATAGAATAACTCACACCTTTGCAACTTCCAGAGTTCCCAATGATCTGAAGACACATTTGACTTTTTCAAGCCACTATGCAGCCTCTAACAGACCTCTATCACCATAGAAGACTAGAAGAAACTAATAAGAACCTAACTCCACCACCCCACTAGGAGTCTGGGTAGGGTTAAAAACTGGAGGTGACCCACTAGAAACCTTTGGGATATTTCTAGTAAGCATACTCTAATAATAAAATAAACACAAAATTGAATAAAATTATAACAAAAATTAAACCAAATAGGACATCCCAAACTAAAACACCAAGATTATAAACCAAACATCATGAAACAAAGACAAAATAATCTTTCAAAACCATGATTTTTAGTCCAATTTCAAAACCACCTTCTTCCAAGGCCACTTCTGAAAAATACCAAAACCGATTTTCAAATCAAATTTTAAACGCCAAGCTAATTTTTTTAAAAAGAAATACACCATATTCTAGAAATTCATTTTCCCCTTTTCTAAAAATCCATTTAACATTTTAAAATATATTCATGATAAGAAAAATCAATCTAATACATAACTAATAGTGAACACTTGAAATAAGGAACTAGTGGCCATGCATAACTTAGCCTCATGGTTTAGTGGACCATGCCCCAAGAAAGCACCAACCACTGGGAATATATTGATTCATGCTCTTGGC
Source organism: Viscum album (assembly GCA_963277665.1). Taxonomy (NCBI): domain Eukaryota; kingdom Viridiplantae; phylum Streptophyta; class Magnoliopsida; order Santalales; family Viscaceae; genus Viscum; species Viscum album. The sequence continues at coordinate 1,039,266,767 of OY728126.1, forward strand.
TACAAATGGGTCAATACTCAATGCAAGATCACTATAAAAAATTGGCTCACTTCCATTATCATCCCCTATCCACACAAACCAAAATAAAAGACTCAAATATTAGACTACCCCTAGTAACTCAAGGCTAAGGATGAGAAAGCGTTCATAAATTCCTTCTTGTACCTACCTATTGAGTTCTGAAAGTCCTAATATCCAATCTACCTAATTCCCTAAATAAAAAAGGGATCATATAATACCATTTTTTCATGAACTAGTCTATACTTTAATCTAGCTCGATAACTGACCCTATCCGTGATAAGGTCCGAGAGGCATTCCTGACCCTCCTGGGCTACCGACTAGAACTGAGAATCAAATATATCACAATGGGAGTGATTTATCCCAAAAAAAACTTGGATCAAATAATAAAAGTAGTGCACACAACACAAACCAATAATAACTAAACATAAGTAAATACAAAAACAAGATCCTAATATAACAATAATTTAAAAAAAGGAACTACAAAACTAAACTGAACCCAAAGTGAAATAGAACATGATATTTATGTGACCTATTGGTCACCACCAACCATAATACCAACCTTCTATAAAGGAAAACCCAAACCAGAAACCTGAAACCTAAAAACAGATCAGGTCTACTGATGTCGAGTGGTACAAGTAGGGTGTGAGCATAAATATCTCATTAGGTAAGCACCATAGAACCCATACATTTCCTTTCCCAAATTAGTACAAAAAAAATAGTTTTAAATACATGTAGAAAATAGGGTTTTATCATTTTAAAGAACCAAAAACATCTTTCTAGGAAAAACCTATTTTAGAAACAACACACATAAATTTCCTTTTAAAAATGGGTTTATATTTAAAAAATATGTTTACAAAACCATAACCCAAATAAGATACTATACAAAGAGATAAAGATCTATGTAAAAATTACAGGAAAATTGAAAAGGTAGGCATAAACTAGTAGAGATAAAAACCAAGGAGAAACTGAATTAGAATAAGCACATAAATAATAGTAATAATGGGAATTTCCAAAACATCTTTAGAAGGAATCCATAGATGCACTTAGTTCAGACTCACCTATCAGTGTATAGTGAAACTCTATAGTAAATAAACAACTATATTCTCTAAACTAGCCTCGCTAGTGGAACAATACACATGACCTCTCAACAGATCTAGGGGGAACCAACCCATCTAATCGGGTTCAACAAGAAAACTTCACTCAACCCTCTAGATGATGCCCAAGAATCCCATGATAGTAGTACGTAGAGAACGAGGAGGTCATCACATGCATGGAATAAAATAATAACCTAAAAGTGTCATCGTGCTTACCTAGTTGAAACTCTGACACCAACTATATGAAGTCCGTCTTCTCGGAGGGACAAACATAGAGGATCACATCACACAAGAAACCATCCAAAAGTGCCAATTAGGCTTACACATCACATGAGTTTCAAAACCAGTTTCTAAAACAACACAAAGTACCAACTAATTCTTAAAATTTAAAAAACCATTTCCATTTCCAAAACCATTTCCAAACCAAGATAAAAATATACACAATGCTGGAAAGGTTATAAATGGTCCTTTATGTTATCTAGGAACCAAACCACACATCAAGACTCCTAATAGTCCAAACTTTAGGAAACACCTTTAAAACCGAATTTTAAATCATTTGGGGACCAAGGAATCATTTGTGAAACATATAAGATCCATTAGGGTTTTATAAGAACCATTTAAAAAGGATGAGGGAAAGGATAAGAACAAGATAGAGGTAAAGTGTTTTGAAATTTGGGGTTTAAAGTGAACTAATTATGGAAGGACATTATCATTTTTGTATCCATATATATGTACACCCTGTGCACATATGTATGTGACCACATCCAATCAAATACTTTTTAGAAATCCATAAAAACACCAAAGGTCTTAATGAAAGAAAAAATAGTCCTATAACCAATTTCAAGGATTTATAAACAAGCATTAACCATTTAAAAGGCACACAAACCACACACCCAACTCAATTCCATTTGTAAACCAAAACACCAAAACCCAATCGAGGAAAAATGAAAACCAAACCACCCAATTTCATTCTTAAAAACCAATTGAAAATACATAAAACACCTTGAATACACATATATATAGGTGTAAAAACTCAAATTAGATGCCACTAAATTGGGGCTCCAAGCCGATGGGTTATGAGGCCTCAAGTGAGCCTCCCCATATTTCAAAGGATACCAACTATTAGTGAGGTCCTAGGAGGTGATAATGGGAAGAATATGCCCTCATATCAAAGTAAGAAAACAATGGAAAATATCTAAGTATCATACATAGTAGGAAGTAAATAAATTATGGAAGAAGTAAATAAATTGAAATAGAAAATTCCGTAATAATACATGGAAAATGCTATAAAATACCAAAAACCTATGAAATAAAAACAAAAATAGTCACCCACTGGGATGAACATACAAATACGGGAGTACAAAAGAAACTGGAATAAAATTACTTGACTATGATACCAACTCTGAGACAGACCACGTAACTGGTATCCAGTTGACATCGAACTGCAACAACAAGATCAGAAGAACCCACACGAGCAGATCTACTTGATCATGCAACTCTGGGCCTCAACCCTATCCACCATGAAACTGTGATCAACCTAAAAAAGATGACATAAGGTCTACAAGTACACCAAGGATCATGAGAAGGGGTGATAAATAATCTCAGTAGGGAAACCTGATGAGGAACCTATAAAATATGATTCTAAGAGTGTATGCAAAAGAAAACATGCTCAGCTTAGCTAAGACACAATTTAAAATGCAAGTACAACCCATATGTGAAACCACAGTTGAAACTAGGGTCTGTAATCCATGTCAACTGAGAAAGTTCCACCCTAGATGTCCATATCTATATAAATATACATGTATAGTCCCATACCTATACATATATAAAAAATATGGATATTCATGAGTATGTTAATGAAATAACATGAAACCAAATGACAGTTGATCCTTGGGTCTGTAATCCTGATTACCTGGACATCCTGTGAAATGGAATTGAGCTAGACATCGTGCCACCCAAGCCATGAATCATTAAGTAGATATTGGAGTTCGTAACCTCAATTGACATGTACCTGCTTCATCCAATACTAAAATTTTTTCTAATCAATCTACATTTCCACAGGGGGATACTCGTCCTACACCTGGGTTCACCCGTACTTGACTCTAATCACCAATAAGGATATTTTATAATGAAAGTCAATCCTGTAAAGAAGGATCCCATATACCAATGGTCAATTCTATGAATAAGGATTCTAGGGAGTACATCTGAACATCCTATAAATGGTTACTGAGTCAGTCTTCATGCTTCCTTGTCCATGTAAATCCATTCCAATGTCTAAGCCCTTGGTATCAGTCCATAGGCGGTCATGACATTCAAAACTCGGATAGTACCTAAGGGTTTGAACCTAAGGTGACCTATAAAGATAAATCACTAATGAGACACCCTAAAACAAACCTTGAGTATTTCAACTAATCAGGGAGAGAATAATCATCCCGATCATAGGCTAAGGAGAGCATACTCATCCCCACCACTCGAGAGAGCATAATCATCCATGAGTATAAAGGGTACCATACCTATAACTAATCATGGAGAGAATAATCATCCTAGTCATAGGACGAGGAGAGCATAATCATCCCCACCAAGTATCATCAGGTATTCTATGCCCGTATCAAGGAGTGAATAATCATCCTCGTTACTCCAGAGAGAAAAATCATACCCAAGTATTCATTACCAGGGACACCATGCCCATATATCATAATCATAGGCTCAACAACCGAATTATATAAAACACCTCAGTACATCCCAACAATACAGTAATAAAATATATAGGATCAATAGCCTAACCCTGGTTATTACCTCTAGGTATACCAGTAAATATAAAAAATACCATGACTCAAAAGATGGATCCCAGGTAAGTAAATATGGGCATCCCAACAAGCAAAACAGATCCCAAGAAGAATTTCTGAGCATCCCAAAAGAAAGAAAGATTCCTTGCATTTGGATTAAAAACCACCAACTTGGAAGTAACTATAGTAAACATCACTACATTAGAAATAAACCTATGAAAGATAACAAAGAGTGAGGGTGTTTGAATGCCTACACCCAACACTATTTCCATAGCCCCATGAGATTACAAGTTCAACATGGGTTCTAAGGTGACACCCATTACCATATATACCCAAACCTGATGTACTAGCTCAGGGTCAATCAAAAAATAGGCACCCACTATGTCCCTCAAGTCAAGACACTAAAGAGTCATCCTAAATGGGATCCTTGAGGTTTAAACACAAGATAATGCATATTAATTGGGATCCTTACCTGAAAAGGTAAAGGGAGGAATCCTATAGGGGATACTCGAATGAAAAGCATGACAGAGGAATCCTACTCAGGATCCTCATAATGGTATATAGGTAAGGGATCCTAAAAGGTACTCCCTAAGACAGCTCGTAAACAAAGTTATATCATTGGGGATCCTTGGCAACCAATAGGAAGATAGAGGAATCCTACATGGGATCCTCTTATTCAAATTTAAACAAAGGAATCCTACAAGGTATCCTTGAAAGCTACTAGTCTCATGTCCTCTTAGTCCAGAAGTTAACATCTCACAAGGGAGACATCCCTAAGAAAATTCTATAAAGGCACCTTTTATGAGAGATATCCCATGGTTCATCTCGAAAAAAGGTCTCAAACGAGGTTGGTTTGAACACACAACCTATAATTATCATTAAACTCTATCTCTTAGGATAAAACTGAATTCAAAATCCATAGGAAGAACCTATCCGTTTATATAGAATCCCCAAAACACTTATTAGGAGTCATGAGAATGCTCCATAGGTTTTAGTATCACGATCTATGTGGAAAACTACTCAGAATGGACTACTCTTACATCCAATTATGAGTCTGGGGAATAAAATAAGAAAATATCCTCAAAGGGTACCAAAAGAGGAGTAAATGGTGTGTAGAGACCATAAAAGACATGTACCCCCCCTAAATCTCTACTTGGGCATGTACCCTCACTGGCCTAGGCATGTAAATGCCCTGGGTACACGACGTGTAAGGCATGTACATGGAGTGTACCCAACACGGGGTACCTGTCCTTGTCCCTAAACTTACCTAGCCATGTAATTGGACATCCAGTATACATATACATAGTGTGATACTCACATAGGGTCTAGTCGTGTACCCTACACGACCATGTACCCCTACATGGGTAGACCTGTCCAACTAATCAACTACACAACCGAGTATCAGTACATTGTATGTATGGACCCATACACAGCGTGTACTCCAAAAAACTTAATATTACCCAAATATGATGAACACATGATGTGTTACCCTGAACCACTTGTTGTGTAACCTAGTTTTCCCAAAAGGAAATCCTCCAGATCACCAGAAACCATTGTTTTCACCCCCAAATCAACAAATCAGGCCTCTAGGGGATGTAAAGAAGAATAATAGGGATTTAAATTTATAAAACAAAAAATATATGGGGATCTATGCCAAAAATGTAAAAGAACCTACATTTGGGTAGAAACCTCCAAAGCTTCGCTCAAGTTGGTGGCCCACAGTTGTCGCACATCGATCCAACGTGTTGAGGGATTCGCAGTGGTACCTCCCTCAATATCTCCATCTCTTCCTCCATCTCCCCTTATACCTAGATCGAGAAACATAGGAGGATCAACATAAGAACCATATGTGAGAAGTAAGGAAGAAAAAATAAAAGAAAAAGAAAAGGAAGAAAATAAAGAAAAAGAAAATAAAAGAAAAGGGGCCCCCGACCGACATCGATGCTTGAATCAAGTTTATGCCTCACCTAGGAAAAACTCCCCATTCTAGACTCAATGGAAGAGATGGAATCTTAATCTGATGCTCTATTTGAATGTTACAACCGAACGAACCTATGTGAGTAAATTAATATTTAATTTATTAAATATTAAATATTAATTATTCCACTAAAATTCAAACATCTCATATTTCCACCAAATTCTTATCCTAGGGTAAACACCCTATTCTAGGACCAACAGAGTGGTTATAAAAATTATTTGAGATCATATACTTGGTTAAAAAGACCAATTTACCCCTTATAAGCATATGATAGTAAAAATACAAATTTATGCTCAAAACTACAGTCCAAAAAAATATAAGTCCCTACAAACTACCCACCACAAACCTCCTTGTCCCCGAGAAGCCTAGTGGTAAGACTGGAATCCATGATCTCAAATTGGGTATCTTCACAAAAAACTATTTGGACCATCCATCGACTAATCTCATAACATCAACAAACATATCCTACATAGAAGACATTTAACTACGACCGATCTGGTACTCCCCACCATAGGAATAACCTTATCATCACCTAAAAACCAAACCCCGAGCTCAAAATCCCATGGAAGATGCTGAATTTCAACTGAAAATGTGGATCACCACCCTTAAATAACCAATGGTTCACTCCCCACCATATGGCTTACCTTACCCCACTTCGAGTGCAGCCTCAATAAGTTTCTTCATCTAGAAAGTGTTTTTAAAATAAAAGAAGCTCGATGTTGGGATTTCACTCTCTTAGCATACTCAAGATGAGATCAAGATAGAGCATGATCGTCTCTAACAGGAGTACACTAAGATTACACAAAAGGGCTTGTACATCTCTCTCCAAGCCATGCTCACATCCTGTCAATACCTGACTAGGATTCATCCATGGGTCAACTGTCTTATAGTACCCCATTCATTCACAATGTCACCTATACCATGAAGGTACATTTTCCACATTAACCACAACTCCCAGGAAATAAGCCCATGGAAAGTCATGAAAACATCGGTCCTCAGCTCATACCCATCCACTCACCGATTAAGGATTTAAACGATACCACACATGACTAGTATGTAACTTTATCACCTGAATAACACTCCACCAAGTCATATATTACAAGGATAAGATGACTATACTTCATAACACGTCGGTCTCATTAAGACATAAGTTCTATTGGAACCCCACTTAAAAATCGAGCACCTCAACTATGCCAAGATTTATTCCATGACTGTCTATCACCAGACGTTGTTCCAGTTACGAGTGTCTACCCCTCACTATGACTATATTAGCAATAACAAAAACACTAATCAACCAGTCTAAGCACCCAAACTGTCCTTCTAGTCTAATCCAAACTTGAAAAACACAAACACCTAAGGTTCTTATCAAAATTTGAAGGCATCAATATTCCCATAATTCAAAACCTAAGCACCTACTATGCATTGATCTCAAAATGAGCATAAAACCAAGCTCATTGCCTAAAAAGGTGAATAAAAACACAGACCAAACTATCATGTAGGTTTTCCTTGAATAAAACAAACATCGACCTATAAGGGTCTGATTCAAAAATAAGGGCCTTTAGGTCTCCCACCTATCCCTACAGAACAAGTCTCACAATTGGGTGACAAGGTCTAACCACCTAGCCCAAAAGATCAAACCACTCTAAAGAAGGTAAATATCACAATGACCTATGAGGGTCAAAACTAAAAACATATCCTAAAAGGGCTCTAATCCTCTCTAAGCATCCTTATAAGAAGCTGCTCCCTAGAGGTCACAATACCAACATAGGAAAGAAACTGAACTAACACTCATTAGGCATCCGCATATGGTAATACCCCCTAGAGGTCTAGTTTATGAGAAAAATCTTAGTACATATCAGCATAATACTTAGTTTTCCAACTATATAACCACAAACTAATAAAAAACACCCTACAAAGGGTAAAATAGAAAGGAATCACATGCTATATCGACCTACTTGGCTCACTGCACCTCTCATGCATGAGGACTGAGTCATTAGCCTCAAAACCAAAACACCTCAATGTAGATCCACATAACCTACCATTAGAATGAAGTATATATATATATATATATATGTAATCCCAAAAGGCCTAAACCATCAGTAAAGTCACACACTAGTAGGCCTATATGATGTGAATTCTATATACCTAGTATGATGCATGTGATGCCTCTTGGATTTTACGGCCAAGAGTCAAAATATATCTCTAACCACTTTCCAATGGTAAAGAGTTAGAGATCCATATTAAATCATAATATCCACCAAAAATGTGCATCTCTCAAGGTGAAAATTATATACAACCGTAACATCGTAGATCAGAACAATAATCCCATACCCCTAGAAACTAGGACTTCTTACCAGAATAGGTATTATTAATGCACCGATATGATATCCATCACTAGTTCTGACAAATTACTAATACTTTTAACTACCATATCACAAATAGTAAAGATCAGGAAAAGAATAGCTCTGATACCACTTTGTAATGACCTAACCCAGATGCCACTAAACAGGTGCTCCAAGCCAGTGGGTTATGAGGCCTCAACTATGCCTCCCCATACGCCAGAGGTTTCCGAAAAGTAGAGAGGTCCTAGGAGGTGATAGTGGGGAGACTGTTCTCTCATATAAGAGTAATAAAATAATAGAAAATAGCTAAGTACGATACATAGTATAAAGTAAATAGAGTGAAAAAGCAATAAATAAACTGAAATAGAACATGCTATAATAATACATGGAAAATTCTATAAAATCCCAAACAACTATGCAATACATACAATAATGGTCACCCACTGGGCCAACAATATAGATACATAATTATAAAAGAAATTGAAATAAAAGTACATGGATCTACTACCAACTCTGATCTAGACTACCTACAGAGTCTCTAGACACTGTTGAACTGCAGCTGCTTGATCATAAGAACCCACATGAGCAGCTCCACTCGATCATGAAACTCTAGGCCTCATCCTTATCCACCATTCAACTGTTCTCAACCTAAAAAATATACATAAGGTATACATGTACATAGAGGTTCACATGAAGGGGTGATAAATAATCTTAGTAGGCCACCCTGATTAGGAACCTATAAAATATGCTACTAATAGTGTATTCAAAAGAAAACATGATCAGACTAGCTAATACACAACTAAAAAGGTAAGTAAAACCAGTACCTGAAACCAAAGTTGAACCTAGGGTCGATAATCCCTATCAACTGGTAAAGTTCCACCATTGATATCCATGTATATATATATATATAAATTTATAGACTCATACCTATTCATATATACATAAATATGAATATTCATGAGTAAGTGAATGAAATAACATAAATCTAAGTGATAGTCAATCCTTGGGTCTGTAATCCTGATCACCTGCACATCCAGTGTAAGGGAATTGAGATAGACTTCATGCCACTCAAGCCATGTATCATTAAGTCTATATCTGGATCCATAATACCAATCAATATGTACCTACTTCAACCAGCACCGAAAATGTCTCTGATCAATCTACGTCACCTTAAGGGTATACTTGTCCTATACCTAGGTTCACCCGTACTCACCTCCAATCACCAACAAGGATGCCATATACCAATGGTGAACCCTTTAAATAAGGATACCATATAATGATGTTCAATCCTATGAAGAAGGGTTCTAGGGAGTACATCCAGACATCCTATAATTGCTTACTGAGTCAGTCACCATGCTGCCCAAGTATTGTAAATCCAGTCCACTATCTGAACCCTAGGTCATGTTCTATAGGAGTTCATGACATTCGAAACTCAGATAGTCCCAAAGGTTCTAATCCTTAGGTGACCTATAGAGATAAATCACTAGTGAGATTCCATGCAACACCCCTCGAGTATCATAACTTATTAAAGAGAGTGTAATCATCCTGATCATAGGCCGAGGAGAGTGTACTCATCCCCACCACTCGGGAGAGCATAATCATCCACGGGTATAAAGGGTTCCATACCTATAATTGATCTGGGAGATCATGATCATCTGGATCATAGGCCAAGGAGAGCATAATCATCCCCACCAAGTATCACCAGGGAACCCATGAATGTATTGAGGAGAGCATAATCATCCTCATCACTCAGGATAGCACAATCATCCATGAGTATTCATTACCAGGGATGCCATGCTTAACAACTAAATTCCAAGAACCACCACTGGACATCCCAACAATCTAGTAATAAAATATATAGGCTCGATATCCTAACCCTAGGTATTACCTCTGTTTATACCATTAAATATCAGAAATAAAATGGCTCAAAATCTGAATCCTAGGAAAGAACATTTGGGCATCCCAATAAGCATAACAGATCCCAGGAAGAATGTTTGGGCATCCCAAAATAAATAAAGATGCCTCACATCTGGATCAACATCCACCAACCAGGAATCACCTCTGGTAAATATCCCTACATCAACAATAAACATGTGAATGATAATAAAGAGTGAGGGTGGCCAAATGCCTACACCCAAAACTACTACCATAGCCCCATGGGCTTACAAATTTAGTGTAGGTTCTATGGTGACACCCGCTACCATCTCTACCCAAACCCATCGTACTAGCTCTGGGTCATTCAAACAACAGGCACTCAATGGTTCCCTCAATTCAATACACTAAAGAGGCATCCTAAATGGGATCCTTGAGGTTTTAACACAACAGAAGTCATCCTACATAGGATCCTTAGCTAAAAAGGTAAATGGAGGAATCCTATAAGGGATACTCAACTGACAAGCATGACAGAGGCATCGTACCTGGGATCCTAGAAATGGTATACAAGTAAGGGATCCTACAAGGGACTCTCTAAGACAACTAATAAACAATGGAATCCCTAAGGGGATCCTCAGTAGACACTAGGATGATAGAGGCATCCAACTTGGGATCCTTTTGTTTAATCTTAAACAGAGGAATCCTATAGGGATCCTTGAGAGGTATTGTTCTTATATCCTCTTAGGCTAGAAGGGTACATCTCATAAGGGAGTCATCATCAAGGAAAATATACAAAGGAATTAGTCATGAGAGATAGCACATGGATCATCTCAGAATAAGGTCTCAAACTAGGTTAGACCAAATACCCAAAAAACCATTCCCATTCAAGTATCTCTCTTAGTAGATGACCAAATTCAAAGCTAGAAGAATAACCTCCATATTTAGATAGAATCCCCAAAACACCCATTAGGAGTCCTCAGAATGCTCCACGGGTTTCACCATTGTGATCTATGTGGAGAACCGCTCATAATTTACTAATATTACATCCAATTACAACTCCAGGGCATAAAACAGGAAATGATCCTCAAAGGGTACTAAAAGAGGAGTACATGACGTGTACACCAAAAGCCGCACATGGGAATGCACTCTCACTATCCTGGATGTGTAAATGCCCCAGGTACACGACATGTAAATCAGGTACATGGAGTGTACCCATCATGGGGTACCTACCAATGTCCCTCAATTGGTCTAGTATTGTACTTGTCTATTCCGTGTACTTCAACATGGTGTGTTACCCACACGGGGTCTGGTCATGTACTCTACACGTCCATGTACCCCTACACGGGTAGACCTGGATGAGTACTTAGCTACATGACCATGTACTAGTACATGGTGTGTATGGTCCCATACAGGGAATATACTCCCAAAAACATCTTCTTCCCCAAATGGAAAGAACACAGGGTGTGTTACCATGAACCACACACCATGTAACCCAGTTTCCCCGAATGGAAATCCTTTGGATCACCCAAAACCTCTGTTTTCACCCTGAAATTAATAGATCAGGCCTCTAGGGGCCATAAGGAATCATAACATGGCCTTAAATTTAGAAAACAACAAATCTACGGGGATCTACAGTGAAAATTTAAAAATGCCTACCTTTGGGTGGAAATCACCAAAGCTTCGCTCAAATCTATGGTTTATAGTCATCACACGTCGATCCAACATGTTGAGGGCTTCACAATTGTACCTCCCCTATCTCTCCCTCTCTTCCCCACTCTCCCTTTCACCCTCAGTAGAACGGTGTAGGAGGACCCACAGGAGGATCATACATCATAAGGAAAGAAGGAAGAAAGAAAATAAAAAGAAAAGGAAGAAAAGAAAGAATAGGAAAATAACAGAAAAGGAAAAGAAAAGAAAAGGGGGCCCCAGCCAACCCCAGTGTCCGACTCAATTTTATGCCTTTACTAGGAAAAAATATCCATTTATGACTCAAAGACGGAGATAGAATCTCAATACAATGCTCCGTTGAAATGTTATGACTGAACAAACCTGTGCGAATAAATTAATATTTAATTTATTAAATATTAAATATTAATTAATCCACTAAAATTCAAATGGCTCAGATTTCCACCAAACTCCTATCCTCGGAAAAACACCCAATTCTAGGAATAATGGAGTGGTCATAAAAATTATCCAAGATAATATTTTGGGGTAAAAGACCAATTTATCCCTTACAAGCATCCAATATAAAAAATTCCAATTTCTTCTCAAAACTACAGTTTGGAAAAACATGAGTCTTTACAATAAGTATAGTTAAAGAAATATTTTGAAAACCCATTTTCATCAAATCATCAACATAAAAAAACAAAAATAAATAGATCAAACACATCACTAAACATTACTATTATAGATTTAATTATAATTCTTAAACATCAAATGCTATTATTCAAAAAATAAATGGATGGAAACACCAACCTTAGTAGTGTTTGCATGCAATGAAACCCTCAGAGAAGAAATAAATAATCCCAAAGAGAAAACTAAACACCCTAAAACCTAAGAAAACACAATCCAACATCATCCAACTGCCCCTAAGTTTAATCTAAGAGGGATCCAAGCCAAAAGATAACCAAGTAATAATAGAGGGGGAATAGAAGAAGAGGAAATGGATATATTTGATCAATAAATTAGTAAGAATCACTAACATATTGTAAATAATCACCCAAAAAGTGTCTTAAGATAAAGGAGAATGAGGGTGGAATCCTCTATTCGATACCCTACTAAGAGGGGGTCAAATGGGAGGTGGAATCACTTAAATCTGGTTTCTAAAATAAAATTTATTTAGGTTTTAATGGGATACATAGTTTTGCTACATTGTTTTTGAAACCATGTGAAAACCATGAAAATACTGCTGAAAATATTTTTTAAACTTGAAAATTTAAGTTTCATGGTTTGGGAAAACCATGCTCAAACCGTGTGACCTGCAAATTTCCTAAAAACCCTAAAATGACACCCAAACATTAGGAGAGTCCACCAAAAGATCATTGAATGGGTTAAATTCAATTAAGTGGCATAGTTGGTGTCACAAACTCCCCAACATGACACTTTCTCCTCATACCTTTCACTCTAACCATGCATAGGGACACAAACCAACCAAAACCTCTAAAACTCAAATAAATACTCATCGAAACCTCTACCCAAAACTCAACAAAAAATATTAATCTTCGAAAAGAAAAGAAAAATAAAATAAGAAAAAGAAAATTGGGGTTGAGGTATGATAAGGAGAGTTTTCATTTTTAACCTTTTATGGTTTAACATGAAAAAAACACTTCCCCATTTTATTACCAGTAATTAGAAAATCATAACTAATGACATCAGCAAAATTAAGAACATCTTCAGAATCAGATGACCCATTCTTACTAACCCGCTGTGAGTCATAAGAAGTCTCTCCAGTATATAGGATGCTGAATATTTGAGTTATAGGAACATCAATCATGGTAGTGCCACTTGAATCTAGAAAAAATCCCTTATTAGAAGCCTCAATATCAATGCCCTTAAGATACACATCATTGAAATCAGTTGAATAAAATAAATCAATTTTATTCAACCTGGTGCCCAAAACAACATCAATAAATGTGACACAAGCATGAATTAGAGAATACCTAGCATGGAATAAAAAACTTCTCTATCCTAAACTACCTATTCTTTCCCACATTTTAGACCAACAATTCCTACTTTCTCATTGAGGTTTTTATTCCCCACCACTGATGTTTTTCACTTATCAGTTGAGGACTTCATCCAATTAAATACGATATTATTTAACTTTAATCTATCAAAATGATGCTTGTATTTCTTATAATTCGAGAATCTCATACCCCTGCAATATTTTTACATTACATGTCCAATGCACAAGCAATTTAAACAAAATTTAGGCACGCTCTCATTCTCAATTGAAAGTTCAAACTAAAAATATCCAGCAACCAAATAGACCATTTCAATAAGGGTTGAACTAAGATCAAACTCAACCAAAATTCAGGAATAATACCCATACCAATCCATCTTAGTCTCTTTTAAGGAGTTTTTATTCAAAAGTTACCAAATCCCCAAGGTTTTTTTGACTCAATTCATTTCAATTAGTTATAATCATTTTTAACGATTTCTATATGATTACATTTCCCTCTATCTATTTTAGTTTTATTTATGAATATTCCTATCCAATTATTTATGATTTTCCAAATTAATTACTATTCTCATTGTTTTATAAATTATTTCAATTTTTAATAAAGTTTATTTAAAATTTGAGGGTTTTTGTTGACTCAATATACTTACATTGAGTCATATAGTTTCTTCTTTGAATATACCCTTCTAAGTTTTTTATATTCTTCCATTTATCTATTTCATATGGTATTCCTCTTTCTTTATATGGAAATTACATTTTCATGTTAAAATATTCTTCTTTGATATATTTTATTCTTCATAAAAATATGTCATTTTAAAGAATAATTCCCATTATATCTATCATCTATTTCTCTTTCATGTCCATATTTTTCTTTCTAATTTTTTTTCCTTTACTATATTTAAAGATAAATATGTATTATATCTTTTACTCTTCATATTTATCTTTATATTTTTTCAAAAGTGTGTTTTATAACTTTTTTATCAACGTGTATTTTCTTTAAAACAACCTAATAAGCTTAAAAATTCATTTATTTTCACTTATATTTATTTTTTTATCTTACAATTCATACGTATGTACTTAAAATTCATTTCAATTCAAAGTTACATTACTTGATAAGTAATTTTTGAAAAATTCTTCTTGTCACCTTCTTGAAAAATTATTTGGAAGGGGCTCGTAACATTGTCTTTTTATGATAATGTTAAAAATGTTTTATGAAAATGATTTTTTATGATTTCAATTCAATTTTCTTATTTATCTCCAAAATATCTATATCCTATAGAGTTTTATCTCATAAATTACCCCTTAATTATCTTATGATATACTTCTTTCAATGATTGAATTTTTTATATCAAACGATTAAATTATTCATGACATCTTTTGTGACTCAATTTAAAAATGTTATGTAACCCATATTCTATCCATATATTTTTTATCATAAGATAATTTATTGATTTTATGTGGCACACATATTTTTTGTTTATCATCATGTGATGGGTGGTTCTGATATATCCCTCCAATGCATTGGGTAAAGTATTATATCTCATGAGATGATAGGGAATGAGGATTAAAACCAAACCTCAAAGGGACTCTATCCACTATGTGATGTGTGGGGCCAAAATTATATATCCCTCCAATGAATTGGTTAAAAAATTATATCTCATGAGGTGTCAGGTCAAGGATTGGTGAGAAAACACAATCTACTTCGAGACTCTTTCTATTATGTGATGATGGTATTGGTAGTGAGACTTGACATTATAAATTGTTTTATATGCTTATGTATATTTTATATTCCTATTTTTATGTTATACTATATAGCTCATGAATATTGTATCATATCCTCACATTCTTATGCCATGGTATATGTATCATCATTTTGAGGTTATATGTCATTCTATCATGCTTCATGGATAACTCTTATGATTCAATGTTTTTTAATAAAAAATTACTAATTTGATCATGTTTTATCATATTCTTATGATATAACCCTTTATGACTCATTGATAAATTTTTCCATTATTGAGTTTTTGAGATCAACCTTTATGTTTCCCACTTCTCTAGAAAATCATATATAGGATTATGTTTTGAAGGAAGTCATGTGTGGAGAATTTTGTGGGAGATGTTGAAGAAATAATGTGAAATAAGACCTTTATGTAGCTAATATCAAAATACACCAAAGCTTTACATTCCAAGATTGTGTGTTTATTTCTGAAATTTAATTTTTTAGTTATTAAAATAATGTAAAATATATGTGTGTTATGACCAGTTCATCTCTATTGGTGTCAAAGCATATGAGTAGAGTTTTTATTTTAGTAATGGATTTGGGAGTGCTTGCTTGGGTTGCTTCTGTCTATGTAGCCCACTGCATCGCCCATAGATAGGGTTATTGTGGTGCCTTATCTAATGCATGATTCAACAGATCAGATGACCATGGTTACCAATTTTCATGTGGTGTGGATTATTTCAGGGTCAAATGATGGTCATTTGATCAAAAAATCGAATATCTAGGGAAAGGACACACTAGTGTGTACCCCCATCATCAGTGTGTTCCTGCATGGTATGACATACATCATTCGAGCTTAGATTAAAATACCCTTATTCCTTACCAAATCCCAGCGACCATTTCCACCTATGTTCCACCATTCATGATAAATCCCTAGAGAGAAAATATTTCTATTCTTCACAAATTTTTTATATAAAATTTTTCTAATCGCTAAGATTGAAAAAAATTGTTAGCTATTAAATCATTCATTAAATTGATCAAAAATTAGATAGAAGATGGAATAGAGGAAAACTTATTTCTAACATAATTTCTAAAACATTCATCAAATCATCCTAAAACTGATCTCATTATATCTGTATTGTAAATACCCTCCCATAGATATATTTATTTCTTGATAATTCTTATTAGTTCTTATTAGATCTCAAAATAATCCAAAAATAGAAGGAAAACTTTTTTCTAAAATATTTATCAATATATAAATCTAAAACTAACAATATTAGTGCCATTATATTTGTTTAGAGATTTAGATTAATATTCTGTAATCAAAATTCACTATTCTTAGTCTTATGATTCTTAATTATAAATATAATTTTTAGAAGAAAACTTATATCTATAATTAGTCAAAATTTATCCATCAAATTTTGTGTAACCAAGGTTTATTAGGTCCTTCTTGATTTCTATAATAACATACTAAAATTTTATCAAGAAATCCATTTGATTGAATCATGAATGAGAAGAGATAATTTACCATTTTTAAATTTTAAACAAAAATTTATATTTTCATAAAAAATTGTTTGTGGTGATCAATTACACTGCTTAAGAACCTTATTAAAATTTAAATAAGTGCTGATAAATTCAAAAACATTGAAGTGAGTGTTAGGTTATAATCATGGTAAAAGGAATCCTCTGATGGAAACTAGGTTTGTTACATCCTCCCCATCTAATAACTTTTCATCCTAAAAAAGAAACAAACCACAATCAAACAGATCAACACAGTAATCAATCTTTCTCAGAGATGAAATAATACTCAAATAATTTTTAACCAAAATATGTAAAATATGAAAAATACATGAAGTCAACCATAGCTACCACCAACCAGCTCAAAGATTTCCTTGAAATAAAATTCAATTATTCAACTAAAATTGAAATGATCACCATATTTTGGAAAAACATTCCCTAAAATGGTAATATCCATCATCAGTCTCAACTATGTTGATACTCCCACATGACTGACTAAAATGATCCAATTATACAAATTATTAATCATCAACTTAGATATTCAAGCTATAATCATTCGAAAGTTTGGGACTTTCTCAAAATATTCTTTTATACCTTTCCAAAATTTACCATCCACAAATGAAAAGGGATTTAAGCTCCCCACCTTTAAATAAAGCTCAGGTTTCATTATTAAAATACTTATAATCATGGAAAATATTTTGAAACTTCATAAGATCTCAATAATATGTTAAAACTATATTGTTATGCCTTAATAGAATCACTTTAAACTTTAATCCTCCTCTAAAACCCTACTCAAAAGGTGTCTAAGGGTTACCCTAAAGTTAAACCTAGTTAAAGATAATGATATTGTATATATTTTAATGAAACCATTAATTAAGGGATCAAAAAACCATAGAATAATTCAATTTTAGGTGGATATGATTAATTCTATAGTCACAGATAGTCACTTTGTCTATTTCACCACTGCCTCTTTACTTCAAGTAATGAACTCCTCGTCATAAGGCTTATCACTCTATCCAACAAGAACATCCATCAAAATTTCACTCATATCCATGATTCATCACCCAATTATATTTTAAATTTACATCACACTAAGATTTTGTCCTCTCTCTAGAAATAACTAAAATCTAGTAATAACCACACCAGGCCATAATGCATAGATGTTACCAAACCTAAGAAAACATTTATTGAGATACTCATATCCATAGGTCACTGTTGACACTTAATTTTATCATATGGATGAAAATGTGATAAAATAAAATACCTAAAGGAGAATAAAAGAATAGAAGTGAAGAATTAGAATGGTCAAACCCCTTCAGCAAAGGCCCTCTGCACAGGTCCCACAGTATAATGTCAGCAAATAGGGTACCTATGCATTAGCCTGCATGACAGACCTATGCATCAACTTATGTGATAGAATTTCACATCAGCTTGTGAGATAGACCTGTGTGAGACAACACCTTCCCATAAGGTCCCATATTTTCCTATAAATAGGACCCTAGGGCTCCTTATTTAGGATGATGAAAAATACTAAATAACTCATGACACTCTCCCCACCCTAGACCTTCACCTATGCTCTAAGAAACCTTATAGGTAGATCTCCAAATCCTGAGATAAGATAGAATTAAGGGGGTCATTGAACTAAAGTATTTCTAGGGTCTAAAATACATAATACCTACATAGGAAACCCTTTCCCCCATGGTTGATGAACACTAGCACGTGGTCCCCTTCCTTAACTTGGGACCTAAATGACATACTTTCAAGAACAATTGAGGAAACCCTTTAAGCATTTAGAGAAGTCTTTCCTAAGTGTTGTTTCCTAGGTGGTTCATTGCCCAAAACACTTCTATCTCACATAGGTATACCTGAAAGAATATCTTTCAGTCTTCACAGGAATACCCTACATGAGAACCCCTTGGATCACCCAGACTCTACCTTGAAATATCTACTTCTTAGGCCCTCTTCCAAATCCACAAATGAAAAGGACCATATTTCTTTGGATCCCTAGTCCGAGAGGTACCAAATTGAAACCTACACCAAAGCCTCAAGACTTTCAAAACTATAGAGAGAGGAACACCAACATGTTTCCCATTTGGGTATTCATTCTTTTAGTCATAGGTTTCATGCACTTTTCCTTCCTGATAGGTAGGGTCCTCAGGGTGCATGTGAGTATGAATTCCTTCATTAATGAGGACACTAACACTAGAGGTAGTTTTAGTGATCCCCTAGTCTCAAAGACAATGGTTAGAGCCTTGTGCTTCCAACGCCATATCTAAGACCCATGGCCTTTGGTTATAGGTAGGGAGACATGGAATGAGATCCTCCCCTTTTCCCTTGAAACCAATTTTAGGAATCCCTCATTGAGTAGGCCCTTATCCTTTCTTGTAGGACCTTTCCTGCTTCATTCCTTCCCCCTTCACCATGCCAAGGTACAAAGATAGGAGGAAAGGGACACATCATAGCCTCCTCCTCCTCCTCCTCTTGTTTCCCCACCCTCTTACACCTTCGAGAGTGGGATGGTGCGGTTTTCTGTATCTTTAATTTACTCTATCTCATATTCAAGCATGACTCACATGGTCTTAGTGGTTGGATAAAATCACAACATATGTATAGTCTGATGCATGTTTTGGAAGAGAATATTTTCTCAGATCTTCCTCTCACCATCCTTATGAGGAAATCCATAGGTGTGGGTCCTCAAGGACATGTATACAAACTTTGGGAAAATTAGATTGTTTGGTTTATAAAATCTTCTTCTTCCTCTTGTTTCTCACACCAAGCATGAATCATGTGGGTTAGAGGTTAATGGTGATCATGATATCTTCATTGTCCCCAAACCAAACAATGGGCCTTCTATTCAATATAATCCCCAACCATGTCACCATACCACCACCAAAGGGATTCCTATTTAGTATAATCCCAAATCATATCCAATTTTTTGGGCATCATTCAAAGTGTAAGTCTCAAAACAAGAGCATGCGCCTAAAGAGTAATCCCCAACATAACCTCCAAATCACTAGGGAATCCTCCTTAGGAGTAATCCCCAAACAAATCTATCAAATCACTAGGGAATCCTACTTAGGAGTAAACTCCAATCTAATCCTCTAAATGGGCCATACTCCCCTATGAGACAAACCTTCATAGGGCCTCAATAGGCATGGTTACTCACAATAGAACTATACAGGCATTGATTCATGCCTAAATGGGATACGTAGGAAGCCTCATTGAGGTCCAAATCTGACACCCAAAATTAACACCAACTCTCTCCAATCCACATTCATAGTAGAGTCTTATTCATCCTGGGAATCCATATCCCTTCCAAGTTTCCTGGACCACTTTATCATAAGTCCCACACAAAAATTTGACAAGGCACCTTTCACATAGGCGTCCTTATCGTATGACGTTAAACTGCATAGTTTGGTCCTTATCACATGACCATAAAAGGTATGATGTATCCCATTAAGCAAAATCGAACTATATGGGTTCTGATTCCTTTCACAAGGATATGTAGGAATCCCATATTATGGGTCCGATACATATATAAAAACAAAATCCCATCTCTCTAGATGATGATTCAATCCCGAGGAACCCACTGTGTGACTCAAAAACAACATCGTAATAAGATGGAAAAAGAATCTCAAAATCAATACATAAGAGGGTACCATTTATGGAGGAACTCAGATAAATACATATATCCCCATTGACGAAGAACCTCAGATACATACAGATGATTCTAAATTCCATACATGATAATAATTGATTGTTAATTCAATGGAGACCCATGTTATACTTGGTAATTAATGAAGGGTTCACAAACATATCTTAAATCTATAAAAGAGTCCCGAAGTAGGAAATAATTCCCCCCAAAATTGTGTGTTGAGACTAACCTCCCATCCTCTTGACTAATGTGAGTTCTTAATAATCATTCTAAATACTTTCCAATGAGAATATACCTTTTTAAAGATGGTCCTTCATAGATATAGAACCATTGGGTTTTTTCTGCTCCATGAACAAATCCCATTGAAATACATTAAAAATAGTGATCCTAACAAGAATTATAGCACAAAACTCAACCCCCTATAATCAATCATCAACCTTCAACCACAATTTTCATAAAAAACAGTCACCCAGTAAAGTTGATCATACCACATGACCAGGTTCCCATTATAATAAAAATATCAACCACCCTTCTTATTTATTGTCATCACCCCAATACTTGATGATCATATTCATGTTTCCCCATCAGCCATTATGATTCCACATAATCTCTAAACCATAGAACTAGGTCATTAAAAATTCATTAATTCTTATAGAAAGGAATATCCTAGACTCCAACATATCACTTAGCTAGATTAGAGAGACACTGATGATAACATAGAATGAATTAGATTGACTATTTTTAAAATCCATTATTAATGTCTATAGTGAAATCCCATTATTTTCTTAAAACCCAAACCAATATAAAATATCATCCCGAGTGAGAAGAATCACAATAAATCTCCTTATAGATTCCCCTCACTTATAAACTGAGTATAAATGTAATATTTATTTCTCTTAATAGAATTATACATTCCAATTGTATATGAGAATTCCTATTATCGGAGTAATTACTTACAAGATCATTTGTTATCACTAGATATCCTAGCTACCACTATGTTTCCACTATTCTAAAAAAAATATTCAGAAAAATTTAAACATCCATTAGTGGTACTAAAATTGGTAAAAACTTAGTGGTATAACTCTTAGTTTCACCCATATGTCCATAGAGTCTCATATATCACCTAAGAAGGAATTAAAAATTGAACCAAGTTAGATAAAAAAAGTGAGAAATTCATAAAACGTTGAAAAAAAATTCCATCACCCCATAAGTATTCGATACCACCACATAGAAATAATGCCCTACATATTTACTTGGGTCATCAAAAATCCATTATTAGGAGCTATACCACAAAATATCATCTATTGTCCCTATCTCATTTCACCATCTCAACCATTGATTCACAACACAATATTTCAATCTCTAAAATCCCATTGAGAACTCCTATACCAGTTCATTTCATGAAGACTATTGATGAATGTAATCAAATAAAATACATATCACAAAATCATAGAATGGATCTAAATGATTCAAGATCCCCCTTTACAATCATAGTTCTCATACTAAGGCCTTAGTAGTGTGTTAATTATAAAATTCACCAGTCATCACTTCCTTTAAAAAGTCATTTATTATGACTACATGTACTAGATATCCTTATTAAGACTTATTCTAATAATCCCAACCAATATTAACATGTTCTTAACTCCAAAATCCATACTATTGGTCTGGTTATAATCATTCATGTATTTTCATACTAGTTGGTGAACTCTACAATCCCACCTCCACTAGGTTAGGGGATAGTAACTGATGTTGAGGTATCCACACAACATGTGAGGCATTACCACTAAAAAACCTATCACATGTTATCATTCACCAACATCCACCATACATGCATGAAGTTCGAATTAAATAGTAAAGAACATGGTTGTATAAAGAAAAGGTCATTATACAATGTGAATGATACAATAAGAACCATTAGAGTGAAAGGTAAGCTAATATAATGTAATAATAAAATACAATTGAAACATTTTGTACAATTGATAAATATTGGAAGCTTGAGGGTGGATTCCTTAATGATCTCCACTCCACTCTCTATACACATCCACCACCATATTTAAGACCCCTAAACATCCACCCTCCATTGTAACAACCTGAGATTTTATAAGATATATTCGTTTTAATTTCTTTCATATC
Organism: Viscum album; assembly: GCA_963277665.1. Classification (NCBI taxonomy): domain Eukaryota; kingdom Viridiplantae; phylum Streptophyta; class Magnoliopsida; order Santalales; family Viscaceae; genus Viscum; species Viscum album. The sequence goes on from OY728126.1 coordinate 1,039,289,559, forward strand.
TTCTATTGTATGCTACACCAATATTATCTTGTGCTATACGCAACACCGTATTAGCTTTCAGTATACGCAACACAATTCTTGGATCGTGTTATACACAATTTCAAGTTCATTTGATAGAAGTTATTCTACGTAACATTGAATGTGTATATATATATATATATTCAATGTATAAATGAAAAATGGTTGGATTATGTTATAACAAAACAACAAAGGAGTCTTGCACTATACACAATCCTGACTTGGCTTGCATTACACGCAATCACGACCTTCTTCGATATCGTGTGTTATACGCAATACTGGGTTTTACTAAACAATGGTATATTATTATAATATTATTATGAACTAGCCTTTATGAATAGTATTAACTAAATTTTGAATTTTATAACATTATTATTCATCTTACACATTTTCTATAACATGGTATAAGAACAAAATACATTTTTCGGGTAAAATAAGTATTTTTCAAAAAATGCAGTTTTGCCGCCTCTTGATGGCGCACCCACATTAAATCTAGTTGTTGACATGTTTATAAGTTAAATTTGACAAAATAAAATTCTTCTTTTGAATCAGGATATAAAAATTTACATTGGATAAAGTTTTGATATTTTTCTGATAACTTTCATATTTTAATGAATAGTAAAAACACGCTATATTTTAATTAAAAACAACTTTTTTCATCATAATAACTTATGTGGTTAAATTATAATATTGAATGGTTTTAAAGTATAAATAGAATATATTTGTACCATTTAATATAATTTATGTCATTAGAATTTATTTTACATTGAATTCATAGGTTAAATCAATTCAATCTTTTGCAATGTTTTAATCAAAAACCCGTTTTCTTTCGACAATGGGATTAATTTTAATTTAATTTCTGCAAATTATGTGTATTGAATTTGAAAAAATGGATTCCATATTTGGAATCAGTGGGTCAAAATTATGTTAATAGGCTACTTTTTATTTTTGGGAATTATGAATAGTAACTACGGTAAATTTTATTTACCATAGTTAAAGGTAAATCCGGTATTTAAGGGTAAATATAATATTATAAAATTACCCTAACACATGACAAAATTATATTGGATGGATAAAAGTAGACCCATATCACCTAAGGGTTGGATTAGATTCATTTTATGGACTTTTGACCATGAAAATAATTTAATTATTATTAAAACCAAAGAAAGTGACAACATGTCACTCTCTTAAATCTTATAAGTATAATAATTTTAATTTAGTGATAAAAATCATAAAACTTAGAACATGAATATTATCCTGAAATCTAATAAAATTATCTATATCATGATAATTTATTTATAATTTTTAGGGATTAAATAATTGTCATTAATGGTGATACATTAATGATGCAGAAATTATTTATTAAGTGAAAAATCAGTAATATAGTTTTTATTGAAATAATAATACCAATTAAAATGCCTACAAACCTGAATAAAACTTATTGGTAGTGTATATATATACCATAACCATCCAATGACATAATATATAACCGTTTGGAGTCTTATAAAAGTGATTATGACACTTATATTATTTTATTTTAAATGATGCCAAAGTTGTCACCTTCATAATTTAATAAATATAACAATTTACATATTGTGATTTTAAGATGTTAAATTCGAGTAAAAATAGTATTGTGAAATTTAATAGATTTATCTTCATCATAGGAGTTTATTTTTAATTTTAATGCAACTAATAAGTATATTAAATAATTATACAAAACTTTTGTAGTAATTATTTTATTAAGAGATAAACCAAATAAATGGTTTTAAAAATAATAAAATAAATATTATATGAACAATTTAATGTGATCCACTAATTTTCTATATACATATGGACTTTTATGAATCTATTAAAGCTTTTAGTTCAAACATATCTTCTGTATATATTTTATTTAAATTCATATAACTGAATAGTGTCAAAATTGAAACTATTTTTATTTTATAAAAATAACATATTATAAAATTGTTTAAAAATCACAAAAATATTTAAAAATTATAAATCTAAATTTATATGGTCTAAAATGTTATAAAGTATCTAATTATGGATAGTTCACACCAATTATGTAATTTTTTGTTATAATTTAAAATTTAGAATTTGATTACCACAAATAAAATTAAATTGATTAAGTAAGGATAAATCAAGTTAATAATGTTTAAAATAATTTCCTAACATGTCTAAATTTTATTTGTTGATTATATTAAAACCCTATCTCATCTAATATTCTAATATGAGTCATTTTTGGAGGCTTTTAAGTGGGGTTATATTTATTATAAATTAATATTTTTAAGATTTCCAAAGGTGCCCCTCTCCTCCCTTATAAAAGGGCACCTCCTCTCTCCCTTACTCACACAAATTTGAGCCTTCAAGATCGGCCAAAACCTGCCAAATTATCTTCTTCACTTATCTAGAAACATCCTAGATGTCCTGGTATTCTTCAAGGACCAATTTTAGTGCTCTAAGAGGAGGTCTCCAAGAGGCGCTTCAAAGAAGAGGTAATGTCTGTTACCGATTCTTTCAACTTTATTTCTTCTTTTACTTCTTAGTATTCAGTTGTTTCATTATGAATTAATGAAATAAGTATCACTCATATACTTATATGTTATTATAAGTATCAAACAACCCTATTTCACCATCTATCCATCCTACAGAAAACGAAATCACCACGCGTGCATACGTACGGAATATCGTCTTCACGCCGTGGTGTAATCTGTTTTTCCAACACCACCTTACTTGGATGGGTATAATGGTGTAAATAATAACTATACATGGTTATTATAACATCATAATGATTCTGATATATCGTGTCATCCACTCCAATTCAATTCAATAATTATGGAAACGATATCATCGCTCGTGCGTACGTACGGACTACCGTCTCCACGACACGATGAGATTCATTCTCCATGTTAACCATTTAAGAATGATTATAAAGTATATATATAAAATAATAATGAAATATATGACATTATAAAGCTACTGGATTTATGTATATGTATTTCATCTACTTAATTCCATTCAACTCAATAAGGAAATGAAAACAGCGTTCATGCATACGTACGGCCTACCCTCTCCATGAACGATGTATTTCTTTCCATTTATCGATCTATTATATATATATGTATATTCTGAATATATATTATATATAAATCATGTTTTATATTCTTTAATTAATTAATCATGATCGAAGTAATCATATGAATAATTACAAGTCAAAACACGGACGACAAATGAAATGATTTTACCCAAAACACTCTTTAACATGGAGTTTACAAAAGAACGGGTAATATAAAGTCATAAATAAACCATATATGATATCATAAAAATGAATATGATTATGTAATAAGTCAATGACATTATTTAAATCATTATACAAGATATTCGGATACATACGAATCATATCAGACCTAAGGTAAGAGATAATTTTGCAAATCTCATTTTTATCCGAGATTGCTTATTCGTAAGTATTTACTGGGGTTACTTCTATTATCCATCTCCATGTTTTATAAAAGTGTTTTCAAGTATTTTTAAAGTCATTTTTACCCATTTTTGACTTTTACTACATGGTATGTAAGGAATCTATCTTTTTTTTTACGTTATGAGGTACTTTTTTGACTTTTCTAGAAAAAGTACGAGAAGAATGTTTTTTAACTTATACGGCATGAACGGATTTTTACGGTCTTATAAATCCTTATTTTCATGAATCTTCCTCAAAAATATTTCATGACTATTTTCAAAAAAAAATCTTTTTCTTTTAAAATTGCATGATTTTTTGTGAAAAGAAATTGATTTTGAAGAAGAAAGGATATTTTCCTCAAGAATTCATTTCAAGTGTTTTATCAAAATTATTTTCCATCTAGGATGACATTATTTCATATGTGTATGTTTCAAGTATAAAGTCTCTATGATTTACATGGATTCACTTTTCTTATTATGAAATGATTTCCATTTCTTTTATATGGATTATGTGATGATGGGATGATATTTATGAAACCCATTTTATTCGTTGGGTTATTATGAATGATGTATGTTTATTTTGTGGAACAAGTAATAATGATTTCATTATGAGATGGGTGGGACCTATATCTCCCTCCAATTAATTGGGTAAAGATTTATATCTCATGAGATAGACATGGCTAGAATGGTAAGTTAATCCGGTTCAGTGTTACAGGACTGAAACGAGGAGTGAACTTGATTCAGAAAGGGACTTTGTCCAATAAGATGGTCATGGCAGTAATTCCTTGGCTACTATGGAAATCATTACATGTGCTTAATGGATTCCACAATGACATTCTTTATTCCTATGATATTTTATCATGATTGATGATCCATTATGATCTATGCCTTACGTACTGCCATGTTTTATGTCATTGCTCAAGATTTTGATGTTTAAATATTATGTTCATGTTTTTAGGTTCAAATTTATGTGGTTTGTTTTATTTTCTCCATGCTTACCCTTACTGAGCATTTGAGCTCACCCTTTTTATGTTTCTTTTCCCCCAGGATTAAAATAAAGGTTTTAGGTAAGGAAACAAAAAGGGGAGGATCGTTATGGGATATGTTTAAAATCTTTTAACATGATTAGAAGTTTATATTTCATGTTTCCAAAGACACTAAAATATTATGGTCCTTGTGTGTCTGTTTTTGTTATGTATTAGATATTCTACAAAAGTAATGTAATTTCCATGAACATCAAGCTTCGGGTCTCTACAGTTGGTATCAGAGGAAAGGTTTAGTCAACCTTTGGAAACTAGGATGCGAAAACTGTAGTGAGATCCCTAGAGATATTTCTAAGATATGTCTAGGGATGTCCCTAAGGTTAAGTATAATTATAGGTTATAGTCCTAGAACTACGGTAACTATCTTAGAATTTAACCCAAGATGTTATATATTGAGGGTACTCCCCCTTTACTATGTTGTTTTCCCTAGCATGATTTTTTCCTCTCAAACTATTCTTTTTGGGTTTTAGAAAATGGCTTGAAACATGAAGATTCACGATAATGGAGGATATGACAGACAATGGAATGATATTCTTCATGAGAAACCAAATGAAACGGGATTTGGAAGTCCAAACATCGTTATTATGCCTAATCAAAAATCTCATAATATGATCAATAATCTCAACTTTGGTAAGTTTCCCGACTCAGATAATAAGAGAAAGATGGAGTTTCATGATGATCATAGAGGAAATAAAGTTCAATTTCCCTCATGTAAATCATGTGGGAAGAGGCATCAGGGAGATTGTTTCAAAGGAATTGGAAGATGCTTTGGGTGTTGAAAGGAAGGACACAAAGCCAGTAAGTGAAAAGTAAAAGGTTCAGTTAACACCATGGACAAGGATAATGGTATTTCTACGACATCAACAATGATTAGATGTTTTAAACGTGGAATGTATGGGAATTATGCAAACCAATGCCCTAAGGGAAAATCTCATGAAGAGAATCAGCATGGTCATACGGGTAGTATTTATGTGGATGATGATGAAGAGACTACAAATGAAATATGAGATGAAATAAATGATGAAGCTCGACTAGTGGTTTAAGAAGTTAGTGGAATGATTGTATGTTTATAAAGAATAATGTATGGTACTATGGAATAAAGAATCATCTAAGGATTTTTACACTATTGTTTTTCCTAAAGTATATGAAAGTATATATTGAATGGTACCGGTAACCATGGAAGGTTATTCAGATATTTTTGGAAAGTAGACGATATGAGCATAATGAAGGGATAAGAAGATAATGAGATGTTTGATTGTATTCATGAGATCATGAATGATATAAGGACTAAGTGATATTATGGTTTGATTATATAGATTTTTTGGGATTTTGGTTTGTGGAAAGAGTTACCTTTTGACAGTATTCATGTTTTCACTAAGGTTATATGGTAATTTATGTTTCAAGAGAATATATGATTAAGGTATTGATGTGTTTGGAATGTAACCAATAAGATATATCTTATGATATATGTGGGATAAATGCTTGTATTCACATTCTTGGTAGATAACATTTCTAGTAATTGTTTTCTTTATACTATGAGCTTGGACCGAAGTATTTTAGATAAGCCTAAAGATTGGAATGGATTATGTTGTACATAAGTTAGTATTGTATAAGGATAGAACTTTTTTTCGATATTATTGATGGGATGTTATAGTAATGTAGTTTTAGAAAAAATACAACCTGTAGGACAGGCGACAGCCTGTTGTGTCGGACAAGGATGTGGAAATCGAACCCACAAGCGAAGTGCGACAGACCTTTATCGCCTACCACTGGCCTACAAAAAGTCCCTAGTTAGTAGAAACTAGTTTTATTTTATTAAGCGGTATGATATATGAAGTATAAGTTCATTTTTTGAACCATATACGATTAATATAACCATAAGATGGACTTATAACTTTTGCTAACATTTTGTTTGAAACAGATGGAATGACCCATCATTCTATCACATGATCTGCTAACACTTCACGAATAACAAATTCAACTTCATTTCTTTAAGAGATGAAGTCGAAATTGTTCAAAGAACGAACAACAGTGAGATTGTACCAAAATCAAGAAAGTATTTCTTCTAATTCAAATTATTCAACTCTTAGGAAATGATTTTGAAAACCAAAAATGTTGTCCTAGTGCCCTTATATCCGATGAATCATATGGTACCTTAGATCATCACAAATATATGGCTTTGTGATTGTTGGCTTTTTCATAGCCATGTTCTCTACCACTCTCCATCAGAACATGATGGTTCGATTTATCTTCCATATCCATATTTTCGCATATGTTCTCCTACGTGGAAACCCAGTGATGAGTTAATTTGGGTAACTGTTACGTTTCATACTTTAGTTTTGAAAGTTAAGTTTTGGTATTTCATTTTACGATGTAGGTTTCTATGAATAGTAAACGATTTATAACCCCAACGAATTTCGAGGGAGAAATTCATTTTAAGGGGGTAGAATGTAACAACCTGAGATTTTATAAGATATATTCGTTTTAATTTCTTTCATATCTTCTGTTGTATGCTACACCAATATTATCTTGTTCTATACGCAACACCGTATTAGCTTGCAGTATACGCAACACAATTCTTGGATCGTGTTATACACAATTTCAAGTTCATTTGAGAGAAGTTATTCTACGCAACATTGAATGTATATATATATATATATTCAATGTATAAATGAAAAATGGTTGGATTCTGTTATAACAAAACAACAAAGGAGTCTTGCACTATACGCATCCCTGACTTGTCTTGCATTACACGTAATCACGACCTTCTTCGATAACGTGTGTTATACGCAATACCGGGTTTTACTAAACAACGATATATTATTATAATATTATTATGAACTATCCGTTATGAATAGTATTAACTAAATTTTGAATTTTATAACATTATTATTCATCTTACACATTTTCTAGAACATGGTATAAGAGCAAAATAAATTTTTCGGGTAAAATAATTATTTTTCAAAAAATGCAGTTTTGTCGCCTTTTGATGGCGCACCCACTTTAAATATAGTTGTTGACATGTTTATGAGTTCAATTTGACAAAATAAAATTATTCTTTTGAATCAGGATATAAAAATTTACATTGGATAAAGTTTTGATATTTTTCTGATAACTTTCAAATTTTAATGAATAGTAAAAACACGCTATATTTTAATTTAAAACAAATTTTTTCATCGTAATAAATTATGTGGTTAAATTATAATATTGAATGGTTTAAAGTATAAATAGAATATATTTTTACCATTTAATATAATGTATGTCATTATCATTGATTTTACATTGAATTCGTAGGTTAAATCTATTCAATCTTTTGCAATGTTTTAATCAAAAACCCGTTTTCATTCGACAACGGGATTAATTTTAATTTAATTTATGCAACTTATATGTATTGAATTTGAAAAAATTGATTCCATATTTGGAATCAGTGGGTCCAAATTATGTTAATAGGCTACTTTTTATTTTTGTGAATTATGAATAGTAACTACGGTAAATTTTATTTACCATAGTTAAAGGTAAATCAGGTAATTAAGGGTAAATATAATATTATAAAATTACCCTAAAACATTCCAAAATTATATTGGATGGATAAAAGTAGAGCCATATCACCTAAGGGTTGGATTAGATTCATTTTATGGACTTTTGACCATGAAAATAATTTAATTATTATTAAAACCAAAGAAAGTGACAACATGTCACTCTCTTAAGTCTTATAAGTATAATAATTTTAATTTAGTGATAAACATCATAAAACTTCAAACATGAATAGTCTCCAGAAATCTAATAACATTATCTACATCATGATAATTTATTTAGAATTTTTAGGGATTAAATAATTGTCATTAATGGTGATACATTAATGATGCAGAAATTATTTATTAAGTGAAAAATCAGTAATATAGTTTTTATTGAAATAATAATACCCATTAAAAGGCCCAAAAAACTGACCCAAACTTATTGGTAGTGTATATGTATACCATAAGAATCCAATTACCTAATATATAACCGTTTGGAGTCTTATAAAAGTGATTATGACACTTATATTATTTTATTTTAAATGATGCCAAAGTTGTCACCTTTATAATTTAATAAATATAACAATTTAAATATTGTGATTCTAAGATGATAAATTCAAGTAAAAGTATTATTGTTAAAGATAATAGATTTATCTTAATCATAATATTTTATTTTTAATTTTTATGCAACTAATAAGTATATTAAATAATTATACAAAAATGTTGTAGTAATTATTTTATTAAGAGATAAAACAAATAAATGGTTTTAAAAATAATAAAATAAATATTATATGAACAATTTAATGTTATCCACTAATTTTATAGATACATATGTCCTTTTATGAATCTATTAAATCTTTTAGTTCGAACATATCTTCTGTATATATTTTATTTAAATTCATATAAATGAATAGTGTCAAAATTGACACTGTTGTTATTTTATAAAAATAACATATTATAAAATTGTTTAAAACTCAAAAAAATATTTAAAAATTAAAAATTATAATTTATATGGTCTAAAATTTGATAAATTATCCAATTATGGACAATTTACAACAAATAAGTAATTGTCTGTTATAATTTAAAATTTAGAATTTTATTACCATAAATAAAATTAAATTGATTAAGTAAGGATAAATCAAGTTGATAATGTTTAAAATAATTTCCTAACATGTCTAAATTTTATTGGTGGATGATATTACAACCCTATATCATCTAATATTAGAATATGAGTCATTTTTGGAGGTTTTTAAGTGGGTTAGATTTATTATAAATTAATATTTTTAAGATTTCCAAAGGTTCCCCTCTCCTCCCTTATAAAAGGGCACCTCCTCCCTCCCTTCCTCACACCAATTTGAGCCTTCAATCTCGTCCAAACCCTGAAAAATTCTCTTCTCCACTTCCATAGAAACATCCTAGAGGTCCTGGTCTTCTTAAAAGACCAATTTTAGTGCCCTAAGAGGAGGTCTCCAAGAGGCGTTTCAAAGAAGAGGCAATGTCCATTACCGATTCTTTCAACTTTATTTCTTATTATACTTCTTATTATTTAGTTGTTTCATTATGAAGTAATGAAATAAGTATAAATAATATACTGATATGTTATTATAAGTATGAAACAACCCTATTTCACCATCTATCCATTCTATGAAAAACAAAATCACCGCGCGTGCGTACGTACGGAATATCGTCTCCACGCCGTGGTGTAATCTGTTTTTCCAACACCACCTTACTTGGATGGGTATAATGGTGTAAATAATGACTATAAATAGTTATTATAACATCATAATGATTCTTATATATTGTTTCATCCACTCTGATTCAATTCAATAATTATGGAAACGATATCATCGCTCGTGCGTACGTACAGACTACCGTCTCCACGACGCGATGGAATTCATTCTCCATGTTAACCATTTAAGAATGATTATAAAGTATATATAAGAAATAATAATGAAATATATGGCATTATAAAGCTACTGTATTTATGTATATGTATGTCATCTACTTAATTCCATTCAACTCAATAAGTAAACGAAAACAGCGTTCATGCATACGTACGACCTACCGTCTCCATGAACGGTGTATTTATTTCCATTTATCGATCTATTATATATATTTATATTCTGAATATATATTATATATAAATAATGTTTTATATTCTGTAATTAATTAATCATGATCTAAGTAATCATATGAATAATTACAAGTCAAAACACGGATGACAAATGAAACGATTTTACCCAAAACACTCTTTAACATGGAATTTACAAAAGAACAGGTAATATAAAGTCATAAGTAAACCATATATGATATCATAACAATGAATGTGATTCTTTAATAAGTCAATGAAATTATTTAAATCATTATACAAGATGTTCGGATACATACGAAGCATATCGGACCTAAGTTAAGGGATAATTTTGCAAATCTCATTTTTATCCGAGATTGCTTATTCGTAAGTATTTACTGGGGTTATTTATATTATCCATGTCCATGTTTTATAAAAGTGTTTTCATGTATTTTTAAAGTCCTTTTTACCCATTTTTTACTTTTACTACATGGTATGTAAGGAATCTATGTTTTTTTACATTACGAGGTACTTTTTTGACTTTTCCGGCAAAAGTACGAGAAGATTTTTTTTTTAATTTATACGGAACGAATGGATTTTTACAATTTTATAAATCCTTATTTTCATGAAGCTTCCTCCAAAATATTTCATGACTATTTTCAAAAAAAATCTTTTTCTTTTAAAATTTCATGATGCTTTGTGAAAAGAAATTGATTTTGAAGAAGAAAGGATATTTTCCTCAAGAATTCATTTCAAGTGTTTTATCAAAACCATTTTCCATCTAAGATGACATTATTTCATATGTGTATGTTTCAAGTATAAAGTCTCTATGATTTACATGGATTCAATTTTCTTATTATGAAATGATTTCCATTTCTTTTATATGGATTATGTGATGATGGGATGATGTTTATGAAACCCATTTTATTAGTTGGGTGTATGTTTATTTTGTGGCACAAGTAAGAATGATTTCATTATGAGATGGGTGGGACCTATATATCCCTCCAATGCATTGGGTAAAGATTTATATCTCATGAGATAGACATGGCTGGAACGGTAAGTTAATCCGGTTCAGTGTTACAGGACTGAAACGAGGAGTGAACTCGATTCAGAAAGGGACTTTTTCCACTAAGATGGTCATGGAAGTAATGCCTTGGATACTATGGAAATAATTACATGTGCTTAATGGATGCCATAATTACATGCTTTATTCCTATGCTATTTTATCATGATTGATGATCCATTATGATCTATGCCTTACGTACTGCCATGTTTTATGTCATTGCTCAAGATTTTGATGTTTAAATATTCTGTTCATGTTTTAAAGTTCAAATGTATATGGTTTGTTTTATTTTCTCCATACTTACCCTTACTAAGAATTTGAGCTCACTCTTTTTATGTTTCTTTTCCCCCAGGATTAAAAGAAAGGTTTTAGGTAAGGAAACAAAAAGGGGAGGATCGTTATGGGATATGTTGAAGATCTTTCAACATGATTAGAAGTTTATATTCCAAGTTTCCAAAGACACTAAACTATTACGGTCCTTGTGTGTCTATTTTTGTTATGTATTAGATATTCCTCAAAAGTAATGTAATGTCCATGAACGTCAATCTTCGGGTCTCTACATCCACATCGATATATCTGCATGGACACAAGGTGAACAACTCACAAGTGCACATGCATGGGTGTGTATAATAATACCCAATTTGGATGTACTAGGTGATAAACTGTCCTAAAGAAATAACTCGTGTCAATGTGAATAAATGATAAACATAGTATGTACATTTAATTCCCCCAAAGTCATTAAAACATAGAAGGATCATAATCAAACCTTATTAAGCTACCATTTCTCACTTCTGTAGTGGTCACCAAATATCAAGGAATATATATACAATATATCTTAGAATATCAATTGATCACACATCCCATCAAATATTCCCAACCTAGTAATTCACCCTAGATAGAAAAATCATAAGATGCTGGAGGAAATATATATATCAATCTATCAAAAAAGTATTGGTGGAAATATCAATATCTATCTACCTACTTAGTTTTTAAGGAAATATATATCTTTGGATAGAGAGAATAAACATCTCCAAAGCTAGAATAGTATATATGTTCAGACATTAGAGGAAATATACGTCTCTATGGATAAGGGTGTATACTAGAATACTATAGGAAATGCACATCACTAGGGTTGAAGGTGTATATATAATCCTCATAATTCATAAATCTATAGGTAAGGGGAGATAATATCAGTGCACCATCATCCATCTCGATCCCTATGCTATGGGAAAGAAGGGGTGTCCGCACTTGGGTGAATTACCATCATTTCATTCTCATATTAAGGATTATAGAGGAACTATAGATCTACACCCATTCCACCTATTGAGTTATTATATTGGGGAAATTAGAGGAATTATACATCTCCATCTACCTCATTCTAGAGATATTAAAGGAATTACTCCTCACCAACTAGCTCCTAGAAATATAAAACCTATCTCACCCTAGAGCAATAGGTGAGTATGTTTGGATACATACATATATATATATATTTCAACATTAGTCTATACCCAGATCAATGGTTGATACATGGTGTAGTCACTGTAATTACACTCCAACCCTAGATGAGGGTGAGTGACATCGAGATCCATCACCATATCTAGTCTCCATCGATATTCACCAATCAAAAGTTGCATCACATCTCAAGACTGTGAGTAAAACCAATAAACAACTCAATCCCAATCAGGGGGCCCTTCTATGAGTTATAAATGACTTCCCATTTTACAATCTAGCTACTACCCCATCCACACTGAATCCAAATTCCCAATCCCATGATAAGTGAATGATAATTCAATAACTCATAAATGATGTTATTTAATTACCCAGCTAGCCGCATCACTATATCATAGATCTTACTTTCTTCACGTCAAGCCATGTTTGAGTCATTAAAAGAATCTCAAGGTATTCCATTAAGTTCCCTAATCATTACCAAGCCACAAAAATACTTTTTTTAATGATTCCATATTACTATCCCTTGTTCTCTTTCCATTGTTTATAGAACATTTATTATTTCATTAATAACATTCCATGCTTTGATATATTTAATTACATGTAATATCATTCAATTAAATCTTACGTCGTTAAAATTCTCACTATCATAGATTCGACCTTATGCAATGCCACCCTTTATCAACACTAAAAAATCACTGATAAAGGGTTACCTTTATCAATGGTAAAAAAAATTGATAAAAGGTGCTTTTATTAGTGATAAAATACACTGATAAAAGTACCCCTTTGTTCGTTCTTTTTTTATCACTAATATTGGTACCCACTTTATCAGTGTTTTTCTTAGAGGTGATAAAAGTATGTATTTTATCAATGCTAAAACAATAGTTTTTAGTGATGATAAAAGTTATATTTCATAAAAAAATTATATATCGTTAAAAATTATATATTAATATATAAATATATTTATGTTAATATAAATATAATTTTTTTTATAAAATAGGATTTATAAAATATGAAATATGTAATCACACTAAATATATAAGATATTTAGTGGAAAAATATTATTGAATAATAGTCATTTAATAACAATTTGAGGATAGAAAATTTTAATAAATTAACAAATGATCTAAAATAAGTTGAAAACATGACTCAAACCTAAAACAAACATAAATTTCGATCCAGGTGTCTGTTTGAGCTCTATCACATATAAAATTGAAGATTAAGAAAATATATATTCCTTGGTGATATAGGGGAACCCCAATAACTTTTTTTCAAGGCCAAAGAGGCAAACAAGTCCTCAAAACCGAGTTTTTAGTTGGGATACCCTCTTTTTTTAATATTCGATAGTCTTTAAACTTTTTTTAAGAGACTCTTATTGCCAATTTTCAGTGGGGAATGAATTTATTACTAGGTATTAAATTCATATAGATATTTTAGTTTTGAAATTTTATTGTTTTTCATAATTTATTTTTATTTATAATTAAATATGTACACATGTATATATATTTTTATATTATCACACATAAAAATTTAATTTTATAAATAAATATGTTAACATATTTACATATAAAATATATTTATATATATAAAAACAATATATAAATAATAATAATATCCATTTTATTTAAAATAAAAATTATGAATATTTATATACCTATACTTTGTATATATAATTTGTGTGTGTATATAAATATATTTTTGTGAGTGTATTCACAAACTGATATATATTATCTATAAATTATAATATATGTATATAAATATTAATATATTATATATGTAGATAAATATAAATTTGTATGATTATATTTATAGATACTCACATATATAATATATATATGTATGTATATATGTATTTATACACACACACACACAACATATTTTATATATGTATTTAAAAAAATTATATAAATATAAGGATAAAAAATGAAATGAAATATATATAAATATATAGATATATCATAAAATATAGAAAAAAATAATATAGGGGAGTGGAAAAGGTGTGGGCGTGTGGGGGGGTCTCAGGTTTGAAACCCAACAAAATCAAGGGTTCACGGGTGTGTGAAGCAGGTGGGCCTAGCACTGTTGGGGAGGGGGGATTAAAGCACTGTTAAAGGGGTGGGGAGGACAGATGAGCATTGTTAAGGGGTGGGGTCAAACACTAATAAAATTTGGGGTGTTCCACCCTTTTATTTTCAAAAAAAATCCTTTTAAAATTTCTTTTTTGACTTTTATTAAAAAAATATCTTTGATAAAACGGGCCTTTTATCAGTGCTAAAAAAGCGCTGATAAAGGAACCTTGTATCAACACTTTTTTAGCACCGATACAATACCCCTTTTATCATAACTTTTCTTTAGCACTGCTAAAAGATACCTTTATCAGCATTTTTTTAGCACTGATAAAAGAGACCCCATTTTAACACTGCTTAGATTATCAGCGCTTTTATAGCATTGATAAAAGTGATTTCTAGCGCTATTAAAAGGGGATTTGTGGTAGTGTCTTAACAACACATATATAATGATCACCATATCCCCTTAGTGTATTTTTCAATTAAGTTGTTTACTTAGATTGATCATACTCCAAAAGTTCTATCATCATATTTTATATGTTATTACAGGAGTTTGCGGAGGGGGAATATAAAGAAAGGAATAAATCTACCACGCCTACAAGTACTCAGGGTGACTCAAACCTGAGACCTCCCACAAGACCCCTCAATGGTGTAACCAGCAGGCTACACCCTTGGGGGTAATCATCCTATTTTATATGAAATTTTCATAAAGTTTAAATGATTATTTCTTCTTTATCATCAATGGGTCCATAACTTATCACGCCATTGAATTTTTAACCTTGAAAAAACACCACCTCTAGTGGTTAAAGAATTCATCCAAGCCTAAAATATGCCTCTTCCATGACCATTTGACCTGTTGGATCGAATGGATACAACCCATACATGTATCTTGAAATGCTTATCCTAACTAGGGCTGACACTACGCCTTTTATACCATCTAATCCAATCGATCGAAGTGCATCAATCAATTTTTTTATTTAGGTTTGCTGAAAAAAAATATGTGAAAATAGGTCTAGATCAATTTGTTTTGAAAACTATGTCAGAAAGGCAGCAGGGTGTCTACCGCCTTTCGGTTAAGTGGAAAGGTGGCAGGCCCTCAATTGCATTTCAGCTAAAAAAATACGATATTAAATATATTTTTTATAATTAAAATTAAAATTAAAATTTTGTTTTGTTTTGTTTATATATATATATCTGTGTGTGTGTGTGTGTGTGTAAAACAAAATTTTTCAGCAGAATTTATCTTCTATTTAATATCCAACATTACTCTCATTAAAGCTGTCTAGAATTATGATAGGCACCCTCACCCAGCTCTCCTTTTTATAGAGGGTTTTACATGAAAATCATTCTGCACTTCCAATGTGGGGTTCAAGTTCTCCCTTTCCTACACAGAACATTTTACATTTCTGATGTGGGATTCAGGTTCTCCCTTTCTTATGTAGAATTAATAATATATTATTATTAATTATTTTTAATCAATTAATAATAAATATTAGTTACTAATAAATAATAATTAAAAATTAATGTTTACTACTAAATATTAATAATGTACTAATTTATATTAATAATATTTAAAAAATATTAATTAATAACTAATAAATTACTAATAAATATTAATAAATTATTAATAGTTAATATTTATTAATTACTTATTAATTAAGTAATATTTAAATACTTATTAATATTAGTAATTACTAGTTAACTAATTAATTAAAAATATTAATAATTATTTATTACACAATTAATTATAAATAATATTATAATTATTATTTGTAAATTAATTTTTAATTAATAAATATTTAATTACTTGTTAAAAATAGTACTTACTAATTTAAATTATTAATTTATTAATAATTATTAATAATTATTATTAGTCAATTAGTAATAAATATTTAAATTGATTATTTAGTTTCTAAATATTAGTAATAATGATTAAAATATTAAATTATGAATTGTGAATTAAGTATTATTATATCAGTATTAATTAACTAACTAATTGTTGTTAATAAATACTAATTTCTAATAAATATTAATTTCTAATAAATATTAATTACATAATATGATTTAATATTTAATAATATTAATTTATAATAAATATTAACTACTAACTACTTTTAATTACTAATAAATATTTAAAATTATGTTTTAGTAACTAATTATTAAAAATAGTAGTATAATTATTAGTTGTTAATTAATTAGTAATTATAAAATATGTAATTACTTAATATTAATATTAAGTAAAAATAACAAATTAATAAATTATTAATTAATAAATTATTAATTATTATTATACAATTACAAATAAATATTTAAAAATATCATTTAGCCACTAAATATTATTAATAATAATTAAATTATTAAAACACTAATGATTAATTAATTATTATTAAATAATTATTATTTAATTAAATAACTACTTTTAATTAATTTTAATTACTAAATAATATTAATTAAAAAATATTATTTACTATTTGACAATATTAATTTATAATAAACATTAATTACTAATAAATATTTAAAATTAATATTTAAATACTAATCAATAATAATAATTATCACACGTTATACATTTATTATTTATTATTATTATTATGTTTTATTACCACATATTATTTAATTATCTAATTAATTAAAACCTTTTATTTATTATTAACAATTTATATATTAATTAGTTTAATAATATTATTAAATAATAATTAATAGTATTAATTAATATTATTTAAAATATTGATAATATAAATTTATAAATTATTAATATTTATTAGTAAACATTAATAATTAATTATTATTAATTATTAACTAATATTTATTATTAATTGATTAAAAATGATTAATAATAATATATTATTAATTTTATGCAGGAAAGGGAGAACATGGATCCAACATCAGAAATACAAAATGTTATGTGCATGAAATGAAGAACCTATATACCACATCAAAAATACAGAGCAATTTCTAAGGTAGACCCTCTTATAAAAGGGAGCCCTGAATAAGGTTTTCTGTTAGAATTCTAGACTGTTTTAATGACAGTAATGATGGACATTAAATAGAAGATAAATTTTGATGAAATTTTTGTTATATATATATAAACAAAACAAAAAAAAAATAAAAAAAAAATTTTAAATATAAAAAAACATATTTAAAATAATAGATATTTTTCTCTCTGAAAGGCGAGAGAGGGAATGCCACATTTCCACTTAACCAAAAGGCAGAAAGTACCCTATCTCCTTTTTGACATAGTTTTCAAAAGAAATGACCTAGACCTATTTACATAATTTTTCTTCTTCAGAAAACCTAAATAAAAAAAATGTGCTCTAGTCACTTGTTACCACATGACATAGATCACCATGTAATCGAATAGTAGTCATTCAATCAAAATGATCATAGGGGTAGGGGGAGGATACACTCATGCAGGACTCCACACCCAATTCATGCCTATGTGGTGTCATATAAAATGTTTGATTTTAGATTAGACATACCCTATTCCTCATTGGATCCTAGTAGCCTTCGCCATCACCACACTGTCATGCACAAAGAATACCTCAAGTCATAATCTCTGTATTCTTCACTAATTTTATCTCACTGTAAGGATCACAAAAACATAATCTTTACCTACTAAATAATTAATTAAAGGGATCAGAAACTAAAGAGAAGCTAGAATGGGGGAAAACTTTCCATTAACCTAACTTCTAAACCATTCCTCGAATTTAATTCACCGATCTCATTAGATATGAATTGAAAATACCTAACCAAGAATAATTTATTTCTTGATTATACTTCTTAGATCTTTGTAGATCTCAAAATTATTTAAAAACATCAAGAAAACATCTCTATAATATATCTATAAAGATACATATCCAAAACTAGCAAAATTGGTTCCATTCAATTGCTTTAGAGATATTTATTAACTTACTAGAATCTCACTTTGTGATTATTAGGTTTGGGCCTTCAAATTCTAAATAAAATAAACATCTCTCTAGAATTACTAAAAATCCATATGTCTATATTATAATAATAAGTTACTGAAATTTTTTCAATAAATTTGTTTGTTTGAATCATGAATTAGAAATGAGAAGTTTGGAGGAGTAAATGACATTAAAAAGTCCAAAGAATAATAGTTTTTCCATGATAATCTGCTCATTCTTCGATCTGTGGTGTAGATCCTTTCTTCTCCGACATGCCTGTATGACCATGGCCTCCTCCCTCTAACAAAATAACCTCATAAAATATGAATATAAGAGGGAGAATTAGGATTACATGGAAAATGGATAATTATTATCTATTTTAAATAATTAATTTAAAACATTTTTTACTGACGTTGAATCAATTCAATGTCACCTGAAAATTATACAATGACGACAATAGGGTAAACGCCCAATTGTAAACCTAAAAACACTATTTGTTTTCCAATCTAATACTTTGTAGAAGTTGAATTTATCACTTTCCATTTTTAATGAAAAAATATATTTTCATGCATAACCACTTGTGTTCATCGTTTAAGCAGCTTATTTAAATTTAAATAAGTAATTATAAATTATATAGTATTGAAACAAGTATTGAGTTTTGATTACATGCAAAGGAATCCTCTAATGGAAACCTGGTCTATTATGCACACACACACACACACATCAATATATAAATCTTCCAATAAAAATATTCATAAAATTATAATCACCTCAATTTAACTAAAAATTTGGGAATGTAAATATTAGGGCATCTAAAAAATATTTTATTACATTTTCAGGGTAGAAATCCATAAATTTATTAATTTTAATTTTTGTGAAAATTTGGAAATATTTTGATCATTTTTTAAATTTTATGGAAAAATAGTCATATCTATCTAGTGGATAATTTTTAATTTGAAATTTTTTTGACATTTGAAGGCAATTGAATTTTTTTTATATTATGTGACAAATCAAATAGGGGAAAAATAATATATAAATAAAATACCAATTATCTAAAGTATTTAATTTTTCATCTTCATTTTTCATCTAATCCATAGATATCTACTAGGTGTCTCCTTGAATAATCCTCCCTTTAATAGTGATTAAATGCCTCCTCTTGAGATGATTTATTGAGGTGTATCAGGATATTTTCTCTCATTTGTGATTTTAGCTATCTTTTGATAATCTTGAAATATAATAATCTAATTTATAGGATAAAAATTCTAGAAATTTGTGTTATCTTTGGTATTAAGTTTGTTTATTATTATTGAGAAAAAAACTAGACTAAATAATAAATCATGAATTTAACAAGTTATTCTTTAAATGTAGAATCTATTTTCTAGATTTTCTGCTTAATAATATTAAAAATCGGTAAGTGGAACTTAAATTATATAAAAATATGTGTTAAACCATTGAATTTAAGGGGATTATTTAAAAATCCCATAAATTTTGAGGTATGAACTATATTAAGTTTTAGACATTAAATTAGTTCATTATGGTTGGATTTAAAGTGCCCATGTGGATGTTTGATAAACAATATTGTATTTTTTGTCAATATATCATGAGGAATAAAATTAAATGTAAAAGGATGATGATGTTATCCATGTTTTTTTATTATAAAATAAATATAATCTTTGATAGATGTTGAGGAAGTAATGCGATGTTTATTAAAGGATTGTTATGGATTCATTGGATGTCATGTTTGATAAGTCAATCCTCTATTAACATGTGATGATTGTGGCACCGATCATAATTTAGAGGACATGTGTTCATATTTGTGGTTTATGAAAACACATTGCCTACAACCACTACCATAGATCAGACATTTAACATCGTGAAAAGGGGGCTTTAATATAACTAAAAAAGAACTACTTCCCTAAGCACCATTAAAAGGGGGATCCATTTATCAGTGCTATAAATAGAACTGATAAATGCCCTACTATTTTAATATGATTTTGAAATTACAATACACTGAAACAAATACACCTGTATGAAAATACCATAACATGCAAATTCATAATTTAATTGAAATAAAATTTACATCATAAATACAAAAAAACTATATTATATAAATTTAAAATAATATTTTTTACAATTATATTAGAAATTGACATCACAAAATTCAAAAACATCAATATTTAACTATGTTTTGCACCTGTGACCCCCTCTCAAAAAATCCTGATCAGGATATCACTTTCCAAACAAACCAATCTAACCCGAGAAAAATAATCCTCCTGTATAAGAAAATAATTCTAATGTCAATACTATAAATAAATAAATTAAACATAAATATAAAACAATATATTAGTAAAATGTTAATTTTAAATAAAAGAACACACTTGGAGTCATTCCGGTCACACTGTGCACTATATTGAGGTGTGTCTAATTCCTATACATATTAAATCAGTTATGGATCATTGTCATAAAGTATCAAAATTATCTAAATGTGTTTGCTCGGTTTTGATTATGACACTTGTGTTTTTTATAAAAATGTCATTTTAAACTAAAAACACTTACTTTGAATCATATCGGTCACATTGTATGTTGGTCTGACATGAGACTAATTTCTAGACATTAAAAATGACTTATAAATCATTTTCCTAAATTATAAATATAATATGGGTGTGTTTTCTTAGTTTTCAGTGAGTGACACATGCGTTGAACAACAATGTCAATTTTAAATTGATAGCAGACAATTTGAGTCATATCAGGCACACTATGTATTAGATTGAGGTGCGACTGATTCCTACATGTCAAAAATGAATTATGGAACATTAAACTAAAGTATCAAAACAATCCGAATTTTTTTGCCTCATTTTGAATATGTCACTTGTCTTTTTTACTAAAATGTAAATTTTAAATAAAAGGAAGAATTTGGAGTCAAACCAGTCACATTGTTCATCGGATTGAGGTACGGATGATTCCTACACATCAAAAATGACTTATGGATTGTTTTCCTAAAGTATAAAAACAAAACAATTGTGTTTAATTGGTTTTGAGTATGTCACTTGTGTTTTTTACTAAATTTTTGTTTTAAACTAAAAACACGTTCTTTGAGTCATAATGGTTATATTGTGTGTTGGTTTGAAGTGATGCTAATTAATACATGTAAAAAATGACTTATGAATCATTATCATAAATTATCAAGACAATATAAGTGTGTTTTCTCTATTTCCATTGAGTGACATGTGGTTTGAACTAAAATGCCAATTTTAAACTGATAATAGACACTTTGAGTAATACCAGACACATTGTGTACTGATTAGACAATAAAAACACATATTTTGATTACATTTTAATGGTATTAAATGTTTATTTTTGATCTTATGGGCCTGAGTTAGTGGATTTTAATTTTGAACATCCATTCTCTTCATTTGTGCACTCCATGCCTAATATGCACCAATTTAGGCCCAATGTTTCATCTGATTTAAAAGAATTTAATTATCCATATTTTAATTTAATATTTTTTAAATGGATATAAACTTAAATATGAACATTTTTCATTCAAGGATCAATGGAGGATTCATAAAGGATGATTAGTATTTTTGGCAAAGAAATGAAACTATTCTGGAGAAGGAAGATTGGATATCATCCCCCTGATCGGACTGTGGGGCCCACAATACAGGCCCAATGAAGCCCAAAATTCATGGGAGACTAGAAGACATATATAGGAACAAATAATTCTTCTGTAGAAAGTGCTAATTCGTCTTAAATGGTGGTGATTAAGGCGGCCCAATTTGAAGATTCAATTTTGGGCCAGATTCTGCGGCCCAGAAAAACAACCCACTATTTATATTATATCTCGCTAAAGGTTTATTATTTTGGGCTGAAAGTTTACATTATGTTAGGGGACATCGGGGGATTCATTTAAGTCTTCTAGGGCACACTCTAATTAGGCCTTATAGATGGTCCTTTAGGCGAGTCTTTACGGTGGATGCAAGATGGCTGCAACTTCGAGGCAAGAGTTGAAAAGTCTCTTATGCATTAAATGTCCATCCACCTTTCTCCAACAAAATTAATTAAAGGCACATGGGATGATGGGATCTCGGAAAAAGGCTTCCAAAATTCCTATTTAAGGAAGTAGGTATGGAGGATTTGTGGATCTTGGTGCTTTCATTTCATTGTAGTGTTATTATGCCAATTTGCCTTTGTAATGTTCTTCCTTCTCATGTAAGTTGTTCTAATCACCTTAGTATTCAATAAAAGTTCTTCTTCTTCTCTTATTATGTTCTCATTCATATCACCTTGATACCGTTTCCTCAAGGTGTGAAATTTTTCACACCAAACCTTGTGATTTTGTTCACACAACGGTGGAGTGATCGTTATTTCTGTTGTTTTTAGTTCTTCAATTCCACCCTCGTAAGTCTACTTTCCGCTTCCGTTGAGAACTTGTCATAAATGGAGGGATAGATCTTTTATGGGTTGATCCAAGGGAGTATCAAGGGGCTGGATTGAATGTTATTTCTCACTCTCTAAATGTTATTAATTTCTTTTAATTGAGTTTCTTTCATTAAATGATTTTTATTCTTCCTCTTCCTTATTGAATTTATTCACCCCACTTTGATGTGGTAATTATATCCTTTACCTTGGAGTGCTCATGAAAATGATCCTACAAGTGTATAGGTTATTATCATGTGTTTTTAAGGTGTTTAACCAGTAAGTTATTAGGTTAGTTTGAATTCATTGCATGAATCCTTCTTGAGTTAAAGAAATTAAAATCGTAAAAAAAAAGGAATTCATTCAATCCACCCAGAGCAATAACCTAGGATCAACTCATTTCTTCATAATTTGAATTCACATAGATCTTTTAGTGCTCTTTCAAAACCATCTAAAATCAAACCAAGTTGGAAACTTTATATCCAAAAATCCATCTCTTTTTATTGAGTGCCTAAAGGTTCTTCGTAGGTCTCTGAGGATTCGATAACCCAAGCTGCACTGCAAGCGACCGCTTGACCCTTAAAACTTGGGTAAATTTGGGCAAAATCAAATTTTGGAGCTATTTCTGGGGACCAAGTAAGTTCATTAGGAAAAAAACTTCTTTCCTCACCCCCATTATTCTATTCTCACCCAAGATCTCTTATCTTTTCCCTTTATTGTTTTTTTTCTTTTGGCGCATGTCCGCTTTCACCCGCGATAACTCAAACAGACTAGTTAGGGTGGAAAGTCATAGGATAGGGGAGTCAAGTACACCATTGGATCCTAATATTCCTAATACCCCAGAGTTAAAGATTGAGTCAATTTTAATGGAGGGTATTCAAATAAACCAACTCATAAACCCGGGTGGGAACCAAAATGGAAATCCAAATGAGGCAGCCCCAAATGTGGGGAATGCAGTCGATCAAACCATGAATGACTACCTTAAACCTACCTGGACCAATGCACCCTCTTGCATTAGGCATGATGACCTAGGAGATGCCCACTATGTCTTTAAACCTCATTTCCTTAACCACCTTCCAACTTTCCATGGGATGGAGTTAGAAATGCCTTACCTTCATGTCAAGGAGTTCAATGAAATTGTTGAAACCATGTGCTCACCACATCAACTTGAGTCTGCTAAGATGAGGCTCTTTCCTTTCTCACTTAAGGATCGAGCAAAGAACTGGTTAAATAATATGAGACCTTCATCAATCCACATTTGGAACCAACTGCAAAGAGAATTCTACAATAAATACTTCCCCCACCACAAAACAATTTCACTTAAAAAGAGTGTCCAAAACTTTTTTGAAAAAGAGGGAGAGTCATTCTATGAAACATGGGAGAGGTTCAAAGACACCCTAAACATGGTTTCACACCATGGTTTTTCTATTCCTGAACAAGTAAGATTTTTCTATGAAGGTTTGGGCCTAGTGAACAAACAATTTATTGACATGATGTGTAATGGGACCTTTAAAAACAAATCCCCAAATGATGCTTACGAGTATCTAGAAATCCTTGCGGAACAAGACCAAACATGGGGAACATCACCTTATTCTGAAAAGCCTCAAAGAACTGCTGGAATGCATACACTTAGAGAAGAGGAAAGCCTTAGGGTGAAACTTGCAGCACTCTCTAGGAAGGCTGAAGAGATAGACCATAGGAAAATCCATGAAATCCAAACTGTAGACCCTGTTTTCACAATCTGTGACAAACATGACCACAAAACAGACAACTGCCCAACCATTTCATCCATCAAGGATGTTCTTTTAGGAGGACCACATTCTGAAGTCAATTCCTTAAACTTTCAAAAGCCTCAATACCCAAACACATTCAACCCAAGGTATAATGACCACCCAGGCTTCCGATGGAAAGATAACCAACAACCTAGCCAACCACAAGGACCAATCCCCTACCCTACACAAAATTTTCAAAACCATAACCAATTCCAACCACAACCAGTCCAATACCAACATCTTCCAGTCCAATCCCAACAACCCATCCAACAACCAAAGTATCCCCCTGGGATAACCCAACCAACACAAGCCCCTTCCAAATATGTCCCTCTCCCAATCCTTGAACAACTGTGCAAACAAATGGAAATGATGAACTCAGAAGTCTCTTCCCTAAAACAATAACTTCAAACCATCAAAACTAGAAAGGCACCCATGCCCACACAGGCCATTCCACAACAATAATCAAGGGGAGAGACAAGTTGCACTCAAATAACTCATGAACAACTAAAGGCTGTGATAATTTTGAGAAGTGGGAAATCGATTGAGAAACCTGAACCAATAGTTCAAAACCCACCTGAAGATTCAAACTCTAAAGAAAATTCCAACGAAACACATGAACAAACTGAAGATACTAATAAAAATGTGAAATAATCAACTCTTCAAAAAACAACCCCACAACCTGCCCCATTTCCTCAACGCATGAGGGGAAAAACCAAGCCTGAATTGAGTGAAAAATTGAGTGAAATATTCTCACAAGTCAAGTTGAACATTCCACTCCTCGATGCAATTCAAACCATTCCTGCAAACTCAAAGTACCTTAAGGACTTGTGCACTTTTAAAAGAAAATTTTCACATAAAAACCAAGTCCTTTTGGATTCTAATGTGAGTACCACCATTCAAGGGACCATTCCTCCTAAGTTGAAAGACCCGGGTTTCCCTTACATCAATGTTGAACTAGGAGAGAGAAAAGTTGTCAAGTCCTTATGTGACCTAGGTGGTAGTGTCAATCTCATCCCCTATGCTGTGTACTGCCAATTAGGCCTAGAATAGCTCCAACCCACATCTGTCACACTTCAACTTGCTGATCGTAGTATTAGGGTTCCAAAGGGGATCTTAAAGGATGTTTTGGTGAAATTTGAAAATTTCATTTACCCAGCTGACTTTATTGTTCTTGACAATCACCCAAGCTTAGGTCCTAGGGAGTAAACCCCAATCATCCTTGGTCGTCCCTTCCTTGCAACAATCAACTCTGTTATCCGAGTCTGAAATGGGAACATGACCATCACCTTTGGAAACATGAGTCTAGAATTGAATATCTATAATGCAAACTCTCAAATTGGGGATAATGAAGAGATCCATGAGGTTAATTGGATAGGTACTATTGATAGTGAACTCAAGGAACATCAAGGAATTACCGAAGGATGTTTAAGTGAAGAAGAGATTGATTTTCTTTGTTCACATGAGGGAAATTTTTCTCATTGGCTTGAATCTCTTTCAGATTGCTCTATTGATGATTTTCTAGAATCTCCAATCAATGATACCATGGGTGAAATCAATAACATCGAGTCCAAACCCATTCATGAAACTACTCTAGCTAATTTAGTGGATGAAAATTCTTTTCACAAGGAACCAATTTTTTCAAGAAATCTGAACAAAGAAACTGAGTTCAATACAAAGTCTCATCCTTTCTTGGAAAGTGATAACCACTCTGATCTTTAATTTAAGGTTTTACCTTCATCAATCAATTATGCTTTCTTAGGGGACAATAAATCCTTTCCTGTTGTCATTTCTTCCTCTCTTGAATCCAATCATGAGAGGATTCTTCTAGATGTCCTTAGGAGACACAAGAAAGCCATTGGATGGACCCTATATGATATTCCTGGGATTAGCCCACTTATCGGGACTCATAGAATTGTTCTAGAATCCGATTCAAAGCCATGTCGTCAACCTCAGCGACGACTCAATCCTAATCTCATGGAAGTAGTGAGAAAAGAACTTTTAAAATTGTTAAAAGCTGGTATCATCTATCCTATAGCTGAGAGTGAGTGGGTTAGCCCAATCCATGTGGTTCCAAAAAAGGCTGGAATCATAGTAATAACCAATAAGGATGGCGGGACGCTTACAAAAAGGTTCAATAGTGGATGGAGAGTATGTATTGACTATAGGAAACTCAACTCTTGTACCAAGAAAGACCATTTCCCCTTTCCCTTTATTGATCAAGTCCTCAAGCGAGTGGCGGGTCATCAATTCTACTGCTTCCTAGATGGATTCTCAGGGTATAATAAAATCGAATTCTCCTTAGAGGATCAAGGAAAAACAACCTTCACCTGTCCATTCATCACTTTTTCCTTCAAGTGCATGCCCTTTGGGTTATGTAATGCCCCTGGTACCTTCCAGCGGTGCATGATGGGAATCTTCTTGGACATGGTGGGGGATTGTTTAGAGGTCTTCATGGATGATTTCTCCATCTTTGGGGATACTTTTGAGGGATGCCTTCTAAATATTGAAAAGGTTTTGTCAAGGTGTGAGGATAAGAATCTCATACTAAATTGGGAAAAATGTCATTTCATGGTAAGGGGAGGACATGTTCTAGGTCATCTGGTATCTGTTAGAGGTATTGAAGTTGATAAATCTAAAGTTGACATCATTCGTCACCTTCCCTCTCCTAAAACTATTAAGGAAGTGAGGTACTTCTTAGGACATGCTGGATTTTATAGAAGGTTAATTAGGAATTTCAGCTCTATTTCTCGACCACTTTGTGATCTATTGGTAAAAGATGCTCCATTTTTATGGACAAAAAGCTTTGAGGAATCATTCTCTACACTCAAGTCAACTCTTATATCTCCACCTATCATGCAATCTCAAAATTGGAAACTTCCTTTCGATATCATGTGTGATGCAAGTGACTTCGCTGTAGGGGTAGTCTTAGGACAAAGGTGTGAGAAAACTCCATGTGTCATTGCTTTTGCAAGAAAATCTTTAAATGATGCACAAATAAACTACACCACCACTGATAAAGAGCTGCTTGATGTTGTCTTTGCCTTAGAGAAATTCAGGTCTTATCTCTTAGGATCACCCATCATTGTCTTCACTGACCATTCAGCCCTAAAATACCTTTTCCAAAAAAAAGATTCCAAGGATAGATTGATTAGGTGGGTCCTTCTTCTTCAAGAGTTTGATTTAAACATTAAGGATAAAAAGGGTGTTGAAAATGTTGTAGCTGATCACCTCTCTAGGATGGAATTCAAAGACAACTCACACCACCTCTCTGTGTCTTATTCATTTCCTGATGAGCACCTCTATTCAGTGAGTGATTGCCCTTGGTATGCTGACATAGCAAACCATTTGGTGATGGGTGACATTCCAAAATTCATGGGGACCCAAGATAAGAGGAAATTCCTTTCTGATGTCAAACACTACGTGTTTGATGATCCTTACCTCTTCAAGTTCTGTCCTGATCAAATCATCAGGAGATGTGTTCCCGAGTCTGAGCAAGAGTCCATTCTAAAATTTTTTCATGGAGAGACATGTGGAGGCCACTTTTCTACAAAGAAAACCACTACAAAGGTCCTCCAAAGTGGTTTATACTGGCCGAACCTCACTAAGGATTCCTTCGAATTCTGTAAAAGTTTTCCTCAGTGTCAGCAATTAGGATCCATTTCCAAAAGGAATCAAATGCCCCTCACTCCCATCCTGGTCGTTGAAATCTTTGATTGTTGGGGAATTGATTTCATGGGACCCTTTCCGAACTCTAATGGATACCTCTACATCCTCTTAGCTATTGATTATGTCTCAAAATGGGTTGAATCCATTCCCACCAAGACTAATGATCATCAAGTTGTGATTTGATTCCTAAAACAACATATCTTTTCTAGATTTGGAGTTCTGAGGGCTATAATCAGTGATCATGGAACCCATTTCTGTAATCACCCATTCTCTTCACTCATGTCTAAGTATGGAATTTCTCATAAAGTTTCCACTGCATACCATCCTTAAACCAATGGTCAAGCTGAGTTAGAAAATAGGGAGATTAAGCAAATTCTTGAAAAAACTGTCAACCCCTTTAGGAAAGATTAGTCTGAGAAACTCTTGGATGCTCTTTGGGCATATCGTACAACATTCAAAACCATCCTAGGAATGTCACCATATAGTTTGGTTTATGGAAAACCATGCCCTTTACCTGTTGAAATTGAGCATAAGGCATTTTGGGAAATAAAAAAAATGAATTTTGACATTTCTTTAGCCGAAGAATAGAGGAAATTAGATCTTAATGAACTTGAGGAACTTAGGATGGAGGCTTATGAAAATTCAAGTATAAATAAAGCTAGAGTTCAAGCCTACCAATATAGGAATATCAAAGTCAAACAATTTGAACTGGGAAAACCTGTGCTCTTGTATAGTTTAAAACTTCATTTACACTCGGGAAAGTTAAGGTCTAGATGGTCAGGTCCATTCATAGTGCATCACGTGTACCCCCATGGGGCAGTAGAGATTCAGGATCCCACAAGTGGTAACATTTTTAAGGTCAATGGTCATAGGTTAAAACCATTCATTGAATCATTCAATAAAAAGGAAATAGAGGTAGAGTTAACATAGCCAACCTATGAACCAGGACAAAATTTATAGATTTAGGATCCATTTCGGGCTAACGACGTTAAAAAAAAGTGCTACACGGGAGGAAACCAGTGGCCTTCATGTTTCTAATCTTTTTGAATCATTTTTTTCCTTCTTCTTCATTTTTTTATTTAAAAAAATATATATACTGTTGACATGTTCTTATTGTATGAGTAAGGATGGGTATGAAAGGGGAGCACCGTATTCATCTGTGTCACACGGTGTGATCCCTGAGTAATACCTTACCACGAAAATATAAAGAATACAATGTATCATCAGTTTATTTTATTTTATTTTATATTTTTGTAGGTATTTTTTTTAACAAAAATAGATTGTTGACCTGTTCTTATTTTATGAGTAAGGATGGGTATGAAAGGGGAGCACCTTATTCATCCGTGTCACGCGGTGTGATCCCTGAGTAATACCTTACCCAGAAATTTAAGAGAAGACAATGTATCATTAGTTTATGTTATTTGTACCTTTTTTTAGGTTAAAAAAAACACAAAAAAAATATATATGTTAAAAAAATTTAAAGGCATGTCATAGGTCATTGGGAAAAGTTGGTCACAACCGTCCAAGCCATTGGGAGATAAACCAGAACTAAAGGGAGACATGGGAATGCATTTTCAACATCAACAACTAGGTGACTTCATTCCATAATTTTCATTTTCAATGTCTTCGTTGAACTTCTATCCTGCCCCTTCTATGTTTCAATTCTTTAAACACTGGGGACAGTGTTATTCCAAGTTGGGGGGGAGATAAAAATGTGTGGAAGGAAAAATTTCATTAACCTTGAACATGATAACACACATTCCAAACTCTGAAATTGGATATCAAATAATTTTGCATGCCTTGATTCTGATTTTAATGAAAGTTTATGTTCATGTGCATAGATATTGGAAAGTGCGGTTGTCCTATGTGATTTTTCACTATTATATTTTCATCCATTTAATAAAAAAACACAATGCATGTCCTCTAGATTGTGGGGTTTTAGTTTGAGTTCTTGGGGACCCATAATAAATAGCATAGGATTGGTGATCATTTTAATTTTAATATGAGTATTCAAAAAAAATCAATTATGCATAGAGTAATGAATTGACCTAATGTGTGGATTTCGGCACTTGGGGATCGTGACTCCATAGTTTTCTGGCCCAGAGTTGGGCATTTTATCTCTATTTGTGGTAATTTGAATTTTTTTTTGATTGAGTTAACTCGAGATGATGCATGAGTATGTGAGCTTCACTTGGTGCCCTAAGGTCTTTGAGCCTGGGATACATCAGCAAAGTCTTGCTACATGGGTTGACTCGATTGAGTTCAATTTCAATTACCATGGAAAAATTGAAAAAAAAAGAAAGAAAATAAAAAAATGAGTACTCATCTTATTATTAAAATTTGATTGCTCCTAGTGCTTCCATCTTTTCTCCCTCGAATGGAAATGAACCCCCATGTCTGTTGTGACGCACAACACTTCATCATGCTTAATTGAATTTGGATGAAATATGGCAATGAATTTGAACAAAGGAATGGGATTGGGCTTGAGATATGCCTGTGGACATAGCTTGTTTTAAATGATTTTTATGGGTTTAATAATTGATTGGTATGTGATCTTTGGGTGAGAAATGTGTATTAAAATGTTTTTGTAAAAGGTTATTCGAATTTCATTTTTGTGAGATATATTTTGCTCGGGACTAGAAAAAATCAAGTTGGGGGATGTGATTAGACAATAAAAAAACATATTTTGATTACATTTTAATGGTATTAAATGTTTATTTTTGATCTTATGGGCCTGAGTTAGTGGATTTTAATTTTGAACATCCATTCTCTTCATTTGTGCACTCCATGCCTAATATGCACCAATTTAGGACCAATGTTTCATCTGATTTCATAGAATGTAATGATCCATATTTTAATTTGATATTTTTGGAAATGGATATAAATTTAAATATGAACATTCTTCATTCAGGGATCAATGGAGGATTCATAAAGGATGATGAGGATTTTTGGCGAAGGAAACAATTATGGAGAAGGCAGATTGGATATCATCCCACTGATCGGACTGTGGGGCCCACAATACAGGCCCAATGAAGCCCAAGATTCATGGGAGACTAGAAGACATATATAGTAACAAATAATTATTCTAGATCCAGTGCTAATTCGTCCTAAATGGTGGTTATTAAGGCTGATCAAGTTGAAGATTCAATTCTGGGCCAGATTCTGCGGCCCAGAAAAACATCCCACTATTTATATCATATCTCGCGAAAGGTTTATTGGCACGCGCGTCGAAACGCGTGCAAATTTGCAATATTTATTTACCTACTAACTATTGTAGAATTGGCGAGCAGGGTCGAACCACAGAGAGAATGTGAGTAGACAATAGAAATGTCCTTTTGGAGGAATGTTCAGGCGGATGGGCTTTAATTGTGTGATTAACAACTAAGTTCTAAAAACTAAATGACTATTTTAAAAATGACTAATTAAATTAACTAAACTATCTAAGTGAATTAAGCTATGAAAGAAACTGGCAGAGATGGAAGTGTCAGAGTCGTGATGTCCGTTCAAGTGCATGCAATGTCAATTATTTAATTCCCACATTTGAATATTTATTTATTCAATTATCACTGATTCCAAATTTAATCAAAATACTATCTGGTCTCGTTCTCTGATGTTAGACAATATTTTAATGTTTACACAAATTATCCGTCATTTCGTTCTCTGTCCTGACGAATAATTTGTGCATCATTAAAGCACTGAATCACTTGGTGAAATACAACGACCCGTTTCTCACAAAGTCGAAGTATCTACCTACGTTGGGTTCGCTCACATGAGATTACTTATTAGGTATCACTCATGCAAGTTTGAAGGAGAGCGCACACAAAATATTAATTTTTCAATTAATATATTTATTTATTCAAAATTCGATCGCGCGCTTGATCGAATTCCAGATAAATAAATTCTCTGATGAACTCCCGTTCGTGATTACTTATTAGGTATCACACGAACGAGCACCAAAGCACGTGTGCAGAGCCCAAATGACAATTAATTTAAACGCAGATATAATTAATTAAATAAACAACCAATTAAAATTAATTTAAAAGGCAATCAAACGTAGAAATAAATTAAAGACATGCATTCACCATCACTTTCGTCACAACTCCGACATCAATGAATTAGCCCGCCATCATGACGACAAAGCAGCACATAAAATAATAAATAAAATATATCACCGTGCTCGTGTCGTTGTTTGGGTCACCGCGAGACGTCGTCAACGATCGCAAAACAATAACCATCGCTCCGCTCCGTGCAGTTGCTGACGCCGCACCCGAATCAAACCACCGCGTCGCTGAAAAATATGTTCTGATCTGTGCTTGCTCTCGCCGTGCGACGTGAATCTCTGGAAGCTTAGACGAACCGCCGCGCACGTCGATGATGTGTCCGAACCTTCGCTGCGCTCTTGGTGATGGTTCGCCGCTGTGGGTTGCGTACCTGCGATAGAACAGAAGAACTCGAGACGACTTGGATTCTTCTACCACGGAAATCGGTCCTGGCCGCAAATACTGGATGGATTGCTGGAAGATATTGATGGTCACTGCTTCGTCCTGCAGGTCGAAGCGACGGGAAGCGGCTCAATAAACAGAGGCGGCAGTGAGATGGGGGCGCCGGTGAGATAGAGGGGCGAGGGATGAGGCGGGTAGGCGGGGTCGAGGCCGTGAGGTTGAGCGGGTGAGGGAAGGGAGTTGGGGCCGGGGGTTGGTTCGTGCTCGGCCAAGGGTAGGGGGAAAGGGTTGTGCTGGCTGTGTGAGAAGAGTGGAGCGGTGGCGCTGGCTTCAGGCGGACGGTGGCGAGGTGGGCAGTGCGCTTTTGATGGGGCCGCACGAACCAGGTGAGAGGGGGGCGCTGCCGGGGTTTTGAAGAGGGATAGGAGGGGAGTGGGATGGGCGCTGGCGGGTAGCAGAAGATGAGGGTCCAGGGGCGGCCGATTCGGGCCGGGGGTAGTGGAGATGGGGCCAAGCGGGTAGGGTAGTGGAGATGAGGGGAGCGACCGGGTTGATAGGAGGGTTGGGTCGGCGGCGTGGAGAAAGCCGGGCGGCTGGGGTGAAGAGGAGGGGAGCGCGCGGCTGGCGAGGGATGGAGAGGCGGCCCCTCAGAGAGGATGCGGGTAGAGGGAATAAAATACGGAGAGGCCGCCGGTCCAGCGGGAGAGAAAGGGGAGAGGTGGCCGGCGGGTCCAGCGGGTAAGGGGAGGCAAGGGGCGCCGGGTGGTTGAGAAAAAAAAGGGAGAATGATTCAAGGGAGGTGGGTTAGTTAGGGAGAGAAAATCAAAACAAAAAAAAATTAATAAATCAAAGTTAAAACTAAATTTAAAATTCAAAAAAAAAAAAACAATTATCTAAATATTTAATGTTAGATACTAATAATAATAATAATAATAATAATACTAAAATTAGAACTAAAAATTAAGGCACATGTAATTAGATATAATAATAAACTAATAAAAATATACTATGTTATTAATACTATAAAAATAATGAAATAAAATACAAATAGAGAATTAAAATATACTAATAAAATTAATAATATTAACTAAACTAAAATTAGTGAAACTAATAATAATAATAATAAAGTGTTAAATATAAAATTACTATACCTAATACTAAATTATTAATATAAGTATATAAATTAACTAAAAATTATCAAAAATATCTAAACTATTACAAAGCTACAAAAATAAACTAAAAATATAAAAATTGGTTAAACTAATTAATTAAAACTATGTTAGAAAATTATAAAAATACATGTAAAATCCATGTACATCAAATCCCCCACACTTAAACTTTTTCACTCCTGGGAAAAACAATCAGAAAGAAAAAACAAGTGGACCCATAGACAAATCAAAACATCAAAATTACATGTTCAAAATTTTCCAATCTCTTTCCTCATAATATATCATGCTTCATTTAAAACTTTAGTTTCAAAAACAATTTTTCTTTCACTTGCATTTTTTCAAAACAAGTATGTGCACTCATCAATCATGTGACCTACCTTTCCATTACACTCATCGCTTGAAAAGATTTGATCAAAGTTTTTCTCAGTTCTCATGCACATGCATGCTTACCATAGGCTTGCCATGAATTTCACATCTCCACTAGTGGAAATCAAAAGAATGTACCAATCTCAAGGACTTTACATGAGGTTCAAATGTTTCTGAAGCTGTGGGACGGTGGGTTAAAAAAATATTGACATCTTTTTGGTAAAAAGGAGGGTTGAATCTTGAAATAAATACATGATTAGTCAATCTAAATGTCTCCCCAAACTCTCGCTCCCCCACACTTAAAACACTACTTGTCCCCAGGCATTTGATAATCCAATGTTTCACTCTCTTTTTTACACAACTCACTCAAATAAGATGAGCAGGAAAAACAAGTGAGTATCAGTTCCAAAACCCCATGAAATAAATGTCAGACAATAATCACAAAGAAAGGTACACAAGTAGCGTATACGATGTATCATCTCAATGAAGGTAGGTCATATAGAAAACTTTCTAGTTCCTGGAGTAATGGATCATCACTTTAATAGGTATCCCCAAAGTCGAGGGTTACCGCGTAATGACCACCAATGTACTCATTGTTGGAACTGAAAAGGATTCTATATTCCTATATCAAAATAATATGAAATGAATGTGGCTACTGTGAAAAAGAACTCATATGATCAGGATGGGATAATGTCAATCCATGTACATCAAATGACTCACTGCCCCTCGAAGAACCCTCTCCATGAGTAAGTCTCTCTCCCCCACACTTAGATTGAAATAATCATGCAAAAATCCAAGAAATTGGTAGGGAAGGGTATCGGCTTGGGCTCATCCTAAAAGGCTCCTGCATGGCTTCTAAGGGCTATACGAAGGAGAAAATGTTTGGGTGGATCAGTGGGTCAACGGGGCTAAAATATCAAACAGATGCCTCGATCATTTTAGTGCAACTTTCAAAAATTCCTATCGCTTTGATGGAAAAACATGGCAAGTTCTAGAAGACAAAACATGGTTGAGATTCCCTCAAGAAATAAGAGAAATAAGAGATGATTGTAAAATAGCTCAGAGTCCTCACGGGTATGGAAATATAATTTTGGACAGCACAGATGATCATGAGTGCGAATAAGTGTAAAAAATATACAAGTTTTTGAAAAACATTTTCGAAGCATGAAATAATATCAGCAATCATCTAAGTCATGAGAGAAAGGATCAGATAATTCCAAAACAAGAATCAGGTGCTCAAACTGCCCAGGGACACAAGTGTTATGTTCCTGACTGTGTTGTGACAAAAATACAATGGCTTTTATGTGGGTTCATCAATGACAAGAATGTTAGTTTTTTTTTCATATTTTTTTTTACATTTTGTTTTTTTTACATGGTGTTTTTGGAAGCATAAAATATGGAAAAAAATAGAACACTTCCCTGTGTAAGTGCAGTTTGATGCGGAGAGGTTGTTTGTATCCGATGAAGCTCCAGAAATGGTATACCTGTAAAACCTACACATTGACAACACGTACTCACATCATATCAAAGAAGTCACACCATAATCAAAATCATGTGGATGATAAAAATATTTATGATGAATTTAAATCCACTATTGTGCCGGGAGAAAATAGATTGTTGTAAATGCATGCCATTTTATTTAAAATAAAACTAAATGAAATGAAATCAAATGCAGTGAAAAGAAAACAAACAAATGATGGGTTGCCTCCCATTGAGTGCTAAGTTTACTTCGTCTTCAGCCAGACGTTATTGAAACTCCACCCGGGTCGAACGGAAATGTAAACCATGCATCTGCTTCTTTTTCAGTAGGAGCGCGGAATCCATTCGTTGAAGATGAGTTTATCCTGCAAGCTGTACAAAATCTCAACGGAATCTTGTTAGAATAATGGATGTGTGGAATGAAATGAAAATATGCCAACTCACAAGGGAATGAATATACCTCACCTGAAGAAAGACTCATCGAATTGTTGAATTTTGGGAAAAGGTTGTCAATGGAAAGATCAAGAAGATTACCTCCTTGAACATACACAGGTGAAAAAGTGCCATTACTAGACTCCTTCAGCGGTCGGCTTATATCCATCATATCCTTGAATGTAGTATCTGGGTTGATGATGTATCCCAATTCGTTTTCACACCCAACCACTAGCACGGGGAAATATACTGGTTTCCAACTCAATTCATGCTCGATGGTTTCATTGATTGTGCCAAGGTCAAAAATATTGTTAGCATATGTGGGTATTTCAAGTGAAGTGTTTTTAACCTCGACGCATGGAGCAAGTGGCGTAGGATCAATTGGAGCAGATGACTCCATCGTGTCAAGAATGACATCTTTTTCAAAATTTTCTTCTATACCGCCCTCATCATATTTCACTGTTGGCACATGTGTCACCACAAAATCAGGATCCTCCAAGCAATCCCATTCTTCCATTGTTTCTAGAAAATTATGAGTGTTATCTTCCACCAATGCTGATTGATTCTTTGACTCCAGAAATGTTTCAGATGTCTCCATTTTAGAAAAAGTTTCAGACTCACATGGATTTTCAGAAAGAGGTGATTCGATGTCATTTGAAGTGATGTCCTCTTGAGTGTGGCAATCTACTATCCCTTGGTTCAATTCTGAATCTATCATGGTAAAGAATGATCCTAGTTCAATGTCCTCTTCATCCTGAAAAGGTGCAGTTTGATATACATTGAATGTGTCCTTTTTCACTTTGGGATGACTAGGTTGTGAATTCACAGAAGGACATGAAATCACATTTTCTGAGGGACCATTATGTTCAACAGGGCGGAAGACCAAGCTCTCATATTCTTGAAATGTGATTAGATTAGAAGAATTATTTTGTGATGGAGGGGAGTCATCAATTGTATGATAAGAAGGAAGATCAATCCCATTATCAGACTCGGGACATAGATGTTGTTCAAATGGACCCTCTATTGCACTCTCCTCAAAAGTATTGTTTTGAATTAGATCATCAAGGGGTAATGAAGCAGGTAGTTCGGAAATATGATTCATTTGATTTACTAAATTATTCAATTGATTTTCTAGATCTTTTGTTGAGGAAAGAAACTTTGCATTGCATTCATCTTGAAGTTCAAACCTCCGATTGGTCTCAGTGATAGCACAATGAAACATGTGTTCAATTATTGAATCATTTGTTTGACATGAATTGTCAAGTTCTAAATTTTCAGGAATGCATTGACATTGAAAATGATCAACAGATGTATAAGGACTTGTTTCATAGCATGGTGAAATGTTCTCATATGGATCATAGCATGGACTTGAATAAAGATCATTGAAATAAACGGGATTACCTGGATAGATCATGGGCGGTGAATCGTTATACGTCATACCTTGAGTCGGGGATGCATAGGGCGGGTACTGGTTGTAATGGTGTGGTGCGGCCCACGTCATTCCGAGCTTCTGGGCGTCTTGAAAATCCCTGCAGTGAAAAATTCCCAGAGTAGTAAACTTTTTTTTTGTTGGTTTTTTTTTTAAATTTTTTTTTAATTTTTGAACTAAATTACTCTTTTAAAGGAACTCCTAATGCTACTATTCTCCCCGGCAACGGCGCCAGAAATTTGGCACGCGCGTTGCAACGCGTGCAAATTTGCAATATTTATTTACCTACTAACTACTGTAGAAGTGGCGAGCAGGGTCGAACTACAGAGAGAATGTGAGTAGACAATAGAAATGTCCTTTTGGAGGAATGTTCAGGCGGATGGGCTTTAATTGTGTGATTAACAACTAAGTTCTAAAAACTAAATGACTATTTTAAAAATGACTAATTAAATTAACTAAACTATCTAAGTGAATTAAGCTATGAAAGAAACTGGCAGAGATGGAAGTGTCAGAGTCGTGATGTCCGTTCAAGTGCATGCAATGTCAATTATTTAATTCCCACATTTGAATATTTATTTATTCAATTATCACCGATTCCAAATTTAATCAAAATACTATCTGGTCTCGTTCTCTGATGTCAGACAATATTTTAATGTTTACACAAATTATCCGTCATTTCGTTCTCTGTCCTGACGAATAATTTGTGCATCATTAAAGCACTAAATCACTTGATGAAATACAACGACCCGTTTCTCACAAAGTCGAAGTATCTACCTGCATTGGGTTCGCTCACATGAGATTACTTATTAGGTATCACTCATGCAAGTTTGAAGGAGAGCGCACACAAAATATTAATTTTTCAATTAATATATTTATTTATTCAAAATTCGATCGCGCGCTTGATCGAATTCCAGATAAATAAATTCTCTGATGAACTCCCGTTCATGATTACTTATTAGGTATCACACGAACGAGCACCAAAGCACGTGTGCAGAGCCCAAATGACAATTAATTTAAACGCAGATATAATTAATTAAATAAACAACCAATTAAAATTAATTTAAAAGGCAATCAAACGTAGAAATAAATTAAAGACATGCATTCACCATCACTTTCGTCACAACTCCGACATCAATGAATTAGCCCGCCATCATGACGACAAAGCAGCACATAAAATAATAAATAAAAGATATCACCGTGCTCGTGTCGTTGTTTGGGTCACCGCGAGACGTCGTCAATGATCGCAAAACAATAACCATCGCTCCGCTCCGTGCAGTTGCTGACGCCGCACCCGAATCAAACCACCGCGTCGCTGAAAAATATGTTCTGATATGTGCTTGCTCTCGCCGTGCGACGTGAATCTCTGGAATCTTAGACGAACCGCCGCGCACGTCGATGATGTGTCCGAACCTTCGCTGCGCTCTTGGTGATGGTTCACCGCTGTGGGTTGCGTACCTGCGATAGAACGGAAGAACTCGAGATGACTTGGATTCTTCTACCACGGAAATCGGTCCTGGCCGCAAATACTGGATGGATTGCTGGAAGATATTGATGGTCACTGCTTCATCCTGCGGGTCGAAGCGACGGGAAGCGGCTCAATAAACAGAGGCGGCAGTGAGATGGGGGCGCCGGTGAGATAGAGGGGCGAGGGATGAGGCGGGTAGGCGGGGTCGAGGCCGTGAGGTTGAGCGGGTGAGGGAAGGGAGTTGGGGCCGGGGGTTGGTTCGTGCTCGGCCAAGGGTAGGGGGAAAGGGTTGTGCTGGCTGTGTGAGCAGAGTGGAGCGGCGGCGCTGGCTTCAGGCGGACGGTGGCGAGGTGGGCAGTGCGCTTTGGATGGGGCCGCATGAACCAGGTGAGAGGGGGGCGCTGTCGGGGTTTTGAAGAGGGATAGGAGGGGAGTGGGATGGGCGCTGGCGGGTAGAAGAAGATGAGGGTCCAGGGGCGGCCGATTCGGGCCGGGGGTAGTGGAGATGGGGCCAAGCGGGTAGGGTAGTGGAGATGAGGGGAGAGACCGGGTTGATAGGAGGGCTGGGTCGGCGGCATGGAGAAAGCCGGGCAGCTGGGGTGAAGAGGAGGGGAGCGCGCGGCTGGCGAGGGATGGAGAGGCGGCCCCTCAGAGAGGATGCGGGTAGAGGGAATAAAATAGGGAGAGGCCGCCGGTCCAGCGGGAGAGAAAGGGGAGAG
Organism: Viscum album; assembly: GCA_963277665.1. NCBI lineage: Eukaryota > Viridiplantae > Streptophyta > Magnoliopsida > Santalales > Viscaceae > Viscum > Viscum album. Next base: position 1,039,329,491 of record OY728126.1, read on the forward strand.
GTGGCCGGCGGGTCCAGCGGGTAAGGGGAGGCAAGGGGCGCCGGGTGGTTGAGAAAAAAAAGGGAGAATGATTCAAGGGAGGTGGGGTAGTTAGGGAGAGAAAATCAAAATAAAAAAAAATTAATAAATCAAAGTTAAAACTAAATTTAAAATTCAAATAAAAAAAACAATTATCTAAATATTTAATGTTAGATACTAATAATAATAATAATAATAATAATAATAATACTAAAATTAGAACTAAAACTAAGGCACATGTAATTAGATATAATAATAAACTAATAAAAATATACTATGTTATTAATACTATAAAAATAATGAAATAAAATACAAATAGAGAATTAAAATATACTAATAAAATTAATAATATTAACTAAACTAAAATTAGTGAAACTAATAATAATAATAATAAAGTGTTAAATATAAAATTACTATACCTAATACTAAATTATTAATATAAGTATATAAATTAACTAAAAATTATCAAAAATATCTAAACTATTACAAAGCTACAAAAATAAACTAAAAATATAAAAATTGGTTAAACTAATTAATTAAAACTATGTTAGAAAATTATAAAAATACATGTAAAATCCATGTACATCATTTATTATTTTGGGCTGAACGTTTACAGGATGTTAGGGGACATCCGGGGATGCATTTAAGTATTCTAGTTCCCACTCTAATTCTGCCTTATAGATGATCCTTTAGGTGCGTCTTTCCGGTGGATGCAAGCTGACTGCAACTTCGAGGCAAGAGTTGAAAAGTCTCTTATGCATTAAATGTCCACCCACCTTTCTCCAACAAAATTAATTAAAGGCACATGGGATGATGGGAGCTCGGATAAAGGCTTAAAAAATGCCTATTTAAGGCATTAGGGATGTAGGATTTGTGGATCTTGGTGCTTTCTTTTCATTGTAGTGTTATTATGCCAATTTGCCTTTGTAATGTTCTTCCTTCTCATGCAAGTTGTTCGAATCACCTTAGTCTTCAATAAAAGTTCTTCTTCTTCTCTTATTATGTTTTTATTCATATCACCTTGATACCGTTGCCTCAAGGTGTGAAATTTTTCACACCAAACCTTGTGATTTTGTTCACACAACGGTGGAGTGATCGTTATTTTTGTTGTTTTTACTTCTTCAATTCCACCCTCGTAAGTCTAATTTCCGCTTCCGTTGAGAACTTGTCATCAATGGAGGGCTATCTATTTTATGGGTTGATCCAAGGGAGTATCAAGGTGATGGATTGAATGTTATTTATCACTCTCTAAATGTTATTAATTTCTTTTAATTGAGTTTCTTTTATTCAATGATTTTTATTCTTCCTCTTCCTTATTGAATTTATTCACCCCACTTTGATGTGATAATTATATCCTTTACCTTGGAGTTCTCATGAAAATGATCCTACAAGTGTATAGGTGATTATCATGTGTTTTGAAGGTGTTTAACCAATAAGTGATTAGGTTAGTTTGAATTCATTGCATTAATCCTTCTTGAGTTAATGAAATTAAAATCGTAAAAAAAGGAATTCATTCAATCCACCCCGAGCAATAACCTGGGATCAACTCATTTCCTCATAATTTGAGTTCACATAGATATTTTAGTGCTCTTTCAAAAACATCTAAAATAAACCCATGTTGGAAACTTTATAGCCAAAAATCCATCTCTTTTTATTGAGTGTCTAAAGGTTCTTCTTAGGTCTCTGAGGATTCGATAACCCAAGCTACACTGCAAGCGACCACTTTACCCTTAAAACTTGGGTAAATTTGGGAGAAACCTTGTACCAAATTGAGGTATTTATGATTCCTATACATCAAAAATGACTTATGGATAATTTTTCTAAAGTATCAAAACAATCCAAATGTTTTAGATTCATTATGAGTATGTCACTTGTCTTTTTTACTAAAATTTACATTTTAAATAAAAAGACACAGTTGAAGTCATATCAGTAACAATGTGCATCAGATTGAGGTGCATTTGATTCTTATACATAAAAAATTACTTATGGATCATTTTAAAAAAGTATTAAAACAATCCAAATGTTTTTACTCAGTTTTGAGTTAGTCACTTGTCTTTTTTACTAAAATTTCATTTTAAACTAAAAACAAACACTTTGATTCATACCAGTCACATTGTGTCTTGGTTTGATGTGAGACCATTTACTACAGGTCAAAAATAAATTAAGAACTATTTTACTAAATTATTGAGGAAATCCAAGTGTGTTTGTTTGGTTTTTAGTAACTAACATGTGTTTTGAACTAAAATATCAATTTTAAACTAATAATGAACACTTTGAGTGATACCAGGTACATCGTGTATCAAATTGAGAGGAGACTGATTTTTAAACATAAAAATGACTTATTTATCGTTTTCCTAAAGTTTCAAAAAAATATGAACGAATTTTCTTCATTTTGAGAATTTCACTTGTCTTTTTTACTAAAATTTCAATTTTAAACAAAATTTCACAGTTGGATTCATACCGGTCACACTATGCGTAAGATAAGGTGTGGCTAATTACTACACATAAAAGTGAATTATATATCATTTTACTAAAGTACCAAAATAATAATAATTAGATCTATTGGTTTTGAATATGTCACTTTCCTTTTTTTGACTAAAATGACATTTTTAATTGAAAACATGCACTTTGAGTCAAACTCGTCACATTGTGTGTTGGATTGATGTGAGACTAATTCCTATACCTAAAAAATAAATCATTAATTTTTTTTCCATAAATTATGAAGAAAATCCGAGTGTGTTTGGTTGGTTTTTAGTGATTGTCACACATTTCTAACTAAAATGTCTATTTTAGAGTGATAACGACCACTTTGAGTGATATCAGGCACACCATGTATCAGATTGGTGTGAATCTGATTGTTACACAACCAAAATGACTTATAGATTATTTTCCTAATGTTTCAAAACAATCTGAATGTGTTTGATTTTTTTGAGTGTTTCACTTATCTTATTTTCTAAAATGTGAATTTTAAATAAAAAGATGCATTTGGAGTCATAGTGGTCACACCATGTGTCAAATTGAGATGCAACTGATTCTTCCTGTCACAAATGACTTATGGATCATTTTCCTAAAGTATAAAAATAATCTGAATGTGTTTTATTAGTTTTGAGTATGTGATGTGTATTTTGAACTAAAATTTTAATTATAAACTAAAAACATATAGTTCGATTCATACTGAGCACACAGTGTATTATATTGTGGAAAAAATGATTGAGTTGTGGTTGATTCCTACACTATTCAAGATAATGCTCAAAATAGTTTATTTTGGAATCCATACTTTGAATTAAACGGTTGAAAAATACCTTATTATATTCATCGTTACGATTCACTTCACGTTTCAGGCAGCAAGGGGGTTCCTCTTCCCACCAAAAGAAACATGTTATCCCTTTTCTAGATTTTTGCAGATAATTGAAAGTAATATATGACTTCCCAAAAGATATATGAAAAAATTAAATAATTATTAGATAAAAATGATAATGAAATTAACTTAAAAATAGAAGATAAAATGGTGATAAAAATAACTAAATTAGTTGGAATTCACCATTTCATTCAATTGTTAAAAAATTCTTTGGAAGATGTATCATTGTGATTCACTTCACGTTTCAGGAAGCATGGGGTTTCCTCTTCCATCCAAAAGGAACATGTTCTCTATTTTCTTTCTTGTTGTAGATAGTTGAATGAAAAATATGACTCCTGAAAAGATCTATGAAATAACTAAATAAGAATTAGATAAAAATGAGAAATTAAATTGACTTAAAAATAATAAATGAAATGATAAAAAAATTAAATAAAATAAGTAGTAGGAATTAACCTTTTCATTATGTCTATATAAATTATTAACCCATATCCCTGTTGTCATTATCTCAGTTGCAGCCTCAATGTCCAATCTCTAACAAGCACGAACGACTTTGAACAAACCCCACCCACTTGGGAAATAAAATCCAACTATAGAAGAAAATAATTCTTATGTTAGTAATACTATACAGAAATTAATTAAACCGAAATATGAAATAATAAAATAATAAAATTTCAATTTTATACTAAAACCACACAATTTGAGTCATATCTGGTACAACATGTATTAGATTGAGGTTTGGTTGATTCTTACACATCATAAATGAATTATGGATCATTTTCCTAAAGTATAAAAACAAAATGAATGTGTTTTCTTGCTTTTGAGTATGACACTTTTATTTTTTACTAAAATTTAAATTTTAAATAAAAAGTCATACTTTGAGGCATACTGATCACACCATGTGTTGGATTGAGGTGAAACTAATTCTTACACATCAAAAGTGACTTATGAATCATTTTCTTAAAGTATCAAAACAATCTGAATGTGTTTGATCAGTTTTGAGTATGTTACTTATCTTTTTTACTAAAATATCATCTTAAACTCAAAGCACACACATTGAGTCATACCAATCACATTATTTTTAGGTTTGATATGAGGTTGATTCCTAAACATTATAAATGAATTATGAATCACTTTACTAAATTATCAAAACAATAAGAGTGCATTTACTTTTTTGTTCAATAAGTGAAAAACACTTTGAACTAAAATGTCAAATTTAAATTGATATTGGACACTTTGAGTCGTACCAAATACAACATGTATCAAATTGAGGTGCAACTAATGTATACATGTCAAAAATGACTTATGGATCATTTTACTAAAGTATCAAAACAATTCGAATGTTTTTTCTTAGTTTTGAGTATGTGACATGTGTTTTGAACTAAAATGTCAATTTTGATCTAAAAATATAAAATTTGAGTCATAATAAGCATAAATTGATGAGAAATTCAACTTAAAGGGTTGAGGGTAGTCACATTTTCATGATGTCTACATACATTCTCACAAAAAGTATACTTCCCATTCATTTATAAACAAATCTATTTCCTCTTGTGAATATGAGGATTGTCAAAGATCCCAGTAGTACTAAAAAAATATAAATAAACAAATGATTAATAAATATTTTAAATGAAATTGTAATTATCTTCAAAAAAATTGCTTCGAGGATGCTATTTTTGTGATGAAATATGATATATTTCATAAATTTAAAAACATAATAACCAAAATCTTTGCCATTGGTTTGTTTTAGACACTACAGAAGCATTGAAAAAAATAAGTAATTTGTTTTGATTTATGTTTTGAAAGTGAAATATTATTATATACACCCTAATACTAATACACTTGTAGAGTTCAATAAGATCTTTGTATTCATGGACAGTCCTCATGCCATGATTTTAAAGGTATTTAAACACTAACCTATCATAACAGAATTTTCATTAAAACATAATATAAAATGTATAACATGGATTTTAGTTATAAAATATTGCCTTCATTGTATTAAAAATTGATAAACATCATCACATGTGGTTGGTTTTTTGGGTATCCATGAATTGAATCTATAAAATAGATATTTGGAGTATCGAAATTGACTGTAATGAGTAACCAATGATACCTAAAAAACAATATGGAATAAGAAATAAAATAAATGAAAATATATTTGATATGATTAAATTATAGATTTTTACCCCTGCATTGTGGGTATTAAGAAGAGTCTTTCATCTGTAATTTTTCTTTCAATTTGATTTGGCTCTAATTTGAATTATTATGTAGAAGTGATGTGAGGACTAATGAGTCCAAATTTATCTTCACCAAGGTTTCCCTTCAAATATAATTCATATATACACATGTAAAAAATATGAATAGTATTTTATCATTATTAACATAGTAGATTAGCTATTGGATAGAGAAATCATGAAAAAAAACCTCATGTATACATTTAAAACTGAGACTCCTAGCCATTCATGCATGATGATTTTATTTACATTATAAAGACTAATATAGTTTGTAATGGACTCTCTATATATCTGTTATTAATAATCAATTGTGGACGTAACAACATTTTCAAATGTTTTATCCACATAAAGAAAGGAATAAATCTACCATGCCTACAAGTACTCAGGTTGACTCGAACCTGAGACCTCCCACGAGACCCCTCAAAGGTATAACCAGTAGGCTACACCCTTGGGGAATTCATCATATTTTATATGAAATTTTTATAAAGTTTAAATGATTTTCTTTTCTTTATCATCAATGGGTCCATAACTTATCACACCATTGAATTTTCAACCTTGACTAAACACCACCTCTCATGGTTAAGGAATTCATCCAAGCCTAAACTATGCCTCTTACATGACCATTCGATCAGTTGGATCAAATAGATACAACCCATACATGTATGTTTCAATGAATATCCTGAATAGGGATGACACTATGCCTTCTATGCCATCTGATCCAATCGATCAAACTGCACCAGTCGTTTTCTTTTTATTTTGGTTTGCTGAAAAAAAATATGTAAATTGGTCTAGGTCAATATCTTTTGAAAACTATGTCAGAAAGGCGGCAGGGTGGCTACCACCTTTTGGTTAAGTGGAAAGACGGCAGGCCCTCTCTTGCCTTTCAGCTAAAAAAATTACTATATTAAATATACTTTTTGCATATTTGAAATTTTAATTTTAATTTTGTTTTGTTTTGTTTATATATATATATATATATATATATGCATATATATATAACAAATTTTTTCGGCAGAATTTTCTTCTATTTAATATCAAAAATTAATCTCATTAAAGTTGTCTAGAATTATGACAGACACCTTCACCTAGGACTCCTTTTTATAGAGGGCTTTCCATGAAAACCATTCTGCATTTCCGATGTGGGGTTCAAGTTCTCCCTTTTCTACACAGAACATTCTACATTCCTAATATGGGATTCTGGTTCACCCTTTCCTATGTAGAACTAATAATATATTATTATTAATTATTTTTAATCAATTAATAATAAATATTAGTTACTAATAAATAATAATTAACAATTAATGTTTACTACTAAATATTAATAATGTACTAATTTATATTAATAATATTTTAAAAAATATTAGATAATAACTAATTAATTATTAATAAATATTCATAAATTATTAATAGTTAATTGTTATTAATTACTTATTAATTAAGTAATAATTAAATACTTATTAATATTAGTAATTACTAGTTGACTAATTAATTAGTAATTAATTTAAAATATTAATAATTATTTATTACACAATTAATTATAAATAAAATTAAAATTATTATTTATTAATTAATTTGTAATTAATCAATATTTAATTACTTATGAAAAATAGTACTTACTAATTTACAAATTAATTATTAATTTATTAATAAATATTAATAATTATTATTATCCAATTACTAATAAATATTTAAATTTATTATTTAGTTTCTAAATATTAATAATAATGATTAAATTTTTAAATTGTGAATTGTGAATTAATTGTTATTATATCCATATTAATTAACTAACTAATTATTGCTAATAAATATTGATTTCTAATAAATATTAATTACAGTATATGATTTAATATATAATAATATTAATTTTTAATAAATATTAATTACTAACTAATTTTTATTACTAATAAATATTTAAAATTATTACTTAGTAACTAATTATTAAAAATAGTATTATAATTATTAGTTATTAATTAATTAGTAATTATACAATATTTAATTACTTAATAATAATATTATGTAAAAATAACTAATGAATTAATTATTAATTAATTAATAATTATTATTATTATACAATTACAAATAAATATTTAAAAATATTATTTAGTCACTAGATATTATTAATAATTATTAAATTATTAAAATACTAATGATTAATTAATTATTATTTAATTAAATAACTTTTTTTAATTAATTTTATTTACTAAATATTATTTATTAAAAAATATTATTTACTATTTAACAATATTAATTTATAATAAATATTAATTGTTCATAAATATTTAAAATTACTCTTTAGTTACTAATAAATAGTAATAATTATCACACATTATACATTTATTATTTATTATTATTATTATGTTTTATTATTATATATTATTTAATTGAATAATTAATTAAAAACTATTTTTTTAGATTAACTATTTATAAATTAATTTTTAGTTTAATAATATTATTAAATACTAATTAATAGTATTAATTTATATTATCTAATATATTATTAATATAAAATTGTAAATTATTAATATTTATTAGTAAACATTAATAATTAATAATTATTTATTATTAACTAATATTTATTATTAATTGATTAAAAATGATGAATAATAATATATTATTAATTCTACGTAGGAAAGGGATAACATGGATCCCACATCGGAAATGCAGAATGTTATGTGTAGGAAAGAAAAAACATGAATCCCACATCAAAAATATAGAACAATTTCCATGGTAGACACTCCTATAAAAAGGATCCCTAAATGAGGGTTTCTATTAGAATTCTAGATTGTTTTAATGGAAGTAATTCTGAATATTAAATAGCTAGAATAAATTTTGATGAATTTTTTTTATATATATATAAACAAAACAAAACAAAATAAAAAAAAATAAATATACAAAAAATCATATTTAAAATAGTAAATATATTTTTTTTGCTGAAAGGCGGGAGAGGTCATGTCGCCTTTCCACTTAACCAAAAGGCGGAAAGCACCCTGTCACCTTTCTGACAAATTTTTCAAAAAAATGACCTAGACCTATTTACATATTTTTTTTCTTCAAAAAACATAAATAAAAAAACTTTCATCAGTCACTTATTACCACATGACACAAATCACCATGCAGTTGAATAGTGGTCATTCAATCAAATTGATCATAGGGGTAAGGGGTGGATGCACTCATGCATGACTCCACACCCAATTAATACCTATGTGGTGTCATATATATTGTTTGATTTTAGATTAGACATACCTTGTTCCTCACTGGATCCTTGTAGCCTTCTCCATCGGCACACTATAATGCACAAAGAATCCCCAGAGTCATAATCTCTCTATTCTTCACTAATTTTATCTCACTGTAAGGATCACAAAAAAATAATCTTTACCTACTAAATCATTCATTAAAGGGATCGAGAACTAAAGAGAAGCAGGAATAGGGGAAAACTTCCCATTAACATAACTTCTAAACCATTCCTCAAATCGAATTCACTGGTATCATTAGATATGCATTAAAAATACCTACCCAAGGATAATTTCTTTCTTGATGATTATTCTTAGATCTTTGTAGATCTCAAAATTAATTAAAAACATCAAGAAAACATCTCTATAATATATCTATAAAGATACAGATCCAAAACTAACAAAATTGGTTCCATTCGATTACTTTAGAGATATTGATTAACTAACTAGAATCTCACTTTGTGATTCTTAGGTTTGGGCCTCAAAATTCTAGAGAAAATAAAAATCTCTTTAGAATTACTAAAAATCCATCCGTTGAATTTTGAGAACCCAAGGGACATTATGTTTGTCTAGATTAGAATAATAAATTTCTGAGATTTTTTCAATAAATTTGTTTGTTTGAATCATGAATGAGAAATGAGAAGTTTGGAGGAGTAAATGACTTTAAAAATTCCAAATAATCATACTTTTTCCATGATAATTCACTCATTCTTCGATCTCTGGTGTAGATCCTCTCTTCTCTGACATGCCTCTATGACCATGGTCTCCTCCATCTAACAAAATATCCCCATAAAATATTAATATAAGTGGGGATAATTATGGTTACATTGAAAATGGATAATTATTATATATTTTAAATAATTAATTTAAAACATTTTCCACTGATGTTGAATCAATTCAATGTCACCCAAAAATTATGCAATGAAAACACTAGGGTAAACGCCTAATTTCCAACCTAACGACACTATTTTTTTTCCAATTTGATACCACATAGAAGTTGAATTCATCACTTTCCATTTTAAGGAAAAAATATATTTTCATGCATAACCACTTGTGTTAATTACTTAAGCACCTTATTTAAATTTAAATAAGTAATGATAAATTATATAGTATTCAAAAAAGTGTTGAGTTTTGATTACATGCAAAGGAATCCTCTAATGGAAACCTAGTCTATTATGCACACACACACACATCAATATATAAATCTTCCAATAAAAATATTCATAAAATTATAATCACCTCAATTTAAATCCAACTTTGGGAATGTAAATATTAGGTCATCTATAAAATATTTTATCACATTTTCAGGGTAGAAATCCATACATTTATTGATTTTAATTTTGTGAAAATTTTGAAATATTTTGATCATTTTTAATTTTATGGAAAAATAGTCATTTGGATCTAGTGGATAATTTTTAATTGTAAAATTATATGTCATTCTAAGACAATTAAAATTTTTTCCATTTTATTTGACAAATCAAATAGAGGAAAAATAATATATAAATAAAGGACTAATTATCCAAAGAATTTCATTTTTCATATTTATTTTTCATCTAATCCATAGAGATCAACTAGGTGTCTCATTGAATAACCCTCCCTTAAATAGTGATTATATGCCCCCCCTCAAGATGATTGATTGAGGTGTATCCGGATATTTTCTCTCATTTGTGATTTATCTATCTTTTGTTAATCTTGATATATAATCATCTAATTTATTGGATAAAAATTCTATAAATTTTTGTTATCTTTGGTATTAAGTGATTTTATGATTATTAAGATAATAACTAGAGTAAATAATAAATCATGAATTCAATAAGTTATTCTTTAAATGTAGAATCTCTTTCCAAGATTTTCAATTTAATAATATTAAAATTCATTCAGTGGAACTTAAATTATATAAAAATATGTGTTAAACCATTAAATTTAACTGGATTATTGCAAAAGCCCTTAAATTTTCAGGTATGAACTAGATTAAGTTTTCAACATTAAATTAGTTAATTATGGTTGGTTTTAAAGAGCCCATGTGGATTTTTGATAAACAATATTGTATTTTTTGTCAATATATCATGAGGAATAAAATTAAATGTATTAGGATGACGATGTTCTCCATGATTATTGATTATCATAGAAACATAATCTTTGAAAGAAGTTGAGGAAGTAGAGTGATGTTTATTAGAGGATTGTTATGGATTAATTGGATGTCATGTTTGATAATTCAATCCACTCTTAACATGTGATGATTGTGGCACCGATCATAATTTAGAGGACATGTGTTCATATTTGTGGTTTATGAAAACACATTTTCTACAACCAATACCATAGATCAAACCTTTAACATCATGAAAATGGGGATTTAATAGCACTAAAAAGCATTGTTGTTCTAAGCATCATTAAAAGGGGGATCCCATTATCAGTGCTAGAAATAGCACTGATAAAATTCCTACTATTGTGATATGCTATTGAAATTACAATACACTGCATCAAATACACCTATATGAAAATAAAAAAATATGCAAATTCATAATTTAATTGAAATAAAATTTACATCATAAATACAAAAAAACTATATTATATAAATTTAAAATAATATTTTGTACAATTACATTAGGAATTTCTATCAAAAACATTAAAAAACATCAATGTTTAATTGTCTTTGTCACCTGTGACCTCCTCTCAAAAATTCTCAATCATGATATGAGTTTCCGAACAAACCAATCTAACCCTAGAAAAATAATCAACCTATATAAGAAAATAATTATAATGTTAATACTATAAAGAAATCAATTAAACATAAAAATGAAACAATATATCAGTAAAATGTCAATTTTAAATAAAAGAACACACTTGGACTCATACCGGTCACATTGTGTACTAGATTATGGTAAGTATAATTCTTATACATCACAAATGAGTTATGGATCATTTTCCTAAAGTATCAAAATTATCCAAATGTGTTTGCTCGGTTTTGATTATATAACTTGTGTTTTTTAATAAAATGTCATTTTAAACTAAAAACATGTACTTTGAATCATATTGGTCACATTTTGTGTTAGTCTGACATGAGACTAATTACTAGACATTAAAAATGACTTATGAATCATTTTCCTAAATTATAAAGATAATATGAGTGTGTTTTCTTGGTTTTCAATGATTGACACATGTGTTGAACTAAAATGTTAATTTTAAACCGATAACAAACACTTTGAGTCATATCAGGCACACCATGTATTAGATTGAGGTATGACTTATTCCTACACATCAGAAATGAATTATGGATCATTAAACTAAAGTATCAAAACAATCCAAATTTATTTTATTCATTTTGAATATGTCACTTTTCTCTTTTACTAAAATGTCAATTTCAAATAATAGGAAAAATTTGGAGTCATACCGGTAACACTGTGCATCAGATTGAGGTACAAATGATTCCTATACATCAAAAATGAATTATGCATTGTTTTCCTAAAGTATAAAAACAAACTGATTATGTTTGGTTGGTTTTGAGTATGTCACTTGTTTTTTTTACTAAATTTATATTTTAAACTAAAAACACATGCTTTGAGTCATACCGGTTTCATCATGTGTTGGTTTGATGTGATACTATATAATACACATCAAAAATGACTATGAATCATTATCATAAATTATCAAGACATTCTGAATGTGTTTTCTCCATTTTTAGTGAGTATCATGTGGTTTGAACTAAAATGCCAATTTTAAACTAAAAACGGAAACTTTGAGTCATACCGGGCACATCGTGTACCGAATTGAGGTGTAAGAACCCGATTCTTATTTTTGAGGTACAAGCTTCTTCTTTTTCCTTGTCCTTAAGTGTTTTTGAGATAATATGGAAAATGGGGAAAATCCTAAATTTTGGAACTACACGCCGTGTACTTTTTCCACACACCGTGTACTTTTGGCCGTGTTGGGATGAGTACACGGGGCGTGTAGCCACATCGATGACGAGGGGTGTAGGAACCAACTACATGCCGTGTAGTGGTACCTTACACACCGTGTAGTCAGTCGACAGGCTTAAATAGTAAGGCGGTGAAGTCGCCGCCAGCTGGGCGATAGTACACGCCATGTACTCAGGAGCACATGCCATGTACTCATGTCAACGGATGAACACTGTGGCGGTGCTGCCAAATGAATAGTTAAATGAAAGAAGTACACACCGTGTACTCAGAAGTACATTTCATGTACTTTGTTTTTTTGGCTTAAAACAGGCAGTAGCCTCCTCATTTGGCAGAGGAGGCGTTTGAACCATTTTGGAGCCAATGAGGATGACCGAACCTTTGAAGGTCCGTCGGGTGTTCGTGTAGAATCCGATTTGGCTTCGGACGATCTCGTTGGAACCGCACGGGTAAGCCCTCTCTTATCCTGGTACCATTCTTACCAATTCTTTCCTGAGGGGAAGTTATTTACGTTTGAATGGTTTTTGTTCTCCGTCAGATCTATACCGTTCTTGGGCATTTTTGGAGTCGGCGTTCGGGTATAATGTTCGTTGGCGTACAAGGTATGTGGCTTGGTGTGAATTTCCAACTGTCATGTGTTTTTGTGAGTTTTTGTGCCACAAAACCATGTTGGGGTGTCGTGTGGCTGAAGTCGTTGCTATATTAAATGCCTAGAATTGCATAGGTGATTAAATTGTGATAATAAATTGCTGGTTGGGGTCGTTGCTTGGATCTGGAACCACCCCGGGGGTGTGTTCCACTGTTTAGCCGTTTGGACAGGATACCTGAGGGTATGCCTTTAATGTAGTAATTATAGAATTTCCTTGAGAGGAATTACTTGTTTACTGCATTTTGACATGTTGGGCATGGCCTGGTTACCTGTTTAGCCTGAGGGCATTGTTTTGATTAGCCTGTGGGCACTACACTATTTAGCCCGTGGGCAGTAGTTATTTCGGCCTGAGGGAAACTTCTTCCATGCCTGTGGGCAGTTGATTCTGTGCCTGAGGGAGACACTACCTACGCCTGAGGGAAAAACTCTGTTATTCCTGAGGGCAGATTCTTGTTTTGGATACTCGTTACCCGAGGGTAGGAGTTTACGTGTCTGAGGACACTAGTTGTTTACTAGAAATGCACTATAGTGATTTCTTATATTAAATGGATTAAATGGATAATAAAATGGAAATATAACTGGTAATGAGTTACTTTTGAGTACTTCATACTTTATTGCATTTTACTACTTCACACTATCGTTGCATGTTTACACGCAGTTGGGCACAGGCCTTTGGTGGGTGCCTACTGAGATATGTTTCTCACACCCTGTTTGGGTCATGTTTTTCAGCCCAAACAGATTATGTTTCGACAGGGGTAGACAGGGGAAAGAGTCCCTATACAGGTACTTGACTGTTTCTATGGAGTAGGAGGGCATGGGACCGAGCCTAGGCTCGCGATGTTACTGCCAGCTGTTTTGCTTTGTTTTGTTGTACTCCGCTCTTTGTTGTACTGTATTGATGTATAACATGTTCTGGATATTTTCTTAGAACTTGAAACATGTAGCATCACCATTTATATACTGTTTGTTATATTCACATCTTTAGTTTATTTCAATTGTGTATGGTTTACTGCTTCCGCTGTCGTTGTATGTTTTCTTTAAATTCCACTGTGCTACACTTTGACAAATGAGGGCATAGTTTCCCCACTATCAGACCTGGGCCCTCGCTTCTAGTCGGCAGCCTCTGGCGTTTGGGGAAATGCGCTTGAGGTCACGTGGCGAACCAGGCTCGGGGCACCCGTTGCGTGGCACCCGGGTCCGGGACGTTACAAAGTGGTATCAGAGGGGTTCTTTTCTTTGACTTACTATTTGGATTCATAGTCAGGGATAAGACGAACGATATTTGGTAATAAGCTGTGCCTGGGCGTAGCTAACCCGCGTACAGGGAAAAGCCAATTTACCTCGTGATTGAAATTTTATTGATTTTTCAATTTACAGTTGATTTTTTTTCACCATTGGGTGACGCACTTGGATTGTGCTTTTTATAATTTATCTGTGGGTTCTATTTAGTTGCAACCCGATGAGATGAGGGTATGCCGTCTCATGACTCATATAGGCACATGCTAGAAATCACATTCCATGCATAGTTTCCATGCCATGTAGGTGCATTAAAAATTCACATGTTGTTGTGATAGTTGATGTGCTAGAAAAGCATGCTGTTGTGATAGCCGCGGTGATAAAATACCTGCTATGTGATAGGGTAATTTTATGTGATCTTGGTTATAGAATGAACACTAAACTTTGGTTTTTGGGGAGTATGGGCCCTCATTGATCGGAATTTGGTGGATCATTGACTATTTATTGGTTATAACACAGATAAGATGTCAAACTTTGATTCGTGGGGAGTATGGGCCCTCACGGATCGGAATTTGACACTTAGGTGTTGGTTTTTAGTATTTTTTGGGTTCCGGGGAAGTTTCTGAGGCATAATTTCCAGAAACCCAGTATACACGCCATGTATTATTTTTTTTTACATGCCGTGTATGCTCTTCTGTTTGGGAATAAAAATGAACTTTTTGAGTACACGTCGTGTACCCTCAGTACACGCAGTGTAGTTTCTTCTCGTGTCACAAACCGTGTGGGAGGAGACATAGGGTAGGGAAAGGCTTGGGTAAAACACGCCGTGTAGCTTTTTTACATGATGTGTAGTGTGACCCACAGTCCGGCCGTGTAACTAACAACACAGGTCGGTGAACTCCTGTACAGAACACGTCGTGTCAATTATAGACACACCGTGTAGTGTGACCTGGAAACTTGGCCGTGTAACTAACAACACGGGCCAATGTCACCTCTCCCTGAACACACCGTGTACCTTTGGGACACACCGTGTAGTCTTGTCCGAGGACAGACCGTGCGGTGTTAGCTGTGTGGCTAGGAAACGGGGTGGAGTACACATCGTGTGCGGGTGTAACACGCCGTGTAGGGTCAAGCCGAGTAGTCGACCGTGTCACAGACGACACAGGAAGTTGGAAAATAACACCATACATGCCGTGTAGATTATTTACACACTGTGTAGTTTTGTTCGACGGAATCCGTGTGACTTAGTCGTGTAGAAGGACCCGGGCAGGGGAAGGGAAGTCAAGTACACGCCGTGTAGTCATTGTACACGCCGTGTAGTCTTGATTTTCAAATTTTGAATGCCTTCTTCCTCTTGTTTCCTTTTTTGTTCATTCACTTTCTGATCTTAATAATCTTTAATCTGAGGCGTGCTTTTGACCTTGTAGAGTCATGCCGCCTAGACGACTGTGAGTTGTTCGCCAGGAGAGTGGTGACGAGTATACTCCAGAGATAGTGGTCCATGGGATACCAGTTGATCCTCCAACAGATCCAGATGCGGCGCCAGCTGCTATACCGGACACAGGCGTGGAGGCACAGTTCCGTGAAGGCTTTATGCGGTTCATGCAGACCTTTCAGGGAGCACCGCAGGCTGCCACATCTATGTACAAGATGACACGTATCTTTCAGTAGCAGCATCTGCCTACATTTTCAGGGGATGGCAGACCACAGGCTGTAGAGTCTTGGTTGGGGTCGATGCAGACTATTTTCGAGCATCTTGAGATGCCTCCAGGGAGGAGGGTCAAGCTCGCGACATATATGCTGCGTGATTCCGCCAAGAGGTGGTGGTATGTTACCACCCTGTCAGAGCATCACAGGGACATGGTGTGGGAAGGTTTTTAGGCAGTCTTCTATGACTTCTTCTTTTTAGAGACGCTGAGGGCAGATAGAGCTCAAGAGTTTATAAATCTGCAGTAGGGCGCTATGTCAATGATGGACTATTCTGCTCGTTTTACAGAGCTTCAACGTTTTTCACACGTGCTAGTGGGTGATGAGATGTTGAGAGCCATACGTTTTGAGTATGATCTTCGTTATGACATCCGAGCGCTGGTGAATGTTTTCAGGTTTCCTACCATAAATGCGATTGTGAACCAAGCGTTAATTACAGAGAGGAACCTGTGAGAATCAAGTGGTTTGGGTTGGGGTGGTTCATCACCAGTTACTGGTTTTATTTCTGCTGGCAAGAGGAAGAGACAAATGGACTTCTCTCAGGGCGGCAGTACCAGTCAGAAGAATGATTCAGGTGGCCAGGTTATGTGCTACCAGTGTGGTAGAGAGGGGCACAAGAGGCCACAGTGTCCACATGATCTAGTAGAGTGTCGAGCTTGCGGCAAGTTGGGTCATCTGCATCACTTTTGTAGGGCGTTTCCATCAGTGGCTAGTGAGAGGGGTTCTGTGCAGACTCCGTGTGCGGGAGAAGGACCATTGGCTTCTTACCAGTCCGGGAACTGAAATATGTCTGGGTGTACATGCAGAGATGGTGGTCGTGGTTGTGGTAGCCAGACACCGGGATCTCAGAGGCAACAGGGCAGGACAACTCAGGGTAGCCAGGCTGTGTCTTAGGGCCACGACACTGGGCAGGCATTTGCAGTGCAACAGACCCAGCAGGTGCAGGATCTCGGACCTTCTACAGTCAGAGGTACTATTCTAGTAGCTTCTGTTTTGTCTTCAGTACTTTTTGATACGGGTGCTACACATAGTTTCATATCTATACCTGTTTTGGAGAGCCTTGGGCTCGGTGTTTCTTCTTCTTCTGATATCTTGACGCTAGACACTCCGTTGGGGACTAGGACGAATGGTGTGCATCAGTGCAAGGAGTGCCCCATTGAGTTTGGTGGGTGTCACTTCCTTTGGGACCTCTATGTCTTGGATATGACGAGCTATTATTTCATTCTTGGGATGGACTGGTTGGTTCCCTTTCGAGCCTTTGTAGATTTCTATCGTCGCAGGGTGCGTTTCACGTCACCAGAGGGAGGAGAGTTTCTATACAAGGGCGAATGGGATGTTCAGGCGAGTCGAGCTGGACCAGAGCATCATGGGTGAGGTGGAGTCACAACCCAGATAGTGAGTTTTTATATGGATGATCAGGGGACTTGTTAGACGGATTTCCCTCCAGCAGTTGATCGTTTCAGGGATGTCTTCCCGGATGACTTTTCAGGTCTACCTCTGGTGTGTGAGGTGTATTTCTCTATCGAGCTTGTGCCAGGAGCAGCACAGGTGTCCATTCCTCCTTATAGAATGGCTACAACTAAGATGTAGGAGCTCAAGAGGTAGTTAGAGGAGTTACAAGCAAAGGGATTTATCTGACCCATTACTTCTCCTTGGGGTTCTCCGGTCCTTTTTGTGAAAAAGGCGGACGGTACCCTCAGACTTTGCGTGGATTATCAGAAGCTGAACCAGTTGACGGTTAAGAACCGATATCCCTTGCCGAGGATAGATGATCTGTTTGATCATCTTCGTGGAGCATGAGTGTTCTTGAATATTGACTTGAGATCCGGTTATCATCAGCTGCGCGTGAGACCATCAGATATACCGCTTACAGCTTTTCGGAGCAGATATGGCCTGTACAAGTACTTGGTTATGTCGTTCGGACTCATGAACGCGCCAGCGGTTTTCATGGATATAATTAATCATGTGTTCCATCCGTATCTTGATTCTTTCGTGGTGATATTCGTGGATGACATCTTGGTGTACTCTCGCACTCGACACGAACATGCCACCCATCTTGAGATCGTATTGAGTACACTGAGAGAGCATCGGCTATATTCTAAGCTCTCGAAGTTCCACTTTTGGATGGACCAGATTCACTTCCTAGGTCATATCATCTCAGAGGCAGGAGTTGCAGTAGACCCAGAGAAGGTGAGAGCAGTAGTTTCCTGGGAGCAGCCTAAGAACGTGTTTGAGATACGGAGTTTCTTAGGGATGGATGGTTACTACAGATGCTTCATACATGAATTCTCCCACTTAGTAGCACCATTTAAAGGTCTAACTAAGAAGGGTGTGAAGTTCGTTTGGTCAGAAGCTTGTGAGACAACTTTTCAGGACCTGACAGGAAAGTTGACATCAGCACCGATCCTGATACTCCTAGAGCAGGGGAAGAGCTATACAGTTTACTGTGATGCATCAGGGATTGGGATGGGAGCCATTTTGATGTAGGGTGACCGAGTTGTTGCGTACTAGTCTCGGCAGTTGAGGCCACATGAGAGGAATTACCCGACTCATGATCTCGAGTTGGCTACAGTTATGCATGCATTGAGCTGTTGGAGGCATTATATGTTGGGAGAACATTTTGTGGTTTTCACCGACCACAAAAGCCTCAGGTATATCTTTACTCAGCGTGACCTGAATTTGAGGCATAGGAGGTGGGTTCAGTACCTACAGTCCTTCGATTTTGAGCTTGCTTACACACCTGGTAAAGGTAATACAGTAGCTGATGCACTGAGCAGGAAGACTCAGATACAGGTAGTGCAAGAGGCCAGTAGTGAGTGGGAGCTTATGGCTTTGTTCTCTGAGATGCACCTGGAGGTGCATGATAGTCAGGGGAAGACTTATCTTTCCTCGTTAGCTATGACTTCCACCCTCCTGGACAGAGTTAGGATGAGGAAGCTATCTGATTCAGAAGGCCTGGTTCTACGGGAGTCGGTGGCAAGTGAGGACGCTCCTCCCGGTTGGACGATAGGCGATGATGAGGTTTTGTGTTTCCATGGACGATTATGGGTTCTAGTGGATATACACGAGGAGATGATGTGGGAGTTTCATGCTTCAGCTTGGGCAGTTCACCTCGGGGTTACCAAGATGTACCGTGACTTGAGGTGTCAGTACTGGTGGCTGGGTATGAAGAGAGAGATAGCTGGGTTCATTACGCAATGTTCCACCTGTCAGCAGGTGAAGGCAGAGCATCAGAGACCAGCTGGGCAGTTACAGCAGTTTCCCATTCCATAGTGGAAATGGGATGATGTCGCGATGGATTTCGTGATGGGATTGCCGAGGTCACCTCGAGGCAATGATGTCGTGTGGGTTGTTGTGGATAGACTCATGAAGGTATCTCACTTCTTGCCGATCAAGGATACCTTTGGTGTTGATGAGCTCGGACGGATGTATATCTGAGAGATCGTACGTCTTCATGGGGTCTCTAGTTATATCATTTCTGATAGGGACGCCCGCTTTACGTCTCGTTTCTGGCAGAGTTTTTAGAGGGCGCTGGGTACACAGGTGCTTCTGAGCATAGTATACCACCCTCAGACAGATGGCCAGTCGGAGCGTATGATACAGGTGTTAGAGGACATGTTGCGTGCATGCGTCCTAGACTTTGGGGGCTCATGGGAGAAGCATATACCCTTAGTCGAGTTTTCCTATAACAATAGTTTTCAGGAGACTATTGAGATGGCACCATACGAGGCTTTATATGGTAGGCCATGCCGATCACCTTTGTGTTGGTTAGAGGTAGGTGAGGTAGCTTTATTGGGGCCACCGCTTGTGCAGGAGACATCTGAGCAGGTCCAGTTGATTCAGAAACGGATGACTACTGCGCAGTCTCGTCAGAAGTCTTATGCTGATCGCCATAGATGACCTTTGGAGTTTGTGGTCGAGGATCAGGTTTTTTTACATGTTTCGTTGAGGCTGGGGAACAACTGGATCAGGAGACAGGGTAAGCTTTCACCGAGGTATGTGGGACCATTCGAGATTCTGGAGAGAGTCAGGCTGGTTGGCTATCGGTTGCAGTTACCGCAGCGGTACCGAGCCATGCACGACGTCTTCCATGTGTCTCAGTTGCATCGCTACCATTCAGACCCGTCTCACACCTTTCAGCCTGAGGAGGTTGAGCATCAGCATGATGCGTCCTTTGAGGAGCATCCAATCCGTATCGTTGACAGGAGCACGAAGGTTCTCTGAGGCCGGTCAGTTCCTCTCATACGGGTGATATGGAAGCATGGCCGAGTGTAGGACGAGACCTAGGAGTGGGAGGCCGACGTACATGATCAGTGGCCAGAGCTGTTCTGAGATTTATCTTCGCCACCCTTAGAAGGGAAATTCGGGGACGAATTGCTATAAGGGGGGAAGTTTGTAAGAACCCAGTTCTTATTTTTGAGGTACGGGCTTCTTCTTTTCCTTTTCCTTAAGTGTTTTTGAGATAATATGGAAAATGGGGAAAATTCCTAAATTTTGGAACTACACACTGTGTACTTTTTCCACATGCCGTGTACTTTTGGCCGTGTTGGGATGAGTACACGGGGCATGTAGCCATGTCGGTGATGAGGGGTGTAGGAACCGACTACACGCCATGTAGTGGTACCTTACATGCCGTGTAGTTAGTCAACAGGCTTAAATAGTAAGGCGGTGAAGTTGCCGCTAGCTGAGCGACAGTACACACTATGTACTTAGGAGTACATGTCGTGTACTCATGTCGATGGATGAACAGTGTGGCGGTGCCGCCAAATGAAAAGTTAAATGAATGAAGTACACGCTGTGTACTCAGAAACACACACCGTGTACTTTGTTTTTTCAGCTTAAAACAGGTAGTAGCCTCCTCATTTGGCAGAGGAGGCGTTTGAACCATTTTGGAGCCAAGGAGGACGACCGAACCTTTGATGGTCCGTCGGGTGTTCGTCTGGAATCTGATTCGGCTTCGGATGATCTTGTTGGAACTGCACGGGTAAGACCTCTACTCTCCTGGTACCGTTCTTACCAATTCTTTCCCGAGGGAATGTTATTTACATTTGAATGGGTTTTGTTCTTCGTCAGATCTACGCCGTTATTGGGCATTTCTGGAGTTGGCGTTCGGGTATAACGTTCATTGGCGTACAAGGTAGGTGGCTTGTTGTGAATTTCCAACCGTCATGTGTTTTTGTGCGTTTTCGTGCCACGAACCCATGTTGGGGTGTCGTGTGGCTGAGGTCGTTGCTATATTAAATGCCTAGAATTGCATAGGTGATTAAATTGTGATAATAAATTGCTGGTTGGGGTCATTTCTTGGATCCGGAACCACCCTGGGGGTGTGTTCCCCTGTTTAGCCGTTTGGCCAGGATACCCGAGGGTATTCCTTTAATGTAGCAATTGTAGAATTTCCTTGAGAGGAATTGCTTGTTTACTGCATTTTGACATGTTGGGCATGGCCCGGTTACCTGTTTAGCCTGAGGGTGTTGTTGTGATTAGCCTGTGGGCACTACACTATTTAGCCCGTGGGCAGTAGTTATTTCGGCCTGAGGGAAACTTCTTCTGTGCCTGTGGGAAGCTGATTCTGTGCCTGAAGGCGACACTACCTATGCCTGAGGGAAAAAAACTGTTATGCCTGAGGGAAGATTCTTGAATTGGATACTCGTTACCCGAGGGTATGAGTTTACATGTATGAGGACGCTAGTTGTTTACTAGAAATGCACTATGGTGATTTCTTATATTAAATGGATTAAATGGATAATAAAATAGAAATATAACTGGTAATGAGTTACTTTTGAGTACTGCTTACTTTATTGCATTTTACTACTACACACTATCGTTGCATGTTTACACGCAGTTGGGCATGGGCCTTTGGTGGGTGCCTACTGAGATATGTTTCTCACACCCTGTTTGGGTCATGTTTTTCGGCCCAAACAAATTATGTTTCTGCAGGGGTAGACAGGGGAAAGAGTCCTTATACAGGTACTTGATTGTTGCAGTGGAGTAGGAGGGCATGGGACCGAGCCTAGGCTCACAATGTCGCTGCCAGCTGTTTTTCTTTGTTTTGTTGTACTCTGCTCTTTGTTGTACTGTATTGATGTATAACATGTTCTGGCTGTTTTCTAAGAACTTGAAACATGTAGCATCTTCATTTATATACTGTTGGTTATATTCACTACTGTAGTTTATTTCAGTTGTGTATGGTTTACTGCTTCCGCTATCATTGTATGTTTTCTTTAAATTCTGCTGCACTACACTTTGACAAATAAGGGCATAGTTTCCCCACTATCAGACCTGGGCCCTCGCTACTAGTCAGCAGCCTCTGGCATTTGGGGAAATGCGCTTGAGGTCACGTGGCGAACCGGGCTCGGGGCACCCGTTGCGTGGCACCCGGGTCCGGGACGTTACATGAGGTATGTCTAATTACTACATGTCAAAAATGACTTAAGGATAATTTTCCTATAGTATCAAAACAATCCAAATGTGTTTGATTCATTCTGAGTATATCACTTGTCTTTTTTTCTAAAATGTCAATTTTAAATAAAAAGACACACTTGGAGTTATATCAATCACAATGTGCATCGGATTGAGGTGCAGTTGATTCCTATACATCATAAATAACTTATGTATCATTTTAAAAATGTATCAAAACAATCCCAATGTGTTTACTCAGTTTTGAGTTTGTCACTTGTCTTTTTTACTAAAATGTCATTTTAAACTAAAAACACACACTTTGATTCATACCAGTCACATCGTGTCTAGGTTTAATGTGGGAATATTTCCTACATGTCACAAATGATTTAAAAACCATTTTACTAATTTATCAAGACAATACAAGTGTGTTTGTTTGGTTTTTAGTGATTGAAATGCGTTTTGAACTAAAATATCAATTTTAAACTGATAATGAACACTTTGAGTGATATTGGGTACATCGTGTATCAAATTGAGGTGATACTTATTTTTACACATAAAAATGACTTATTTATCATTTTTCTAAATCATAAAAACAATCGGAATGAATTTTCTTCATTTTGAGTATACCACTTGTCTTTTTTACTAAAATTTCAATTTTAAATAAAATGTCACAGTTGGATTCATACTGGTCACACTGTACATAAGATAAGGTGTGTATAGTTAATACAAAAAAAAATGACTTATGTATCATTTTCCTAAAGGACCAAAATAATAATAATTAGTTTTATTGGTTTTGAATATTTCACTTTCCTTTTTTACTAAAATGTCATTTTAAATTGAAAACACGCACTTTGATTCATACCTGTCACATTGTGTGTTGTATTGATGTGAGACTAATTCTTATACCTAAAAAATGAATTATGGATGGTTTTCATAAATTATGAAGACAATATGAACATTTTTGGTTGGTTTTTAGTGAGTGACACACATTTCGAACTGAAATGTCAATTTTAGACTGATAACGAACACTTTGAGTGATATCGGGCACACCGTGTATTAGATTGGGGTGAATCTGATTGTTACACAACCAAAATGACTTGTTGATAGTTTTCCTAAAGATTCAAAAACAATCTGAATGTGTTTTATTTTTTTTAGTGTGTCACTTATCTTATTTACTAAAATGTGAATTTTAAATAAAAAGACACATTTGGAGTCATATTGGTCACACTGTGTGTTAGATTGAGGTGCAGATGATTCTTCCATGTCACAAATCACTGATGGATCATTTTCCTAAAGTATCAAAATAATATGAATGTGTTTCCTTAGTTTCGAGTATGTGATGTTTATTTTGAACTAAAATGTAAATTATAAACTAAAAACATATAGTTCAATTCATACTGAGTACACATTGTATTAGATTGAGGTACAAATGATTGAGTTGTGGTTGATTCCTACACAATTCAAGACAATGATCATGATAGTTATTTTTTAGAATTCATGATTTGCATTCAACTTTTGAAAAATCTCTTGGTATATGCATCCTTACAATTCACTTCACGTTTCAGGTAGTAAGGGGTTTCCTCTTCCCACCAACAGGAACATGTTCTCCCTTTTCTATATTTTTGTAGATAACTAAAAGTAATATATGACTTCCCAAAATATCTATGAAAAAACAAAATATATATTAGAAAAAAATTATAATGAAATTAACTTAAAATAGTAGATAAAATGATGAAAAATTTAACTAAATTAGTTGGAATTCACCTTTGTATTCAACTATTAAAAAATCCTTTGGCAGATGCATCCTTATGATTCACTTCATGTTTCAGGCATCACGGGGTTTCCTATTCCATCCAAAAGGAACATTCTCTCTCTTTTCTAGAGTTTTGTAGATATTTGAAAGAAAAACATGACTTCCCAAAAGATATGTGAAAAAACTAAATAAGAATTAGATAATAATGATAAAGAAAATTGAATTAAAAATAATAAATAAAATGATGAAAAAATTAAATAAAATAAGTAGTAGGAATTCACCTTTTCATTATGTCTATATAAATTCTTGACCCATTTCCCTATTGTCATCATCTTAGTTGCATCCTTAAAGTTCAATCTCTCACAAGCACGAATGGATTTGAACAAACCACACCAACTTGAGCAATAAAATCCAAATATATAAGAAAACAATTATTATGTTATTAATACTATAAAGAAATTAATTAAACCTAAATATGAAATAATAAAATAATAAAATTTCAATTTTATACTAAAGGCACACAATTTGAGTCATATTGGGTACACCATCGATCAGATTGAGGTTTGGTTGATTCCTACACATCACAAATTAATTATCGATCATTTTACTAAAGTATAAAAACAAAATGAATGTGTTTTCTTGGTTTTGAGTATGGCACATGTATTTTTTTACTAAAATGTCTATTTTAAATAAAAATACACACCTGGAGACATACCGATCACAACATGTGTTGGATTGAGTTGCAACTAATTCTTACAGATAAAAAATGACTTATGAATCATTTTCCGGAAGTATCAAAACAATCTGAATGTGTTTGATTAGTTTTGAGTATGTTACTTATATTTTTTACTAAAATTTCATCTTAAATTGAAAACACACACATTAAGTCATACTATTCACATCATTTTCTGGTTTGATAGGAGGCTTATTCCTAAGCATTAAAAATTACTTATGAATCATTTTTATAAATTATCAAAACAATACAAGACCATTTACTTTTTTTCAATAAATGTAAAAAACTTGGAACAAAAATGTCAAATTTAAACTGATAATGGATACTTTGAGTCATACCAGACACAACATGTATCGTATTGTGGTGTGACTAATTTATACATGTCAAAAATGACTAATGGATCATTTTCCTAAAGTATCGAAACAATCTGAATGTGTTTGCATAGTTTTGAGTATGTGACATGTGTTTTGAACTAAAATGTCAATTTTGAACTAAAATTATAAACTTTGAGTCATACTAGGCATAAATTGATGAGAAAATCAACTTAAAAAGTTAAGGGTAGTCACATTTTCATGATGTGTACATACATTCTAACACAAAGTATACTACCCATTTATTTATAAACAAATCTATTTCCTCTTGTAAATATGAGGATTGTCAAAGATCCTAGTAGTACTGAAAAAATATAAATAAACAAAGGATTAATAAATATTTTAAATGAAATTGTAATTATCTTCAAAAACACGCTTTGAGGATGATATTTTTGTGATGACATATGATATCTTTCATAAATTTACTAACATAATAACCATAATCTTTTCCATTGGTTTGTTTCGGACACTGTAGAAGCATTGAAAAAAATAAGTAATTTGTTTTGATATATTTTTTTAATGTGAAATATTATTATATACACCCTAATACCAATCCACTTGTAGAGTTCAATAGGATCTTTGTATTCATGGACAATCCTCATGCCATGATTTTGAATATATTTAAACACTAACCTATCATAAAATAATTTTTATTAATACATAATATAAAATGTATAACATGGAGTTTAGTTGTAAAAAATTGCATTCAGTGTATTAAAAATTGATAAACATCATCACATGTGGTTGTTTTTTTCAGTATCCATGCATTGAATCTATAAAATAAATCTTTGCAGTATCCAAATTGACTACAATGAGTAACCAATTATACCTAAAAAACAAGATGAAATAAGCAATAAAATGAATGAAAATATATTTTATATGATTAAATTATATATTTTTACCCCTACATCATGGGTATTAAGAAGAGTATTTCAGCTATAATTTTTCTTTAATATTTATTTGGGTCTAATTTGAATTATTATGTAGAAGTGATGTGAGGAATAATGAGTCCAAATTTCTCTTCACTAGGGTTTCCCTTCAAATAGTATTCATATATACACATGTAAAAGAAATATGAATAGTATTATATCATCATTAACCTAGTATATTAGCTATTGGATAGAGAAATCATGAAAACAAACCTCATGTATACATTTAAAACTGAGACTCCCAACCATTCATGCATGAGGATTTTATTTACATTATTAAGACCAATATAGTTTGTAATTGACTCTATGTATATCTTTTCTTCATAATCAATTATGGTCATATCACCATTTTCTAATGTTTTATCCACATGAACCTTTAATGTTAATAAATGTGAAATTTGAATAGTTAGGGTAAAGGTACTTTGTGAAGATATTCTTTATTGGTTGGTTGATCCTTTAGATCATTTTGATTAGACCTTCCATTTCACCCCCTTCCCTTGTCTATATATAATAACATTCATCAGTTCAATAATTTTTTCATTAATTATTAAAGTTTTTTCATGAAAAAAATAGAAATGAATACCTCCCCATCAACATATTTTTTATAAGATATAATGGCCATGTTATGAATGTTCTAATAGATTTCTCTATCGTATGAATATCTATATTGTCAAATGGAATATGTAGCTCGACGCTCGAATATTGATCTACATTAATAACCACTCTCACATAACTTATTAGAATTTGTATGTTGTGAAAAATATCTCCTTGGATATTGTATATAATCCCATCATAATATGGAAATGGGTCAGTGCTGATAGATATAAATCACAATCATTTTCACCATTTAGAATATACGTATATGAAGGGTATCAATTTTTGAATGATTCACATTTCATAGAAACAATTTTGAAAATACTAATTACCTATTCTAAGATACCTCTTTCAGGGGAATGGATCACCTCAAAGATGGTGGGGTAGGATCTTTACTCAGTGGTTTTTCTTGTTTTGTTTCTTATATTTTATTCCTTCCCTTTACATTTTATAACAACTATAGTTGGCAATTAAATTTTTCTTCAAGAGTATCTAATCATTCCGAAAACTCTTCCTTTTTATTTTCTCTATCCCCTTATTTATTTCACTTCCCAAAATATGGTTAGGTTGACACCCCAAAACCCACACCTCTGATGAAAACATATTGTTTTGGATGCTTCAATGGCATTGATAGTAACTATTCATCTGGTACCATTGATGATGATTCTTATGTCTAATTTGGGTAAAAAATATATAATAATAAGTAATAATTATTATGTAATACTAATTTAAATCAAATTTTTTAATATGTCATACTTACACATGCTTCCCACACTTTTTGTGTGTTTCCATCTATTAATATCCCTTATTTATTTACACATGCCTACTTCTATAGCACATTATGTGGGATAGAAGTGGAATTGTATTTTTATTCATAAATCTTCATATAAATAGAGAAACATAACTATGTTGTTATTTCATGTCACATAAAAGTATTACAACTGATTTAAAATACTTACTATTTTTTTGAAGTGATGTGTACCCCATCCTTGCTTTATGGTAGGGGTACATTGGTTTTACTGCCTGTTGCTTATTTTTATTATTAAGTTTCTATTTTATAAATTATAGATTCTTAATAAAAGTTATTAATACACTTATTATTAATCAATGTATTACTAGTCACAATTTACCTGAAAATTTGTTTCCTCACGGTGACCAATACACGCATCCCACACTTGTTGGTTTATCAGAGGTTCATATATTTGTGGTGGGTGTATGTTTATTTTCACTTCAACATCTTTGAGACAAAACTTCATAATAATTGTATGAAAGCCTCTATGAGACTTTCCAAAGAACATTAATACAAATTTCATTCAGGATTCATCTACTATAAATGAACTATGTAAGGGATAATGAAGAGTAAGTCAATGCTTCCTTATTTTTTAGTAAAATAAATAAATTATATCATAATGTTACCCTAATATCTTCCAAAATCGGTGTCTTAAGTGTGGGAACAACATTGTTCCAAGAATCTATATCAATCAGTATACACATTTCAGTGGTGAGCCCAATGTATGTACTGAAGATGGATTTATTGGGGTTAACAGGATAACCACGTGAATTAAATCCAACCACCAATGTTATGAATCTATTTCTCACCTTAAGATTTTTTGTTAACACCATCATTTTAGGAAGCTATTGTGTTTTCTAGGACACCATATATTCAACCATTTCCTTAGCTTCAACATCATTAATATGTTGTTCCTATATATTGGTAGCATCAGCATGTGTAGAAGGTTGTTGTTCCTATGAATGTAGAGAACCAGCATGTTGAGAGACCTATCATTCCTCAAGTTTGGGAGCATCAAAATGTATAGAAGTCATTATCTACAAAATTAGTTGACCCCTCCATTGAGTATCAAAATCCCTTTATTGTGGTCTCCCTTGAGATATAATACCCCGTCTACATTGGGACCAATGTAGAATTCTTGAATTGTCCCAATAAAAGGGTCATCTTTAGTTGAATTGACATCTAGAACATCAGTGATTTTAGTTTATAAAAGAACAATTGAACACTTTTGATTTGAAGGATCTGGAAAATAAAATTCTTTTACTTTTTGTGATTCCATTATTAACGGTTCGTCTTTGTATCCTTCCTTATTGAAATCCACTTTCACAAATCTCAATTAATCTATTTTAACAGAACTCCTATTATCAACCCACTTGTATT
Organism: Viscum album; assembly: GCA_963277665.1. Lineage (NCBI taxonomy): Eukaryota > Viridiplantae > Streptophyta > Magnoliopsida > Santalales > Viscaceae > Viscum > Viscum album. Next base: position 1,039,358,780 of record OY728126.1, read on the forward strand.
GAAAAATATACACTTGGAATGTTTCATAATATGACTGTCATATTTTATTGATGATGAAAAAGTATAACATATTCACATAAATAGGATTTCTATCATTGCTACTAGATACATGCATAGCTTCATCGACAAGTGTAATTCCACTATTTTTCATGGCACTAAGTTCATCATGTTAATTTGTATAGAGTTTTTAACCATTAATTTCATAACCATTATAATATAATACATGAACACTTGGTACTCTAGCTATCCATCGAATTCGTTCTAAATTTTATTCTGGATTTTCAGCTAACTCCTTAAAAATTTGATCTTGAAAAAATCCTATAAACTATTGATTATGTGTATTCGATATCCAACCTTCAACCCTTGATGGATTCAAATTCCTAAGAACTTATTTTTAGGTTTGAACATATGGGGAACCCTCTAAACTATTATACACAATGTAAAGGTGGGATTGTTCATGATCTGTAATGGTGATTGTGAAAACATATATTCTGAAAATTCCTTCACCCACAAGCCACCCAATATAATGATATTTAGGTAGACTAATTCTTTCAACACCAGATAGGTAGTCGGTATAAAATTAAAAATCTTCCTCAACAATATATCTCTCCATAATACTACATTTTGGAAAACTTATATTTTTGGAATACCCTTTCAAAATCTTCATATAACATTTAATGGGTTACATCCATCTATAATGTACAATACCACATAGTCAAATCTCTATTACCAAGTTAACCATCAAGTGAACTATTATATAAAATAATTCATATAGGAAGAAAATATCTAATTCATATAATATGACAAAAATTTCCTTTTCCATAGTTGAAAATTTTGATGGGTCTATAACTTTGCTTCATATAGCATTGAGAAAGAAATAGATCTTGGTTAATGTATAATGGAAATTATTGGAGAAAATTCAATGTAAAACTACATGCATTATACCTCACATCAAAACATGACTTTCATGTGATTTGAAAACCTTTAACTTTAAATCAGACATTGACACGATATTCTTGATATTCAATGAATACCCCTATAGAACCTTTAAATCATTAAATAAGTTACTAAACTAATATCTCACATACCTAGAAAGAGTGTAAGCAAACGGAGGAAGAAAATTTTAGTTTTAACACTTCATTGGAACCAAATCTTCACATATTCCCATGTCAATCATGTCCAACCTAGCCTTAATTCCATCCTTCATTTTTATGAGTGAATTTAGTAACATGCCAATGAAACTATCACATACATTTTTTTAGTATGCATGACATCAAGAAAATTCATGATTTAAAAACAATTCTCATATGGAAAATTAAAAAAATTGATCTCTTTTTCCAATCATTTTTTGTAAGATTTTTCATAAAAGTTTTACCAAAAGCAGTGCCCATATATTTTACTTTCTCAAATTGTTGTTCACTTATTAGTGGAGATGATGTTGTACATTCTTTTGAACTCCCATCGAATGATGTCATAAAAATTTTATACTTATGTTACTGGAGTAGAAATATACAATTTTCTAGAAACATAGTCTTCATTGAATGTTTCAACCTAATTGAATGTGTACCTTATTCGTAAATGGGACACCCTTCAGTTCCTTTAATGTTATATACTGAAAAAGTTCCATAAGTAGGAAATTCATTTATTGTATCGTACAACATGGCTCTCAATGTAAAATATTCATTTTTGTAAGAATCATACAATGTAAAACCTAAATCCCATGATAATTTCAAATCTTCAATCATTGGAGGAAAATAAACATCAATATCATATCCTGATTGTTTTAGTCCTGATATAAGCATAGATAACATACTGTATTTTTATTTCATGCATAAACACGGTGGAAATTTATAATTTACTAATATAACTGGCCATGTACCATGAGTGCTACTTTGAAAATTAAAAGAATTCACTCCACATATAGATAACACAAGGTGAAGGTTTCTCAAATTATTTCCAAATTCAGGATACTCATGATTAATTATCTTCTACCAAGGAGTGTCTACAAGTTGATGAAGTTTCCTATATTTATTTCTTATATATGTGTGTCATGTCGATTGTCTTGCAGTCTCCTCACTTTCATATAGGTTCCTAAACCTTGGAATGATTAGAAAGTACCATAAAACTTTCACATGACCTAGTTCATTATTCTTGTATCCAGAAGAACCACACTTTGGAAAATTTTTAAGTGATTTATGGTCCTTACAAAATAGTATACAGTCATTTGGATAGACATATATCCTTTCAGAGATCATACCCATTGAACATAACATTATTTTAGCATCCTATTTTTGGTAGGGAATCTCACTATCTTCTTAGAGAATATCATTCAAAATAGAATGTAGTTCATTAAAACTAGTGTCACTCCATCTATTTCCAGCTTTTAAATTATGCAGCTTTAGTATGGCTGACAATGTTGTATACTTAGTACAACCAACTTACAATGGAATCTTTCAATAACTCTAACTTCTTAAACAATTTTGGGAAATCATAATGTTTATCTTCAACTATTATTGTAATTTCCTTAATACGATCTTCATCATTGTTCACACTTATAATCACATCCTCGATATGGTCTTTATCATTATCCACATTTATAATCATATCAAATGATCCATAAAGTGCAGTCTTATCCCAACCACTAACTACATTCAATTTTCCCCTTTTTTAGTATAATATTTATAACTTCGATCTATTTCTTAATAAATCAAGTGTTCTTACAACTCCTCTGGACTAATTAGTCTTGAAAAAAAACACCGTAAACATAGAAAAAATACTTGAGAAGGGTCATATGCATGATCTTTTCCAAAATTGATGAACTCTTTAACCCCATCCTCATACTCTTTTGTCATATGATTGGCATCTATCCATCTTAGATTCATATATATCATATTTTATTTAATAATATTAATATCTAACAAAAAAATAATGAAAAAAAACATTTCATATAAAAAGTCCATCTTATTATTAAAATATTACGGTAATGTAAGATTATTAATGGTTATGATTTTAAAGACATAAATTGGTTTATTAATGGTCATGATTTCACTAATGTGATTTATTATTAATCTTTTTTATATTATATTAACCTAGTGCACTATCTCATACACTAATTTGGGTCCCAAGAGAGACAACTACCCTATCAGAACCCATCACAGAGGTGATAAACATATTTACTTTAATAAAAAGATTGAAAAATAGCTATCTATATTAATGATTGATAACTATTTTATACATAAATTACAATTGGTAATATTTAAAATTTTCTCTCTCAGCATTTGGCACAATATAATATTAAAATTTTGGTTTCTCGAGAAGAAAACATTATTGAAAAATGATACTCTAATGGTCACTTAAAACAAAATTCACAAGGTAATGACATGTTTTAAAAAGAAATTGTGGTTTTAATCCATGAAAGTAGGAGGGATACTTAGAAGTAAATTGAAAGATCAAGGAAAAATAAGATCGCTTACAGGAATATTGTTCAAACCATTTGAAAAAGAAGAAGTTTGAGGGGGAGAAAAATATCACAAGTGATCACATACCTTGATTTTAATATATTATTATAATTCCAAGACAAAAAAAATTAGATAAACTTTAAACTAAGACAAATATTTCAATTCAAATTTTAAAATTTTAAAAAATGTATAAATAAAGAAATGATTGTAATTTTAATTTATCTTTATTTTGTTTTGATGTTATTAAAAGAAAAGAAAATAAATGGTTGTAATTTCTATCCATCTTATTTGGTGACAATTTTAAAATAAAAGAAAATAAATGTTTTGGAAATATGAAAAAATAACCCTTATTAAAAATATAGTTTTCCAATACTCAATCATGTCAAATAAAAATATTTTAATTTTAAATTGTATATTTGATATTTAAATAATTATATATATATATATATATATATCTTAAAAAATATTTATATATTTATAAAAATGTATATTCTTAAATATATTTATATAATTATATATATATATATATATATATTTATAAATATATTTATTTATATATAATAATATAAATATCTTTTCGTAAATATATATATTTACAAAATAAATTTATAATTATATAAATATATATATATACACACATTTATATATTGAATATATATTTAAAAATATATTTATAATTGTTTATTATTATTATTTATAAATTACATTAAAAAAATATTTATATACACAATTATTTATAGACAATAATATTTATACACACATAATCAAAATTATTTATGTACACATAATAAAAATTATAAAATCAAGATATTGAAAATTATTTATAAATTATTTATATAATTTATTAATTCAAAAATGTTAATTAAAGATAATAGAAAATATTAATTCAAAATTTTTAATTCAAAAAAATATTAATTCAAAATGATTAATTCAAAATGATTAATAATTTAGAATTATTAATTCAAAATAAATATTAATTAAACAAATATTAATTCAAATTAATTATTAATTCCAAATTACTTATAAATTATTTATATAAATTAATAATTCAAGATAATCAAAAATTAGTATAATAAAAAATATATATAATCAAAATTGTTTATAATTATTTATATACATATAATCTATAGGCAGAACATTCGAATCTCCCCAAAATAAAAATCTAAGAAGGCTTATACAGTTTTAACTCCACCAAACAGATGCAACCTTGACCTCTCCATCTCTAACAAATGGTTGAACTCAAGAAATAATTGTTAGACATGGAATGGAAAAAAATAAGAAGAGACCAAACACTAAATTCGTAAGAACCTCAACCATGAGAAAACCAAAAACTAGACCAAGTGGGATCTAGATCATGGGATGGGAGAACTGAAAGATGGATCCAACAGGGATCCATAGCCATATAAAAACCCAAGGAGAATTGAATGCCACCTCCAATATACCCCAAACCACCATGAACTTTGTCAAGAACAGTCAAAAATAGAGATAAAAGATCTTTTACCCAAGTGTGAAAGGCACCTGCTTAGCATTCAGGAGGTTATGGGGCCATGTGTTGTTGGGAACAAGTATTGTTACAGTACTATGTTGGTGGTGACGCAGATGATGACGCAGGAAGGCAGTAGCGCAAGCATGACACGGGCCTTGTGATTCAGCTAGGATGATGTAGGCATGACACTGCACTGGGATATCGGGCAATGTAATAGGATTCATTCCCATTATTCATACAGGATAGGTACTAAACAAATCAGGCTTGATGGGTGGGTTATCCCCTTATTGGGGCTATGACCTGTCTTTTCGGTCTGTGTGTGTAGTGTGTGTGTCTTTAAATGTAATTGTACCTCAAGAATCTAATATATATATATATATATATATGGATGGTCGTAAAATAGAAACAATAAATAACGAATGAATCCCGAACATCATGAAACTAAAGATCTAAAACAAGGTTGGTTCACATCATTCGTAGTAAAGATCTAAACCAAGGTAGAGGAGTGATGGGGTAAAGTCCTTGATGGAAGAAGATTATGATTAAATAAGAGAAGAAATAATCGCACAACTTAGATCTCGAGAGGATCCACTACTAAAAATATACTCTTTACCAGTGCTAGAAAAAGGGCATTAATAGCACTAAAAAGCGTTGTTAATCGATCTGAAGATAGGGGGTCCCTTTTATCAGTGCTCAGAAAAGTACTGATAAAAGTTAAGAAAATATTAAAAAAAATATACTTTTTCAATTCTGGGGGGCTTCAACGGCACTTGACACCCCCTTTAATAGGGACCCACCCCCATGGTAGCCCACACACGCCCCAACCAGCTCCACCCAGCCCCATCCCCTTTAACAACGCTCCCACCCCCCTTTAACAGTGCTAGGTTATTCCCCCCACCTGCACGTGCAACCTGCCTCCCCTAGGATTCAAACTCGAGACTCGTTGCCTATATACCTAAGCCTTTACCACTCCATTATATTGTTTTGCTCTTCATTTATTAATATATATATTTATTTATATATATATTTAGTTATATTTACTCATATATAAATATAAATATAAATATATATATATAGTTATATTAATATATATATATATCTGTATATTAATAAATATATTTATATTAATATATATATATATATTTAGTTATATGAATATATATATTTATATATTTAGTTATATGAATATATATATATATATATTAATATACGAATATTTAGTATTAATATATATATATATATATATCTGTATATTAATATATATATATATACTAACATATATATATATATATTTAGTTATATTAATATATATATATAGTCATATTAATATATATATATAGTCATATTAATATATATATATATATATTTAGTTATAATTTTTTATCTGTATATTTATTTGTATATTAATATATATTTATAAGATTAGTTTTAAATACATTTATAAAATATGTTTTCTTATGTGTGTTTATAAATAAATAAATATATATATATATACATACATATATACAACTCACACACACACACAAACATACGAATAAATACATATATACATGTATCTGAAAAGCCATAAAATGTTAAAAAACCATAACTTCTAATCCAAAATTTAGTTTCAACTCCACAACCAGTCAAATAAAAGAAAATGAAAGAATATTCAATATGATATGTGGTATAGGCCTAGAGGACATTTAGATCAGAAGTTCGATTTGAATGTTAAAAAATTTGGATATCCAGACTAAAAACTCAGTTTTGGAGGCCTTTTGGACCTTTTTTGGTCTCAAAAAATGTGAAAAAAATTCTATTAGATCATTATCATGTAGAGATCTTCGTGGGCTTCGATTTGATATGTTGTAGAACTCAAACAGACACCCATATCAAAATTTATGTCCGTTTGAAATTTGAGTTACATTTTCAACTTATTTTAGATCTTTTATTAATTTTTTTTATTTTTTTGTCTTCAAAATGTTATTAAATGATTATTAGTAAATGATAATTAGAAAATTATTAATTAAAATTATTTTTTAAAATATTTTATAAGCCTCTTTTACTAAATACCTTATACATTAATTTTAGATTTTCATTTATCCTTATCTAAAACATATTTAAAAAATATATATTATATTTATATCAATATAAATATACTTATATATCAGTATATTATTTTTTATGATTTTTTTTTGAAATATACACTTTATTAGTGCTTGAATAAAGTGGTAATAAAACCCACCTTTATCAGTGATACTAAAAAAACGCTGATAAAGGGTCACTTTTAACATTGTTTTTTTAGTGTTGTTAAAAGTTCCATTTATTAGCGCTTTTTTTAGCGTTGATAAAGACACCCCCTTTATCTGTGCTTTTTTTAGCGTTGTTAAAGGGTGGCGCTATGGAAACCTAGTTTTGTGGTAGTGATCGATTCATTGAGAAGCTTGATGAAGAGTGGTGATGAGAGTTTGGTTCCATGAAAAATTGAAGGCGTGAGAGTAAGGAATCTATTAGGGTAAAATTTAAAATATCAAGTAAGCCTTTTATCAGTGCTTTCAAAAAAATTCTGATAAAGAGTAGTTTTATCCACTTTAAAAAAGTAAATGTTGATAAAACATATCATTATCAGTGATAAAATTTTAATGCTGATAGAGATATGTTTTATCAGTGCCTTTTTAGCATCGATAAAACTCAATCTTTATCAATGTTAGAAAAGTGTTGTTAAAGACTCAATTTTAACAATATATTAAATATAATTGAAAAAAATAAATTTATATAATTATAAATAAATATTTATAGAATTAACAATTTGTATTTATAAAAATAATTATAAATAAATATATGTATTATTTAAATATGTTTATTATAACTTTATAATAATTTAAAATTATATATTTATTTATAATTATAATTACAACTAAATATATTTAAAAAAGGAAAAGGGATAGAAGTGGATCCTCTCTGGATGGTGGTGACCTACCTTTCTCTCCCGACGGTGGGAGTTTCTCCGACTTTAGCCTCCCAGAATGGGCTGGCTAGGGTAACCTCGACACCGTATGCCCTTCCTGTGGAGATCCCATCGGTCCCACCCATACAGATTAGCCCAAAGTCTCCTTTTTTTCTTTAATGGTTCACTGGAATTTGGGCCATCGATAGTAGAGTTCCTTGATGTGGCCTCCATTCATGATTTCACCATTATCACCATATTTGGTTCTAATCGGCCGTCGCTAAAGGTCTTCAAATAGTACGTCAAGTTGACTTGGAATCAGAGTTTTCCAGCTATTGTTGTGGTTCTCGATACCCCAAATTTCAGTGTTTATCTTTAATCAGGTGATGATTTTACTCATTCTTGGGCATTTGAATCCTAACATTGTGAAAATTGGCAATTTTCCCCCTTCGCTGGACTACTAATTTCAACAAAGGATGGGATTTCAGAATGGTGGTGGTTTGGTTGCACCTTCCAGGGTTACCACTACCCTTCCAGAGTCTGACTGTTCTCAAAGTAATCGAGGATCACTTGGGGTGCTTCTTTCTTTCCAATGATCTAACCCTATGCTTGAAGTAGTTTTGCAAGAAATTCAGGTGCATTGAGCTAGATTTCTTGAAGCCACTCCTGATGAGGATTCATCTCTCATTTAGTAACAAGGAAGGCTTCTAGTAGTTGATTCAATATGCGGGGAATTTTGGCTATTGCCTTTCCGGCCATTGGAAATGGCACTAGTGGAGTTGGCTACTACATCTTCTTCTATTTCTACTTTGGGGGTGTCATCTACTTAGGCAGATGGAGGGGATTTTTCTATTTCCAGCGGGGGCTGGATTTATTCTCCTGAGCCTCATTCTGCTTCTTTAGAGGTGAAAGGTAATTCTGATGAGAAGAATAAAGGCAAGTATCCCGGTGTATATGGAGAAGGATTCACTCTCTATTAAGGGAGAATGCTAAAATCTCATAATATCAACAAGAATCCCCTTCACTGGGAAGACTAAACTCAAAGAGTTTCTCATAATTTCCATCCTTCAACTGATTTGGTAAGTATCATAACAACAGAAAAATATTATATGGTTATTGGTTCTCCTAACAACATAATTAATAATCTCAAGGGGTGGAAGGAGTCCTTAGAAAAAATAAGGAGAATTATTCAGTGGATTTCAGGAACTCGCCTTCTATAATGGAAGTTGAAGCAGTCACTATGAAAGTTGGGCGTGAGGAACAATAAGAGACAAGTCAATCAAAGGGAATTAAGGTAGCTTCAATATCACCTTTATGTAATGTGAATTTTCAATCCCCATTGTGTGAATTTAACCCACTTATTACTAGGTCTATGTGTATCTAAAACTTCTACAAAATAGGATTTTAACAGCGCTAAAAATGACCTTTATCAGTGTTAGAGAAGTGATGACTACCAAAGTGAGATTAAAAGCCCTAGGATTTGATCAGTACTAAAAAAGTTCTGATAAAGGTGCATACTGCAGTGTGCTGTAACAGAACACTACAATACCAGATGCACCACCAGTCAAGTACCAATACATAATTTAAATGTAATAAATTTTTAAACATAAATACAAGAAAAAAAACTATATTATAGACATTTAAAACATTGGTTTATACAATTATATAAGTAAAAATTATTACATACATTTAAAAACATCATTGTTCCTTTATCTTTTGATCTTGACCCCGACTCATGCAATTTACAAACAAACCAACCTTGTTCGAGCAAAAAAAAATCCTTTATAAGAAAAAAAATTTATGTTGGTAATAATATAAATAAATAAATTAATAAAAAGTGTTCATTTTAAACTAAACTTTGAGTCATATAAGAAACACTGTGTATAAGATTGAGTTGTGGTTGATTCTTGCACGTCACACCATTTTTGGTTTGTTTTCAAGTATTATCTCTATAAAAATTAACAAAATAATTATAAGATAAAAAATATAAGGAAATTAATTAATTAATAACAGATATATTGATAAGAAAACAATTTAGGCTTATTTGCTCAGTTTTGGTGATGTGATGCACATTTTAAACTAAAATGAAACATATATTTAAAGACACACTTGGAATCATATTGATAACAACTTTCATAGGATTGAGGTGATTCTAATTCCTACACATCCCAAATGACTTATGAATCATTTTTCTAAAGTATCATAATAATCTGAATGCATTTACTCGATATTGAGTACGCAATTTGTCATTTTTACTAAAATATCATTAGAAACTGGAAGCATGCACTTTTAATCATACTGGTCACATCGTCTGTCAGTTTTACGTGAGACTAATTCCTACACACCAAAAATGACCTATGAATTTTTTTCATAAATTATCAAGACAATAAGTGTGTTTTCTTGGTTTTTAGTAAGTGGCACTTTTTGAACTAAAATGTTGATTTCAAACTGATAACGGACACTTGTCATACTAGGTACTTCATGTATCAGATTGAGGTGATTCTGATTTCTACACATCATAATTGACTTATAGATTTTTGTCCCTAAAGTATCAAAACAATTTTAATGTGTTTCCTCGATTTTGAGTAGGTCAGATGTCCTTCTTGCTAAAATTGATGTCAATTTTAAATAAAAATATCCACTTGGAGACATATTGGTCACAACATGTGTTGGATTGAGCTGAGAATGATTCATAAACATCCCTAATGACTTATGTATAATTTTCATAAAGTATCAAAACAATATGAATGCATTTTATTAGTTTTTAGTATGTCACTTCTTTTTTACTAAAATTTAATTTTAAATTGGAAACACGTACTTTGAGTCATACCAATCACATCATTTGTCAGTTTTATATGAGAATGATTCCTACACATTATAAATGAATTATGATTTTTTTAATAATTTATCAAGACAATATGAGTGTGTTTTCTTGGTTTTCAGTGAGTGGTATTTTTTGAACTAAAATGTTGATTTTAAACTAATAACAGATACTTTGAGTCATATTGGGCACATAATGTATTGTATTTATATGTGTATGATTAATACATGTCAAAAATAACTTAAAGATCATTTTATTAAAGTATTAAAATAATATGCATGCGTTTTCTTGGGTTTGAGTAGGTCAGTTTTCTTTTTTTCTAAAATTGATGTCAATTTTAAATAAAAAGACGCACTTAGATCCATAATAGTCACACTGCGTATCATATTGAGGTGAGAATTATTTCTGAGCATCCCAAATTACTTATGGATCTTTTTCCTAAATTATAAAATCAATATTAATTCATTTTCCTGGTTTTGAGTACGTCACTTTTCTTTTTTACTAAAATGTCATTTTAAATTGGAAACACACACTTTTGTGTCATTTCGGTCACATAGTGTGTCAGTTTTATGTGAGACTAATCCCTAAAAATCATAAATGATTTATGAATCATTTTGTTAAATTCTCAAGACAATCTAATCACATTTTCTTAGTTTTTAGCGAGTGATACTTTTTGGACTAAATGTCAATTTTAAACTAATAATAGACACTTTGAGTCATCATGTATCAGATTGAGATGTTTTATATTCCTACACATCGAAAAATGACTTATGGATCATTTTACTAAAGTATCAAAACAATTCGAATGCATTTTCTCAGTTTTGAGGATGCTAGTTTTCTTTTTTACTAAAATTGATGTCAATTTTAAATAAAAAAGTTTCATTTGGAGTCATAACGGTCACACCATTTGTCGAATTAAGGTGATGATGATTCATAAACATCCCAAATGACTTATGGATCGTTTTTATAAAGTATCAAATGAATCTTTAAACATTTTATCATTTTTGAGAATGTCACTTGTGTTTTTTACTAAAATGTCATTCTAAACAGGAAACAAGCACTTTGAGTCATACCTGTCACATCATCTGTTGATTTGACTTGAAAAAAATTCATACATTTAAGAAATGAATTACTAATAATTTTACTAAATTATCTAGAAAATATGAGTTCGTTTTCTCATTTTTTAGTTAGTGACACTTTTTTTGAAATAAAATGTCAATTTAAAAATGATAATAAAAACTTTTATTCATAACAGACACATCGTGTATCATATTGAGGTGAGGCTGATTAATACTTGTTAAAAATTAATTATGGATATTTTTTATAAATTATCAAAATAATATTAAATCATTTTCTTAGTTTTGAGTAGGTGAATTGTCTATTTTACTAAAAGTGATGTCAATTTTAAATAAAAAGACGCACTTTGAGTTATACCGGTCACAATGCGCATCAGATTGAGGTGATGATTATTCATACACATCCCAACTAACTTTTGGATAGTTTTATTAATGTATCAAAAAAATATGGATGTGTTTTCTTAGTTTTAATTATGTCACTTGTATTTTTTACTAAAATGTCATTTTAAATAGGAAACATGCACTTTGAGTCATACTGGTCACATCATGTGTCGGTTTAATGTGAGACTGCTTCCTACACATCATAAATGATTTATGCATCATTATACTAAATTATTAAGAAAATATGAGGGTGTTTTCTTGGTTTTCAGTTAGTGAATTTTTTTTGATCTAAAATGTCAATTTTAAACTAATAACAGACACTTTGAGTCATACTGGGCACATTGTGTTTCAAATTGAGGTTTGGATGATTTATACTTGTCAAAAATGACTTATGGATCATTTTACTAAAGTATTAAAACAATCCAAATGTTTTTTTTGGTTTTGTGTATCTCCGTTTTCTTTTTTACTAAAATTGATATCAATTTTAAATAAAAAGACACACTTTGAGTCATATCAGTTACAAAATGATTTGGATTGAGGTTAGACTGACTATTACACATCCCAAATTACTTATCTATCATTTTCATATAGTATCAAATTAATCATTTTTTTCTTAGTTTTAAGTACGTCCCCTGTCTTTTCTAGTAAAATGTTATTTTAAACTCAAAACATGTACTTCGAGTCATACCTGTCACATCGTGTATCAGTTTGACATGAGAATGATTATTGAACATCACAAATGAATTATTAATCTTTTTCATAAATTATAAAAATATCCCAAGTGTGTTTACTCAGTTTTTAGTGAGTGACCCTTTTTGAACAAAAAAGTCGATTTTAAACTGAAAACGAACACTTTGAGTCATACCAGGAACATCATGTAACTGATTGAGGTGAGGTTGAATCATACATGTCAAAAATGACTTATTTATTGTTTTCCTTATATATCAAAACAATACAAATGTTTTTTCACTATTTTGAGTATGTAAGTTGTCTTTTTAACTAAAATTAATTTCAATTTTAAATAAAAAGGCGCACTTGGAGTCATACCAGTCCCATCGTGCATTGGATTGAAGTTATACTGATTACTAAATGTCCCAAATGACTTATGGATTTTTTTTGATAAATTATTTAAAAATCCTAATGCATTTTTTAGTTTTGATTACTTCACTTTCCTTTTTTTCTAAAATGTCATTTTAAAATATAAACGCACACTTTGAGTCATACAGGTTACATCGTGAATTGGTTTGATGTGAGACTGATTTCTACATGTCACAAATGACTTATGAATTAATTTATTATATTATTAATATAATATGAACATGTTTTCTTAGTTTTCAGTGAGTGAAACGTTTTGAACTAAAATGCGATTTTAAACTAATAACAAATACTTTGAATCATACTGGGAACATTGTGTATGAGATTGAGGTCTGGATGAATCCTACACATCACAAATTAATTTTGTATTATTTTCCTCAAGTATCAAAAACAATCCAAATGCGTTTTCTCATTTGAGTATTTTAGTTGTCTTTTTTACTAAAATTAATGTCAATTTTAAATAAAAAGATGCACTTAGAGTCATACTGGTCACACTATGTGTTATATTGAGGTTTGGATGATTACTACACATCCAAAAGTCTCAAAAAATGTTCCTTTATATCAATTTTACCACACTTTACATTGTTTTTATTTTTCAAACTATGAACACTACATATTGAGTCAATGTTTTTAGCCAAAAAATGTTTTTTGACTAAGAACATCAACTCAATATGTAGTGTTTTAGTTATAAAATGAAATGAAATGGAAATCAAGGAAACATTAGGAGAAATTAACATGTAATCTATTTTGTGGATTATTATAGATAGTTTAAAGTAAAATATGACTTCCCAAAAGACCTATAAAAAATAAATAAGTATTAGATAAAAATGATAAGGAAATTAACTTACAAATAGTAGATAAAATGATGAAAAAATTAATTAAATAAGTAGTATGAATTAACATTTAATGATGTTTGTATAAATTATTAACCTGTTTACTTGTATTTGTTATATCAGTTGTATCCTCGAAGTCCAATATTTCATGAGTATAAGAAACTTCGAACATACCACCCCAACTCGAACAAAAGAATCTACCTGTATAAGAAAACAATTCTTATGTGAGTAATACTAAAATGAAATAAATTAAAGATAATATGAAATAATAAATTAATTCTATGTAAAATTATTTTAATATAAAAACATCAATATTTCCTCTGTGATTGAGTAGAGGCATCTTCGTTGATCTTCCTATAAAGGCAGTGGAGGGATCTTAAAGGAAAGCGATAAATCCCAACACTGCATGGGTGAAAAGGTTTTGAGGGAGAAGAAGACTGTGAAGTTTTGGTGTAAAAAAATGAAATATGGATATAAATATTATAAAATGAATGAACTCTACAATGAATAATGAAAATTAAAACAACATTTCATTATATAATTTTTTGGTAAAATAGAGAAAGTATATCATAGCATTACTGTTACATCTTCTCAAAGGGTTTCCTTTATTATTTTTTGTTCTTCCATAGGATTAGTAATATCATCATATACAAAATACATTGTATGTATGATTAGTCAAAAATTTAATTTAGATTATGTTAATGTGATAGAGAACAAATAATATTATGAAGAAAAACATAGTATATTAAAAAACACTTTCACCTTCTCATTGAAAGTTGTTTTTAAAGGTTTTAGGGATTTGGTTCCTCTATCTAGAATACAAATCCCCTATTTTTGAACCCCTATAATGTATGAGATATTTTCTATATTGGGCCCAACATGAACTGAATGTGATCTCCCAATGAAAGGGTTGTCCTCGATTAAATTTTCATCTAACCCGACATTTGTTTTAGTCAGCAGCCGGAAAATAGACCAATTAGTATTTTTTGGATATGATACATAACATATTTGCATTACTTGTGATGCCATTATGAATGACTCATCTTTTTCCCCTTTCAAAATGAAATTCACCTTCATTAATCCCTTTTCATCAACTTTCTCTACTCATATTGTCAACCCAATTACAATGGAAAATCAGCACTTGAAATTCTATACAATCCAACTTGTATATTTGTTTCATAATGCCAAAATATGAAATATTTTCATAAATTGGATTTATATTATTGGAACCAGATATATTCATCGCTTATACCATGACCATAACACCACTTTTTTGCATCGTACTGTAGTCATCATGTTCTTTTGTATAGAATATATAACCACTAATTAAAAAACTAGTGTAAGATATAACATCTATATTCGGTCCCCTGACTAGACATCTAAGTCATTCAGAAATTAAATTCATATTTTTAGATAACTCTTTATAAATTTGATATTGAAACTATGCTATAAACTATTGATTATGTGTATTTGATATCCATCCTTTAAACCTTGATGTATTCAATACTCAAAGTATTTCTTTTTGTGCTTCAACATATGGATTAACATATTCACTATTATATAAAATATAAAGGTGCACTTGTTCCCACTCCATCAATGTAATTGTAACAACATATATTCCAGAAATCCCTTCACCCATAAGGCATCCTCTATGATAAGACTTTGGGAGACTGATGTCACGACCCGCCCTCGGGGTCCGTGCCGTGACTACCCCAAGCCCGCCTTCCATAGGCCAGGGGCTGGCGACTAGCACCAAGGCGTAAATCCCGGTAAAAAGGGAAGACATTGCCTTTGTAAAGTAAACAAACACCAAAGAGTAAGCAAGCAGAAAGTAACACTAAGTAAAAACAGAGTACAACTGAAAGTGCGGAAAAGTAAATGGGCCAGTATACAAACCCAAACTGAAAGTAAAGTACAACTCGAACGGGAAAACAACAACTATAAGTAAAGACGCTACACCGAGCTGTCCACTGGAGATCCCACCTGAAGGGTGGGTACAGATAGCTCCACTGCTCCACGGGTCTCGTCGTCCGCTCCGAACATGTCCCGCCCAGTGGTCCACCTCCAGGTACCATCCTGCTCTGCAAGCCTCAGCCAAGATCAACGCTGTCCGTCGTCTGCAACCAACACAATGTAGTGCGGGCATAGCCCGTGCAGGGGTGAGTATAAGCTACTCAGTAGGGACCCCGAGACCCCCGAAGGTCTCCCAAAATCCACAAAGGATAAACCACAAAGGAAGATACAATCACGAAGTAACAACCGACACTGCTTAGGTATATGCCCATACATATACCTAAGTCATCAATTCCAAATACTCTCCAACCTCCGAGCCCAAGTACAACTCAGTCCACACAGGAAAGTAAACGTATTCCACACAGGAAAGCAAAACGTAATCCACATAGGATAGCACAACACAATCCACACAGTAAAGCAACAGGATTCAGCTCACACAGGTATACTTCTTCGAAAGACGATAAAGATGATCTCTGATCCATCTAAGTCGTCGGACCCATGAAGGATCGATAGGTAACTAACCCCTGCAAAGGACCCACACAGGATCGGGCCCACATAGGACCTGTAGGCGCTGGTTCACACAGGACCGCTGAGCGCAAAGACCCACACAGGATCGGACCCACACAGGATCGGGCCCACACAGGACCTGTAGCACTGATCCACGTAGGATCGCTGAGTGCTGTAGTCGTCGTCGTCGAATCCACACAGGATCTCTATACTGTCGTCGTCGCAGTCAGATTAGCAGTAGCAGTAGCAGTAGTAGTCACAGTCGCAGCCAGCACTAGGGTTCCCGCACACAGCAAGCTCGTACAGGAGGATCCGCTCCACGAGCCGAGAGGCTGATACATCAACTGTCTCAAAGTCCAGAGTTGATGTATCCAAAAGTTCCGTATCGTCAATAGGAACTCAACGCAACAGACGGCGCGTCGATCGGACGCCCGGTCTGAGAGTTATTGGCTTTTTCGTCCCAGGGGCCCGGTTGGTTTTTAAGGAAAAACCAACCCGACCGTACTCCACCTGCGTCCAAACCTCGGGCGGAGTATGCCAAAAGATCCATCTCACTAAGAGGAACACAACAAAGCTGACGACACGTCAATCGGACGTCCGTAGCTCAAGATACGAGCGTTTCCGCTCCGAAGGCCCGGTTGGTTTCGTGAACGAACCAACCCGTCCGAACTCAAAGTATTCCGAAACTTTGAGTGCAATATACCGAATCGACCGTCTCGATCCAAGGATCGCGTAGCCGCTGACGGTTCGTCAATCGGAGGTCCGTGGCTCAAGTTATGGCCAAAAGACCAAACTCGTCTCGAAAACGGGGGGGTCCGGGTCCGGGTCGACCCGAACCGACCCCCCCGGGTCGGCCCGAACCGGGTCGACCTGACCCGGGTCCGACCCAACCCGGCCGGCGGCGGTCCGGCGCGGCGGCGCGGACCGGCGCGGCCCGGCCGGTGCGCCGCTGGGGTCACGCGCGGGGGGCATGGCCCCCGCTTTCAGCTGGCAGCGTGGCTTAAGCCGCGCCTTTGTGGAGAACCGGCCCCCTTCGTGGGGGCCTGCTTGAGGGAAACCGGGGGGCCGCCTGCCCCCCTCAATGAAACCGCCCCCCCCCCCCAAATAAATGGGGGGGCTTTAGAGTTGATCAGGGGAATTAAATTCCCCCGGTCTTTGACCTTCCGGCCGGCCACATGGCCGGCCGATTTTTCTCCAACGTGACCGGCAAAGCCGGTCCCCTTCCGACTTCCGACACCGGCGGCCCGGTGAGCCTCCGGTCTTCCCGTCTCTCCGCGTCCCGGAACCGGCCGCGGTGTTCGTCGTCCGGCGCGGTGCGACGGCACCGCGCCCCTCCGCTGCGGCCCCGCTCCGGCCGCGGCGCCTTCGATTCCCCTCGACGCGGCGCGACGATGTCGCGTTCATGATGATTCTTCCACGGTGCGAATTTTCGCGTGGTGCGACGGAACCACGCCATCTTGTTTCATCCGCAAGATAAATCAACAAGAACAAAATAGGGGGTTCGGCCGTGTTCATGCGGTCCGGCCCCCTCACGTTAAACGATAACACATATTTTAATATCCTCACGTTTGTCACGCTAGAAACACGAATGAGAATAAATAAATAAATAAATAATCAACATCAACCCCTACCTTGGGTTCAAGTTCGAATATTGTCAACGACCCGCAGAAGACAACGTCGCGGAGGTCGGGCATCGCGGTAATCGTCCGTCAAATCCGATGACGAAGAGGTACGTCGTTGGAGAATCTTCATATGTCGACGAAGGAAGTCCGAGGAGGAAGCGGCGTTCCCTTTTCGTTGACACGGAAGGCGTCGTCGATCTTCGGATACAATCGGCTACGAAGAAGAGAGGAGCGACGTTCTTCGTCGGAGCTCGAAGGTTCTTCGCGTTCTTCGTCAAGGTTGAAGAAGAAGAAGGAGCTCCCAAAATCCTCTCAAGAAGGCTAGAGAGTTCTAACCCAAAAAAATAAGATAGAGTCTTATTTTATTCACAAACATAACAAATTGAATTTCAAAGGTTTGAAATTCAAATAAAATAACTCCAAATTAAATAACAAGTTTTCATGTCATTTAAAGAGGGGTTAAAGGAGTTTTGAGAGGAGATGGAAGGTTGGGTTTCGTGTGGGCCCCACCACACTTAATCCTCCCAATGGAGGTTAAGTGGATGTGGGGCCCACCTTTAACTTCCTTTGAGAGGAGTTAACCAACAAGTAAGAAAAATAAAAAGTGTTCCACATTTTTATTCAACTTTTTATAAATCTCCCAAAAACTAACTTTCGTCCCGCAATAAACGCAACTACGGAAAAGGTCTCCTTAAGCGAAAATCGGCGCTGTGAGTTCATCGGTGTCCTCAGATTTCAATTCCGAGCACCGGATCAAAAGTTAGAAATTCCCGCTCGTTCGTTCACTGAACGTACCCGAGCCAAACTTCGGAAATTGATTCTGGGCACTCCGGGCCTCGGAATCAGGTGCCGTCAGAAACCGCGCTCTTGTAAAATTCCAAAGAAAATTAATAAAAAATTTCCCTTGAATTTTACGGTTCTTTACATTACTCCCACCTCAGGGCTTTACGTCCCCGTAAAGATACATCAAAAACTAGGGAAACAAATGAGGGTACTGAGCACGCATCTGAGCCTCCCGCTCCCATGTGCTCTCCTGGAGGTTCATGTGATGCCATCTGATGCGCACAAGAGGAATCGATCGCCCACGTAGGACCCACTCCTGTCGATCCTCTATCTCCACCGGGACCTCCGTAAAAGTCTCCCCATCATCAACATCAAGCTCCCCATGGTCAATGATGTGCGTCGGGTCGTGCACGTATCTCCTCAGCTGAGACACGTGGAAGACGTCGTGCACCCGGTGCAACTGAGGTGGTAGAGCCAGAAGATAAGCCACCTCACCAATCCTGCTGAGGACCTGGAAGGGTCCGATGAAGTGCGGAGATAACTTGCCGCCTCGGCCAAATCTCCGAATACCACGTCGAGGTGAGACCCGCAAGAAGACGTGGTCGCCATCCTCGAACTCTAGTGGCCTCCGCCTCCTGTCAGCGTATGACTTCTGCCGGCTCTGAGCTGTCCTCATCTGCTCCTGGATGACCTGGACCTTCTCTGTCGTGGCCTGGACCATCTCCGGTCCCACAAGTGCTGACTCCCCAGGGTCTGTCCAGCACAAAGGAGATCTACAAGGTCGGTCGTATAACGCCTCATACGGTGCCATCCCGATGGTGGATTGGTAGCTGTTGTTGTACGCAAACTCCACCAAGGGTAGGTGGTCCTCCCAGCTACGACCAAAGTTGAGGACACATGCACGGATCATGTCCTCGAGAGTCTGAATGGTCCTCTCCGTCTGACCATCCGTCTGAGGGTGAAAGGCTGTGCTCAGACGTAGCTGCGTCCCGAACGCCTCCTGCAACCCCTTCCAAAGCCGGGAAGTAAAGAGAGCATCTCGATAGGATATGATAGATGATGGCACACTGTGGAGCCGCACAATCTCCTGAACGTAGAGATGTCCCAAGCTCTCCACTGAGCCCTACTCTCTGATGGGTAAGAAGTGTGACGACATGGTGAGTCGGTCAACAATCACCCAGATGGAGTCGTGACCTCTGGAAGTGTGTGGAAGTCCAGTCACGAAGTCCATAGATATGTCGTCCCACTTCCACTCCGGGACCTCCAAGGGATGTACCAAACCTGCTGGTACCTGATGCTCTGCCTTCACCTGCTGGCAGGTGAGGCATCGAGAAACGAACTCTGCTACTGCCTTCTTCAAGCCTGGCCACCAGTGCTGTCGTCTGAGGTCCTGGTACATCTTCGCCACTCCAGGATGTACCGCCAAAGGATAAGTGTGAAACTCTCTCAGCACTTCCTCTCGCAAAGAGACTAGTACCATGGTACGTCCTCTGAAAAGGATGTTGTGCTCTGCTCCAAGGGAGAAACCATCAGGTGCCTGTCCCGAGGATATCTGTGCACGCCGTGTCTCACAGTCAGCATCCTCACGCTGTGCCTCTCTGACCCACTGCAGTAGTGGAGGGGTGACTGTGAGAGACTGGAGGAAGGCTGCTCCATCTCTATCCACGAAGGATATCTGCAAAGAGGCTAGCTGCTCCGTCTCCTCCTCAAGTAGCTGAATGCCCGTCCTCCTGCTGAGGGCATCGGCTACTACGTTCCCCTTCCTAGGAGTATAGACTATCTCAAAGTCATAGTCCTGGAGGAACTCGAGCCATCGCCACTGTCTCAGGTTCAGGTCCTTCTTCGAGAAGATATACCTGAGACTCTGATGATCAGAAAAGACTGTAAAGCGCTCGCCCATCAGATAGTGTCGCCATGTCTTCAGAGCGAAGACCACTGCTGCTAACTCCAGGTCATGGGTAGCGTAGTTCTGCTCATGCGGCCTCAACTGACGTGATCCATAGGCGATCACTTCCCGCTCCTGCATCAGAACACATCCGACTCCGGTCCCTGATGCATCGCAGTAGACTACGTACCCTACTCCCTCCTCAGGCAACCTCAAGATAGGTGCGCTGGTCAATCTCTGTCTCAACTCCTCGAAGCTCTGCTGACATCTGTCTGACCACACGAAGGGTTTCCCCTTCTTCGTCAAAGCTGTGAGTGGTGCCGCAACTCTAGAGAATTCTGGCACGAATCTCCGATAGTATCCAGCTAGTCCCAAGAAACTCCGAACCTCAGTCCCGCTCCTGGGTGGCTCCCATGCTAACACAGCCTCGATCTTCGCAGGATCCACTGCAACTCCCGCCTCAGAGATAACGTGTCCCAAGAAGTGGACCTCACGTATCCAGAACTGGCACTTCGAGAGCTTACCATAAAGATAGTGCTCTCAGAGTGTGTCTAGTACAACTCGCAAGTGATAGGCGTGCTCCTCCTCTGTCGTAGAGTAAATCAGAATGTCGTCGATGAAGACTACGACAAACCGATCAAGGTATGGCTGAAAGATCCTGTTCATGAGGGCCATGAACACTGCTGGAGCACTGGTTACGCCGAAAGGCATAACCAAGAACTCATAGTGGCCATACCGACATCTGAAGGCCGTCTTCTGCACATCCTCGTCTCTGACTCTGAGTTGATGATAGCCTGACCTAAGGTCTATCTTTGAGAACCACCGTTCTCCCTTGAGCTGATCAAAGAGGTCATCAATCCTCGGTAGTGGATACTTGTTCCTCACTGTCACCTGGTTCAGGAGACGATAGTCAACACAAAGTCGCAGGCTCCCGTCTAACTTCTTGGCGAACAATATCGGGGAAGCCCAGGGTGAAACACTGGGTCGGATGAACCCTTTGCCTTGCAAGTCCTCCAACTGTACCCGTAGCTCTCGTAGCTCGGCGGGGGCCATCCGATATGCTGGAGTGGATATCGGGGTTGTCCCGGGGTAAAAGTAAATATAAAAGTCTACCTCTCTGCGAGGAGGTAGCCCTGGAACATCGTCGGGAAAAACGTCCGCAAACTGATCCACCACTGCAGGAAAACCAGGACTCCGCACGTCAACTGCTCCAAGGATGGGGCTAGCCATCTGATGAGTGATGGGATGTCCTCTCCTCCGCGGAAGTCCATCCTGTGCTGCAAAGTCTCCCTTCTCGCCAGTGAAGGTGAACCTGCTCCCGTCGGTGCGTACACATCGCACCTTGCGCCTAAAACAGTCAATCTGCGCATGGACCGTAGATAGCCAATCCATGCCCAAGATGACGTCGTAAGGCCTCGACGCTGCTACATGAAGATCCCAGCCGAAGTTCTCGCCTCCTAGAGTAAGCTCACACTGCCGACACCAGTGTGTAATCGTCGAGTCTGCTCCCGTAGGAGTCTCTAGCCGTAAGGATCGAGCCAACGGCTCTGTCGGAATCACCGAGCTCCGAACAAGGGCAGCGGCTATGAAAGAGTGACTCGCTCTTGTGTCTATAAGAACTGCAGCAAGGGTGGAATAGACATAGATAGTACCTCGAATCATCTCAGGTGCGCCGTGGTCGTAGACCTCTGCTGCCTGGAGCTGTGCCTGTCTCTGCCCGCCAGCTCCCTGTGGTCGGGGTGGACCTCCTGGTGGTGGTGGTGGCAGAGCCTCAAAGCGTCTCCCACCACCGGCTGCTCGTCCAGATCCTCTGCATCGTCCTCCTCCTCCCTACGGACCACCACGGTCGACCCTCTTCCTCTGCCTCGGTGGTCCCTCAACCGACTGCTGCTCCTCGGCATGGCGGGTCGGGCAGTCACGAGCCATGTGGCCCTGCCCGCCGCACGAGTAGCACTGTCTGCCTCTCGAAAGACTGGCTCCGCGCTGTGTGCTCCGCACTGCTGAGCCAGTGTCCTGAGGTCGTCTGCCCAAAGGTCTGGTCTTCCTGGACCCCTGAGTCATCCGTCGACTACCTGCTGCAGATGACTCTGCCACGTGCCGCCCTGCGGTGGGTCTCGGTGCTGGTGTAGACTCAGCAAGGAAGCTCTCGATCAGAAGGGCCCGCTCCAGTACTCCTGTCTGAGTCGGTATGCTGAGGGAGATCAGCGATGCCCTGATCTCGAGTCTCAAACCCTGCTCGAAGGTCCGGGCCCGGAAGAATGGGTCCCGTACCATGTCGGTCGAGTAGCGCGAGAGATCGGTAAATCTTGCCGAGTACTGAGCGACCGTCATGCTGCCCTGCCGCAGCTGGAGAAGCTCCTGGATACGCACCGCATGAAGGGTGGCTGGGACGAACTCCGAGCGGAAGAGGCTCTCAATGTCCGTCCAAAGTAGAGATGCCTCATCGTGCACCTGGAGCATCAAGCTCCACCATCGTCCTGCTGCTGTGTGTAGTAGGCTCGCAGCGAGGATCACCATGAGGTCTGTTGGTGTCCTCACTAGCCTAAACACACGTACCACTGCCTCCAGCCAGTCCTCGGCTGCCTGGGGATCCGTCTCCCCACGAAACCTGGGTGGTCGCTGGCGCTGAAACTCATGCAGTGCGCTGAGGCGACGTGCATCGTCAGCGGCTGGTGCTGGAAGCATCGGGGGCTCGGCGGGAAGAGCTACCGCCGGTGCCACTGCTGACAAAGGGCCCTGCACCGAAGCCTCATCGCTCGGTTGGCTGTCGTCACACTCGACTCTCGGAACCCTAGCTGGATGCCGTCGTGGGGCCATTTTGAAAAGGAAACAGGTGTGCCACGGTCAGAATAGTATACCTGGTGAGCTGATATAAAGTAATCACAAAGAAAACTTTGAAACACACACGCAATCAATGTTTTCATGCATTAAGTCGGAAATCAGAAGTTAGGGTCCTAGTGTACGGATATGTCGGCCGCCGCACCAACACTGGACTCCCTGGACTGATAACCACACTCAATACGCTAAACATTATTGCTTCACATAGAAAAGATCAGAGTTCGCGGTAGAACCGAACTCCTTTGATACCAATTTGTCACGAACCGCCCTCGGGGTCCGTGTCGTGACTACCCCAAGCCCTCCTTCCATAGGCCAGGGGCTGGCGACTATCACCAAGGCGTAAATCCCGATAAAAAGGGAAGGCATTGCCTTTGTAAAGTAAACAAACACCACAAAGTAAGCAAGCGGAAAGTAACACTAAGTAAAAACAGAGTACAACTGAAAGTGCGGAAAAGTAAATGGGCCAGTATACAAACCCAAACTGAAAGTAAAGTACAACTCGAAAGGGAAAACAACAACTGTAAGTAAAGCCGCTACACCGAGCTGTCCACTAGAGATCCCACCTGAAGGGTGGGTACAGATAGCTCCACTGCTCCACGGGTCCCGTCATCCGCTCCAAACACGTCCCGCCCAGTGGTCCACCTCCAGGTACCGTCCTGCTCTGCAAGCCTCAGCCAAGATCAATGTTGTCCGTCGTCTGCAACCAACACAACGTAGTGCGGGAATAGCCCGTGCAGGGGTGAGTATAAGCTACTCAGTAGGGACCCCGAGACCCCCGAAGGTCTCCCAAAATCCACAAAGGGTAAACCACAAAGGAAGATACAATCACGAAGTAAAAACCGACACTGCTTAGGTATATGCCCATACATATACCTAAGTCATCAATTCCAAATACGCTCCAACCTCCGAGCCCAAGTACAACTCAGTCCACATAGGAAAGTAAACGTATTCCACATAGGAAAGCAAAACGTAATCCACATAGGATAACACAACACAATCCACACAGGAAAGCAACAGGATTCAGCTCACACAGGTATACTTCTTCGAAAGACGATAAAGATGATCTATGATCCATCTAAGTCGTCGGACCCACGAAGGATCGATAGGTAACTAACCTCTGCAAAGGACCCACACAGGATCGGGCCCACATAGGACCTGTAGGCGCTGGTTCACACAGGACCGCTGAGCGCAAAGACCCACACAGGATCGGACCCACACAAGATTGGGCCCACATAGGACCTGTAGCACTGATCCACGTAGGATCGCTGAGTGCTGTAGTCGTCTTCGTCGAATCCACACAGGATCTCTATACTGTCATCGTCGCAGTCACAGTAGCAGTAGCAGTAGCAGTAGTAGTCACAGTCGCAGCCAACACTAGGGTTCCCGCACACAGCAAGCTCATACAGGAGGATCCGCTCCACGAGCCGAGAGGCTGATACATCAAATGTCACAAAGTCCAGGGTTGATGTATCCAAAAGTTCCGTATCGTCAACAGGAACTCAACGCAACAGACGGCGCGTCGATCGGATGCCCGGTCTGAGAGTTATTGGCTTTTTCGTCCTAGGGACCCGGTTGGTTTTTAAGGAAAAACCAACCCGACCGTACTCCACCTACGTCCAAACCTCGGGCGGAGTATGCCAAAAGATCCGTCTCACTAAGAGGAACACAAAAAAGCTGACGGCACGTCAATCGGACGTCCGTAGCTCAAGATACGAGCGTTTCCGCTCCGAAGGCCCGGTTGGTTTCGTGAACGAACCAACCCGGACGAACTCAAAGTATTCCAAAACTTTGAGTGCAATATACCGAATCGACCGTCTCGATCCAAGGATCGTGTATCCACTGACGGTTCATCAATCGGAGGTCCGTGGCTCAAGTTATGGACAAAAGACCAAACTCGTCTCGAAAACGGGGGGGTCCGGGTCCGGGTCGACCCGAACCGGGTTTACCCGACCCGGGTCCGACCCGGCCCGGCCGGCGGCGGCGCAGCTTAAGCCGCGCCTTTGTGGAGAACCGGCCCCCTTCGTGGGGGCCTGCTTGAGGGAAACCGGGGGGCCGCCTGCCCCCCTCAATGAAACCGACCCCCCCAAATAAATGGGGGGGCTTTAGAGTTGACCAAGGGAATTAAATTCCCCCGGTCTTTGACCTTCCGGCCGGCCACATGGCCGGCTGGTTTTTCTCCAACGGGACCGGAAAAGCCGGTACCCTTCCGACTTCCGACACCGGCGGCCCGGTGAGCCGCCGGTCTTCCCGTCTCGCCGCGGCCCGGAACCGGCCGCGGTGTTCGTCGTCCGGCGCGGTGCGACGACACCGCGCCCCTCCGCCGCGACCCCGCTCCGGCCGCGGCGCCTTCGATTCCCCTCGACGCGGCGCGACAGCATCGCGTTCATGATGATTCTTCCACGGTGCGAATTTCCGCATGGTGCGACGGCACCATGCCATCTTGTTTCATCCGCAAGATAAATCAACAAGAACAAAGGAGGGGGTTCGGCCGTGTTCATGCGGTCCGGCCCCCTCTCGTTAAACGATAACACATATTTTAATATCCTCACGTTTGTCATGCTAGAACCACAAACGAGAATAAATAAATAAATATATAATCAACATCAACCCCTACCTTGGGTTCAAGTTCGAAGATTGTCAACGACCCGCGGAAGACAACGTCGTGGAGGTCGGGCATCGCGGTAATCGTCCGTCAAATCCGATGACGAAGAGGTACGTCCGAAGAGGTACGTCATTGTAGAATCTTCGTATGCCGACGAAGGAAGTCTGAGGAGGAAGCGGTGTTCCCTTTTCGTTGACATGGAAGGCGTCGTCGATCTTCGGATACAATCGGCTACGAAGAAGAGAGGAGCGGCGTTCTTCATCGGAGCTCGAAGGTTCTTCGCGTTCTTCGTCAAGGTTGAAGAAGAAGAAGGAGCTCCCAAAATCCTCTCAAGAAGGCTAGAGAGTTCTAACCCAACAAAATAAGATAGAGTCTTATTTTATTCACAAACTTAACAAATTGAATTTCAAAGGTTTGAAATTCACATAAAATAACTCCAAATTAAATAACAAGTTTTCATGTCATTTAAAGAGGGGTTAAAGGAGTTTTGAGAGGAGATGGAAGGTTGGGTTTCGTGTGGGCCCCACCACACTTAATCCTCCCAAGGGAGGTTAAGTGGATGTGGGTCCCACCTTTAACTTCCTTTGAGAGGAGTTAACCAACAAGTAAGAAAAATAAAAAGTGTTCCACATTTTTATTCAACTTTTTATAAATCTCCCAAAAACTAACTTTCGTCCCGCAATAAACGCAACTACGGAAAAGGTCTCCTTAAGAGAAAATCGGCGCTGTGAGTTCATCGGTGTCCTCGGATTTCAATTCCGAGCACCGGATCAAAAGTTAAAAATTCCCGCTGGTTCGTTCCCTGAACGTACCCGAGCCAAACTTCGGAAATTGATTCCGGGCACTCCGGGCCTCGGAATCAGGTGCCGTCAGAAACCGCGCTCTTGTAAAATTCCAAAGAAAATTAAGAAAAAATTTCCCTTGAATTTTACGGTTCTTTACAACTGATGCTATCAATATTTGATAGGTAATCGGTACAAGATTAAATCGCTTCTTTTACAATTTACCATTATACAATATAACCTTTTGGATGACTTCGATTCCTGAAATACCATTTCAAAATCTTTATATACCATTCAATGGGGTACATATATTTATAATAAATGAGACCACATAGTTGAAACTCTGTAACTAAATAAATAATTAGGTGGACTATTATATCAAAGAATGATGATGGGAAGAACATCTCTAATTCACATAATATGACTACCACCTCTTTATTCATGATTGGAAACTTCTTCAGGTATATAACTATACTGCATATGGATTTGAAAAAGAAGAAGATTCTAGTTAATATATGCTGTTTATTTTGAGGCAGAATAAAATGGAAATCAACAAGCATCAAATATTGAATCAAAACATGAATTTCACATGATTTTAGTCATTGTAACTTAAAATTATTCATTTTACTGACATTGTTTATATTTGATAAATACCCTATAGAACTTTTAAACTATTAAGGAAAAGAAACATTAAATTTTTTCCTATTTGGAAAGAGTGTAAGCTACTAGAGGAAGAAAAGTTCGCCCTTTACCCTTCACTAGTTCCAACTCTTCCCTTATCCCCATGTCCAACCTATGATTGATGACATCTTTCATTTTTCTAATGTGCCAATAATATTATCAAATATATTTTTCTCTGCATGCATGAAATCAATAAAATATCTAACTAACAAACACTTCCAATATGGTAATTCAAATAAAATTGATCTCTTCTTCCAACATGATTTCGTAAGGTTTTTCGAAAATGGTTTACCGAAAATAGTGTTAATATATTTTACTTTATTGAATTGTGGATCACCTGATTTTAGAGATGATGTTGTACCTTGTTAGATATTCCCATCGAATGATGTCATCTAAGATTATTATTTATACCGTTGAGGTAAAATTTTCCAATGTCCTAAAAACACAGTCTTCTAGGAATGTTTCAACCAAACTGAGTGTGTTCCTTCTTCACAAATGAGATACCCCAATATTCCTTTAATTTTATTGCCTAATAAATTTCCATAAGTGGGGAATTCATTTATCATCCCATACAACATGATCCTCTATGTAAATTATTCTCTTATATGAGCATTATACATTGGAAAACCAATATATCACATCAATTTTATATCTTAGATCAATGGAGACAAATAGACATCAATATCATTTCTAGGTTACTTTGGTCCAGATATAAGCAGAGACAACATAATTTATTTTCCCTTCATGCATAATTATGGTGATAAGTTATAATTTACCAAAATTATTGGCCATATACTGTGAGTACTAATCTGTACACCAAAAGGATTTATTCCATCTATAGATAACTTAAGACAAGTGTTTCTCGACTCATTTCCAAATTCACTATACTTGAAATCAATTTTATTCCACTAAGGAGAATCTTCAAGATGATGTAGGTTCCCATCTTTAATACTTTTATCTTCATGTCGTGCCAATTATCTTTCGGTTTCCTAAAATCCAAATAGTCTTCTAAACTATGGAATGATAGGAAAGTACCATACATATTTCAAAGGACTGGATTCATTTTTCTTGTATTGATTCATGCAACATTTAAGCCATTTTATGAGTGATTCATGGTCCTTTAGAAACAATATTCAATAATTTGTACAAGAATGTATTTTTTTGAGATCATTCACATTGAATGTAGAATTAATTTAACATCATATGTTCAACATGGTATTTCATTTTCTTCTAGTATCATATCATTCAGGAGACTAAGTAGTTCTGTAAAGCTGGTGTCACTCCATATGCTTCCAGATTTCAAATTATATAACTTCAATATAGCTAAAAATATTGTGTATTTAGTACAACAAATATACAATGATCTCTTAGTATATCTATTTCACTTCTCAAACAACTTTGGACAATCACGAAGGTTATCTCCATTTTCCATTTTCATTTATTTTCTGCAATCTCCATCATTATTTACATTGTTATTCATATCGAATGATCCATAAGCCGCAATATCATCCCAATCGGTGTGGACATTCAATTTTTCACCATGTTTAGACAAATATTTATAGCTCTGATTCATTTTGTGACAAATTAAATGTTCTTATAACTATTCTCGACAAATTTTTCTTGAATAAAAACAACAGAAACATAGACAAAAGATCTGATAAGGGTCATATGCTTGCTCTATTGAAAACTTGGTGAACTATTTACCACCATCTTCATAATCTTTGGTCAAAAGATCAGTGTATATCAATTTTTGATTCATATCTATCCTATTGGGTCATAAAATATTATTTTCTTACAATAAATAAAAAAAATACACATAAGATATTCATTATCAAAGGTAAATGTTGTAGATAATTCTAATACGAGAAACCCAAAATTTGATTATTTCAAATAATTTAAGCATGCTTTGAAGAAAATGGGTAATTTAATTTAATAAAATAATTACCCCACTATGTTAGGTGTTATCCTATGAATTCATTCAAAGGTGAAAGTTATAGACAACTATTATCCTCATCTGCTCATCTTCTGAACATTTATTATTTCATTCTATTGTTTAACACACATACTCCATATCTTTTGGACATGAATCTAGTATTCCATGGGATGACTAATACTAAGAGTAGTAAAAGAAACATAAAATAGATGGGGTATGAGTCTCAAGAAAAATATTTCAATAATAACTGTTCAGGATATGAAGCTAATGAGGATTATAGTTGTACTTCATTGTGTTTTCTAAAACTAGTAATGCCTCCCATTTGTGAGAATTACACCATTGGAAATAATTTTTAACTCATGGAATATTTAAGGTGATATTTGGGGGAATAAACATTCTTGTATTTTATTTAAGGGGTCTCTGTGGGGACATGTTATGATATATGAATCTCTGGGTCCTCTATGAATTATATATTTATAGGAGAAATCCCACTTTTAATACTTTCAATCCTCTAACTAATACTAGTCGCACCTCTATTAAAATGAGTCATCGATTCTTTATTAAATCCCCTAAACAAATGAAAATATAATATAGGAAATTAAAGAGTAATAAGAAATCCAAATATGATAAACAAGAATAATAAACTCTCACCAATCAACAAGAATATATAAAAATTCATTGATAAAACATTTTAATAAATAAAGAGTTATTTCATATACATATATGGTAATCAGATATTCCTAGGGGTGGAATTAGTACATGTAGACATAAAATTATGAATAATTAAAAATAATTTCTAATAATTATTACAACATATATAGAATTTGATAAAATCCTTTATATTTTTTAGAACAAGTCATGTAACAACCTAAGGAATTATTATATTTAATATTAATGATATATTGAATATTTGAAAACATCACAAAATAATAATTTCAATTAAAAATAGATAAGAAATAGAAAAAATAATTTTTTCAAAATAATATACTTAATAATGATAAAGGTGTTAAACATCACAAAATTATTAGTTGTAAATTGATTCAAGAATTATGTCTAGATAGGTTGAAAACAAGAATCATTTTCACGCATATAAAGAGTAGGATTTATAAGAAAATTTCATTTTCATGTCCATTATGGGTTCTATGGTGATTTTAGGAACATAGTATAAAATTTTAGTGACAATGAGATAAATGATAGTAATTATGGAATATATAGAGGTTTAAAGTTAAATGGGGGATGAACCACTCTTACAAGAATAGTTTCGAAGTGATACAAATCTCCATAAGTAAAAGTGGATGAGGAATTTCAACCATTTAATTAAGTCTATTGAACATGTGACAAATTAAATTATTTTATAATAGATTGTAAAGTTTTTTTAAAAAATAGATGAATGTGAAGAAATAATTAGAAATGTATTATATGAAAAGTAATGTAATGGAAGAGGAATTTATAATTGATGTCACACTAAAATATTTACATAAGAAACATCCTTTCATATTAGATATTGGTTTTTCATCTCACATGATAAGTAAATTGAAGTAATTAATTATTTTTGAAATTGAAAGGTTACTTATTATTTTAGAAATGGTGGATCTCTTAAGATAAATTGTTTCCATTTAAAAGATGTTGGAAATAAAAGTAAATATTAAAGAATGATATTTTTTTAGATGTATTAAAGTAAAACATACATAATATTTATTATATGTGTGATAAAGGAAATTAATTGGTTTTTAAGAAGTATTAGTGAGTGGGTTATCATTTCAAAGATGACTATATTTTAACAAAGGTATAGAAAACTAGATGATATATATTCTAATTTGGGGTTGGTAAAAATTTATGGTAATTGTGTTTGAAAGAGGAAATTGGTTTGTGGTAGTGAAAGTTTGATCATATTAGGTAATGAGACATTTAAATACTAAATTAAAAAGGGTGGGTCAAGATGTTTTTATGATGACAAGATAAAATTGATATATATTTGTTTACTAATTAGAATGGGGAGAAAGTTAATAATTAAAATAATAAATTAGTGATTAAAATGAAACAAACCTTGGAGTTTATTCACTATGACATATATGGACCCTTAAATTATAAATTAATACACTATGATAAGTATTTTGTTTCAACCATTTATAATTATACTCAGATCATATGTATTATGTTTTAGTCATATAAATATAATTCTCTAAGTGGGATTACAATTTTAAGTAGAAGTATTAAGAATGAGTTTCATTATGTGGTAAAGAAGTCTATATTAGTTTATGGGGTTGAATATACAAAACACCTGTTATAATCAATATAATTCCCCTAAACTCATTTTATTATTTATCTCATGTAATGAACTAGTTCATTACTATCACATGTGAACTGGGACTAGTATTTCGTAAGTCCAATAGCAGGAGGCTAGCCTCAATTGAGTAGAATAACCCTCGGCTACCACATCCATCAAGATGAATGAATGAATATAATACCATTGTACATGTCTAGGTGTCACTAAGTCATTCCCTATATTTTCATCAATATCTATCATATTCAAGATAAATTGAGAATGGGAATCATTCATCAAGATATAGTGTGAGAAGAAATAGTTTTTTAATGTATAGAAGCTAGTAACAATATTTTTGAGAGATACCAACAAGTGTAGTTTCATACTCCTTATGATGGTGAGTCAGTAAATTCTTGATCCATCATATAATGGTTATTGAGGGCCTTAAGAACACTAGAGTTTAGAAGGGCTGGGATATGGGCATGCTCATGTACTTTGGGCCGCCCTTAGTGAGACTTTCTCTTGGATACACTATGTTAGGTTACTGTGGAAATTTGATGAAACTAGAAATATTCAAATGTGAGATATTTCTCAACTCACTCACAATTTTAATTAGAATATCTAGATGAAATATTGTAAGGTTTTAATGAATACAGTGCTTCCCTAAAGTGGTCATTTAAATGGGATAATGATCACCTTCCAGAATGGGTATATAACCTTGATATTTCTTTTTATTATATATCAAAACATACTAACAATCCCATTAAATGGAATTAATATTATATTCCTATTATTTCATGTTTTTGAGCTACTCTGGTGGTGAGGGCTTGAATATATGAGTGTCCACTGTTAAAAACTGGGATATGCTGATGGTAAAGAAAGAATGATGATGAAAAAGGCAAATAGATATTTCCAAACAATCAATAAATGAGTAAGGAGGAGTGGAAAATAATACACCTTGGATTGAATCATTGAATCAGCTGAGAGAAATTAGAGATATCTCCAAAACTATAATTCATTTGAGCCTTGGATTTTCTCAACCATTGAATTGTTAGAGCCTTAGATTTGAGCCTTGGAATTTTTCGAGTCTTGATTTGAGGCTTGATTAGAGCTTGTATTCGATGAGGAGGGTTGACAGAAGGTTTATTCCATGGAATGCTTCATATATCGCGACTAGTTTGCGACCGATTAGAGTTCTTTAAATAGATTGGAAAAGTTTTATCAGTGTTTCCAAAAAAACACTGATAAAGATGACTTTTCTCAGCGCTTATTACTTAAGCACTCATAAAGGATTTATAATTATAATTATAAATAATTTTTTTAAATATATTTATATAATTATATATATATATATATTTAATAAGTATATATATAAATATAAATATAGTAAATATATTCTTTATTTAAATAAATTTATTATTATTTTATAATTATTTAAATGTATAATTATTTATTTATAATTATATAAATACTGTTTAGAAAAATAGTATTTATATATTTATATATTTATATCATTATACATATTTATATAATTATCTATATAATAAATATATATAAATATAAATATAGTAAATATACTCATGATTTAAATAAATTTATTATTAATTTTAAAATTATTTTAATATATGTAAATATTTATTTATAATTATATAATTTTTTTTTTAAAAATAATATTTAATTATAATTATAATTATAATTATAATTGTATATTGGGTGATTAGGGGTACAATTACATTAAATAAAAACACACCACACACACAGGCCAAAACCCTCCAAGAGATAGCCCACCCATTAAGCCTTATTTTATTCAGTACATGACCCGAATACTCAATGGGCATGAAGCCCATTACGTAGCTCAAAGGCCCGAAAAATGGGTTGAAGAACCAATTCAACATCATGCCTGTATCATGCATACATCACCATCTGCCTCTATCATGGCTGCATCACTGCATGCCTACGTCATGGCTGCTTCACCGCCTGCCTACATCATCTCTACGTCACAAAAAAAATAAAACATATTAAAAATCAATTAATACCTAACTATAATAAAATTAAAAATAAATAAATAAAATTTAATAATTAAATACATGATATATTAAAGTGGTCATTTTATAATGAAATTCTAAAATGAATACTAAAATTTAAATAAATTATATAATTTTTAGGTGTACGTGTTTCTATATAAGATTTCATTAATTATGTAAATATTTATGTGTATGAATTTTATATAAAAATATATATTTGGGCTCCAACATAGTGGTAAAGGTCACCCTATAAACCTACATAAATCCTACAATCAAATCCTAGCAGAACCCCAAATATTTGGGGCTGTTGGATTTCAGCTGGTCTTTAGTCCACTTTCTGTGCGTGTGATGCGCAACGTCGATGGTCATCCAATGATGCACGGGGGGATTCATCCAGGGACGGTGTGAGGATGTTTCAGATGAGTTTACTGTGGCATAGGAGCATTGTCAAGAGGACTTCCAGGGTGACAGCGACATGCTCCTCAGTATGTGGTGGCCCTTAGCATCGACTTCGACGATTGTGCATCCATAGAATGATGAGAGGATCTCTGGTGGGTGAGACAACCTCAGACATCAGAGATCAGTGATGGGTCGATGGTGGGCCTTCTTGGACGGGCAACGACTGATGATCATCGATGGAAAATGGTGAAACAACGACTTAGGGATGGCTCCACAGACACGGGAAAAAATTGGGTTAGATATCCTAATGTAGTCCTAGATGAGGCCAGAGTAAGAAAAAAATATCCACCAGCAATGAAATCAGATTTGGACGAACGAGAGTGTATGTATTTTCCATGATTACCAGACCCCATGCAATCCTACAAGAGGATTGCTTGTAGAACAAAATTGCAAATCAGAGCTTTGGAAACAATTAAGCATCAGCTCGGTGGGGATTTATATTGGGGGTTTGGTCGTAAGGCCTGAAATGGTCTTGTATTAAGGCATAACGCCTTCGAGTCTATAGAATTTATAAAGGTTACTCCTCAACCTTTAAAAAAGGGATTATTGAAAATTAATAAAAAATAAGGCCTTCGGGTTTTCAGGCATGGTATAAAAAAATGCATTAATTATGTATATGTGAAATCAATATAACACATGTTTGATATATGTTAAATTGAAAAATAAAATGAAATTCAATTATGTCCATTACCCAATGAAATTAGTTAGTATTTTTAATTCATATTAATTTTTAAATATAACTCATTATTCACTAAATATATGACTATTTGATGTAAATAATAAATATTTTTTATTATATAAATCACATTTATATACATTCATATATATCTGTATATTTAATATATAATATTTCTTAACATTATCAATAATTATTTAATTAATAAAATATTTAATATTATTTTCAAATTACATATTTTTAATTTTTATTTGTTTAATTTTTATTTTACATGTATCTATATATTTAATATATACTATTTATTTGTATTTATATTTTTATATAGTGTAATTGATTTATTAATTTTTATCATAATTATTTAATTAATAATTTTTTTAATTTTTTTAATAAATTCATTTTTATTTTTCATTTATTTAATAATTTCATTTTATTCGGACCTTTATCAGCACTAAAAACAAAGCTTTAATAAAGGGTACCCTTTATTAGTGCTAAAAATAAAGTGCAGATAAAGGGTACCTATTATTAGTGTTAAAGAAAAGTGTTGATAAATGTTTCCTTTTATCAGCGCTAAGAAAAGTGCTGATAAACTGTACCTTTTATCAGCGCTAAAAAAAGTGATGATAAAAGATACAATTTATCAGCACTCATTTCAGTGCTAATAAAGGACACATTTATCAACATTTTTTACCAACACTGATAAATGTCAGCACTATTAAAGGCCTATTTTGTAGTAGTGGAGTTAGCGGGTACCGAGTGAGGGTTTAGTGGATCAGGTGGTTCTATTTTGAACCACCGGGGACCTGGTGGATTGTATTGGGTACTTGATAAATTCTTGGGAAAATTTTCCTTAATAACCTTTGTGTAGTTTTTAGATTTGGAATTTGGGGCATATGGGGATGGTTGGTTGTGTGAGTTTACACTTAACCTAGAAAAGTGTTTCCTTGAAAATACCAAAGAAATGTATTTGGAGGAGGGAAATATATTTAAAAATATTTGTATATAATTATAAATATATTTATATATATTTATATACCAAAAATGGAATGAACTATGGATTAAAACCCATGGTACCAATTTTTTTATTAAAAATAAGAATGTACAAATTATATATATTTATATAATTATATATATATATTATAGGTGATTAGGGGTACAATTACTTCGAAACATACAAACACACACCTCACACAGACTTGTGAGAAGTTCATATCCCCCTAAGGGATAACCCACCCATTATATAGGCACATAGACCCCCTTACTATAACATCCCAAAGACTCTTACAATCATGCCCTGAAAGGCCCAAACCACCATGGTCAACTTGGAACATGCACTGCTAGACTACCGAAAAACCACCTACATTTAAACAATGAACTTGCTACCTTTTATTGTCTCACCAGACGTCGTGCTACATCGAAACACATGAACTACGAACCACTTCCCCCATTAATGAGTGGGGGTTCACTGTTCTCATTTGGTAGTCACGACACCACTTTATTGCTCCCACTACTGCACCCCATCATCGACGACCATTTCTTTACCACCGCAACTCAACCCCGCAGTTGCTTATGCGTCAACAAAAAGTTGTTGTCAGTGGCCATTGTTCATTGTCATCATTGGTCAACTGGCCACACACCAACCAGAATCCCATACATCCCAACCGTTGAGTGCCATCACAACCATCCATCCACCGATGGCCATCACACATCGCCATCACCAATCAACTGGATGCACACTAACCGAAAACTGCACACCCCCAACTAATACGGCAGAGACCGGTAGACCCCACCCCCATTGTCGAGTTGGGGTCCTACTACACCATTCCACTAACACACTGCCACCTAAATAAATTGGGGGAAAATATCTCCACCTTTTGGGAATTGAACCCCCATTCATCCACCAAACATGCATGTTTATGGGGCACAACAACGACTAAGGCACACCCAAAATTATTTATATAATTATATATATATTTTAATATATTAATTTATATATTAATAAATATAATAAATATATTTATTATAATTTTATAATTACTTATATATTTATTTATTTATAATAATAATTATAAATAAATATGTACAAAATTTTATAAGTATAAATAATTATATATATAATTATATATATTTATATAATTTTAGAAAATGGTCTAGCCATAAGAAAAAGCTCCTGGCCTTTATTAAAGGTGAGAGAGAAAGAGAATAAGCAAACAAGAAAACAGATGGGGCCATAAAAAGATATATGCCCTCATCCAAAAAATAAAACTACAAATCAAAAAAAGTAAGATAATTTTCATAGTCATTATAAGAATCATCAACATCATCAATAGTTTCACACTCCAACTATGAATTACCTTGATTGAGGATACCAATGATCCTTTCCTTGGACCTTTCTTGCCCCAACATGAACCGGATCTTTAATACCTTGAAAGATGATCTGGTAGATTCTTTCTTTGGAAGATTGGAATAATCCTTCCATGGAATTATTTTTGGAGGAACCAGAGTTAAACCATCACTGCTGACCATCTTGTCCTTGACATTAAAAAAACATCCTTAAAAGAAATAGAGTCACTGATGCCCATCGATCAGAGATGAGTGGTGTCCAATAAAACCATCCACTACTCCTTGTCATTTCCATCATCTGAGACATAACCTCATTAACCAGACATTCTTGAAGAACCGAAGACATTCAAAATCTCTCGATGATAATCCATGATCTGTTGAACATCAGATTGCCTTTACACATCTTCCTCTGGAACATGTCTAGAGAAGTCTGCAACCAATGGATGTACAATACAACCTTTCTCATCAATGTTTTAAGGATAGTACCCTATAACAACACTAAAAACCTTATCTATAGACTTTCCCACTTCACCAGTGTGATTCCCATCCTAGACAGAATATTTCTTGACCATCAAATTAGAACAACCAACTCGATGAACAGGTTCATATAGAGATCCATGTTGGTTCAATACAACACCCATAAAAACACCATATCTTTCCCTTTATAGTTCCATTAAATTAGAACATGAGGGACCAACATAGTAAACATTATCTCTTGAATTTTCATTGTGAATTCTCCTACAATCTGATTTCTTAACATGACTTTTACCCTTATACATATTCTTGAATCTATCCATGGTATGACCCCTTAGATAGCATAATTAATAGAGAATATCCCTATGTAACTTCTCCTTCGAATGCCCAACCATCTTGAATCCAGCACAGTATTCAAGAGGCTTCTCAAAAATGACCTTGAGATAAAAAAACATCATTCTTATTTGAGATGATGACCTTTTTAGTAAAAGTGTAAGGGAAATAAATCTCAATGATTATCCTTGCAATGTAAACAAAATAATCTTCCTCTGTGAATTTTTCCATCTTGATGGGTACACCAACCATTGAGGTGATGTCGAACAAGATCCTTGGATGCCAGAGAATCCAGATCAAACCAAAGATATGAATTCAAACCAGTACTCTACAATTATTGATAGAAAAAAGATTGAATATTTCATACCACTCTTGAATACAAATGATACCTTTCCATGATTCTATTGAGAAAACCCCTAATAATGCATCTTTAGATCATTAGACGAGAAGATAACATGGAAGTATCCTCAAATGAGTGGAATAATTTTCCAATCTTCAAAACCCCACCTCTTCAAAAGTTTCTTGTGAAGGTAAACCATCCTCTAGGGTTTCGATCCTGAAGGAAAAATATCCCTAATAATGATAAAAAAATTACAAATCTTGAGATTTTTGGAAATCAAATCCTGATTAGAAAATATGTGATCCATCAAAAACTCTTATGATGATTTGATCCAAGACCCCTTCTTTGTGGAAGGTAAATCTTCAATTTCCATTTTCTTTAATCACAACATCATTCAGAGTAGAAGAATAATCCTTCATATCCTTTGTAAAATACACCTTTAGGACTAATTTGATGAGGATTCACCCCATTACCAACTCAATCTCAAGATCGTGGGGGAAGGCCATGGCAGTTTCAAAGCCCCAGACCTCTGGAAAGCCATGGAGTCGCCGGGAGCGCTCCACCTTGACCAAATCCATCTTGTCAATATATATATATATATATATATATATTGTATATGAATATATATTTATTATTTAAATATAGTCATTATAATTTTATAATTACTTATATATATATATATATTTATAATTATAATTATAGATAAATATATTTAATTTTTAATATAATTATATATATATATATTTAAGAGGTAGGGGAGATGTCCCCCCTTTTTATTAACCACACAAACCCTATTAATTTCACTCGGTATTAACCCATACAACATGAACTGAAGTCCCGTGACCTAAAGGGTCTATATCCAAGACCCAAAGGCTGACGTCTAACCTACTACTCCATCCCGACTACCATGGATGCGGCACCTCCATGCTACCAAACATAACTAGTGTAACGACCCAAAAATATATGAATTAAATTCCCTTTATTTCAATTAAATGTCTTATGTATATATAAAATACATTAATTTTTTTATTATTGGGTTTAAATGACTGTTAAGTATCATTACCGTTGATGATATAGCCGTTGAATAGTGATCGCACAACTAATAAAAAAATATTTTTAAAAAAAATCCTTTTGACACAGACAAAGGAGAGGATGAACTCATCCGGTAGACTTGGGCCATGAAAAGCTCATTTTCAAATCTTGGAAAGGAGGTAGTATCACTGGGATTCAATCTTTTCCAAGCCCAAACCAAAATTCAACACGTTATGCTTGAACATAATCGCCTACGGTAGAAGTTCAAGTTAATAGAGATTACCACCCGGGTGTTGTTATCTGAGCCACCCCAAGAGTCTGTCACCATGGAAAACCTTACCCTTAGATCTTATGCGGGTGTTATAAGGGGTTATGTAACAAGGTATATGTTACTTATTGTGTAATCCCTTTCTATAAATAAAAGTATTATTCTATCAATTTCTTTATGGAAGTAGTCTTTCTTAAAAAAATTGTGAATTTGATAAATTGATTTTTCAGGTAAAAATGG
Source organism: Viscum album (assembly GCA_963277665.1). Taxonomy (NCBI): domain Eukaryota; kingdom Viridiplantae; phylum Streptophyta; class Magnoliopsida; order Santalales; family Viscaceae; genus Viscum; species Viscum album. The sequence continues at coordinate 1,039,398,951 of OY728126.1, forward strand.
TACTTTTGGGAACTATATGCATTATTATATTAAACTATGGTTTTTATTAATAATATTATAAAAAAATTCTTATAAATTATTATTATATCAGTTCTTTATCTGTAAATGATTAGGTAATCAGTTCGATAAGAGTTATTTTTTATATGATAAAATAAAAAGTGTAATTTTAAAGAATTTATTTTAAGAAATTATTATTTTTTGAAATAATTAATATTTTAATAAAATATTATTATCAAATCACTTTTATTAATAATAAATGAGTATATAATTTTTATGAATTCAAATGTAATTTTTATTAAGATTTAAAAACTATTTTTGTGAAAACCTGTCAATTTTCAATAAATGTTGGTTCTTATTTTAAAATTGAAAATTCACAAATTTAGAAAATTATTTAGATAAAATTAATATTATTTTTGGAATCAGGATTTCAAAATTATCCAATGGTTCATTTTTCATAATTTTATGAGACAATCGATTTTTTGGGTAAAAATTAAATAATATATAAATATATAGTGTGTTTTATGACATCATAATGGCCCAATAGTGATGTAATAAATATCATAAAAGTTACCATAGACTAAATATATGTTTTAAATTTAAAATAATGTAATTTTATATTTATTTTAATTATTTTATAATGCCTTAGTTAATCCTCCAAAATGTATAACATTTTTTATGATTTTAAGTTCATTTATTTAATAATGTGACTCACCTCCACATAAGGAAGGATAATATTTTAATATTTTCATCCCATGTCCTTATAAAATAATTTTTTCCAATCCTATTTGTAAAAATCCATGGGGAAAAACAATGGTAAGGTTTATAGTTTTTGAATATTTAATTATATAGATTCCAAAACCTAAGTTTGTGAAATATTAAAGAATTCTCCCTCCTTTCCTATATAAACCCACCCAATAACACATTACTATTCACTAAAACTCCTTGAAGCTCATCCCCACTCTACTCTAAACTCCCTATAGTCCTCCCAAGTCTCTATAAGGCTCCCAAAAATCCTCTGCCAAGATTTTGGGATCACACATCCAAGTAAGGGATCCTCACTTTCCTTCTTTTATCATTTTTATCCCAGTTTCCTTATATTGTTACACCCTTTTATTTTAAATTAAAAATGATTGGGTATGTTTTTAACCTCCCTAAAACTACCATTATTATGTTTTAATTATGAGATAACCCTTTCTCACTCATTAATCCCTCCCATGTGCACTTGTTACCATGCCGAAATTTAGTAAGAGTTATTTCATTCCTCCTCTTTCTTCAAGTTTCTTTATTATGTTACACCTTATATTTACAAATTACTTATGTTGGAATATGTATTTATATGACACTATTACTTCCAATTTCATTTATATATTACGAGAGACCCCTTTCTCTCTCATCAACTCTTTTTATGAATTTTTATGTCACACTGTTATGTTGCCAAAATTGCATCGTGATTTTCCATGCCAAAAATCATTGTGTAATGAATACCATACCCATTACTCTATCAAGGGTATTCACCTTTATGAACATATAATTTTTTTATTCAGGACTTAAATGTATTTATTCCACACTTCTTGATTGTGGAATTAATTATGATGAATAATGAATCCACGTTTTATGATCTATGTGGCACACTTAAGAATAAGATTAAAATGTTTTTAAAGGGTGTGCCCTAATAGATCTCCAATGAATTGGGTAATGTTTAGTATCATGATATGTTATGTTGGGACATGGGTTTACCTGATTCCTTTTAGGACATATTTTCACCATGTTGGGAAAGGGGTTTACCTGATTCCTTTATGTTTATGATGTAGTGTTGTAAGTTGTTTTCACATTTCCATGTTATGATAATCATATTATATCATGCCTTTATGTTCATGTTTCTCTTGTTCTCCATGATATTCCTATTGCCTAACATGTATTTTATTATTCATTTTATGCCTTTTTCACTCCCTTACTGGTCTTTATAGCTCACTATTTTCTTATGTATGTCCTCAGGTTATCCTATGAAATGCTAAGTACGAAGGAATGTGGTGGTCATGTAAAACAATTTTTCAATAAAAATTGTGTATTTTATGTCTTAAGTTGTCATGTAATGTTCCTAATCCCAAAATACACTAGACCTCTAAATATTTGGGGTTGTATTAAGTGCAAGTTTATGTAATAAATCATTTTTAAATGTGTAATAAAGACCACAATTGTTATATTTGGTATCAAAGGATATGTTTAGTTATTTTTAGGATTAGGATTAGAAAACCCTAGTGAAGGCCTTAAGGATAAGACTAAGTATAAGAAAAACATCCCTAAATTTTGGTGATTATAGAGTAAGTGGATTGTCAAGAAAATACATCCCTGTCTAGATACGAACATGTAGAGGTGGATCTGGCACATATGTATCTAGGGGTAAAACCTAAAAACACTTCTTTGAGTTAGAATCGAATGGGAACTGGTTCCTGAAAATGGGCCTTACTACACTCTTGGTTTAACAATCCTAGGGGATATTCTTTGGAAAATCCACAAGTTTAGTATGAACCGTTATTAAGGGATAAAAAAAATCCCATACATTAGGAGATAGATCATGGATGACTTATATTGAAGCCTAGAAATTTAAAAGTTAAGGAAATAAATGTAATTTATAAGTTATACCTTTTTGAAATTGGATTCCCCATTATGTGTTTAATAAATTAAAATACTTGCCCCTAATTTTCTTTTTATTCTAGCCAATGGCCAGTAATAGGAGGACTCGAGCTAACAACTGATGTGAATATCAATGTGATGAATGTTTTAATGAGATGTCCAATCTGATGGGAGCAGAAATTGAAAACATTGACATGATACTCTCTCAGTTAACTCAAGTTTTTAATATAACCAAGGGTCAAGAGGAACTTCCAACCCCACCTAAGAAAGACAAATTCACAATCTAGAGCTTCATGAGACAAATCCCTCCTACTTTCAATGGACCATCTGATCCCTCAATCGCCAAACAGTGGATCAACTCTATTGAGAATATCTTCTCCATCCTTCAATGTTTTGAACAAGATAAGGTTCTTCTAGATGCTTATCATATGGTGTACCTTGATAAAAAATAAAAATCTTGATGAAGAGATCAAGGTAATGGGATGGAAGTATTTCCAAAAAATATTTTTTGATAAATATTTTCCCCACACCCTTTATATTAAGATGTAAATAGATTTCCTCGCACTCAAGAAAAGGGATAAAGAATCCATTGGGGCGTATGAAGCAAAATTCACCAGAATTGAATGATACGCCTCTGGTTTTTTCATTACCCCTAAATACAAGGTTAACCGCTTCTTTGGTGGACTAAAACCTAGCCTATGGAAATACCTGTAGATCTGTGAATTTGACAGCTATGAGGAGATTGTATGATGTTCCCTCAATGTCGAGATGGAGATCAGAGAATCTCAGGGATATCATGGGGATAAGAAGTGGAAAGAGAACTTTAATTCTGGAGGTCCGATGGATTAATCCAATGGTACTAAGAAATTCTAGTATTCAACTTGACAAAGGTCCAAAAATAAGCACCCTAGAAATTGCCTGAAGAGGATGAGGAAATGATTTAGGTGTATGAAGGAAGGTCACCAAGCCAGAAATTGCTGATAAGAAAAACCCACTACTGCGATAGAGGAATAGAAAGATCTGTTAGATCCTCATCACATTTTTCGTTGCTACAACTAAAAATAACTTGGGAAATTTATGAACTAGTGCCCTAATCCAAGGGTTTTAGGAGGAAACCAACAAACTCCAAGGAAGAAAGGACAATCTTTCTCCATCATTACTGTTGAAGCATATCCCAACAATGAAGTGGTGATAGGTATGCTTATTATTAATTCAAGAATAAAAAACATACTTTTTTATTATGGTTCTACAAATTCTTTTATATACAAAAATTTTAGTAGAATAATCCAAAAAACACCACAAATAATGGAAGTAGATATGTCAGTGAGAACGAAAAATGGTGAAATTATTGCATCCCATGAATATAAATCCTCCCCTATCACAATTTGTGTATTAAAATTACTGGAGAACCTCATCTTAATTCCCTTGGTGGAATTTTATGAAATTCTTAGCATGGATTGGATTTCCCTATATAGATCCAAAATAAATTTTCATGTGAGGGAAATAACTCTCCATATGGTTAATCGACCCCCGATTTTGTACAAGTGTAAGGATGAGGATGAATATTAATTAGCTCTATCATCTCAATCATGGATATTACTTCCATATAAGCACGGGTATCTTTCTCATATGATTGAGTCTAAGGAAGGAACCATCCTTGAAGACATACCTATTGTAAGGTAATTTTCTATTATGTTTCCTGAGGAATTTTCTAGTCTTCCTCCTAGAAGATATGTTTAATTATCAATTGATATTATACCTAGGGAATTTCCAATATCCAAGACTCCATATAGAATGGATATTGTGGAGCGTAAGGATATAAAGAAACAACTACAAGAGAATCTAGATAAAGGGTTTATACACCCAAGTGCTTCACCATGGGGTGCACCAGTCCTCTTCATCAAGAAGGAGGATGGGTCGATGCGCCTTTGCATTTATTATAGTGAGCTCAAAAAAATAACAATAAAGAACAAGTATCCTTTTCTATGAATTAATAACTTGTTCGATCAGATACGTGGAGTACAATACTTCTCCAAGGTGGATCTGCGGTTGGGATATTACTAAGTAATGGTGAAGAAGGAGGATATTTCCAAGACTGCTTTTTGTATAAGGTGCAGGCACTATGAATTCATATTAATGCCTTTAGGACTCACTAATGATCCAAAAATATTCATGGAATTGATGAATAGAGTCTTTATAGATTACCTTGACAAATCTATGGTAGTATTTATAGATGATATTCTAATACACTCTAAAACCAAGGAGGAGAATGAGGAGCATCTAAGCACTGTAGTAGAGACCTTACAAAAAGAGAAGCTCTATGAAAAGTACAACAAGTGTGAGTTTTGGTTGAAGAAAGTGTCATTCTTGGGGAATATTATCACATGCAATGAGATATATGTGGATCCTTCGAAAACAAAAGAAATCGATGGATGAAAGAGGTCTAAATCTGTGATGGATATCCATAGATTCTTGGGGTTAACTAGATATTATTGCTGATTTGTGAGAAATTTCTCACAATTTTTAAACCCTCTTACCATGATAACTCAATAGGGAGTCAAGTTTTCTTAGAATGATAAATGTGAATAAAGATTCATGGAGTTTAATAATAGGCTTATCACTAACCCTATTCCCACACTACCCACAACTGGGGAGTTTTTCATAATATTCAATGATGCTTCGAAGAAAGTCTTGGGTTGTGTGTTGATGTAGAATGATAAAGTCATCACCTATGCCTCAAAGAAGTTGAAAATTCATGAAAAAAAACTATCCCACACATGATTTGGAGTTTTCATCTATGATCTATATGTTGAAAATATTGTGTCATTATATATTTGGGGAAAAGGGTGAAATATATATGGATAAAAAAAGTCTCAAATATATATTCACATAGAAAGAGTTGAACATGCACTAATGAAGATGGTTAGAGCTCATCAAGGATTACGATTGCTCAATCCATTACCACCTTAGGAAAGAGAACAAGGTGGAAGATGCTCTAAGTATAAAAGACACAACAATTCTATCATTGATGAGAATTAATAAGGATCCAATCTTCTTAATTTGATGAAGATAGACATGGAAATCATAAAGGAGAGAACATCATCAATCCTATCACAAATGACTGCTCAACTATATCTTTTGGAAAGGTTAAAGGATGCTAAAAAAGATTATGTGGGAATTAAGAAGAAAGTGGAAACTATCAGAAAATGTAAATCCTCATAGTTCAATGTTAACGAAGAAGGAATTGTGAGATTTCGGTCAAGACTATGTGTTCCATCAAATCTGGAGTTAAAGAAAGAACTTTTGGATGATGCACATAGTTTGAATTTATCAATTCACCCAGGAAACACAAATATGTATCAGGTTCTTTGAGAGTATTATTGGTGGGATAACATGAAGAATGAGATCATCGAATATACATATAAGTGCCTGGTATGTCATCAAGTGAAGGCTGGGAGGAAAAATCTAAGGGGATGACATAACCATTACCCATACCAATATGGAAATGGTAAAACATCACCATGGACTTTTTCACCTGACTTCTAAATCCATCCAAATGAAACAATGCTATCTGGGTTATTGTGGATAGTCTTACAAAGATCGCACACTTAATTGAAATTTGAGAGGATTTATCATTGGATCAACTATCATATATATACATCAAATAAGTGGTAAGGCTTCATGGTGTACCACTATTTATTGTATTTGATTGAGATACAAGATTCACCTCTAATTTCAGGAATAGTCTCCAACATGATGTGAATATTGAGCTAAACTTTAGTATGGCTTATCATCCTCAAACTGATGGACAATCTGAGTGGACTATCCAAACACTTGAGGAAATGTTGAGACCATGCTCAGTGGACTTAAAAAGAGGATGAGATCAACATATTCCTCTGGTTGAGTTCTCTTAGAACAATAGTTTCCACTAAAGCATCCAAATGGATCCTCATGAATCCCTTTATGGGAAGAGGTGAAGAACACTAGAATGTTGGGATGAAGTTGGGGAGAAAAAACTTCTTGGTCTAGAAATGGTCTAAGAAATCATGGGGAAGGTTAAGACCATCCAGAAGCACATTAAAGCTGCTCAGAGTCGACAAAAGAACTATGATGACAATCATCAGAGCAGTGGCCTATCGACTAGCACTCCCACCGAACATGTCTCAAGTACATGATGTGTTCAATGTATCAATATTAAGGAAGTACATACCAGACCCATCACATGTACTCAATCCAGAGGTGGTACCATTGGAGAATGAGCTCTCCTATGAAGAGAATTTGGTGAAGATCCTAGATTATAGGGAAAACATTATATGAAATAAGACAATGCCCCTAATCAAAGTGTTGTGGAGAAACCACAAGTTTGAAGAAGATACATGGGAACCAGAGGAAGTGATGAGATAGAGTTAACCTCATCTTTTTTAGTGTGTGAAAGGGAAATTTCAAGCGTAAAATTTCTTAAGGGGGGATGGTTGTAATGAACCAAACATTTATGAATAAAATTCCATTTCTTTCAATTAAATTTCTTAGGGATATAGAAAACACATGAAATTTTTTTATTACTGGGTTTAAATGATAGTTAAGTATCATTATCATTGATGATATAGTCATTGAATAGTGATTCCATAACTAATAAAAATATAAGGTTTTAACCAATCCTTTCAACACCGACAAAGGGGAGGATGGCCTCATCCAGTAGACTTGGGTCGTACGAAGCTCATTTGTTGAATCTTAGAAAGGAGGTAGTGTCAATGAGATTTTCTCTTGACCAAACCCAAGCTAAGCTTAAACAATTTAATCTTGAATGGAATCACCTACAGGAGAAGTTCAAGTTAATAGATATTACCACCTGGGTGATGTTATCTGAGCCGCCCAAAGAGTCTGTCACCATCTCACACCTTACCCTTAGGTCTTATGTGGGTGTTATAAGTAGTTATGTAACAAGGTATTAATTACTTATTGTGTAATACATTTCTATAAATAAAATTCGTATACCACCAATTCATTTTTGGGAGTTGTGTTTCTTAAATAATTGACGAATTTGATAAATTGATTTTTCAGTTAAAAATGGTACTTTTGAGAAATATAATTATTATTATATTAAAATATAGTTTTTATTAATAATATTATAAAAATAATTCTTATAAATTCAGATTATATCAGTTCCTTATCTGTAAATGATTAGGTAATTAGTTTTATAAGAGTTCTATTTTTATACGATAAAATAAAAAGTGTAATTTTAAAGAATTTATTTTAAGGAATTAATGAATTTTTGAAATAATTAATATTTTAATAAAATATTATGATCAAAACCCATCAATTTTTAAAAAATACTAGTTCTCATTTTAAAAGTAAAAATTCAAATATTTAGAAAATTATTTAGATAAAGTTAATATTATTTTTGGAATTAGGATGTTGAAATTATACAATGGTGAATTTTTCATAATTTTTTGAGACAGGTGAATTTTTGGGTAAAAATTAAATAATATATAAATATATAGTGTGATTTATGACATCATAATGACCCAATAGTTATGTAATAAATATGATAAAATGGATATTAAACCAAATATTTGTCTTAAATTTAAAATAATTTTATTTTAGATTTACTTTACTTATTTTATAATACCTTAGTGAATCCTCTAAAATGTATAACATATTTTATGATTTTAAGTTCATTTCTTTAATAATATGACTCACCTCCACATAAAAAGGGATAATATTTTAATATATTTGGCCCATGTCCCTATAGAATAATTTTTTACACTCCTATTTGGAAAAAACCATGTGAAAAAATCATGGGAAGGTTTGCGGTTTTGAATATTTAATTATATAGATTCCAAAACCTAGGTTTGCAAAATATTAAATAATTTCCACTCCTTTCCAATATAAACCCACCCAAACTCCCATTAATCTTCATCAAAAATCACTTAATCTCATCATAACTCTTATTTACACTCCCTAGAGTCCTCCAAAGTCACCCCCAAGTTCCCAATAAGCCTCTCTCAAGCCATTGAGATCACACATCCAAGTAAGGGATCCCCACTTTCCTTCCTTTCTCATTTTTATCCAAGTTTCCTTATATTGTTACACCCTTTTATTTTCAATTAAAAATTATGGGGTATGTTTTAGAACCTCTTCCATACTACACTTATTATTTTTGAATGATGATATATCCCTTTATCTCTCATTAATCCCTCCCATGTACACCTGTTACCATGCCAAAATTTTATAAGAGTTATTTCATTCCTCCTCTTTCTTAAAGTTTCTTTATTATGTTATGCCTTATATTTACAAATTACTTATGTTGAAACATTTATTTATATGATCCTATTACTTACCATTTCCTGTATATATGATGATATACCCCTATCTCTCTCATCAACTCTTTTTATGAATTTTTATGTCACGCTGTTATGCTGCTGAAATTGCACCGTGATTTTCTATGCCAAAATCATCATGTAGTGAATACAATACCCATTAATTTATCAAGGGTATTAACCTTTATTCGCATATAATTTTTTTATTTAGGAATTACATGTATGTATTCCACACTACTTGATTGTGGAATGAATTATGATGAAGAATGAATCCATGTTTTATGATCTATGTGGCACTCATAAGCATGAGATTAAAACGTTTATGAAGGGTGCACCCTAATAGAGCTCTAATGCATTGGGTAATGTTTAGTAACATGATACATCATATTGGGACAAGGGATTACCTAATTTCATTTTGGAAATTTTTCCACTATGTTGGGACAGGGGTTTGCATGATTCCTTTATGTTTATGATGTAGTGTTTTAAGTTGTTTCCACATTTACATGTTATGATAATCATGTTATATCATGCCTTTATGTTCATGTTTATCTTGTTCTCTATTGATATTCCTATTTCCTAAAATGTATTGTATTATTCATGTTATCCCTTTCTTATTCCCTTACTGGGATTTATAGCTCACCTTTTTCTTATGTATGTCCTCTGCTTATTCCATGCAATGCTAAGTATGAAGGAATGTTGTGGTCATGTAAAAGAAGTTTTTAATAAAGATGTTGTATTTTATGTCTTAAGTTTTTATGTAATGTTCATAATCCCCAAAGATGATAGACCTCTCAATATTATGGGTTTTATTGAGAGCAAGTTTAGGTAATAAATCATGTTTAAATGTGTAATAAAGACTTGGGTTGTTATAGCTAGAGAGACGTCCCACTCTATCATAGCCTTTTCAAAGATAGCCCTCCCAATTTCATCATGGTCTACTGATGACCGCTGGACAACATCGGCCCCATCACCACCAATGTTCCGCCAAAGTTGTTCCCCTTTATATAATGACATTCACTATCATGACTCTGTTTCCCATGGATCAATGTGGATTGTCCCTAGTCCAGTATCGGCTGCAATGAGTCTGTCATCGCCAGGCTGACCCATCCATTTGTTGTGCCCCTCCGTCGAGGGTCACCATGATCCATCTCTTACATAGAAAACATCCCCCAAACAAGGGCCATCTAAGAATCAAACCACCACTTTGATGGAGTATAGAAGGTATGCTGACCACTCATCTTATACCTTGACTATATAATTATATATAAAAATTTATTAATATATAAATATATATAATTATAGATATAATAAATATATTTAATATTTAAATATATTTATCATAATTTTATAATTATTTGAATACATATATATTTATAATTATAAATAAATATATTTATGAATATTTTTATATAATTATAAATATAATTATATAATTATATATATTTATATATTTATATATATTTATATAATTATATATAAATATATATAATTGAAAATATAATAAATATATTTATTATTTAAATATATTTATTATAATTTTATAATTATTTAAATATATATTTAATTACTTATAATTATAATTATAAATTAATATATTTAAAAATTATTTATATATAATTATAAATATATTTATGTAATTATATATAGTTATATATAATTATATGTATTTATATGATGATAAGATGGATCCCGTGGTTTGGGTGGAGCTCTTGCGGCAACTCCTTGGCCTTCATCAAATCTAAGTCTTCAAAGACTCCATAGCCTTCCCTTAAGATATTGAGATTGAGTTACTAATGGGGGGAATCCTCACTATCTCAGTTCTAAAGGTGGATTCTTTGAGGAAGATAAAGGACAATGCTTCTTATCTGAAGGAGACAGTTCTTGAAGGAGATGGAAATCATTGATTTGCCTCCCTCTAAGATGTGGTCTCATATCATATTATCAAAAGAGGTTCAACAACTCACATTAGTTATAATCATGATGTGATTTCCAATAGGTTGAAAATTCATAAGTTTTTTATTATTACTTGGGCATTTTTTCCTTTGGTGTTGAAATCCTGGAGAGTTTTTGACATTTTACAGAGACTTGTGAAGATGTGGGGCTTTGATGATTGGAAAATAATTCCACTTGGACAAGGTTTATTTCATGCTATCTTCCTGTATGAAGATTTAAAGAGGCAATATTGGGGGTTTGGATCGATAGCATTGCACTGGGTACGCTCAGTATTCAAGAGTGAGATACCAATTTCAATTTTTTTGATGTCAGTAAGTTTAGATCTCAAGTTTCAATTTACATATTTGTATTTAACTATATTCTCTGTCATCCAAGTATCCTATTTGACATTACCATAACGATTGGTGTTCCCATCAAGATGGAAAAATCCATAGAGGAGGCTATGTTTGGGAAATTTGCAAGGATCCTCTTTGAGGTTGATTTCTCTTCCATTATTACTAAAAAATTAATCCTATCAACTCAGAAGGATGAATTTGATCTTAGGGTAATTTATGAGAGTTCACCTGAATTTTATTCTAGATTCAAAATGGTCAGGAATTCGAAAGTGCTACATATACCTGTACTACTCGTTATGCTATATGTGGGGGAATATTTTTGATAGTTGTAGGAAGAAGGATAGGGGAAAAGGACATGTCGAGGAATTTTTTTGAAAGAGTAGTGGTAATGGAATTTCTAGAGCTAATGTTTCCTTTTCTAGTCCGTCCCATTATTATGTTATGTAACTAAAAGGGGAAATAGTTGGTTCCTCTTTGGGTGACTTGAATTAGCAGGAAGATCCATCTGATTCTGGTTAGCAGGCTGGTACTCCTAGCCAGGATGGGAACCACACTGGTGAGATTGGATAGTCAAAAAATGAGTTTGTTTCTTAATGTGTTGTGTCGATGTACACTCCTTCATAGGAGAAAGGTTGTATTGTGCATCCATTGACAGCAGACTTCTCAGGATAGGTTCCACATGATGATGGATCCAGGAAATCTGATGTTCAGCATAACATGGATTATCATCAAGAGATTCAGAGTGTTTTCAGTTATTCAGAACTATCTGAAAAATGGGGTAATATATTAGATGATGGAAGTGATAAAATGGATAATACAGCCTTATTGGACACTTATCATCTCTGATATTTGGGCATTAGTGACCATATTTCCTTTAAAGATGTTGTTTTAAATGGAAAGGGAAAGTTGATCAACAATGAAGGGCTAACTTCATCTCCTACAAGAAGAAGGATGCATAAGGATTAATCTAATTTTACAAGGAATGTGTATAAATGATCCTATTCTAATTATCCAAAGATTAGGCTCACTCTGGAGAAAGAAAGGTCCAAGGTAGTGATCCTTAACATCTTTAATAAAGGTAATTCACAATCAGAGTGAGAAACTGCTGATGGTGCTGATGAATATGATTATGATTATGGAAATAATCCTTCTTTTTTGATCCATAATCTTATTCTCTGGATGAGGTCATGTCTCTTTGTGTGATCCCATCCACTTTATAACTTGCATGTTTTCTTTTTTTCCTTCACCTTTAATAAAAGGTCAGGATATTTGGCTTCTAGAAAGACCTTTTTCATATATATATTTATATTATTATTATATATATATACATATAAATATATCTAATTATAAATATAATAAATTTATTTTGTATTATGAAATGATGAAGGCTATCCACATGATCACTACATGATTTATGGCTAGACATTTTTCAACCATGCAAGATAAGCTGACCTCAATTCACACCCATGAGTTCAATACACATGCATTTTTTAGTATGCGATGATGAAGTTTCTCCACATGATCACTACATGATTTTTATATAGAACACTAATGAGGAACATCATGAATCCTTAACGTCACATCATTTTAAATAACTGAGTCTTCAACCAAATTTATAGGGAGCCTTGAATAAAAACCAAAGACTAAAAAATAAAGAAAATATAAGGGTTTGATCACATGGAGATGGACTCCTTGATCTTCAACATTTCAAAATTATCATGAATCATCGGGATTCTAAGAATGTTTTCAAAAAAAAATTGACTTGATTTTATTATCATATCAAAGGTAGTGAAATCTTAGTCTTTAAATATTGAGGTGTAGAGTTACAAAATTTCGGATGAAAACAGAGCCTATAGATGTGCTGGAAGAAACTCATTGTTCGCATAAGACTTGCCTTCCAGGACTTCTTATGTGAAACATACATCTGAATTATCATTCTCATCATATTTTCTTCATTATAAGTTTCACGAAGATCTCTTATGCATGAATGTTACAATGAATATAAAGGATTCAAGAAGGTTAAATGAAGACAATGATGCACACCTAGTTGCATGAGGAAGAAGGATTATCATGTGCTTGATCACCTGAAGTATAAGAAATAACCTTGCGATACATAGATACTCAAACTATCAAAGATCAAAGATAAACATAAAACACTAATAAATGGTAATCTTTATCACCATTAGCTAAAATCGCTGATAAATGTAACTTTTATTAGCACTAAAATAGTGATGTTAAAAGCGTACCCTTTATTCACGCATTTTTTAGCGCTAATAAAGGTGTATCTTTATCACTGCTTGTCTTATCACTAATAAAAACTTCTAATAAAAAATATTATATATATATCTATATAATTGTCATATTTATATTAAAAAATTAATGCTTATTTATATACATTAATTAAAAAATGCATGTATATAATTAATATAAATATGATATATAAATATATATTTTTTAATAATTCATACAATTAAATTAATATAAATGATTTATTGTTAATAAATTTAAATAGTAAATATATTTATTATATTTATAATTATATATATTTATATGTTAGTAAATATATATAATTATATAATTATATAATTATATAAATATATTTATAATTATATAAATATATTTATAAACATATTTATTTATAATTATAATTATAACTAAATAGATAAATATTTATAAAATAATAATAAATATATTTAAATAATTAATATATTTATTTTATTTATAATTATATATTAATATATATATATATATAATTATATAATTCTATATAAATTTATATAATTGTATGAATATCTATATTTATATAAATATATATAATTATATAAATATAGTTACAATTATATACAATTATATTCAAATATTTATAAATATATATTTTTTATAATTATAAATATAAAAAAATATATATATTTAAATAATTATAAAATTATAATAAATATTATTAAATAATAAATATATTTATTGTTTTTATAATTATATACCTGGACGACATGAACCATGGGTAAGACCCATGATCCTAAAATTCATTGAAAACAAAAAAACATAAGATACACAAGAATATGACATACTAAAAACCACTCTTTATCTGTGTTTTTTTAAAAGTGCTAATGAAATCCTTCCTACTCTTTTAAATAAAACCCTAGTAGAGTTTTTATCGCATTTTCTATTCAATCTCTCATGGAAACGAATATCTGTCGCCGCTCTCCCTTGATCATATCAGAAGAATCGACACCTTCAAATCCATGGTATGTGATCACTTGTGATCCGTTGCTCCCCCTCAAACATATTTTTTTTGTTTTTAATTTCCCCAAATGGTTTGAACAATACACGTGAGTGATAATTTGTATCCTCGATCTACCTCATTGATACTACACCCAATACCCTTTGCCTCAATCCATTGTTGGTTCACCCCCTCCATTTCCTTCACGTTTATTTTAGTCATTCATCATTATTTCTCACTTCGATTCCATGGAGCTCCTAATTGTGCGTCGAAAAAACTCAACCCACTTATCATGTAAGGTGGTGACTACAAATGATAAGTGGGAAGAGTTTTTATAGTGCAAAAATGGTAATGATCTCCAAGTTACAGGTATCCCTCCTACTCCCATAGATTAAAATCAAACAATTATTCCCATTTGGTTTCCTTACCAGGTAGAAGAACCCCAATCATTTTAAAATCTCCTAATTTGTTTATAAATTTTATAGGAGTTATGAAATGTTTTTAGTTTAGTTTGTATGATTTTTTCCAATTTTTTATATTTATAGATCTTATTAAAAATTATTTCATGATACATTTGATACTCATACATATACTCTTTATTTATATGCTTTATTTTTTGTTTTAAGTTTGTTCTTAATAATTTTATTTTGTTATGGAATCAATAAATTTTTATATGTTTTTAATATTGATTAATATTTTTTAATATTATTAGATATATATATTATGGATACCAATTTGTTATATATTTTACACATGTGATATGGAATGAACACATTGTTTATTCACATGGATTATGGATGTACATCAATACATGAACTATTTATGGTGCATAAGAGGCTTGAATTTAAAATAAGTGGTGTGTAAGAAAATATAAAGTGAGACTGATAAAGTGCATTTTAAGAATCTAGTATTTCACCATCCATGACAATTGTATAATTAGTATTATGATATCAACATATCACAGGTCGTGTTAAGAGCTTATACTAGGTTGTATGCAGAATGAACTATCACATACAAAAGAACTTAACGCCATGATATAACTATAACATGGGTGTCATCAATTGCTTGCATGTTGTTGGAAATTTATATTACATGAAAAATCAACACATCTTACATTACCAACAATATAGTACAAAAATATTGACACAAGATATGTCATTGATCTAATTTCAACATAGCTAACAAAATCAATGCTACACAATGAGCATTATGATGCTCATCTCCTCCACTATTTTTGTACTCTAACTTTCTACACTACCTGAATGGTCTTAAAGAATTTATTTTTTATTTATTTTGGATAATATCTGATTTAACTAGGTTGAGAGGGAACCCTTACATTACCCATAGGCCCAATAGCACAAGTCCCAATATATAACCCAAAGTCCTAGAGGAAAAATACCTAATACATGACCCGAATTCCCAACCAAACTACTCTAGAACTGCCCCTCCACAACATCTTCGTCATTGAAGGTTCCTAGATTCCCACCTAACATTTCTTATTAGCTATAATTTCTCCATTCATAGCTACACAGTTCTTAGTACAAATTACAATTTCCATACCCTCTCATTCTTCCAATTCAGTTAGCTCTTCTCTCATGGTTACTACTTTCCCTAAATCCTCTTCTGGGACCTACTCTTGTGTGGTCTTCTTGGAAAACTCCATGATATTTGTGGCCTTAAATCCCATGTTCTAATGGCTCGAGGTGGCCCGAAGGCCCTGTGTCCTGAAGACCTTAGGTGACCTGAAGGGCCGGTGGACCATAGGCCCAAACCAATGGCCTGAAGGCCCAAATGGATGAATAGTTCCATCTACTATAATACCACAACAGTAAATACTATAGTACTACTATAGTAACCAGAAAATATCAATCCTCTAGGATTTGATCCTGGGTTTCATGTAGGCTTACAGGGTGTGTTACCACTCTACTACCACCCCAACCGCACCTTCTACACTACCTGATGAGTATTTGACATTATTTTATCTTCTTGATATTGTTATTCATTCTCTAACAATTAATAGTACTTGAATTTATTTAAAGGTACTTGATATAGGATCAAAGTATTTTTTAGTTCATGAAAATGATAGTTGATTTATACAATTCTTTATAAATCTAAAGAAGAAAATATTTTTTTTCATTTCTTGTTAATGAAGGAATTAAATAAAGACCATATAGATAAAAATACAAATACATTATTTCATATATTAACACAATTATGTGTGAATATGTGAAATGGGGTGAGAGGCATCTATATTTATAAATGCGTATATGTTTTAGGATAAAGGGTTCTTCATGTACTCGAATTTTATATCTTGAATTTGGTTTTTAAATGTTGTTCTTAAAAATGGGATTCTATAAATGGTACTTTCAAAAGTTCTTAGTTGTCTAAAATTAAAATTCCCTAGTATAATTGTTTTACATTCATTCCATTTTTTATAAAAGGTGATTTAATTTTTTAAATACTTATTATGATGAGAGTGATGGTTTTTTATGCCTCTTGGGTTGTTTAAAATTTTTACTGTGATTTAAGAAATGTAATGTTTTAAAGTGGCATGTGGTGTTTAATGAATTAATTTTTTTGGAATGGGTAGTTAAAAGGCCCCTTTGATAAAATGTAAACTATCTATAATGGGAATGGAACATGGGATCCCACACTTGAGACTTCTAGTTAATTTGATTTAAATTCAAGAGTTTCTTCAAACATTGTGATTTCAAGACCATGTGATTGGGCCCTATCAACATTTTCATCATCTAACAAAAGATCAACTTTGGCTCCTAAGAATCTTCTCCCCAAATAAACACCTTCATCGCCACGTTCCAAGTGAATAAATGAATAAAAATTGACTCCTGCCTATTAATAATTTCAACTTCTCACTGCATTTTGTACATCTTATCTCTCTATTTAATCATATGACATATCATCAAATTAATCCTATACAAGATATTTGTGTTTTTTAGTATATGAAAATTTAATTATATTCTTTGTAAATTTATAGATATCACACATTATTTTCCTTCAATGATTTCCACCACTACAAACAATATCAATATTCATCATTTGACACTTCTTATCTTAGAAAAATGACTTCATTTAGCTTAAATGGTTCTTTAAGATTGAACTTTTATTTGTTCCAAAATTATACTTTCTATGTATTTTTTAAATTTTAATATTCTTGAATCAAATAGGAAGAATTTTAATTGAAAAATGATGAATTACAATTTTATGAAAAAAATTATGAATATGGGGTGAAAAAATTCATCATGTTTTCAAAAGATAATGAATCTGACCCTTCTCAAATCCTTCTTCTGTGGTTATGCTATTGTTATTCAAGACTAATTAGTCTAGAGGAGTTGGAAAAACACTTGATCAATCATTAAATAGATCAAAGTTATAAATTTTGGACTAAATATGGGAAAAAACTAAATGTAGATAGTGATTGGGACAAGACTGTGTTTTATGGATCATTTTATATGATTACAAGTGTGAATAATGATAAACACCATATGAAGGATGTGATTATAGGTGTGAATTATAATGAAAACTATATCAAGGAAATTACATTGACAATTGAAGATGAATTCATGATTGCCCAAATTTTTTTGAGAAGTTAAAGAGTTGTGCAAAGATGCCATTGCAAGATGTTTATACTAAGTATACAACATTGTCAAACATACTTAAGCTATATAATTTAAAATCTGGAAAAAAATGGTGTGACTCCAGTTTTATTGAACTACTTTATCTCTTTAATGATATTATCCTAGATGATAATGAGATTACTTACTGAAAATATGATGCTAAACAAATGCTATGTTAAGGGTTTTGATATATAAAAGAATAAATTATAGTACAAATGACTATATATTGTTTCATAAAGACCAAAAATCACATAAAAATGCCCAAAGTGTGGTGATTATCAATACAAGAAAGATGAATCAGTTACTATAAATGTTTTATGGTACTTTCCAATCATTCCAAGGTTTAGAAACCTATATAGAAGTGAGAGGACTACAAGAAAATTGACCTGGAATGAAGATACAAGAAATAAATATGGGAAACATAATAACTCGGTAAACTCGCCTCAATATAAGATAATTGATCATGAGTATCCTGAATTTGGAAATAATCTAAGAAACCTTCCTCTTGCACTACCTATAGATGGAATGAATCCTTTTGGTTTTCAAAGCAGCACTCACAATATATGGCTAATTATGTTGGTAAATTATAACTTTTCACTGTGGTTAAGCATGAAACAAAAATAAGCTATGTTATCTCTACTTATATTGGGATCAAAACAACTAGGAAAGGATATTTATGTTTATTTGGCTCTATTGATCATATATTTGAAATTATTATGCGATATAGGTGTTATGTTGTATGATGCTTATAGAAATGAAGATTTTACATTGAGAGCCATGTTGTATTGGATGATAAATGAATTTCCTGCTTATAGAAATTTTTTAGGGCATAACATTAAAGGAAATCAAGGGTGTCCTATTTTTGAAATATATATATAGTCAATTCTATCAAAACATTCATCAAAGACTGTGTTTATAGGACATCTTAGACATCTACCTTGACAATTTGAGTATCCATCTTGGATAAAATCAATCTATGGGAGTTTATAAGAATGTAAAACACTATATCCACCAACATGCGATCAATTATTCAAGAAATTAAAATATATGGATTCTACTTTAGGTAAATATTTTTTGAAAACCCTTATAAAAATTGATTGTAAAAATAGATCATTTTTTTGAATTACCATGATGGAATTGTTTATACATTAGACATTTTTTGATTTTATGCATGTGTTTAAAATGTATTTGATAGTTTCATCAGTACATTACTAAATGAACCTAATAAAAAAAGGATGTAATTAAGGCTAGGTTGGACATGATTAACTTGGGGATATAAGAAGAGTTTGAGCTATTGAAGAGTGAAAAATATAATTTTCTTCCTACAGTTGCTTATACTATTTCCAAGAAAGAGAGATATTAATTTTGCAACTTCTTGAATAATGTAAAAGTTCCAAAGGGGTATTGATCAAATATCAAGAATATCATGTCAATAAATTATTTAAAGTTAAAGGGTTTGAAATCACATGACTGTCATATTTTGATGTAAGATCTAATGCCTATAGTTCTAGGTTTCATTTTGACCTAGTATTTTCACCATATATTAACTAAGATCTGTTTATTTTTCAAATATATATGAATAAAAGTTGTAAACATGGTGAAATTTCTAGCTATGGAAAAGGAAATCATTGTAATATTATATGAACTGAAGATGTTCTTCCTATTAGAATTCATTGATACGATGGCTTACTTTATGGTTCACTTGGTAAAAGAGATTCAAATATGTGGTCCTATACATTATAGATGGATGTACCCCATTTAATGGTATATGAAGATTTTTAAAGGGTGTGTCAAAAATTGAAGTTAGATAGAATGTTGTATTATATAGTGATATGTTGTCAAGGAATACGTTGAATCCTATTTCGACTACTTGTTTCATGTGAAAAGAATTGGTATATTGAATCTCGTCACATTGGGTAGCTTGTGGGTGAAGAAATTTCTAGAATAGATGTTGTCATAATTACTATTACTAAGTGTGAGAAGGATTAACTTTACCTTGTTCATGTCACGACCCATCCTAGAGGGGCCCATGCTATGACTACCCCAAGTCCACCTCCAATAGGATAGGGGATAGTGACTAGCACTGAGTAGGTATATCCCAAAAATAGGAAGAATTTACCGAAGTACTTGTACGCATGAACACATCTCCAAGACAAAAATACTGAAATGTGATAACATTGAGTAAACATTGCATGCATACTACTAAGATACCAACAAAAAATTATGGCGGTAGAATACCAGAAATTAAATAGGTCCAGAATACAATCCCACCCAAAAGAGTCTGCAAAAGTGAATGCACAAGTTCCAAAAAGTCATCCATAGAAAAACCTTCCTGAAGGGAAAGGTATGGGGATATTTTTCTGAATCCATTGGAGCACACCTCAACTTTCTAGTCTAGATAAGCACCACCTGGTCCTAGTATACCTAGGACTCTATCAAAGCATTGATCATTTTCACAAGACATGACATGTGCTAGAAAAGCCCGTGTTGGGGTGAGTAAAACAATACTTAGTAGGACACCCTAAAACCTCAAAGGAATAACAAAAATAATACAACACAAAGAATATTCCATAAAGAAGATACCAAAAAGAAGATACCACAAAAAATATACCATAAGGAAGATGCCACAAAAAAGATACCACAAAGAAGATACCTCAAAGAAGATACCAAAAAGAATATAGAACAAAGGAATACATAGTATTCTCACACAGGTATAAGTCTATAGTATGCATAACAGGATTATCAGACATAATTCCTAAAACATCTAGTCTCAATAAGATAATCACTCTTGATAAGACACTCAGTCTTGATAAGACACCCAGTCTTGATAAGACACCAAGTCTCAATCGGACACTCAGTCTTGATAAGACACCTAGTATCAATAAGAAAATTAGTATTTCTAATACACTTAGTCTCACTAAGTCACTCAGTCTCACTAAGACACTCGGTCTCTCTAATAAACAGTGTATTGTTAATACATAGAGTCTTGATAAGACATGTAGTCTCAAGTAGCAGCCAGCCATAGGATTCCGTACACAGTGCGCTCGTTCCAGGAGAACCTAATCATCAATCCATTAGTTAGTATGAATTCTTCCACATAAATACCACTTATGATATCTCAAATGTACTATTTCATCGCAAGGGTTGCAACTCTAGAAATAGTTCATCAAACGAACACAAGGTTTGAAATTTATGGACATTTGAAGTTTAGAAGGGGGTCCACTGACTCGTGTACCGACCATGGTAGTCGACCGATTGGTCCGATCACCCCCACGGTCGACCGCCCCATTGTAGCTCTACCAATCGTGGCTCATGGTTGACCGCCACTGTTGAACCTGGCCTGGTCCGGCCACCCGAGTCTGACCCAAGGTCCGACCCATCCTATGGGTTGACCCAACCCATTGGGCCCTGCCTGATCTGGCTGGGACCAGCCCACTTCACCGGCCCAGCCCACTAAGGTTGGCCTAACTTGATTACCCGAAGCCTCGTCTACCTTGGCCTGCTACTTCGGCCCACCGCATCCATCCTGCTCTGCTCCAGCCTTGCCTGTTGGCCCTCTGTGTTGCACTTCCTCCGTGTCCTCTGCTCCCACGTGCTCTGCGGCCACTGCCTGTAGCTCTGTTGGCCCATGGCTCCCACGCAGTTTTCCTGCTACATACCATAGCCACCACATCACATAGATCTTCCTGTTGTGTCTTATTTGGACTCTGTGTCTACCACGATTGCAGCCGCCTCTCATCACTGCCTCCGGCCGATGCCTCCAACCGCCTTCAGTCGCCACTGACCACCTCCACCACACACTACTGCACCACCACCGCCTCACCTCACTAGACCCACACTGATGGCCCCTTCCACAGACCACATGCCACCTCCTATGTCAATATTTAGAAATAGTTTTAAATATGAGATTCTCAAGTACTGATCTACACAGATCCATCCTCTCATGTCAAATCGCCTTGAATCTAGGGGTCTGATCGTGCTTGGAACCACCCAGAAATGTAGAGTCGTGACTGTGGGGTCCAACAGTGATGAATGTGAAGAATGGTGGAAGGGAATCACATAATATAAGGTTTTAAAATCATTGGTCAAGAATTTTTGGACAATGATGGAGATTGGGGGGTTCAGGTTAGAAAACAAAGACAAAAACTCACGATAACCCGCAACAAAATCCCTCCCATAACAACAATAGAACTGTGAATAAATATATTTGTGGATTGACCCACATTCATCATGTAAAATTATAATGGGGAAAATAAACCATGAAACAACCTCCCTACCTCAAATTGGATCTGTTATGGAAGAAGGATCGTTGCCATTGTCGTCGGTGAAGTTCCTTCGAATCTGGGTGCGTTGTTGATCATCGATCCATGAACCACCAATGTTCATTATATAGAGATCTGTCTCCTTGCCTCAGAAGAATTAAAATGTTATTTAATAACCCTTAATTCTTGACAAAGTCATATTAAAATAAAAACCAACAGTACGTCAAAAAAACTTTTTATTTAAATTATTAATGATGTTTACGTCCTTTTCAAGTTTTTTCACTAAAGGCTTGCTCCGACTAGAGTTGAGTTTCACCTAGGGTAAAACCACCATTTTGAAATCAACAGTTCCCTCATATTTAAAATCTGGGAACTTGTTTAAAATTTATTCCACTTTTTCAGGAAAACCTCTCATACGCTTTATTAAAAAATAAACATATTTCAAAGAATTGTTCTGGGCTCACGGGGCTTTAGAATCACACACTGTCTCTACACCTGGTCTCAAAAATTTCCCAATTAATTTATAAAAAAAACTAGAAAAATATGAGTCATTACATTCTCCCCACCTTAGGGATTTACATCTCTGAAATCCAAAATAATAGCTACTAAAATAAAAAGATGAGGGTACAGAGAAAAAATTTGAGCCTCCCATTCCCAAGTGCACTTATGGAGATTCCCATGCTTCCAAAACACGCACAAAAAAGGAATTTATCACCCATGAAGGATCTTCCCAACTTCATCCAAAAACCAGCATGCAAGCTTGCAACATGTCCTCGAGAACCCGAATGGTCCACTCATTCTGGCCATCCGTCTAGGGGTGAAACACTGTGCTCAAGTATAACTGAGTCCCAAATACCTCCTGTAATTCCTTCCACAACCAAGATGTGAAATGAGAATCACTATTTCATACTATCATCAATGGAACTCCATGGATTCAAACTATATCCAGCACGTAGAGGTGTCCCAAGCTCTATACTAAACTCTGCTCCTAGATAGTCAGGAAATGGACTGACTTGGTGAGTTGGTCAATGATCACCCATATGGTATCATGTCCCCTGGACTTATGTGGTAAACCCATCACAAATTCTATTGATATCCCATACCAATTCCATTATAGAAACTCAAGGGGTTGATTCAAACTTGCTGGAACCTGGTTCTCAACCTTTACTTATTGACAAGTAAGGCATCGAGAAACAAACTCAACAACTTTCTTATTCATCCCTGACCAACAAAAATTGATGTCGGAGGTCCCAATACATATTTTACACACATGGATATACCGTTAAAGGGGGTGTATGAAACTCCCTTAGAATATCCTCTTGTAAAGATAGGGATACTACTGTGTGCCCTTTGAAAAGAACAATGTGCTCCCCACCTTCAGAAAATCCATTAGCTACCTGTCCTGTAGATATATGATCACGTAAAATCTCACAGTTGGTGTCCCCAAACTGTGCCTCCCTAAATAATTGTAATAGTGGGGGGTGAAATCCATTTATTGGAGGTAAGAGGCTCCATCTCTATCCATGAAGGATATCTATAACGAGGCTAACGGTGTTGATACCTCATTCAACAATTGTGAACTCAATCTCTTGCTAAGAGCATCTTTCACCACATTCCCTTTCCCAGGAGTATAGATAATCTCAAAGTCCTAATCATGTAATTACTCTATCCAAATCCTCTATCTCAACTTCCGATCATTGTGAGATAAAATATACTTAAGACCCTTGTGGTCAGTTTAGACGATAAACCTCTCACCCATTCAGTTGTGTCTCCACATCTTTAATGCGACGACTATCACTGATAACTCAACATCATGGGTCATGTAGTTCTGATCGTGTGGCCTCAAATGTTGTGAACCATAGGAAATCACGACTTTCCCCAAGATTAGGACACAACTAATCCTGTTTCTTGATGCATCACAGAACACCACACACTCGACACCCTCCTCTCACAATCTCAATATAAGAGCACTCATCAAACTATACCTCAAAAGCTCAAAACACTACTGGAATATTTTTGTCCATACAAAGTGATACCCCTTCCACATCAAATATTTCATGGGTTTTTCCACTCTATAGAAGTTAGGTACAAACCTCCAATAGTATCCAGCCAAACTAGGAAACTCCACACCTCTGTAACACTTTTGTGTGGCTCCCAAGAAAGCATCGCCCCAATATTTTTTTGGATCCAATGCAACTCTAGATTCTAAAATTATGTGTCCTAGAAAATGAACCTCTTGAATAAAAAAATAAATCTTAGAGATATTCCCTTAAGGATAGATCTCTTGGAGTGTGTCCAGGACCACCCTCAAGTGTCTCACATGCTCCTCTTCATACATTGAGTACACTATGATTTCATCAATAAAGACCACCATGAAGTGGTATAAGTAAGTCTAAAAGATCCTATTCACGAGTCCTATGAACACTACTAGGGCCTTAGTCACACCAAATGGAATCAAAAAGAACTCATAGTGGCTATATCGACATCTGAAGGTCATCTTTGGTATATCCTCATCCTGTACTCGTAGTTGGTGATAGCCAGATCTGAGGTCAATCTTTAAGAACCACCACGCCCCTTTCAACTGGCTGAAGAGGTCATCGATCTTTAATAGTAGACACTTATTCCTCAAGTTCACCTATTTTAGGCATCAAAAGTCCAAACATAATCTCAATCTCCCATCCATATTCTTGGAAAACAAAACTAGGTATGCCTAGGGTGAAATAATGGGTCTCATGAAGCCCTTCCTCTATAAGTCCTTTAATTGTACCCTCAATTCAAGAAGCTATGCAGGAGCCATCCGATATGTATGTGTAAATATCGGTGCTATATTGAGGTATATATCAATGCATAAGTATACCTCCCCATGGGGAGGTAATCTTGGAACATCCTTAGGAAAGATGTCCTCATACTCATCCACCACTACAGGAAACTAATGACTCATATCATTCAATGCACCGAGTGTCAAGCTATCCAACTGAAGAGTTATTAACTGCACCCTCCTATGTGTGAGTCTATCCTACTCTACCTTCATTTCATTTTCACATATGAAGGAAAAATCAGTCCCATCACTGCAGACAAACCACACTGTGCACCTAAAATATTTAATCTGAGCATGAACTCTGGATAAGCATTCTATATTAATAATGACGCCATAAGGCCTCGATGCTATTACCAAGATATCCCAACCGAAACTCTCACCTACAAGATTAAGGTCACACTATTGACACCAGTGTTTAATCATCAAATATCCTCTCATATAATTCTCTATGTGTACGGGTCAATTCAACGGTTCAACTGGGATCTGGGAGTCTCAAACAAGATTTGTGGAAA
Organism: Viscum album; assembly: GCA_963277665.1. Taxonomy (NCBI): domain Eukaryota; kingdom Viridiplantae; phylum Streptophyta; class Magnoliopsida; order Santalales; family Viscaceae; genus Viscum; species Viscum album. The sequence goes on from OY728126.1 coordinate 1,039,424,640, forward strand.
TAAAATAAAGATTAGTAAATGTGTCTATAAAAATATATTCTAAGGTATAATAGACACAAACATACCTAGAATCATTCCCGGAGACCTTGGGTCATATGCATCAACCACATGAAGCTATCCCATCCCCTCCCATATAGATCCTTGAATCTGGTGTGGAACAATTGGGTTTGTGGTAACATTTCAAAATATCTACCACCTTCTTCTTCTCTCCTAGATCCACTTCCACATCTACCGCCCTGCGAATTTGGCTACTTCTGTCGATGTCTCTTCCTTAGTGTTCCATCCACAATATATTTTTCAGAAGTATTATGGGATGGAAAATCTCAAAAACGATATCCCCTATCATCACATGAAAAACATTTCCTCTCTCTAGGATAATTAGACCCACACTGTGAGACCTGAGCTATAGATACCTTATAACAACTCTTCTCTTTATTACACACTTAAACATGATTTATTACATAAAATATTCACTTGATACAACATATAAGATCAAGAGGTATAGTGTATTTTGGTATTAGTAACATTACATAATATCTTAGAACATAAAACACACAACATCTTTATTGAAAACTTCCTTTACATGACCACTACATTCCCTCGTACTTAGCATTACATGGGATAACCTAAGGACATGCATAAGAAAAGGGTGTGCTATAAAGCCCAGTAAGGGAATAAAAATGGAATAACATGAGAAATAAAATAAATGTTATATAATAAGCATATCAATGGAATACAATAGAAACATGAACTTAAAGGAATGATAAAGCATGATAATCATAACATGGAAATGTGGCAATCAACACTTAACATGGAATTAACATGAGCCAAGGATTATTGCACATAAAGCATGAGTAAACCCTCATTGCACATGAAGCACAAGTAAAACCATGTTTCAATTTAATTATAATGAGTCAACACACATTTCACATGATGTATCATGATAATATACTTTACCCAATGCATTGGAGGTCTATCAGGGCACACCCTTCTTAAACATTTCATTTCATGCATAAGTGTGCCACATGGATCATATAACATGGAATCAATCAACATCATAAGTTATTACATGATTAAGTAATGTGGAATAAATACATGAAAGTGCCATTCAATATGTATATGTTCATAAAGGTTAATAATCTTGATAGAGACATGGGTATGGTATTCACTACACAATGATCTTGGCTTGCAAAAAAGCGGTGTAATTTTGGTAGCATAACGGCGTGACATAAGGATTCATGAAAATGGTTGATGAGATAGAAATGGGTGTCTCATCATATGTACATGAAATTTACATTAATGGGGGTCATATAGATACATGTACCAACAAATGTAATAGAATTTAGATTCATAATACAAAATAATTACTTGGATGTAAAAGAGGAGAGAGAAATCCCTCACGTAATTTCAGCATGGTAACAGGTGTACATGGGAGGAATTAATGAGAGATAAAGGGGTATAAAATCATCCAAAAATAAATAGGGAAGTATGGGGGAGGTTTTAGATCATACCCCAACATTTTTAATTGAAAACAAAAGGGAATAACAACTTAAAGAAAATTGGACAAAAATGAGAAAGGAAGAAATCCCTTACTTGGAAGTGTGATCCCAAAGGCTTGGGAGAGGCTTGAGAGAGGCTTCTTGGGAGCTTGGGGAAGCTTGGGAGAATTTTAGAGAGAGTAGGGAAGGTTTTGGTCGAACTAAAAAGGCTTTGAGTGAAGAGTAAGCGGGAGCTTGGGAGGGTTTATATAGGAAAGGAGATGGAATTATTTATTATTTAGGTTTGGGACACCTCGCATTAAAATAATCAAAACCACAAACCAGACCATGGTTTTTGCCCATGATTTTTGAAAAAGGGGATTTGAAAAAAATATTCTATAAGTCCAATGGACTAACTTCTTAAAATAATATGGTTGATTATGCATAGGTGAGGCACACTCTCAAGGAAAACAATTTAAAAAGACAAAATGTTTTATTAGCCTTAAAGGGTCCACTAAAGCTTTGTAAAATAAATCAAATAAACCCAAAATTATATTATTTTAATGTTAAAACATATATTGGCCGAAAATAATGTTTATAGTATTTTATTACATCACTATTGGGTCATTATGATGTCATAAAACACATTATATATTTAAATAGTATTTAATTTTTACCCCAAAATTTGAATGTCTCAAAAAATTATGAAAAATTCACTATTGGATAATTTAGATGTCCTGATTCAAAAAATAATATTCATTTTATCTATATAATTTACTAAATATGTTAATTTTTTACTTTTAAAATAAAAACAGACATTTATAAAAAATTCATGTGTTTTGACAAAAACAACTTTCAAACCTTAATAAAAATTACAATTGCATTCATAAAATTATATGATCATTTATATTTAATAAAAATTAATTTAATAATAATAATAATATTTTATTAAAATATTATTTAATTAAAAAATCCACTAATTCATCAGAATAGATTTCTTAGTTGAATATTAAATAAAAATACTATTTGTGCTTTAAAAACTATTTACAAAGTAACAATAATAAAATGAATACACATTATTTATAAAAAAATAATGTTCATAGTCATAGTGCTAGGGTATTGTTACATAACCCCTTATAACACCCGTATAAGACTGAAGGGTAAGGTGTGCGATGGTGACAGACTCTTGGGGTGTCTTAGATAACATCGCTCGGGTGCTATTCTCTATTAACTTCCACCTCGCCTGTAGTTGGTTCTGCTCAAGCTTAACATATTCAAGCTCAGTGTGGGCTTGGCCAAGAGAAAATCCCAATGACACCACCTCCTTTCCAAGCTCTGAAAAATGGGCTTCGTATGGGGAAAATCTATTAGATGAGGCTATCGCTTCCTTTGTGTGATAAAATTGGATTTGTTAAAGACCTATATTTATGCTAATCATGTGATCACTATTCAATGGATATATTAGAAATGGTCACAATTATTAACAGTATTTTAAAATTCAAAAACATAAAACCAATAAAGTTCACATTTTATATAACCATAATAAGAAATTTAATTAAATCAAGAGGAATTTCCATTAATGAAAGTTTGGGTTGTTACAATCTTCCCCCATTAAGAAATTTTACCCTAGAATTTTCCTTTTCCCATAATAATAAAATGTGATTAACTATGATTCATCATTTCCTCTAATTTCTACATCACTTCTTCAAACTTGAGGTTTCTCCACAACACCTTGATGAGGGGCATTGTCTTATTTCGTAGAACTTTTTCTCTATAATCTATGATCTTCACTGGTTTCTCCTTGTAAGAAAGATCATCCTTTAGCTGTACTACCTATGAAGAGAGTACATGTGAAGGGTCTAGTATGTACTTCCTTAAGAGGGATACATGAAAGAAATCATGTACTTTGACCATGGTAGGTGGAAGTTCTAGTTGATAGGCCACAACCCCAACATGATCAAGAATCTCAAAGGGGCTGATGTACCTAGGACTTAACTTCCATTTCTTTCTAAACCTCATGACCTTCTTCCATGGGGATATGCATAGAAATACCATTTATCCAAATTTAAACTCAAGGTCTCATCGACAGTTATCTGTATAACTCTTTTGTTGACTCTGGGATACCTTGATATGCTACTGAATGGCTTTCACAATCTCCACCATTTCTTAGACCATTTATGGTCCTAACAGCATACTCTCACTAACTTCATCCCAACATGCCGGTGTTCTGCACCTCTTCCCATACAGGGCTTCATAAGGTTCCATTCGGATGCTCGAGTGGAAACTGTTATTGTAGGAGAATTAAACGAGAGGAAGGTGTTGGTCCAACCCTCCTTTTAAGTCCATAGAACATGATCTTAACATATCCTCCAGTGTCTAAATAGTTTTCTCAGATTGGCCATCTGTTTGAGGATGATATGCCATACTTAAGTTCAGTTTAGTATCTAGAGAATGTTGAAGACTCTTCCAAAACTTAGAGGTGAATCTTGGATCTCGATCGGATACAATAGATAGTTGTACTCCATGTAGACTTACCACTTCCATGATATATATATGTGCTAGTTGATCCAATGAGAAATCCTCCTGAATTGTAATGAAGTGTGCAGACTTTGTAAGATGATCCACAATAAACCATATTTCATTGTTGCCTTTGGATGTCTTCGGAAGTCCGGGGAAAAAGTACATGGTGATGTTCTCCCATTTCCATGATGGTATGGGCAATGGTTGCATCATCCTCTTAGACTTCTGCCTCTCTGCCTTCACTTGCTGACACACCAGGCACTTTGATTTATACTCAGTGATATCCTTATTAATATTATATCACGAATAATTCTCTCAGAGATCTTGATACATCTTTTTGTTTCATGAGTTAATAGAGAAATTTGAACTATGTGCATCATCCAAAAGTTCCTTCTTCAGCTCTAGACTTGATGGAACACATAGTATTTTCACAAATCTCACAATTCCTACTTCATTAACATTGAACTCTGAGGATTTAACTTTTTTAATAGCTTCCACTATCTTTTGAATTCCGACATAATCCTTTTGAGCATCCTTTAACCTTTCCAAAAGATACATTTGATAAATCATTTGTGAAAGGATTGATGATGTTCCCTTCTTTATGATTCCCATGTCCATCTTCATCAAATATAAGAATATTGGATCCTTTTTAATTCTCATCAATGATAGAATATCATGGTTCTTTCTACTTAGAGAATCCACCAACTTGTTTGCTTTCCCAGGGTGGTAATGGATTGAGCAGTTATAGTCTTTTATCAACTCTAACCATCTTTATTGGTGCATGTTAAACTCTTTCTGCGTGAATATATACTTGAGGATTTTGTGGTCTGTATATATTTCACACTTCTTCACAAAGAGATAATGACACCAAATTTTTAAAGAGAAGATCACCGCAGCCAACTCCAAATCATGTGTTGGATAATTATGCTCAGGAAATTTCAATTTCCTTGAAGCATAGGTAATGATTTTGTCATTTTGCATCAACACACAACCCATACCCTTCTTTAAAGCATCACTGAATACCACAAAAAGTCCTCCACTTGTGGGTAAAGTGAGCACGGGCGCAGTGATAAGCCTCCTTTTCAACTCCTTGAAGCTTTCGTCACATTCATCACTCCAAGAAAACTTTACTCCCTTCTGAGTTAGCTTGGTAAGATGGTTGGAAAATTGTGATAAATTTCTCACAAATCGTTAATAATATCCAGCTAACCCCAAGAATCTATGAATATCTGTTACTGATGTTGGTCTCATCCATCCATCAATTGCATCTGTTTTGGAGGGATCTATAGATATCCCATTGCTTGTGATGATATATCCCATGAATGAGATATCCTTCAACCAGAACTCACACTTTTTTTACTTTGCATAGAGCTTCTCCTTCCACAAGGTCTCTAGTACAGTTCCTAGATGATCCTCATGATCCTACTTGGTTTTGTAGTATATCAGAATATCATCTATAAAGACTACCACAAATTTGTCAAGGTAATCCCTAAAGACTCTATTCATCAAGTCCATGAAGATTACTGGAGCATTAGTGAGTCTGAAAGGCATTACAATGAATTCAAAGTGCTCGTATCTTGTACGAAAGCAGTCTTGAGGATATCTTCCTTCTCCACCCTTACTTGATAATATCTCATCCAAAAATCCACCTTGGAGAAGTATTGTTCTCCACGCATATGATCAAACAAGTTATCAATTCGTGGGAGAGGATACTTGTTCTTTATCATGTTTTTTATTAAGCTCATGATAATCGATGCAAAATCGCATTGACCCATCTTTCTTCTTGATGAAGAGGACTGGTGCACCCCATGGTGAAGCACTTGGGCATATAAACCCTTTATCCATATTCTCTTGTAGTCATTTCTTTATCTCCTCAAGCTTCAAAATAGCCATTCTATACAGATTCTTGGGTATTGGAAACTCCCCAGGTATAAGATCAATTGAGAATTAAACATCTCTTCTAGTAGGAAGACCAGGAAATTCCTTGGGAAACACTTCAGCAAATTCCCTCACAATAGGCATGTCTTCAAGGATGGTTTCATCCTTAGACTCAATCATATGAGCTAGATATGTGTGCTCATATGGTAGTAATATCCACACTTGATATTATGGAGCTAAAGAAGATTCATCTTCTTCCTTGCACTTGTATAGAATCGGGGGTCGATTCTCCACATGGAGAGTGATTTCCCTCTCATGGCAATTTATGTTGGCTCTATATAAGGAAAGCCAATCCATGCCAAGAATTGCATCAAATTCCACCAGAGGGAGTATGAAGAGGTTCATTGGGAAATTCAATCCATATATTATGATAGGGGAAGGGTTATATTCATGGGATGAAATGATTGCCCCATTTTCCGTACTCACCGACATCTTCACTTCCACGATTTGTGGTGGTGTTGGTATTGTTCTACTAAACTTTCGGGAAATAAAAGATTATTTAGAACCAGAATCAAAAAGTATGTTCTCTATTCTTGAATGAATAACTAGAATACCTATCACCACTTCATTTTCGGGGTTTACTTCAGCAGAAGTGATGGAAAAAGATCACCCTTGCTGCCTTGGAGGTTGTTGGTTGCCTCCTAAAACCCTTGGATTAGGGAACTGATTTGCAAGATGCCCTGGTTCTTTGTAGTTGTAGAAATGAACAACACGTTGAGGTTCGAATGGAGCTTTCTTATCCTCTGTTGTAGTTGCAGGTTTTTCTTGTCAGCAGTTAACATCTAGGTTCCCTTATCTTCTACACCTAAAGCATTTCCTCATCCCATTTAGGCAATTTTTGGGGTGCTTCTTTCTGCACCTTTGGCAAGTGGGGTGTTGGATCTTCTCAGCACCATTAGATTTATCCATCAGACCACCAGCATTGAATTCCAACTTACTCTTCTTATCCCCATGATACCCCTGAGATTATTTGATCTCCATTTCAACCTTGAGGGAACATCAGACAATTTCCTCATAGCTTTTGAAGTCACGGATCGCTAAGGTTTTCTGCAGGCTAGGTTTCCGCCCACCAAAGAAGTGGTCAACCTTGAATTCGGGGGTAACGATAAAGCCGAAAGTGTATCGTGCAAGCCTTGTGAAGTTTTCCTCATATTCTCCAATAGATTCATCATCTTTTTTCTTGAGGGAAAGTAATTGCCTTTCCATCTTAAGTCAGATGGTGAGCGGAAAATATTTATAAAAAAACATCTTTTGGAAATCCTTCCATTACAACACCTCGATCTCCTCCTAAGGCTTCATATTTGTGATCCATTTACACCATTGATCGGTTTCACCCTTCATACAATAAGAATCCAGAATAATCTTCTTCTATTTAGAAAATTTAAGGATAGAAAAGATCTTTTCAATGGAGTTGATCCATTTTTTGGTGATTGAGGGATCAAACGATCCATTAAAAGTAGGAGACCTTTGTCTCATGAAGCTCTTGATAGTGACTTGTTCTTTCTTAGGGGGGGGGGTGAACGTTCCTCTTGACCAATTTTTCTATTCGAATATTGAGTTAACTGAGAGAGTATCGTGACAAATTACGTGATTCTCGCTCCCATTGAATTAGCCATCTCATTAGAACAGTCATCACATGGGTCTTCACATTAGTTGTTTTCCCGAGTCCTCCTATTACTGGCCAATGGATAGAATAAAAGGAAAGTCAGGGGTAACACATAAAGGGTAATCCAAAAATAGATGAATAACTTTTATTTCCTCAACTTATGAATCTATAGGCTTCAATCTATATTATCCATGATCTACTTTCTAACATATATTCTTAGGGGAATTTTTTTTATTCCCTTAATAATGGTTCATACTAAGATTGTAAATTTATCAATGCATATCCCCTATGAGTTTCATGACCAAGAGTGAAACAAGGACCCTTTTCGTGTACCAGGAGACCCCGGGTCAAGCCTAAAACTCCTTGTCAGGGTTTTCACCCCTAGGTATATTTGTTCCAGAGTAGCCTCTACCTGCTCGTATCTAGACTGGGATGTATTTGATTGATAAACAACTTAATCAATACCCACCAAACTTAGGGATGTTTTTATTATACTTAGTTTTATTTTTAAGTATTCTCTAGGGTTTTCTAATCCTAATCCCCAAAATAACTAAACCTATCCTCTGATACCAACTATAACAACCCTGCTCTTTATTACACACTTAAACCTGATTTATTAAATAAAATCTTCACTTGATAAAACATAGAAGATCAAGAGGTCTAGTGTCTTTGGGGATTAGGAACATTACATAATAGCTTAGAACATAAAACACACAACATCTTTATTGAAAAATTCTTTTACATGACCACTACATTCCCTCGTACTTAACATTGCATGGGATAACCTAAGGACATGCATAAGAAAAGGGTGATCTATAAAGCCCAGGAAGGGAATAAACATGGAATAACCTGAGGAATAAAATACATGTTAGAAAATAGGAATATCAATGTATTACAAGAGAAACATGAACATAAAGTCATGATAAATCATGATAATTATAACATGGAAATGTGGCAATCAACACTTAACATGGAATTAGCATGAGCCAAGGCTCATTGCACATAGAGCATGAGTAAACCCTCATTGCACATGAAGAACAAGTAAAACCTAATTTAACTTGAATTATTATGAGTAAACACACATTTCACATGACTTATAATGATACTATACTTTACCCAATGCATTGGAGAGCTATCAGGGTGCACCCTTCTTAAACAATTTCATTTCATGCATAAGTGTGCCACATAGATCATATAACATGGAATAAATCAAAATAATAATTTATTCCACGATTAAGTAATTAGGAATAAATACATGAAAGTAAATTCCAATATATATATGTTCATAATGGTGAATAACATTGATAGAGACATGGGTATGGTATTCACTACACAATGATCTTGGCTTGGAAAAATGAGGTGCAATTTTGGCAGCATAACGACGTGACATAAGGATTCATGAAAATGGTTGATGAGAAGGAAATGGGTGTCTCATCATATGTAAATGAAATGGACAGTAAGGGGGGGTCATATAGATACATTTACCAACAAAGGTAATGTAATTTAGATTCATAATATAAAATAATTACTTAGATGTAAAAGAGGAGAGAGAAATACCTCACGGAATTTCGGCATGGTAACAGGTGTACATGGGAGGAATTAATGAGAGATAAAGGGGTATCCCATAATCCAAACATAAATAGGTTAGTATTGTGGAGGTGATAAATCATACCTCAACATTTTTAATTGAAAACAAAAGGGCATAACAACTAAAAGAAAATTGGACAAAAATGAGAAAGGAAGAAATCCCTTACTTGGAAGTGTGATCCCAAAGGCTTGGGAGAGGCTTGAGAGAGGATTATTGAGAGATTGAGGCACCTTGGGAGGATTATAGAGAGGGTAGTGAATGGTTTGGTCGAAATACAAAGGCTTTTAGTGAAGAGGAAGTGGGGGCTTGGGTGGGTTTATATAGGAAAGGAGAGGGAATTCTTTATTATTTAGGTTTGGGACACCTCACATTAAACTAATCAAAACCACAAACCAGCCCATGGTTTTTGACCATGGTTTTTGAAAAAGGGGAATGGGAAACAATATTTTATAAGTTCAATTGAATAAATTCTTAAAATAATATGGTTTATTATGTGGAGGTGAGTCACACTCTCAAGGAAAACAATTTAAAAAGACAAAATGTTTTATAAGTCTTAAAGGGTCCGCTAAAGCTTTGTAAAATAAATGAAAAAACCCAAAATCACATTATTTTAATAGTAGAACATATATTGTCTTAACATAATGTTTATCGTATTTTATTACATCACTACTGTGTCATTATGATGTCATAAATCACATTATATATTTAAACGGTATTTAATTTTTACCCAAAAATTCGACTATCTCAGAAAATTATGAAAAATTCACCATTGGATAATTTCGACATATTGATTCCAAAAATAATATTCATTTTATATAAATAATTTTCTAAGTATGTTAATTTTTACTTTTAAAATTAAAAAAGACATTTATAAAAAATTCATGGGTTTTGACAAAAAGAGCTTTCAAACCTTAATAAAAATTACAATTGCATTCATAAAATTATATGATCATTTATATTTAATAAAAATTAATTTAATAATATTAATAATATTTTATTAAAATATTATTTAATTAAAAAATCCATTAATTCATCAAAATATATTTCTTATTTAAATATTAACTAAAAATACTATTTGTGATTTAAAAACTATTTACAAAGTAACAATAATACAATGAATGCACATTATTTATACAAAAATAATGTCCATAGTCATAATGATAGGGTCTTGTTACATAATGCCTTATAACACCCACATAAGACCTAAGGGTAAGGTGTGTGATGGTGAGAGACTCTTGGGGTATCTTGGATAACATCGCTCGGGTGGTAATATCTATTAACTTCCACCTCTCCCATAGTCGATTCCGCTCAAGCATAATGTGTTAAGGCTTGAATTGGGATTGGTCAAGAGGAAAGCCTAATGATGCCACCTCCTTTCTGAGCTCTGAAAAATGGGATTCATATGGGGAAAGTCTACTAGATGAGGCCATCCCTTCCTTTGTCGAAGTAAATTGGATTTGTTAAATCCCTATATTTATACTAATCATGTGATCACTGTTCAACGAATATATTAGCAAAGATAATAATTCTCAATGGTATTTTAAAATCCAAAAACATAAAACCAATGAAGTTCACATTTTATATAACCATAATAATACATTTAATCAAATCAAGAGTAATTTCCATTAATGAAAGTTTGGTTTGTTACATACCTTGTTCTCGGACTCCTCTCGAAATGTCTCGCATATCCAAGTCTCTTAGATTGATATTGACTTCCTGATTCTGAGGTCTCTACTCCTGCTTTCGCACTACTAACTACCACAGACTGTATCTATCCAGCCAAGTAAATCTCATCCAAAAAAGTTATCTCTATCATAATAGCATAGGTAGGAGTTCATAGAGGGATAAAGCTGGCTTGGATGTCCCTACACATACCACGATCGAAGGTTTTATCCCTGAAGTAGTAGTCATATATCATATCCATAGAGTAATTGGAAAAGTTGGAATGCCTCTATGAATACTAAGATACCAACATTTCTTCATTTTGGAGATATAGAAGTTCTTGAATACATATATCCCTTATCCTATAAGGTGATAAATCCTCTCTAAAAAAGTTCTCAAACTCTATCCATGGAAAAGTTGTATCATCAAAAGATCAGGTAACCAAACCCCACCACCACCCTACTAAGTCATATAGAAGGCTCACTACTAGGAACACAATCCAATTTGATGGAGTCTGGACTAGACAGAAAACTCATATCACTGCATCAAGCCGCCACTCATCCACCTATGTATCAGGATTACCTTAGGACCTAAGGGGTCTCACTTGTTGAAACTCACGAAGCACGATCAGCCTATGCATCTCATCTGCTAGTACTGCGGTTACCATGTGCTACTGTACAAGTGGTGGTATAGGTGGTGTACCACCTAAAAGTGATATCTATGGTAAAAATCCATGTACCAATGTATTGTCCCCCGGAGGATCATCCTCATGATAAAGTAGTGGAATCCTGGATGGTTGTCTACGTGGAAGCATCTTTAAGTAAAAAAGATGTACCATGGTCAATTGAGTATACCTTGTGACCTAACTCAAGAAGGAAATGAGAACACACCCAAATTATATATGATACATGTTCCATTATTTTCCCTTAAACTAGTTTTTCCATGTAACAAGTCAAAAATAAAGTGTCTAGAGTCTTCGTGTATGGATACGTCAGCCACCGCACCAAAACTGGAATCCCTAGTTTGAAAGTCGAACTTGAAACACTTAACGTTGTTTCCCCAAACCAACCTAACAAACTCTTGGTCATTAAGTAGAACCAAACTCTCTAATACCACTCTTTCACGACCCTTCCTAGTGGGGACCATACCATGACTACCCCAAGCCTGCCTCCAATAGGCTAGGGGCTGGTGACTAGCACTGAGTAGGCATATCCCACAAATTACAGGAATTTTCTTAAGCACCTATACGCACACACACATCTCCAAGACAAAAATTCTGAAATGTAAAAACACTAAGTAAACAATGAATGCATACTACTAAGATACCAACAACAAAGTATGATAGTAGAATACTAGAAAGTAAACTGGGCCAAAATTCAAGACCACCCAAAAGTGTATGGAAAAGTAAATGCACAAGTTCTTGAAACTTATTCACAGAAAACCTTTCTTGAAGGGATAGGTTCTGGGATAGCTATCTGAAGCCGTAGGAGCACACCTCGACTATTTGGTCTCGCTGAACACCTCCTGGTATTGGTCCACCTAGGACTCTGTCAATGCGTTGATCATATACAAAAGTCACAACATGTCTGAGAAAATCCCATGCAGGGGTGATTAAAACAATACCATCACACCCCAACCTCATAATCCTTTATTTTACTCTCTTCTCGGTCCCTGTTTGATTTTTTTTGAAGTTTAATATTTTTTATGGGTTTAGGGTCGATGTGTAGACACCACATCTTTAGCGGTGACCGTGTATTCTGGCCAGGTGACCGTACAACTACTTGATGTTTGAAATAATAATATTTTGTCTAAATAATAACATTATCCTTATTACTAAATTGTTATTAACATTGATATTATTATTACTATTTAAAATGATATGAAACAAATTTATTATTGTGATTTTTATTATCAAGTTGTTATATTATTATTATTATTATTGGAATTTTTATTAAAATAATTTCACTATTATTATTATTGTTATCATATTATTATTATTATTATAACTTTTTTTCTTTTTTTTGAACCCTAGACTACCCAACGACCCCCCTTCCCCCCTTACCAGTTGCACGCGACGACCCCCTGGTCCCTCCTCTCTCATGTGAGTGGCACCCAACCCTTCTCCTGTACATGCCCTCTAGTCATCCGGTCTTCAAGAGTGCGAACAACATTCCTAGTGGCGGCCCCTACTCCATTGAACTACAACAAGATAGCGACCTGGCACCACCCTCTCATGATTAGATTCCTCCCCACCGGGCTCCTCCTTACACCGCCCCACTGCGTCGGACCTCCTCCTCCCCCTTTCTATCCCACCGGCGGCCTCCTCCCCTTCCCATCATGTCGACCCCCCCCCCCCCCCTGCACGCCTGGTTCCTAGTAGTGACCAGCTCTCCAACTTCCCGATGGTTGCACCTCCCGACAGTGACACCCCCCTACCGTGGCCTTTTCCGATGTCCTGAACCCCTTGCATGCCCTGTTTCTGGTGGTCCAACCCCCTTACACCACCCCTCTCGACAAGGTTTCCCCTCTGGTATATTTCATCTCTTTTGGTGTTTTTCTTTAAATTATCATAACTCTAATTCCTTGGGTCCTATTCACACATCTTGTTTGGTGTCTAGGTTGTTCAGTTGGTCCGCAGAGCGATACACTTCCCTCCGTTGAGGTTCCATTCCATTCGTGCATGTTGAGGTAGGTTCTTCCATGAAATTTCTTCTAATTTCATTCCATGTGATGTTTGTGTTTTACTACTTAATTATTAAACCTTTATTAAAACTTATATTAAAAGTATAGTTTGTCTATGGTAATGATTTATCGTTGGTTTAACTTGCCAAAAATAGGTTTTAAATGTCCTTCCATTCATGCACGTGTATCTGTATATGCAATTGAATCTGGATAAGTGGTGCTGTTTTGGAAATGGTTTTGTTAAATATTGTGGGTGGGGTTTACATTTAGAGGATTTTTATTGAAGTTGTTAAAATTTAAAATTTGGATGGTTTAGTGAGGTTGTCCCCATTTAGAATGTTTTTTAAAATTGATTTGAAGTATGTCTTGGGTTTTGAAATGAGGTTTGTTCATGAAAAGATTGATGATTAAGGACCTTTGGATTTTTAAAAGTGTTTTTTTAAATGGTGGCTTTTATTTGTAAAATGGGGTTTTGTATAGTGTTTATGGTTTCTAAATAATTTAGTTAGGTGTGCGTTGATCCTTGTCACTGAGTTTTTATGGTCTTGGTAATTGTTTTAGTGAGTTTTGTCCAACTTTAAAGGTGTGCACACACATATACTAAGGTATGAATATATATAATATATATGTATCTTCCATGTACGTATTCCCTCGTGGTGTGGGGAATATATGCATTGGGTTATGTGATATATATATATATATATATATATATATATATATGTGTGTGTGTGTGTGTGTGTGTGAAGGTATGTGCATGTGTGTGGAACAGTTCCGAGCAGTCGCTGATAAATCAGTCAACTATCGAATGTTAAGTTGGTCCTTCTTTTGAAGTAGGTGTTTCCATCATTTCCCTCTTTCTGTAGCTTTCCATCGGAACTTTCATGATATCATTTAATTTTTAAATGTTATTCACACCTTTATATGCTTGATAGTTAATTCATTGCAGTGTTTTTATGATGGTTAAAATTGTTAAAAACAGCTTTGAAATAGTTCATTGGTTATGTGTATGTGTTTCCATTCCCTTTATCCCATTTTTAATCCATTTATTGCTTGAGTTTTTTTAATTAAATCTTATATTATGTTTATCTCCTATATTAGGTTTATATTTAACTTATGGTAGTGTTATCTTGTTGAAAGATTTGATTAAAAATGGATTTTAGGATGATCCTATATTTATGCACCTGTTTATGCCTTACCAATTTGGTTGGAACTAAATGCCTTTATCTTCAAATGGTATTGTGGGATTCCTTGAGTGGATTTTACTTGTAGAAACATTTTATGGAACCTATTTTTCCTGCATTGGTTGGTTTTAAAGAACTTAGTGTTTTTATGGAAATGATTTCCCATGTCTCTTTGGAGGTTTGATGCGCCATTAGATGTTGACACATGCATGGGTGCACTAGGTGCACACATGGACATGGCCTCAAATTAAGGTGGTCCTTTGAATTGGTATTTTTCTCAAAACATCAGTTTTATAATCGGTTCTTGTTTTCTAAATTTTTTGGGTCTCTTCATGTGGCACTTTAAATTGGTTTTAAAATAAATCCATGAGTATAGGACTGTTTGGATTTTGGTGTATATTTTGTTGAGTGCGTGGTGTAAGGCGTCATTTGGTTTGTTTTTACAAAATTGTACATAGTATCACTGAAGAATTTTATGGAAATTCTTTGAAACTTGGAACCTAATGATCCATTTGGTTTTTCTAAATACAAAAATGGTGTCTAGAGTTATTCTAAAAGAGCTTGTGCAATATTTTAATAAAGCCATTTGATTTTGTAAAACTAAAGGCCCAATTGACAACTGCAAGTGTTTTATAAAGTTCTTTTGATAACCAAATGATGTGACGACCCAATTTGAACTTTGTATGTTTGACATGTATGCATATATATAAGTGTATGGGATGCTCCTATCTAGGGTAACTCTTTATGGGTGAATTCATAGGAAGTGTCTGTGTTTGGGTAGGAAAGTGTGGTGATGACATGGTAAGGTGAGTCACGCATGCGAGGGCCTACTACTTACACAATATGATTATTATAACCACCATGGGTTCCTGGGTGTATTTTAGTTGATCGAGTGATGGTTTCTTACCAGCCCCAATTAGATGGGTTGGTACCCACTGGTAGGTATAGAGGCCAGATAGGGAGTCTCGGTGATTTCTTTTTTCGCGAGGGTGACCGATTGGTTATAGACTATAGGTATTCACCATACGTTGATAGGTTGTTCCTAACCAAGTAAATCCAAGGGTCTTCTAAGGATGTTTAGGACCACCCATGGTTACTTAATTATTTACAATTCTTGTCTACTTTTAGCTATACCTATTAGTTTATTTCCTATTTTCACTATTGACCTATTTTATTTTATCTCAACCTTGGTCTTTCTATCTTAGTTTTGTTTATAAAATGAAAATGGTTTTGGGAATGGTATGTAGCATGTGTTGGGTTTAATTTAAATGCGAAAAACATGTTACTTATTTTAAAATGAGAAAAACCTACTTTCATACTTGTATTTCAAACTTGTATTTATAGATTGCTTCAGAAAAGAGAACTTTTTGGATTCAGTGGGTTTTTCCTAGAATCCCTACTGAGTATCTCGATGCTGACGCCTATTATATCTTTCCAGTTGCAGGTTTAGTTTCTTGTTTAGGTTCCTGGTTCAGCAGCTCAATGCTAGAGCAGACTTGGTTTTGAGTTGGGTGGTGACCTAAAAGGTCACAAGGAGGTATGTACAGTTTATTTTCTTTCTGATGCTAGTTTTATTTTCTTATCTTCAATCTTTATTTATTTCATTATCTTTTTTTCATGGGACAAATCATTCCCAATGGTTATATTTTGATGTTTGACACTAGTTTCCATCCCATGGGGATCGGGAACGCCCCTCAGGACATGCTACGGGCCAGCTCGGGTAACCGGCTTAGGGTTGACCCTAACTGGTTCATGACAAAATGGTACCAGAGTAGGTTCTTTCTATTTGGTATGTCTGGTATAAGGATATTAGGACTATCAGTACTTGGTAGGTAGGTGCGAGAAGAGCGTCACAAACTCTTTCTCGCACTGATCCTTGAGTCACTAGGCGTATTCCAGGATTTGAGACTTTTTTCTTGGGTTGTTTTGGATTGAGGGGTGACAATAGAGGATAATCAGGTTATGTTTTGGCCTCACATGGGTTGGTGACCAATGTGGAGTCTAAGTGCCTGGTTCAAGGTCCTCTTAGTGTTATTCCTTACTTGGGGCATGGCTCACCACCATGTTTCCAGGTTAGGCATAAACACTAGTTCTTTATTCTAATGGTTTATCATTGGTTGTGTTTCATTTTGATTTCAGTTGATGTGAGTGTGTGTTGAAATTGAAAATTGGACTTTTAAAGTGAAAATGGTTTTGGAATGGGAGTTCTTTCCTCAATTTTTTTTAAATGAGTAAAGAGGGGTTTTAAAAGGGGAAGTGTTTTGATTTGGGAGGTTTGGTATGTGTTTGGATTTTATAAAGAAAAGAGATTCTTGGACCTTGAAATTCTTTATGGAGGGTCACATGTGCATGGGTATGTATGGAGAGTGTGTGGTGGAACTTGTACATGGATGATGTAAGCGGGATTGGATGAATGCACATGTGACAGTTCATAAGGGACCACATGTGAGTTTTTAAAATAAAAAGGGAAATGAAATTTTGGGAATTAAATTTGATTTAAAAAGAGGGTTTTAGTATTTTTAAAATTCATTTATAAATTTGTCCATTTTGAAAATTTATATGAAATGGGATTTTTGAAAAGATGTTTTTTGGTTGTGCTCGAGTTTGTCGGGATTTCGAGCTGGTTGTTTTGATCTTGAGGTGTTTATTTTGATTGAGTTTTGGCTTGATGCCAGTTTTGATTTTGTTTTTCATGTTGTTATGAATATGATTCCTAGAATGTTTCCCAAAGTTTCTAATGATTCACTCCTTGTTTCCAGTTCTTTTTGAGTGTTTCTTATTTATCAAGGTAAGAAAAGTTCATTAAAATTAGTTGTGTAGTTTGTTGAGATAGTGAGTCTTTGGGTTGTTGGGAACTCCTGAGGGTGTTAAGGTTCGTGCTATCTTGGGTCTATTTGAGGGTATGATTTGGGGATATTAGAGATTGGTCTTCTTATACTCGTTAGAGTTTGGGGTGTAGTTGGTGGTGTTCGTCTTTCGTAAGGGTTCCCTATCTAGAGAGGGGTGCATGCAAGAGGAACTTGTTTCTGAAAAACCTTCTTCATTGTGTCGGCCCCCAGTTTGTCGAACCATTCTCTTATGTGCCACCAGTGTGTCTAGTTCAGGAATTCTAAGCCGTCATCTTTCATCCCTTTGAAAATTTTCCACCATTTTATTTGTTTGAATCATCAAGAGGAAGTAGTTGGGGACTGGAGGATGTGAATGCCTGACTGTGAGGCAGAAGATGCTTCAGCCATCAGGGCCCCAACCACAGGTCTTGGGGTGAAGTTTTCACATAGTCAGGAGTTGCTGAGGGTGTGTCAAACATTGGTCTGGATCATGTTTTTATCTTTGGGGATAGAAATATCCAAATTTTCCTTGTTCTATTCTTATAGTCGTCGTATGATCATACTTGTTGTAGTTGTGTGATGAGATCATTTTACCGCAATCCAAGTGGACTCATATACTATAAATATGGGTTTTAAATTATTTTTATTACTTTAGGGGTGTTGGTCCCATGAATAAGTAGACCCGTTCTGATTATGAGTTTGGTCTCAGCTGCATTCCTAAAGGGAATGTTTGATTTCATGAATTAATGGGTGGTGTTTCTAGGCCCCTTATTAGTTTGGGCACCTCTCCTTGTGTTTTCCTCTTATGTGTTTTGGTTTTTTAGGGGATTCCTCAATCCTAGTGTCTCGTTGTATTCATTTTCCCCATAATGGTTTTAATCCTAGCGGTGGAGTTGTTCTGTTAGCATTGAGAAGGTGGAATGAGTTTAGTTTAAGAAGTTCCCATGTTGACATCCCTGGGGGTGGGGTGTTCGGGTTTCAAAGTTTCCATGTTAGTAAATTCTTGTGGTGGGGAGAGCTCTCTCATGTTCTCCCCTCAACCTCAATTAGTGATTGTTCTTGATTTGGTCGGGTGTGACGTGTGTTGGTAATGATCGCCCTGAGCCTATTGGTTTCTTTAGATTTGGTCTGGACATGGTCTCTAGTTGTGTCAACTGTTGGCTTGGTGACTTTATGAGGGCAGAAAGTGTTTGCGGTGGGAAGAATTGTCACACCCTGACCTCAGATGCCTTTATTTTACTCTCTTCTTGGTCTCAGTTCAATTTTTTTGAAGTTTAATATTTTTTATGGGTTTCATACTAGTGTGAAGACACCCCTTCTTCAGTAGTGACCATGCATTCTGGCCGGGTCACCGTGCGACTGCTTGATGTTTGAAATAATAATATTTTGTGTAAATAATAACATTATACTTATTACTAAATTTTTATTAATATAAATATTCTTATTATTATTATTAAAAATGAAATGAAAAAAATTATTATTATTATTTTTATTATTTAGTTTTTATATTATTATTATTATTGGAATTTTTATTAATATTATTTCTCTATTATTATTATTATCATATTATTATTATTATTATTATAACTTTTTTTTCTTTTTTTGAAACCCTTGACTACCCCCTCCCCTTCCCACCTTACCAGCTGCACATGGCGGCCCCCCGGTCTCTCCTCTCTCGTACAAGTGGCACTCGACCCTGCTTCTGTGTGTGCCATTCGGTCGACCGGTCTTCAGGTGTGTGACCAACATTCTCAGCGGCGGCCCCTACTCCCTTGACCTGCAACAAGATGGTGACCCAACACCACCCTCTCCTACTTGGCTTCCTCACGGTCAAACTCCCCCTTGCGCTGCCCCACTACGTCATACCTCCTCCCCCTTTCCATCCCATTGCTGGCCTCCACCCCTTACCATCACGCCAACAACCCCCCCCCCCCCAAGCACCTGGTTCCCAGTGGTGACCATCTCACCTGGTTTTCGATGGCCTCACCTCCATACGGTGACACCCCCCCTACCGCAGCCTTTTTCAACAACACGAACCCCTTTCACACCTTGTTTCTGGCAACCTGAACCCCCTGCACCGCCCCTCTCGACACGGTTTCCCCTCCGGTATATTTCATCTCTTTTATTGTTTTTCTTTAAATTAGCAGAATTATAATTCCTTGGGCCCTATTCATTTTAGTACTTAATTATTAAACATTTATTCACACTTATATTAAAAGTGTGGTTAGTTTATGGTAATGATTTATTGTTGGTTTAACTTTTCAAAAATAGATTTTAACATTTCCTTCCATTCATGTACATATTTTTGTCTATGAAATTGAATCTAGATAAGTGGTGTTCTTTTGTAAATGGTATTGTTAATTTTTTTGGGTGGAGTTTACCTTTAGAGGATTTTTATTAAAGTTGTTAAACTTTTTCTCAGGTGTATTTGTGAAATTTGGATGGTTTAGTGAGGTTTTCCTCATTTTAAATGTTTTTTTAAATTGATTTAAAGTATGTCTTGGGTTTTCAAATGAGGATTATTTATGAAAAGATTGATTATTAAGGACCTTTGGTTTGGTAAAAGTGTTTTTTTCAAATGGTGTCTTGGATTTGTAAAAAGGGGTTGTGTATAGTGTTTATGGTTTCTTAATAATTTAGTTAGGTGTGTGTTGATCCTTTTTGTGGAGTTTTTATGGTCCTGGTAATTGTTGTAGTGAGTTTTGACCAACTTTGAAGGCGTCCACACACATCTACTAAGGTATGAATATATATAATATATATGTATCTTCCATGTATGTATTCCATCATGGTGTGGGAAATATGTTCATTGGGTTATGGGATATATATATATATATATATATATATATATATATATATATATATATATATATATGAAGGTATGTGCATGTGTGTGGAAGAGTTCTGAGCGGTCGCTGATAAATCGGTCAACTGGTAAATGTTAAATTGGTCCATCTTTTGAGGTAGGCATTTCTATCATTTCCCTCTTTTGGAGATTTCTATAGGCACTTTCCCGATCTTATTTAATTTATAAATTTTATTCAAAACTTTATAATCTTGATAGTTAATTCATTGTAGTGTTTCTATGATGGCTAAAATTGTTAAAAATAGCTTTGAAATAGTTCCTTGGTTATGTGTAGGTGTTTCCATGCGCTTGATCCCATTTTTTATCCAATTAATGCTTGTGTTTTCTGAATTAAATCATAGATTATGTTTCACACCTCTATTAGTTTTATAGTTATCTTATGGTAGTGTTATCTTGTTGAAATATTTGATTAAAAATGGATTTTAGGATGCTCCTCTATTTGTGAACATGTTTATGCCTTGACGACTTGGTTGTAACTAAATGCCTTTATCTTAAAATGGTATTGTTGGATGCCTTGATTGGTTTTTTCTTGTAGAAACATTTTATAGAACTTGTTTGTCCTAAATTTTTTGGTTTTATGGAACATAGTGTTTTTGTAGAAATGATTTCGTGTGTCTCTTTTCAGGTTCGACGTGCCATTAGATGTTGGCACATCTATGGGTGCACTAGGTGCACACATGGACGCGCCCTAAAATATAGATGGTTCTTTGAATTGGTATTTTTCTTAAAACCTCGGTTTTCTAAGCAGTTCTTGTTTTCTAAATGTTGTGGGTCTCCTCATGCGACTCTTTAAATTGGTTTGAAAAAAAATCCATGAGTATATGCCAGTTTGGCTTTTGGTGTATATTTTGTTGAGTGCGTGGTGTAAGGCATCGTTTAGTTTTTTTTTACAAAATTTTACATTGTATCACTAAATACTTTTTGGTAATTATTTAAAACTTAGAAGCTAAAGGCCCATTTGGTTTTTTAAATACAAAAGTGGTGTCTAGATTTGTTTTAAAAGAGCTTGTGCAATATTTTCATAAAGGCATTTGATTATGTAATACTAAAGGCCCGATTGAAAACTAAAAGTATTTTATAAAGTTTTTTTAATAACCAAATGATGTGACAGCCCGATTTTCACTTTGTATGTTTGAAATGTATGCATATATATATATATATATATATATATAAGTATATGGGGTGATCCTATCTAGGGTAACCCTTTATGGGTGAATGCATAGGCAGCATCTGTGTTTGGGGTAGGCAAGTGCGGTGATGACATGGTAAGGTGAGTCACACGTGCGAGGGCCTCCTACTTACACAATATGATTATTATACCACCATGGGTTCCTAGGAATATTTTAGTTGATCGAGTGATGGTTTCTTACTAACCCCGATTATATGGGTTAGTACCCACTGGTAGGTATACATGCCAGATAGGGAGTGCTACAGATTTCTTTTACCACGAGGGTGATTAGTTGGTTATAGACTATGGGGCTTCAACATATGCCGGTAGGTGGTTCTGAACTGAGTAAGTCCAGGAGTCTTCTAGGGATGTTTAGGATCACCCATGGTTACTTAATTATTTACATTTCTTGTCTACTTTCAGATATACTTGTTAGTTTATTCCCTCCTTATACTGTTGACCTGTTTTATGTTAGCACAACCTTGGTCTTTCTATCTCAGTTTTGTTTATAAAATGAAAAATGGTTTTGGGAATATTTTGTAGCATGTTTTGGGTTTACTTTAAATGGGAAAAATATGTTACTTATTTTAAAATGTGAAAAACCACTTTCATACTTGTATTTAAAACTTGTGTTTATGGACTGCTTTCAAAAATAGAACTTTTGGATTCATTAGTTTATTCCTAGAATCCTACTGAGTAACTCAGTGCTCACGCCTATTATATATTTCCAGTAGTAGGTTTAGTTTCTTGTTCAGGTTCCTGGTTAAGCTACACAATAATGGAGTAGACTTGGTTTTCAGTTGGGTGGTGACCAGAAAGGTCACAAGGAGGTATGTACAGTTTATTTTCATTCCACTGCTAGTTTTATTTTCTTATTGTCAATCTTTATTTTTTAATATATTTTCATATTATTACAAATCATTCCCAATGGTTAGATTTTGATGTTGACCATAGTTTCCAGCCCGTGGGGATTGGGAATGCCCCTCGGGACATGCTGCGGGTGGGGTCGGGTGACCGGTTTAGGGTTGACCCAGACTGGTTCGTGACAAACACTCAATAGGACACCCCAAAACCTCAAAGGAATACCACAAAAATATACCACAAAGAATATACCACAAATAAGATATTATAAAGAAGAAACCAGAAAGAAGATACCACAATGAAGATACCACAAAGGAATACATTGTCATCTCACACTGGTATAAGTCTATAGTATGCATAATAAGATTATCAAATGTAATTCCTAAAACACCCAATCTTTATAAGACACCCTATCTCGATAAGACAACCTTTATCAATAATACACCCTATCTCGATAAGCCACTCAGTCTCGATATAACACACAGTCTCGATAAGGCACCCAATCTCGATAAGACACTCACTCTCAATAAGAGACCCAATATCGATAAGACACTATGTCTCGCTAAGACACTCAATCTCTCTAAGACACTCAATCTCTCTATGACACTAAGTCACACTAAGGCACACATTCTTGATAAGTCACGTAGTCTCAAGTCACATCCAGCCACAAGATTCCATACGTATCATGATAGTTCTGAGAGAACCTACTCCTCAAGCCATTAAGTCATATGAATACTTCCAAAAAAACTCACATAGTATATCTCAAAAGGATTGTCTCATTACGAGGGTCCCAACACTGCAAATAGTTCATCAAACATACACATAGTTTGAAATATATGGGCATTTGAAGTTTAGAAGGGGGTCCATTGGCTTGTGGACCGACCATAGCAATCGACCCCCCAATCTGACCGCCCCATGGCAGGTCAAGCTTCCATAGCCATAAACGGCGATCGAGCTTTTGTGGCCGTGTGATAGCTCCTTCGACCGTGGATCACAGTCGACCGTTGCCCGGACTGGCCACCTGGGTCCGACCCAGTTCACTAGGTCGACCTGTCCCACTGGGCCCGATCCACTTCACCATCCCGGCCCACTCAGGTCAGCCTGATCCGCTTGCCCGAGGCTCATCCTAACGTGTACCACCAGTTAATCCAGCCCACTATTCTGGTGCACCACATCTATCCTACTCCACTCCATCTTGGCCTGCTAGCCCAATGCGTTGTGCTGCCTCCATGTCCCCTGTTCCCACGTGCTCCACAACCGTAACTTGCAACTCCACTAGCCTAAAGCTCCCATGCTATTGCCCTACTGAATCCTATGGCCACCACACCACATGGCTCTACCTTCTGCATCCTCTCTAGCCTCCAAATTTACCACAGTTGTAGATACCTCAGGTTTCCACCTCCGGTCACCACTGACCACCTCCTCCGCACATCGCCGCCTCACCGCCGCCTCACCTCACTAGACCGCCACACCGGACTCGCACCATTGGTCACTTCCATAGACCACCAGGCCACCTCTGGTGTCCAGATTTTGAAACGGTTGTATATCTAGGCTTCTCGGGTCTCAATCTACATAGATCCAACCTCTAATGTTAAATCACATCGAATTAGGGGGTCAGATGATACTTAGAACCACCCGGTAATGTCGAGTCATGGCTATGGGGTCCAATGATGATGAATGTAAAGAATAGAGGGAGATAATCACAGAAGAGAAGGTTTTAACATCATTGGACAAACATTCTTGGTCAGCAATTAGGATTGGGGAGTTTGAGTTTGAAATCCAAGACAAAAATTCATGATAACTCGCAACAAAATCTCTCCCACAACAACAATCGAACTGCGAATCAATTTGTTTATGGATTGAACCGTGTTCATCGTGGAAATTTATAAATGGGAAAATAAACCATGAAACAACCACCCAACCACAAATTGGATTAGGTATAGATGAAGGATCATTTTTGTTATTGTTAGTGAAGTTCCTTTAAATCTGAGTGCGTTGTTGATCGTTGATCCACGATACACTGGTGTTCATTAGAGAGATCTATATCTCCTTGACTTAGAGGAATTTTAGGGTTATCTCATAACCCAGAATTCTTGAAAAATTCATATTAAAAGAAAAACCAATGTTGCATAAAAAATAACCTTTTAATTAAATTATTAATGAAGTTTACATCCTTTTCAAGTTTTTCAACTGAAGACCTACTCCAACAAAAGTTAAGTCACACCTTGGATAAACCTACTATTTTGAACTAAATGGTGTCCTCATATTTTGGATCTGAGCACCCATTTAATAGTTATTCCACTTTTTTCAGGAAAACTGCTCACATGATGTATTAAAAAATGAAAAAAAAGAATTTTTTCGGGCACACCGAGCCTCGGAATCACATGCCATCTCAGTGAATGGTCTTATAATTTCCCCAATTAATTTATAAAAATAAAACTAGAAAAAAAAAGATTCATTATAGTTCATAATAGTTAATTGGTTTCACCATATGTTGAAACCCATGAATTAATTTTTAGGCATTTTAATTCATCAAGGGATAAAATATTGGTATTAAATACACATAATAAATTGCTAATAGGATGTTTTTAAGACCATATTTTTAAGGAGTCAACTAAAAATCTAGATTTAATATCAGAACGACTTTGATGGATAGTCAGAGCACTAAGTGTGCATGTACTATCCTATAATGTTTATGTAATTTATGTTTATACATTCTATATAAATGAACATGATGAACACATTAGCATAAAAAATTGTGGAGTTACACTTTTGGATGAATCGATACATGTATATGATACCAATAACATAAATCTAATTCATGAGAATATGTCACACTTTGACATCATCAATCAAATATGGGCATTGGATTATAAAATATTCTAGGTGCCATTTTTTCAATGCAAGTGGGTTAATAATAGGAGTGAATTTAAAATAGATTCATTAGGATGCATGAAAGTGGATTTTAGAAAGGAAGGGTATAAAGATAAACCATTTATAATTATATCATAGATAGTACCATTATTTTATGCTCTAGATCCTGTAAACTGAAAGTGGTCAATTATTCTATTACCGACCAAAATCATTGAAGGGTCAGATGTCAATTCAACTAAGGATGACCCTTTCATTAGTACATCACAATCATTTCGCAGTGGTCCCAATGTATATGAGGTATTGTATGTTAGAGGATACCACAATGAGGGGATTTTGATACTCGATAGAGGGGTCAAATCCCTTCAACCTTAAAAAAATGAGAGTTTAATAATCAGGATATTTTTTTGAAATATATATTGTGTTACCACATATTATTATCTATACACTGCTATATTTACATAATCTAAATTAAATGTTTAACCACTTCAATAGATAATGAATTCTGCACATACATATTCTCCCAATCCCGAGGAACAATAGGTTTGTCCACATACTAATTCTCCCAATGTAGAGGAACAACTAGCTTCTGCACATGCCGATGATACCAATCTAGAGGAACAACATATTGATGATGTTAAAGCTAAGGAAATGGTGGATTGTGAATAAATTTTGTCCCAAAAAAACTAGATCACCATAGCGTGACATTGTTCATAAAAAATATTAATGTGAGAAACAAATGCATCAAATTCATGGTTGGATGGAATACATGTGACTAGCCTTTTAACCCCAAAATTCCAGGTTCATCAGTTACATTAGGCACACCACTAAAATGTTCATTCTAATTGATGTAGATTCATATCACAATGTTGTGCTAGTGCTTAAGATACTAATTTGGGAAGATATTAAGGTAACATTATGATATACATTATTTATTTTACATAAAAAACAAAATAATGAAATGTTGATTTACTATTCATTATCCATTATAGATTGCAATTATAGTTGATGAATCCTGAATGAATTTTTTATTAATACTCACAAGAAAGGTTCATAGAGGCTTTCAGATAATTCTTATAATGTATCATCTCAAAGTTGCTAAAGGTAAAATAAACCCGCACCCACCATTGATGTATGCATACCTGATAAACCAATGATCATGATATGTGTTTATTGGTCATCTTGAGGAGACATTTTTTCTAATACATTATGACAGGTAATACATTTCTTGAAAATATTTTTATTAATCACTATAATTAAGAATTTTTAATTTATGAAACATTAGCTAAGTGATAAAAATAAGCAATTTGTAGAAAAACCATTGTACCCCTACTGTAAAGAAAATATGGTGTACACTTCACTTGCAAAAATGGTATGTATTTGAAATATATAGTAATTATTTTATGTGACTTGAAACAGCAAAAAAATTATGTTCCTTTGTTTATATACAAATTGATGAATAAAAATACAAAGTCAATTTCATCCCACATCATGTTCTGTGGAAAGATACATGTGTAAATAAAGATGAGATACTAATAGATGAAAACATACAAAAAGTTTAGGAAGCATGTGTAAGCATGACATAATAATTATTTTACTTTAAATTGATATTATATAAGAATGATTACTTATTTTTGTATATTTTTTATCTAACTTAGACATAAGAATCATCATCAGCTATTCTTGATGAACAACTACTATCAGTGGCCTTGAAGCGGCTATAACAGAATGACCAAGTCAGAGGTCCGGGTTTTGGTGTGTCACCCCAGACATATTTTGAGAAAAGAAATGAACATAGAGATACAGATAAGAAAATAGAAGATTTTGATGCAGAGTTATCTACTCTAGAAGAAAAACTTAATTAGCATTCAGAGTTATTATAAAATGTTGTGGGAAGGAATTAGAGAGAAGAAACAACTCAACAACAACCACTATATGAAAATCCCCCCAACTCCCACCAGCTTTGAGTTGAAGCCTTCCCCTAAACAGGATTATTTAGAAGAGGTAATAAATATTTTCATAATTGTTTTTGTGAAATGTGAATTAGGAATACATTTATACATTTCCTATACAAATATTATATAGGGTGAAAATTATTGTTATTTATATCTATTAACACCCATACATCGCCTTTTTGTGTGGGGTAAAGTGTACAATATCCAAGGAAACAGTCTACACAATAAATAACTTCCAATAGGTGTCATGACTAATCCCTTGGGGCCCATGTCATGACTACCCTAAGACCACCTTCCATAATAAAGGGGCTAGAAACTAGCACTGGAAAGTTGTATCCCTTAAATGGGAAGACATTACCTTTTTAACCTGTACAGACACACAGTCCAAGAACACAACAGGAAGAAACCACATGGACTAGAATGCAATAATATGCAACCACAAAGTAAACTGTTGTAGTAAAAGAGTGCTAAAAGTAAAAATGGGATGGAATACAAGACCAACTGTAAAAGTACAAGAACGACTGGAAGTACAATACAACTGAAAGAAAAAGGAAAAAAACTACTGGGTCACCCTCTGAGGTTCCTACCTATAGGGTAGGTACAAATTTCCTCCTCAACACTCCACGTCTATTAGTCTCCTCCGCGTTACGTCACACCGAATGTTCCACCTATGAGCACTATCCAGTCCAAGCTTCCACAGCCTCAATCAATGTTATACGTCATCTGCAATAGACACGACAAGGTGCAGGGGAAGCCCATGTAGGGGTGAGTTTAACGAAACTCAATAGGGACCCCATGACCCCCGTAGGTCTCCTAGAGTTCCAAAAAGGAAAAACCACAAAGGAATACATCAACTCTACATAGGTATATTCCCATACATATACCTATGTTATCAAGATATACTCATCTCATACACAAGGGAAGGACACCACATAGGTAACACCATGAAGGAAGAAATACCACACATGTAACACCACGAAGATAACACCATGAAGGTAACTCCACGAAGGTAGAAGTACCACACAGGTAACACCCCAAAGATAGAAGTACCACACCGGTAATACCATGAAGACAATACCACAAAGGAAGAAGTAACACACAAGTAACACCATGAAGATAGAAGTACCACACAGGTAACACCACGAAGATTGAAGTTCCACAGAGGTAACACCAGGAAGATAGAAGTACCACACAGGTAACACCATGAAGATAGAAGTACCACAAAGGTAACACCACGAAGATGATAACACAAAGGTATAATTACCACACAGGTAACACTAGGAAGATAGAAGAACCACACAGGTAACACCACAAAGATAGAAGTACCCCATAGGTAACACCACAAAGATAGAATTACCACATAGGTAACACCATAAAGATTGAAGTACCACACAGGTAAAAGACTTAGCTCATGATTAGGTATAACTTAAGTACATAAGTACAGATGATTAGTCATAAACTAGATCATATTATTCTGTTAAGAAGCACTATTGATGACCCACACAGGATTGATTGGTAACTAACCCCTGCGGACCCACACATGATCGATAGGTAACTTACCCTCGCTGACCCACATAGGATCTGACCCACACAGGATCGGTATGCGCAGACCCATATAGGATCGCTGAGCACAGACCCACATAGGATATGATCCACACAGGATCTATAGATGTTGACCCACATAGGATCGATGTTCTTTCTTCATGTTGGATCCTGTCATAGGTTTCCTCGCACCCGGTGCGCTCGAGTTCCGTAGAATCTTCCCCTCGAGATATTGGTCATACCTAGACCACCACTAAGCTCCACAAAGGAGTAAACCAAATGACAACCATGTTGTAAGGGTTCTAACGTGACAAACAGCACATCAATCAGATGCCCGGTCTGTGAGTTATAAGCGTTTTAGCTCTGAGGGTCCAGTTGGATTCGTGTTCAATCCAACCTGTTTGTACTCCAACTTTCTCCAAAACTCAAGTGTAGTATACCAAAAGGATTGTCTCGATCCAAGGATCCCAACTCTGCAGACGGTTCATCAAACAAACGTCTGGTTTTCAAGATATGTCCCTTTAAGTGTTTCTGGGACCAATTGGGGCCGGGTCTGGTCCAGCCCGGTCGGACCGAACCGGGCCGAATCAGTCTAGGCAGGGCCGGGGTGGACTCGGCCTGCTAGGCCGATGTCTAGTCAGTCCCGCAAGAGGGGAGTCCCGACTAGAATAGGGCAGCCCGTAGGGGGGGGGGGGTTACAAGGGCAGTCTGCAAGAGGGCGACCCAGCCCGAGTGGGGTGGCGGCCCGCTAGGGCAGTGGCCCGGTCCGGGGAAATGAACCGCTGGGGCAGCGGCTTGCATGGCCAGTGGCCCGGTCTGAGGGTGGCGGCCCGGTCTGAGGGCGGCGACCCGGTCTGAGGGTGGCGGCCCGCTCTAAGGGTGACAACCCGCTCTGAGGGCGGCAGCCCAGTCCACGTGGGGCGGTGGCCCGGTTCAGGGTGACAGGCCGCATGGGCAGCGGCCTGGTTTGAGGATGGTGGCCCCCTCTAAGAGTGGAAACCCAGACCTAGGGTGGCGTCCCGGTGTGAGGATGACAACCCGGTGCAGGGGCGACAGCCCGGTCTGAGGGCAGCGGCCCAACCGATGGCGGAGGCCTGATGTGAGGGGGGCGGCCCGCTCTGAGGGTGGTCACTCGGTCCGAGGGTGGTGCCCTGGTGTGAGGGCAACGACCTAGCTCGATGACGGTGGCCCACTCTGAGGACGGTGGCCCGGTTCGGTTCGACGCGGGGGGTGTAACCCCCCGGTCACCCGGATTTCTGAACGGCCCAGAGGTCGTTCTGTTGGTGAGGCGGCAACGCCGTGTGGGCACCGTTTGGTCACCAGGGAACCCGCCAGAGGCAGATTCAGCCTCTGTTGTGGCTTCGTCCATGGCTTCCATTTGTCAGCGGTGTGGCGGTCACACCGTCTTCCTTCCTACGACTGGTGATCGCACCGGCCACCTCCTCCGTTCACCGCAACTAACGAGCCACGACCCTCATCTTGCGGCATGCATCGACGTGCTCACGTTCTTCCAAGGTGGCGTAAGGAGAACAAGATAGTGGATGGTTTGGGATAGGTTCGTTAGGCCTGCACCCTCCGCGTTAGCTCGCAATATGGAGGATATTAAGGGAGTTCAATAAATAGTTGTATTGAACACAAGATTAACCCCACAAGATTCCTTTCAATAACCTCCTACAAAGACGAATGAATTGCGGGTCAACCCATTAGTCAGTTGACCCGAATTCTTCATGTTATTCAAGAACATAGAAAAGGAAAATCATTTGAATGCATGAAGGAATTAAACCCCCTACCTGGTAGAGACGTCCGCTGATGACGGTTGATGGAACCTCCTTCATTGTTGTTGTCGGTTCGTGACTTGGTGGCGCTCGTCATTGCTCGTTGGAACCAGTATCATCTTACTAGTGGTTGGAATCGCGGTACTTTTCTAGGGCTTCGCCGCTTGGTGAATCCATGCCAACACCCCTCCCCGAGCTCCATATAAATAGAAGAGGAGCAGGAGGGTGCAACACTCAGGGAATTAATGAGGTTCATTTAATTAATGAACCTCCCGAATTCCCAACGGTACAGTTACAAGAAAAGAAGAATCAAGACATTTATTGGCTTGACATGTCACTGGTGCCACCAGTGTCATCCGTCTGTTGGTGGAAAGAAATAAAATAAAATAACAAAACATGTTATTTTCTTAATCTTTCAAAAGTCTAACAAAATAACCTTTTCACCCGACCAACTACGATCTAATTTATGCCTCTCTTAAGCGAATCCTAGTGCTATAGATTCAACTATGCCGTCATATTTTTAATCTGAGCAATGGTAAAAAAGTTAGAAAAAGCTGTTCACGCGTTTACTGAACGTACCCAAAAAAAAGTTCATAAAATTATTAATAGTCACCCTTGACCCGCACCGGTTGAGGTTAGGCTCTGCCTAAGTGAAACATAGCCCAACGAACCCAATTATACTATTATATTTTCAATCCGAGTTACTGTATAGAAGTTATGGATTTTATAATAAAATAATTATCACTTAATTATTTTATTTACAACCAAAAACTAACTTTCACTGGTGGCCCGCACCGGACAATGTTAGTATCTACCTAAAGAGAGAATACCCTCACGAGTTCAGCAGTGGTCTCAGATTTTTAATCTGAGTTTCCATTCATGAGTTATAAGCATTTGAAAAATAAAATAATTTTATTTAATTATTTTATTTATGGTTATGCCATTTTCGGGTTATCTCAAAGGAGGCCTGCACCGACTAAATTTAAGTCACGCCTAGTGTAAACCGACCATCCCGAGCACAACCGTGCCCTCATATTTTTGATCCAAGTAACTGTTTAAGATTTATTCCAATTTTTCATGAAAACTACTTATGTGCACTAATTAAATCTTAAAAAAACTTCGACAGATCATTCTGGGCACTCTGGGCCTTGGAATCACGCGCCATCATATTTCACAGTCTTGAAATAATTCCATATAAAAAAATATGGAATCTCTAGGACATTACATTCTCCCCACCTTAGGGATTTATGTCCCTGAAAGCCACAACATAGACTAAGGAAACAAATGGGGGTACTAAGCACGGATCTGAGCCTCCCACTCCCATGTGCTCTCCTGGAGGTTCCTGTTCTACCAGCGAATACACACCAGAGGTATCGACCACCCACGAAGGACCCACTCCTGTCAATCCTCAATCTCTATAGAAACCTCTGTAAACGTCACCCCATCATCTAAGTTCAGCTCGCCATAGTCGATGAATTGAGAAGGGTCATGCACGTATCTCCTCAGTTGGGATACATGGAAGACTTTGTGCACCCACTCCAACTGTGGTGGTAGTGCCAAGAGGTATGACACCTCACCAATCCTCCGATGTATCATAAATGTTATGATAAACCTTGGTGATAACTTTCCACATCATCCAAATCTCCGTAGTCCCCGTCGAGGGGATACTTTCAAGAAAACATGGTCCCCCCTCCTGTAACACCAACAGTCTCTGTCTCTTATCGGCATAAGACTTCTGGTAGCTCTGTACTGTCTTCATTTACTGACAAGTGAGACATTATGATACAAACTCTGCCACTTCTTTCTTCATCCCTGGCCACTAGGGCTGACGTCGAAGGTCTTGGTACATCTTTGACACTCCTAGATATACTGCTAGAGGGGACGTATAGAACTCCCTCAACACTTCCCCCCCCCCCCCCCCGTAGCGCCAACGGTCCCACAGTACATCCTCTAAAGAGGATGACGTGCTCCCCACCTTTAAAAAATCCATCAGGTGCATGTCCTGTAGATATCTGAGCACGTCGAGCATCGAAATGAGTGTCCCCAAGATGCGCCTCCCTGACTCGCTGAAGGAGTGGGGGAGTGACTGTCAGAGACTGAAGACAAGCTGCTCCATCTCGATCCACGTAGGATATCTGCAAAGCGGCTAGCTGCTCCATCGCCTCACTCATCAAATGTATACCCGATCTTCTTTTGAGAGCATCTAATACTATGTTCCCCTTCCCATGAGTATAGACTATCTCAAAGTCATAGTCCTGGAGGAAATCTATCCATCGCCACTATCTCAGGTTCTGGTATTTCTGAGAGAAGATATACCCGAGACTCTTGTGATCAGAGTAGACTATAAAATGTCCGTCCATCAAGTAGTGTCACCACATCTTTAGTGCAAAAACCACTACTACTAACTACAGGTCATGGGTAGCATATTTCTACTCGTCATTCTCTATCTCAGATCTTGAAAGCTCTACTGACACTT
This sequence comes from Viscum album, assembly GCA_963277665.1. NCBI lineage: Eukaryota > Viridiplantae > Streptophyta > Magnoliopsida > Santalales > Viscaceae > Viscum > Viscum album. The sequence goes on from OY728126.1 coordinate 1,039,457,637, forward strand.
CTCCATCCATTGGAAAGCCCCCCCCTTTTCTGTCAAAACTGACATGGGTGATGCTACCCTGGAGAAGTTTGGTCCAAAACTCTGGTAGTACCCAGCCAAAATAGAATTCCCCCCCCCCCTTCAATGAGGTAAACCTAGAAACATCTTTTGAAAGGATTTCCCACACACTTTTCCACTTCTGTTGGGAACTGAAAACTCAAAACTCCAGCTACCACGAGGGTAGGGATGGCCGACTCAAGAGTGATCGGCTACACCCTCCTTTTCATGAGTTTTTCCTGTGCTTCTTGGGTTTCCTTTTTTTTCCAACCAAGGAAAATCCCATTACAACATTGTAGGTAAACCACAACCTTTTTTCCTAATACAGTCAATATGAGAATGAACTGTGGATATCTAGTCCATACCCAAACTAACGTCGTATGGCCTCGACGCTGCCACCAAGAGGTTCCAACCGAAAATCTTGCCTCAAAGGTCAGATCACACCATCAGCATAAGTGTGATTATCGAGTCTCTTCCCAAAGTTATCTACAGACATGAGGGTCAAGTCAAAGACTTAACCGAAAACTCTAGGTCTTGGACCAGATTTGTGGATGGATGGAATGATTGGTACTTATGTCTATTAATAAGATGGCTAGTAGCAGACACATACCGTTAATCGAATCATTCCTAGAGACCTTGGGTCACACTCCTTGACCTTATGTAGCTACTCCCTTCCCCTATCCTCTATCTTCTTGAGCTTGGTGGGGACCACAAGGGGGGTGGTTGTAACATGTCGAAATTTACACCACCTCATGCCGCTCTCCTAGCTCTTCTTCCATATCTTCAACCCTACAAATTCATCTGTCCCTAACACTTCTTCTTCTGAAAATATTTTTACATGCCCAAGTCTCTTAGACTAGTGTCGGTTTCCTACTTTCCCACTACTAATATTCACTGGATGTATCTGATCATCCAAAGAACATTCAACCACAAAGTTTCTCTCTAGCACCCTGACATAGGTAGGAATGCATAGAGGAATAGTGTTGGCTCGGACGTCCTTAAACACACCATGCTTGGAAGTCCAAGCCCCGAAGCACTGATCATATCGTATTCATCGAGTACCAGGAATGGTTGGTACACATCGATGAATACTCAGCTACCAACATGTTGTCCTTCCAAAGCTGTAGAATCTCTAGAGAACTCTCAATAACCTCCTCAAGCCAGTCCTCAGCCACCTGTGAGTCAGGATTTCCTCGGAACCTGAGGGGAATCTGATTCTACAACTCGTGTAAGACACAAATCCTAAATTTTTCATCTATAGGTACCATCGGTTATAACTATTTCCCAATAGGTGGTGGTGCTACTGGTACACAACCCAAAAGTGCCAATGCAGTAACAGGGCCTTGCACTGGATCCTCATCGTTTAGTGGGCCGTCATCATGTACTCTCTCAATAAACTTGGGTGGCTGTCTTTGTGGTGGCATCCTGATAAGGAACAGGTGCTCCATGGTCACTTTGTTATACCTGGTGAGCTGACTCCAATGAAATCAAAAGAACAACTTTTTAAAAACACACCCAATCATTTTTTTTGTGTGCTGAGTTGGAAATTAGAATTCAAGGTCCTAGTGTATGGATACATCGGCCAACTCACCAACACTGGACTCCCTGAACTGAAAACCACACTCATAACACTTAACACTATTGCTTCACAGAAAAGATCAAAGTCCTAGTTGTTTGGTAGAACCGAACTCCTCTGATACCACTTTGTCACGACCCGTCCCTCGGGGCCCATGTCATGACTACCCCAAGCCCGCCTTCCATAGGCTAGGGGATGGAGACTAGCACCATAAAGGCATATCCCGTAAATGGAAAGGCATTACCTTTTTAACCTATATAGACACACAGTCCAAGAACACAACAGGAAGCGACCACATAGACTAGAATGCAATAAGATGCAACCAAAAAGTAAAATGATGTAGTAAAAGAGTGTTGAAAGTAAAAAAGGGGACGGAATACAAGCCCAAGTGTAAAAGTACAAGTACGACTGGAAGTACAATACAACTGAAAGAAACAAAAAACAGATACTGGGTCGTCCTTCGAGGTTCTTACCTATAGGGTAGGTACAGATCGCCTCCTTAGCACCCCACATATGTCAGTCTCCTCAGCATCACGTCATGTCAATTGATCCACCTCCGAGCACCGTCCAGTCCAAGCTCCCTCATCCTCGATCAATGTTGTATGTCATCTGCACCAGGCACGATGAGGTGCGGGTGGAGCCCATGCATGGGCGAGTATAACGATAATCAGTAGGGACCCCAAGACCCCCGTAAGTCTCCTAGAGTTTCACAAATGAAAAACCACAAAGCAATACATCAACTCTACATAGGTATATTCCCATACATATACCTAAGTTATCAAGATATACTCATATCATACATGAGGGAAGGACACCGCATAGATAACACCATGAAGGTAGAAGTACCACAAAGGTAGCACCACAAAGATAACTCCATGAATGTAGAAGTACCACATGGGTAACACCATAAATATAGTAGTACCACACATGTAACACCACGAAGACAATACCACAAAGGCAGAAGCACCACACAGGTAACACCATCAAGATAGAAGTACCACACAGGTAACACCACAAAGATAGAAGTACCACATAGGTAACACCACGAAGTTAGAAGTAACACACAGGTAACACCACAAAGATAGAAGTACCATACAGGTAACACCACGAAGATGATACCACAAAGGTAGAAGTACCACATAGGTAACACCACGAATCTATAAGTACAACATAGGTAACACCACAAATATAGAAGTACCAAATAGGTAACACCACAATGATAGAAGTACCACACATGTAACACCATGAAGATTGAAGTACCACCCATGTAAAAGACTTAGCTCATGATTAGGTATAACTTAAGTATAGAAGTATAGATGATTAGTCGTAAACTAGATCATCTTATTCTGTTTAGAAGCACTACTGCTGACCCACACAGGATCGATAGGTAACTAACCTCTACTGGCCCACACATGATCAATAAGTAACTGACCCCCACTGACCCACACAGGATCTAACCCACACAGGATCAGTGTGTGTTGAACCATACAGGATTGTTGAGCGTTGACCCACATAGGATCCAAGCCATATAGGATCGATAGATGTTGACCCACATAGGATCGATGTTCTTTCTTCATGTTGCAGCCTGCCATAGGTTTCCTCGCACCCAGAGCACTCTAGTTCCATAGAATCAGACCCTAGAGATATTGGTTGTACCTTGACCTCCACTAAGCTCCATAAAGGAGTAACCCAAAGGGACGACACTTCAATCGGATGCTTGGTCTGTGAGTTATAAGCATTTTAGCTCCGAGGGCCCCGGTTGGATTCAAGTTCGATCCAACCTGTCCATACTCCGACATCCTCCAAAACTCAAGTGGAGTATACCAAAATGAAAATCTCAATCCAAGGATCCCAACGCTGTAGATGGTTTGTTAAACAGACATATAGTTCTCAAGATATGCCCCTTTAAGTGTTTTTGGGTCCGATGGGGCCCAGGTCCGGTCTGACCCGGTTGGACCAACCCGACCCGACTTAGTCTGGGCTGGGCGAGGGTGGGATCAGCCCGCTGGTCCGATGTCTAGTCTGGCCCACAAGAAGGGAGGCCTACAATTGCAGCATAGCCAGAATAGGGTGTCCTGCAAGGGGGGGCGGCCCGGCCAGAAGAGGGTGGCTCGACCCGAGTGGGACGACAGCTCGCTGGTGTGGTGGCCCACATGGGCAATAGCCCAGTCCAAGGGCGACAACCCACTCCTAGGGCGGCGGCCCAATCCGCGCTAGGCGGCGGCCCAGTAAGGGGCGACGATCCGCCTGGGCAGCAGCCCGGTCTGAGGGCATTGACCCACTCCGAGGGCGGCGACCCACTCCGAGGGTGGCGGCCCAGTCTGAGGGTGGTGACCTGGTGTGAGGGCAAAGACCTGACTCGAGGGTGGAGACCCACTACAAGTGCCACAACTCACTCCAAGGGCGGCGACCCGGTGTGAGGGTAGCGACCCGGTGCGAGGGTAGCGACCCTGCTCGAGGGCGACAGCCCACTCCGAGGGCGACGACCCGGTTCGGTACGACGCGGGGGGGGGGGGTGTAACACCCCAGTCACCTGGATTCCCAAACAGCCCGAGGCCTTTTGGTTGGCGAGACGAGGGCTCATGTGGGCACCGCTCAGTCACCGCAGACCCACCGGAGGCAGGTTCGGCCTCCGCCGTGGCTTTGGTCGCGACTTATGTTCATCGGCGGCACAAGGGTCACACAACCTTCCTTCTTACGGTTGGACTTCAGGCTGTCCACCTCCTCTGTTCGCTGTGGCTGACAAGCTGTGACCCTCCTCTTGTGGCGTGCATCAACGTGCTCACGATCTTCCGAGGTGGCGCAAGGAAATCAAGATAGCGGAGGGTTTAGGCTGGGTTCGTTAGGCCCGCAGCCTCTGCGTTAGCTCACAATATGGAGGATATTAAGGGAGTTCAATAAACAGTTGTATTGAACACAATATTAACCCCACAAGATTCCCCGCAATAACCTCCCGTAAAGACTAATGAATCACTGGTCAACTCATTAGTCGGTTGACCCGCGTTCTTCATGTTATTCAAGAACAGAGAAGTGGAAAATCATTTGAATGCATAAATTAAATAAACCCCTTACCTGGAAGTGACGTCTGCTGACGATGGTCGACAGAACCTCCTTCATCGTTGTCATCGGTTTGTGACTCGGTGGGCTCGTCACCACTCATTGGAACTAGTCTCATCCTCTTGGTGGTTGGCGTCGCGATAATTTTCTAGGGTTTTATCGCTTGGTGAATCCATACCAACACCCCTCCCCAAGCTCCATATAAATAGGATAGGAGAAGGAGTGTGCAACCCTCAGAGAATTAATGAGGTTAATTTAATTAATGAACCTCACGAATTCCCAATGGTGTAGTAACTGGAAAAGAAGAGTCAAGCCATTTATTGGCTTGACACATCACCGGTCCCGCCCGCACCATTCGTCTGTTGGAGGAAAGAAAGAAAATAAAATAACAAAACATGTTATATTATTAATCTTTCAAAAGTCTACAAAAATAACTTTTTCTCCCAACCTACTGCGATGAAATTTATGCCTCCTTTAAGGGAATCCCAGTGCTGCGGATTCAACAATGCCGTTGGATTTTTAATCCGAGCAACGGTTCAAAAGTTAGAAAATGCTGCTCACGCGTTTACTGAACGTACCTGAAAAAAAGTTCAGAAAATTATTAATAGTCACCTTTGACCCATGCCGGTCGAGGTTAGGCTCTGCCTAAGAGAAACACACCCCAACGAACCCAACAGTACTCTCAGATTTCCAATCCAAGTTACCGTATAAAAGTTATGGATTTTACAATAAAATAATTGTCACTTAATTATTTTATTTACGGCCACAAACTAACTTTCACTAGTGACCCGTTCCAGCCAATGTTAGTATCTGCCTAGAGAGAGAATATCCTCACAAGTTCATCGGTGGTATCATATTTTTAATCCAAGTTACTGCTCATGAGTTATAATCATTTGAATAATAAAACAATTTTATTTAATTATTTTATTTTCTGTTATTCCATTTTCGGGTTTTCTCACAGGAGGCCTGTGTCGACCAAACTTAAGTTGTGCCTAGGGTAAACCCTCCATTTTGAGCACAACGGTACCCTCATATTTCTGATTCGAGTAACTATTTAAGAGTTATTCCACTTTTTTAGAAAAAATTCTTACGTGCGTGAATTAAATCTTAACAAAACTTCGACGAATCATTCCGGGCACTTCGAGCCTCGGAATTTCACACCATCAGATTTCACAGTCTTGAAATAATTCCATATAATTAAAAACATTATACATAATTTCTGGGACATTACAATAGGTCTTGTGACAGTAGGGATACACGTAGCTAATGAGCCGAGTGTCGAGCTACCTATTCGACTTGTTGATGTGACTATTCATATGGTCGAGAAAGCTATTGGAACTTTCATTACATTGCCATTAGACCTTGTAAAAATACATGTCAACAAGGAGGTATTCATTTCTAATTTATTTTATATGAAAGACCATTAACAATTAATGAAAAAATTCATGAAACTATGAATGTTATTACAGTCGAACAAAGGGGAGGGGTGAAGTGGAAGGTTGAATCAAAATGATATAAAGGATCAACCAACCGATCAAAAATATCTTCAGAAAGAACCTTTACCCCACCAATTGAACTTATAAATTTGGAAACATTAAATTTTCATGTTGATACAATGTTAAAAAATGGTGTTAAGACCATAATAGATTTTTAAGAACAGATGTATGGAGGGGCTATTACAGACTATATTGATCTTGAGAATGTAAATGAAATCCTCAAAACAGCCAAACGTGATGAAATTTATCAAATAAAACACTACATGCAATATTTTACAAATAAACTTCAATTTATAAATTTTATAGTATGTTTTAATGAAAATTATATTATGATAGGGTGGTATTTAAATATCATCAAAATAATGGAATTAGGCCAGATCATGATCAAAAAAATCCTACTAACTTATAAAAATAGATAAGTATTAGGGTATATATAATAAAATTCTACCATCAAAACAGATATAAAAAAATTACTTATTTTTTTCAATGTTTATGTACTGTCTAGAAAAAACTAATGGAAGGGATTATAGTTATTATGTTTTAAAATTTATGAAAGATATCGTATTCTATCAACAAACTGGAATCCCCAAAGAGGTATTTTCAATTATAATTTTAATTTCATTTGAAATATTTAATAATCCTTTATTTATTTATATTTTTCTAGTACTATGTGGAATTTCGACAATCCTCAAATTCAAAAGAGAAAATATATTTTTTTATAAATGAATAGGAAGAATACATGGTGTTAGATTGCATACATACATCATGAAGAGGTGAATTCCTATTACTTATTTAGTCAATTTTCTCATCATTTAATCTTTTTTTTGTTAATTTCCTTATCATTTTTATCTGATACTTATTATTTTAATTTTCATAAACATCATGAAGAAGGATGATACACTCATGATTCACTCCATACTATGATTATGCACTTAATGAGGATGATTCACTCATGACGATGTGCTTTTATTTTTATTCTTCAATGTATTCAATATTTTGGGTTATAAAAAAGAAATATTGTTAGATAACCATGAATGTTGAATGCGTTGAAGAATAAAAAGGCATGGTGTGATGTGTAGGAATCTACTGCAACTCAATCTGATACATGGTATGTCGAGTATGACTCAAAGTTTATGTCACTTATTTAAAATTGATATTTTAGTTAAAATAAACATTTCATACAAAAAATAGAAAACATATCCATATCATTTCGATACTTTAGTAAAATTATTCATAAGTCATTTGGGATGTGTAGGAAATTGATTCACAAGTCATTATAACTACTTATTTAGTTAATTTTTCTATTATTTTATCTATTATTTTTAAGTTAATTTACTTACCATTTTTATATGATACTTATTTAGTTTTTTTCATAGATATTTTTTTGAATTCATAGTTTTCATTAAAATATCTGTAATAAGATATAAAAGAGAGAATATGTTCCTTTATAATGGAAGAGGAAACCATTAGATTCCTTAAACTTGAAGTGAATCGTAAGGATGAATATACCAAGGGATTTTGAAATAGTTTAATGGAAAATTATGAATTCCCAAAATATCTTTCATGAACATTGTCTTGAACAATGTAAGAATCACTAATACCTCAATTAGCTGCACCTTAATCTAATATAAAATGATCCTAGTATGAATCAAAGTGTATGATTTTTGTTTATAATGTACATTTTAGTTCAAAACAAACATCACACACTCAAAACTAAGAAAAAACATTCATATTGTTTTGATACTTTATGAAAATTATCCATAATTCATTTGTGACATGTAAGAATCAACCTCATCTCAATCATATACATGACATGTCTAGTATGACTCAAAGTGTACATTTTCATTTTAAAATTGAAATTTTAGTTTAAAATACATATCACATAATCAAAATTTATAAAGAAACATTTTTTATTGTGTCGATACTTTAGGAGAATGATCTATAAATCATTTTTGATGTATAGGAATCAATTGTATCTCAATCTGATACATAATAATCCTAGTATGACTGAAAGTGTCTGTTATCAGTTAAAAATTTAAAATTTAGTTCAAGATGTATGTAACTCCCTAAAAACTAAGAAAACACACTTGTATTGCCATGATACTTGAGGAAAATGATTCATAAATTATTTTCTATGCGTAAAAATCAGTTTCACATCGAACCAACACACAATGTGACCAGTATGACTCAAAGTGCATGTTTTCAGTTTTAATTAAAATTTTAGTAAAAAATATATGTGGCATATTAAAAAATAAGAAAAAACATTCTAATTCTTTTTATACTTTACTATAACGATCCATAAGTCATTTTTGATGTCTACGAATTATCCACACATCAATCTGATGCATGGTATGGTCGATATGACTCCAAGTGTGTCTTTTTATTTGACATTGATATTTTAGTTCAAAAAAACTTGACATACTAAAAACTGATTAAAAACATTTGGATTGTTTTTATAATTTATTAAAATGATAAATAAGTCATTTTCGATGCATAGGAATCATCCACACCTTAATCTGATGCACTGTGTGACCAATATGGATCAAAGTGTGTATTTTTATTTAAAATTTAAATTTTAGTAAAAAACACACATCACATACTCAAAAATGAATAAACACATTTAAATTGTTTTGATACTTTAGGAAAATTATCCATAAGTCATTTTTGATGTATTGGAATTAGACTCATGGAAAAACGACATGTGATGTGACCGGTATGACTCTATGTGTGTTTTCAATTTAAAACAAAATTTTAGTAAAAAATACATGTGATGTACTCAAAAACCAATAAACTAGATTTGTATTGTATTGATAATTTAGGAGAACGATCCTTAAGTAATCTGTGGTGTGTAGGAATTGTCCACACTTCAATATAATGCAAGATGTTATTTGAATTTCTCCAAGTGAGCCTTTTTATTTAAAATTGAAATTTTATTTCAAAACCATATGTCATATACTCAAAAATAAAAAAAAAACATTCATATTTTTTTGATACTTTAAGAAAATTACCCATAAGACATTATTGATGTGTAGAAATCAGCTGTAACTCAATCTGATACATGACATTCTTGGTATGACTAAAAGTATCTGTTATCAACTTAAAATTGACAATTTAGTTCAAAAAATGTTTCAAATATTCAAAAATGAGAAAATACACTTAGGTTATATTAATACATTAAGAAAACGATTCATAAGTCATTTGTGATGTGTAAGAATCAATCTCAAATCAAATCAATATATCATGTGATCAGTATAACTCAAAGTGTGTGTTTTAGTTTAAATTTACATTTTATTAAAAAAGACACATGACATACCCAAAACTGATCAAACACATTTGGATTTTTTTATACTTTAGGACAATGATCCATAAGACATTTGTGGCATGTAGGAATCAGTCGCACGGTGTGAACGATAGGGATCAAAGTGTGTATTTTTATTTAAATTTTAAATTTTATTTCAGAACACACATAACATAATTAAAACTGATAAAATACATTTAGTTTGTTTTGATTTTTTAGAACAATGATCCATAAGTCATTTTTGATGTGTAGGAATTAGACAAACCTCAATCTGATACAAGGTGTGCCTGATATGACTCAAAGTGTCCATTATCAGTTTAAAATTAAAAATTTAGTTCAAAATGTGTATCACTCCCTAAAAACTAAGAAAAAATACATGGGGTTTATTAATACTTTTGGAAAATAATTCTTAAGTCATTGGTGATGTTTAGGAATTAGTCTCATATCAAACCAACACATGATGTGACCAATATGACTCAAAGCGTGTGTTTTCAGTTTAAATTGAAAATTTAGTAAAAAAGAAACATGGAATAATAAAAACCAATAAAATGCATTTGGATTGTCATGATACTTAAGGAAAATGATCCTTAAGTCATCCACACCTCAATCTGATTCAAGCCTCAATCTTATCCACACCTCAATCTGATTCACATTGCGACCAATGTGACTCTATATGTGGCTTTTTATTTAAAATTTACATTTTATTAATGTATTATTTTTTATTTATGTTTAATTTATTTATTTATAGTATTACTAACATAATAATTTTTTCCTTATATAGGTGGATTATTTTACTCAAGTTGAGTTGGTTTTTTTGGAAACTAATATCTTGATCGAGCTTTTTTGAGAGGTAGTAGGGTGCCAAACATAGTGAAACCATATATGTTTTTGAATGTTTGTGATAGTTCTTGTTAATGTAATTGTACAAAGAAATGTTTGAAATGTCTATAACTTAGTGTTTTTTTCTTGTATTTGTGATGTATTTTTTTTCAACTAAATTATGAATTTTCAATATACAAGTGTATTTGCTACAGTAGTGTGTTGTAATTTTAATAGCACATTACAGAAGTACGACCTTTATCAGTACTAACAAAGCCCTGATAAAAGTGGCCCACTTTTAATGATTCTTATATCAATAACACTTTTTAGCACTGGTAAAGGATTTTTATAGTGCTTATAAAAGTCACTTTTATAGTAGTTTCATGTGGGAAATAATATGGAATATAAGTGAAGTCGTGTATTTGATCAAGAAAGAAACTAAGAGAATAAGAGTGCTTCATGAACTGCTGATTACCCATGCCTCCAAAATCTTCAATATAGTGCCTATATTACAAAAAAATAAGGAATTATACATGTTAATGGGGTTTGAATACCATGGATAATTCATGCAATGATATTTTCATGAGAACCTCAACGTGAATAAGAAACATAGTTAAGGGGGGATTTCAAAAAATAATAATAAACAGTGAGGTGTGAGGTTTATTTCATGCATGAAACATGAAGTGAGCATGCATTAGGAGAATTAAATTAGGGAATACCATGAAACCTTTATATGTAAAAAAATTGAAATAATGTGTGTAGTTTATTTCATGGGAAAAACCAGATAAAAATTAAAGATTAAATATTTCTAGATTTTGTGTTGAGTTGGAAATAATATTTTCTATATATTTAGTGGATTAAGGAAGAATATAACCTGGAGTGTATTAAATATCTTCAAGTTGATCATTCATATTATATAGTAAGTCAGAGTAGAAGACACATCTTCAACTTATTGAATTGAATTAATGGGATAACTTGTATATAGTTTAAGGTGCTATTTTAGTGTCAGTTGAAGACCTACATTTTAAGAAAAAAATAATTTTATTGATGCATGGCACCTAGAGAACAAGTGTATTATTGTTTAAGAATTTTATTGGAAGAACCATTAAAGTACTAGTGGTACCAGTATAAACAATTCCATTGAAGAACTAATGTTACTAGCATAAACAACATCATATCCTGGAAATTAATGATACCTATATGATATTTTTGTGTGACTAAAACTACAATTGTAATCACTATAATTCAATAGTAATAATATAATCCAGGCCTCAATAGTAGTTGCACTACCACCAATCATGTGATATACAACACTGGATTTTATCTGTGCTAAACAGAAAGAGCTAATAAAAGTAGAACTTTTATTAGTACTAGGTAAAAGCGTTGATAAAGGTTACTTTTATCAGCACTAAAAAGGATGAATAAAGTGTACTATTTTGTAGTGTATTTTTTAGTGCTGATAAAGATTATGCTTTATCATCTCTTTTCCTAGCACTGATAAAATATTTATATAACTTTTAATAAAAAGATATTGTCAATATATATAAAATTATCTTATTTATATTCTAAAATTAATGTTTAATTGGATATATTAATTAAAAAATGTATATAATTAATATAAATATGATATATTAATATATATTTTAATAATTTAAACAATTATATAAATATTTTTAAATATGTAATATTAATATGTGATATTTGAAATTATATATTTATATCTATGTCTTTATATGGGATGTAAATACACGCATGTGTATGTGTATGTATAGGTCATGTATATATGTGTATTTATGGAATATTCTATACATATTTTTAATATCATTTCTCATTTAATCTATATATATTTTTTATTTTTGATATAATATTTTCGTAATTTATTCATTTTTTAAAATTTATACATATTTATTCACTAAGAATTATTTATAATATCTTTTAAATTTATATGATTAGTATTAATTAAATATGTTTGGAATTTATATGATTAATATTTTTTATTTATTTATTAAGTTTTAATATTTTTAATATGTTTGAAATTTGTATAGTTGATTCCTATTAATGCATTTTAATTTTAATATTTCTGTAGTCAATGTACTATTTATTTTTATGGATTTTTCTATTTATATAGTTAATAATATCTATTTATTCATTTTTATGTGTCTTTAATTAATGTATTTAATTTTTTAAATTGACTTTTTGAAATATTTTTTAAATTTATTCAATTTTATTTATTTATTTTTAAAATTCTTTTATTTAATATTATTTATTCATTTCTTATTATTTTCTTCATTTTTTGTACATGCTTACAATTTATGTAATTAATCTTAAAAATTTAATCTATTAAATAGTTTTGTTACCTATTAAATTTTATTTATTCATTTTTAATATTATTTCAATTAATATTATTTATTCATTTTTAATATTTGTTAATTTTTATATTTTTTGAATTTTATCATTCTCTAATATTTAGTTATTCATATTTGTTGACAATGTTTTAATATTTTAATTATGTTTTCATCTTCATTTTAATATATATCCAACTTTATTTTTTTAACAATTTTTATAATTAATAAAATTTATCCATTTTTTAATATTTTTGATGTCTCCTCCCTTTTAATTATTCAATTTCACTCATTTATAACAGTCATGCATTTAAGATTATATATTAATTAATAATGAAAAATATTTTTTTACCTTTTGTATTAGTTATTCATATTTAATATATATTCGTTAAATATTTTATTTTTTATTTTTTTATAAATGTTTATAAAAAACAATCTTTATCAACGATAAAAGAGAGATGATAAAATATATCTTTATCAACACTAAAAAAGTGCCAATAAAGATATGTTTTATCAACTCTTATTATTTTAGTGCTAATAAAACCCCCCTCAATCTTATAAATTCTTCCCTAACAAAACATTCTTCTTCATAACATTTAAGCTCTTGTGGAAGTCGAAATCTATTGTCGCTCCCCCTCGAACTTCTCAGATGAATCGATCCTTTGAAAACCTAAGGTATATGTTTATATATACTCCTCTTTAATTGATCTTACATCACTCGATCAACAAACTCATCACCTTCTCACAATTCAAGCTCCTCTTTAATTGATCTTCAAACTTTACCGACATTGATCTCCTTCAAAATATATTTATTTTCTTAGCAGGGTTGCAACACGAATGAGAACATCATGATGTGATCCAAACTCCATGATAAATTTGTTTCCACTATGGTAAAAAATTATTTGGCAGTGATGATTTGGGGAGAAAGGAAATAAAATGGAGTGATTAAAATCCATTTCCACGGTCTAGTGAGGTTATATTGGATGAAGATAAATCCTTTTGATAGAAACCTGGAGAAATTGGTTTCTTCTCTATTGAAGATTTCAAATCACCCCAAAATCCGGGTGATTTAGAAGGAAACAAATGAAACAGTGCTATTTTTTTCAAATTTCCTATAATACCCCTATTAATATTTTATTTTATTGAACCTATACCCTTATGTTACACCCAATTTATTTTAAAAATATTTTTTGTGTCATTTAATATAAATTTTTGATGCGTGGGTCTTTCTTTTCACTGTGTTTTTTCTCTTGGACTCAGTTTTATTCATTCCAATAACTATTAGATTTATTTATGTTATTATTTCGATCGTTTTCCCCAGTTTCCTTTTTTTGGTTCATCCCATTGAGAGAGACCCACAATTTTATTCATCAAACCCCAATTAAATTAAGGAGTTTCTTCAAATAATGGGTTCTCAAGACCCTATGATCAGTCCCTATCAATGTTTTCATCATCTAACAAAAAACCAACTTTAGACCCTAAGAATCATGTCACTAAAACACCACATATCCTACCATGTACCAAGTGAATAAATGAATAAACATCCAGTCCTATAACTTTTTTATTTCAATCACTCCCTCATTTTTTTGATCTTTTATTTATAGTTAATCGTACGAGATATCATCAAATTAATCCTACATGAGATCTTATTTTGAAAATTTCTCACTTTTATTGCATAGAGCTCTTGGATGAATGAGGCTATGGATTACAGGACCATCTATGAACTATAAAAACTTACTTACTTATCATGTAATGTGGTGATTTTGAATAATAAGTAGACAAAGTTTTTTCGGTGCATAGATGGTAATCTGCTCAAAGTTCTAGGAATCCATTTTTCCCATGGATTAAAATCAATCAATTATCTCCATTTTCTTCCATTACTCAGAAAAATAACCCCAATAGTTTTTATATTTTCATTTCCATGAACATATATGATAGGTATTTGGAAACACAAATTGCTACTTTGATGTTTGGTTAAAAATGAATTCTTATAAGAATGATACAAAAATTGAGCATACATAATAGAAAGTTTCAGATCAATATTAAGTAGGTTAATTCAACTACTTTTTCATTCATAGTTCCCTAGATATATAAATTTTCACTCATAAATTTTTATTCCCCTACCAAATCCATTGAGGATTTCTTTCACTTTCATTTCAACCTCAGTTCAAATTAACAAGTGGGTCTTTCCTTTCAATTCATTCTTTCTATTTACCCAACTTGAATTTATTCTAACCACCTTTAGATTTCTTTAAGTCATAAATATTTTAATATTTTTTTTCTAGTTGACTTTATCAGTTCTTCCCATTGATACAGAGCCATAGTTTTATTTAAAATATGGTCCTAGTTATGGAGACTCCTAGAACTCTCTTTAAAGATCCACTCAGACTGTCTTTCACTACTTAAACTAGAATCATGATGAATATTCAAAACATCCATATCTACTTCCATCTTGTTTAAAACTCACTTCTAGTTTACACTATAACATTTTTCTAGAGTTGATTCTCTTTTTCAGTTCCACTGAGGCTTATTTTTGTTTTTATTTTATCCTGTGTAGTTGGGATAATACTCTAATCATTAATTTGAGATAATGATTTCTGCTAATCCCACTCGTACACTTCTTCAAATTGTGTTGAAGTTGATTTTTCCTTTCTACCCGCGTCAGAATTTGTATTGTTATTATTTTAGGTTTCATCTCAGAAATGAGAATTATTTAAATTTAAAGTATTCATGAAACCCAAATTAGATTTTTCTTTGGTTTCTCGAGTATCTTGAGAACCCCAACCTGAGAATTATGGTTTATTAGATTTAAATTCAAGATTTTCTTCAAAAATTTGGTTCTTAATACCATGTGATTCAGGCCGATCAACATTTTAATCATTTAAAAAACTCAGGTTCAACTCTTAAGCATGATATCACTAAATCACCACCTATCCCACCATATAGTAAGTGAAGAAATAAATAAAAATCAACTCCTCCCTCTTTTTGTACTCCTACCTAGAAAAGGTAAAAAAACCATTATTAATCTCTTTGTTTCTTAATAGATGAAAATTTATTAGATTATTTGTAAATTTATAGATATTACACATTCATTTCCTTTAATTATTTCCACCACTACAAAATAGTCACAATATGCATCATTTGGATCTTATTATCTGATAATAATGGATTCATGCAGCTTAAATGATTCTTTTAGAATGGATTTTTCTGGGTTTTAAGATCATAATTATTGTGTAATTATTTATTTTGTTAAATATTAATATAACCGAATAAAAAAGGATTGATATGAATAAAAAAATTATGGATTCCAATTGTATGAAAAAAGGGTATAAGGATGGGGTGAAAGTGTTCATCAAGTTTGAAAAATATCATACATATGAACCATCTTAAGTCCTTTGTTTGTGTTTAAACTATTATTATTCAAGACTAATTAGTCTAGAGTATTTGGAAGAACACTTGATATTTAATGAAATAGATCGAAGATATAAATGTTGGACTAAACATGGGGAAAGCCCGAATATATCTAATGATTGGGATAACACTATGTTTTATGGATCATCTAATATAATTACAAATGTGAATAGTGATAAATATTGTATTGAGTATATAATTACAGGTGTGAAAGATGATGAAGATCACATTGAGGAAATGAAAATTACAGTTTAAGATGAACTTAATAATTGTCTAAAATTGTTTGAGAAGTTAAAGAGTTGTGGAAATTATCCATTGTATTCTGGTTTTACTAAATATAAAACATTGTTACCTATACTAAAGCTATATAATAAAAAATATGGAAATAGATAGAGTGACGCCAGCTTTACTAAACTACTTTTTTTTTGACAAAAAAAGACGGATCCATTAATGATGGAGATCAGCAGAAATACAGGAGCATAACCACGATGGAAAATGATTGAACCAGAGCAAATCCTCGTAGGGAGGGCCAATGCCTGCCATCTTGTGAGCGGCTTCATTCGCTTCCCTTCTAATAAATGAGAAATTGCAGGAATTGAAGCCTTGTCTCCGCGAGTGAATACACCGGATAATGGGACCGAAAGGTTGAAGCCCGCCGTCAGTGAGATTGATGGCATTGATTACAGTGAGACAGTCGGATTCGATGTGAATGGAATCCCAACCGCAATCTTTTGCGAAGTTTAATCCAGCAAGTATGGCGGCGGCCTCCGCGACTCAGGGCTCCCAAAGTGCATAACGTGCTTCGTATTTGGCAGCGATAAGATTTCCCAGGTTGTCTCGGGCCAGTAAACCTAGTCCAACTGGGCCATCCTTAGGGAGAGAGGCATCCACATTGATCTTAAAAATCCCTTCCGGTGGGGGGCACCAATGTTGGGGAAGAGGAGGGTGGGTGGAAAGTCTTTGTTGTTCAGGGTGGTTCTGCCATACCGCAATCCATGACAATGCCCGGTCAATCCAAAATCTGGGGGGCCTCCGGAAATGATTGAAAATGGCCTCGTTCCGCCTATTCCAGATAATCCAAGCCAAAATGCACAGGGCGCCTGCTTTAGCCGGCGAAAAGGAGGAGCACCATCGCATCAGGAGAGATGTAAGATCTGAGGCGGTGTCCGGGAACATCTCTATAGTTGATCCCCAGCCATTCCAAATCTCCTGAGCCCCGGGACATTGAACAAGAGCATGGAAAGGGGATTCAGTCACAGAAGGGCAGAAAGGGCAAGAGTTGTCGTTTGAAAAGTGTATGTAGACAAGGAGGCTCTTAGTTGGGAGGATACCAGTACACACCTGCCACCAGAAAAAGCGAACTTTAGGGGGAACATTAAGCTTCCAAATTGATGTCCAGGGCCTCGCATCTCCTTCTGAAATCTGAGCAGAAAGAGCTCGCCGGTAGCCAGCTTTCACTGTATACTCACCTGAGCTGTCGTTTGTCCAGTAGAGATGATCTGGCCCTGCGTCTGCCACACAGGGAATACTCAGAATAATTCTCCTATCCCTCTCATTAAACCAGGAGAAGAGTTTTTCCAGACACCATCCCGCCCCTTGATCATCAAAAAGACAACAGACTGTGGCATGTACGGATCCTGGATAAACAGGGGATGACGCCTTCGTGCCTGTCTGATCAACAAGCCAAGGATCGGTCCAAATCTTGACCGTAGAACCATTCCCAATCCTCCAGCCTAGTCCTTTCCTCAGTAGATTACGACCGCCCCAAATGCTTCTCCAGAGAAAACTGGGTCGATAGCCAAGATGGGAATCCATAAAAGCCTTATGTGGGAAATATTTAGCCCGGAGAACACGCGTGCATAGGGATGATGGGTTATTAATCATACGCCAACCTTGTTTAGCCAGCAAAGCATCATTAAAAAGAGAAAGGTCCCGGAAGCCCATTCCGCCTTCATATTTTGGTTGACAGAGAGCAGACCAGGCAATCCAATGGAATTTATTTTTTCCGTCCTTTCGTCCCCACCAAAAGTTAGATGTACTGGATTGAATCTTTGAAAGCACCACGTCAGGGAGTTTAAAAATAGACATCAAATAGCTGGGGACAGATTGAAGTGCCACCTTGATGAGGATTTCCTTGCCGGCCTTGGAGATTTTTTTAGGGGTCCAACCTTGTATTTTTCTTTCAATTCGATCCACAATAGCTGAACAGATTTCTTTCTTTGACCGTCCAACCACCGTCGGGAGCCCAAGATACTTCTGGTGCTTATCGACCCCAGGAATGCGTGCTAAAGAGCAGAGATCTTCTCTTTTCGGCTGGGGAACTCTAGAGATGAAAGAAATTTCTGATTTACTCTGATTGATCATTTGTCCTGAAGCCCGTTCATACTGTTGTATCGCCTGGCAGATTGCAGTACACTCATTAGGGGTAGCTCGAGAAAAAAGAAGGCAATCATCAGCGAAGAAGAGGTGGGTTATCGGAGGGCCCTTGCGACACGCTTTCGCCCCATGGATTATGGAAAGCGAGGCTGCCCTGGAAAGGAGGTTAGAAAACACATCAGCCACTAAAATAAAAAAGGAAGGGTGAAAGAGGGTCTCCCTGGCGAAGCCCACGGGATGGGGAGAAGCCGCGGGTGAGCACCCCGTTGACATTAATGAAAAAGGAAACTGACGAGACGCATTGCATGATCATGGCAATCCATTTGGTGCAGAAACCCATCTTGAGCATCACAAATTCGAGGAAGTTCCATTCCACTCTATCATAGGCCTTAGCCATATCCAATTTCCACGCCATGATCCCTCTCTTCGCTCGTGTACGCGTTTTCATGGAATGGAAAATTTCATGAGAAATAATGGCATTATCAGTGATTAACCTTTTTGCCACAAAAGCGCTTTGGTTCTCTGAAATGACGTCGGGTAGCCAAGGACGCAACCGATTCGCCAGGATCTTCGAGAAGATCTTATACGAGACATTTCACAGACTGATCGGTCGAAAGTCCGAGACCCCTTGCGGATTTTTCATCTTGGGAATGAGAGTAAGAATAGTTTCATTAAGAGAAGACAAGTCCGTTTTCCCCGCCCAAATATCCCGCATTAAATTGCAAAATTCTGGACCGATGATGTGCCAGTAATTCTTGAAAAAGAGGGCGTGGAATCCGTCTGGTCCCGGGGCTTTCGTAGAGTGGATTTGCTTTAAGGCCTTAAGAGTCTCGTCATTCGTCACATCTTTAGAAAGTTGTCTGTTCATATCGTCAGAAATCACAGGTTTGATGCAGTCCTCAATCTCGGGAGAAATGTAAGAATGGCCTGCAGAGAAGAGTTTCTGAAAATGGCTCAGGAATGCTTCTTGGATTCCCCCTGTGTCAGACACTTTACTACCATCTGAATTAAGAATGCCAGAAATAAAGTTTTTCTGGCGTCTTGCTGATGCCTTCTGGTGGAAATAACAGGTATTCGCATCCCCTTCTGCTATATGAATATCACGCGCTCGCATAGCCCAAAAAACTTCCTTATTGCGCAGGGCAACATCCAGCTCTCGTTGGGTTTCACTGATTTTGGAGAGAATACTGCTAGACGGGGGTTTGCTAAGAAGATAGCCAATCTTCCTTTCAAGGAAATTGCATTGCCGGTCTGGATGATGGAATTTAGAGTAGCTCCATGTCTTCAGATCAGATGCTAATCAGAGAAGGTTGGTTCTCGGATCCGCTTGCCCCTTCTTCCAGCCTGAACGGATAACCGCCTCGCACTCGGGATCATTTGAACAGAAGCTTTCGAATCTGAATGGTTTCCTGGAACTAGTAACGTGCTCATTATGGGTACAGTTAATGACAATTGGGCAGTGATCCGAGCAGTTGAACGAGAGATGTCTGATATGGTACATTTTGAAGAGGCTCATCCAGTCCATTGAGCCAAAGAATCTATCCAGACGTTCAGCGATTCGAGTTCCATCATATCTGCCTCGGAACCATGTAAAGGAATTACCCGTGTAACCCAGGTCCATCAGCTCTGCCTTAAGGATCACATCATTAAAATCAGACATAGACGTGGAGGAGCGCATAGCTCCACCAATTTTCTCCTTCTGGAAAAGGATCTCGTTAAAGTCCCCTCCAAACAGAATGGGGCTTGGCAGATCACGACGAAGTTTGCAAAGAAGATCCCAAGATTTCCACTTTTCAGACTGGGAGGGCCAGCCATAGAAGCCCACAAAAGTCCAGGTGGGGTTGTGGGGATCACAAATGGAAGCAGCCACATGGCGTTGGGAAAAAGACAGGAGCCTAACATCGATATTATCCTTCCAGAGCAGACACAATCCCCCTGAATGACCCTGTCGGGGGACCGGGAAACAACCCTAGAAACCTCACTTTAGGGCAAGATTTGTGATGTCCTTGTTTTCCAATATGGTTTCGGACAGGAAAACCATATCAGGGCGACTTTGAGCGCAATGGCGCTGGAACATACGAACCGTTCGTGGGTTGCCAAGCCCACGGCAGTTCCAGCATAAAGCAATCATTGCTCTAGGCGGGGCCGGGCCTGACCCGCCTCCGCCTTTGTCTCTTGTGGGGTAAATGACGTACCTGATGCTTTCCTCCTTTTGGGAAGACTGGTGTACATACCACTGGACTCGCTTTGCCGTTTCAGATCTCCTGGTTTGGGATTCCCTGGACAATCGCCTTTACCACCGCCACGTGCCCTTCTCCAGGTTCCACGAGTAACATGGCCTGAAGGTGAGGCTTCAGTCATCCCAGAATCGGCTTGCAGAAGGGCATCAGTTGGGAACCGATTTGTACTCTGCTCAGCTTCAGGCGGATCCAAGGAAACATGTTTCTGCCTCGGAAATTTCTCTGGAGGTTCTTTTGGTTTAGGTAGCGGCCCAGTTGAAGTAAGGAACGTTAAATTCGGTGCTGTAAAAGCGAAGTCGGATTTTGTGATACCCTGAGTCAGGTGACTGTCTTGCCGAGCCCCATCATTACATCTGACGATAATCTCTTGGGAGGCGTTTCCATTTCCCCTAAGCTCAGCCGGGGGTTCTTTAGGGAAGACAGGTGGTCCCATCCTTATGATAGGAGGTTGTTCAGATTCCGGTCGCCTTAGATGGGCTGCAATGAGACGGTCCCGATCAATTTGTCTCTCCGCCTCAGGGATATATGCCTCTCTGTGTGTTTTGGCCCGGAGCCACGGACCGTATTGAAAGGTAATATTTTCGGTGGAATTCTCTGGCCTTGCCCCACATGCTTTCTCCATGTGGCCGATACGTCCGCAAAGGAAGCAGAAGATTGGTAGTTTTTCGAATTTGAACGAGATCCAGGTGTTGGAATCATCAATTTTTAGGAACATACCTCGCATTAAGGGTTCAGACACGTCGATCTCAGTCTTTATTCGAACCCAGGGGCCCCATTGTATTGGGTCCGAGCAATCCCATTCTAGGAAATGGCCGATCCGGTCTCCAATTTCTTTCATCAGATGTGTTGATCTCCCATGGAACGGTATTCCTTTAATTCTTATCCAGAACGGGGATCGGGTAAGTGTGCAATTCTGAATCTCGTCACCCCCTTTAAATTCCTCCATCAGGATGAGATGATTGTCAAAGGACCAAGGTCGTCCTCTGAGGACTTTATCTTTGTCTTTATCGCTGAAGAACTCAAAAACAAGGAGTTTATTCTCAATTTCCTGGATGGCTACTCCAGCTTCCAATTTCCAGAGATTTTGAAGAGTGGTCCTGAGGGCCTTTAGATTAAAAGGTGCCTCGGTCGCCAGTCTTTCGACCACTAATAAAGCCATTCGTTTTGTCAAAGTGTTATCTTCATTTCTACGGGTTGCAAGTGGCTCTTTTTCTTTGTCTGTCAACGTGAGGTTCTTCCATTGGTTCAACAGATCCGTCTCCATATTAACGCCACGAAAACACCTAGGGAGGGGTTGACCAAACAGAGGTAACACCGGCAAGTCCCCGCGCGCAGGTCCCCTCACGCAACCAGCCCTGCGCAATGAAATCCAGCCCTGCGCAAGTCCCCTCACACCAGCAAGACTCCTCACACCGCGCGCAAGACCCCTCACACCGGCAAGACCCCGCGCGCAAGTCCCCTCACTTCACAACCAGCCCTGCGTGATGATTTCCTTCGCGCAAGTCCCCTCGCGCAAGTCCCTGCGCGCAAATCCCCTATCCAAGTGGTGCGCGAGGTAACACCGGCGGGTTCGCGCAAGTCCCCTCGCGCAAGTCTCTCGGCACAGTGAATCTTCGTGGAAGGAGCTTCGCAAGTCCAGACCAGTTCGCGGTGGATACTTCGCAATTTACTAAACTAATTTATCTCCTGAATGATATGCTCTTAGAAGTTAATGAACTTACATTCCAAACATATGACACTAAATTAATTATTTGTTTAATTGGTATGATCTCTAAAATAATACATTCTTATCTAAATGGATGTATACTATTTCAAAAGGACTAGAAATCACTTAAAAAATTCCCAAAGTGTGGTGTGTCTTAAAAACATGAAAGATGAATTAGGTCCTATGAATGTTTTATGATACTTTGTAAATATTCAAAGATTTTGGGGCCTATATTGAATTGAGAAGACTATAAAAAAATTATATCGAATATAGAAACAAGAAATAAAGATGAGAAACTTCATCACTTGATAAACTCTCCTTAGTAGAAAAAATTTGACCCTGATTATTATGAATTTGTAAACGATCTAAGAAACCTTTGGATTCCACTATATATAGATTATGTGAACTTTTTTGTTTTCTCAAAGAAGCACTCATAGTCCATGGATGGTTATGTTGGTAAATTATAACTTTCCACCATAGTTATTCATGAAATAAAAATACATTATGTTATCTCTACTTATATCAGTACCAAAACAACTAGGTAATGATGTTGATGTTTATTTAGATCCATTAATCTAAAATTTGAAATAATTATGGGATTTAGGTGTTATGTTTTATAATTCTTATAGAAATGAATATTTCATGTTTAGTCCCATTTTTAATAGGATTACATATGGATTTCCTTATTATGGGAATATTTTAGGATATAACATTAAAGGAACTCAAGTGTGTCCCATTTATAAAAAAGATAGACATTCAATTATGTCTAAACATTCATTGAAGACTATGTTTCTAAGAAAACATATATTTCTACCACATTGAAATAAATACCTATATTTGATTATTTCATTCAATGGGAGTTCAGAAGAAGGTACATCACCATCTCTACTAACAGATGATCAACTGTTTGAGAATGTAAAATATTTGGAAATTTTTTTGGTAAAAATTGTTTGAAAAACCTCATAATATCCAATTGGAAAATGAGAATATTTTTTTTAAATTACCACACTATAATTGTTTATAATTTATTAATTTTATTGATTTTATACATGTGAAAAAAAATGTATGTGATAGTTTCATTGGAATGTTACTACATAAACTCCAAAAAAAGATGGAATTAAGTCTAGGTTGGACATTATTGAATTGGGGATATGGGAAGATTTTGTGGAAATGAATGGTTAAAGATGGATTTTTATTCCCCCAACTACTTACACTCATTCTAGGAAATATAGATCTCAATTTTTCAACTTCTTGAATGATGTAAAGGTTCCCGTGGTGTATTCAGCAAATATTAATAATATAATGTCAATGAATGATTTAAAGTTAAAGTATATGAAATCACATGACTATAATGTTTTAATGAAATATCTAATACTTTCAAATTTACATTTCATTTTTTCTAAGAATTTTCATCGTACATTAGCTAAGATCTATTCCTCTTTCAAATCTATTTGTAAAAAAGTTATAAACCTGACAATATTTCAAACCCTAGAAAAGGGAATTGATGTTAGATTATGTGAATTGGATATGTTATTCCCACCTTTATTATTTTATATGATGTTTTAATTGATATTTCACATGGTTAGGGAGATTTGACTATGTGGTCCTATACATTATATGTCACGAATCATCCTAGATACCATGGTACCCTAATAATCAAGCTGGCTCTGACATAGACCAAAGTACGTTCTCTATCCCCATGGGTTGGTGACTAGAACCTAGAATCATACAAGAAAAAAGAGGGAATGGATTTACCAAAAGACTATGGAAAATAAATGATATAAGTCAATATGATAAAAACTCTAAATAGAGATAGTTCTAGAAACCAAAAAAGTATATCAAAACCAAAAATAGTACATCATAAAATTAATCAATATAAAGAAAAAAATCACAAAGGAAACATCACTCAAAGATTAAAGTATCACAAACATCATCCCCCTCTAAGTGGCACTTTCCCTTTTCTCAGACCAAGAAGAAAGAAATATCAAAATGCTTAAAGGAAATTGTAGGGTGTGGGATATAAATCCCAGTAGGGTCTCACCAAGTTTTCTATAAAAATATGCCATAATAATAAACAAAATCATGGTTTCAATTTTAAATAAAACATGTCATGGTGATAAAATTTAATTTTAAAAGTAAAAACATTCTTTTATTTCAAAATGATCGAAAAAATTTCAAATATAGATTAAATAAACATTTTATAGAAAATATTATATATAAATTAGTAGGTATGAGTAAAAATGTTTCATGATCAATGGAATATATATATATATATCAAAACAATTATAGAAAGCTCTATGATTATTGTTCCTACATTATGATAGATTATGGTTATAAGACCCTTACACTTCTCATATCATTGATTACAGCTAATATTTTTACACATGTCCCTCTAAATTAAGTCGAATAGGAATAATCAACATCACATTGGGGATAATATTTATTGAACTTGGTTTTTTTAGAGTTTTCATCATCAATAAAATGATAAGAAATTCCTATCCTAGCATTTTTTACCCAAATAAATCACTAACTACCCAGGCTCACATGTGCTCAATCAATCAATGGAACAATGTAAAATAATCTCATTTCAAATCAATCATCATTCACAATTAAATTGCCAAATTTTCCATTTCAATATGCCAATTGAATTTCAAAACTAAAACATAGGGTTTTCATCATTTCATGTCTTTTCAATAAAAAAAATCATTGTTTTTCATCATTTCAATTTAGGATACTTTATTAAATCAAATCCCAAATCATTTCATAAATTACATCAGTTTCAAAATATACCCCAAATTCCAAATCCATTGGAATTGGGGGTTTTTACCAAAATTTATGCCAAATAAAAATTTCAATTCCAAATTTTATCAATCTAGGTTTTCATAAATCAATTTAAGTCTATTTAAAATAAATTAATAAAATCAAGATTTAATTATATGGAAGAATCTCAAATGGAACCACCTAACATTATCCTGGAATCACAATGCACAACACCCGCAATGGGGAATGCCAATGAAGAATGATAGTGAAGGAGACCAAGAAACCAAACCTTAAATTAATATCCATTAAAAAAGAGTTTATATCCATATAATATGTGATGATATATCAAACTTGAAGAAGGAGATAATGAGAGACTAGAAGAAAAGTCATGAGAGAACATCCACATGCCTAAATGAGATGGAACAAGATCTTCCAGATACACCAATGAAATGGTTTGGCAGAGTCAAAACCTCCTCTTGAGATCCTTTAAAGTATAGGGAATCGAGTTAGGTAAAATGGGGGTTGAGTAGAAGATAAAATGGGGGGTTTCAGATTTTAAAATAAAA
Organism: Viscum album; assembly: GCA_963277665.1. NCBI lineage: Eukaryota > Viridiplantae > Streptophyta > Magnoliopsida > Santalales > Viscaceae > Viscum > Viscum album. The sequence continues at coordinate 1,039,483,319 of OY728126.1, forward strand.
ACTAGGAATAAAAAATTACCATTTTCATGGTTTCCTAGAGAGAGCTGCATGGTTAGGAAAACCATGCACCCTAACTGTGCACCCATGTGGACTCACTATCTAAGGTGCACTATTTCTCCTATGTGGGCACATGGTTTGTAAAAGTGAGCACCAACTGTGTAAACCCTCACTATACAGGGTTGCATGACCTACACTGGAGGGGCACACTATTTGAGAAAACCATGTACCGATGATTCATAGCCCATAAAATCTATAAAAAAATTCCAAATTTCACTCAAATAACCCCTAAACAATACCCAACCAAATAATTATAAAAAAATGGTCTAGGAGTACCTGAAAACAAGTAACAGTATGTTACAACCTCCCCACCATAACAACTTTATTTCCTAATAAATCTTGTCAATATGTTTCCATATCAAAAAAGATGAGGCCACTAATCTCTAATCAATGTGTCAATCTTAAAAGTCTCATGTGTATCAAAACCACGTTGTTTTAGCACATGAACCAAAGGTATCATCTTCCCATGAAGTAACTTTGACTCAAAATCAAAAATCTTGACTGGATGCTCAGTTATGAATAAATCAGGCTCAACATCGAGATCTTCCCAACTCAATACATGAGATGAATAAGAAATATACTTCCAAAGTTATGATACATGAAACATATTATGTATCGATGTCAACTGTGGTGGAAGTGCTAAATGGAAATCCACTTTCCCCACATTCTCAACAATCTCAAAAAGTCCCAAAATTAAGGATCAATCTTACCTTGCCTCCCAAGGTGTCAATAACCCAATCGAGGTAAAAATTTTAAGAATACCCAATCACCAACTAAGAAATCCAATAGTCAAACATAATGATTAGCATAAGATTTGTATCATCTCTACACCATCAACATTCTCTAATGAATAAACTAAATATTTTCTAACCTCTCTTGGACCAATATTGCTCCCACAAAGTAAGTTTCACCAATATCTAACCAACACAATGAATATTTGCATGGACTACCATAAAAGTCTAGAAAAGGATCCATCCTAATCATATACTGGTGTCTATTGTTATACGTGAACTCAACCAGTCCCAATTGGTCATCCCAAGCTCCGCCAAAATTGAGGATTTAGTCATGAATAATGTGCTAAAGAATCTATATATCCCTCTATGTCTGGACATCGATATTCATATGATAATCCATATTCAAATGAACCTAAGATCCCATTACAGCATGGAGACCTCTCTAAATGTGAGAAGTGAAACAAGGGTCTCTATCAGAGTCTATAGAATATGGAACTCTGTGAAAAGGACAAATATATTTCACATAGGTTTTTCCTAACTCTACAACCTTGGGTGCATCATGAAAGGGTATAAAGTGATCGAATTTGTTAATATTATTGATCACAACCGAAATGAAATTATTATGTAGAGGTGTAAATGGAAACCCAACCATAAAGTCCATAGATATCTCATCCCACATCCAAGTTTGCACTAGAAGTGGATGAAGTAAACCTGAAGGTTTTTTTGGTGCTCGTCCTTGACCTATTTTCAACTATAGCAATGAGAAACATTGTTAGTGATGTCACATGTCATACATGGACCCCAGAATCATCATTGTATGTTATAGAACATTTTTTTTGGTTCTTGGGTTCACATCCCATTTTGAATTTTAGAAATTCCCCTTCTCATACTTTCTCACTAGAAATGGTACAATGCACTGAACTGGAAACATTGAATACCCTCCATGTAGAATTATCGCTCACTAACAATCTTTCCACCATAAAGAGAGTATCTAATGATATAGAATTCATCATCAAACTACCATTCTTGATGAATAATCTATAGAAGATCATAGGTCAACTTAACACTAGCAATAAAAATGTAAGCATATGTTTTCCAAACTCCTATATGCACCATTGAAAAAAGAGCCATCAAGTTCCATGCTTTTGATTATTCTTTTACAAACAAGGTTAGAAGTTTCTTACTAAAGGCATCAGTGATGAAATTCTATTTACCAAGGGTATAGGTAATGCCCATATCAAAATTCTATATGTACTCCACTAAACACCTCTGGTGGAGATTCAAATCCTTTTTAGATAAGATATAAATCAATCTATTATGGTCCTAATATATAGTAAACCTTTCTTTTAAAAGTTATTACTACCAAATATTAATCACATTCATCACAACTACGAGTTCAAGGTCATGGGTTGGATAATTCTTCCCATGTGGCCTACATTATCTCAATCTATAGGCAATGAAGTGATCACACAACATAAAAACACAACCCAAACCTAAACCCGATGCATCACAGAAGACCACATAGCACTACTCGACATTTAGAATAGTCAAAACTGATGTAAAAGTAAAAATATGATTCCAATAAATAAAATAACTCTTATATTTTTCATCCCAAGAAAAAATCACCCCCTTTTTTTTAAGAACGATCATGTGGGAATCTAAATTTGATAAATACTTTAAAAATCAAATTTAATGCCCCAATAATCCCAAAAAACTCCGAATCTCAAAAACATTTCACGGTTACTCCCATTTCATAAGAGATTCCACCTTATCGGGATTAACTGATATACCATGTTCTAAGACCATGTTTCCCAAGAACTTCACTTCCCAAATCCAAAAATCACATTTTGATAAATTGGCATAAAGTCAGTGATATATCAACACCTTTTGAACTACTCTCGAATGATGCACATGATCCTACTCGAACTAAGATTAAACCAAGATGTCATCGACAAAGACCACCATGAACATATCAAGATACTCAAGGAAGATCCTATCCATAAAAACCATAAAGACATCAAGAGAATTGTTTTAACCAAATGACATGAAATGATACTCATAATGGCCATACCTACTCCCAAAGAAGGTTGTCTAAATGTTATAATTTTTTGTTCTCAACTGGTAATAACCATATAAAAGATAAGTCATTGAGAACCACTTCTCCTCTTTTAACAGGTCAAATAGATCATCAAACTGTGGTAAATAATAGTTATTATTTACCGTAACTTGGTTGAGTTTATGATAATAAACACAAAGGATAAATGTTTCATCATAATTATTATAAAAGAGATATGGAACTTCTTAATGTGACAAAATTGGGCATATAAAAAATTTCTATAATAGATCATCCAACTGTGTCTTCAAATCTTTCATCCCAGCTGGTTCCATGTGGTAGGAAGGAATAAATATCAGCTGAGTACCAGGAACTAAATCTATAGAAAACTCTATCTCCTTTAATAGTGGAAAACCTGAGAAATAAGAAGGAAAAATGTCATGAAACTTGATGAAATCTAGTAGGATATCACTGATAAAATATTCATGCTCTATATAAAAAGAGAAAATTGATATTACTTTCCATAATTCTAGATAATAAGGTCTGTCTCTACTTGATCTCAGGTCATATTTTACCTAAAATATACGATACACCCCATCAAGCACAGTAAAGGAGAATCATTAAAGATATCAGTAAATTCATGCCTTAATAGAAATAATACAATCCATCCTAAAAATAAAATCAAGATATTTCTTGTCAAGAACCATAAAATTACAAGTAATCTCAATTCTTGATAAAGAGAAGACACAAGAAGGAAAATAGAGAACCTTCTCCCTCTTTATTCTAAGGGGTGTAGTGATATCTATCACGTAAGACAAAAGATCCATTGGTATATTTTGAAGGTCCATAATATGATTCAATATAAATGAATGTGATGCACCAGTATAAAATAAATAATTCTATAAAGATGAATCTATAGTGATGGTACCTCTCACGGTTACTGGACCCATATCTACTTTCTTTGGAGACACTTCCACTACATGAAGAAGTTTTGTTATGTATGCTTGTAGATGGAAACCCTTTATTCATGAAGAATATAATTACATCACATCACTTTTTGGTGATGATGATAACATTCCACTATGAGGGGTTAAAGATATAGTATAATTTTTTCAAGTGTCCTCAGAATCCATAGAAATTATAGATCTTTGGTTCCTCAGTAGAAATCTGTTTTGGATTCCCAAGATTTTGACATTGGAATAAAGTAAAAGGTTCTCTTCCAGGCACTACAAGAGGTCTAGAAGAAACCTTATATTAGTAACCACCATGAGACTCATCACACTTTCTCTTCCCATTAAAGAAACTCACATAACTGACATTAAGAGAAAAAGGAACTCCTGCGAACTATGAATTGTCATCTAGTTCAAGCTCAAACATCAACTCCCTATCTAGAACTTCAGCATAAGAAGTGATATTTAATAAAAAAACCCTAAGAAATAACGTTAGGTAAATGGACCATATCAAACCATAGAATCTTCATATTATTATTTTTTATAATCTCAAGTGAAAACAATGCAAGATTTCTGAATTGGTTAGCATAATCCATCATAGTCCTATCAAATTGCTTGATTTTGAAAAAATACATAGCCTTAGCCAGCACCATTGACTCTGGATAAAACTATTCAGTGAAATTAACCTTGAATTCCTTCTACTCTAAACCCTGTTGTTTCTTAACTGTAACCATAGAATCCCATCATATACTTCTAGGTCCCTTTATCTTGAAGTTGGAATATTTCACCTTAATCGAGTCAAGAGTTTCCAAGAAATCAAATAGAATCCATATTTTCCTCAACTAATCCTCATCCTATTAAGGATAATTTGAGCCTTGGAATGCTGATGTCTTTTGGTAAAGGAACTATTGAGCATGATTTTGAGATTCATCCCTCTTAGGTTCCACAACTAGAGTCTAAACAGGAACATGTTTAGGTGCAAATACAATATCTTGGAAAGCACGCATAATAATATCAATGAGGTTCTAGTCTATGGGAGGATTCAATCACTATGGTTCATTATCAAATTCTACTTGGATCCTATTCAGACATCTTCTTGAAGGAATGATGTTACACGACATCGAAAAACAACACTAAATACATCAAAAGATTACTTAGATCAAAAAATAAAACAAGAAAAATGGGGAAGCTAATCCCATCAGATAAGATATGATGGTTTGGATTTCAAACCATCCAAATCAAAAGTATAGAAAATTATAGAATTAGATCAAATTATTCCTTAATATTCCTTTTCTCAAAACCACCCATGTTGACTTAAGGCTCGTTACAGTGATATATGGCCAAGAACTCACTTGTAACTACCTCTTAAACCCCTAAAAGATATTCCAAACTATATAGTGACTAAAATAAAAGATGCATAACCTCATTTTGATTCCAATTTGTCATGAAACATTCACGATACCCTAGTATCCTGATAACCAATCCATCTATGACATAGCCTGAAGGGTATTTCTAATCCCCATGGATTGGAAATTAGCACATGGCATCATACAAGATAAAAGAGGGAAAAATATTTCCCCAAAATATTAGAAGATAAAGGATACAAGTTAGTATGATAAAAAATAAAAAGGGTGATAGTACCAAAAACCAAACAGATATATCAAAAACCAAAATAGTACATCATCAAATTATTTATCATAAATACAAACATTCTAATGGAAACATAACTCCAATCCCAAAGGATCAAGAACATCTGCCACCTTTAATTGGAGCTTTCCCTTTTCTCAGACATGGAAGAAGGAAATCTACAAATGATCGAAGGAAAAGGTAGGGTGGGAGATATAAATCCATGTAGGATCTCACCAAGTGTTACCTAAAAATATTCCATAATAATAAACCAAATAACTATTTCAATTTTAAATAAAATAGTTATTGGTGATATAATTTCATATTTAAAACCAAAAACTGATTTCATTTCAAAATGATGGAAAACATTTCAAACATATATTAAATAATTTTTTTATATCGAACAGTTTATATAACTCATTAGGAATAAATAAAATAGTTTCATGATCAATGAAATATATATAAATATCAAAACAATCACAAAAAGAACAAAAGTCATATGTCTGGTAGTACAATAGATTTTGGTTATAGGATCCTTAAACTTCTCATATTAGTGATCATGACAAATATGTGTACACAAATCCCTTGGGATAAAGCCTAATATGACACATAAAAATCCCATTGGGAAAAAGATCTTCCAAACTAGGTTTTTGTTAGAGTTTTCATCATCAATACATTAATAAGGAATTACCATCCTAGTGTGTTTATTCCAAATAACTCTATAAATACCTTGGCTCTCATGTGCTCAATCAATCAACAGAAAAAGAGAAAATAATATCATTTTAAATCATTCATCATTCACAATTCAATTTCCCAATTTTCCATTTCAATATGCCGATTCAATTTAAAAACCAAAAAATATGTTTTTCATCATTTAATGCCTTTTAGATACAAAACCAATAATATGTTTTTATTTTTTTAATTTAAACTATCTCTAAAATAAAATCCAAAATCATTTCATCAATTCCATCAATTTCAAAATACAGGGCAAATTTCAATTCCTTTGGAATTGGGTTTGTTTTTTCAAAAATCCATACCAAATACAAATTTCAATTACAAATATTATCAATTTGAGTTTTCAAAAATCAATTAATATCTATTTAAAATAAATCAAGAAAATAAAGGTTTAATTATATGGAAGAATATAAAACTGAACCACCTACATTTATCAAGGAATCATGATTCACGACACCCTCAATGGGGATTTGCAACAAAGAATCATAGTAAAATAGAACAAGAAACCAACCCTATAATCAAGATCTATTAAAATAGATTTTAGATCCATACAATACATGAAGATATATAAAACTATAAGGAGGGGATAATGAGATACTGGAAGAAAACTTATGAGAGAAGATTCACATACCTAGAGAAGATGAAATGATATCCTCCACAATTTGATCCACCATGGAAAGGGTTTGGACGAGTCAAAACCACCTATTGAGATCCTCCAAAAATATGAAATTGAGTTAGGTTGAATGGGGGTTAAGTGGAAGATAACCCAGGGGGTTCAGGATTTTAAAATAAAAATTCGAAATTAAAAATTATTGTGCACATGGTTTCTTAGAGAGAACTGAATGATTAGGTAAATCATGCGCCCTAACTATTCACCCCCTATGGACTCACTATCCAAGGTTTATGGTTTCTCCTAGGTGGGTTCACTATTTGTCAGACTATGCATCAACTGTGTAAACCCTCACTATCTATGGTTTTACAATTTTCACTAGAAGGTCATATGGTTTGGGAAAACCATGTACCAACCATGCACAACCCAGAAAATATCTATTTTTTTAATTTCACCTGAAGCACCCATAAACAATACCCAACCAAATAATTATCAAAAAAAGGTTTTAGGAATACCTATAAACAATTAATAAGATGTTAAATTATAGATGTATGTACCCCATTGAATGGTATTTGATGATTTTGAAAGGGTATGTCAAAAATCAAATTTGTCTAGAAGGTTTTATTGTTGAGTGATATATTGTTGAGTAAACTGTTTGATTTTGTACCAAATACCTATCCTATATGGAAAATATTAGCCTACTGAAATCTCATCACACTAGGTGGCTACTAGGTAAAGGAATTTTTGGAATATATATTTTCATAATTACTGTTACAGAGTAGGAGCAAGCTCACCTTAACATTTTTCATAATAGTTTAGAGGTTTCTCCATATGTTGAAACCCATAATGTAATTATTAGGAATTTACTTTCATTAAGGTATGAAATATGGATATAAAATACATATAATCAATATTTTATAGGATTATTTCGAGAGAATATTTTTAATGATTCAACTGCATATCCAGATTCAATTTTAGAATTACTTCGATGGCTAGTTATAAGACTTTGTGTGCAATTATTATCTTATAATGGTTTTGTAATTAGTGGTTTTAAATTATATACAAATGAACATGAAAAATGAAGTAGAATGAAAAATAGTGGAGTTACACTTGTGACTGAAGTGATGCATATATCTTCTATCAAGGATAGAAATCTAATTTATGTGAATATGTCATACTTTGGCTTCATCAAAAAAATATGGGAGTCAGATTACACAACATTCCAAATTATGATTTTTTAATGCATGTGGGTTGATAATAGGAGTGTAGTTAAAATAGAAGAATTGGGATCCAACAAAGTGGATTTTATTAAGGGTATAAACATAAACCATTTATAATGGAATCACATGCAGTACTGGTATTTTATATTCAGATCCTAAAAGATGAAAGTGGTCAATTATTTTATTATCAACCAAAACCACTAAAGGGTTGGATGTTAATTCAACTGAGGATAAATCTTTTATTAAGAAATCAAAGTCAATTTGTAGAAATCCAAATATAGATGGGGTATTTTATATCATAGGAGACCACAATTAAGGGATTTGGATACTCGATAGAGGGGTCAAATACATTCATCCTTTAAAAAGAGATATTTCAATAATTAGGTTATATTGTTTTTGTAATATACATTTCATTACCTCATATTATTATTTTTTACTACTATATTTATGAAATATAAATTAAATGTTCAACCACTTCTGTAGATAGTGACTTATGCACATGTCAATTCTCCCAATTCTGAGGAACAATAGGTTTATCAACATGTTGATGCTCCCAATGCAGAGGAACAATAATCTTATATGCATGTTGAAGATACCAATCCAAAGGAACGACATATTGATGTTATTAAATATGATTAAATGGTAGACAGTAAACAACCTGTGTCCTATAAAAATAAGGATCACTATACCATGAAAATGTTAACAAAAATTATTAAGGATAGAAATAAAGACATAAAATTAGAGGTTATATGGAATGAACGTAGCTAGCCTGTTAACCCCCAAAAGTCCATGTTTAGTAGTTACATTTGGATTACCATAGGAATGAACATGATGGTTGATTTATATTCATGGAACAATGTTGTGATAAAGCTTAAGGTGATAATTTAGGAAGAGATTAGGGTAACATTATGATACACATTATTTATTTTATTAAAAAAATAAGAAAATGTTTATTTTATCTTCATTATCCCTTATATAGTGAATTTATAGTATATGACTACCAAATGAAACTTGTATTAATGCTCACAAAAAAGGATCAAAAAGAAATTTTACCAATTCTTATGTAGTATCATCACAAAGATGTTGAAGGGAAAATAAACTTGCACCCACCACAGATGTATGCACACCTAATAAACCAACAAACATGGAATGGATTTATTAGTCATCATGAAGAGATAGATTTTAGGTGCATTGTGATTGGTAATTAATTTCTTTAAAGTAAATGTATTAATCCCTTTGATAAATAATTGTAAATTTATGAAACAACAACTGAGTGTTAAAAATAAGCAACATGAAATAAAACCAATTTACCCCTACCATTTAGTATGGATGGGGTAAACATAACTTCAAAGATATGGTATGTATTTTAAATATATAGTAATACTTTTACGTGACATGAAATAATAACATAATTATGTTACTTTTTTTATATGTAGATTGATAAATCAAAATACAAATCCACTACCATCCCACATCATTTTCTATGGAAGGAGGATTTTATAAATAATGATGGGTCACTAATATATAAAAACACTCAAAAATTATGGGAATCATGTGAAATTGTGGCATAATATATTTTTTTCTTTAAAATTTTATTTCATAACAATTATTACTTGAATTCTTCTATTTCTTATCCAATTTATACTCACGAATCATCATCAGTTGTTCCTAATGAATGACTACTATCAGTGGCCTTGAAGTGATCAGTTTAGTGTGGCCATATCCAAGGTGTGGGTTTTGGGGGTGTTACCCGAACATATTTTGAGAAAATAAATGAATGAGGGGATAGAGATAAGAAAATTGAAGAGATGTGGGCATGATTATATACTTTATAAGAAAAACTTAATTGGTAGTCCGAATTGTTAGAAAATGTTATGGGAAGGAATCAAAGAGAATAAACAACACAAAGACACTCACTATGTGAATATCCCCTCTCACCCACCATCTTTGAGGTGAGTCATTCCCCTAAAAGGGATTCATTACAATAATTAATCAATTTTTTTCATAATTGTTTCTATGAAATTTGAATCAAGAATACACTAATACATTTCCTGTACTGATATTATATAGGGTGAAAATTATTGTGATTTGTATCTATCAGAACCTACACATCACCATATTTTGAGGGGTATAGTGTACAGTATCCAAGTAGAAATTATACACAACAAAAAACTTCCAATAGTTCATGTGAGAGTGTAAATTCACATATCTCATAAGATAAGTGCTAAGATACCTATTCTAATTGATTATTTGGTTATTTAAATGATTGATCTTTCTATTGGAACTTTCATATCATGAACTTTTGATCTTGTAAAAATACACATCGATAAGGATGTATTCCTTTCCAATTTATTTTTTATTAAAAAACATTTATTAATTAATTAAAAATGGAATGAACCAATTAATGTTATTATATAAGAAGAAAGGGAAGGGGTGAAATGGAAGTTTTAATCAAAATGATCTAAATGATTAAACAATCAATCAAAAATATATTCAGAAAGTACCTTTACCTTGCCCATTCAACTTCCAAAATTACTAACATTAAAGTTTCATACATATAAAACATTAAAAAGTGGTTATATGATCATAATTGATTTTGAAGAACAAATATATTAATTGGAAATTATAGACTATCTTGGTCTTGAGAATGTAATCAAAATCTTCAAGCATGAATGTCTAGGAGTCTCAGTTTTAAATGTATACATGAAGTGTGTTTTCATAATTTTTTTATCCCATGACTAATCTAATATGTTAATTATAGTTAAATACTATTCATATTTATTTAGGTGTATATATATACCATTTTTAGGGAAAACCTTGTGAAACAATTGGAATCATTTTTCATCACATCACTTATAAAAAAATTCTCATCAAAACCAAAATAATATGTAGTCATAGTGAAAAATTGGCCACAATGTTTGAAAGAAAACATAAAGATGACATACTCTTATTAATACCCATTATAAAAGGTTAAAACTCTACAATTTAATCATATTATATATATTTTCATTCCTTTCATTACTTATTCCTTTTTTAGGCATCATTGGTTACTCATTGCGATCAATTTGGATACTCTAAAGTTTTATTTTCTGGATTAAATACATGGATACCAAAAAAATAGACCACACATGATGATGTTTTTCATTTTTTAATACACTACATGAAATTTTTTACAAATAAACTTCAAATTATACATTTTATATTATGTATTAATGAAAATTCTGTTATGATAGGGAAATATTTAAATATCATCATAATCATGGAATGAAGACAATCTATAAGCATAAAAATCCCATTAAATTCTAAAAATGGATAATCATTAGGTTATATATAAAAATATTTCACAATAAAAACATATATCATTTCCAATTACTTATTTTTCTCAATATTTCTAATATTCCAAAAACGAATTAATGACAAAGATTGTGGTTATTATATTTTCAAATTTATGAACACTATGAGATTCCATAAAAAACTATCATCCCTAAGGAGGTATTTCTGATGATAATTAAAATTTTATTTAAAATATTTATTAATAATTAGTTTATTTATATTTATCCAATACCACTAGGATGATCGACAGTCATAGTATTCAAAAGATAAAATATATTTGTTTAGAAATGAAAGGGTAGAATATATTGTGTCAGAATGTATATATAAATCATTAATAGATTAATTCTTAATACATATTTATTTAATTTTCTCTTCATTTTATCTAATTTTATATTTTATTTTCTCATTATTTTTATCTTATACTTTTTTTATTAATTTTCACAATGATCATGAAGAAATGACTTCATCTATAATTGATTTTTATTCCACCATTTTGAGCTCTATTAAGATAAAAAAATAGTCAAATAAAAATATATTATAGTGGAAGTTTTCAAAAAGGATGATTTACTCATGTACTATGATCATTCACTCAACATGGATGATGAAATCATGATAATTCAGTTTTTTTTCTACAAGTCATTCAATATTTTGGGTTATAAAACAATAATATTTTTAGATAACCTCAAATGTTGAATATATTAGAGAATAAATAGATATGGTGTTATGTGTAGGAATCAATCACACCTAAATCAAATAATGGGTATATCCATTATGACTTGATGTTTATGTTTTTAGTTTAAAATTAACATTTTAGTTCAAATCACATGTTACATAATCAAAACCATGAAAACACATTCATATTATTTTGATACTTTAGGAAAATAATTCATAAGTAACTTGTGACATGTATGAATCTACCACACCCCAATCCAATACATGGTCTTCCCGGTATGACTTAAAGTGTATATTTTTGGTTTAAAATTTACACATTAGTTAAAAACACATGTCACATTATCAAAAATGAGATAAAAAATTTAGATTGTTTTTATACTTTAGGAAAATAATCCATAAGTCATTTTTGACATGTAATAATCATCTGCACCTCAATCTGACACATGTTGCGACTGGTATGAGTCGAAGTGCAAGATTTTAGTTTAAAAATGACATTTTTGTTAAATACACATTTCACCCACCAAAAACATAGAAAACATTCTCATATTATAATGATAATTAATGGTCCTTAAAACATTTGTGACATATAGAAATCAACCAAACCTCAATATAATGCATAGTGTGACATATATGACTTAAAGTGTGTGTTTTTATTTAAAATTTATATTTTAGTTCAAAACACACATCACATAATCAAAACTAAGAAAAAACATTCAGGTTATTTTGTACTTTAGGAAAATGATCCATAACTTGTTTATGATGTGTAAGAATAAACCACACTTCAATTAGATACACAATGTGCCTGGTATGACTCAAAGTGTATGTTATTAGTTTAAAATTGACATTTTAGTTAAAAACATATTTCACTCACTGAAAACCAAGCAAACATGGTCAATTTTTTTTTGATAATTTAGGGAAAATATTTATAATCCATTTTTTACTTCTAAAAATTAGTTATATATCAAACTGAACCATGATGTGTCGAGTATGAATCAATGTGTGTGTTTTTATTTTAAATTGAAAATTTAGTAAAAAAGACACATGATATACTCAAAACCAATAAAATTAATTCCTACAGTTTTGGTACTTTATAAAAATGATCTATAAATCATTTATGATGTATAGGAGTCAATCAAACACAAATCTAATTAATGGTGTGATTGGTATGAATCAAAGTGTTTGATTTTATTTAAAATTTATATTTTAGTTCAAAACACATGTCACATACTCAAAAATAATAAAACACATTTGGATTGTTCTCATAATTTTTGAAAACAATCCATAATTCATTTTTGATGTGTAAAAATCAAACACACCTCAATCTGATACATAGCGTGCCTAGTATGACTCAAAGTGTACATTATCAGTTTAAAATTGAAATTTTAGTTCAAAACACGTGTCACTCATTAAAAAATAAGAAAACACTCTCAGATGTTCATAATACTTTAGGAAAATAATTCATGTCATTTTTATGTTTAGGAATCAGTTTCATGTCAAACCTGTACATGATGTGACTGATATGACTTAAAGTGCATGTTTTCAGTTTAAATTTATAGTTTAGTAAAAAAGACATATAACATTATCAAAACAAAGAAAATGAATTTAGATTATTTTTATACTTTAGAAAAATGATTCACAAGTCATTTTTGACATATAGGATTCAACCGTATGTCAATATAACTCACAGTGTGACTAGTATGACTCAAAGTCTATGGTTTTAGTTTAAAAATGAAATTTTAGTTCAAAACACATGTCACATACTTAAAACCAAGAAAAAACATTATCATTGTTTTTAAACTTTAGTAAAATGATCCATAATTTTATTACATGTATAAATCTGCCACACCTCAATCACATACACAGTGTTCTTGGTATGAATCAAAGTGAATGTTATCAATTTAAAAATGAAATTTTAGTTCAAAATGTATGTCACTCACTGGAAACTAAATAAACATGCTTGGATTTTATTGATACTTTCGAACAATGATTAATTAGTCATTTATGACATGTATGAATTAGTCACACATCAAAATAACACACGATGTGACTATTATGACTCAAATGTGTGTTTTCAGTTTAAATTGACATTTTAGTAAAAAATACACATGGCATACTCAAAATTGAGAAAACAAATTTAGATTGTTTTGATAATTTAGGATAATGATCTATACATAATTTTTGATGTGTAGGAATCAACTACATGTCAGTTCGATGCACGGTGTGACCGGTATAACTCAAAGTGTATGGTTTCAATTTAAAAATTACATTTATTAATGCATTGTTTCATAACTATGTTTAATTTATTTATTTATATTATTAATAATATAATAATTATTTTATTATATAGGTTAAATATTTTTATAAATATGAGGTTATTTTTTATAAACTGATTTCATGATTGGGATCTTTTGAGAAAGGGTTGGGGGCCAATGATAATAGAACATTGATGTTGTTTTAATAATAATGATAAATTGTACATACTAATGTAATTATACAAACCAGTGTTTTAAATGTATATAATATAGTGTTTTTTCTTGTATTTATTATGTAAATTTTATTTAAATTAAATTTTTTTGTTTTCTGCTATAATGTGATGTAATATTTGTATTATAATGCATTAGTATGGATTTTATCAGTGCTATTTATAGCTCTGAAAAAGATACCCCTTTATGAGTGGTAAACTAGCACTCATAAATGACCCTTTTATTGTTCCATTTTTAGTGCTGATAAATGGTACCCTATTTTATTAGAATTTATAACATCAGTTATTTTTTAGAAGTGGTAAAGGATTTTTATAGAACTAATAAAAGGGGGATCTGTTGTAGTGTTGTACATGACAAAGAGTAGGATTTCTATTAGGATCCAAACTTTATAAAAATATATTGGTGTTATTGTTTCTTTTATTATTTTTATTTCATGTGCATTCAATTATTGAGAGAACATATTAGATAAATTCCTCTTAACTATGGATTAAGTTTAAGTATAAGGGGATTTAATTGAAAATAAATAATAAACTCAGTAAAATTTGGGTGCACTAATTCAACCTCCCTCTCAATGTCCCTGAATGACCCATCTAGTCTCTACCAGTGGTATTAGAACCTAAGGTATACCTATGAATGGATCTAAATTTTTTTGCTAGTTATTTTTATAAATATTTTAAAGAAGTGTATATTAAAAAAAATTGAACTACCTAAAATGGAGATCTTAACTTTCATCCTTATTATAATAGAAAGGGAGGTTTTATCCAAAACCTTAAAAAAATAGTAATAAGAAAGAGTAAAATAGATTTAGAAAAATTTCAATGGATAAAAAGAAGGATCAATCACTATTTAAAGATGATCGAGGTGATAACTACTCATATACTAAATATTTTGATAGTGATCCTTTTAAAGAAACATGTGTTTAAGTTATGGATAATGTGAGGAGGTTGAACACATTAAAACAATTTAATACTTTCACTATCAATTTAAAAGGTATATGGAGAATTTTACTATTGAAGTAATCATATATATATATATATACATGAATTTTCTAAGCAAATTATTGAAGAAAAAGAAAAACTTGAAAAAGAAGTTGAAATAATGAAGTATACACTAGGAAACAAATTCAAAAAGTGAACTTCCCTTATAGACCTCTTGGAAGTAATGGAAGAATATGTGATTATTTTCAATTAAAATATCACGATGATTGAAGAAAAGTTATAAGGTAAATTGTGTGAGAAATAATTAATTGATATTGTGATTAAAGAAGTTATCTATTATTTTTAAAATAGACAAAAACAATTACATGAATATCAAGGACTCACAACTAAAAATAAAATCCAAGAAGATCAAGTACCTTGACATCTCTATACAAGAAAATAATAGAAGGCATGAAGAATTCATTGCGAATCTAAGGAGGATTGGTAAGAAAGGTTTAAATTGATTGCATATGAAAAAACTCTCTCAATATGAAGAATCTTGAATATGATATAAATTTTAAAAATATCGAATCTATGACACTTTTCAATAAAATAATTTCCTTGATTGAAGAAGAATTTAAAAGGCATGTTTGTGAGAATGTAGTGACCAAAATTGTCTTTAGTAAGGTAATACATTCACTTGAAACATTGTTCAATGTTTCCATAAATGTATGAAATTATCAACTTGATGATATAACTAGAAATTTCAAAGATCTTGATAGGTTTTTAAAATAGAAGACTAAGAGGCATGAAGATTATATTCAAAATATCCATGATCTGGGATAATCACATAAAGTTACTCTCAATGTCAGGGAGAATTAAAGCTGTTGACAACATGATGATCAGATTAATAAATTGAAAAGTGAATGGGAAAGATGGTTAACATCACTCAAAAATAAAATTATTTACTTCAAAATGAGATGTATTCAATTAGAATACAACTTGAGAAATTTGGAAGAGACACGTGTTAAAACTTCCCAAGCTGATGAGTAAAAGGATACTTCTATAAAAACTTGTGATGATGGTCTTATCTTTAAAAGAATAATATCAGTGGAAAGAGAAGCATAAAACCATACCTTAACCAGTTTACTAGAAAATCATGGAAAAGATAAACCATAATTCAGTTAATATTATTTTAACTAATGTAGTTGCATCTACTAATGTTTGTTCAATGTTAAAATCTGGGAACATCTCGGTAGATAAAAATACAAAGAATTATATTAAATCATTAAGGGAAGAAACATAAATCTGCAAGATGAGAAACTCTCTAGATATTTCTCAAAAAAAGTAAAGTTAACCTCTAAAACAATAATGTTCTAATATAGAACGACTTGTTTTAGAATAAAAAGAATAATTTATGATGGATACTATTGGTGATGCCAAAAGTTTGGGAATCAGGATAAAGTGTTTTAGAAGAACATGTGAGTGTATGAAGACCACAAAAGGACTATATTTATTTGGAGTAGAGATTAAATGAATAATAAACCCATTTAACAGAGGCTGACTCCATAGAATAACAAGTACACTAGAAACATTTTTCAATGTCTTGAATAATTTTGTGAGTATTACAATATAAGTGGTTACAAAGAAGAATAGTGTTGGTATAAACCAACTATGTATTATTCTTTTGATAATATGGGGATAGGATTATAAGTCAAGAAAAAGTAGTTCAAAAAGAATGGAGAACTAGTTTCCTTTGGAAAAGAATAGGTAATGAAAGTTTTTCAATAGAAAAGAGTTGGACAACACCTCCTAATATGATTAAGAAGAATGTTGTTAATGATATATTTTCAATCAATAGAAAATTATTCTATTTTTGTGAAAAATTAGAAACCATCGATCATTGAAAGCAATCTATTCAGGTCAAAATTATGT
The DNA here is from genome assembly GCA_963277665.1 of Viscum album. Classification (NCBI taxonomy): domain Eukaryota; kingdom Viridiplantae; phylum Streptophyta; class Magnoliopsida; order Santalales; family Viscaceae; genus Viscum; species Viscum album. The sequence goes on from OY728126.1 coordinate 1,039,500,644, forward strand.
AAAGAAAGAATAATAACAGTGATTATTCAATCCATAAGAGAGATAAGAGGATTGTCTTAGTGAATGAAGATATCCCTGAAGATGATGTGATGAGGTTTCCCTAAAAGGTTAACAAAAATAATGTGAAAGGTCCATGTGGATTATTTAAACTAGAATATGTTATGAAAAAATTCCTAATTATTTATCATGATAAGTTACAAGATGCTGGAGAAAAGATTAAATCTCAAGAATAAGAACAAATAATAGAAAAGAAAAAAGGTAAATATATTGTTACACATGAAGGAGATATTTAATTTCATGAGAGGTTGTCAATAAATGGTATCTGAAGTGTTTTCAAAAAGTCATGTAGAAGGTTCAAGATGACTAGACATAATGAAAATGACTGTATGATTCTTCTACCTACTCAGGAAGATATATTGAAGACTAAAAATAAAACACCAAGATAAAAAACTGCATTACTATCAAATGTGAAGATGATAAATCCAAACAAGTTGAATATTAATGAAAATAAAAATTATATGCTACCCAATAAATCTTAGTATTTTATGATTAAATGAAATAAAAGTATAAAGTGATCTAGAAATATTATAGATACAATAAAAGGAGTCTTTAGGTTGAGATAAAATTCTTAGACCTATTTCTATTTTTAAGAAACTCATAAGAGTTATATCTTATTCCCTGAAATTTTGTGTTGTACTTGTGTGCTTATTGTATAGGTAATTGAAGGTGATGCTAGTTCTAAAAGGGAGAACTCAATAATTAATGAAGGAAAATTATGTGGGAAGGAGAAATATAGATTAATTATCCATGATTAGATAAAATCTTGAATTGTTACATATTAGTGGATCATAAAAATGAATATATTGAAGTATATCTAATGAATATATCCATTATAATGATGGGAAAGTGATTATACTCCTTGAGGAAGAGATAAAATGAAGAATATACTGCTAAATTTTATTTTATGAATATATGATAGTTTTGATCATCTCTATGAAAGTTGAATCAAGAGGTAATCTGATCACACTTCTCACCCTTGTCTTTGTTATATAAAACATGTATATAAAGGGGGAGTGTTGGTTAATGAGTAAGCTCAAAGAAAGTGAGAGTAGATTATTTTTCACCTTAAATTTATGATGTATTAATTTATTAGACTATAGGGTATATTATTTATAAATAAATTGGTTGTACTACCCTAAGGATAAGAAGTTTGGAAATGGTATCACATGCTAGATTAGTTAATGTAAAAGTTTTATGTATTGGTAAAATCACTCATGTTTTCTATGCCAGGTTAGTGAACATAGATATAGAGTTAACTAACAGAAGGATCATTATTAAAAGAACTTGTGGAATCATCCTTCTCCCAAAAAGTGGATTAGATTAAGATTAAATTATAAAGAGGGAGAATAATTTGTAATGAATATAATTATTTTCTCAAGAAGAATGAGGATGAAAAAAGGGTAATTCCACCCATTTATGTTCTTTTTATTCATTATCAATAAGTTTTAGAATAAAATTAGTAAAGTGTTATTGTGAAAAAGCAAAAAGGGGGATATTAAATATCCCATGTGGATGTTTAATGAGTAAAATTGTATTTTTTTTTTCCAAAATATCATTCTAAATTTAAGTCAATGTGTAATGATGATGAAATTATCCATGATTCTTTATTATCATTGAAAGGAATCATTTGAAATATGTTAAAGAAGTGGAGCAATTTTTATTATAGTATTGTTATGGATTCATTGGATGTTAGTTTTGATAATTAAATCCTCACTTAACATATGATGAGTTTGGTACCGATCATAATTAAGAAGGCATGAGTTTATATTTATGGTTTAAAAAAGAACATTGTCTACAATATGGTTCATCAAGCGGTGTCAAGATGCCTATATCAAGGGAAAATAGATGTGGGACTCAGCAACAATAGGTACTTTTCATTTTAATATATAGAAAACATGGGTTTTAGATGATCCCACATCTAATGAAATCTCACCTTGAATTCCATCTTCAACCTTGAGAAAGTGTTTATGCATACAAACAAATTATCATAGTTCACTACCATGCGAGGGTGTTTAAATATTTTCATCCATATGAGATAAGGATATATCAACTACGTAAATGAAAAATGATAATTTCATGATAATTTCATAGTGAGTACATGTATGAATGAGCACACATTGAGTTTTAAGTGATGAAATACACGATCCATGGATAGTCTGCATGGTTTATATGCAATGCATCAAGGTTGGTATGCGATCAAAACCTCATGAATACAATACTAATTATAAAAATAAGATCATATATTAAGGCTAATATATTTTCATAAATCAAGATGACACATGATATTCAGTACAAAAATAATGAGTTTGTGAATGTAATGACTCGAGATTTTGGATCCTTTAAATTGATACTATCTTCGATAGCTTATGTCACACACAATAATGAACCAACACAAGGCCTGAATAAAACTAACCTTGACATAATAAAATCACATGAATATTATAATAATTACTAAATAAAAAAATAATCAATTAAAATAATTTATTATTATTATTTTCCTTTGATTAATATTTTAAAAGAAAGAAGGACTTTTGAAGAACCGTTTAAAAATGGGTATTGTATTTTACCTTAATAAATAAAATTGATCATAGTTAAAGGTTTATCATAATAGTTAATATTTTTATTTATAAACTAATTTATAAATATTCATTTTTTTATAAATCTATATAAAATATGATTAAAAAACTCTTTAAATTTTAAAATGTAACGCCCCGACCCTAACTACCCAGAGTCAGTGCATTATTACATAACATTGTAATGATATAAGGAATCATATCCCGAAAGATCGATCAGTTTAGCATCCTTGTAAGTACTAGATAAATACAAAAGTTTTACATTACATCATTAAATAAAAAACATCATTGTGTCATATTTTAACACTCTCATATCCCTTAGCCTATTTCTTCAGGTTAATCATAATATAGTTCTTTACATCATGGAAAAAATAAAACCTAAAAGAGGGGTGAGCTCAGATGCTCAGTAAGGATAACAATATAGCAGAAACTATTATAATTAAGCATAAACATTTAAGTAAATTTATAAGACTAAAACACAATCCTTTTAATCTTAAAATTCAGAATAATATGGCAAAGATAAATAAAATAATGTCATTTACTTATTCACATGTATATTCTACTAGTCGAATAATCACAGGTAATATCAATAGCCAATTTCATAATGATGGAATGCATAATGCCGGACATCATAACCACATAGTCAAGGCCTCATGCCAAGACTATAAATAATATTTTGTCAAGGCCTTGTGCCAAGACTCTATTCTATCTCATGAGACCAACCAATGCATCGAGGAGCTATAGTGGGCCCCACCCGTCACTTACTAAGTCCAATTCATTCCTCATATCAAAAGGTTGAAACATAACATAAATGTTCATATTAAAACTAGCATAAAAAATGTTAATACTTTAACCATAAACCATGAATGGTATAAAAATAACGCATCCAAAGTCAAACATATCACAAAACCTTCAATACAATATATAAGATTGTATCATAATAAATCAACTTCAAACAAGTGTAAAATCCATCAAAGGATGTTGACCTAGATGAAATCAAAACTGTTTGAGAGAAATCCATCAAAGGATGTTGACCTAGATGAAATCAAAACTATTTGAGATAAATATATCTTTTAATTTTTAAATCATTTGAAAGTCATGTAATTATAAAAGAAAACATTTATTTTGAAAATATTCTTATAAGATTGTGAGGGAATCTTGGAAGGTGTTATAATGGTGGAAAATAGTTGCACCCGCTGTATAAGTTAAAAAAACATTCTTTCCTTAATTTTGTCAAAAATGTCGTAAAGGACATTGTTTGGAAAATGACAGAAAGATTTATTTATAAACATTTTATAAAAATTCAAATAAAGGTATAAATTATTTTAACCTGTAGTCTAGGAAATAATAAAAAAAATTGAAATAAATTTTTAAGAAACGCGGATGTGGATGATAAATAGGTCCCAATAGATACTCACGTATAAACAACCTCGAATAATGAAGAGATTGTAGAATTAACCCTTACCTTGTACTTTTACTTGATAGAGGGTTTGTTAAAATTCTTTATAATAGTTATATAATTGTTATTAAATTATAAAATAACCGCATAAAAAAATATGATATCATGTATGATCTTTTAATATTGCTTTGTTAATAATATTTTAGTAGTATCATTGTTTCTGGTGTTAACTGCTTTGTTTTCCTTTATATGCTTGGTTACGTAAGCCATGTTTGTTATGGATAGGATGAATTTGATTCATATCCAAAATGATATTTAGTTTTTAAGAATTATTTTTAATCATAAAATAAAAATTATTCTTGAATGATTACAATGGGGAATGAATCTCATTGCGTTCGTGGAGACGGTAATCCGTACATACGCACGAGCGAAAATATCATTACATTGATGGTGAAATAGTATGTAATTTGATGGTATATCATATATACAGAATAACTAACATGTTATATTTATTATTTACATCATTTATACTCATTATTATACCCATCCAAATAATGAAGTGTTTAAATAACAAACTACACCACGACGTGGAGACAGTAAGCCCAACGTACGCACGTATGGTGACATGTCATTCATAGGATGGATAGAATAATGAATATGGTTGTACCATATTTATAATAACATCAAAGTATGTATAAGTTACTGGATTTATTATTTTGGAATGGAAACAACAAATAAAGAGGAAGTGTAAGAAGAAAAGAACTTTGAAAAAGGTGGTGAAATTATTACCTTTTCTTTGGGTGTTTTCTATTGATTAGATCAAAAGGGCTCCTTAGGTTGGATTATGATTAAAGTAATGCCTATAGGTTTAAGGGAGGGTAGTTGGGAGGATATTGGATCAGGTTTTGGCTGAGAAAAATGGCTTTGGAGGTGTGATTTTGAGAGAAGGGGAAGTACCCCTTTATAAGAGAGGTGAGGGTCACTTATAAGAAACTTGAAATATTATTTTATTATACAATCATATTCGGTTTATAATGGATCCAAAATGATTTTTTCTAGGATAAGGTGGGGATTGGTCTAAAACCTCTCAACCAATAGGTTTTAGATAGGTTAATGTCACCTTATTAACCTTATCTTTTAGATTTAACTCTAAGTTAAATATTTTAACTTTTATCATGTATTCTTGGATTATTATAATAAATGGTTAATAAATTTACTATAAAAAGCCAAGAGAACTACAAGTGGTTAATTATTGATATATATAACCTTATCTAAGACCTTTGGACAAACCTTATATTTTTAGGAATATTATATCAATTAATAATATAGTATTTGTTTTAAAAACTCATTTATGTCAATATTGACACTATTTGGTATTTTGTTTTTGTGAAAGTCATAACAACTTTATAACTTCAAAAAAATTATTTAATAAACCCTAACATGTCATATTAACTTAGAAAATTATTATAATTCATCATAAGTCTCAATTTACATTTATTTGGATATTTATAATATAAATTATTTTAATCTTTCATTAATAAGGTAATAATTGCCTTATCATTGTGTCATAAATAAATTTATTATTTAATGTCTATAAATAAAAAATAAGATACCATTATGTAGGAAATATTTTTATATTTTTAATTAATATTTACATTCAAATTTATCTTATGTATAACCCTATATTAAAAAAATTTTAGTTATTAAACTTTGAATTTAACAATTTTAACTCTTCTTTAAATAAAATATTAATAAATGTCCCAATATAATAAAAGTGGACCAAAAGGATCATATTTTATTCATAAGGTTGATTTTGGTCGAAATAAACTTATCCAATAGAATTGGTACATGTGTTAGGGTAATTATAATATCATCTTTTACCTTTAATTACCATATTTACTTTTAACCATGGTAAATAAAAGTCAAAAGTTACTATTAACCAAAAATTATTTTCATCTTATTGAACCAAATTTTACTTACTGATTTCAACCATGTCTCTCATATTTTTGAAATTCAATTCATAGAGGCGGTAAAATTATGTTTTATGCAAATTTTCAAATGCGCCTAGAAGGTGGGTAAAAGACGGTAAAAAGTTCAATAAAATTATATATATAATATTATTATAAAATGAATCCAATGAATTACATTGAAAATATATAGATATTTTGTATCTATTTTTACCTCATTTTAATTTAAATAAAATAAATAATTATTTAAATAAAAATCTAGTTTTAAACAATAACGCAGTGTTTTTCACTATTCATCAAAAATTGAAAGTTTTTAGAAAAATACCAAAAATTTACCCTAATCTAATTTTGATATTCCGAAACCAAAAATGAAGTCCATTTTGAAAAATAAAATTATAAAATTTAAAAAAGTGGGTATTACTATTCATAACGGCTAGTTTGATTGGTCTTGTTGTGCTAGAACTTGAAGTTGCATACAACGCAAGTTATTGTATTATTCAAAGAGAAACATACCGTGGAAGATTGTGGTGTTACATTCTTCCCTAATTCAAATAATTGTTCCTAGAAATTTATATAATACTACAACAAAAAAATATTTGGGTGTTTCTTCATCATAAGTTCCTCGGGTTCCCACGTTGCCTCTTCTATCTTATGGTTTCTCCATAGAACTTTTACCATATGAGTCATCCAGTTTCTCAGCGCTTGTTCCCTGGTATCAAGAATCTTGAAATAATCTTCACAATAAGACAGATCAGGTTCCAGTTCTATTTCTTGATAGGTGAGTACATGTGTTGGGTCAAGCATGTATTTTCTTAACAGTGATACGTGGAACAAATCATGAACTTTGGAGAGACTTGGCGGCATTTCCAAACAATAAGCTACAAATCCAATTCATTTAAGAATTTAGAAAGGTCTGATGTAGTTGTGACTTAATTTTATCTTCTTACTGAATCATATAACACCCTTACATGAAGACACCTTTAAGAAAACATTATCTCCTATTTGAAATTCTAAATCTTTCCTTTGGTTATCGACATAGATATTTTTCCTACTTTCAGCTGCTTTGATGTGGGTGTGGATAAACTTCATCTTTTCCATTGTTTCCTCAATAAGTTCTAGGCCTACAAGTTTTCTTTCACTAACATCATCCCAACAAGTTGGTGTGCGACATCTATTTCCATATAACGCTTTATATGGTACCATCTGAATACTTGAATGGAAGCTATTGTTATAGGAAAATTATACAGAGGTAAATATTGATCCCACATAACTTGAAAGTAAAGTGATCAAGATCTCAACATATCTTCTAAGGTTTGAATAGTCCCTTCTAATTGTCCATCAGTTTGAGGGTGTTAGGTAGTTCTCAAACGAAGTTTAGTATCCAAGGCCTTCTGAAGACTTTTGCAGAATCTTGATGTAAAACAATGATCATGATCAGAAATAATTGATATAGGTACACCATGAAGTCTTATAAATTCTTTAATATGCAGTCTTGTTAAACGTTCAAGTGGTAAATCTTCTCTTATAGAAATAAAATTTGCTGACTTGGTAAGACGATCAATAATGGCCCATATTACATCATTCCTTCTAGGAGTCTTTGGAAGCCCCATGACAAATTCCATCGTAATATCATCCCATTTACACTCAGGTATGGGAAGAGGTTTCATGACTCCTCAAGGATGTTGTCTTACAGCCTTAACCTGTTGAAAAAACATACATCTTGACACATAATCAGCAATCTCTCTCTTCATGTTGTCTCCCCAAAAATGTTCCTTCAAATCTCTTTTCATCTTAGTGCTACGAGGGTGTATAGAGAAATTATAGCTATGAGAATCATCCAACAATTCCCTTTTTAGATCAGGTATATCAAGAACACAAAGTCACTTCCAAAATTTCAAAATTACATCTTCATATATAAAGTCGATCAATCTTCAATCATCCACACCTTTAATTTTCTTTTGAAACTCCTCATCATCAGTCTGAGAACTTTTTATCCTTTCTAGTAAAGATGGTTTGGAAACAATTTGAAATAGTATTTATGTTTCAACTTCCATGATTATTCCCATATCCATATTTACTAGATACATAAACACAAGATCCATTTAAACTCTCATCATGTTCAAAACTCCATGATCCTTTCTGCTCAAAGCATATGCCACCTTATTTTCCTTCCCCGGGTGGGAGTGTATAGTGAAATCATAATCCTTGAGTAGTTAAATCCATTGTCTTTGCCTCATGTTGAGTTATTTCTGTGAGAAAATATACTTCAAACTCTTGTGATCGGTATATATCTCACATTTTCACCATAAAGATAGTGTATCCAAATATTCAAAGAAATGATTACAGATTCTAACTCAAGATCATGATTGGGATAGCTTTGTTAATGAATTTTTAATTGTCGTGATTCATAGGCAATAACCCTATAATTCTGCATAAGGAAACAACTAAGTCCTTTCTTTGATGCATCACTCTAAATATCAAAACCATCATTCCCCGATGGCAGAGTAAAGATAGAAGCCTTGACTAATATTCTCTTCAATTCTTCAAAACATCATTCAAACTCTTTTGTCCAAACAAATTTAACCCCTTTAGTGTGATCTTGGTTAATGGGTTTTCCAATCAGGCAAAATTCTGGACGAAATACCGATAATAACCTACTAAACCAATAAAACTGTGTACCTTAGTTATACTTTTTGGTGCTATCCATTCTTGGATTACCTTGATATTTGAAGGATCGATAGAGATTCCATCCTTAGAGACAATATGTCCAAGTGAAGAAATTTCTTGAAGCGATAATTCACACTTGATAAACTTCCCATATAATTCATTTCTTATGAGGGTTTTTGGAATAACATGCAAGTGGTTTTCATGATCTTTGTAGCTTTTTGAGTATACCAAGATATCATTAATAAATACTAATACAAAGTCATCAAGATATTACTTGAAAAATATATTCATTAGATCCATAAAAATAGAGGATGCATTAGTCAGTCCAAAAGGTATTACTGTATACTTGTAATGCCCATACCTGGTATGAAATGTTGTCTTTGGAATGTCTTCCTTCTTCAAAAAAAACTGATGATATCCATATCAAAAGTAAATCTTTGAAAAATATTGATCTCCATGAAGTTTATCAAATAAATCATCAATGCGAGGTAGGGGATACTTGTTCTTTATTGTTATAGCATTGATCTCCCTATAGTCAATGCACAACCTCATAGATCCATTTTTCTTCTTTACAAAAAGAATAGGGGCTCCCCATGGAGAAACACTAGGGAGAATAAATCCTTTATTACTCAATTCCTCTAGTTATTTCTTTAGTTCCACTAATTCCATAGTGTCCATTATATAAGGGGTCTTCGATATGGGCCTTGAACCAATAATTAAATCAATGGAAAACTCAATTTATTATTCTGTAGGATGTCCATGTAAATCCTATAGAAACACATAAAAATATTCTTTCACAATAGGTAAATCCTCTATTTGAACATTATTTTTCTCACCCATAGTTATTTCACTCTATTCCTCCCCAATAATTGGATTTAGTAGAGCTACAGTGGGTGGATCTAGATAAGAATCAGGTGGTGATGTTTCTGCTCTAAAGATAAGGTACTCCTTATCATCATCAAAAATTGTAACCTCCTTCTTCTTATAATAAATTTTCGCAACATGGTCTGAAATACAAACCATACCAAGGATTATATCAAATTAAATCATGGGTATGACAATGATATCAGTAGATAAAGAACATTTATATTCCAAAATGGGAACTGATTCACAAAACTTTGTTGCAATGATAATTCCCTTAGGATTTTTGATTGAAAACTCCCTTATTAAATAAAATTGGAAATATCTAATTTTCTTATCAAACTGGGAAGATATAAAGCAATGTGATGATCCATAATAAAATAAATCATTGAATAAATTTGATTAAACCATTAAATTACCTTCCACCATGTCTTTCGTAGCTTCAACCTCAATAGTAGTGATCGTATGAGATTGGCCTTTCTCCCTTGGCCTTTTCTTAGGTAATTTTCATTGGCTATTAGGATATTCATTTGTATAATTACCCATTTCTCTATAATTGTAGCATTAAACATTGATAGACTCTTTCTTTCCCTTATCATCACGATCTTAGTGGCCTTTTTCACCACACTTGTAACCGACTCCCATTCCCTTCAGGCAAGTACTAGGGTGTTTCTTCCCACATTTACCATAGGATGGAAATTAAACTTTTCCCTTCTTCCCCTTATTTATATTTCCAAAGTGTTCAGTAGATATCTTATTCTCTTGATTTGTTTTAAAGTTATAAGACTTAGATAATTCCTTTTATATCTTAATAGCGTAGGAGAAAATCTTTGTACGATGAGAAGGATTGTGAGACTAATGCTCGATGGAGAAATGGTTTTAACCCATCAAATAATCAATCAATATTACCCCTTGGGTTACGTATATAATCTAATGTATGCCTTTCTAACCTTGTAAAGTTATCCTCATACTTTGCGACATTTTTATTCTCCTTTGCCTTAGACTCAGAAATTGTCTTTCCATATCCGCTCGATGGTCACGAGGGAATTATTTTTCTAAGAAAAGATCTTTAAACTCCCTCCATTCTATACTTGATACTTCTTCATCCTCCTTTGTGTTTTGAATTAATGACCACCATTGATCTGCATATCCCATGAGGTGATAAAGTACCATGACAACTTTTTCCCTTTCACTACTCCCCAAAGCATGAAATATTTTCTCTAAGGAACTTATCCATTTCTCAGCTACAAATGGATTTTTAGTCCCATTTAATGTTTGTGGTTGTTTCCTAATGAAGAGGTCTAACATTTATCTTCCACATTGTGGATCAAGTTGCTCCATACGGGTAAGGTTATTATTCATAATCTGAGTGAGTTGTCCAAGTATGGTGATATGCTGATCAGAACTAGTTGCATCACTAGCTCCACTATAATTATCTTGAGTAGGATGAAAATACTTAAATGGATTACGTGTGTTGATATGGTTTCTATTCCATCCACTAGGAACCATTTCTAAACAATGGCATACACGAGATTATTTTATGAATCCCAATACATAATTCCAAACTTGTAAAACACTTAACAAAAAATGAACAGTTTATGGATATAATCCATAATCCTAAAAATGTTTTCCTTAAGGAGGTATATACTCATAAATCATTCATAATGGTTTGTAAAGAAAACGTGAATTATCCTAAGTATATCCCCTGGGAGTGTTGTAACCAAGAGTGTAGCAAGGCTCATTGTCATGTACTAGGATACCCCAGGTCAAGCTTCAAACTCCTTGTTGTATTTTTCACTCCTAGGTACATTTATGTCAGAGCCGCCTCTACCTGCTCATATCCAGACAAGGATGTATTTCTTAGAAAACTCAAAAAAATCTCCACACTAACAAAATTCTAGTAAGTTCTTCTATACTAATCTACAAAGTCTATCATAGATTAATGTTCTCTAATTAAAGTTTTTATAAATCTAGTTTCCAAGGCTTGTACTAAACTTTATCTGATACCAACTGTAATGCCCTGCCCCAATTACCCAGATTCGTTGCATTATTACATAACATTGGCATGATACAAGGAATCATGTACCGAATGACCGATCAGTTTAGTGGCCTTGGAAGTACTAGATACATACATAAGTTTTACATTACATCATGAAATAAAAAACATCATTGTGTCCCATTTGAACACTCTCATATCCCATAGCCTATTCCTATATTTTAATCATAATATACTTCTTTTCATCCTAGAAAAATTAAAACATAAGATATGGGTGAGCTCATAAGCTCGGTAAGGGTAACAATATAGAATAAACTATCATAATTAATCATAAATATTTAAGGAAATGTATAAGAATAAAACACAAGACTTTTAAACTTAAATTTCAACATAATATGGAAAATATAAATCAAATAATTCCATTTACTTATTCATATAGATATTTTACTAGTCGAATAATCACATGTAATATAAATAGCCAATTTTATAATGATGGAATGCATAATGTCGGACATCATAACCACATACTTAAGGCCTCGTGAGAATATTACAAATAAGATTTTGTCAAGGCCTTGTGCCAAGACACTAATTTGTCTCATGAGACCTACCGATTCATCGAGGAGCTATAGCAGGCTCCACCCGTCACTTACTAAATCCAATGCATTCCTCATATGAAAAGGTTGAAACATAACATAAACATTAATATTAAAACTAGCATACAAATTGTTAAAACTTTAACCATAAACCATGAATGGTATAAAAATAACACATCCATAGCCAAACATATCACAAAACCTTCAATACAATATGGAAGATTGTATCATAATAAATAAACTTCAAACAAGTGTAAAATCCATCAAATGATTTTGACATAGATGAAATCAAAACTGTTTGGGAGAAATATCTCTTTCTATTTTGAAATCATTTAAAATTCATGTAATTATAAAATAAATCATTTATTTTGAAAATATTCTTATAATCTTGTAATGGAATCTTCAAAGGTTTTATCACATTAGAAAATAGTTTCATCCGTTGTATAAGTTAAAAAACATTATTTCCTTAATTTTGTCAAAAAGGTCGTAAAGGACCTTGTTTGGAAAAGGACAGAAAGATTCCTTTATAAACATTTTGTAAAAAGTAAAACACGAGTATAAATTATTTTAACCCATAGTATAGGAAATAGTAATTTTTTTAAATACATTTTTAAGAATCACATATGTGGATGATAAAGAGGTCCCAGTAGATACTCACGTATAAACAACCTCTGATAATGAAAAGATTGTAGAATTAACCCTTACCTTGTAATTTTCCTTGATCAAGGGTAAGTTCAACTCCTGTATAATAGTTAAATAATTGTTATTAAATTACAAAATAACCACATACATAAATATGATATCATATATTATCTTCTAATATTGCTTTATTAATAATATTTCAGTAGTATCATTGTTTCGGGTGTAAACTGATTTGTTTTCCTTTATATACTTGGTTATGTAATCCATGTTTTTTATGGATAAGATGTATTTGATGCATATCCAGAATTATATTAAGTTCTTAAACATTATTTTTAATCATAAAATGAAAATTATTCTTGAATAATTACGATGGAGAATGAATCTCATCATGTTCGTGGAGATGATAATCCGTACGTACGCACGAGCGGCAATATCATTATATTGATGGTTAAATCATATGTAATTGGATGGTATATCATATATAAAGAATAATTAACATGTTATATTTATTATTTACATCATTTATACTCATTATTATACCCATACAAATAATGAAGTGTTTGAATAACAAACTACACCACGACATGGAGATGGTAAGTCATACGTACGCACGTATGGTGACATGTCATTCATAGGATGGATAGAATAATGAATATTGTTGTACCATATTATAATAACATCAAAATATTTATATTTCACTGGAGTTATTATTTTGGTATGGAAACAACAAAGAAAGAGGAAGTGGAAGAAGAAAAGAACTTTGAAAAAGTTGGTGAAATTATTACCTCTTCTTCGGGTGTTTCCTTTTGATTTGATCAAAAGGGATCCTTAGGTTGGATTATGATAAAATTAGTGCCTCTAGGTTGAAGGGAGGGTAGTTGAGAGGATATTTGATCAGGTTTTGTCTGAGACAAATGGCTTTGGAGGTGTGATTTTGAGAGAAGGGGAAGTACCCTTTTATAAGAGAGGTGAGGGTCACTTTAGGAAAATATTGAAATATTATTTTATTATACAATCATATTCGGTTTATAATGGCTAAAAAATGATTTATTTATAAGATAAGGTGGGGATGGGTCTAAAAACTCTCAAAAAATAGGTTTTAGATAGGTTTAGGTCATCTTATTAACCTTATCTTTTAGATTTGACTCTTAGTTAAATAGTTTAACTTTTACCATGTATTCCTGTATTATTATAATAAATGGTTAATAAACTTACTATAAAAATCCAAGAGAAACAAAAGTGGTTTATTATTGATATATCTAACCTTATATAATTAGTTTTTTGAGCCTTAAATTCTTAGGAATATTATATCAATTAATAATATAGTATTTGTTTTAAAAGCTCATTTTTGTCAATTTTGACACTATTTGATATTTTGTTTTTGTGAAAGTCATAACAACTTTATCACTTCAAAAAAAATATTTAATAATCCCTAACATGTAATATAAACCTATAAAATTAGTTTAATTCATCATAAGTCTCAATTTATATTTATTTAAATATTTATAATATAAATTATTTTATTCTTTCATTAATAAGGTAATTAATGCATCATTATTGTGTCATAAATAGATTTTAATTATTTAATGTCTAAAAATTAAAAATAAAATACCATTATGTAGGAAATATTTTTATCTTTATAATGAATATTTATATTCTAATTTATCTTATGTACAACCCTATATTAAAAATGGTTAACTATTAAACTTTGAATTTAACAATTTTAACTCTTTTTTAAATAAGATAATAATAAATGTACTAATCTAATCCAATTGGACCAAAAGGATCATATTTTATTCCTAAGGTTGATTTTGGTTGAAATAAACTTTTCCAATATAAATATTAAATGTGTTATGGTAATTATAATATCATTTGTTACCTTTAATTACCCTATTTACATTTAATTGTGGTAAATAAAAGTCAAAAGTTACTATTCAACAAAAACTATTTTCATCTTATTGAACCAAATTTTACTTACTAATGTCAATCGTGTTTCTCGAATATTTGAAATTAAATTCACCGAAGTGGTAAAATTATTTTTTATGCAAATTTTAAATGCACCTAGAATGTGGGTAAAAGACGATAAAAAGTTCAATAAAATTTTATATATCTAATATTATTATAAAATGACTCCAATGAGTTACATTAAACATATATTTGAATTATGTATCTATTTTTACCAAATATAAATTTAAATAAAATAAATAATTATTTAAATAAAAATTCAGTTTTAAACAATAATGTAGTGTTTTCACTATTTATCAAAAATTGAAAGTTTTCAGAAAAATACCAAAAATCCACCCTAGGAAAATTTTGATATTTTGAATCCAAAAATGAAGTCCATTTTAAAAAATAAAATTTATAAATTCCAAAAATTTGGTATTACTATTCATTACAACTAGTTTTATTGGTCATGATGTGCTAGAACTCGATGTTGCGTACAATGCAAGTTATTGTATTATTCAAAGAGAAACGTATCGTGAAACCTTGGGGTGTTACAAAAAAGGTATTTTTTAAATTTTTTTATTTACATTTTGTTTTTTCATTTAAAAGATAATTTATAAATTTTATAATTTTAATTTGAAAAAAATATTTCATTTTAGGATTAAACATTTAAATATTATTTTATTATTATTTTTTTAGATTTTTCTAAAAGGATTGATTTTCAGGTGAATAGCACAAAATACAGATTTTTATAAATAACATGAATTTTATGAAACTATTAGCATATAAGTATGAATTTTAAAATAAATAAATATTTTTATAAGATAAAATAAGTATTTTATAAGTGAATTTATAATTATAACTATTTTTTATTTAACAAACCCATATTTTACTTTTTAGAACTTAAGTTATATTTTTTCAAAAAATTGTTTTTAATACATTATTCAGTTAGTATTTTAAAATTAATTTTTATCAATTTTAGAAATTGAATTGAATAAATGGATTTAAAATTTAGAATCCATAGGTTCAAATTATTTAATGATTTGCATTTTATTTTTTGGTGTAAATGATAAGTTACCTTAGGTAAAAAAATCTCTAAAAATAATAAATGCTAAATTGGTAAAAGTCAAAAATCGAATAGTAATGACTTGAAAATATTTTTTAAACACGTGTAATAATTGGTAGTTGAGGAATATATATAACTTATCTCTTAGCTATCAATTATTTATCAGTTTTTGATTCACTTTCCTTGAGAGTTTCTTCCCATTAAGGATGATTTAAGGTATTTACAAAAATTCCATCCCTTTTTAGTTATAAAAGGGGCTCTCCACTCCTCATTTCCCCTCACACCAAAACCCTCTATGTTCAGCCTAAAATATTATAAATAATACCCTAAACATTTACATACACCTTAAATAGGTTATGGTATTCTCAAATTACCATCCCTAAAATGCTTATCCCCCTTCACAATGGAGATAATCCAAGAAGTGAGATATAATTTCCAAACTTCTCTTTCTCATTTCTATTTATTTTTATGCAATAATTATTTTTCATATTTCATTACATAATCTTACAATTATAACATTATTATCCTTATTATGCTGATATTTTATTATAATTACGTTACAACAATTAACCATATTTCCCTTTTCTATTAAGAAAAGTAAAAACATGAAACGTACGTATGTTCAGACTACTGCCTTCACGAATAAATGAATTAAATTTTCAATACCTCCTTTTATTAATGGATATAAGAGTGAATTTGAGATTTAAATATAGTATTTTTTATATGAATAAATTCATGGTACTAAAAATTTAATAACCCCTTTAATTTTATGAGCAATAAAAAAACATTATAAAATTAACCATCTTAAACGAGCAAACTAAGAAGAAAAATAATTTATTCATACTATGTAATTATTTCATTTACATTAATTTTTCTATTAATTATTTATAATTATAATATATCACAATATTAAAAACTAAATTACATCACTATCCTGCTGGTATAAATAAATTTCAACTAAACCACCTCATAATTTTTCATTAATCATGGTATGTTCATGTTTTGGTCAATTTGACCACCTACTTGAATAATGCTATCAAATTATGCCATGGAATATTATTTAAAAATAATTAATGATTTAATATGATATAAGTATTTAAATAAAGATTTATTTTTAGTCCTGAAAGGATTATATCAATATTTAATTCATTAACTAAGAAAACTCCCTTCGTGGGTTAAAAATCACCAAAATATGCTTATTGATGATTTCATATTCTAAGATAAATATTAATGTACAAATTAAAGGAAATATAAGATTTATAAATATTTTAAATCATAACTTATTGTAATATTAATTATTTATTAAATATTATCTTTTTAAGAAGAATAAATATCGATACTACTCTCACAAAACTAGTACAAATGAACAAAACTATAAACACTTGATATTGGAAAATAGGTAAAAACTAGCTTATATATATATATATATTTTTGGAACATTTATAAATGGGGAGTATAAATGGTTATATTTTTGAATAAGGTTCTAAGGTATGTAATTAATAAACTTAATTTAATTATTTATTATGGTTGGTTTAAGTGTATAATGAATCAGGACCTAGGTAAGAGTTTTTGTCTCAAATTCCTCTCTTTGAGAGATTTTTTTGAGAAAGATGAGTTCAGATGCTCTTTATTTGGGAAAAAGAAAAGTTACATCAGTATTAAGGATATAATTTTACATTTTTCATGAGGAAATATTGAAAACATGTTACAAGGAAGGATGTTATAGCATGTGTTCCCCTTATTAGAAACTCCTTTATTTTCCATAACACCAGCAAGGTAATTGGCTTCTCGAAAAATATGAGTGATGATGTAGATCATAGAAGAAAGTTTTCCTAGACAATTCACCCATTTTTATGTGAGCTTCCATGAGATATATATCTTTCCCATTATAATGGCTTGCATAATTTTAGTGGAATCACATTCAAACCATATGTTATTCCAGCCACTTTGAAATGAAGAATCAACCAATTTGATAAATCCCATCATTTCCGCTTCAAGGGAATTGACATGGACATAAGGTCCACATAGGCATTCCACAATATCACTGTTATATTCTGAAAATTTCATTATATATTGATGGATATGAGCTTCACCTTGAAGAGCCATCGATATTACATTTCAACCAGTCGATGAAGGGGGGAACCAAAATACTTCAAGGGTGATAGAGGGTTTAGGGAAAGTACCTGGAAGATTTAGTTATCTTAGAACAGTGAAGTCGCTAACCGAGTTGCTATAATATCCTGCATGCATTGAGTTACAATTCTAGACTACAACAATAATATTGTCCAACACTAGTTTCAAGTTGAATCGGGCCTTAGAGTGAATTCTATTGTTTCCCACTTTCCAAATTACATGTAGCAGTTCTACATAGGCCGCTTTGAAAAGAGAATAAATCTATTTAGAAAATCAGAATTCTAAAATAGCTTGCAGGAAGTTCTGAAATGATTCTATTTATAGATGATGAAATTTAAAAATGTCAAGTACCTCCCTACATAATGATGCAGTGGTATTGAAACATAAAAAAATACAATTCACATCTTCTCGATGCTGATGAGAGAGAACACATTTGGATCACATGGATATTCCATCACACCATAAGTTTTTATCAACTGTAACATTATTGAGAAATATACTATATATTAGTGTGAATCATGAAGGAGTCATCCACCTTTTGTTGAAGTTACCAATCCATTTGTGTTCTCCTTGTAGCGGGTGTTTGTAAAAAAAATTGGAGCCAAGTTGAACATTTAGATATTGATCCCATATAATCATGTTATCCATGTTGATAAAATCATGTCATGAAATAGTTGCAGCAATGTCATCAGGTATCAAGTACAGGTTTCCCATGTAATCATTGATTGAGATATTCTTATTAATTAGAAAATTTGAGGAGCCAAACTGATCAATGAGAGGTTCCCCAGTCCAATTAGCTTGTTAGAAATTAAGGGAGGAATTTTATTTGACAATCCAATATAGTACATATGTATTTTTTGGAAGACAGTGTTAAATATTTTTCTTTCAAGAAGTTTTTATTTAAATGATCCTCAAGATATAATGGTTTTTGTTAAATAAATTTTCAATAATTGAGTTATAATTATTCTTCTTGAACATATTTCTTATAATTTAATTATTCTAAATGATTTTATTAAGTGGTATATTATCTTTAAATTCTAGGGATTTACATTTTTACCACATAAACTCATTTCCAAAAGTTTCTTACTTCATGAACTTTGTTTTCTATAAGGGGATTTAGTAACTCAAATATCTTTAATTGAGTTATATAGTTTATTTTAAACATTGAAATTAAATATTATATTTGTTAATTAATTTCACATTTTATATGATGTTTTATTTTATATTTCTAGGCATAATGTATCTTTTTATTTAAAGCTTCATACTCAATTTTTCTCTCACAAAAAATTATAACATTATCAAGAATGAACCTTTATCTCTTAACTGGCTCTTTATTTTAGGTCCATATTTTCCTTCCTATAAATATTCTCCCCTATTTTTGGGAAATATAATATGGATTATTGTATATGATTCTAATAATTCTATTTATCCCTTTTAAAAAGAAAAATATAAGAACACTTTTATGATGCATGTTTCCAAATTAAGGTATTTCAAAATATTTTCCATCCATTCAAAATAAAAGGTATTATCTTCCACACCACATTTCCTTTTAAAACCTTAATTAATTTTAAAGGAATACTTTATTTAAGTTTCTTCTTTAAATATATTTTTTTTCCAAAATTGTCACTTAAATTTTTTGAAAATAACTTTTGAAAGTGACATGTTGCTTTATCATTCAACAAATATTTTGAAAATGACATCTTTTAATGTTTTCTATGAGAATACATCATTCCACTTCCTTTGAAATTTTATTCAAAACTTTATCTATACATTTTCTTGGTTTCTAAAAGAACATATTTTTATCATCAATTTATAAAGTACCTATTTTAAAATGATTTCAAAAGATCCAGGATATTTATTTTTTCCAAAGTGATTTTCCCAAAATCATTAAAATTATTTTTCTTCTAAGTATTTATGATTTGAAATAATTTATGATTTACTAAAGATTTTTTTCAAATGAAACCATCCACCTTCGTTCTCTGTATGGATTATTTAATTTCCTTCTTGAATAAACTTTGTGGTTAAATTGTTTTAGACAAAGTTTTTTTATTTGTTGAAAAATAACTTTTTTGTTTTAGAATGTTTTTTTATAGGAATCATACCCAGTCCATCATAATGAGGTTGTTTTCTAAACACAATTTTCCAAAATAGGTTTTCATATTCAGATGCACCAGACACATAAAAAGTCAGGAATATAAAGTTTTTGATCAGACACTTTATCATCTTCAGGTCCATCAGCTTGAAATTCAAAATGATCGAATTCAAAATAATCAAATAAATAATGAATTTTCTGAAGATTTTTGAAAGAATAGAGTGAAGTCAGGAGTTAGAAAGTTTTCATACTTTCTAAAAAAATCATATGATTCTTTACTGATCAAGAAGTTCTCACAAATCATAAAAACACTCATGATAAAATCCTTTGAAGAAACAGTGGAGAGGTTTGAATAATTCCAAAGTTGAAAAATGATATTTCCACTATAATGGGATTTCTATAGTAAAGGGAATTACATTGCAATAAGCTGATAGAGAAAAAGATGGTGTTGAGCCTGAAGAAGAAGAAAATCGTACTGAGATTTTCATACTCATATCTTCGTACTCAAATTTTTGTACTCATATTTTAATACTCATATTTTCATATTAGAAAAATCATATTGATATTTTCATAATCATATTTTTTTACTGAGATTTTTGTACTGGGATTTTCATATAGGGAAAATCATATTGAGATTTTCGTACTCATATTTTCATACGGAGATTTTCATATGGGTATTTTCCTATAGGGAAAATCATACTAAGAAATAAACAAATTGTAATGATCTGATAAATAAAAATATTTTAATGAGCTAAGAAAGAAATAGATTGTAATAATATGAGAAAGGAAAAGATTTTAATGAGCTGAGAAAGAAACAGATCGTAATGAATCTGAGAAAGAAACATATAATAATGATCTAAAAAAGTCATGATGAATTAAATTGGTCAAACTTTAATTTAAATTTTTCATAAATATCAGATAAATATAATGAGGTTTTAAGTATCCAAAGTTGATGTTTTAAATGCGAGATATTTTCAGAGATTTTGATATTTGAGGAAGTAGGGAATGTTTCCAAATTTCCCACCTTTTTTTTCTAAGTCTCCTATAAATAATTCCTCAGATCATTCATCTATTTAAAACATTCACACATGTATAAAAGGAGGAGTGCTGGAGAATTTGAAGTGAAATTTCCCATCAGATGAAGAATAATTTTATTGATAATTTTAGTAGAGTTTGAGTTTTGTAGATTGAGAGTGAGTTCAATGTATTCAGAAAATAGGATCTAGCATTATCATATTCAGAGAGTCAGAGAATCATCATACACAAAAAATCAGATCTAGAATACAGAATCACTGTATTGATAAAATCGGGTCCATAATCTATCATTATTGTATTGAGAAAATCAAATCCAAAATCCAACATCATTATATTGAGAAAATCGGATCCAGAATCTAGCATCATCGGATTGAGAAAATTGGATCTAGCCAAATCATACTAAGTATTTGATCTAAGAAATTGTGGATCAAATTTAAAAAAGTCTTTATTCTTTTTTTTGGATTAATTTATTTATAGGAAAAAATTTTAAACTTATTGGAGTCCGTATAATCATTCCTAACAGGTGATAGAAGGTGTCTAACGAGAGTTGTCACAAGTTGTATTCACTTCTTCTTAATAGTGTATTTCCATAGACCAATGAGAGTGGATATGGTAATGATGTAGGTTCTTAAACAGAGTCAGAACTTTATAAATCTTGTGTGTTTTACTTGCTTTCCTAATTTTTCATTCTTGAGTATTTATTAAAATTTGACTTGGAAATAAATCTTAACAGTTTGCAGGGGTTATGTTTCTAAAAGTTTTGAAACTTATAAAAAGTAAAAAATTTATTCAACCCCCCCCCCCTCTCAATTGTTATTTTATCCTTTGGAACTTCCATTGGTATTAGAGGGAAGGTTCCCTTACTGAATACTTATCATGGATAATATAAACTCTATCAGTAGTAGAGGAATTCCTACATTTTATGAAAAAAATATTATAGATGGAAAAATAGGATGATTCCTTATCTTATATCTTTTGGATTTGAAGTTGTTGATTCTTTTAATATTAGTTTTCCACTTGTTGAGAAATATTCTCCTATGAATTTTGCTGATAAGATAAATATAGAAGTTAATGGAAAGGCTATAAATACAGTCCCTATATCCCTATCCAAAATATTTATTAGAAGGTGATGGGTCTCAAAACTTCAAAAAGTATGTGGGACAAGTTGGAAAGTGTTTTTGAAGGGAATAACAAAGTTAAGGAATCAAAGATAAAAATCTAGTGTAGTAAGTATAAAGACATCATAATGAGATATGAAGAAAAAATTAATGAATACTTAACTAGTGTAAATGATTTTTTTACAACATCAGATGATTCAAAGATGTCTTGGAATATTCTACAATTGTGAAGAAACTTATGAGAAATATTCCAGACAGGTTTGATTCTAAAATTTTTTATTTATAAGATAAAGATGATTTATCACTTGAAATATTTCATAACTTTCTTTTTGCTTATAAAATGAGGAAATATCCAATGTATAAAAATAAGATGAAAGATGAAATGGATTTTGAAGCTATGAGAACGTTTATATTTCATGATGTTGAAGATATTGATCCTTGTGACTCTGAAGATAAAGAGGATGATGAGTTGAATAAAAAAATCACGTCTCTTATATCTAAGAACCATCGAAGAGGAAGAGGAAAGTATAGAGGTAAAATTAATCTCAAATGTTTTGAGTGTGGTGGAATCAGTCACTTTATTATTAATTACCCCAAAATGAATTTTAGAGAATATCGAGGTGATTCTAATGAAAAACCTCGATGGAAGAAGTGGAAAAAAATTATAAAGATTATAAGTATTCCAAAAGATACAAGAAGAAGTCTACTATAAACAAAATTAGTATGTTAAGTAAGAAAGTTGAATCAAACTCAACCAAAAAAAATTCTTCTAAATATAAAAGTTTAGAAAAATTTATAACCTTTATTATAAAAGATGAGAAAACAAAAGTTTCCTGAGAGAGTCAAGAAGGTGGTGAAGAATATTAAAGATAGTATGATCTCAGAACAAAACTTGTTACGTGTATTGAGAAAAAATATCTTAAGAAATAAATTACAGTTATAAAGAATTATTTTCTAGAATTTTTTGATGGAAGAAAATGTTTTATCAAGAAGGAGGAAGAATACATCGAGGTGATTTTAAGTTACAAACTTAGAATTTATGAACACCAAAAGATGATTGAATATCTTTGTAAGAAGTAGGAAACTAATGAAGAAGAAGTTAGCAAGTTTCAATAAAAAATTCTTGATTCTAAATTCACCTTGGGGAAGATTAATGAAAACTTTAACAAAGATTTAGAAGTAAAAGTCGAGACTTCTAAATTTGTTGAGAAGGCTCAATATGAGAATTAGGTGAAATATTCTCATACTAAAAATAATTTTTTATATGAATCTTTTAATATTTTAGGTTCCATAAAAATTATTAGGAAATCTTAGGTGGATAAAGAATGTGAAAAAACTAATAAAATCTACAAAATTAGAAAACTCACTCTAATGAAAAGATGGTCCATGTCCTGAGTATTTTAGAGTTGAAATAATTTACCAAACTCAACAAAGTTTCAATAGATAAAGATCTTATTTCAATATAAAATAAAGATTCTATGGTTATTTTTGGTTTTGTGGAATCTATGGGAACATGGCTTATAATTTTGGGCATAACTTTCCATACCTGAAAGAATGTTTGAGAAAATTGTAAGAAATAGTGAAAGTAGAATGAGAAACTTTCTTAACTCACAGAAAGTAGAAAAAGTGAATTATCAAGATGTTAGAAACTTTCCAATAAGAAATCAATTTGAATGTATGGAAGAAGTTTGTTGAATATGTGATAAATATGTTCATCATGCAAAAATATGTATGAATCTCCTTCCAGAACAAGTTTCTTATGATAGAAAAGAAATGAAAAATAAAAATAATAAAGTTGAGGAAAGAGATTTTGTTGTTGAAATAGCATTGAAAGCATGTAAAAGGAAAGACCATTGATACTTTATTGAGGTTTATCTTTATATATGATAGGTGATATAAAAATATTGAAACATGTTGAAATTCATGATGAACAATTAGTTACCTTTGGTAATGATAGTTCCTTAAAAATAAAATGAATCAGAATGGCTAATATTGAAACCAAAAAGTGGAAATATAAGGAAGTTTTATATGTTGATGGGATAAAACATAGCGTACTTGGTGTGACTCAACTCTATGATGATAGAGAAGATGTTATTTTTAGAAAATATTTGTGTATTATCAAAAGTGTGAAATATGGAAAAGTCATTACAAAAGGGGAAAGAACCAGTGGGAATCTCTTTCAAATATAAGAATTCAATAGCTGGTTTTACTTGAGTGCTGAAGATAAAAACAAATTGTGGCACTAAATACTTGGCCACCTTGGACAAAAAAATAAGAATAAACTCTCTAAATTTGATTTTGTTCAGAATTTTCCAAAATTGAAAAGAAGAAATTAAGATGTTTGTATTACTTGATAGAAAGGAAATATGAATAACAAAATTCATCAAAGAATTGAGATTCAATCTACCAGACCACTTGATCTTATTCATTATAATTTATATGGGATGATTATACATCAATAAAAAATTGATTTATACTTTATCACTTATATTAATGATTTCACTCAGATTACAAACATCATGTTTATGAAGCACAATTCAAAGGCTATTGAAATGTTTAAATTATACAGAAAGGATTTTGATAAATAAATGGTGGTTTCCATAAAAAATTGAGAACAAATAATGGTACCGAATTTACAAGAAATACTTTTGAAACTTATCTAAGAAATTTGGGTATCAAACATCAATATTGTGATCCTTATACTCCACAACAAAATAGTGTAGCAGAAATAAAAAATATAAGTTAGGTGGAAATGGGAAGAAGTATGTTAGATGAATACAAAATTTCAAAATTCTATTGGATAGAAGTTGTTAGTAGTAAAAGTTAAAAATAGATGCTTATTGAGACTAAAAACCAACATGACTCTTTATGAAATGTGTTATAACAAAAAACTTCATTTAAATACAAACAAGTTTTTGGAAGTCCATATTTTTTCAAAAGAAAAAACCCAGATTTGGGAAAGTTTGATGAGAAATATGAGGAAGGAACTTTTATGGGTTATTAACCAAATGGAAGAAGTTAAAAATGTTGGAAAAAATGTTTACAAAAGTTGGTGGAATCATATGATGTGAAGGTAATTAAAAATCAAAGTTCCTTAAGAAAGGTTATTGAGAATTTTGAGGAGGATAAACTGTAGAATTCCAACAATGGTGAAAGTAATTCAAAACATCCTTATCAAGACTCAAAAAAATTGTGTGATGAGGAAATTTTAGCTGGGAAAGAAAATTGAAAATTTCCTACCTTTCAAAAACATGATGAATCCGAAAATATTTTTTGGAATCAGAAGGCTCTAGTTTAGATAACAATAAAGTTGATATTAGATAATCATACTTAACATATGTCAAAAGTTAAACCAGAATCAGTTTCAGAAGATATTTAACACAAAGAATGGTTGGATTATATAAATTAAGAATTGGATTAGATTAAAAAGAATGAAACATGGGAACTTTCTTCACAAATAGTATATAAAAATGTTATCATAACCAAGTGGGTTTACAAAAACAAGTTAAATAAACATGGAGAAATTTCAACAAAAAAATCCACAATTGTTTGTAAAGGTTATGCATAGGTGGAAGGTGTTTATTTTGAAGAAACATTTTCCCTAGTTTCAAGATTAGAAACTATTATAATGTTTCTTTCAGTGGCATCACATATGAATTAAAAAATTTTATTATATGGATGTAAATTATTCTTTCTTAAATGGTGAGATTGATGAAGATTTTTACATAGAACAACCTTGTGGGTTTCTACTTGACGTGGATGAAACAAAAGTTCTTAAATTAAAGAAATCTTTGTATGGTATGAAACAAGAACCACGTGCATGGTACTCCAAAATTGAATTTTTTTTGAAAATGTTGAATTTTTATAAAGGAAAATTTGATAGAAAATTTTATGTGAAATATGTTGAATTCGGAACTCAAATTATAATTATTTATGTAGATGATATAATTTATTTCCTAGGGATAAAGTAGATGTTTGTAAAAAAAATTCATAGGAAATGAAGAAGAATTTTGAAATGTCAATGTTGGGAGAATTAAATTCCTTCTTTTTCTTACAAGTTAAAAAAATAAAAATAAATTTTCTTATCCTAATAAATGTACGCTAGGGAATTTTTAGAGAAGTTTGGGATGGAATAATCCAAAGAAGTTTTAACTCCTTTTTTAGTGAGCACAAAGTTGGGTAAAGATGAATCTGGAACAAGTGTGAATCAGAAAGAATTTTGAAAGCTGATTGGAAGTCTTGTTTACCTTATAGATTCAAGGATTGATATTTTTTATGTTGTAATATTGTGTGCTATACATCAAAGTAATCTAAAATAATCACATATGTTGGTAGTAAAAATAATTCTGAGATATTTCAAAGGAACAACTTCACATGTATTTTTATATAAAAGAAAAAGTGAGATGAAGTTTCAAGGTTATACTGATATTGATTGATCTAGAGATTGTAATGATAGAAAATCAACCTCTAGTGGAACATTTTTCTTAGGTGAATGTTGTGTGAGTTGGAATAGTAATAAGCAAAGTTCAGTAACTTTGACCATAGATGAATCAGAATATGTTGTAACTACTCTGTCTTGTACTCAAATTTTGTAGATGAAAGTTTACCTAGATGACTTGAAAGTGAAAGTTTCTAAACCATTGAGGATAATTCTTGAAAATCATAGTGCTATTGATATTTCTAAAAATCACTTCCAACATTCAAGATCAAAACACATTGATATCAAGTTTCACTTTATAAAAGAGAAATTTGTTTTTGGAGATGTTTTTATGGAATACATTTCAAAAAAGTATCAGATTACCAATATCTTTAAAAAAGAAATTACAAAAAATAGTTTGTGGAATTGAGGTTGAAACTTCATGTCCAGCCTCCTCCCATGACTTCCTAAACCTCATAAGTAAAAACCCCCACCTTTCTTTGGACTATGTTGACAAAGTATGAGATAAAGTATTAACTTTGAACTTAGTGAGAAGTTTTTACTTATCTTTATTTTCATGAATCTGAAACTATGGTTATCATAGAATGGGGGAGATAGAAATAAAATTAAGAGAAAAAGAAAATTGAGAGAAAAATAAAAGTTAAGAGAGTTTATCATTACATGTCCAAAAAACTTACTTTTCACCAAGGGATGAAATTACTTCAAAAACATTACTTGAACTAGTAGTGTGGTGTTGGGACACTAAATTTTTATAAAGGATATTTTTTTAAAAGTCAAAAACTTGAGTTGTTTAAATAGTTTAGTTATGAAATATTCTATGTTGGAAAAGTGGTTAACATGGGTTTTCAATAAATCCAAAGGGAGATATTGAAATACCTTTGTGTTTAAATTGTTTTAAATTTTTTTTTTGTATTTTTTGTCTACTACCTTTTTGATTTAGAATGTTTTTTTTTCAAGAATTGGATACAATCTATCGTAATGAGGTTGTTTTCCGGATATAAGTTTCCAGACCTAGGTTTTCATATTCCGCGACACCAGACACATAAGAATTCATAATGGTAAAGTCTTTTATGAGACACTTTTAAGTTTTCAGGTCTATCGACATGACATCAAATATGATATAATTCAAAATAATCAGAGAAATAATGAAGTTGTTGAAGATTTTTGAAAGAATAAAGTGAATTAAAGAGTTAAAAAATTTTCATACTTTCTAAAACAAAATCTTACAATGTTTTTTGATCAAGAAGTTTTCAAAAATCATGAAAACTCTCATGATAAAACCCTTTCATGAAATGATGGAGAGTTTTGAATAATTTCATAGTTGCAAAATTATATTTCCATTGTAATGGTATTTACATCGTAATGTGATTTCCATTGTAATGGGAATTACATCATAATGAGATAATAAAGAAAAATACGTTGTTGATCCCGAGGAAGAAGAAAAGAATACTGAAATTTTTGTACTCATATTTTCATACTCAAATCTTAATACTTAGATTTTCATACTCAGATTTTCATACTCAGATTTTTGTATTGGGAAAATCGTATTGAGATTTTTGTACTCAGTTTTTTGTACTCGGATTTTCATACTGGGAAAATCGTACTGAGATTTTCCTAGTTATATTTTTGTATAGATATCTTCTTTCTGGGATTTTTGTACTGGGAAAATTGTACTAAGATTTTCATACTCAGATTTTCATATAGAGATTTTCATACTGGGATTTCCATATTGGGAAAATCATACTGAGAAATAAAAATATCATAATGAGATGAGAAAGAAACAAATCTTAATGATATGAGAAAGAAAAATACCATAATGAGAGGAGAAAGAAACAAATCGTAATGAAGCTGAGAAAGAAATAGATAGTAATGAACTGATAAAGGTATGATGAATTAAAGTGTTCAAACTTGATTTTCAATTTTGTATAAATTTGGGAGAAATCTAAGGTAGTTTGAAGAAGTAAAATTTGATGTTCTAAATGTGATATATTTTTAGAGATTTTAATATTTGAGGAAGAAGTGAATGTTTTCAAGTTTTCCGCCTTTGTTTTTTGAGTCTCCTACAAATACTTTCTTAGATCATTCATCTATTTACAAATTTCACACATGAAAAAAAGGTGGATCATTGGGGAATTTGATGTTAAAGTTCCCATCTTATTGAAGAATAATTGTATTGATAATTCTAGGAGAGTTTGAGTTTTGCATATTGAGAGAAAGTTCATCATATTTAGAAAACATGATCCAACTTTATCATATTTAGAGAATCAAATCCAAAATCATCGTAATTGGAAAATCAAATCCAGAATCCAGCATAATTGTATTGAGAAAATCAGATCCAGAATCCAACATAATTGTATTGAGAAAATAGGATGAAAAATCTACCATCATCAGTTTGAGAATATCAGATCTATAAAATTAGACAGAGGATTCTAACTGAGAAATTATGGAGTAGATTAAACAAAGTCTTAATTATTTTGTTTGGATCAATTGTTTTATATGAAAACATTATAAACATATGGGAGTCTGTATAATAATTCCTATCAGGATATAGAAGGTGTCTAAATGGAGTTGGAACAAGTTGTATTAACTTATTCTTAATAGTGAATTTCCATAGACCCACAAGAGTGGATATGGAAAGGATTTAGGTTCTTGAAATGAGGCCAAAACTTGTAAATATTGTTTGATTTACTTTCTTTCCTAATTTTTCATGCATGATTATTTACTAAAAGTTGATAAGAAAATAGATATTGACAGGTTTTAGAGGTTGAGTTTCTAATTTTTTTGAAACTTACAAAAAGAGAGCAACTGATTCAGCCCCCTCCTTCTTAGTTGCGGATTATCTAGCCTCAATGGTGGTGCAAGGTCTCAGTGTGTTTTCTCCTACGGAGGTGTTTTATTTTCCTCTTGAAGGGAGGAACCTAATTAGAGGGGATGCTCTAGGACTGCATCACTTTAGGTCCCCATAACTCCCTTCTCTCCTTGTGGGGTTCTCTTTAGCCCCTTTTTCTTGTACCCTTCATTCGGTCAATAAATAAATGATGATGAATGAATTCAAAAAAAATCATAATTGGAATTAAATCATAATGAGCCGATAAAGAAAAAGATATTTCTAAGCCAAAGGAAGAAGAAATCATATTGATATTTTCATACTTAGATATTCGTACTCATATTTTTGTACATAGATTTTCGTACTCAAATTTTCATATTGGGAATATTATATTGATATTTTTGTACTCATATTTTTGTACTAGGATTTTTATAATGGGAAAATCATACTAAGATTTTCATACTCAGATTTTCGTACTGAGATTTTCGTAATGGGATTTTCATACGGGGAAAATCATACTGAGATTTTTATACTCATATTTTCATAATAAGAATTTCATTCTAGGATTTTCCTATGAGGAATGTCATACTGAGAAAGAAGTAGATCGTAATGAGTAGATAAAGAAATAGATCATAATGAGATGAGAAAGAAATAGATATTAATAAGATGAGAAAGGAAAATATCATGATGAGATGAGAATTAAATAGATCATAATGATGCTGAGAAATAAATAGATTGTAATGGGCTGAGAAATGTATGATTAATTGAAGTGTTAAAACTTGAATTTCAATTTTTCATAAATCTTGGAGAAATCTAAGGAGTTTTAAAAAATTCAAAGTTGAAGTTTTAAATGTGAGAATTTTTTGACTATTTTGATATTTGAGGAAGCAAGGAATGCTTCCAAGTTTCCCACCTTTTTTATGACTCACCTATAAATACTTCCTCTGATCATTCATCCATTTAAAAATTTCACACACACACAAAATATAGAGAATTAAATAATTTGAACTGAAAGTAACCATATGATTGAAGAAGAATGGTATTGATCATTCTAGTAGAGTTTGAGATTTATAGAATGAGAGTGATTTCATTATATTCAGAAAACAGGATCCATCATTATTGTATTCAGAGAGTCAGATCTAGAATCATCGTACTCAGAAAATAGGATCCAGAATCCATCATAATTTTATTGATAAATTTATATCTAGAATCTAGCATCATTGTATTGAGGAAATCTGATCTGGAATCAAGCATCATTTTATTGAGAAAATAGGATCTAGAATCCAATATCATCAGATTGAAAAAATCAGATCCAACCAAATCAGACTAATGATTTGAAATGATCAATTGTGGATTAGATTAAAAAAATATTTATTATTTTATTTGGCTCAATGTTTTTATAAGAAAACATAGTAAACTAATGGGAGCTAGTATAATCATTCCTATTGGGTGATAGAAGGTGTCTAATGGGAGTTATCACTATTTTTATTCACTTCTTCTTAATAGTGGACTTCCATAGACCCACAAGATTGGATATGGTAAGGAAGTATGTTCTCAGACTAAGGCTAAACCTTATAAATCTTGTGTTCTTTAATTTCTTTTCTAATTTTTCATGCATGAGTATTTACTAAAAGTATATCCATAAATAAATCTTAACAGGTTGTAGGGGTTAAGTTTATGAATGTTTTGAAACTTATAAAAAGTGAAAAATGGATTCAACCCCCCAATTAGTTATTATTCAATCTTTGGAACCTCAATTGGCATTAGAGGAAAGGTTCCCTTAATTAATCCTTATCAGGGATAATATAAATTCTATCAAAAGTTGATGAATTGCTAAATTTTATGCAAAAAAATATTTTTGATGGAAAAATAGTATGATTATTGATCTTATATATCTTGGACTTGAAGTTGTTTATTTTTTTACTATTCATTTTCCACCTATTGAGAAAGATTCTCCTATGACATTTTTTGATAAGAAAAATATAAAAGTTGATGGAAAGGTTAGAAATTAAATCATTATGTCCTTATCAAAGAATGTTTATCTGAAGTTGATGAGTCTCAAAACTTCAAAAAGTATGTGGGAAAAGGTGGAAAGTGTTTTTTAAGGGAATACAAAATTTAAAGAAGAAAAGATAAAAATATAGTGTAGAAATTATAAAGACATCAGAATGAGATATGAAGAAACAATTGACGAATACTTCATTTGATTAAATTAAATAATTTGTAACATCAGAGGATTTAGAGAGGTCTTGGAATATTCTAAAATTGTGAAGAAACTTTTGAGAAACTTTCCAGACATGTTTTATTCTAAAATTTATTTTTTAGAAGATAAATTATTTATCTCTTTATGAATTGAATAACTCTCTTATTACTTATGAAATTAGGGAAGATCCAATGTTTAAAAAGAATATGAAAGATGAAATGGATTTTGAATCTATAAGAAATTTAAAAATTAAATATGTTGAAGATGTTGATCCTTTTGACTCCAAAGATAAATAGGATGATGATTTGAATGAAAAAACTGTGTCTCTTATATCCAAGAATAGTTTAATAGGAAGAAAAAAGTATGGAGGTAAACTTAATCTCAAATATTTTTGAGTGTGGTGGAATCAAAAACTTTCCCATGAATTTTCCAATTATAAAGTTGGAGAATATCAAGATTATTCTTATGGAAAACCTCAATGGAAGAATTGGAACAAAAATTATAAATAAGAAAAGTCTTCCAATAGATATAAGAATAAGTATACAGGAAACAAAATAATTATGTTGAGTAAGAATGTTTAATCAAACTCAATTGAAAATAATTCTTCTGAACATTAAAGTTTAGAACAATTCAGAAATTTCATTGAAAAATCTGAGAAAACAAAAGTTCCCTAAGAGAGTGAAGAAGGTGGTGAAGAATATTATAGAGAGTATCAACTCAGAATAGAACTTGTTTTAGGTCTTTAGAAAAAAAATCTCATAAATAAATTATATTTAGGTAGAAATATTTTCAATAAGTTGGCGATGGAAGAAAATATGTTATCAAGTATGAGGAATAATACATCGAGAATATATTAAGTTACAAACTTCGAATTACTAAATAGGGAAATATGATTGAAGATCTTTATAATAATCTTGAAACTAAGTAATAATAATTTAGAAAGTTTCAATAAAAAACATTTGAGTTTGAATGAACCCTAAGGAAGATGAATGAAAAGTTCAACAAAGCTTCTAAAGTAAAAGGTGATACTTTTAATGTTTCGAAGAAGGCCCAATAAGATAATTAGGTGGAATCTTCTCATACCAAAAATAATGTTTTATATGATTTCTTTAACATTTTAGGTTCCATAAAAAGTATTAGGAAATTTTGGGTTTATAAAGGATGTGAGAAACCTATCAAATCTACAAAAGTAGAAAACTCACTCAAAAGAAAAGATGGTCCACGTCTTAAGTATGTTAGAGATGAAAGTTGTTACCAACCTCAATAAAGCTTCAATAGAGAAAAATATTATTTCAATATAAAATAAATATTTTATGGTTATTTAGAGTGTTGTGGAATCTATGGTAAAAGGGCTTATAATTTTTGGCACAACTTATCCATACCTGGAATAATATTTGAGAAAATTATAAGAAATAGTGAAAGTAGAATGAGAAATTTTCCTAACTTATAAAAAGTTGAAAAAGTTAATTCTCAAGATTTTAGAAACTTTACAACAAGAAATCAATTTTAATGTCTTGAAGAAGTTTTTGGAATATGTGATCAAGATGGTCATCATGCTAAAAGATATATGATACTCATTCTTGAACAAGTTTCTTATGATAGAAAAGAAATGAAAGCTGAAAAAAATAAAGTTGAGTAAAGAGATTTTATTATTGAAAAAGATTTGAAAGAAAGTAAAAGGAAAAAACTAGGGATACTTGATAGTGTTTTATCTTCACATATAACAGGAGATATAAAAATCTTGAAACATGTTGAAATTCATGATAGAGGAGTAGTTACCTTTGGTAATGATTTTTCTTTAAAAATCAAAGGAATCAAAATGGCTGAGATTGAATCCGAAAATCTAAAATCTAAGGAAGTTTTATATGTTGATGGACTAAAACAAAACTTACTTAGTGTAAGTAAAATATGTGATGATGGAAAATAATTTGTTTTTAGAAAATATTATTGGATCATCAAAAGTGTGAAATATGGAAAATTCATTACAAAATGAGAAAGAAATAGTGGGAATCACTTTCAAATAGGAGAATAAAATAACTCCTATTACTTGAGTGATGAAGATGAAAACAAATTGTTACACTAAAGACTTGGCCACCTTGGGTATAAAAACATTAATAAACTTTCTAAAGTTGATGTTATTTGTAATTTTTCAGAATTGAAAAGAAGAGAGAAAGATGGGTCGATGATAATTGAGATTAAATCTACTAAAACACTTAAGATTATTCATTCCGGTTTATATGGGTCGATGATACATAAATAAAAAATGGATATTTATAATTTATCACTTTTATTGATGATTTAACTCAGATAAAAAACATCATGCTTATGAAGCACAATCCAAAGGCTATTGAAATGTTTAAATTCACGAGAAAGGATGTTGAGAAAGAAATGGTGGTTTCCATAAAAAAATTTAAAAAAAATAATGGTACTAAATTCAAAAACAATAATTTTGAAACTTATCTGAGAAAACATGGTATCAAACATCAATATAGTGCTCCTTATAATCCAAAAAAAATGGATTTTTAGAAATAAAGAATAGAATCTTGGTGTAAATGGGAATAAGTATGTTAACTGAATAAATAAATTATAAATTCTATTGGATTAAAGTTGTTAGTACTATTGTACATGTTCAAAATAGATGTTTACTGGGACTAGAAAGCAACATGACTCTTTATTAAATGTGTTTTAGGTTGGATTATACAAAGTAATAAACAAGATGGGGGTGAATTGTAACTTTTTAAAATCTTCCATAATTTTGGATTTTAATACCCACTATAATTTATGAAAATATACAATGTTATTATTTTGTATGAAAATATTCAGTAGATAAATAGAAATAAAGAACATAGTTTTTTATTTTGGTTCAGGGCACAAATATCCCCTATTCCACTCCACAAATCACTCTCTCAGCGAGCTTGGTAAATTTCACCAGAATGGTCCTCTTATCACAATACCGAGAATACACAACTGGGTATAGAAATTTGACACCTTTATAAGACTAATTGCAAATCCTTATAGTTCTATAATAGAGAATCAGTTGTCCACAGCTTAGATAGAGAAGCTAATACTCCACCACAACTGAGTACGAGCAGTTTGAAACTCAAATAAATCCAAATAGATTGATTTTTTGAAATAGGTTAAACATAATAATTACAACAACACCCAATTGACATTAGATGGATCTTATTCTTCAAAAATAACTGTCTTCAAGAGATAATGAGTCTGAAACAATCCAGGTTTCATATAGATATTCAAATTAAAACAGAAATAAAATAGAGCAGTCACAAACTTATAGTAGGACAAGATAGAACATGTATATCTCAAAAGTGTAGTCCTTTTTCAGAGTTGTTAATTTTTTGTAGCACTGTAAAAAAAATCATTAAAGTAGTCTTGTATGTGAATCACTTATCACATACATATGAAGAGGTATTATGAAGGAATATATAGAACAAATTTTTTTTTTGGTATTCTAGATCCAAAATAATTGACTGATTGGTCATGGAAATTCAAATTTCAATTAACTAAGAGATTCAAAACTTCCTTTAGAAATAGGAGATATTTTCTCAGATGAACATAGTTCTTTGAAACAATCAAAAAGATCCTTGAATTGGACTTTAATTATTATTTGACCATTGTAGTAATCTTGGATTGAAAACATGGCTTGAAGAACTTCATCATTGAGAACACAACGTAGGGTTGAGCTATATAGCGTAGGGTTCCTTTTTATAGCATAGGGTTCCTTTCCATAGTGTAGGGTTCTTTTGTGTAGTGTAGGGTTCCTTTATGTATCATAGGGTTCCTTTGAGTAGTTTAGGGTTGATGATCCATACATTTATCCTTGTTAACATAAAATCCCAAACATATCATTAACTAATCATACATTAAACTATTCCAAATGTATATTACAATAAAACCACTGTTTAGCAGTGGTTGTTTAGCGGTGGTTTATAATAAACCGCCGTGAAACGTTGTTTTTTTTAACACCCGACCCTCCTTCCCCCGTGACCCCGGCCCCCCGCTTACCCCGTGACCCCGGCCCCTCGCTTCCCCCGGCGACCCCGGCGACCCCGGTGACCCCGGCATCCCCGTGACCCCACGACCCCCGGCCCCCCGTGACCCCGGAAGCTGCACCGTCTTCCCCTCTAGGTAGGGTTTTGTTTCTCATTTAGGTTTTTTTGGTTTTCCAGTAGGTATAAGAATCAAATAGATTTTATCGGCTATTAGTTCTTTGAATCATGAAGCTTGTCTATAGTGGATTCTCTTTTAGGGTGATCATGAAGATTTTATGGTGTATTGAGGAAAATTTTAAAGTTAATATTGAGATAATTTATTATCATTGAATTTGTAGGAAATGTAGTGCCAAGAGTTTATCAACCTTCGATATGAGAGTTTGAGTGTGAATGAGATTAGAATTAGGTTCATGAAACTTCTTTTATATGCTTTCAATATTCTTTATGATGTTACCCCATTATACAATTTATGTAAATTAATGTGCTAGAAAATATTGAGGTGATAGATAATATGTTATTAAAGTCTCATTCATCTTAATAAAGAAGTAACTATAACTTATTAAAGAGTGGATCTATGAATGCGTATATTTTTTTAGCTAGATAGTTGATGTTTTGAATAATAGTTTTTTTGTATCAAGATTTCTTTTTTCATTTCTCTAGGGACGACAATTCTTATGATTCATCTAGGATCCCTTTTGTACTTTGTTTTTTTTTGTGTTATCCATGGAAATTGAAAGATTTAGCACTCAACCATCCCTGGTGGTCAGTATGGAGGTCATGTCAACTTTTAAATACATCCTCAATAACAGTTTCCTCTAAACATTTCTTATTAATAACATAATCCTTAAGTTTTTATTCTATAGAGGGGTGATAGAGTTAGTGGAAGAAAACCTTGAGATATTCCTGGTTCAAAATGACTAAGGACTAAGCATGGTAGATGTGAAAGATGTCATTAGGGATAGTAAAGAAAATGAGCAGGGTGTGATCAGTTTCATGCTATTTATTTTCTAGTGTTGGGTGGACCAAACATAATTTGTGTCATGACCCACCCAAACATCATTGGTGTCATGACCAAACATCAAAGATACATATGTTGCCCCGCAGATGTCGCTGGACCGGGCCAACACGTTGCGGTCACGCCGCGGTCACGCCGCGGTCACGCCGCGGTCACGCAGCGGTCACGCCATGGTAATGTTGTGATTTGGCCCTGCGGATGTCATTGGACCGGGCCAACACGCTACGGTCACTCCGCAGTCACGCCGTGGTCACGCCGTGGTCAGCCCCTCCCCTCCCCTCCCCTCCATCCTGCCCAGCCCCTCCCCTCCCCTCCCCTCCATCCTGCCCCTCCCCTCCCCTCCCCTCCCCCTGCCCAACATTTTCCCCCAGCCCAGCAGCCCCCCTACCCCTCCTCTCCCCTCCCCTCCCCTCCCCTCCATCCTGCCTAGCCCCATCCCCTCACCTCCCCTCCCCCCTGCCCAAAATTTTCTCCCAGCAGCCCCCCTGCCATCACCCTCCCCTCCCCTCCCCTCCCCTCAAACCTGCCCCTCCCCTCCCCATGCCCAACAATTTCCCCCAGCAGCCCCCTCCCCCCTGACCCTCCTCTCCCCTCCCCTCCCCTCCATCCTGCCCAGCCCCTCCCCTCCAACACGCTGCGGTCACGCTGTGGTCACGCCGCGGTCACTCCATGGTCACGCCGAGATCACGTCACTGTCAGCCCCTCCCCTCCCTTCCAT
This sequence comes from Viscum album, assembly GCA_963277665.1. NCBI lineage: Eukaryota > Viridiplantae > Streptophyta > Magnoliopsida > Santalales > Viscaceae > Viscum > Viscum album. The sequence continues at coordinate 1,039,538,001 of OY728126.1, forward strand.
CCTGCCCAGCCCCTCCCCTCCCCTCCCCTCCATCCCGCCCCTCCCCTCCCCTCCCCTCCCCACTGACCAACATTTTCCCCCAGCCCAGCAGCCCCCCTGACCCTCCTCTCCCCTCCCCTCCCCTCCCCTCCATCCTACCCATCCCCAGCCCCTCACCTCCCCTCCCCCCTGCCCAACATTTTCCCCCAGCAGCCCCCCCTTCCATCACCCTCCCCTCCCCTACCCTCCCCTACAACCTGCCCCTCCCCTCCCCTCCCCCTGCCCAACAATTTTCCCTAGCAGACCCCTCCCCCTGCCCCTCCTCTCCCCTCCCCTCCCCTCCATCTTGCCCAGCCCCTCCCCTCCAACACGCCGCGGTCACGCTGCGGTCACATCGCGGTCATGCCATGGTCAGCCCCTCCCCTCCCCTCTCCTCCCCTTCATCCTACCCAGCCCCTCCCCTCCCCTCCCCTCCCCTCTCCTCCCCCCTGCCCAACATTTTCCCCCAGCCCAGAAGCCCCCCCTTACCCCTCCTCTCCCCTCCCCTCCCCTCTCTTCCATCCTACCCAGGCCCAGCCCCTCACCTCCCCTCCCCCATGCCCAGAATTTCCCCCCAGCAGCCCCCCTTCTATCACCCTCCCCTCCCCTCCCCTCCCCTCCAACCTGCCCCTCCCCTCCCCTCCCCCTGCCCAACAATTTCCCCCAGCAGCCACCTCCCCCCTGTCCCTCCCCTCCCCTCCATCCTGCCCAGCCCCTCCCCTCCCCTCCCCTCCCCACCAATATTCCCAGGACCTGCCCCTCCCCTCCCCCTACCCAACAATTTCCCCCAGCATCCCCCCCCACCTTGGCCAACCTTTTCCCCTGCACCCCCTCCCCCCTTCCAGAATCCTCCCCTCCCCTCTACTCCATCCTGCCCCTCCCCTCCCCTCCCCTCCATCTTGTCCCTCCCCTCCCCTCCCCCCTACCCAACATTTTACCCCAGTAGCCCCCTCTCCCCTGCCCCTCTTCTCCCCTCCCCTCTATCCTGCCCAGTCACTGCCCCTCCCATCCCCCTGCCCAACATTTTCCCCCAGCAGCCCCCTCCCACCTGCCATCACCTTCCCCTCCCCTCCCCTCTAACATACCCCTCCCCTCCCCTCCCCCTGCCCAATATTTTCCCCCAGCAGCCCCCTCCCCCCTGTCCCCTCCATTTTTTCCAGCCCCTGCCCCTCCCCTCCCCCCCCTACCCAACATTTTCTCCCAGAAGCCCCCTCCCTCTGCCATCACCCTACCCTTCCCTCTCCTCCAACCTGCCCCTCCCCTCCCCTCCCCTCCAACCTTCCCAACATTTTCCCCCAGTAGCCCCCTCCCCCTGCCCATCCTCTCCCCTCTCCTCCCCTCCCCCTCCATCCTACCCAGCCCCTCCCCTCCCCTCCCCTCCAACATGCCCAGCCCCTGCCCCTCCCCTTCCCTCCCCCCTGCCCAACAATTTCTCCCTGCAGCCCCCTCAGTGAAATGTCATGCTAAATAAAGATGTTATTGTTTTCCACTGTAATTTTCAAAAAGGATTATTTAGTTCTTATTCTGACCTAGAATACGTGTTGATTTGTTGATGTTAAATCATTTTCAATCTCAGACACCATCATAGGATTCCTGAATCACTATCTTCCTTCATTAAGTGTTTTTCAGTCAGGGAAGATAGTTCCACCTAAACCACATAATCAATCAATGGACTGATTGAGAAAATATCTAACCTACTACCATTATATTCTATTGAATGAGAATGGTATAAGTATTCCACTATTTGTAATTTTCATTCTTCACCAGTTGGTCTCTATTTCTTATTGACTCAGGCATTCATAATGTATGTTTTAAACCTTCCAAAATCATTCTATTCAATGTGATTGTTGTACCCTGAAGTTTAAACATTTTAGAATCATTTTAACAGTTAAATAAATTATGAAATTATATTCTTCTGCACCTTCTAATTTGGGTATGAATCTCTTTTGGATACCCCAAATACGTAACATTAGATTCTCCTTTTGTAATGTCTTATCAAAACCATGGTCCTTTTCATATGATATTAAACTTTGTGACACAATGGTCTAAACATCATGACCATAAAATTAATGTCCCTCTCCAAGGTATTATATGATACTAATAATACTTAATTCACATCAGGTTGTGTTTTGGAATATCTATGAAGACTAACCAATCATTGGTTCTATGTTTTTATATATAAAAATGTTAGCATCTATAGGTCTGAGAACCATGACCATAAAATATCTGAGTCATCCCCTAAGGATATATGCATATGTGTGTCAAGATCTACATCCATATCATATTTTTATTCCTCTCTTATATCACTATATATATATCACATAATTTTTTTCAAGGATACATTCCCTTAAACTCTATACATAGATTGGTCTATGAACAATGAAATTAAACATAGTGTGAATATCCATGATAAATAAGTCATGGTTTTGTAATAAAACCCCTCCAAAGGAGGTGCGCTATCTGCAAAAACTCACAGTGGTATACCTTGCTTAACATTATTGCATTGATGTTTTCCTTATACTTGATGTCATTGTTAGTCATAAAGCATACATCGTACTTGACCCTTTTTATATCCCTATAGAGGGTTTCCATCTTTTTATTAAAATGTTGTCTGAACCAAGACACTCATTAAGTGTTGTTAGACTTTTAAGATGGGTCCCATGTTGTGTGACCATGTCTCATGGAATGTGATATTTAAATCCAACCAAAAGCCGAATTCCACATCCCAGGGGTCCCACGGTACCAGTAATATCAGATTACATGTTATGTAACCTGTGATTTTCCTGATCCCATGGGGTATTAATTCCTCTAGGTATTCCTACACATTGCTAGATCTCCAAACCTCACTGAATTAGGTATATCAAGGGTCATCCAGTCCTCTAGTCATCATAGATTAGCATTCACTTCTTTAAATCTTATGAGAAAACATCCTCTCATTCCATCCATATCATCCTATTTGAAACTAAGTGGAAGATGTTGCCCCGCGGATGTCGCTGGACTGGGTTAACACGCTGCGGTCACGCTGCGGTCACGCCGGGGTCACGCCGCGGTCACGCCACGGTCACGCCGCGGTCACGCCGGGGTCACGTCGCGGTCACGCCGCGGTCAAGCCACGGTCATGCCGCGATCACGCCGCGGTCACGTCGCGATCACGCTGTGGTAATGCCGTGATTTGGACCTACTCCAGCCACATCCAGCCCACACCATCCCCCTTCCACCTACATTTCAGTCCGCAGCCACTAGCATTCCAGCTCGCAATAGCCCCCTCCCCCCTGCCCATCAGCCTACACCATCCCCCAAGCACCTGTAACCAGCCCCCTTCCACCAGCATTCGAGCCCTCACCGAATTAGGTATGTTAATGATCTCCCCTACCCATGAATCCATGGTATGTTAATGATGTCCCCTATCATACATAGGATATATTTCTACATGATATATTTCACCAGAGGCTTATTCCTCAATGTACTTATATTATGGAAATTTTGTTCATCATTATTTGTTTTTGATGATGGGGTTATAGAAGATGTCTCATGTTTGATTCCTTGTTTTTTGTATAGGAACATTGTGATATACACAGATAAAAGCTGGATCACATTACCGAGGAACACACCTTAGTATGTTAAGGGTTTGAATGACTTTTTAGATTTTTCAATTTCTAATCGATCCGTTGAAGGGAGAATAAAATGTCCATGTCCTAAATGTAAATTTAGAACATGGTTGAAGAGAGATGAGGTTTATGAACATTTAATACTGAAGCAATTCCCTGCTCAATATTTGTGTTGGATTTGGCATGGAGAATCGAATGTTATAGAAAGATTGAGAACTGATGCTAATCCACATAATGAGGTCCCAAGTTCATTGACAATGGAAAATGAAATGCAAAACCTAATAAATAATGCATTCGGCACTGCAAGACACCACAATCAGCATCAAAACATATCAGAACAACCCGAAGAGGGTGCTATAAATTGCAATGTGACAAGTGATGTTTTTGAGACTGTAACACATGCAGATCAAGATTTTCACATATCATTAGATCCTCCTCTTGATTCTGTGGAGCCAAATGTAGGAGAAAACTTCACTGAGGAAAATGTGTTTCATGATTTAGTTGATGATGGAAATCAAGATTTGTATAGTGGGTGTTTGAGATATTCAAATCTTTCATTTTTGCTGAAGTTGTACCATATTAATTGTCTATGTGGAATTACAAATAAGGCAATGTCCATGATATTGGAATTGATCGTGATGCATTTCTTGAAGCAAAAATCTCAGAATCTTTTTATGATATGAAAAAATTTGTTAACAAGCTTGGTCTGAATTATACAAAAATACATGTGTGTCCCAATGATTGTATGCTTTATAAACCTCGATCCTCTTACATAGTCATCCATAGAACTAGGATAACTTAGCTTTTCTACTAAAAACTCTAGTCTACATCACTCACCACAATGTAGTTAATACCTAACCTATATTCCAACATAAAAAGATGTCAACTAAGACTCACTGGAATATCCACATTCCTATAAAAGCTATATCCCAATGTAACTCTAAAACTATTCCCACAATAGTATTTTTTATAACAATATATTTCTAATGTGTTATTTAATCTATTTCATCAGTTCAAATTTATTATAAGTATTAAGGATGGTTTCTAGGCTACAAAACCAAAAAAATCATTATATAAATGGGTTGGTACTAATATAACTATTAATTCATCAATTATCAATTTTTATAAGTAGAGTGGAATCGCTATGGATGATCTATCCTAAGAAAGTGAAGTTATAAGATTTAGTGGAATCCAGTTTGGGATGTTACAATGTTGTATCAATGGAGTTTTATCTTCCTAGTATTTACTATTTAGGATATTGTATACATGATTATGAGGAATGTGTTGGAACCTTTGATTGTTTTTTCTGGTTTATTTGTTCTTCAGGGCAGTGGTGCAGCAGAATCCAAGAATTATTATTTTTATTCTGGGTAGCTTTTAGTGATGGTTTTAACCGCTGAGAAATGTATACTGGCAGCGGTTTAAACTGCCGCTAAACGTAAAAAAAATTTACTTCTAGAGGTGGTTATAACCGCCGCTAAATAGAAGATTTGTGGCTGCCTCATTCCGTGGCGGTTTACCTGAATTTAGCAGCGGTGTTACCGCCACTGTAAATTGAGTTTATTCGCGGCGGTTATAACCTCCTCGAATAAAGCGATATCCAGGGCTCGTAAAAACGCCGCTAAATTCAGGAAAACCGCAGTGAAATTAGGCACCTAAGACACTTTCCTGAAACTGCCGCTAAATGTTAAAAATCGCCGCTAATAGATTGCTAACTCCCTATTAGGAGGCGGTTTCTGTAAACCACTACCAAACAGTATAGCGGCAGTTTAAATCGCCGCTAAATGGCGATTCTATTGTAGTGGTAGCATTGACTAACCATACGTTCAACTTTTCTGAACATAGGGTTGCAAACAATAAATCCAGACTCCAATGTAGGGTTTCTGATCCATTTTCATGTCAATTTTCCAAATGTAAGGATGAAAATCCAAATAAAAACTCTTTAGCATAATGTAGGGTTGATAACATACAAAAACGTTAGCTTTTTAGTGTAACATATGGTTGAAAATAGTGTTTCTAGAATCATTCTCTTAAGGTTAAAAAATAGAATATAAATTTCTGTAAAAATAAATTAACAAAACATTATTAGAAAAAAAAACATGGGTTTTTGTGAGCATCCAAAGCATCATAAAATATAGAGTATTGTTGAGACAATACATTCCCAACAATCTCCTCCTTTTTGAGGATCACAAAACCCATAATACAATCCTTAACATAAATTAATGAAAATATAGGATTTGTGAAACATAAAAGTAGATATATAATTTTTTTCTAAATTTTGATTTTATAGAATTATTTTGATAAAGAAACATTTTCAAAAGAAAATTTTGTGATTGGAAATATTCTCCCCATATCTCCCAAAGATAGTTTTCATTACACAAACCTAAAACTTCTACTCCTTTTGTGATATCAAAAAGATGGTTGTGAATGAATAAAGGAAATAAACCACAAGTAATATAACACAGAACTATAAGTGAATAGTTATGAATTCTGGTATAATAAAAATAAATCTAATATTGTTAGTGAAGTATTGAACTAAAATAAAAAAAAAATCTAAATACTAAAAAACTAAATTTAAAGAGTCGTTAAATTTTTTGAAAAATATTAAGTACAATCCATGGTTAAAGGTCTTCAAACTAACACGGCTTGAGTTCAATTTCAACAGGGACAAATGGTTCTTCTGGATGAGGAATTTTTTGAATTGCACTGAGTAACAGGCTCTGAAAATGGTTGTTGAACACTTCTATCCAGTGCTAAAGTATATTCCATGAATCATTTCCAAAATTAAAACTTTTAACCATATTGACCTCCACAAAATCATTCATAACTTCTTCTAACTAGGTGAAAGAGATCAACTTTTCTTTAACTTGATTAATCACTAGTTTCAACCAGGATTCACTCGAAGTCATTTGACTCACCAGATGTCTCTGATTGTCCAATAGAACATTCAAAGTAATGATATCACACTAAAGAGTTTGTATCCTATCATTAAAATCATCCAATACAAAGGTAATTGCTTCAAACTTCCTAATCAATTCAGGTAGTGTATATTGAGAATATATAGATGCTTGATTTCTTTCTCTGAGAGATTGAAATTCTCTCCCAATCATAAACTTAAATTCATTTAACTCTGTATTTTTGACAGACTCATCCTTTAATAAACAAAATTTTCTTGAAATCTTGGCCATAAGCTCCTTAAGATCTCTATCTGAAATGAAATTTTCTTTGAATTATCTTAAATGAATCTTTTGAGCTTCAAACTTTTATCTTGGCACTAAAACAACCAAGTATTCTTCAAAAAATTTCTTCTCATCTTCCAAATGTTCTCTTAAAAATTAATTTTGAACCTCCAATGATTTTATTTTTATAACTTGGAAATTACCCTCTAAATCTAAAGATTCATGATAATTAGCTCATGCTTGATCAAGTTCAATTAAAGCTAGGTTGGTCTCACCATTTCCTTCTGGTCTATTTCCCAAATCAGATCCTCCCAAAACACAAAAATCTGGAATAATTTGATTATGAGGGTCTAAGATATCTTCCCTATGAAGTTATTGACTTTGAGCCTCCTTTTTAATGTGATCAACCACTTGAGCCTCACATACAGCTTCTCTTTTCACACCAAGTGGAGTGATATCCACACCTCCAATATTATCTTCAACAAAAACTTCTAGAACATTGACTAAAATTGTTCTTCTTTTGTTAAACCAAAGATTCCTCTGGTATTGAAGTTTCTTCATCATCAGGCCTCTGATGAACTGAGACAAAGAAAGGGACAACCCTTTTCTCCCCCTGAGTAGCTACTAAAAACATTTTTTGTTGCTCCAAACAAACTAGCATTAAACCATTTCATGAGTTGCTTCAGACAAAACCTGGATTCTTCACTGTTTCAAAATTCAATGTGTTACTGTGGTGACATGTTTTTCAAAAAAAACATATTCACAATCTTTCCTTTTCTTCACAGAAAGAAATAAATAATCCTACCATAGGGATAATATCCCATATTCAAATCCTCATGACAGAAATGGTTTTGATATCTTATCATTAACCAATAAAAATTAAACTTTATATTTTTTAGAAGAAAAAACATGATATACATATCTGGGTAGAGAACCATCTCAATCTCATTGGTCCTAGGAAAAATCCTAGATTGAATAAACTTCATCATCATGAGACAGTCAGGAGAGAGTTCTTTCATAAACACTTTATTTCCATCTCTTATATGAAACAAAGAAAACATAATATCCTTATATGTATGTCTTCCATTATTGATATTTTTTAATTTCAATTAAAACTCCCCTCATGGGGAAAACAAATAATATCATCTATTTCGACAGAGGACAAAGAAAATTTTTATTATCAATTGAAGATATAATAGTGTCTTCATCAAAACCAAGACTGAATGAGTCATTTTTATAGAATTCCTTAACTTCTATTTTATAAACCATCAGCATGTTATATTCACCAAATGAATAAACCAAACCATGAAAAAGCATCACTTTCTTGAGTGATTGATTTGTTCAATTAAGATATCCAAAATCTATTACCTTTCATTTCAACACCTTGTGATCTTTTCCTGAAGCATATACATTGTTATCCAACTCCGAAACCATGGATCTTCATGAGATTTCCATCTCAGAAGGTTTTTGTACATAAGGTATTGAAGGTTTAGGGTTTTCGGTATACAGAAATCGAAAGAGAGAGGTACTCCATAAGTTAAAAGGAGAGGGGTGTGAGAGCAGGAGAAGGCAAATGGTTTTCTCATGCTGATCGAGGATGTACTCATTATGTTTTTTAATTTTTAAAAGAAAAATAAAATAAAATTGAAATGAAATCCTTTTCAAAACAAATTATAATGAAATTGAATAAAAATAACTAAAAAATTTAAATAAAGTTTACTTAAAATAAAAATATATATTCTGGAGATAAATAAAAAAATCAATTAAACTCAAATATTCCTAACTCCCCATTAATAAATTCAAAACTAGCACTAGGAATTGCTTTAGTAAAAATATCAGCTAATTGATATTTGGTATTAATAAATTCTAAAGAAATATCCCATTTAAGGACATGATCTATTAGAAAATGATGCCTTATATCAATGTTATTTGTATTATAATGGATTATATGATTTTTATAAATATTAATAGCACTAGTATTATCACATAAAATAGAGATAATATTAAGGTTTAGTTCAAAGTTTAGTAGAGTGTTTTTCATCCACAATACTTGTGCACAACAACTGCCAGTAGAGATATATTCCACCTTAGTGGTTGATAGGGAAACTGAGTGTTGTATATTACTAGACCATGAAACTAAATATTTACCTAAAAATGAAAGGTTTCTGGGGTAAATTTTCTATCTAATCTATAACCACAAAAGTCAGCATCTGAATATTATATTAAATTAAAATCAAGAGTTCTTGGGTAAAGAAGAGATTGAAAAACTATTCCCTTTAAATATTAAAAAATTATTTTAACAAAAGTAAGATGAGATTCTTTTGTATTTGACTAAAATCTAGTATAAAGACATATATAAAACATAATGTCTGGTTAACTAGCAGTAAGATATAACAAACTACCAATCATACCTGTAATGACCCAAACGTTAATTAATGAAAATTCATCTTGATCTAATTAAATGTCTTATTATGGTTATATAAAATGATAAATTCATTGGTTTTATGTTTTTGGATTTTAAAATACCATTAGGAATTGTGATTGTTTCTAATATAACCGTTGAACAGTGATCTCATGATTAGTATAAATATAGGGCTTTAACAAATCAAATTTACTCAGAAAAAGGAAGAGATGGAATCATCCAGTAGACTTTCCCTGTACGAAGCACATTTTTCAGAGCTTGGAAAAGAGGTTCCATCATTGGGCTTCGCTCTTGACCAAGACCAAGCTGAGCTTGAATATGTTAATCTTGAGCGTAACTGACTACGGGAGAAGTGGAATTTAATAGATATTACCACCTGAGTGATGTAATCTGAGCCACCCCAAGAGTATGTCACTATCACACACCTTAACCTTTTGTCTTATATGGGTGTTATAAGGGGTTATGTAATAAGACCCTAGCACTATTACTATGTACATTTTTTTTTATAAATAATGTGCATTCATTTTATTATTGTTACTTTGTAAATAGTTGTTAAAGCATAAACAGTATTTTTAGTTAATATTCAACTAAGAGATATATTTTGATGAATTAATGGATTTTTGAATTAAATAATATTTTAATAAAATATTATTATTAAATTAATTTTTATTAAATATAAATGATCATTTAATTTAATGAATGGAATTGTAATTTTTATTAAGGTTTGAAAACTGTTTTTGTCAAAACCAATGAATTTTCAGTAAATGTCAGTTTTATTTTAAAAGTAAAAATTTACATATTTATAAACTTATTTAGATAAAATGAATATTATTTTTGAAATCAGGATTTCGAAATTATCCAATGGTGAATTTTTCATAATTTTCTGACATAGTCGAAATTTTGGGTATAAATTAAATACCGTTTAAATATATAATGTGTTTTATGACATCATAATGACCCAATAGTGATGTAATAAAACACTATAAACATTATTTTAGGACAATATTTGTTTTATCATTAAAATAATGTGATTTTATATTTGTTTTATTTATTTTAAAAAGCATTTGTGGACCCTCCAAGACTTATAAAACATTTTGTATTTTTAATTTTTTTTATTGAGATTGTGACTCACCTCCACATAAGAAACCCTATTATTTTAAGAAATTCAGCCATTTCCCTTATAAAATATTGTTTTCCACTCACCTTTGGAAAAAACCATGGGCAAAAACCCTGGGCTGGTTTGTGGTATTGATTAGTTTAATGTGAGGTTTCCCAAACCTAAATAATAAAGAATTCCCTCTCCTTTCCTATATAAACCCACCAAAGATCCCACTTACTCTTCACTAAAAGCCTTTGGAGTTAGACCAACCCCTTTCATCCTCTCTCTATAATCCTCCCAAGGTTCCCTAAGCTCCCAAGAAGCCTCTTTCAAGCCTCTCCCAAGCCTTTGGGATCACACTTCCAAGTAAGGGATTTCGTCCTTTCTCATTTTTGTCTAATTTTCTTTAAGTTGTTATGCCCTTTTTTTCAATTAAAAATGTTGGGGTATGATTTAGAACCTCCCCAATACTATAACATTTATGTTTGGATGATTTGATACCCCTTTCTCTCTCATTAATTCCTCCCATGTACACCTGTTACCATGCCGAAATATCTTGAGGGATTTCTTTCTACTATTTTACATCCAAGTAATTATTTTGTATTATGCATCTAAATTCCATTACATTTGTTGGTAAATGTATATATATGACCCCCTTACTGTCCATTTAATTTATATATGATGAGACACCATTTTCTCTCTCATCAACCATTTTCATGAATCCTTATGTCATGTCGTTATGCTATCGAAATTGCACCACATTTTTCCAAGCTAAGATCACTGTGTAGTGAATACCATACCCATGTCTCTATCAAGGGTATTCACCTTTATACACATATACATATTGAATGGTACTTTCATGTATTTATTCCACATTACTTAATCATGGAATAACTTATGATGTTGATTGATTCCATGATCCATGTGGCACACTTATGCATGAAATGAAATGTTTAAGAAGGGTGCGCCCTGATAGCACTCCAATGCATTGGGTAAAGTATAGTATCATGATACGTCATATGAAATGGGTGTTTACTCATGATAATTCAATTGAAATGAGGTTTTACTCATGATTCATGTGAAATGAGGGTTTATTCATGCTCCATGTATAATGAGCCTTGGCTCATGCTAATTCCTTGATAAGTGTTGTTTCCACATTTACATGTTATAATTATCATGCTTTATCATGCCTTTATGTTCATGTTTCTCTTGTGATCTATTGATATTACTATTTTCTAACATGTATTTTATTACTCATGTTATTCTATGTTTATTCCCTTACTGGGCTTTATAGCTCACCCTTTTCTTATGCATGTCCTCAGGTTATCCCATGCAATGCTTAGTACGAGGGAATGTAGTAGTCATGTAAAGGAAGTTTTCAATAAAATGTTGTGTGTTTTCTGTTCTAAGCTGTTATGTAATGTTCCTAAGCTCCAAATACACTAGAACTATCTAACTTCTAAGTTTTATCAAGTGAAAATTTTATGTAATAAATTAGGTTTAAGTGTGTAATAAAAAGCAGGGTTCTTATAGTTGGTATCAGAGGAGAGGTTTAGTTATTTTTGGTATTAGGATTATAAAACCATAGTTAAGAATTAGAGACAAGAATAAGTATAATAAAAACATCCCTAATTATTGGTGAGTATTGAGTAAGTGGTTTATCAAGAAAATTCATCCCTGTCTGGATACGAGTAGGTAGAGGCGGCTTTGGCACAGATGTATCCTAGGGGTAAAACCCTAAAACACCACTTTGAGCTAGACTCGAATGGGAACTGGTGCATGACAACAAGACTTGTTGCACTCTTGGTTACAACACTCTTGGGGGATATGATTTGGTAAATTTAAAAGATTATTATGAACCCTTATTAAGGGAATTAAAAAATTCCCCTAAGAAATAACAAGTCGCTATCGAGAGCTTCATGAGACAAATGCCTCCTACTTTTAATGGATCATCTAATCCCTTAATCTCCGAACAATGGATCAAATCCATTGAAAAGATCTTCTCCTTCCTTCAATGTTCTGAACAAGAGAAGGTTCTTCTATCTTCTTATCATATGGAAGGTGAAATCGATCAATAGTGGACGTTGATCAAAAATACGAAGCCTGAGGAAGAGATCGAGGCGTTGGAATGGAAGGATTTACGGAAGATGATTTTCAATAAATATTTTCCACGCACCCTCTAAATTGAGATGGAAGAGGACTTCATTTCCCTCAAGAAAAAAGACGACGTATCTGTCAGAGAGTACAAGGAAAACTTCACAAGGCTTGCACAATATGCCTCCAGCTTTGTCATTACCCCCAAATGCATGGTTTACCACTTCTTTGGTGGGATGAAATCTAGCTTATGGAAAGCGCTGGAGATCCGTGACTTTGACTGCTAAGAGGAATTTGTCTGATGTGCCTCATGGTAGAAATGGAGATTGGATAATATTAAAGGTATCATGGGGATAATAAGTGTAAGGTGGACTTAAATATTGGCGGTCCGATGGATAAATCCAACGGTGCTAAGAAGATCCACAACCCCACTTTCCAAAGGTGTGGAAAGTTGCACTTCGGAAATTGCATGAAGGGAACGAGGAAATTATTTAGGTGTGTAAGAGAAGTGAACCTAGCTGTTAACTACCGACAAGAAAAACCCACAGCTGCAAAAAATTATAGGAATGATCCGTTTGAACCTCAATGCGTTTTTCATTTCTATAACTACAAAGAACCAGGGAATCTTGAAAATCAGTTCCCTAAGACAAGGGTTATTGGAGGCAACCAACAACCTCCAAGGCAGCAAGGGAGAGATTTTTTCATCACTACTGTCGAATTGAACCCTGACAATGAAGTGGTGACAGGTACGATAGTTATTCATTAAAGAATAGCGAACATGCGTTTTGATTCATGTTCTAGGAATTCTTTTATATCCCAAAAGTTTAGTAGAACAATCCTAGAACCACCACAAACCATGGAAGTAAAGATGTCGGTGAGTACGAAAAATGGGGCAGTCATTGCATCCCATGAATATAACTCCTCCCCTGTCATAATCTGTAGATTTAATTTCCCAACGAACCTTGTCATACTACCTATGGTGGAATTTGATGGAATTCTTAGCATGGATTGGATTTCTTTATATAGAGCCAACATAAATTGCTGTGAGAGAGAAATCACTCTCCATGTGGAGAATAAACCCCTGATTCTATACAAGTGCAAGGAGGAAGATGAATCTTATTTAGCTCCAAAATCTCAAGCATGGATATTACTGCCCTATGAGAACATTTATTTGGTTTAGATGATTAAGTCTAAGGAGGAAACCATCCTTGAAGACATGCCTATTGTGAGGGAATTTTATGAAGTGTTTCCAGAGGAATTTCCTGGTCTTCCTCTTAGAAGAGATGTTGAATTATTAATTGATCTTATACCTAGGGCATTTCCAATATCTAAGAATCTGTATATAATGACTGTTTTGGAGCTTGAGCTAAAGAAACAACTATAGAAGAATACGGATAAAGGGTTTATACGCCCAAGTGATTCACCATGGGATGCACCAGTCCTCTTCATCAAGAAAAAGGATGGGCCAATGCGCCTTTGAATTGATTATTGTGAGCTTAACAAAATCACGATAAAGAACAAGTATCCTCTCTCATGAATTGATGACTTGTTCGATTAGCTTCCTGGAGCATAATACTTATCCAAGGTGGATTTTCGGTTGAGATATTATCAAGTAAGGGTGAAGAAGTAATATATCCCCAAAACTACTTTTCATACAAGATACGGGCATTATGAATTCATAGTAATGCCTTTCTGACTCACTAATGCTCCATCAATCTTCATGTACTTGATGAATAGAGTCTTTAGGGATTACCTCGACAAATTTGTGCTAGTTTTTATAGATTATATTTTGATATAATCCAAAACCAAGAAGGATCATGAGGAGAATCTAAGAACTGTACTGTAGACCTTGCAGAAGGATAATCTCTATGAAAAGTACAACAAGTGTGAGTTCTGGTTAAAGGATGTCTCATTCTTGGGACATCTCATCACAAGAAATGGGATATCTATGGATCCCTTAAAAACAGATGCAATTGAGGGATGGCCAAGGCCAACATCGGTAACGGATATCCATAGCTTCTTGGGGTTAGCTGGATATTATCAATGATTTGTGATAAATTTCTCACAATTTTACAAACCTCTTACCAAGCTAACTCATAAGGGAGTAAATATTTCTTGGAAGTGATGAATGTGAAGAAAGATTCAAGGAATTAAAAATGAGGCTTATCACTGCGCCCGTGCTCACTTTACCCACATGTGGACAAATTTTTATGGTATTTAGTGATGCTTTGAAAAAGGGCCTAGGCTGTGTGTTGATGCAAAATGACAGTCATTGCCTATGCTTTAAGGCAATTGAAAGTTCTTGAGTAGAATTATCCAACACATGATTTGGAGTTGGTTATGGTGATCTTATCTTTAAAAATTTGGTGGCATTATCTCTTTGGGGAGAAATGTGAAATATATACAGACCACAAAATCCTCAAGTATATATTCACATAGAAATAGTTGAACATGCACCAACGAAGATGGTTAGAGCTGATCAAAGACTATGACCGCTCAATCCATTACCACGCTGGGAAAGAAAACAAGGTGGAAGATGCTCTAAGTAGAAAGGACCCAGTAATTCTATCATTGATGAGAATTGATAAGGAAACAATATTCTTAGATTTGATGAAGAAGGACAAGGGAATCATAAATAAGGGAACATCATCAATCCTTTCACAAATGATTTCTCAATCGTCTCTTTTGGAAAGGTTAAAAGATTCTCAAAAGGATGTTGTGGGAATTCAGAAGAGAGTGGAAGCTATCAGAAAAGGGAAATCCTCAGAGTTCAATGTTAATGAAGAATGAATTGTGAGATTTGGGAAAATACTATGTGTTCCATCAAATCCGGAGTTGAATAAGGAACTTTTGGATGATGCGCATAGTTCAAATTTCTCTATTCACCCAGGAAACACAAAGATGTATCAAGATCTCCAAGATAATTATTGGTGGGATAATATGAAGAATGATATCGCTGAGTATACATCAAAGTGCATGGTGTGTCAGCAAGTGAAGGTAGAGAGGCAGTAGTCTAAGGGGATGATGAAACCATTTCCCATATCAGCATAGAAATGGGAGAACATCACCATGGACTTTGTCACCGGACTTCTAAAGAAATCCAAAGGAAACAATGCAATCTAGGTTGTTGTGGATCATCTTACAAAGTCTGCACACTTCATTGCAATTCTGGAGGATTTCTCGTTGGATCAACTGGCATGGATATATATTAGGGAAGTGGTAAGGCTGCATGGAGTATCACTATCTATTGTATCAAATCGAGATCCAAGATTCACCTATAAGTTTTGGAAGAGTCTTCAACATGATCTGGATACTGAAATAAACTTCAGTAAAACCTATCATCCTCAAACTGATGGCCAATCTGATCGAACTATTCAGACACTGGAGGATATGTTTAGATCATGTTCTATGGACTTCAATGGAGGGTGGGACCAACATCTTCCATTGGTTGTATTCTCATACAATAATAGTTTCCACTTGAGCATCCGAATGGAACCTTATGAAGACCTATATGGTAAGATGTGTAGAACACCAACATGTTGGGATGAAGTCAGTGAACATAAGCTACTAGGACCAGAAATGGTCGAAGAAATGTTGGATAAGGTAAAAACCATTCAGCAGCATATCAAGTCAGCCCAGAGTCGACAAAAGAGTTATGCAGATAACTGTCGATGAGACCTTGAGTTTAATGTTGGATACATGTTATTTTTATGCATATCTCCAAGGAATAAGGTCATGAGGTTTGGAAATAAAGTGAAGTTAAGTCCTAGGTACATTGTCCCCTTTGAGATTCTTGATCGTGTTGGGGTTGTGGCCTATCGGCTAGCAATTCCACCTACCATGGCCAAAGTACATGATGTCTTTCATGCATCCCTCTTAAGTAAGTACATACCAAACCCTTCACATGTACTATCTTAAAAGGTAGTATAGCTAGAGGATGATCTTTCTTACGAGGAGCAACCAGTGAAGATCTTAGATCATAGAGAAAAAGTTATACAGAATAAGACAATTCCCCTCGTCAAGGTGTTGTGGTGAAACCAAAAGTTTGAAGAAGCGACATGGGAATCAGAGAAAGTGATGAAGCATAGTTACCCACATCTATTTTAGTGTGGGAAAAGAAAATTTCAAGGGTGAAATTTCTTAAGGGGGGAAGATTGTAATGACCCAAACTTCCATTAATAAAAATTCCAATTGATCTAATTAAATGTCTTATTATGGTTATATTAAATTTGAACTTCATTGGTTTTATGTTTTTGGTTTTTAAAATACCATTATGAATTGTGACCATTGCTAATATAGCTGTTGAACAGTGATCACATGATTAGTATAAATATAGGGCTTTAACAAATCCAATTTACTCAGATGAAGGAAGTGATCGCCTCATCCAGTAGACTTGCCCTGTACGAAGCCCATTTGTCGGAGCTCGGAAAGGAGGTTGAATCATTGGGATTCTATCTTGACCAAGCCCAAGCCAAGGTTGAACATGTTAATCTTGAGCAGAACTGACTACGGGAGAAGTGGAAGTTAATAGAGATTACCACCCGAGCGATGTTATCTGAGCCACCTCAAGAGTCTGTCACCATCGCACACCTTACCCTTTGGTCTTATGCGGGTGTTATAAGGGATTATGTAACAAGACCCTATCACTATTATTATGTACATTATTTTTGTATAAATAATGTGCATTCATTTTATTATTGTTACTTTGTAAATAGTTTTTAAAGCAAAAATAGTATTTTTAGTTAATATTCAACTAAGAAATATATTTTGATGAATTAATGGATTTTTTAATTAAATAATATTTTAATAAAATATTAATATTAAATAACATTTTATTAAATATAAAGATCATATAATTTTACGAATGCAATTGTAATTTTTATTAATGTTTGAAAACTGTTTTTGTCAAAAACCATGAATTTTCAGTAAATATTGGTTTTTACTTTAAAAGCAAAAATTCACATATTTATAAAATTATTTAGATAAAATGAATATTATTTTTGTAATTAGGACATTGAAATTATCCAATGGTTAATTTTTCATAATATTCTGAGATAGTCGAATTTTTGGGTAAAAAATAAATACCATTTAAATATATAATGTATTTTATGACATCATAATGACCCAACAGTGATGTAATAAAATACTATAAACATTGTGTTCGGTAAATATATGTTTTAGCATGAAAATAATTTGATTTTATATTTGTTTGATTTATTTTATAAAGCTTTTGTGGACCCTCCAAGACTTGTAAAACATTTTGTCTTTTTAAATTGATTTCGTTGAGAGTGTGACTCACCTCCACATAAGCAACACTATTATTTTAAGAAGTTAGGTCATTGTCCTTATAAAATATTTTTTTCTAATCCCCTTTGTCAAAAACCATGGTCTGGTTTTTGGTATTGATTAGTTTAATGTGAGGTGTCCCAAACCTAAATAATAAAGAATTCCCTCTCATTTCCTATATAAACCCACCCAAGCTCCCACTTCCTCTTCACTGAAAGCCTTTGGAGTTCAACCAACCCCTGCCTTAAACTCTCTAGAATACTCCCAAGGTGCCTCAATCTACCAAGAATCCTCTCTCAAGCCTCTCCCAAGCCTTTGGGATCACACTTCCAAGTAAGGGATTTCTTCCTTTCTCATTTTTTTCTAACTTTCTTTAAGTTGTTATGCCCTTTTATTAAATTAAAAATGTTGGGGTATGATTTCACACCTCACCCATACTGTCCTCTTTATTTTTTTACTATTGGAGACCCCTTTCTCTCCCATTAATTCCTCTCATGTACACCCGTTACCATGCCAAAATTTCTTGAGGGATTTATCTCTCCTCTTTTACATCCAAGTAATTCTTTTGTATTATGCATATAAATTCCATTATGTTTGTTGGGACATATATCTATATGACCCCCTTACTGTCCAGTTCATGTATATATGATTAGACACCCTTTTATCTCCCATTAACCATTTTCATGAATCCTTATGTCACGCCGTTATGCTGCCGAAATTGCACCGCGTTTTTCCAAGCCAAGATCATTGTGTAGTGAATACCATACCCATGTCTGTATCAAGGGTATTCACCATTATAAACATATACATATTTAATGTTACTTTCATGTATTTATTCCAAATTACTTAATCGTGTAATAACTTATGATGTTGATTTATTCCATGATCCATGGAGCACACTTATGCATGAAATGAAATGTTTAAGAAGGGTGTGCCCTAATAGTGCTCCAATGCATTGGGTAAAGTATAGTATCATGATACGTCATGTGAAATGGGTGTTGAATCATACTAATTCAAGTGAAAATAGGTTTTACTCATGCTTCATGTGAAATTAGGGTTTACTCATGCTCCATGTGCAATGAGCCTTAGCTCATGCTAATTCCATGTTAAGTGCTATTGCCACATTTCCATGTTATGATTATCATGCTTTATCATGCCTTTATGTTCATGTTTCTCTTGTGCTCCATTGATATTCCTATTTTCTAACATGTATTGTATTCCTCATTTTATTCCATGTTTATTCCCTTACTGGGATTTATAGCTCGCCCTTTTCTTATGCATGTCCTCAGGTTATCCCATGCAATGCTAAGTACGAGGGAATGTAATGGTCATGTAAATGAAGTTTTCAATAAAGATGTTGTGTGTTTTATGTTATAATATATTATGTAATGTTCTTAAGCCCAAAATACACTAGAAATATCAATCTTCTATGTTGTATCAAGTGAATATTTTATGTAATAAATCAGGTTTAAGTGTGTAATAAAAAGCAGGGTTGTTAGAATACCACTATATAAATTGTTGTCAACCGGTTTTCCAACTTTGTTCAAATCAAGTTTTATATTGGTACACATAGGATTTGTATATTTCTTATAGTTCTCAAGTTCAAAATTTTTCAATAAATCAATAATATAGTCACTTTTATTTAAAACATTTCCAAAAACATTTTGGTAAATCTAAAACAATAAAAATAAATTTAGTTCTCCCATCATACTCATTTAAAATTCTTTTTGCATTAAATTTGAAAAATCATGAATTTTTTTTATTAGTTCATCCAAAAATAACATCATCAACATAAATTAGGACTAATAAAATAGTAGAACAAATGGTTTTCTTAAAAAGTGTTATATCTTCCAATCCAACATTAAATCCTTTTTTTAAAAATAAATAACTAAATATTTCATACCATGCTCAAGGTTCTTATTTAAGGTCATAGAGAGCTTTAATAAGTTTAAAAGAAAAATTCAGTTTTTGAAAATTTTCAAAACCAGGGGGTTGTTAAACATAAACTTCCTTCAATAAATAATCATTTAAAAAGGCATATTTAACATCCATGTGATATAATTTAAAATTCATATGATATGTATAAGCTAAAAGGATTCTAATGGATTCTAATATAGATACATGGGAAAAGGTTTCATCATAATATATACCTTCTTTCTAGTTATATCATTTAGAAACTAATATGGATTTATTTCTAGTTATGAACCCTTGACCATCCTGTTTATTTCTAAAGACCCACTTAGTTCCTATATCTGGATAATTGGTTTGTCTCTCTATTAGTTTCCAAACTTTATTTTTTTAATTGTTTTATCTCTTCTTGCATGGATAATAACCAACTATTATCTTATAAGGCTTCTTCAATAGTCTTAGGTTCTAACTAAGATATAAAGGTAGAAAATTTTACTAGGTTTCCTATATTTCTTCTAGTTCTAATTACTATGTCTAGATCTCCTATTATAGTTTCTAAAGGATAGTTCTTTAGGGTTCTAAATTGTTTAGGTAAGACAGTTTTTTGGTTATTCAATAGCATTTTCTTCTGAACTAGATTTAATTTTATCAATATCATTTTCAAAATCATTTTTAAGTGATTTAAGTCTCATGTTATCAAAAGAGTCGGTGACTTCATCAGTTTGATATTTCTCTTTAATGAAAGGGTCAGTTTCATCAAACTTCACATGAACTGATTCTTCAACAATACTTTAATTTTTATTTAACACTCTATAAGCTTTAGAGGTAGTAGAATATCCAAAAAATATTCCTTCATCATCTTTTAGATCAAACTTACCAAGTTTTTCCTTAGTATTCAAGATATACACCTTGCATCCAAAAACTTTAAAATACTTTACTTTTGGTTTTCTCTTATTCCAAAGTTCACAAGGTGTCTTTTTGAAAATAGGCCTAATTAAAACTCTATTCATGGTATAACAGGCTGTGCTTACATCTTTTCCCCAAATATAGATAGGAATATTGTATACGTTCAGCATAGTCCTAGTCATTTCTTGAATTTTTTTGTTTCTTATTTTAATAATTCCATTTTGTTGAGGTATTCTTGGTGTAGAAAAGGTGTGTTTAATACCTAAATTTGAGAAAAAAGAATTAAATTATTGATTCTCAAATTATCCACCATGTTCAGTTCTTAATGAAACTATTTTAAAACCATTATCATTTTGAAAAATTTTATAGAAACTTTCAAAAATAGAGAAAACTTCACTTTTGAGTTTTATAAAATAAACCCATATAAATATTGAATAAAAATATACTAAAACATAAACAAATAATTTACCATACCAGATTTCTATCCTAGATGGTCCAAACAAAACTATATGGATAAGTTCTAAAGGTTTATATGTAGAATTGTTTTTAATAGATTTGAAAGATTATTTGTGTTGTTTTCTAATTTAGAATGCATCACAGAATCTGTAATTTTCAAACTTAAGACTAGGAAAACTAAAAACTAATTGTTTCTTAGACTAATTATGTAAAGAATAATTATTATAGTTTCCAAGTCTTCTATACCAATTCCATGATTTATTTTTCTTATCTATTAAACAATTCACTTTCTATTTACATAAGGATTTTAAATCCAGGGTATAAACATTATCAGTTCTAGGTGATCTAAATTTAAGTAACTTATCTTTAAATATAAAACAATAATTGTTAGAAAAATCAATATAAAATCTATCATCACAACATTGAGAAATACTTATCATATTTGTCTTTATCCCTTGCAAAAACAATACTTTTTTGATTGAGATAGTCTTTGGATCTCCAACAGTTCCAAATCCAATTATTTTTCCTTCAATATTGTCACAAAAAGTGACAAGACCTATATCCATTTGTGTCAGTGTGTGGAAATTTTATGGATATCCACTCATATTCCTAGAATAACCATTTTCTATATACCATATATCATTTTTTATGCAGCATGTTACCTACAAAATCATTTAAACAAATGTTTGTTTTGGTACCCATATTTTCTTAGGTCTAATAGTTTTAGCTAGCAATGATTTGGGAATCTAGATCTGCTTTGTTTTTATATAATTTTCTTCAACCAAACTCTTAGAGATAAAAGATCTTTTAATTCCAATTATTTGAGGATTTTTTTAAATAAAAGTTATTATTGGTGTGATCTTTTGTTCCACAATGATAATAGGTTTTATTTTTAGAATTGGAATAAATATTTTTTATATAATTTTGATTTCTCACCCTTGAATCATATTCCATATCTTTCCCTTTTAATAAAATTCTTTCCAAGAATTTCATTTAATATATTTTCAACTTTATTAAAAGAAAGGGAAATACCCTTTTAATTTTCTACTTTATCTTGTAATTCATTGATCTTCTTTTCATGATCAACACAGTTTTTTGGGGATGAATTGAATTTTCCATCAACTATTGATTTTATCTAAGAAAGGTATCTCTTTCACCTAAAAAAATTATGAATACTTTTTAAGGACTTGTGATTTTTTATCATATAATAATATTTTTCTTCTAACAATGAACAGTAGGAAACTAGTTTATCATTTGAGAAACTACTAGTATTAGAATCAGAAGAATAATAAGTGTGTACCTTTTTTAATTTATCATTTTACATAAAGCACATGTTGGTCTTTAGATTTGATTTCTCATTCTCTAAATTAGAATTTTAAGGACTGTTGGAGTCTTCAAATACACTTCATGTAGCTTTCATTTATCTTTTTCCCTCTATGCTCATAATTATCATTTTTATGATATCTCTTTTATATCCTTTTTATTTCATCTTTAAATTAATGAAAATCAGGTGTGATATGACCCAATTTCTTGCATTCATAACATCTGAATTATTTTATTTCTTTATTATCCTTCCTGAATGATTTTATGAATCCTCTTATCTTCTTGTATAACTTGCTGAACTTTTTTTCTAGTTGAGCCAGTTCCATTTCAGAATCTGAGGAATCTGAATTTTTATTTTCTTTGACTTCTTGCATTGATCTTCTACTATGTTTCTAAGCTATCACTTTCAGATCAGTATTTTCTTTATTTACTATAATATTATGATCTTCATCTTTATCTTTCCTTTTTTTCTTCATACATTATTAGTGTCCCAATTAGTTCTTTCATTGTAAAATATTTAACAGATGATGATTTTTTAATTGCAACAGAAAGGCCATTCCATTTAAAAGATAGTAAGCTTAATACTTTTTAGATTTGATCGGATTGTTTGATGGGTTAACCTAAGGCTGTAATATTTTTGATAATTTCTATAATCCTTCTATTCATCTGTGTGATGATTTCTCCATTGAACATTATAAAGGTTTCAAATTTAAACTTTGTTTCTTCATACCTCCTTTGTAAAGACCCTTAAATTTCAAGGGAAAATTTTTTCTTAATTTTCTTTGGAATTCTACGAGTATGCAGTTTCTGACGGAACCTGATTCTGAGGCCCGGTGTGCCTGGAATATTTTTCCGAAGTTTAGCTTGAGTACGTTCAGTGAACAAACGAGCAGGTTTTCCTAACTTTTGAACCGGTGCTCGGAGTCGAAATCTGAGTGCACCGATGAAACCGCAGTGCTGGTAATTACATAGGAACACCATTTCTGGAGTTGTGTTTTCTTGGGTGTGGTTATTAAATTAATGGGTTAACCAAAGAATGAAATAAAAATTTGTGCTATAATTTTTATTTCTATTCTAAGCAGTTATAACCTACGCAGCGGAAGCGTGGTGGGACCCACAAAATCCTAACTTCATTTGGTAGGATAATTTTGAGGTGGGTCCCACACGAGCCCCACCCCTTCAAATCCCTTAAAACCTCCCTCATTCTTTTAATTGTGTAACACACCCGCACCCCCCCCCCCTTTATTGAAATGTCAACTCACTCAATTAATTGGAATATTAAATACTCTTCAATTAATTTACTTAATTGAATGAGATCTTTGAATTTCAAATTAATGATGGCTTGTGTGTGTGTAAATAAAATAAGACAACGTCTTATTTTATCAAGGGTGATTCATTGTGTGGAGGAGAGAACTCTTGAAGATTTTCTTCTACCTTCTTGAAGAACGCGAAGAACACTGACGCTTCAACGAAGAACATCGTCTCATATTTGCATATTCTTCCCACGTTGAAGGAAGCGAGATGTTGCATCCTTCATCAGGCGAACACCAACGCCTCTTACGGAGCCTCATTCCACGATGTCGTCTTCTGCGACGTCTTTTTCCCGCGACGAACCTCGATCGACGACTTCATCGAGGTAGGGGTTGTTTTGAAAATGATAATACACCCATGTTTGTTTTCCTCCAAGACATGAAAGCGGCCCAACTAATTAACAAGTTGATCTACAGATTATTATTGCGGGTTGGGATTTATCATTTTCCAGGAATTGTTTGGAGTTGTTTCAAACCACTAACGCGGTGGGTGCGGACCAACGAACATGTCCGGATCCACCATTTTTCTGTTCTTCATGCGCGGAGCATTTGGAAATGACAAAATGGGACCGGAATGGTGATTGGTGGCCTTCGCAATAAAGTACAGGTCCCGGGAGAGTCGTAGGCGCAGACTGTGGGCAAATCGGACCACCGGAGCGCGTCCGGTGGTCCGCGGAAGACGCTGTCAGCGCACCACACCGGCATGGCAGCGCCGGTGGCCGGAGGCGGCGGATGAAGCTGCAGCGGCAGGTATCCAGATCCCACGGTCGTGCGGGATCCGGAGGAGGAGGACGCGGCGCCTGCCGCGTCCGTAGGGCGCAAAAGGGGGGGAAACGGTCCCCCCTGCTCGGTCGCTGGCCGAGCCAGCGCACCCCCCCCCCCCCCCCCCCCGGCCGGGCCGGGGCGGGTCGCGCGGACTAGGCCGGACCGCGTCCAGCCAGGCCAGACCCGGACCCGGGTCGGGTCGACCAGGTTCGGGCCGACCCAGGGGGGGTTGGGCCGGGCCGGGCCCAGACCCCCCTTTTCGGACTGTTTTCAGTCATTTGATCATATCATGGGTTTTAGACCTCTGATCGACGCACCATTAGTTGTGTTGGGATCCTTGGATCAAGACGGTCGTTTCAGTATATTACACTCAAGGTTTAGGAGAACTTTGGGTATGGCCGGGTTGGTTCGAACACGAAACCATCCGGGCCCTCGGAGCGGAAACACATATAACTTGATCTACGGACGTCCGATTGACGTGTCGTCGACTATGTTGGATTTCTATTAGTTATATGGACCTTTTGGATTAATCCGATAGAGGTTTGGATGTAGTTGGAGTATGGTTGGGTTGGTTTTGTCTTAAAAACCAACCGGGCCCCTGGAACGAAAAAGCCAATAACTCTCAGACCGGGCGTCCGATTGACGTGTCGTCTATCACGTTGTGTTCCTTTTGTCAAGACGGAACTATGGGGTACATCAACTATGGACTATGTGTCAGTTGATGTGTCGACCCCCTTGGCTCGTGGAGCGGATCCTCCCGGAATCGAGCATGTTGTGTGCGGGAACCCTAGAGTTGGCTGCGACTACGACGACGATGACGACTGCACTGAAATCCTCCGTGGGTTCGACGGTGAAGACCTTTATACTGGAATCCTATGTGGGTTAGACGATGATGACAACCATACTGGAATCCTCCGTGGGTTCGGCGGTGACAACTACTGTACTTGTATCCTACGTGGGTCCGACAATATTGACCTCTGTTGTAGTATCCTACATGGGTCCGACAACTTAGCTGGTCTAGTATCCTATGTGGGTCCCAGATAGATGAATCAGTAACTACATCTGATCATTCCCTTTTTTTTCTTTAAAAATGATGTATACCTGTGTGAGATGAGTCTTGAATTCAATCATTATCTTCGATATGATTGACTTTCTTTCCTTTGTGGATTGGGTTGTGTTATCCTGTGTGGATTGAGTTGCTCTATCCTGTGTGGACGTGATCGAACTTGGGATCGGATGATGGAACCGAACTGGAATTGATGACTTAGGTATATGTATAGGCATATACCTAAGTAGTGTTGGTTGTTACTTTATTATTGTATCTTTCCTTTGTGGATTATCCTTTGTGGATTCTGGGAGACCTTAGGGGGTCTCGGGGTCCCTACTGGGTAGCGTATACTCACCCCTGCATGGGCTATGCCCGCACTACGTTGTGTTGGATGCAGATGACGGACAACGCTGATCGTGGTTGAGTACTGTGGAGCAAGTAGGTACCTGGAGGTGGAACACTGGGCGGGACGTACACGGGGCGGACGGCAGGACCCGGGGAGCTGAGGAGGCTATCTGTACCCACCCTTCTGGTGGGATTTCCAGTGTACGGCTCGACGTTGCTACTTTAATTTTCAATTGATGCAATTTCTTTCTAGTTGTACATTACTTTATGTTTGGGTTTGTATTTTGTCCCACTTACTTTTCCGCACTTACTATTGTACTTAGTTTACTTAGTGTTTACTTCTGCTGGCTTACTCTGTGGTGTTTGTTTACTTTATAAGGCAATGCCTTCCCTTTTTATCGAGATTTACGCCTTTGGTGCTAGTTTCCAGCCCCTAGCCTATGGAAGGCGGGCTTAGGGTAGTCACGGAATGGGTCCTGAAGATGGTTCGTGACATCCTTTTTCTTACATTTCCTATTCCTTCATAAGAAACTGTAATATTTTACCACATTTCATTGGCATTATGACATTTTGAAACACGATTGAACTCATATGGTCCAAGACCAAAAATAATAGCATTCATAGCTTTTGAATTCTTGTCATATTCAACTTCTGTTGTAGTATCCCATGTTTCTGGTTTCTCAAGAATCTTATATGGGCTATTGATCATTGAGTAAACTCTAAATCCAATATTTTTAAGATAAATAATCATCCTTGATTTCCAACACCCATAATTTTAACTATTGAAGTATGAAGCTTGAACCATTGACATTCCTTCTCTAGGACTATCCATTTACATATTTGTATAGACCTTATACATTCTATATTGCTATAGATTTATCCAAAAGCTCACCTCTGATACTAATTGTTAGGTCAGAATATACAAAGTTATACACAAGAGGGGTGTGAAGTGTGCCTTTTCAAAATCTTCCACAACTCTATCTTTTAACACCAACTATAATTTATGCTAATATATATTGTTATTCTTCCATATGAAAATATGAAGCGGATAAAAATAAATAAAGAACATCAATTTTTATAGTGGTTCAGGGCACAAAAATCCCCTAGTCCACTATACCAACCACTCTCCCAGTGATCTTAGTAAATTTAACTAGAATGATCCTCTTATCACAAGACCAAAAATCAAAAACCGAGTGTAGGTAGTTGACACCTTTACAAGACTAATTACAAACCTTCTGGTTCTATAATAGATAATTAGTTATCAACAACTTAGATCGATAAGCTGATACTCCACCACAACTAAGTACGAGTAGTTTGAGTCTCAAATAAATCAAAAGATATTGATTTCTTGAAATAGGTTAAACTTCACAACTTCATCATGTAACATCCCAACTGGAATATCTACCCAAACACTGATAACATGATAGATTTCACTGACCTTAGGTACACCTCCCCGAACACTAAAGGCTGCTGACAGGCAGAAAGAGTGTAAATATGTATAGTGGGGAGGCTATACCCTCTTGAAGGAAGAGAAGGAAATGGTATGAGAATAATAATATAACATGAAGCAGAAGTAAATGACTCAGAAGACTCGAACCAAACCTTCAAAGCGGAATCACAACAATATCCAATAAATAGCATAAGTGATAAATAAATATAAGAAGCAGAAAGTAAACAGAACAGCATGTCAAAAATCACTTGCAGCCACTAAAAAAACATGCATGCATCCATAGCAAATCATATATGTAAATAAAAAAAGGGCACCCATGGATAACAATAGCAGATACATATAAAAGTAATCATGATGATATAGGAAAGAAATAAAAAAACTCTAGCTAAGCATGACCTCAAGTTCCATACCAATCTTGGTGTCAAACAGTACTACGATCCAGCTCATGAGGCTGATAGTTTACCTATATGTAAAAACATAAAGTCTACATGCATCCTAAAGGGCCCATGTAGGGTGTGATACGAGTCTTAGTACGATACCACCCAATGGTGCATACATAGTATATGTGTTTAGGAAGACATGTATCTCTAAGTAAGGTAAACAGAACGATGTAATAATAAACACAATCTCCACTGGTGCTCAGTAACCACCGCAGAGTGACACCTCCTTTAGCCAACATCGGAATCTCAAAAGTAAAGATGGTCCTTGGCCCTTGGACCAAGGTACCCGTATAGTCAAAAAGTCTTAATAAGCCCTCAGGTTCTACCTTAAATACGTAACCTAGCACCACATGCCTCTTGAAACCTCACATCTCAAGTACCGACATCCTGAAGGCAAGTCCAAACAAAAGTATCCCGGTCCCACGAACCCCTACTTGGAAGCTCACATCGACCCATGGAAAAATAACTAGAGGAACAATGATGTCTGTCCTCAAATAATAACTGGAGGAACAATGATGTCTTCCCTCAAATGAATAACCAGAGGAACAGTGATGTCTGCCCTCAATCACATAACCTAGTAGCCTCATCGTTACCAACTGAAGGCTCCTCAGTTTCCAAATGGCTTCATACAGTAATCACCCTCAAACCAATAGTACATAAACCGAAACTATCAGGGGCCTCTACCCACACGAGTGGTCAGAACCACCTCATCATGGAGTCAACCTGTGTACACACAACTCAAATAAGTGCTTTAGACATAATGGGTGCGTAAAAGTCACCAAATAAGAACCCAAGACACACCATATTTGACACCTTGTGTCTCAGTGACCATGTCGCTCAAGTTCGATGGCCTCACTATCCAAGTATCCCAGGCCATGTGCAACCTGATAGTCACACTGCCTCAAACCCAACATCCATGATGCCCAATCCTATGGTCGAACCACTCAAGAAAAATATAGGCCTCACCCAACCTATGATTAATATTACTCAATCCCTATTTCCATGCCATCCAACCTCAGGCCAATCCCATAACAATATCAAGAGCATCATTGTATGTAATCCCAAACACTAAATATAAATAATCACATTAAAATACTTGTAAATAGTAAATTCAATTTAACCAGTTGAGTTGCACTAACTACCAGCTATCACATAGTACCAATGAGGACTTGAATTCCTCTAGGAAGATTAATCAATCTTAAACAATTTAAACATACCAATATAAATCAAGAAAATTCATTTAAAACCATTTAAGAACCCTCAAACAAAATAACCTGATGAGCAACGACTTCTCGCCTGACCTTGCTCAAGCATAATATGCAAGGGAATACCCAACGACATCCCACAAATTATAACAGTCAAATTAAAATGCAATAATAGAGTTCCACTCAAAAACCCACCATTTCTCTAAAATCCTCAACCCACAAATGTCCGTGAAAACACAGAATGAAGTATGAAACACCTATATAGAACTAGTACAATGTTCCTCATCCAGTATCGACCTCTAATTCGGTCTAGAACAAGTTAGATCAACACAACGATCATAAAAATTAAAACTCCTATAACTTGTTTGACAGAAGAAATTATTAATAATGGATAAAGATTAATCGAGAGATTACCGATGGGGTTCCAATGGATCTGAAGGTGTTCAAATCCAACTTTGTACAAAGAATCGGGAGCAGATTGAAGTCTCGGAAAGCTAGTTTTTGGTGGTTCTATCTAGAACCAGAAAAACAAGGCTACTGGACATTTTAAGAAAAAAATAAAAAAATAAAAAACATGTACTTGGGACTACACACCGTGTAGGTTCTTTTATTATTCCAAAGATGGATGATTTTCACTTACTTACTTTCCAGGTCATGCCAACATGACTACATGGTGTGTGGAAGGAATACATGACATGTACGTGTTTAATTATCTCTACCCTTGATGACATCCCGACATGTCAGGTATGGATATTACACGGCCAAGACATGCATAATGTGTACTCAGATCACATGGAATGTAACCCAAAAAAATACTAGTACTTGCCCAATTTTTTCCTATTTTTCTCAAAAACAACCTGAAAAAATGAAAAAAAAGAGACCGTACCTCAAAGAAAGAAATGGGTTCTTACAAACTTCCCCCCTCAAAGAAATTATTCCCCAAATTTCCCTTCCAAGGGTGGTGAAGAAAACACTCCGGAATAATTCTGGCCCAAATCACAAATCAAACAAAGGTCCAAAGACCTATTTCTAGACCCATGGTCCTCCTGTGATGATTCACCACACATGCACATAATCAGGTTCTCTCGTGTCACTTCTGACACCCAATCACATCCCACACTGCATCGATGCTGGACTCGAGCCCATGGAACCCATGGCACAATGAGGTCTCGCATCCCATGGATTCTCAAAACAACTCGATCCCTTGCACCACAATCACAAATGCATCCTTGATGCCCTAATTACCAAGGCACCTTAAGTAACCCACATTGTATGGATGGCCTGATGCCATAACACCTCAAGTAACCCACATCCCACGGATGCCCCGATGCCCAAGGCACATCAAGTAACCCGCATCCAATGATGCTTCTGATGCCAAGAATCTCATACACACACACACACACACATATATATATATATAATCACACACCCGAGATGGTGGCAACCCACTGACCGACATCTAGTCAGTCCAAAAACATCTTGTGCACCCCGTGCAGTCAAAATAGACATGTCTCAACATTCCATGCCAAATGTAGGTAAAAGAAAAATCATTGTCATGTCAGTGGTGTACCTCTGACCATCATCGGATCACCAGCCCACTCATCCCCTGGCAGCTCCACAACGTGCACCTAACCTGACACACAGTCACCTAAAGCCTATCCTCCCTGTGGTACTACACCATTCACCATCCACTGACCCCTCAACTAGGACCCACTATCTATGAAATGTCCTCTGCGTGCAACTGAAACTCGGCTACCCTAACCTGGTACCGATACTGATCCAATCTCTTAAGAATAGACCTACTTTGGTCCATGTTTTCAGCTGTTTAAGAAGGTTTCCTACAAAACCTCTCATGATTTTTGACCTATCCACATTCTCGACACTCTTTTTGCGGCCTATCAAACTAAATCTAGAAATTCCCTAGATTCCCACACTGAAAGAAAACCACTAATGAACTTCCACGAGGTGGTATAGATAATTCCTTGGCCTAACCTCCCTACTGACTCATACTGACCTTGTTTCCTGCCATCTGAACCATCACCTGAAGCCACCACCTAGTCCAAGTGAGAACTGCCTGTCAGTTTTCCCTCAGCTATGAGTGCCTGATTCACCGCCTCTCATAAAAAGTCCAACCTAAAGGTGTTTACCTACACTCGTATGGAATTCCATAATATATCTTCAAAGCGCCTCACCCTCGAGGTGTCATCGCTTACCATACTCTATGAAAAGCTAGATAGCTCAGTTAAATTAGCTACATAGTCCATGATAGACATTTCACCCAACTGAATGTTCAAGAACTCTCAATCTCTCTCTTTCCTCAGCATATCTGGGAAAAAGTACTGGAAGAACCTATCATCAATGTCCTTAAATTCCAATCCCTCATGTCTACGAGCCAGAACCTACACATCCCATGAGTGCTTCACCGGTCCTCTGAGCATATATGTCTCCAGCTTAAGCCTTTGTCTGGGAGGCATCTTGAGCTACTCAAAGATAATATGTATTCTTTCTATCCAGTTCTCATCCAATTGTGGACCACACTCACCCTAAAAAATAGGTGGGTGTTGTGACTAGAAATCTTGAGTAAGATAGGCCATAGAGGGATCTGTTCCCTAAGCACCATTATCGTTCCCCTTCAAGACACGTACCATGCTAGTTTAGAGCTACTTGTCAAGCCAAAAACCAAACACTATCAAACCCGATAGCTGTCCTACCTGCACTGGGTCCTGAACCTAATCCTATACTTGTGGCTCATGATTTTTCGGAACCTCAGGGATCTGAACCTGATCATGCTTTTGCAGCATTGTACCATCACCCACCTGACGTTCCATCGAGAAGTCTAGGAGAAACCTGTTGAATACCATAAATTGTCATGAAACCCACATATATAAAAATATCCATATAATATAGATAGGGAAATTAGTAAATATGCATCACATAACAACTACCCTTACTCTCCACCATAGAAATCATGCCCCACAACATCCCAACCTCATGGCATCCTTAACCTCCCTTAATAGAGCCAAGTATTACAATATCCTCAGGACATGGCCATCCTGAAAACCAATGTTTCCTCAATCCAATGACCGATTCACCCAATCCTGGTGATCAAAATCACCTCAACCATAGTACCTAATTTCTCGTATAAGAGCTAGACCCATTTTCATGCCACGTGAAATTTCTAAAAAAATATAAAGCATGACATATCACATTGCATAATAACTGATATTCTATTAGGAATTTCACCTTTTTCTCATGTCATTTCATATATATCACATGGTATTATCACTTCACAAAGCATACATTCATATATGAAATTCAAATACCCTAAAAATGTGCCTATCTAAATCCAAGAAAACATGCCTTTCCTTACCAGGACAAGGTCTAATTATCCCTTACCGCACCTAGTCAAGGGTCACATATCACAATCAATAACCATCGCAAACCAAGTGATATACCAAGGTGGAATCCATATAAACTATCATCTAAGAAAAATAAAAATATAAATTCCAACCTAAGGAAAATTGGTCCTTCCCTCGTACCTGGGGCTGCAGGCACCCAACTATAAGCTGGAAACCTACTTCCAACAATAACCTAATCTCCAGTCTACTATATCCAAAATAGTAAACCAATAGAAAAGAAAAGGTATTCTTGATCTCATCGGTTTCCTATCAAAAGTTGCTACTAAATCCTAGTAAAGAACTCTTCTGATATCACATTGTAACATCCCAACCCGAACAACCACCTGAACAGTGATATCAGGCCAAGTGTTATAGACCTTAGGCACACCTCCTCGAATGCCAAAGGCTACCGACTAGTAGTGATGGTGTAAACATGTATAGAGGAAAGGTTATACCCTCTTGGAGGAAGATAATTCACTGGTCTGAGAATAATAATATAACATACAACAGAAGTAAATGATGTAGTAGACTCGAAATAGACCTGCAGATCGGAAGCACAACAATGTCAAATAAATATCAGAAGCAAAAAATAAACATAAGTAGTAAAAAGTAAATAGAAAATCAATCCAACAATCACTTGTAGCTACTAAAAAAACCAATAATTCATCCATATAAGGTCATTCATGTAAATAAAAAAAAGGGAGATCGTGGATAACCATAGTAGCTACATATAAAAGTAATCATGTTGATATAGAAAATAAATCTAAACAGAAGTAAAACTCCTACTAGGTATGACCTCAAGGTCCATACCAATCTTCCTACCAAATAGTACTACGATCCAACTCCTGAGGATGATCCTTTACCTATATGTAAAACCATAAAATCTATATGTGTCCTGAAGGGCCTATGTAGGGTATGACACAAGTCATAGTAGGATACCACCCAATGGTGCGTACCTTTTATATGTGTTTGAGCAGCCATGCATCTCTAAGTAAGGAAAACAATACGCTGTAATAATAAACACAATCTCCACTGGTGCTCATTAGCGACTAGGTAGTGTCATCTACTTCAGCCTATGCTGGAATCTCAATAGAAAAGAGAGTCCTTGGCCCATGTCCCAAGGTACCCCTATAGTCATAAAGTCCCAAGGAACCCTCAGGTTCCACCTCAAATACGCAACTTGGCACCACGTGCCTCCTAACACGGCATGCCTCAAGTACCAACATCCCAAAGGAACACCCAAACAAAAGTATATAGATCCCACGGACCCTTGATCGGAATCTCACATCAGCTGATGACACCAAAATTGGAGGAACAGTGATGTCTATCCTAAAATAATAACCAGAGGAACACCAATGTTTTTCCTCAAATGAATAATTGAAGGAACAACATTGTCTTCCCCCAATCACATAACCCGATAGCATCAACACTACTAATCAAAGGCTCCCCACCTTCCACGTGGCCTCCTATAGAAAGAACCCCCAAACCAATAGTACCTAAACTAAAACTATTGGGGGCCTATACCCATAGGAGTGTTTAGAACAACCTCATCACAGAGTCAACCTATGTGCACAAGACTCAAATTGGTGCCTTTTCCATCACGGGTGAGCAGAAATCACCAAATAAGAACCCAAGACACACCATCACTGACACCTCATGTCCCTGCGACCATGTTGCTTAATTTTGATGGCCTCACCATCCAAGTATCTTGGTATATGCCCAACTATATAGTCACACTTCCTCAAACCCGATGTCCATGACGCCCAATCTTGTGGTCAAACCACTCAAGAAAAATTCAGGCCTCACCCAACCTGTGATCAATATTACTCAATCTCGATGGTCATGCCATCCAACCTTGGGCCAATCCCGTCGCTATATCAATAGCATCAACATATGTAATCCCAAACACTAAATATACATAATCACATTAAAATATTTGTAATAAGAAAATTTTAATTTAACAAATTGAGTAACACTGACTACCAGCTATCACATAGCGAGACTGAGGTATTGAATGCCTCAAAAAAGATTAAGCAAGATTAAAAAATTCAAACATACCAATATAAATCAAGAAAATTCATTAAAAACCATTTTAGCACCCCCATACAAAATAACCCGATGAGAAACTACCTCTCACCCGACCTCTCTCAAGTATAATAGGTAAGGGAATACCAAAATACATCCCACAAAGTATAATAGTCAAATTAAAATGCAATAATAGGTTTTCTCTCAAAAACCCACCATTGTGCTAAAATTCACAACCCCCAAATGTCCACAAAAACAAAAAATGAAGTATGCATCACCTGCCTCAAATAAGTATGATGATCCTTGTCCAGTATATGCCTCTTATTCAGTCTAGAACAAGGTAGATCTACACAAAAAGCATAAACGATCAAACTATTATAACTTGGTTGAGAGAATAAATTATGAATAATGACTCAAAATTAATTGAGAGTTTACGAATTGGGTTCCAATGGATCCGATGGTGCTCAAATCTGACTTCGGATGAAGAATCATGAGCAGATTAAAGTCCCTACTAGCTAGTTTTCGGTGGTTCTATCAAGAACCAAAAAAACAAGGCTACTTCCCATTTTAAGAAAAAATTAAAAAAATACACAGCATGTACTTGGGACTACATTCTATGTATGTTCATTTATTACTCCAAATATGGTCGAGTTTCACCAACTTACTTCCCCGGAATTTCCGACATGACTACACAACATGTTAAAGGAATACATGACATGCACATGTTTAATTCTCTCTACCCTTGCTAACATCCCAACACACTTGGTATGGCCATTACATGTCCAAGGAATACATTTCATTTACTCAGAGTACTCGGTGTGAAACCCAAAAAATTTCTGTACTTTCCCAGTTTCCCCTATTTTTCTCAAAAACAACCCAAAAATGAAAAAAAGAGACCCATACCTCAAAGGAAGAACTGGGTTCTTACATAACATCACACAATTGACATTAGATGGATCTTCTTATTCAAAAATAATAGTCTTCAAGAGAGAAAGAGTCTAAATCAATCTGGGATTCATATAGATCTTCAAATTAAAAGCGACAACAAAACAGAGAAATCACAAACTTATAGTAGAACAAGATAGAACATGTATATCTCCAAAGTGTCATCCTTTTTCAGAGTTGTTCATTATTTGTATCTCTATAAAAATAATTTCCATAAATAAATATTTTATGTGAATTGCTTATCACATACCTATGAAGAGGTATTCTGAAAGAATATATAGAACACAAAAAAAATTGGTATTCCAGATCCAAAATAATAGCCTGATTGGTTGTGAAAATTTGAATTTCAATTAACTAGGAGAGTTGTAACTTCTTTTATAAATAGGATATATTGTCACTGATGAACACTAGTTTTGAAACAATAAAAATGATCCATGAATTGGTTTTTAATTCTGACATTATCATTGCAACAATCTCAAATTGAAAACAAGACTTGAATAACTTCGTCATTAAGAACACAACATAGGGTTCCTTTGCGCAGCATAGGGTACTTTTGTGTAGCATAGGGTTCCTTTTCATAGCGTAGGGTTCCTTTGTGTAGAATAGGGTTCCTTTGCATAGAATAGGGTTGATGATCCATACATTTATCCTTGTCAGCATAAAATCCAAAGCATAGTATTGACTTACCATACGTTCAACTTTTCTGAATGTAACATTGACTAACCATAAGCTCAACTTTTCTGAACATAGGGTTGAAAATAGTAAATCCAGACTCCAACATAGGGTTGCTGATCCATACACATATCAATTTTCTGAATATAAGGATGATGATCCAAACACAAACTCTTTAGTGTAATTTAGGTTTTATAACATACACAAATGTTATTTTTTAGCGTAACGTAGGGATGAAAAATTATTTCCCAAATAATTCTCTAATGTTAAAAAAATATAATATAAATTCTTGTAAAAAACACTTAACAAAACATTATTTGAAAAAATGGGGTTTTTATGAACATCAAAATCATCATAAATATATAGAGTATTTTTGAGACAATACATGCCCAATAATGTGGCATAACAAAAAAAACCTTCATTGAAATACTTCAATGTTTTTGGAAGTCCATGTTTTCTCCAAATAAAAAACATGGATTTGGGAAAGTTTGATGTGAAAGTTGAGGAATAAACTTTTATGGGTTATTCATCAAATGGATGAAGTTGAAAATGTTGGAAAAAATATTGGAAAAAATGTTTACAAAAGTCGTTGGACTCATATGATGTTATGGTAATTGAAAATCAATGTTCCTTAACAAAAATTGTTGAGAATGCTGAGGAGGATATACTGGATAATTAAAAAAATGGTGAATGTAATTCAAAACATCCCTATCAAGACTTAGAAGAATTGTGTGATGAGGAAATTTTAGTTGGGAAATAAACTTTGAAATTTCCTACCTTATAAAAATATGTTGAATCCAAAAACATTATTGGGGATCAGAAGGATCCAATTCATACAAGAAGAAAGTTGAGATTAGATAATCAAACTTCACTTATCTCAAATGTTGGATCGAAATCAGTTTCAGAATCTATTAAACACAAATAATGAGTGGATTCTATAAATTAAGAATTGGATCAGATTGAAAATAATGAAACATGGGAACTTGTTTCAAAAACAGCATATAAAAATGTTATCAGAACCAAGTAGGTTTATAGAAAAAAGTTAAATAAACATGGATAAGTTTCAATAAACCAATCCAGGATTGTTTTTAAAGGCTATTCACAGGTGGAAGGTGTGTATTTTGAAGAAAATTTTCCCCAGTTGTAAGATTAGAAACTATTAGAATGTTTCTTTCAATGGCCTCACATCAGAATTACAAAGTTTATCAGATGGATGTAAAGTCATATTTCTTAAATGGTGATATTGAAGAAGTAGTTTACATTGAATAATATTGTGGGTTTCTACTTTATGTGGATGAAAAAAAAGTTTTTAAATTTAATAAATCTTTTTATGGGATGAAACAATAACCACAAGCATGGTATTATAATCTTGACAATTGTTTGAGAATGTCGAATTTTTCTATAGGAAAAGTTGATTGAAACTTGTATGTGGAAGATGTTGACTCTGGAACTCTAATTGTAATTATTTACGTGGATGATATAATTTTTTATATAGATAGATAATATTTTTATAAAATATTTTCTGAGGAAATGAAAAATAATTTTGAAATGATAATATTGGTAGAATTAAATTTATTCCTTGGATTTCAAGTCCAAAAAAAATTATTTTCTTATCCCAAGAAAAGTATGCAAGGTAATTTTACATAAGTTTGGGATGGCAGGATCCAAATAAGTTTCAACTCCTTTTTTAGTGATCATAAAGTTTAGAAAATTTAAATCTGGAACAAGTGTGAATCAAAAAGACTTTCAAAAGTTGATTGAAAGTCTTCTTTACCATACAGCCTTAAGGCCTAATATTATTTATATTGTAACTTTTATGCTAGATATCAAATTAATCTGAAATAATCACATATGTTGGTAGAAAAAATAATTCTGAGATATGTTAAAGGAATAAATTCACATGGATTGTTATACAAAATAAATAGTCAGATGAAGTTTCATGGTTATACTGATGTTGATTGGGATGGAGATTGTAATGATATAAAATAAACCTCTGGAGGAACATTTATCTTGGGTGAATGTTGTGTGAGTTGGTATAGGAAGAAACAAAGTTCAATAAATTTGAGCACCTCTGAATTCAAATATGTTATAGCTACTCAGGCTTGTACTCAAATGTAGTTGATTAAAGTTCATCTACATTACTTCAAAGTGAAAGTTTTTAAACCATTATGGATACTTTTTGATAATCAGGGTGCAATTGATCTTTCTAAAAATCATTCCCAACATTCAAGATCAAAACACATTGATATCAAATTTGAATTTATAAAAGAGATTTTTTTTTGCTGGATATGTTTTGATGGAATAAATTTCAATAAAGTATCAGATTGATGATATCTTTACAAAAGCAATTCCAAAAGAAAAGTTTTTGGAATTGAGGATAAAACATCATGTTCAACCTCCTCCCACAATTTATTAAACATCATAAGGGAAATAAAACCCACCTTTATTTGGATTATTTTAAAAATAGGGGAGAGAAAGTACCAAATTTGATCTTTGTAAGAAGTTTTTACTAGTCATTATTTTAATGAATCCGAATTTGTGGAAATCATAGAATTGGGGATATAAAAAGAAAAGTGAGAGAAAAAGAAAAGTTAGAGTTTATATTTACATGTCCACAAAACTTTCTTGCCACTTAGGGATGGAATTCCTTCAAAAAAATACTTTATCCAGTAGTGTGGTGTCAGGACACTCACTTTTGATAAAGGCTATGTTTTGATAAAATTCAAAAACTTTAGTTGTTTAGAAAGTTGAGTTGTAAAAAATTATGAGTTGGAAAAGTTGTTAACAGGGGTTATCAAAAAATCAAAAGGAGGATATTGAAGAACTGTTTTGGTTAAATTATTTTAAAAAAAGTTTTTTTATTTATTGAAAACTAATTTTTTTTTGTTTTAGAATGTTTTTGTCTTCCAAGAATTGGATCCAGTCCATCCTAATGAGGTTGTTTTTTGAAAACAAGTTTCTAGAACCAAGTTTTAATATTCATCTGCACCAGAAAAATACTAATTTTGGAAGATGAAGTTGTTGATCAGATACTTTAATGTATTTAGGTTCATCTGCATGACATCAAAAATGATCTAATTCAAAATATTTAGAGAAATAATGAAGTCATTGAAGAGTTTTGAAAGATGAAAGTGAAGTGAGTAGTTATAAAGTTTTCATACTTTCTAAAACAAAATCAGATAATGCTTTTCTCATCAAGGAGTTCTCACAAATCATGAAAACACTCATGATAAAATACTTTGAAGAAATTTTGGAGAGGTTTGAATAATTTTAGAGTTTCAAAATGATATTTCCATCGTAATTGTATTTTCATCGTAATGGGAATTACATTGCAATGAGTTGATAAAGAAAAAAATGTTGGTGAGCCTCAAGAAGAAGAAAACCGTACTGAGATTTTCATACTCATATTTTCATACTGGGAAAATCATACTAAGATTTTCATACTCAGATTCTCATACTCTGATTTTTGTACTAGGAAAATCGTATTGAGATTTTTGTATTCATATTTTCATACTGATATTTTTGTACTGGGATTTTCATACTGGAAAAGTCATATTGAGATTTTTGTACTCATATTTTCATACTAATATTTTCGTATTGGGATTTTCTTACTGGGAAAATCATATATAGAAAGAAACATAGCATAATGATCTGAGAAAGAAACAGATCTTAATGAGATGATAAAGAAACGGGTTGTAATGAGATGAGAAAAGAAATGATCGTAATGAGCTGAGAAAGAAACAAATTGTAACGAAGTTGAGAAAGAAATAGATAGTAATGAGCTAAGAAAGGTATTATGACTTGAAGTGGTCAAACTTGAATTTCAATTTTGTGTAAATCTCAGAGAAATCCAAGGAGGTTTGAATATGTCAAAGTTGAAGTTTGAAATGTGAGTGACTTTTGGATATTTTGAGATTTCAGAAAGTGATGAATCTTTACAAGTTTCCTACCATTATTTTCTAAGTCACCTATAAATAATTCTTTAGATCATTCATCCAATTACAACTTTCACACACACACAAAACGTGGAGAGCTAGATAAATTGAAGTGAAAGATCCCACCTGATTGAAAAAGAATTATATTCGGAATTATAGAAGATTTTGAGTTTTTCATATTGATAGCGAGTTCGTCATATTTAGAAAACAAGATCCAGAATTATCTTATTCAAAGAATTAGATCCATAATAATTATACTTAGAAAATCAAATCCGAAATCCAGTATCATTATATTGAGAAATTCAGATGCAGAATCAAGAATCATTATATTGAGAAAATCAGATCCAAAATCTAGTATCATTTTATTGAGAAAATCAGATCTAGAATCCAGCATCCTTAGATTGAGAAAATTAGATCCATCTAAATCATATTGAGGATTCTAACTGAGCAATTTTAGAGAATATTCAACAATATATTTATTATTTTTTGGATCAATTGTGTTATAAGAAAACATTGTAAACTAATGAGAATCAGTATAATCATTCCTATCGAGATATAGAAGGTATCTAATGGTATTTAGAGAAATTTATATCCACTTATTCTCAATAGTGGATTTCTATAGACACACAAGAGTGGATTTGGAAAGGATATAGGTTCTCACACTAAGGCTGAACCTTATAAATCTTGTTTTCTTTACTTACTTTCCAACTTTTTCATGCATGGGTATTTACTAAAAGTTGATAAGGAAATAAATCTTAATAGGTTATAGGGTTTAAGTTTATAAATGTTTTGAAACTTATAAAAAGTGAAAAACTGATTCACCCCCCCCCCATCATAGTTGTTATTCGATCATTTGGAACTTTAGTTTCATTATGATGTGATGGATGAATACCATTTTATTTCCATGAGTTATTTATGCTATAATAAGTGAATAATTTTCATTGGAAAGTTCTATGAGACCCATTATTTTATCCTGAGTTTTAATGATGTGATTATTGGATGTTTTCATGCAGCACAAATGTATATAGATAATATTTAATTGATGTTTGGGACCTATATATACCTCTAATGTATTGGGTAAAGATTTACATCTCTTGGGATAATGGTGAAATGAGGAGTGATTCTTGATCAAAAATGGGAAAAAGTTGTTATTTCTTATCTGATATAATAAATAAGAGAGTGAAGTCTAATCCACCATGGTAAATAGGTGAGTAACACTTGGTCCACTAATGGAAACAAGCTGTGATACATGATCCACTATGTTATAATTTTTATGCTTATGGATGTTCCAAAATTTTCAAGTATTATTTGTTTCTATGATATGAAACATTTTCATGATTTATTATTATGTTATTACTTGATTTATGATCTATGATTTATTAGTTATAACTTTCTTATGTATCCTACTTATACTCGTATTCTCATCTTATGCTCACTTATAGTATTTGATGGTTTTCACTTATGTTTATCCTTAGTAAGAATCTAAACTCGTCCCTTTATTATGTTTCCATTTAACCAAGTTATGAAGATAAGATAAGTATGAAATGTCTAGAAGATTATATTATGTGAATAATTAATGGGAGATATTGATGATATGTTATAGATTAAACTATTTCTTATATTGTAGAAAAAATGTTCATTAATTAAAAAATACATGATTTTTGTTAGTTAATGTTTTTCCCTAGTTTTGTAAAACTATAAACCTAAGAAGGTATTGGGAATGTATTATAATGAAATATTTTCTTTAATCTATGTAATTTTATAGTCACATTCATGGGGAATCATAGTGAATCCATAAAGAGCAACACATGATATGAAAGGAAGTTTTGGGAATCTATTATGAAAAGTCAACTTGTGGATATATAGTAGGAGGAGTTGATACACAATGATGTTGAAGTTCATGATAAAGGTTAGTATATGAACATACAGTGAGATAAAATTGTCTATTTTCATAAATTCTATGTGGATATGCATTATAAAGGAGTTTTTTCACCTAACTAGTATACAGACTAGAAGCAAGACAAGGAAGATATATGAAGTATGTGCAAAGGATATTTGACCTTACAATATGCGATCTTGATATATATGAAGGATTTCATTTGTATGAAGAGTAGTATTTGGGATGGTGGCATTAATTTATTTATATTCATGGAGTACAATATGTGATAAATAAGTTATATGTGAATTCAGTACATAGTAGTGATAAGTTTACAAGGTCAACAAAGAGTTTACAATGCATAGTATAAGAATGAGGTTGGTATATGATGCATTCTATATGAAGCCTTCAAGGTGCATTGTTTTTGATCTAAGGAAATCATTGTTTTCCCACCCATGAGGTCAGTACATGTGAATTATATAGTATGAGATGAGAATGTTTCTCTGCCTAGTCACCACAAGATTTGTGTACAACACACAAATGAGGAATGGTATAAATACCCAGATTCTCATAGTTTTAAATGGATGAATATTCTTCCAAATTTATCAGGTTCCTTGAATAAATATTTAAGAATAAAAAATATAAAAAATATGAGGGTTTGATCACATAGATTTGGAGGCCTTAATCATTGGTGTTTCAAAATTATCACCAGATCACCAAGATTCTTGAAAAGATTTAAAATATTTATTGACTCTATGTTTTTATGGAATCAATAGTGGTGAAATATTAGTTAATAAATATTGATATAAAAATCCAAAAATGTTGGGATGAAATATGGAGCCTAAAAATGCATTTTAAGAGACTTTATGTTCATATATGACTTCCCTTCGAGCACTTATTTTGTGAAACTTACATCTAAATTACAAGTCTTTTGATATTTTCTTCATGAAGAGCTTCCTAAATATCTCTTATACATGACTATTTATTCAAGTTATTTATATGTGAATTGTAAATATTAAGGCTTTTTAAGGTTAAATGAAGGTAGTGTAACACACTTGGTTGCATGAGGAAGACGGTTTACTGTGTACTTGATCACATGAAGTATAAGAAGAATCCATGTGATATGTAGATACTCACTTGATAAAGAAAATGTAATAGAAGTGAATTCACACATATGATAAGGAAAGAAACTAAGTGGATAATATATCTTCATGAACTATGGAATACTCAAGCCTCAAATATTTTAATTACAGTGCCTATATTACATAAAGAAAAAGGAATTTACACATGAAGTATTTTTGAATACCATGGATAATTTATGAAATAATATTTTCATGAAAAACTTAACATGAACAAGAAACATAGTTAAATAGATATTTAAAATGATAATAATAAACCATGAAGTGTGAAGTGAATTCCATGTATGAAACATACAATGAGCATGCATGTGGAGAATTAAATTATATAAGAGCATGAAACCTTCATATGTTAAATAATTGAACTACTGCATGCAGTTTATTTCATGTAAAAAACTAGATGAAGGTTGGAGGTTAAATATTTTCAGACTGTGAGTTTAGTGATAAACAATATTTTCCATATATATAGAAGATTGAAGAATAACAAAACCCTATATTGTATTTAAGATCTTCAAGTTGATAATCCTGATTATAAATTGATTCAAAGTAGAAGTCACATCTACTAATTATTTAAGTGGTGTATTGATCCGACTTGCATGCGGTTGAAATTTATCTTTCATTGGTTGTTGATGACCTAAATTTATAGAATAAGATCATATTTTTGATAGAAAATACATCCAAATAAGAAGGGTAATCTTGTTCATGAATTTATTTGGAAGACACATAAAAGTATTGGGGGTACCTGTATAAGTAGTGCCATTGAAAAATTGGTGGCACCGGTATAAACAACACTGTATCTAAGAAGTGAATGATATGGTCCTGATATTTTTGTATGAAAGGAACTACACTTTCAATTACTAAAATTCAATAGTGATAATAAAATCTGTGTCACAACAATATTTTGGCATGATAAGGACTAGGTTTTCTATAAGGATTTGAACCATGTAAAAATCATTTTACACCATTGTTTCTTTTACTATTTATATTAAATGTGCATGTAATTGTTGATATCACATATTATATCCATTTATCTTAATCAAAGGTTTGATTTTATTTAGGGTTAATTGAAAATAAAGTATAAACTTGATAAAATTTTGGCACACTGATTCACCACACTCTTGGTGTCCCTACA
Organism: Viscum album; assembly: GCA_963277665.1. NCBI lineage: Eukaryota > Viridiplantae > Streptophyta > Magnoliopsida > Santalales > Viscaceae > Viscum > Viscum album. The sequence goes on from OY728126.1 coordinate 1,039,581,982, forward strand.
TGATCAATCTCGATTCTACAGATTTTATAAAATTTTGGATTTTTATTGGTATTGGTGGAGCATAATAGGTTGGGTTTGGGGTCCCTACTATTGATATATAGTATTAAGAGGTACCAAGTTCCCAAATTAGGGTCACTAGGTAGCATATAATAATTCCAAGGTGCCACTTGTCCCTAAAGGCCCACTATTTGGCTAGTGGTCTTCTATTGGGTGGTCGGTAAGGAATATTGTACCTAGTATATGCCCACTGGGTACTCAGTTGTTTGTGTGATTAAATAACTTAAATTAATTTTATAATATTCTCAAAAAACAAATTAAATACCTACCTCCCTACTTCATCCACCATAGTCAAACTCAAATGCCCTCCATGGCTTCCCACATCATGTTTTGAGCTCTCTAAGCCTCGTTTGAAGTCAGATTCAATTTATGTAAATTAAAATCATCCCTTATTGGAAATTATAACTCCACATATGCTTAAAAATTGGTTTTTCTTCATTGACATCTCCTCCTCCATCTAAAATTCTTAATTAGAGTGTTTTTTAGATATTTGGGGTAACATCCCACACCTTTCTAGGTATTAACCTGTAAGAATAAACCTGATGCAAATTAAAAAAATTCTTAAATATTAATTTTTATATTTAAATCTATATTTTTAATTATTTTTGAATTTTATGTGTGTATTCATATTCAGGGAAGGTTATTTGGGTCAAACTTTGGCTTGCACAAGCGTATTAAGACTCATTGGAGGATTCAAGATATTTGGAATAGGTTGGGAATTCAGTCTTGGGAATTATTCCAAGTTAAGGGGTGGGTTAATTCTATTTTTAGTAACTAGTTATTTAGTAGAGGAAATATAGGTGCTAAAACATAATGTAAGGATTTTTCAGTGATTTTTTATTTTGGATTTTGTTGCAGATTTTCAAAAAAAATCCTAAGTTTAAGATATTATGTATCTCAAGAGGGGGGAATATATCTTACCTATTGTATAAAAACATTACACAAGTAAGAAAATAGTTTATATGTTGAAAATATATACCGCATAATGTTTTTACCTATGTTAAAAACCTTACATATAAAACAAAATTTTACATATGGTTTTTGTAGCTATGGAAAAACCTTATGTGGGAGATAATATATTATGTATCAATTTTTTTCCAAGGGAAAAAAATTATGTAAATAAATAATTTATTTTATATGAATATAATATATTATTTATGGATTAAGGATATTACATATGGGCCTTAAATATAGTGAATCCTTACATATTATAAAAAAAATATTACATACAGACCTATGATTTTACGTATTAAGTTTTTTTCTAAGTAAAATATATTACATGAGAGGTAATATATTACACATATAATAAAAATGTTACAAATGGGTTTTGGTCAAGAGAAAAATCACTTATACATAGTTTGAATATATTATGTATATACTATGACTTAGAAATATATTAATTATTAGAGTTACCTAATAAAAATATATTATGCATGAATAAATATATTAGAAAAAGGGGAAAATATATTGTGTATGGAATTTTTCCAAGGGAAAAACATTACATATGACCTATATATATACATTACACATGAAGGGAGTTTTTAAAAAACTTATTATGTGTAATATTTTAAGTATTTTATGTATGGGAACCCCTAGGGTGATAAGTAATATAATTTTTATGGGTTTTAAATGTTTATCAAATTTCAAAAAATTATGAATTTTTATAATTTTGAAGAATATTTTTAAAATGATAAAAAAAATGTATTAATGGTTAGTAGGGTATTTTCTTAAACTATGTGCAATAAACTCATAAAAATAGTGCCCTTATTCTCCTCTTTGGCTTAGAGTGAGATAACTCTCAATTTTAATGGATTCAATCACAGTTAATTTTTCGTGATTGATAAAGGTAAATCTATCATACCATATCCATTATATCTTAGTTTTTCATATTATTAAATAGAATTACATTGGTTTTAAACATTTATTCCATATTTTAGTGTTTTTACCTAAATATTTGCTTCCAACCATTTGAGCTTAGATTGGAAATCAATATTCAATGAGTAGATTCCTTCAAGATTAGAGTAAGTGGTCCTTAATCTATCCCTAATGTTAAACTCCTATTTCTATGTGTGTATAAGGTGTGTTATCACCTATCTTATACTCTATTGTACAAAGGATTAAGTAAATGGTTGAAATGTTTATTCCTTAGGAGCAACCCCCGATTTATTCCATGAGAAACTAGTTAATGGTTATAATTCAAGACCTTTGGCCACTAAGTAAGGTTAGCCTTATTTAGATAAAAATAGAAATTTGGAGATCAATAAGTGGGGTTAATTAAATTAAAGTGTGATTATTTTGAAAATAAAACAAATGGGTTAATCTTGAGAAATTTATTTAACTTATTATGTAAATAAATTGTGAGAAGTGAATAATGTGGTAAATATTGAAATATAAAAGAAAATGATCCAGTATAGGACTTAGTTCTCCCTAGGTTATATAATAATGGTTCCGGGGTAGGAAATGGTTACCCCTAGGTGATATTCTAATAGTAATAGTGTATGGTTCCCCTTGGGTGATATTCTAATGGTTACAAGGAAAGGAATTGTTCCCCTGGGGTGATATTATAATGGTTCTTGGGAAAGATTTAATTTATTTTTGGTGATATTTTAATGGTTGTGAGGTTGGTTGTGGTTCCCCCTAAGTGATACTTTAAAGGTTATGGGGAAGTATGTGGTTCTCCTTGGGTGATAATCTAAAGGTTATGTGGTTGGAAATGGTTCCCCCTGGGTGGTTATGGATCTAGTTCAGAGACATCTGATATTGGAAAAGCAATTATGGTTGATCCTCAGTGTCACCTTAGAACTCGAGAGTCAAAAATGATTTATTATGAATTATATTATTTTTATTATGTCACATTAATACACACTATTTTTTAGACTAGATATATTTATGTACAACATTGATGGTGGCCCACTAAATTTTACTCACACACAATTGGGGCAGCCATGGGTACTCTAGAAGTCTTCATGGTTGGTGGACATGATAATGAAAATATCCATATGTTAGATGGTTTATTTGGGATAACCGATGTGAATCATGGGAGATGTGATTAGGATACGACTCATGACCAATTTTCTAGTTTTTTTCAGTTTGGAATATTTTGGTTATTTTTGGTTTTGATATATAATTTCTACACATAGAGGATTATGATTGGTTATTTATGAATTATACATCATTCATTTTGATATAGCATGGGCTATGTATTATTTACTGAAACCTTGCCATGATGTTTTTTATATTTACTCGTATGGATGGTTTTTGTTGTCATTATTTACACTATTATTTCTCACTCTGATATAAAGGTATAGTCTCCCCACTGTATTACCAAAAAACCTTACTAATAGTTGGTAGAATTTGGAATATTGGGAGGCATGCCTGGGGTAATGTTTCACTATTATATTGTTACTATATAGTGAACCAGTTTTGGGCATTACAAAGGGGTATTAGATCATTATTTTATTTTTTCATACTATTTGGTAAAGGTTGATAGGAGATAAAATAATTCTATAACTTGGTATGGAAATTGTTCACTAATAATAGTTATTACACATTTGTGGGAAGTAATACTTTATAGGGATGAGACTATTATTCTTGTTTTCTCTTTTACGCTTGAGTTACATCACCTAGTCTGATGTAATTTGATTATGGATTTACAATTTATGAAATTTTACTCTTGGACTGAAAAGGTATGAGGGTGTGGGTTCATGAATAATATCAATCACACAGGATTATTATGTTTTTTTATACTTTTATGTTATTGGTTATTTGAACGTGAGATTCAGGTCAATTATTTAAAGTGTTAGTAATAACTTTTATGGTGTTTTACCATATAACTTAATGGTGGAATATTGTCTAAATAATCCATTAAAGGGTTTTCTTATTATTAGTAGTAGTTAAATAGCCTATTAATAAATGGTATATATTAAATAAAATTCAAATATAAACTTATAAATCATTCTCCTCTATAACTTTGGAATGGTGTTTCATTTAATAAAACCAAAAATATGATGTATTTTTAAAATAAAAACAACATGAAATGTTGTGGATCCTATATATACAAGATGTTGAACTTGTGTATAGGTAAATGGGGCTAGAAGGAGATATTAGTGATATGGAATTATTTTAATACATGTTTTCCACATCTATTTTTTAGAAATGGATGTATTTATAGTGTCACAATGTGATTTTAACGGGGAATTATCGAATGCTTATCATTATAAGTTGAAAGCTTAATTATTTTTATTTTTTATTTGAAATTGAAATTTTTTTGTTACCAATTACTTAAATATTCTTTGTTCCAGTATCTATACTTAATAATATTAATTTTTGTGGCTTATTTTGATGAATCTTTGATGGAAATTTATATTTTGAAGTGATTTTTAATGGTTTTTTCCTATAATTAATACTTTAAATATTTCATGATTTTATCTTGAATTTTTATATATAGAATTAATTTTTTAATATTTTTTGAAGTTTATAATTTATATTTATAATTATGTTTGAGGTTTAACCAAATAATTTAAATCGATATTATCACATGCAATATCCATGCCTACCCAATTAGCTTGGATTAGGTCGGAGGCGCTACTAAACTTAAGTGACATTCCCAAAACACCAAAGGATGGTAATAAATACCAAGATTTTAAAAATTAATTTTACAATGGGTGAAAAACTTACCCTTTTTATGTACACACACAACTATCACATGAAAAAATAGAAATAAATAAAACTAAGGACATTTTATAAACGATGCATGAAACAAAACCTAACAATAATAAAAGTGATAGACATAAATAAAAATTGACTCAAGGGACAACATCATAGTAACAATAAAACATTATAAATAAGAATACTAAAAATCCATAGTAAAAGAATCTGGAACCAAAGTAGAACCACTCAAAAAAAAGACATTAACTACTTCAAGATCCATCTCCACAAACTATGATAGAAACATCATAGTGAACTACTGGAGAAGTAATAAACCTACCTATTTCTTGTATTATGATAAACAACTTCTACATGCACAACAATGTGCATATGTTGGGGGTGAGTAATCGTACCTAGTAGGAAACCTCCAAGACACTTTTACCACATGCCACTAAAACTAGAAACAAGTTATCACATAGATTATAAAATAGAGAGGAAGAATATTAAAAGCAGATAAATAGGTTTTCAAAAAATTCAACTAAATAGATAAAAATATTTTCCTAAAGACATATAACCAAATATGTATTTTACTTTCCATGTATCTAAAGAAATTTATTAAATTTTGATTTTTTATAACCCAACCATGTTGTCGCATTCACACACACATGAACATGTCTAACCTGTACCTCCCTATACTCATGAGCAGTGAGTCATTTTTTCACAAATTCATCACTTGGTGACCCAATTTGATAGTGGTAATTTTGACCATGATCTTTCCTATGTGAACATGAACACACACAACCCATTTTTTATAAGAGAAAATATAAAGATCACATTTCTTTGGAAACCATATTCAATAAATTTATCAAAAACAATTATGGGAAACACCCACAACACAATTTCAAAATACAACCACAATAAGAGAAATATGACATATTTTTAGTAGGGTAAAATCATTTAAATGTATAAGGTATTTATTTAATAAATTCAAGAGCCTTTTCATTCCAATAAAAGTGGAAAGAGGGTAAAACCTACTACCTCATGTTCATTTGGAACAACCAATTCCCATAAAATTCCTAGATCTATGATTTTTTTTAGTCATCTAAAAATTTATAATAATATTCCATTAAAACTTATCAACTCCCATATATTCAGGTATAGAATCCTTATACTAGGGTTTTATTCAAGAGAAAATAAGAATATCTAGAAAAAATAGAAATAATAAAGATATTACCTTTCATTTTCAAGATCAACCACTCGAAATATCATTTAAATTAGAGTTAAAAGTTTAAATATTTCAAAACAATTCCTTAGGGGACCCTTTAAATCAATATCCTAGGTTAGAGGAGGAAGAATGGTGCTTTTTGGGAAAATTTTGGGTTACAAATTTAATTTATTTATAATTTAATTCCTATCACATACTTAGACCGCACAGATTGAAAAAATGTGTTCTAACCATGAGATTAAGCTCTATGTATAATAATACCAAGTCATACAATTAAAAACATATTTTTACAAATCATTTACTAACCATGTTCCTACCCAGTTCTTTATAAAACCTCTTTCACAGTTTCTTGGAGACTTGAGCATGGGTTTTCCTAACCATGCTCAAACCCTTCACCTCTAAAAGGCATAAAAAATCTTTCAAAAAATACTAGAAAATTTCCAAGTAATTATATTAAAATTCAATATCTTTATATATGGCATAAAATAGGTAAGTAACTCAAAATAGGGGTGTTACATTCTCCCCACCATTGGTATTTTTTTCCTTAGAAAGTTGGAGTAAGTTTGGCGCTTGATCCCACGTGAACTTCTCTCATTCCCAAGTCTCTTTTTGGAAGTTACCATACAACCATAAAATTTATACTAAATGTATAATTTTACCCTATAGGATCTTCTCTTGGTTATAAAAAATCTAAAATAGTACATGGATAAAACTTTCATCTGACTCTAGAGTAACACGTTCCCGACTAATCACATGATTAGGACCCAAGTGATACTTATCTATTTGAGAGATGTGGAAGACTTTATAGGAAACACTGAATCTTAGGGGTAATTCTAACCTATAAAAAATATTTAATATATATTAAATAATATATAATGATCAAATATATCATAGATCCAACTTCCATTTCTTTATCTGGTTCTGATGACCAAGTCTCAACATCACTTTTAAAAATATATGGTCACTCACATTGAAATATATAGGTCACCAATGATGATATGTATAATATTTATATCAACTCTAAGCTATGTCCATATACTTTCAGATAATTTAGATCTTTTATGTAGTATCATGGACAATACTAGGTCCAATCAGTGAAATTTATCATGTTTCCACCGAACATAGTGGATAACGATAAGGATGACCATATAATCTTTCCATAATACTCAATCCATAACATAAGATCTAATAATATCATCCGATGTTTGAATTATTTCATTTATATTTCCCATCCTTATAAGGATGATATGTCATTATAATGGTCATTCGAGTTCCAAGATAATGTTGGAACGATAAATAGAATCAATAAATGAATCAAGGATCTCAATTAGAGATAATTGAAATTGTAACTCCATAAAACTTGAACACTTCTTAAATATATAACTTTTCTAAATAATCTACCATTTTGGACTCTTTGATTGGGAGGAAGTGTTCCAACTTAGTGAGTTGATCCATAATAACCCAAATAACATCATGATTCCAAATTATCCTTGGAAGACTAGTGATGAATTCCATGGTAATTTCCCCCTACATATAGGAATAAGCAAAGATTGAAACATACTATCCGGTCATTGATGTTCATCCTTTACCCACTAAAACGTTATACATTTCATAAAATAATATGCAATATTTCATTTCAAATTCAACCACCAGTAATTTGATTTCATAAACTTGTACATTTTTTAAATACTTGAATAAATAGCCCATTTAGATGGTAATATTCTGAAATAAGTTATTCCTAGAAAGATCTAGGGGCCATAATGTGGTTATGAAAGTGTAACAATGAGTTTTAATCCTTTTTATATCCATTATAAGTTCCACCACCATTTATTTTTGACTTAATGGTGGTGAAATTAGGATATGATATTTGATCCTATTTCAAAACATACATAAATTCATGGAAAAGATAAATTGGGAATAAAATTTCATTCTCATTTTATTTGGAATAATTCAGATGCATGGTAGAAATAATGATCATAAGCTTCCATTGATCATGATCCACCCTAACAACATCATTATATGACTTCTAAATCAAATCATCTACCATAGTATTTCATTTCATAGGTGAGTAAACCAAGTAAAAGTTAAATATCTAGAGATACTCCATCCATCTTCATTGTCTCAAGTTCAAGCCTCCCTGAGAGAATATATATTTAAAACTCTAATGATCATTGAATATTGTTAAATTTTTTCCAAATAGGTATTAACATTAAGTCATTAATTCATGGAAAAATGAAACTAATTCCAATTCAGGAATCATATATTTATTCTCATGTGTTCACAAATACCATGAACCATTGGACACAACATGATCTACCAGTATAATAACACAACCTATACCGGATCTAAACATATCATAATATAACATATAGTCTAGACTTGGTTCTTGAAAAAAATTTATGGGTACTGAGGTGAGATGATATTTAAGATTTAGAAAGCATTTATGGCATTCATAATTCTATGTGAATGGAATATCCTTTCTCATTAGAGTATCCATAAGAAAATAAATAATTAATAAATCCTAAACAAAGGGATGATAATAGCCCGTTAATCCCAAAAAATAGTGTATCTGAAAAAAATATTTGGTGTCTACCAAGAGATGAAAACTTCAATTTTACCAGGGTTGACTGATATTAACTCTTCATAAATGTAATTCCTAATGAAAAAAATTATTTTATCTATAATTCAAACTTAGAAAACATATCATATAATTAGTAATCAGAAAATATTCTCAATACAATTTCCAAGTGCTCATAGTGGTCATTCATTCTTTGATAATAAAGCAAAATATCATCAAAAAATACCACAATAAAAGAATTAAGTTACCGATGGTAAATACATTTTTTCAAGGCCATGAAGGCTGAAGGTGCATTTGTTAGAAAAAAAAAGAATGATTCTATATTCTTAATGGCCATATAGAATTTGGAATGTTGTCTTTATAATATTCTCTTTTTATAACATCAGATTATAATATCATGATCGTAGTAAAAATTTTGTATAACCACTTAAGTTCCATTAATTTACTAAATCATTCATTGATTTGAGGAATAGGGTATCAAATCTTGATTATAACTTGATTAAATTTATAATAATAAACACATAATTTGATGTAACCATTTGACTTGTTTATGAATAAAACCGGTGTATCCTAAGTCATTGTACTAGGTCTAATGAAGCCTTTACTCTCCAATTCTTGTAGCTAGACCTTAAATTCTCACAAATTTTTGGATCTATTATATATGATGAGAGAGAAATATGGATTGTTCATAGTAGTAGATTGATAGAAAATTTGATTTCCCACTTGGGTGGTAACCTTGTAAAATCATTCATAAATACATCTGGGTATCAATCCATTATGGTAGGAAGAGTCATATTTCTAGTTTCATCCACAACTACCAGTTTCATTGCTGCTAACTGACCATATATGGTTCCATCCATTTAGACTAAAGGTCTCACACTACCTGAATTTATTTCCCAATCCCCCTTGAAGTGATGAAGAGTTCCATCTGGGGATGTGAATGCAAATTTCCAAGAATAAAATTCAATATGGGATTTAAATTCAACCATCCATTCCATCCCAAAGATCAAATCAAAATTATCCATCTCTAAGACTATAAAATCCTAGAGAAACTAAACCACAACAATGGTAATGGAACATGCTAGGAACTTGAATCCTATATACTCTCACTATTCGAGGGGTGTCTTGATACTTTTTATAATACATCATTTACATGTGTAATCATAATTATCTAACCACACAAGAAGAAATAAAATAATGTGATGCACTAGTATCAAACAAGAAATTCATAAGAGTAGAGTTCAAAAGGATGGTACCTCACACCATGGAGGGACCCAATTTCTTTATCATGAGAGCCTACTCTAATACTTAAAATTATCGATAAACTTCATAGGATTTATCTTGCTTACCCGATGAGGTGTTGACTAGAAAACCAAATTGATCCTAGAGTTATCCTAATTCACCTAGGTTTGTAGATGAGAACTAGTCTAATGGGATTGTTTTATCTAAGTATACAAATCCTGAGGATGATTTGATCCATTTTTATCTATTAATTTCAAATTTTTATGAAAATACTTCTTGAGATTCCTTTTATTTCCAGAATGGTGGAAATTCCTCAATGGTGTAGTACATTATTTCTTTTTATGTGTAATAGATCCTCATTTGAAAAATCCTAGGACTTTTTTTGGATATTTTGGATAACATACTGATATGATGGACTAATTTTCTATTGTCTCGCTACCTTGGGAGTAACCCTCCATCTTATATTTATTCCCAGTACTAAAGTTCCCACTATCACCCGAATGGAAAAAGGTGTTGGTTGTGCCCAAATTTACCCTACAGGTATGCGGTCATTGTAGTACAGGTAGGGGTCGAATCCACAGGGACCGAAGAAGGAACCTAAAGACACTCTGATCTTGGAAGGATTTGGCTATGAAGTGGCCAACTATTCAGATTGAATTGATTTTAATAACTACTGATTTAATTTAAAGAAAATAAATTAAAACATTCAATTACTTAGTCTAAAACAATTAATGGAGATGGGTTGATCCTAAGTTGTTACTAGGGTTATATTGGATGCATTTATTTTCTTATAACATTCATTTCACTAATTCAAGATGTATCCACGAAATGATATAATTCCTCAACATCATTCACCAATTTAATCCCTACACAATTCCAAGGCTAATCACCAATGCACTTAGAGGATCAATTTAATGATCACTCCAAGGAATTGGATCCTACTAGCACTCGAAATGTGTCATTGTTAAAGTTGGCGAAGATAAAGAAGAAATTAATCATCAAATGGAAATCTTAAATTAATGAAATGATTACAGAATTTTAGATCATAAAATAACATCCAATATTCCCCATGCAACTCCCTAGGACCAACCCATAAGGGTTTATCCCTCCATTTATGCTATTAAATAAATGGAAGCGGGAAGTCGGCTTAAAGAAGCAGAATTGGAGAAGAAAAATAAAACAATGAAACGATCACTCCATCGTTGTGTGAATAAATTCACAAGTGCTGGTGTGAATAAATTAAAACCTTAAAGCAACGGTATCAAAGTGATAAGAAGAAGAAAAGAAAAAGAGTAAATGAATAACTTTTATTAAGAACTAATGTGATTCAAATAACTTACATGAGAATGAAGAACGATTACAACATCAAATGGACAACAAAACATTACAATGAAACAAAGCATCCAAGATCCCTAAATACACCACCACTACTGCCTTAAATAGGAAAAAATTAAGCCTTGGACAAGCCCCCAACATCCCATGTGCCTTTAATTAATTATGTTGGGGAAAGGTGGGTGGAACATTAATGATGAGAGACTTTTCCACTTCTTTCCCCGAAGTTGCAGCCAGCTTGCATCCACCGGAAAGAAGCACCTAAAGACCTTCTATAAGGCCGAATGTGAGTGGGACCTAGAAGACTTAAATTAATCCCCGGATGTCCCCTAACATACTGTAAAATTTCAGCCCAAAATACTTTGTGGTTCGGGAGATATGATTGAAATAGTGGGATGTTTTTCTGGGCCGCAGACTCTGGCCCAAAATTAAATCTTCAACTTGGGCCGCCTTAATCACCACTATTTATAACGAATTAGCACTAGCTCCAGAAGAATTCGTTGTTCCCCTATATGTATTCTATCCTTACATAAATGTTGGTCTTCATTGGGATTGTATTGTGGGCCCCATAGTCCGATCAGTGGGATGATATTCAATCTGCCTTCTCCAGAATCATTTCCTTTAATCGCCAAATATCTTCATCATCCTTTATTAATAATCCATTGATCCCTGAATAAAAAATGTTCATAATTAAGTTCATATCCATTTCCAAAAATATAAAATTAAAATATGTATAGTTACATTCTTTAAAATCAGATGAAACATTGGGCCTAAATTGGTGCACATTAGGCATGAAGTGCACAAATGATGAGAATGGGTGTTCAAAATGTAAAATGCACTAAAATGGTATTTATGAATAGCAAGGCACGTGAAAACTACATATATAAGCAATGAATATTAGCCTCTTACAATGGCTAATCACACCCCCCAACTTGAGTTTTGCTAGTCCCGAGAAAAATATATCTCACAAAAATTAAATTCGAATGACCTTTTCCAAAAACATTTTAATACGCATCTCTCACCCAAAGATCACATACCAAAAAATTGTGAAACCCATAAAAATCATTTAAAACAATCTATGTCCACAGGCATATCTCAAGCCCAAGCCCATTCCTTTGTTCAAATTCATTTCCATATTTCATCCAAATTCAATTAAGCATGATGAAGTGTTGTGTGTCACAATAGACATGGGGGTTCATTTCCATTCGAGGGAGAAAAGTTGGAAGCGCTAGGAGCAATCAAATTTTAATAATAAGATGAGTAATCATTTTTTTATTTTCTCTTTTTTTTGGGTTTTTTTTTTTGCAATTTTTCCATGGTAATTGAAATGGAACTCAATCGAGTCAACCCATGTAGCAAGACTTTGCCGATGACTCCCAGGCTCAAAGACCATAGGGCACCAAGTGAAGCTCACGTACTCGGGAATCATCTCGAGTTAACTCAATAAAAAACAAATTCAAATTACCACAAATAGGGATAAAATGCCCAACTTTGGGCCAGACAACTATGGAGTCGCGATCCCCAAGTGCCGAAATCCACACATTAGGTCAATTCATTGCTTTACGCGCAATTGACTTTTTTTTGAATACTCATGTTAAAATTAAAATGATCGCCAATCCTATGCTATTTATTATGGGTCCCTAAGAACTCAAACTAAAACCCCACAATCTAGAGGATGTGCATTGTGTTTTTTTATTAAATGGATAAAAATATAACAGTGAAAAATCACATCAGACAACCGCACTTTCCAATAACTATGCACATGAACATAAACTTGCATTAAAATTATTATCAAGGCATGCAAAATTATTTGATATCCAATTTCAGAGTTTAGAATGTGTGTTATCATGTTCAAGGTTAATGACATTTTTCCTTCCACAGATTTTCATCTCCCCCCCCCCAACTTAGAATAACATTGTCCCCAGTGTTTAAAGAATTGAAACATAGAAGGGGTAGGATAGAAGTTCAATGAAGACATTGAAAATGAAAATTATGGAATGAAGTCACCTGGTGGTTGATGTTGAAAATGCATTCCCATGTCTCCCTTCAGTTCTGGTTTGTCTCCCAATTGCTTGGACTATTGTGACCATCTTTTCCCAATGACCTATGACATGCCTTTAAATTTTTTTTAATATATATATATATATATATTTGTATTTTTTTTAACCTAAAAAAAAGGTATAAATAACATAAACTGATGATACATTGTCTTCTCTTAAATTTCTGGGTAAGGTATTACTCAGGGATCACACCGCGTGACACGGATGAATACGGTGCTCCCCTTTCATATCAATCCTTACTCATAAAATAAGAGCAGGTCAACAATCTATTTTTTTTAAAATACCTACAAAATAAAATAAAATAAAATAAAATAAACTGATGATACATTGTCTTCTTTATATTTTCTGGGTAAGGTATTACTCAGGGATCACACCACGTGACACGGATGAATATGGTTCTCCCCTTTCATACCCATCCTTAATCATAAAAGAAGATCAGGTCAACAGTCTAAGGTAGAATAAAATTATATCAAAATGATCCACTAATCTTATTTGAAATATAAAGTTGATTAAAATAACAAAATGATTGGAAACTTGAAAATCACGGGTTGCCTCCCGCGCAGTGCTTAATCTAACTTCTTTAGCTCGACTTCAACCCCCCAACTTAGCCAATTCCAAATTTAAAAATTTTAATGACCTCATCTTTCTCAACTTCAACATGATTAATAATGCGTGTCCCTTGTGGTTGGTAAGAAGATTTGGAATTTGATTCATAAACAATCCTATTTTCTAAAATAATTGGGAAAATCCAAGGAATATCAGAAATGGTTGATCTTTTTTCTTCTGTAGTCATTCCTAATAAATCAAATATCAACCCCACTTTTTGGGTTTCATGAGATGAATTAATGAAACCCACAAGCACTTTCTTAACACAAATGATAGGGTACTCGAGTGGGGAAGGAAGGACAACGATTTTGAGATTGGGTTGATTGAATTTTCTTAAAGCAGATTGGAAATTTGAATCAAAACCAGTTTCTTCTAAAAAGTTTTTAGAATGAATTGGTTCTTTATAAAAATATGATTCATCTCCAAAAGTGTCCATTTGAATTCTAGGAGTGGGTATGAGCTCAATGTTTTGGATTTCTTCAAGTGGTTCAGTGATCGGTGGTCCTAAAAAATCACTAATGGAGCCATGTTCAGGAAACTCAATCCATGATGTCAAGTTATTATCTTTTGAATTCAAAAAATCAATTTCATACTGATTTAAACACTCTTCAGCTTGAGTTTCAACATTACTTGACCAATTCACTTCATTATCTAACTCTTATTTCCCAGACTCTAAAGTGGGTTCTTCACATGTTTTAATGTTTTGTAGTTCTAACCTCAATGATGTAACCTCAAAATTCATTATCTCCATTTGATTACACAATTTCTCAAGAAATTATTGAGGAAAAGATAGGATTTGATGTTGAGCATTATGGACTTCACTATGATTGGACAACTCAATCATCCTTGAGAGGGAAGGATATCGATCATTTAAACATTCATTATCCCATTGATTGTACGTCTCCTCGGGTGCAGGGTAATCATTCAAGGGTTGATGAAAGAAATTTTCTAATTTAGGGGCTTCCCAATATTTATATTCCATTTGATTCCAAAATGAGTTTTTGACATGGTAATTTGGAAGATACTCCATTGGAGAAGACATAAATATGGATTCTAGATTCTTAGGATACACACAAACAGAAAAGGGGAAAAGATAAGAGGGATGGGGGTGAGAATAGAGAAAGTGGGGTGAGAAAAGTATGATAGTGTCTAAGGTAACTTACTTGGGTCCCCGGAAACGGTGCCAAAATTTGGTTGCTCCCAAATTTACCCTACAGGTATGCGGTCGTTGTAGTACAGGTAGGGGTTGAATCCACAGGGACCGAAGAAGGAACCTAAAGACACTCTGATCTTGGAAGGATTTGGCTATGAAGTGGCCAACTATTCAGATCGAATTGATTTGAATAACTACTGATTTAATTTAAATAAAATAAATTAAAACATTCAATTACTTAGTCTAAAACAATTAATGGAGATGGGTTGATCCTAAGTTGTTACTAGGGTTAGATTGGATGCATTTATTTTCTTATAACATTCATTTCACTAATTCAAGATGTATCCATGAAATGATATAATTACTCAACATCATTAACCAATTTAATCCCTACACAATTCCAAGGCTAATCACCAATTCACTTAGAGGATCAATTTAATGATCACTCCAAGTAATTGGATCGTACTAGCACTCGAAATGTGTCATTGTTGAAGTTGGTGAAGATAAAGAAGAAATTAATCATCAAATGGAAATCTTAAATTAATGAAATGATTACAGAATTTTAGATCATAAAATAACATCCAATCTTCCCCATGCAACTCCCTAGGACCAACCCATAATGTGTTAGCCCTCCATTTATGTTATTAAATAAATGGAAGTGGGAAGTCGACTTAAAGAAGCAGAATTGGAGAAGAAAAATAAAACAATGAAACGATCACTCCACCTTTGTGTGAATAAATTCACAAGTGCTGGTGTGAATAAATTCAAACCTTAAAGAAATGGTATCAAATTGATAAGAAGAATAAAAGAAAAATAGGAAATTAAGAACTTTTATTAATAACTAATGTGATTCAAATAACTTACATGAGAATGAAGAACGATTACAACATCAAATGGACAGTAAAAAATTACAATGAAACAAAGCATCCAAGATCCCTAAATCCACCACCACTACTGCCTTAAATAGGAAAAAATTAATCCTTGTCCGAGCCCCCAACATCCCATGTTCCTTTAATTAATTATGTTGGGGAAAGGTGGGTGGAACATTAATGATGAGAGACTTTTCCACTTCTTGCCCCGAAGTTGCAGCCAGCTTGCATCCACCGGAAAGACACGCCTAAAGGACCATCTATAAGGCCGAATTTGAGTAGGACCTAGAAGACATAAATGAATCCCAGGATGTTTCCTAACATCCTCTAAAATTTAAGCCCAAAAT
Source organism: Viscum album (assembly GCA_963277665.1). Lineage (NCBI taxonomy): Eukaryota > Viridiplantae > Streptophyta > Magnoliopsida > Santalales > Viscaceae > Viscum > Viscum album. The sequence goes on from OY728126.1 coordinate 1,039,598,098, forward strand.
ACTTTGTGGTTATGGAAATATTATTGAAATAGTGGGATATTTTTCTGGGCCGCAGACTATAGCCCAAAATTAAATCTTCAACTTGGGACGCCTTCATAACCACCATTTAGGACGAATTAGCACTGTCTCCAGAAAATTTATTTGTTCCCCTATATGTCTTCTATCCTTATGTAAATTTTTTTCTTCATTTGGCTTGTATTGTGGGCCCCATAGTCCGATTAGTGGGATGATATCCAATCTGCCTTCTCCAGAATTGTTTCCTTTAATCTCCAAATATCTCCATCATCCTTTATTAATAATCCATTGATCCCTGTATAAAAAATGTTCATAATTAAGTTCATATCCATTTCCAAAAATATAAAATTAAAATATTTATAGTTACATTCTTTAAAATTAGATGAAACATTGGGCCTAAATTGGTGCACATTAGGCATGAAGTGCACAAATGATGAGAATGGGTGTTCAAAATGTAAAATGTACTAAAATGGTATTTATGAATAGAAAGGCACATGAAAACTACATATATAAGCAATGAATATTATCCTCTTACAATGGCTAATCAGGTGTCCCCTCCAATAAATTTTATTACAAGATCTCCCTATACAACTAGTTTTTTATTCACTATTTATGTATAATTAGCAATATAAAACATTACCACCATTGAAAAACCTTAGTTTGGAGACCATCCTCAAAGATTCAATCATTAAATATCTTTCTAGAAGCTACCTATAGTTCAAATTGAATAAGGTGAGTGAATTTATCAACATATTTAGTCACTAACATACATCCTTGTTCCAATTTAAATAAGTCTATCATCTTTTCTATTTTAAAGGTTCCTAGAAATAATTTGTTGCTAAACAATTTCACAAATACTTTCTAAGTGAGGTCTTGATCCAACTAATATTTAAGAACTAAGTCCCATAATGCTAGTACCAGGTCCCCTAGAATATAAATTTCTATCTTGACCTTAATTTAGTATAGATTTCCCATGAAGTTAAAAATCAAGGTCATCATTTTCATCCATACCGCTATGTGCTCTGGTCCAAAATCTGCATGAAAAATCAGTGGAATCTTCTTTAGAAATTATGTTAAGTGATTCACTTGATGAGGTTCCTCAGTCCTAGGTCCCTTTTAAATATCCTGAAATTCTTGAACTATACTCTAAACCAAATCCTATTTCACCCATGGTTTAGGTGAAACCACACTCTTGGATTCTCTCTCTCACTAGTTTATTATTCTCTTTATTGGTGAAATTTTAATTCTTCAAACCACTCCAAAAGTTTACAATTAATCCCTTTTATGTTCATATTTTCATGGTTATATATTATATATATCATAAAAACATTCAAAATATCTTAGTAACCAAATCATGTAATCATTTAGATAATGAAATCATAGTGGGAAGTCTCTTTACTAATGCATGATACCTAGCACTCATAGGACAAATCCATGTTGATGATTTGATAACACACCTAGAATCACTTGACGAAGCTTCTTCATACCTAAACTACCCTGGTAACTTAATTTTCAACAACAAAATGTTAGCTACATCTTTTTATGTTATAAATTTTGAGTTTCTATGTGTCCTATTTCATTTCTACCATCCCAACTCAAGGATCGACCAAACTAATATCATTTGAAATATCTTCACCCAATCCATTAGCTTGGACTGGGTAAGAGGTTATACTAACCTTAGGTTACATTACCTTGATACCAAATGCTATTATTAAATTCCAAGGGTTTGAGCATAATTTTTACAAGGGGTGATTTATCCTTTTTATGCACACACATAAAACCATCACAAGATAAGAAAAAAACAAATAAAACAAGGAAACTCTATAAATGATGCATGCATCACAACTCAACAATAACTAAAGTGACTACAATAAATGAATAATGAATCAAAAGCTAAAATCAGAGTGAAAAAAACAATATAAATAAGAATAATAAAACTCTAAAGTAGTAAAATAATATGTAACCAAAGTGAAACCACTCCAAACTAAGACAAAAACTACCCTAAGCTCTATGTCCACCAATTATGACAACAACATCAAGGATAATCCCGAGATAAGTAAGAAACCTACCCCTTTATTGTAGAAAAAAAACATCTGCATACACAAAAAAAGTGAATCTACAAGGGGGTGTGTAATTATACCTAGTTTGTAACCCCCCATGATACGTTTCCAACATAATACTAAAACAAGAAGTGGGTTAGATCACAATATTATAAAAAATATAGAAAGAATATAAAAATAGATAAATTATTTTTCACAATATTCAATAAAATATATGAATAGGTTTTCCAAAATCAATATGAGTTTTTATTTAAAATTATAAAAAAAATCATTAAATTTTGATTTGGAAAAACCGACCCATGTTTTCACTAACACACACATGAACATATATAACCCGTAACTCCCTACACTTTCAAGTGGTGATTAATCCTTTCACCAAACCATCACTTGGTGAACCAATTTGATGTGGTACTTCCAACCATGATCCATCCTATATTTCTATTATATGGTGGTGTTACTTATGATCATGATCTATCTCACATGAACTTGAACACATACAATATAGTTATTCTAAGAGTACATACCACAACCATATTTCTTTGAAAAACTCCTCTAATCAATTAATCAACCATGTTGTGTGAGACACCCAAAATACCATTTTAAAATCCAACCAATAAGAAACGTCTATAATTTTTTAAAAAGGGTAAAAAAATTTAAAATGATAAGGGTTTTATTTAATAAATCCAAGGGCCTTTGCATTCCATTAATAGTTTAAAGAGGGAAAAAACCTACCTTGGGTTTGTTTGGTGAAAAAAATCCCCCATTAATCTATAGATTTAGGATCATTCTTACATTCCTCTAATGAATAATAATAATATTCCATTAAAAATTTTCCACTCCCATAGACCTAGGCATAGAATCCCTAGTATAGGGTTCTTTTCTAGAGAAAATGATAAGATATTGAAAAAAAGAAAGAATAAATATCTTACCTTTGATATTCAATATAAATCCCTCACAAGATATTTTAAATTGGAGTATGGAGGTTGATGATAAAAAAAATCACCTAAATGAACCCTATAAATTGAGACCCTAGGATATCATAGTAAGAATGAGGATTTTCAGGTAAGTTTTGTGTAAAAAAATAAAATTTCCCTATAATTAAATTCCCTCCACATGGTTAGGTCACATGGTTTGAAAAACTATGTGTCAACCTAAAGATTAAAATATATCTCAAAGGATACCAAATAAAATGGTTAGAAATATGGTTTTTCTAAACTATGCACCAACAATGTACCTACCCAGTGCCTCCCCAAACCCATCAAATAGTTTTTTAAAGACTTAAGCATAGTTTCTACTAACCATGATCAAATAATTCACATATAAAAAGGCATATAAAACCTTCCATAAACTTCCTAATTATTGAAAAAACATTCCCTATCTTTAAATAATATATAAAATTGGTAAATACCTCATATTTTTAGTGTTTAGATAGAATTAATTTAGTAATATTTTTTGAAATCTATAATTTCTTTGTTTAATTATATTTGAAGTTTAACCTTATAATTTTAACTGATATTCTCACAAGTGTTGAATTATATATTTTTTAATTCATCTAAGGATCAAGTAAATCTTCATAATTATAATTTTTGAAATGTAATAGTTAAATTTCACTAAGTCTAAATTTCATAAGGATGATGGCAACTTTTTGTAAGGATAAAGTCTCCTTTTTACATAACACTACTGGAAACTTATCCTTTACCAACGGTTTCAAACTATTGGTAAAGGCTGGACAACTGTTGTTATAAACTATAAAAAAGGTTGTCCAAACCATTGGATGAGGAGCCGTGGGGATAGATATATCTAAACGGTTCTATGAGAACCATTGGGATATGGCAGGAAAATTGATTATATACCAACGGTTTCATGTAACTATTGGTATAAATCTTTACCAACATTTTTAAATCGTTGGAAATATGAAACATCATTTCTATACCAAGGGGGTGGGGGTGTCCAAGTGGGGTGGGTGGGTTTTCCATGGGGGTGTGGGCCTGTCGAAGGGGGTAGGGGAGTCTAGGGGTGGGGGGGCTGTCCAGAGGGGCTTCCCATGGGGGTGGGGGTGTCCAGGGGGTGGGGGTGTCTAGGGGGTGGGGTGGTGTCCAGGGGGGTGGGGGTGTCCAGGGTGGGGGTGGGGGTGGGTGGGAGTGTCGAGGGGGTTGGGTGGTGTCTAGGGTGGTGGGGGTTGTCCAGGGGGTTGGGGGTTTCCCAAGGGGGAAGGGGGTGTCTGGGGGGTGGGGGTTGTCTAGGGGGTGGGGGTTGTCCATGGGGGTGGGGGTGTCAAGGCGGTGGGGGTGTCCCGGGGGTGGGGTGGTGTCCAGGGGGTGGATGGGTTGTACAGGGGGGTAGGGGGTGTCCAGGGGGTGGGGGTGTCCAGGGGGTGGGGGGCTGTTCAGGGGGGTGGGGGTGTCCAGGGGGTGGGGGTGTCCAGGGGTGGGGTGGTGTCCAGGGGGTGGGGGCTGTCTAGGGGGTTGGGGGTTGTCCAGGGGGGGGGCTGTCCATGGGGGTGGGAGTGTCTAGAGTGGTGGGGGTGTCTAGGGGGTAGGGGTGTTCAGGGGGTAGGAGGGGGGATTTCTGGGGGGTGGGGCTGTCCAGGGGGGTTGGGAGGGATGTCCAAGGGGGTAGAGGGTGTCCAAGGGGGTGGGGTGTCTAGGGGGGTTGGGGGATGTTTGGGGGGGTGTGGGGCTATCCAAGGGGGTGGGGGTGTCCAGGGGGTGGGGGTGTCGGGGGTGGGGGTGTCGGGGGTGGGGGTGTCGGGGGTGGGGGTGTCGGGGGTGGGGGTGTCGGGGGTGGGGGTGTCGGGGGTGGGGGTGGGGGTGTCGGGGGTGGGGGTGTCCAGGGGAGGGTTGAATCAGTCACAACAAATCATCAAGTCATGTTTTATTATTTATAAATAAAGAAATAAATATAATGTGACCTACCTAATCACACATACATTGAGGCACAACAAATCATCAAACATAAATTTCAGTAATATCAGTAAAAAATGTAATGGATCAATCTGTCCCTCATCACCATCACTATCATCACCGTCATTATCAGCCTCACTCATGTCCTCATTGTCATCCCCATCATCACCCTGAACCTCCTCAATTCCCTCCTTCTCACCCTCATACTCCACCTCAACCACCTCATCACCCTCCTCCTCATCCTCTTCGTCCTCCTCCACCTCGACCTCCTCCTCCTCCGCCTCACCCTCTTCCTCGCCATCATCAAAACCACCACTAGAACTACCACCTGGTTTAACATATATAGAATGCATTGACAAAATATATTCATCACTAGTTGTGCTGGCCTATGGTGGAAGTGTTGGACATAAAACTTCCATCAGTTTCATAAATGCAGTGTTTTCCCTAGCAGGCTATTAAGCAGTCTCTTTGGCCCTTTTTTAATCTTGTTATACTTGTGCCTTAACCTATTGGAACTCAGTGGCACTACAACTCATACCTGAGGAGGGCCAATACCTCATCGGGACTATAATCTTCCCAGGTCGGCAGCTTACTCTACCAAGGTGCTCATCTCCAAACACCTGATGTAAATGATCTTTTGGAACAAAATTGTCAGGTTTCTTGGAATCAAGGGCCTCTAAAGTAGCCTGTTACAAATATAAATAGATTATTAAGTTAAAAAATAGATATTAAAATTTTAAATCAACAAAGTAAAACATACAATCTGTTGCTGAGTCGGTTCATTAACCGCACTTCCATATTTATTCCTTCTACTCAAGAAAAATAGTTTTTCTCGAGGCACACATCCTTCAATATTCAATGTTTGCCTCTACAATGAAATTAAATGTAGGAAACCATAATAAAAATAGGTTACCAATAATTAATTTCATAACTAAAATTATATAAACAACTGTCATACCATCTTCCTCTCAAGATCTAGCATCGTAGTACGTCCCAATGTGTGGAGGTATTTTTTAGCATCAATGTTTTTTTATTTCTTATGGATGATTCCTAAATAAAATTCAATAATACAAAAGAAATTATTAATTAAAAACATGAAAATTTTCATTTAAAAACCTCAAATGTGATTAATACCTTTAACTAGGTAGTCGTCTAATGAGTAATCATCTGCTGATACAGTTCTAATGGATAATCATCAATGACAGGGACCTCCTCTAACTCTGTACCAACTCTAGCACGCCACCAAATATAAAACTCATACTTATAGGCTCTCCAAAGCTTTCCTAAATCCTTTAGAAGTGCTGGCCGTGTACCCTCACCATCAGGGAAATTAAACCGAATCTCAAACCAAAATATTAACTCATATAAATACAAAAAAATAACATATTTCATTAAATACAATAAATTTGTTTACCCATATATCTGCCCAAGAATTATCCTTGACTTCATTTGGAAACTGTCTCCATGAGAGTGGGTTGATAGGAATGATATCGGAGTATTTGGAAAGCGTCACCATAAAACCCCGACATTGCTGCCCAGTTTTTTCAATCATTTGACTGTCTTCATTGTAGTCCACCATCAACTGCGTGCAGTGGCTCCACACTGCACGCATGCGTGTACGCCCCTGTGCCTACCTCCTATCAGTAGATGTATTTGTTATGAAAGAAAAACAAATATTTTATCAATACATTTTATAATAAAAATAAATAATGGTATAATTTTTTAGGGTTGTATAAATATACCCATGGTAGTTTGATCAATGGGTGTCGCAGGATTCGCAGAAACTGAAGGAACACCCTATACAGGTGGAGTGGGTCCCAATGTATGCTCTGTCGGGACAAACTCTGGCAAAGAGGGAGTTGTAGAATATGGAATATAAAATCTCAGAGAGAAGGAAGCAAAAGTAAAAGAGGCTGACACAGATGGCTGGTCGAATGCTGGATGGGGAGTGGGAATCATCATCAGATATGTTAAAGACGATTAAGGAGGCTCAAATGTAAAAGGTGGTGAAAACATGGGAGGCCTAAATACCCCGTGTGTCCCTAATGAAACACGAGGATCATAATTAGGGTTAGATGGTATGTCAGTGGGAGGGGCATGGTATAATCGGGTATGCCAACCAGATTGGCTAGCTCTTGTACCACCCCCCTCATACAAACACCCTAAGTACTGGGACCACTACTAGGTTGCTCATCAAATAATTGTAAGAGGTGGATCCTGCAAAAATGTTTAAAAAAATTAATCACATGACATTATATATTATTTAAATATATATATTTAAAATAAAACACTCATTACAGAAACTAGTGGTGGAATGCCCATCTCATCCATGCGATGATTGTTGTCCATCATCTTTTTCTGCCGCCTCTCTTCAATTGGTTGCATTTCCTACATTTGAAAACAAATTTGGATGTAATTAGAAATTAATAACTAATGTTTAGCCCAAAAAACAAAATATATGAGAGGGAATATAAGGATTCATAGATAATTTAACTACCCATTGTTTTAGGTGAGATTGAATGGATATATAATGAATTAAATAATTTGTACAAGATGTAATAAAAAAATTAATTTTGAGTAGGATGGTTATTTACTAAGTGTCATAAATCTATATATTATGAATTATTAAACCCTAAAAATAGTTTGAAATTATGATATAAACATACGAACAAGGATAAGATATCTACCAGATTCATAAGGGGTAAAACACTTGTCAAAATTAAGGAAAAATTAATTTCTTTAGCCCAGGTAGATGATGAAGGTTTCTATACATGTTTTGCAGAAGAAGAAAAACCATCATGTTCATTATCTGGTGAAATGTTAATGGTAGGTTTTAGAGTTATACTAATTTTATACATGGTCAATAAAGCATTGAAATGTTCACTAAGTTAGAAATGTTGGTTTCATAGGGTTGAATATAGTTCAATTCCAAATTAGATAATGCAATTCAAATAAAATTGTAACTAATAAACATCAAAAAATAACATAATGGTCAGGTTAGATACAACATATTTGTAATAAATATGAAATAAATATTAATAGTACCAACCTTAACAACCCAAGTTGAGAGAAACCAAAAGAATTGAGAACAAGGATGGATGATTCTATATATTTCCAACCACAACTTTAGGTTCACAGTAAACTTTGTTAATTGAGTTATTTGATTCATCAAAAGTAATAAATGGATAATTTCAAATGACAGTAGGGACGGTGCCAATTCCATCATCACCATCATAAAAAATATGTCTTGGAATTACTTCCATAATGACACTAAATTCAGGTCGAAGATGGTCTTTGACATAAAAAAAATTCACCATTGATGCTAATATATATGGTTCATCGGTAGAAAGAGTGTGAGTCATATCAATTACTCAAAATCCATAATCATCAATAAATGTGCCCTACCTCGTCATCAAATAAATCCACTAGCATTTCATCATCATGACTCGTCCATGAGAGTAATAATCCAATATTATTATTTTTTCAATTACTCCATAATAACCTAAATTTTCAAATCGCGGTCTACTATCTGATGCACTGGCATAACAGACTATTGTGGCAGTAACCATAACACCATCATGCTGTGTTATCGTGTTATTTTCTTGTTTAGTGATAACAAATTATTACCCATTGATAACAATTGATTTACAGTCACTAACCACAGTATTAGGACCAAAATCCCAAGCTCTTATTTCCTCAGAGATAGAGTCAGCAGGAAAATTCAATACCTGGAATATAAATGAATATTAAACTTAATTAAATATTTTTTTAATTATTTTAAATAATAATAATATTACCTTCAATTTTAACCAAGAAAAAAAATCTTTGCTATGAAAAGTCTCCCTCCTTCTCAAATATAAAGAACGATGATTTCTATTTATCATCTCTTTATGTTCCCTATAGATAAAAATATGAATAGTTTAATATATATATATATATATATATGATAAAAATATTCAATTTAATTACAACATGTAGTCATCAAAAAAATCATAGTTGAAAAACACTGTGTGATGTTCCATCTTCCGCTCTTCAAGGATTAATGTCATCAATGTATATGATCCAAGAATTCCTCCTGTTTGAGGAAGTGATGGAAAACTGGTTTCAATTTTCTCATACTATTCTTCTTCGTTTCTCATTGGTTTGTTCATTCTTGTAGTAAGATCAGAAAAATACATAGAGCAGAAATCCATACATTCTTGAGCCAAGTAACTATTCATGATAGAACCTTTAAGATGGTTCATGTTTCGGATATAAGACTTTAATGTGTATATATTTATTTCAGTTGGATATATACAACGAAAATAAATAGGTCCTCCAAGAAGTATTTCAGTTGGAATATGGATATTCATATGCCACATGCATGTGAAAAATTATGGAAGAAATATTTTCTCTAACTCACACAAAATTAAGGGGGCATCTTGCAAATTTTTTTGAAAGAAAGACTTAGACAAATTCTTAGCACAAAGATCTCTAAACAAATGGCACAACCAAATAACATCCACCCTTAAATTATTTGAAATAAGATGGTGGATTGCTATTGGAATCAACTCATGCAGAAGGATGTGATAATCACGAGTCTTTAAATATTTTAGCTTCAACTCTCTTCTGTTGACCCATTTAGATATGTCGTTTGAATAGACATTAGGAACTTCAATAGTATCTAGAACTTTTAGAAATTGATTTTTTTCTATAGGGGTCATTACATAAGAAGCACATGTAACTTTCCATTTATTTTCACTGATACGTACAAGATGCAATTCTGGTCTGATGCCCAAATCCACCAAGTCACACCAAGACCGTAAATCATCTTTTGTCTTTCCCTTAACATTTAGAAGAATCGAAAGCAACATTTCACATATATTTTTTTTTCAATTTGCATTACGTATAAGAAATGAATTAACAAATTGGTTGACTAATAAGGAAAACCAAAGAAGATACTTCTCTTCTTCCAATTGTAATAGGTTTCAGTGGAAACATTATTTCTCTTTCCATATTTCATTTGACCCTTCCCAAATGAAAAACTGAAATCTTTCAATTAATTAAGCACATCACTTCCAAACATACATCGAGGTGGATCATCAGTCTCTATGGTATTTCCAAATCTTCGACGATTATTTATATATAGATGGTCCATTGGAAAGAATCATTGAAGTGCCATAAAACTAAAACTGAAATGACGTTTTAGTCTTTTGGATCGTGTATTCTTCAAACAAACTGTACATGATAGTTTTCCCTTCATGCTCCATCCAGACATCATTGCATAATCATGAAAATCATTGATCGTCCACATAAGCGCAAAATGCATCTGAAATATATCTTTCAAACATGCATCATATGTGCGCACACCCACATCCCAAATAATTTTCAACTCTTTTATTAAAGGATTCATGTATATGTCTATATCATTTATGGGATCCAAAGGGCTAAATATGAGTATACTCATTAAAGTGAAAGGTTTTTTCATACACAGCCATGAGGGAAGGTTATAAATTTGTATGAAAACCATCCATGTGTTGTGTGAAGTAAGCATCTTCCCAAATAGATTAAAACTATCACATGAAAGACCCAGCCTCACATTATGCATGTCAGCTACAAAATCAGGATATCGAGCATCAAATCTCTACCATGCAAATCCATCTATTGGGTAAACCAACTCATCATTGTTCTTCTTTCTCTTGGTATCATGCCAATGCATTTTTATTGATATTTCAACAAACATAAAAAGATTATAGAATTTTGGGATCAATAGAAATTTCCACATTATTTTTTGTGGCACACGGGATGGTGTTCCATCAGTTTTTGGCTTCCAGTGGGATGTTCAACATTTTATATAATCATTTTGTTCATCCGTTTACTCCCAGAATAAACTACAATATTTTGGGAAAGCATGAATTTTGTTTCTTGAAAATCCAAGTTCCTCAACTAACTTCCATGCCATATAGTGGTTTGAGGGAATATCTACATCATTTGGAAGTAATTCCTTCAAGAAGGTAATAATTTAATCGTCGGAAGTATTAGAAATTCCGTACATTGTTTTCCTATGAAACAAACGGATTAAGAATTCCAACTTTTTCATTTTACCGCATTGTTGATATACTGGAGTCGTGGCAGCATCATTCAATTTTTTCACCCTGACAACATCATCATTTTCATTAGACGCATCATGTGTGCTCATATCAAAGTCTTCTTGGGTAAAAATAATTTCTTTTTCATGATAAAGAATAAACGGAAACCAAACATATAAAAAATTCTCCAATCCAGTTCTCTCATTTGGATCATTAGTAATTTGAGATTTCATTTTCTCCCCATTGTGATACCACACAGAGTAGTTTTCTTGAAAACCATAATTGGTTATGTGGTAGCTGACTTTTTCACAGCTCAAGAAAGGCCTTCCAACACAATTATAATAGGGTTAGTGTATGTGACCACTATTTGAAGCATTGTGAAATGAAAAATATAAAAATATCTCAAAAATGTTTTGAAAATTTCTTGAGATATGATCAGTTTCATACATCCAAATTCTATCCATTATGTAATTTGTTTTGTTATAAGTCATTTCTTCAAAAGAAATTCAATAAGATTGAAGTTCCATAGAAAATATATTTAATTAAATGATAATAGTTCACTTTATATGAAACTATAATTGACACACTACTCTATATGAGAATCATAATATAAAAGACAAAAAAAAATATATTTATAACAAAATATATTTGAAGAACTGTACATGAGTGTACAAGATCATGTAAACTTTTGGAAGAGAATTATTCAAGAGTTGAGTAAATTTTATATTTTAGTAGATTATTTGAGTGATCACATACATTGCCCAAGGGGGTGGGGGTGTCTAGGGGTGTCTAGGGGGTAGGGGTTGTCCCTGGGGGGGAGCTATCTAGGGGGTGGGGGTATCCAAGAGGGGTGGGGTTTCTAGGGGGTGGGGTGGTGTCCAGGGTGGGGGGTTGTCCAGGGTGGGGGGTTATCCGGGGGTGTCCATGGGGTGGGGTGGTGTTTAGGGGGGTTGTCCAAGGGGGTGGGTGGGGGTGTCCAGGGGAGGTGGGGGGATGTCCAGGGGGGGTGGGGGGATATCCTTGGGGGTGGTGGGGTGTCCAAGGGGGTGGGGGTGTCCAGGGGGTGGGGGGAGGTCCAGGGGGGCTATCCAAGGGGGTGGGGGTGTACACCCCCAAACTAGGGTGGTATAATCTAATATCTATCCAATAATAGCATGATTTCAAGCCTATTATAGATGAATTAGAATACTGTTGGTTTAAACCATGAATATCTTGCATATAAATCGCAACACACCTAATTGTAAACACACCTCCAAATATCATACGTGGATCAGATTTTATCTTCCACTCTAAATATCATACATGAATTTTAAAAAAACACACCTAATTGTAAACACACCTCCACATTTTGTGCTAGGTATATGGATTATTGATGCCTTGAGAGGCTTGCTAAGAGCTAATTCCAGGTTATGATACAAGTGTATGTTTACACAAATTATTGTCTGTGTCAAATATGATCTTATGTATATTGTTTAGGTATATGAGCCAAGTTTATATGAGACACTACTCATGGGAGTATGATCCTTGTTATATCATTAGGTGATATGGAGTTGTACGAATGTTAAATTTCTATGAGATTAATATGGATAGTGGATAAGAACCTGAGTGAGATTTATTTCCAGAGACCGCTTATTCTTGGAAGGGTAAGATTGAGTGTTGGTATGGAACTTCAAGAAATGTCTTAACGTGTGAAAGCAATTATACATTGGTTATATGTGATTTCTATTTTTTTGTAGAGTATCGGAGTGGACAACCCACCCCCTCCCTGGACAACCCACAACCCCCACACCCCTACAACCCTTACCCCCTCCTACACCCCCCCAACCTAGATAGCCCCCACCCCACCTGGACAGCACCCCCAACCCCACCTGGACAGCCCACCTCCCTCCTCCCTATCCAACCCACACACCCCCTCCCCCACCTAGACAACCCACCCCCACCCCCTTGGAAATATCACCCCCCCCCCTTGACACCACACACCCCATCCCCCTCTTGGATTACCCATCCAACACCACCCCTGGACAGCCCTCCCCCCTCCCTAGAAAACCCACACCCCCTACCTTGCAGCCCCTACCACTCTGCAACCCCCCTGGACAGCCCACCCCCAACCAGGATAGCCCCCCCCCCACCTGGACAGCCCACCCCTCCTTGAAAATCCCATACCCCTCCCCCCACCTAGACAGCCCACCCCACCCTAGAAAGCCCACACACCCTCCCCTACAGCCACATACCCCCTACAGCCCACTGGATAGCCCCCGCCCCCCCACCTGGACATCCCCCCACCCCCCAACTTGAAAACCCCCACCCCCACCTAGACAACCCACCCCCAACCCCACCTGGACACACCCCCAACCCACCTGGATAGCCCCCCCCCCCCCACACCTGGAAAGCCCACCCCCACCACCCCAACCTGGACAGCCTCCACACCCCCACCTAGGCCCCCCACCCCCCACCTAGACACACCCCCCCAGAAAGCCCACCCCACTCCCCCACCTCAACAGCCCACCCCCTGAACACCACCCACCTCCACCTGGACAGCCCACCCCCACCTTTGGACAACCCACCCCTCCCCTAATCCAACCAACATCACAATTCCAATCCATCACCCAACCAACAACCAATTAATCCTCAATATCAATACCCTTCCCATTATTCCTTGAACAAAAACTATAAATACAAAATCCAAATCCAATTTTTAACTAAACTAAAGTCCATATATTCTTCCATATCACCCCACTAAAAAATGGAAAACCACCTACACCACTACCCCAACCATCCCCAATCCCTTCACATGGACCATTATTATATACATTACCCACCTCAAGACCATATGAAAAAACAACCCCTTTACCATATATTAAGTGTAGACCAAAAAACAGAAAACAAATTAAAGTGATCGGTATGCCACTGATCGCAGGAACTCTAATTTATCCCAAATCAAAACAGAAAAAAAATGCATAACATTAAAACTAAGGTAAAAATTACAAATTTGAAGTATAGAAATAAAAAATTTCTTGATTGAAGATGGATCTATGGGTGAAAGGATTTTTTTAGCCTAGGGTAAAGAGAGACCTTCTGGAGGAGCTTCGTATTAGGGTCTACAATCGGGCGGAGTGGGAGTTGGGCTGCTCTGTATTTGGAGGAAAACTTTCCCAACAGTTTTTAAAAAATGTTGGTAAAGATTCTCTTTACCAAGGGTTTTAATAAAACATTGGTATATATTAGATAAATTATATATTTTCCAATGGTTTACTCAAACCTTTGGGAAATATTAATTATAATAACACATTCCCAACAGTTTGAACAAACCATTGGGAAATTCTTCCCTTTTTTACAGTATACCAATGGTTTCTTCAAACTGTTAGTATAAAACCATTAGGAGAAGCTATATTTATAGTAGTGTAAGGATGATTCTATGCATTCCTATAGTGTATAAAAAAATGAAGATATGTAAGGATGATTTTTAGAATTTCTGTAAGGTTTAAGTCTTGTTATGTAATCATGGAATATAGAACTGTAAGGATCACATGACATCTCCATAAGAATGATTTTCTAAATGTTTATAAGGATGAAATGTTAATATAAGTTGTGAGTTAGGTTATTTTTAATGTGAGTTATGGAACCTGAGATTCATCTAAATTCACTGGGGATTATTCATAGAGGATAAAACGGTGACCTGATCTTGACTGATTGAGAAATGACCAATTTCAATGCTTGAACACCCAACTATGAAATGTTAAATGAGATTGAGCATAGTAAAGCCTAAATATGGTGTTGAATATTTTGATGTTGAGGAATAATAATTAAAAACTTATGTGAATTTTATTTGGGATAAATATAAAAATAAAGACTAAGGTTGGAGCTTTATTCACTTCCATTCAAAAAATAAACGAAACTACCAAAGGTTTTGAGGTACATTGGTTCTTGAGCTCAGATATTAGAGGAAGCCTTATTTGAGAGACCATATAATAATAAAAGGTGATAAAATCATATCTAGATTTATCAGCCTAGTTGCATGATAATTAAATCTAGTGAATTCTTTCCAAAGGAAGACTAATTGATACTGAATTTATGAAATCCCATCGAATTAACTGAATTTGAGAGAATCAATGATCACTAAAGACTGAATACTTTCATTCATTGGATCTAAATTGTTTGAAGGATAAAAATCAATAAGAGGATAGGGAATTGTTGTTCTTGAATGATATATCTATGACACCAATGTTACATGAAAACTAGGTTTCTTTCAAAATTCCTCAATAAATATTTGGCCAGTTGAATTACACAGGTGACACCTGGTCAAGATAAATCTGTATGAAGAAGGATGAGATAGAACTCTTGAATTTGATACCTATTGAATGAAGGTGGATCAATATTTATTGAAAAAGATAATTTTATCAAATTCCTTCATTAACATTTCTCGATCATGGATGGGGTTTAAGACTAGTGTAGTTGATGATAAACTATATTTTCATTTTAATTAAGAAGTTGGTTTGAAACATGACCTAATATTTAAGAATAATGAATGTATAACATAGCATTATAAAATAATATGATCATGTGAACCTAAGTAGAATGATCATAAATTGTATATTATAGTTTCAAAATGGATTTAAGATTTTAAATCAAGAAACTTGAGCCTTAAGAGCCAATGTAATGTGAAGTCTCTAATGCCAAAGTTTTGGGTAGAGTGAATTCAGGTGAAGATTATTTATTTTAGTTAAAGGAATTAAATTATAGGTTAATACCAGATGAAGAAAAGGGGGGGAAATCTATAGAATACTAATCCATTCCCTTTAAAAATACCATCATGAAAATGATTATTTTAAATATAATCGATGAGAAATTTTATGGAGGAAAACTAGGACGCAACTGGATTACCACTTAAAGACCTAAATAATTTAGAAACATGTCTATGTGTAAAATTCTTGGAAATGATGAAAGTATCACATGGGGAAGTGAACTTTAAACTAAATTAACTTTTAATAATATGATAAGTAGTAAAAAATACCACATGGAGCCCTAAAATGTGAAGCTAATGGGTACTAACTATGAGGAAGCTGCTTCAGATTGGGATTTCCTTGGGAACAGTGGAGTTGTATTGGGTGAAGATGAAGATCATCTTGGGTTCATGACACATGGACGAAACTTACATTTAAAGATTTTATCAATGCTTATTTCATAATATTTAAATAGGATATCCTCTACTAAGTTGAAGTTAACTGACTCCCTCACTCTCGATCCCTCCTTTTTTTTAATTTTTTTTCTCCCTAAAACTTTTTCACTAGTAAATAAAATTATTGAATTTTATTTCTAATTAATGTGTTTTACTACATTCATAAATGAATGAATAACCCAATAAATGATTTATAAGAAGTAAACAATTAAATTTCCATAAATATTCACGTTTCAAGAAGATCATAATTCCCTTACACACTCTTTATTGGCAGTGATGGTGAAGTGAGGATTGCAATAACACCTTCAAACATGTGATTTTTTCTACTCTCTTTACATTATTATTTTTTCACTTATTTATTTGTTTCCCTTTATATGTGTCTTAAGTGTTGTTGTGTGATAAAATTTCCTCATTAGTATTATTTTATCCTATGAGACAACCTTACTAAAATGACTATGTTAAGTGATTCTTTTTACAGTTTTAAAGAATACTTACTGCAATGAGAAACATTCCATGCATGAGTGATCACTTTTTTTAGAAATATAGGTGTTTTAATTGGTACATAGTTCATTAATTTAGTGATATTGAGTGATGATGATTTAAAAAAATTATAATATCCATGATAAACAATATCAAAGTAGACCAATATAAGACTGGTCTAGTTTCTTCCTAATATTCATTCCCATTTCCTCCTTTTTTTTCTTGGGTTTCTTGCATTTTTTTTATTTTTACATCTTTATTTTCATGATTTTACTAATTTTACAATAAAAAACAAAAATATTTTAGAGTAATTACTATGAAGATTAAATTACATCATTAAGATGAACCCGAGGTTTGGAACTGTACTATACCTAGGGTGTTTATAAATGAATTTTTGACCAACCACCCAACTGACTCATGTCACCCATGTTGGGAGAATTTTATGGTATGGGGTGTGTAGGAAAACATGATGTTATTAATATTGATTATTTACTTAAAAATAATAACAATAATTACTATAAAAATATGTTTTGATGTGTGTGTTTGGCATTATATATATATTTCCCCACAAAGACCACTCGTAGAGAAGTTTGAAGTTAGGGATAGAATCCCCCAATGATAGATTATCTAGAGCCTCTTATTGTTTTGGGTATAACCATGGATGTTCAGATAAATGAGATCTTATTACAAGTTATGGTGTCTTTGTAAGATATTATTTTCAAGTTATAGTTGGCATGTAAGAGAAAACCTGAGAGTTATATATACAACTTACACTCTTGTTTACAGGTGAGGGTTTCCCCCAAGTAGTTGATATTTGGGTGGAGTTGATTTAGAATACTTTTTACTGTCTTGAGATTCCCCTTAAGAGGATAGTGAATAATGAGACTTGCATGTTATAAGGTATATCCAAGCATTGGTGAAATGTTTTGGTCTAGGAAGACCAGTATAGTGGATCATCCTAGATTTAATTCAATACCTAGTTCTATAAACACTTATTCCTAGAGACCCTAAGGGTGGATAGGGATAGGGAATATATAAACCTCACTCAAGGAGGTATTATAGTTATGGATTATGCTACTCATTTCATTAATTTGAAACATTTTTCCTAATTCTGATTGGGGATGAGGTAGCTGGGGTGATCCCTTTTTTGGATTGTCTCGGGTATATGATACGGGATTAGGTAAATTTATTTTTGCTATATATGTTTTTAGAAGTCATAAATCTATCCCTTATCATAGAGAGGAATGTGAATGAGGTCGTAAGTTTTAGTCATTTTTATTTTACTAGAGGGACCAACAATGGGTCCTCAGGAAGTAGGTGTTAGAGTTGGTTCCCTAGAACCAACTACTTAGTACATTTGATTACTTGTATATTCAAAATCTTTAATATAAATAGATATATTATCATATATTTATTATTCTTCTATGTAACTTTAATGTGATACTTTTTTAGATTATCTTTTTTCATGGAAAAGGTCATAGTATTTCCCTGCTATAAGGATAACCTTAAAATGCTATGAATATATTCCTAAACTTATGTCATATGGTTAAGATAATATTCTACGATAAGACATATAGTATGTTTGGTAGTTTAGTGATATTACTCATATGTGGATGAAATTTTATCTCGTGAAGTTCACACTTGATAATCCTTAAGATAGGATATTAAGAGGAAAAACCCACCAAAAAAATTCCACATGTTGTGTCTTTGGAATTCCTATATACGAACATGTGAAATGATCCTTTGAATAGATATTATTATTAATTAAAATCATAATTCATGTACTTTGATGTATTTACCCAAACCATGATGACATATAATAATGATAAATTAGGATATGTTTAGTGTGTTAATAGTGAAATTTCATTAATGAATAAGTTATTATAGGATTTTTTATTCTTTTTAAGGGAGATGATATATCAACCCTTAAATTGAAATAGACATTTTGAACTAAATCCATGTCCATGGTGTACTAACAAGTTCATTTCAGATAGTTAAATAAAGAGAAATAATACACATAAGATGATAGAAACATTATGTACCCTTATTGACTAAGAGATATTGATACAAAGGGATTATATGACATAGTTAGCCTTCATATGTGGTCTTAGTAATTGTGAAATTAAATTATTCCTCCATGGGTTCCTTATGTGTTTCTAGACACTGATATTGGATTTCAGGCAAACCCACCTAGTTCCACTAAGGAAGAGGCCAAAAGGGTCACACATTTTGTATTTCCATCAATCTCAATTAAATATTATTTTTATTTAATAGTTTTAATAAATATTATTATTAAGAATAATAAATAATATTCATTTGGTATTTATTGGTCATGATTATTTAGTCACTAATTATATATGTGATTTGAATATTTAAAAAAATATTTATTTACAATACCATAAGATAGAATATTCATTTGTTAGTTATTTTATTCTCAATGTAATAAATAATATTTAATATTAAATTAATATCTATTTATTTATGTGAATATTAAAATAAATATTTATTCAAAATACAATGAATATAATATTTATTTATATATTGAATGAATAATAATTTTATTATTATTAATGGTTCTGTAATGACATGGAGGAAATACAGACCAGGTTAATAGGTCTTTTAGGAATGATATATTAAATATAATTTAAATAAATATTAATTTATATATTTAACGAGTGATATTATTTTATCTTCATCATTATATGTCAAGGAAATATTATTATTATTCTTATTATTATTAGTTTTGGGGTTCAATAAGCATTAGGATAATAGTAAAGGGATTATATGAAATTATTTATTATTTAACCTAGCTCTACAAATATCCTATTGTATTATTTTTATGAATTATATTAAATTTGTGAAAACCATTTTATTGTACACCACATTTCTTCTCCATATAGAATATTCTATCAACAAAAAACAAATATAGGGTTCCTCTCAAGACTGAGAGAATTATTCCGCCTCATTCCTCCCTCCCAATAATGATATAATAAGAGGAAGAAAACCATTATTCCAAAGTTATTTTATTATGATCAATACATACAATGAAAGAAAATCATATTATTCATGTTAGCACTCGATATTCTATCAACATCATTCTCAAATCAAGGATTACATGTGGATCATCACTAGCAGTGTTTTACTTTGGATCCTCTCAGTGCAACAATGGTACAAACTATATGAGGTTTAGTCAATCAACATCTACACCAAATGAGAAAAAAAGATAAAGGTATTTTCTTTGAATTAAATTAATTAAAATTTAACATGAAATATCCTCTCTCTTGGTTTTGGGATTTTTTCTAATTCTTTAGATTTATTCATTTGACATGTCAATCTTTCTTTATGTTCCTATGCATTATTCATTAAATATGAAAATTCCAACCTGGGTATGGTCCCAATCAGTTCTTCTGTTGCACCCAAAACCTTCAATTTGAATCAGAGTGGACATTTTTAAATTTATGATTATTTATTAATCATCAACTGATTTATACATTTTTTTAGTTTTTCATTTATTGTTTATTCATTATTTAATCTAAATTTTGAGATATATTCTACATTCACCTACATATGACCAAAAATAGGTTAAGAATAGATGAAGAACTAATGAAGAACCCACATGAAGGTGCCAATGATTTTATAATAATAACCTAGGATTACATGACATGTAACAGAAATATATATGTAATGTTCCCTAATTCACCACAAAATGACACAATAATAAAAATAATGGATGATCATATAGTAAATAAAAAACATCAATACATGATTGTGTATTTCCCAAAATAGGCTAGCATATTTATTTTGGGATTATATTCCATGTAACTCAATTATGAACTATGTAGTAATACATCTTTAGCCTCGTGAATTTAATATAAACCATGTGGTAAAATACACATGATGTGTTGATTACACACTGTGTAGGGACTTAAAACTATCTAACATGAACATATTTTATTACATATTGTTTAGTTGGTGTACACATCATATAACCCATTAATTTTCACAAAAATTACACATGGAGCCCCTAAGTGTGTGTCGTGGATGGATGAAAGAAGAAATAAATGGTATGTATCTAGATGTACACACCATGTAACTCATACTCATCTACGTGGAACACAGGCCAAACCAGGATGTACAATGTGAAATTAATTTACAAGGGAATATAATTAATTGAATTATTAAATCTAATTAACTCAGTCATTGTGTCACTAATTGATTTTACATTTCATGTAATAGTTTTAAAAGAATATTGTATTCTTAATTGGTTTCTATGTTAAATATGGAACTACACACCATGTATGGTCCTTACACACCATTTACTCCATGTGCATTAAAAATGGTTTAATCCACATAATTTAACATTTTTCCATGCTTAATTTATTGATAGTACAATTCATGTAATTACATGAAACACCATGTATACTACATACCCTTTGAGTTTACTATACATGACAAAAATTGTGTTGGGTATTTGAGACTGATAAATTCCATGTTACCTCCAAGCACACACCCTATACTTAATTAATTTTAAATAAAATTTATTTAAAATTAAATTGGATGTGAATAACCGGGACTGTGTGGTTGAATATAAGATAAATTAATATATTAATTAATAAAATAAATAATTTATTCAAGTGATTTATTATAATAAATAACAATTGAAATGAATGTTATATAGTTGTTTTAATGTGTATTTGTTGCATTAATGTGACTGATCATGATATTGAAAGACCAATGTATGTGTTTTATTTCTATTTGATTTAATTTTATTTCATTGGTTTTTATTTTTGATAATGTTTTATTAAATAAAATATGATTACCTTCATGTCATATCTCCCACCTTTATTATATAGTACCTTCTTGTCCATGATTTCTTTTATATAAACTCCATAACCATTCTTATGGTTCCCCTCACCTACTTGTGAAAGATAATATGTAAAGGAAGTAGCTCTGGAAAGAGGAGGTTCTTTGTAACCTGAGTTGAGGTGAAATCAACCAAGATGATACAAAGGTTAAATGTATAATACTATAACTCGATCCAACACTGGATCAAGGTGTTTTTCTCTTAGGGACATAGGTTGATTTATCATCTTCTCAATATATCAACCATCAGAATTCTAAACATCAATTGAATTTATTAATTTTTTTTTCTAATTACATAATTAATTTTTATGAATTCTTTATCATGATTACATAAATAAATGAATTAACAAGCATGAAAGATGAAATTAAAATAAATGATATTATGAATAAATTGTTTTATCAAAACATGATTAGTTATATAAAATACTTGTAATATTAATAAGATATTTAAAAGGATAAAATAAAAAATATTTTAATAATAAATTATTCCTTACAAAAAATATTACGTAAGAAAAACTTTATATTTTTTGAGTTAAGATGGACCCATAGTTAAAGTGTCATCCATTCCATAGGTAGGTCACTTTTAATTACTTGGTAGTAGATGATGGTTTGACTTAACCAAAATTGTATTGAATTTAAACACCATATTTTTTAATAAAAATTTGGAGGCAAGTGTTGTGGAAATATGAATTATGATTTTAGGATTGGGGATTTCACTCAATGAATCCAGGATTTATAATAGAGCAGTTGGAAATATTTCCTACCTAAATACCTTATCATGATTTTCATGTCCATAGTCGTCTTTAATAAAAGGGAAATATGGATATTTTTTATAGAAAGTCCATGTGACAAGAAATTTAGAATCCCATGGAGAGGGATATTAGGACTTGATAAAATAGAGGGAGACTAAATAAATAATTAAATTATTTTATCTCATATATTTTTTCAATCAAGTATAATGTACTTAAAATATGATTTTTATTTTGTTATGGAAAAATTAAAAGTACATCAACCAAGATCTCCCTGTTATCTATAGTAGAAAAAGAAAATATTCTAATTGGATGTATATTTTAAGAGAGACATAGGAACCTATGCATTGTACTATGATAATAATGAAATTTTTACATGCTAGAATACCTAGTTACTATACCCACTAAGGAGGCAAGTTATGAAGATATTTCTTTTCACTTAAATTACTTGGATCATGTTCTTGATATTTAGTGTTTGATGCAATAATATATATCTAATTAACTCTTTATGTCTCATGATAACATGGATACATATAGAATTATCAAGAATATTTTTGATCTTTAACAGGAGAGATGTTGAAAGAAGTAGTTTGAGATATCCTAAACACTATTTATGTGAAAAATAGAGAGGGAGAACTAGATGAACCTCATGTTGTCAAAATTATTGACTATATTGAGATTTTATAGATTCTAGGGTTTAAACCACCTGATTAATTTCACACCAATATCATATTGCCTTCACTTCCTTAGAGATTCTCCAATTTTGTTGTAAATTTTAATATGAACAACATTGATAAGTATATCCCATATATTCTTAATTTTCCTCACTAGGTTGATAAAGAAATGAATCATGAAAATACTTTAATACTTATAGTGAATAAGAGTATGGGAAAAAATTCCCTAAGACTAACTCTAAGTCTAAGGCTTCTATGAAATGTCTAGCCAAGAGGAGGAGGATTAAGGGGAATGCAAGGGAGAAATATACCATCTATTTTTCATGTGGAAAAAAGTTCCATTGAAAGAATAAGTAAACCATGGAAAAGAAGAATGGAGAAGATTTATGTGAATTCATTATCAAGTGAAATATATCTATTTCTAGAATTGGGTATTAGAAACAACCTGCAACACTCAGTTTTTTTTCTAATTATAGGGACCAGGTACATTAAGAAGAGTTGTACACAGTTTGGTGGAACTATGAGCTTCTAATAGAGATAGAATCTCTATGGTAGCTATTGGAGACTATCACATCACATTGCCAACTAGATTTATCTTGGTTTTAAATAATTATTACTATGTTACAAGCCTTACAAAAAACATTATATATATATATTCTATATAAATATGTATTGTTTTATTTTCATATTTGAAAAAATATATATTTCTAATTTTACAAAGATATCAT
Organism: Viscum album; assembly: GCA_963277665.1. Taxonomy (NCBI): domain Eukaryota; kingdom Viridiplantae; phylum Streptophyta; class Magnoliopsida; order Santalales; family Viscaceae; genus Viscum; species Viscum album. The sequence continues at coordinate 1,039,621,814 of OY728126.1, forward strand.
ATGTTATGTCATTAAATGTCTAAATAATGGTCTTTATGTGTTATAATAAGCAAACCAAGTATTGGAAATTGGTTAAGAATATAGTTTTCATGAATTATATCACCCCAAACTAAAGCATATTTTATTAGGATATATAAAAAACTATTGATAAAACTATATTATGATAGATATTTATATTATTTTGAACTTAAAACACTTGTAATATTTAATTCTATTTTACAAGGAAAAATAACTGAAGCTCCATTTAGTGAAAAGAGTTAAATAACAATGGATATTTTTTGAAATATTTTATGCAGATGTGTGTGGACTATTTCCCATTAAAGAAAAGGGTGGATACTCAGACTTTATAACTATTACTTATGAATTTAGTGGATATGTATATTCCTAATCAATGAGTTATAAGTCACATTCCTTTGAGAAATTAAAGTAATATAATAATTAAGTTTAGAGATAACTTGGTAAGAAGATAAATAAACTCTTCTTAGACCATGGAAGATAATATATTAACCAATAATTCATTAAATACCAATGGGATTCTAGGATATCATCTCAAATCACTCATCCTTATAAACCATAATGGAATGTTGTAAATAGAGGAAGGAACTACACCATGTTGGACATGATGAGATCAACGATGAGTCATATAGGTTTTTAATTGTCCTTTTAGGTATATTAATTACATACAATGACACACACACTAAAATGAGTTCCAAATAAAGTGTAAAACAATATTCCATATAAAATTTGGTACATAACTAAACCCATCTTGTCACATATATGAGTGTGGGGTTGAAAAGAATTTGTTAAGGTTGTCTCTAGAAACAAAATTTCATCCCGAGGCACTAAGTGTATTTTTATAGGATATACTAAGGAAACAAAAATATATTACCTATAATACGCCTTAGATAATAAAATTTTCATTAATAGATATCTCATATTAATTGAAAGGGAGTACATATATAAAATAGATAGTGGGAGTGAGATAAAATTTGTTGAATTCCTGGCTCAAGATACACAAGGTATGAAATAATAAAAAATTCCATAGATCCCCATATAAGAAGATTTTATAGAGATAAAAGTACAACATATGAGAACTAGAGAGGTTAGTGAACTGGAAAGATATGGCTTTCAAGTCACTGAGTATGGTTACTCATTATATCTTGATAAAAATGAACTTGTGTCCTAAAAGGAATAAGTAAGTAATGCAGAAAATATGATATAAATATTATCTATGTATTTTAAAATTAATTCTGTGTACCAAAACCAAGTTTGGGATTGGGTAGATCCTCTAGTGGATATAAATCTTGTTGGTAGAAAATGGGTATTCAAGAAAAAAACAATATATGGATGGTATATTCAGAACATATAATGCTAGACTGATTTCAAAAGGGTTTAAATAATGTTAAGTAACTGACTTTGATGAAACATTTTTCTACAATTTCTATGTGAAAATATATCAACATTCTACATTCAATATTATCTCATGATGATTATGATATTTTAAAAATATACCTAAAAATAGCATTCCTTAATAGGAACCTTTTTAAATATTTCAATATGACACAACTAAAATGGTTTGTGACTCTAAATCATTCTAATGAGGTATTAAATTTAAATATACCCATTTATAAATTTTAGAAAGCAACTAGGTCATGGAAAATTTAGTTTTATGAATCCATAATGTAATTTGGTTTCATAAAGAATGAATTCAAGACTTTTATCTAAAAATAGTTTAGTGGGTGTGTGAGTGTTTTCAAAATTATATATTTTGAATTCATATTACGAATTGGAAATTAAATTAAAGTATTATAGTCTGTTTTTATGTGGTTAAACACATTCTCAACCATGAAAGACTTGGTTGAATAATCATATATACTTTGTGTAAGTACCCCAACCCAAGTAGCTCGGATTTAGTGCCTTACTTTATTGCATTGGAATAAGATATAAGGAAGAAAATTTCATAGGACCAAATAGTTTAGTTGTCTTGTTAAACTAGATACATATTTTAAATTCAAATTAAATTTTATATATAACATACAAAAAATATTTTCTTTTAGAAAATCAATATTCCTCTTAGTGTAACCCTTCATATCAATCATTATAAACTTATAAGAAACCTAGGTAAATTAAAACATAAGAAAGGGGTGAGCTCAAATTATCAATAAGGTTCAAGTATAGTGGAATCTATCATGAATAAATAATAAGAATCAACATTTAAAGTTAAATAACTGATCACAAATTCCATTAAACAATAACTTGAGCATAATATGGCAGGAATAAAAGATGAACAATTAATGCCATATAAATAATAAAATAATCTTGGGACTTGACTGTGGATATTCTAGCTAATTGATCAATCACATGGAATAACTATAATTATGGAATGATAAATTTTGGACATCTAAACTATCATGATCTATCCTCAAGATAGTTACTATCAAGATCAATCCTCAATGTTATTTAAGTATGTGGGTAAAAACTCATCATATTTGGTCAGCTGATTCATCTCATGAGACAACTAATGCATCAAGGGGAAATCTATAACCAAGACCCACCCATGTATTTATATAAAAAATATTCCTTATATATTGAAATTTTATTGAATTAATGAATAAATGTTCCTTATCAAAAAATATTTGTATTGAGTAAAAGAAACAGATTTAACATTATTTCTCCAATAAATCAGATAACTTTCAAAGTAAGAACTATTTGTAAAAATTATACATGGATTAGAAAATATTAATATACATGGCACAAGTAATATATATATTTAATGAAAACTTCAATGAATTATCATAATAAATAAAAGGGTCAGCATATACACCATATAAAATAAATTAGGTGCATAATATTAAAATATGCCTCAATGAAGTGAAATTTAGATGAAGTCCCTTACAAGATCATATCATTAATAAAATGAATAGATTATGTGTATTTGATATAAATACACATAAAACAAGTGGGAATACAATATAATATAATCACAATTCATTTCACACCTAACCTTAGCATTTCATAATCAATGGAATACAAGTTTTACCCAATGAATGGAAATTGAGTTAAGAAATCCTTTACCACTTTGTAATCATTCGAATCGTATTCCCCATAAAATTAATAATCATAAAATGAAAAATTTAATACCATGAATATTAATAAAATAATGATATTGTATATCAAAGTTTCATTAAATCGCAAAAAATAAATAAGTGGTGAATGAGACATATATCTCATAGAAATTAAAGTGAGACGAGAAACCCTTACCACATGCTTCCCTTTAGTGGTGCATACTTTAAAATCCTATATAATGGTTTAAAGAAGGTTATTAATTTATTATAGAATCATATTAATATTTATAATATCTTATATTATTCTTTTATAATATCTTATCACCTGCTCATTAATAACATTTCATCATTTTCATTGTTTTGGGTGCTAATTGTCTTATTTTCTCATGCATATTTTCTCATGAATGTAACAATAATTTTGTATTGTATATATATACATAATTTAAATAATTATATAAATTTTATAAATATAATACTTAATCATTTAATATATTTTTATAACCATTATTTAATTTTTAATATGGGAAATTAATCACATCTCATTGTGAAGACGGTAGGTCGTACGTACGCACCAGCGATGATCACATTCCATTAATGGGTGAAACAGTGGAGAAGTGGATTATATAATAAATTTATAGAATTTATATAATTTCATAATTATCATATATATCCATTATTTTCATAATTATAACCATCCAAGTAAATTTATGTTGAAAAAAAATTACACCACGACGTGAAGATGGTAAGTCGTACGTATGCACATGATGTGCTTTCATTTTTCATAGGATGGATAAAAGGTAGAATATAGTTCTCCCATAATCATAATAACATCTAAATATATACATTATATTTTATTTATTACTTTATAATGGAGAAAATACATTATGAGGAAGTATAAGAATAAATAAACTTGAAAGAGTCAGTAAATATGATTACCTTGTCTTAAAGAATCCTCTTTTGGATATCCTCTAATGGACACTAGTGTTGGTATTTTTAGAAGGCCAAAACTTCAATAATTTGTTTAAGGAAGTTTGTAGATAAATGGACTAGTTTTTTTATATATATGGATCAACGTATTGTGAATAAGTGAGGGAGGAGTTTCCCTTTTAAAATTGAGGTGAGGGGAACTTTCATAATTTCTTAAAATATTAAAATATAATAAGGATATTCTAGTTCCAAAGACTTATAAATAGAATATAAATTAATATGGGATGAAATTTTAGAATATATATTATACATTTTGGTATTATTTAATATTATTATGATTTTTAAACATTTTCATTAATTATTAATTCAATAAAATATCATTTTTCAAATTCATTTAATTTGAATTCAACAAATATCTATAAAATAATATATATTAAAAAAATATTTTAATACATCCATAACATGTCAATTTTATCTATAAAATATGTTTATGACATTAATTTTCTCAAATTTAATTTATTTTTATATTTTTAGTATCATTTATTTGATATTTCCATTAATAAAATAATCATTGCATCATTATTGTGCAAGCATTTAAGGTAATTAATTTTTCAATAATAATTAAAAATAAATAAATATGTTGAAGATAATTTATTAATATTTCAAAATAATATTTATATTCGAAGATAACTTCTGGATAACACTATTAAAAATGTAATTCTTATTAAAAGCAATAGTGTGACAAGTTTTACTTTTGTTAAAAAAAAATACTATAGGGGATTAAAGATATCCAAGTGGCTCAAAGAGGTCATAAATTAGGTCCAAGGATGATTTTTGTTGACAATAAATAATCAAATAAAATTATTAAAAGTTTTAGGATAATTTTATAATCCTTATCATAATTATTTTTACCCTTAATTGTGGTAACAAAAATTACTAAAGTTACTATTTATATTGGACACAAACAAAAGGTACATATTTAATTAATTTGAACCTAATTAATAAAAATATAGAATCCATTTTTAAAAATTAAAAACACATAAGTGGATAAAATTAATTTAAAATCAATCCCATAAATGGAGTGAGAAAGTGGGTTTTTAAAGTGAAAATGTTCAAAAGTTTGAAATGTTTTTATAACCAAATTCAATATAAAAATGATTAAAATAACCTAAATTTAATTAATATATGTATAATTGATCTAATTTTACTTTAAAAACAATTTAAAATATAATTTAACATTATAAATTATTTAGATGAAAAATATGTTTTCAATTAAAATATAGTATTTTTCACTATTCACTAAAAAATACCAAAAAATCACCCTAAGATAATTTTGAAATTACAATTTTTAAAAAATTAATTTATTTTTTAAAAATTAATTTATAAAAGTTTCAAAATTTAGTTTTAAAACAAGTACACCATTAAAATGAGACAAATCTTCCTTTAGAAAAATATATCTTTTTATGTGTAAAATTGAATTTATTATTATCCTGTACCGATAAAATCTATTAGAATATTATACAAACATTTATTGAATATATAATATATAAATTTCATAATTTATTTAATACTATTAATTACCTATAATTTAATGGCTAGTTTATAATGGTCTTGTTAATATAATAATATTACTAGTATATCGTGGTTCATTTAAGCTTGGAGTTATGTGAAACGTAAGCTATTGAAGAAATTAAATTTATTTAAAAAGAGATATGAATTTAAATAATGTGGTGTTACATTCTCCCCACCTTTAATAAATTGTTTCCTCACAATTTGAAATTACACTTTAAAAATCAAAGGTTGATATTTGAAAATTCATTTATGGGAAACTCGCATCATAAATAGGTTTAATAAAACATCCTCTTAATAAGAGGGAAATGGAAATGAGAAGTTCACCATAAAATTTGGCTTTGGAATAGGATAATATTTGTGTGGAGTGAAAAAATGAACATGGAAGATAAATCTAACTATCAATTTTTAATGATGAGTGATAGAAAACATTGTCATTAGAAATTTAACAATTACAAAACCATAAATTTGTGATGGGTTAAGAGACCATTGATTTCTCAGTAATAAAATTAAATGAATAATGTTTTTGTTCCAAAAATACTTTTCCTATAGTTTAGTAATTCTTTTACTATCTAGATAAGAACTTGAGAAAATAAACTTACTTGTTTTATTACTATTTAATAAGAATAATCTCATCCTTTAGTTGTGCCTTGAACTATTTTTGCTTCATCTCTTAGTGTAGATTTCATCTTATGGTGAAGTAGTACATTAATATCTAAAACCTCATCCCAAGTTCAACTTAAACCATTTCATAAATGGTTAAAAATATGACCCTTACAAATATTATGTTCTAAAACTTTAGAATCAGTTCCATGGTAGTTAGTATTATCTAATTTATTTTATCCATATCAATCATATCTTTATCCAAACATCATTATCTCAACATTAAGAAAACATTAATGGTTATATTTCCCTCAACCATATTTCTTTCAAAATATTTAACTTTCTACTAAATCACTTTTCTTGGTACCATTCAACATATGCTCTAAAATCCTTAATTAAATAGGACTATAGTAAAATCCTTGTGTTTTTCATAATTATTATGATGAGATTATCATCAATAAAATAATTTTATATCATATTTTATGAATTAAAAAATAAAATCATATTAATCATTAAACTTAAGTTTAATCAATAGCATAAGCTTGGCATTGATACCTTACCTTATTTTGAGGTATATTCCCTTGATGCTTAGGGAATTTATTTACATATTTCCCCATTTCACTACAACTATAACAATGGATATATGTCTTTTATTTCTGTCCTTTTCATTATTTTCTCTGGTGACCCTTTTCTCCACACTTATAAAAAATCTCAATCCTTTTAAGCATTTCCCAAGGTGATTCTTTCCACACTTATCACATGTTTTAAAATCCTTCTTTCTATTATTCTCTCTATCTATGATTTTCTATGCCACACTCTTCTCTTTCTTCCAATTAAATCTATAAGAATTGGAGAATTATTTCCCTGTTTTGATAGCACATAAAACTATTCCATCATAGGAAGAAAAAGTTTGAGAGACTAACGCCCTTTGGGGAGTTGGATTAACCCTTCAAATAAATGATCAATATTTTATTATGTTTTGTGTATGTAATTCATATCATACCTTGTTAACTTTATAAAGGTATCTTTATACTTGGAAAAAATTTATTCCTCCTTTTTCCTTAAACTAAGGAACTTTCTCTTCATATGAGTTTGTTTCTCATGAGTGAAATATTTATCAAATAATGTATCCTTTAAATATATTTATTACATGAGTTATATTTTCTCTTCCCCATGGTATTATAGATCAATGACTACCACTGATCAGCATCGCCATTGAGGCTATACATTGTAATTGTTACCTTTTCATTTTCATCACAACCTAATTCCATAAATATTTTCTCCAAAGACTTAATCCATTTATCAACTATTATTGGATAAATAGTCCCACTAAATAATGGGGGACTCTATCACATAAATAAATCCAATATTGAAGAATCTTAATATCGAACAAGCTTCTTTATCAAGTAAAGTTTATTTTTCATAACTTGATTAAGCTACCCTAATACAACTATAACTTGTTTAGTTCCAAAACAAGTAGTATTGGTTTCCTAAATAGATAAATGTCTACATTGGTCACCATTATTGATACCCTTATTCCTTCTAGGTATCATTTCTATATAATCTAATATACTAGAATATCTTATAAAATTATGAACTTTTTATAATTCTAAATATGGCATAACACTTAACAAAAATTATAAATTTTAAGTATAACCAATTTAATAATAATAAACATGGTTTATTTGGGATTTTATTCTATAATTATCCTCAAATTATATCATAGGGTTATGTTCCATAATCTATGTTTTCCTAAATCTAGTTCTCAAGGTTTCTAATAAACTTTCTATGATACCAACTATACAGGCCCCAACTCCAGTAGCTCGGAACCGATGCCCTACTTTATTAAATTAGCATAAGATACAAGGAATCAAATCCCTTAGAACCAAGTAGTTTTGTAGTCTTGGAAAACTATATATACACTTTAAATTAAAATTACATTGTATATATAAAATGAAAAAAATAATTTTCATTGATAACACTATTATTCCACTTAGTATAACCATGTATATTAATTATAATGAACTTTTTGAAAACCTGGGTAAAATAAAACATAAGAAATGGGTGAGCTCAAATGATTAGTAAGGTTCAATTACATCATAAAATATCATGAATCAAGAATAATAATCAACATAGAAAGGTAAATAGATAAGAACAGATTCTATTAATCAATAAATTGATCATAATATGGATGGAATAAAATATAATCAAATAATTCTATACAAATAATCACATAAGATTAGAACTTGACCCTAGATATTATAGATAATAGATTAATCACATGAAATAAAAATAATAATATAATTAATAATTTAATATGTATGAAATATCAAGAACTACCCTCAAGTTATTTACTTTCAAGATCAATCATCAACACAATTTAAGTTTGTGGGTAGAAACTTGTCTGATTTGGCCAACTGATTCATCTCATGAGACTATCGATGCATCGAGGGGCTATCTATAACCAGCCCTAACTTGTGTCTACATGTCCAAATCATTACTTATATATCAAAACAATCAATTTAATTCTTGAATCAATATTCCTTATCAATAAATATCCTTATGGATTAAAACATATGTATTTAATATTATTTCCCCAGTTAATCAAATAACTATCAAAGTAAACATCATATGTAAAAAATGGTACATGTATTAGGAAATGGTTATATCCATGGTACAATGAATATGGGTATTTAATTAAATCTTCAATGAATGATTTTAATAAATAAAAGGGCCAATATATACACTATAGAAAAGAAATTATCTGCATAATATTTAAATATTCCTCAATGAAGTGAAATTGAGATGAAGTCCCTTACAAAGATCATATCGCTAATTAAATGAATATATTATGCGTATTCACTATAAATACACATATATAAGTGGAAATAAAACATAATATAATAAAAAAATAATTACACACCTAACCTTATCATGACATAATCAATGGAATTTAAGTTTAACCCAATGAATGAAAATTGAGTCAAGAAATCCATTACCACTTTGTAATCAGTCAAATCGTATGCCCTATAAAATTAATATCATAAAATTAAAAATTTTAATACCATGAAGATAAATAAATAAATTATATAATCTATTAAATGGGTGGTACACCACACAAAATAAATAAGTTTTGAATAAGACATATATATCACAAAAATAAAAGTGAGATGAGAAACCCTTACCTCACACTTCCCATTAGTGGTACATACTTTAACGACATATATAATGGTTTAAATAATGTTATTAATTTATTATAGAACCATATTTGTATTTATAATATCTTATATGATCCATTTATAATATCTTATCACCCATTCATTAATAATATTTCATCATTTTCATTGTTTTGGGTGTTAATTGCCTTGTTTTATCATGCATATTTTGTCATGAATGTATCAGTTGTTTTTTATTGGATATATATCCATAATTTATAGATGTATATTAATGTTATAAATATAATAATTAATCATTTAATATAGTTTTATAACAATTTTTAAATGTTTAACATAGGAAATGAATCGCATCGCATTGTTGAGACGGTAGGTCGTACGTACACATGTGCGATGATATCATTCCATTAATGGGTGAAATGGTAAGGAATTTGTTGATATAATAAATTTATAGAATTTATATAATGTATTAATTATCATATATATCCATTATTTCCATAATTATAACCATCCAAGTAAATTGGTGATGAAAAACAAATTACACCACGACGTGGACACGATAAGACGTATAGACGCATGTGAGGTGCTTTCATTTTTCATAGGATGGATAAATGGTAAAATATGGTAATCCCATAATAATAATGACATATCATAATATATATGAAACTGGAGATATTACTTTATCATTTAAACAACACATGAAGATAAAGTAGAAGAAGAAATAAACTTGAAAGAGTCAATAAAGATGATTACCTTCTCTTAAAGAATCATCTTTTGGATATCCTCATAGGGACACTAGGGTTTCTCTTTAGAGGAGACCTACACCTATTGAACTTGGATAAGAAATTTTAGAAGATAAATGGGTAGAATTTGGTAAAGCTATATGGCTTAAAGTGTTGTGAATAAGTGAAGGAGTAGGTTCCCTTTTATAAATGAGGTGAGGGGTACTTACATAATTTCTCAAAATATTAAAATATAATAAGTCTATTTTAGATCCAAAAATTTCCAAATGGCCTATTAATGAATAAGAGATTAAATTTTCAACCATTTATTATTTATTTTTTTCTTATTTAATATTTGTTTTTGTAAATAATTTAATAAATTATTAATTCTATAAAATATTATTATTGTCAAATTTGATACTATGTATTTAATTTGAATTCAAAAAATATCAATCAAAGAATATATATTCAAACCAAATATTTTAAAACAACCCTAAAATTTAAATTTTATATAGATAATTAATGTATGGCATTAATTATTTAAAATTTTATTTATTTTAATTTTTTTAATATCATTTATTTGATATTTCCATTAATAAAATAATTACTCCATCACTGTTGTGAAAGAATTTAAGGTAATTATTTTATCACTAAAAATTAACAATAAATTTATATGATGAATATAATTCCTTTATATTTTAAAAGACTATTTATTTTCATAGATAAATTCTGGATAACACCATATTAAAAATGTTATAATTATTAAAAGCATTAGTGTGATAAGTTTGACTTTTCTAAAAATAAAGTACTATATAGGTATTAATTTAATCCAAGGGGATACAAGAGGTAAAAAATTAGACCAAAGTATGAAATTATTTGAAAATAACTAATAAAATAAAATTATTACAAGTTTTAGGGTAATTTTATAAACCTTATCATAATTATTTTTACCCTTAATTACTCGATTTACCCATAATTGTGGTAACAAAAATTACTAAAGTTACTATTAATATTGTCCAAAAATAAAAAGTACATATTTAATTAATTTTTAACTTAGAAATAAAAATATGTAATCTATTTTTAAAAATAAAAATCATGTGAGTGGCAAAAATTAATTTAAAATTAATCTCATAGATGGGGTGAGAAAGTGAGTTTTTAAAGTGAAAATGTTCAAAAGTTTGAAATGATTTTGTATAAAAATTCAAAAGAAAAATGATTCCAATGACCTAAATTGGATTAATAGATTTATAATTGATCTAATTTTACTTTAAAACCAATTTAAATTTTAATTTAAGATTATAAATTATTTATATGAAAAGTTAGTTTTCAACTAAAATGAAATATTTTTCACAATTCACTAGAAAATAAATATTTTCTAAAAACTACCAAAAATTCACCTTAATATAATTTTGAAATTATAATTTTAAAAATAAAGTTTATTTTTTCAAAAATAATTTATAAAATTTTCAAAATTTAGTTTAAAAAAAAGTGTGTCATTAAAAGGAAACAAAACTGACTTTAGAAAAGTATAACTTTTATGCAAAAAATTGTATTTATTATTTTAATATGCCTATAAAATCTATTGGATATATGTAAAAACATTTATTGAATATATAATATATAAATTTAATAATTTTTTTAATATCATTCATCCTCAATAATTTAATGACTAGTTTACAATGGTCATGTTAAAATAATAATATTACTAGTATATCATGATTCATTTAAGCTTTGTGTTGAATGAAACATAAGCTATTGAAGAAATTAAATTTATTTAAAAATAGACATACATTAAAATATTAGGATGTTACACTTGGGATCAATATCTATCGTGATAGATCCAAGAGACTACTTAGACTAAGTTATGGTATAAACATTAACAAGATACTAAAGATATTCAGTGTGGAACAATCCATGAGGGAATTGTTTTAAATATCACATGGTATACATATCTTGAAGAAAATATGTTCAAAAATAGAGGTGGAGATGCAAATAATTACTATACTCCTATATTCCTCAATAATAGGGCTAGTCATATATTCCATGCTTTGTAACAAGCTTGATGCTGTATATGCCTTGAGTATATGGGAAGATGTCAAGATGACCTAAGATACCACCATAATATGACAGTAATGACTATCCTAAAGTATCTAAGGTGTATTAAGGATGTATTCCTAGTATATGGGGGAGATAAGGAGACAATCCTCAAGGGATATATAGATGATAGTTTCCAAATAGACCAGGATGATCTGAAATCACAATCATGATATATCTTCACCCTCAATGGAGGAGCAGTGAGCAAGAATGTCTCAAATCAAGTAGTGGTCACATATTTTATAGTAGATTCTTAGTATATTTTGGATTATAATGAACCTAAGTAAGTGTTTTGGATACATAAAATAATTTAAGAGTTTTATGTTGTGCATAGTAGTAAATATTCTATTACACTTCTATAATAATACTATATCTATGGATTTTTCTAATGAGTCAAGGTCTAATTAGTAAACAAAGAACATACTTTAGACGTATCCTATTTTGAGGGGGTCTTCTTAGATTGTTTAAGTAACAGTAAAAAGAGATTCCATGGCAGATTGTATGGTTTAACCATTGACTAAATCCTTATCTTATCTGAAGAATGAACATCATGTGAGATCTAGTGAACTTAAAGTCATTTTTAGTTGTATCAAGTGAATGTGTGAGTCTGTTTGAGTTTGTTCCCTTAGAAAAACTACTTTATGCTTTAAATTTTGTGTATATTAAAATTCATGAATAAAAATAAATAGATTATAATATATTCATTATATGTAACTTTAATGTTATAATGTATTAGAGTATCTATTTTATATAAAATTTCACAGTAGTTCCTAGTTATGATGAGAATATTGAAGCTCAATGATGACATTATGAAACTTATATCCTATATTTAGGATAAAATTATTTTACATGACAAATAATACTCTTGAATATTATGTAAGAGTACTCATAATTAGATGATACTTCATCTTATAAAGTTTTCACATAGTAATCTCTAGGATGGAAGATTATGAGGACACACCCAATAATAGGAATTCCACATGTTTACTTATCCTAGAAATTCCTATATGTGAATGTGTGTAATGATACTTTGACTTGAGATTATTATAAATTTATATCATGAGTCATGTAATTTTATGTATTTCCCAAAACCTTGATGACATATGCTCATGTATAATTATGATATGTTTGATGTATCATAAGTAATATTACATTAATGAATAATTAAATATAGGATTTGGTACTCCTATTTATGTAAGATGATATGTTGACCCTTTCATTAAAATGGAACAATATAACTAAATCCATGGTCATGGTGTAATGGTGAGTTTATTTCAGATAGTAAAATAATGATAAATCATTTACATATGTTGATGACATAAGTATGCAACCTACTAGATTAAGAGATATCAAGAAAAAGGGATTACATTGCAAAGTGAGAACTCATATGTGGTTTTCAAAGTTGTGATATTAATTTCTTCCTCTATGGGTACCTCTATGTGTTTCCAGATTCTAATATTTTACATTAGAAAAAATCACCCAATTCCACTAAGGAAGAGTCCTATAGGGACACACACTTAGTGTTTCCATCAATATTAGTTAAGTATTAATTTTATTTAAAAATAGGAATAAATATTATTCTTAATAATGAGAAATAATATTCATTCAGGGAATTCTTATCACAATTATCCAATCACTAATTATATATATGAGTTGGATATTTAAATATATATTTATTCGAAATACTATTACATATGAGGTTTTCTTATCTATTTTTTTATTATCAAGAAAATAAATAATATTAATTATTAAATAATTTTTTTTTAGTTATTTGAATATTAAAATAAATATTTATACACAAGACCATGAATATAATAATTACTTATTTATCAAATAATTAATAATTTTTTTATTATTTGAGGTTTTGTAAATGTTAAGGAGGAAATAATGACTGGATTAATGGATCTAGTGGGAATTATATATTAAATATCATTTAAATAAATATTAATTTATTTATTTAAGGAATAATATTTATTTTATTTGTAATACATAAACATATCAATGAAATAATATTGTTATTATTATTATTATTAGATGTGGGATTTGTTAAGGATTAAGGTAATATTAAAGGGATTATGTTAAATTATTTATTTTCTAGTCTAACTCTATAAATTCCTAGTTATATCATTTAATTGGGTTATAATAAAATTTTTCAGAATCATTTCATTGTGCACAATATTTTTTCTCACTGTAGAATTCTTTATCAATAAATACCATATATAGGTTTCCTCTCAAGACCAATAGAATTTTTCCACATCTTTCATCCATTAAAGGAATGATATAACAAGAGAATAAAAACTCTAAAACTTGAGGAATTGTGTTTTGATGAAGATAAACATTGAAACATGATCAGATCATTCACACTAGCACCTGATGATCTATTGGCATCGTTCGGAGATCAAGGAGCAAATGCGGGTCACCACTAGTGGGATTCTACATTGGATTCTCTCGACACTATGGTGGTACAACCCATATGAGGCTCGATTAATAAAAATATACATCAAAGAAAGAACTCATGACCTAGGTATTTTATTGATATTAAATTAATTATAAATTTAATGTGAAAGATTATCTCTCTTGGTTTCAGAATTATTTTTCAATTCTTTAGATTTATTCATTAGACATTTTGATCATTTGTTATGTTTTTATGAATTATTCATTGAATAAAACAAAATCCAAGTTGGGTACAAGGGTGAACAACACTTTCTCTATACTCGTAACCTTTAGTTGGAAGCATCAATTTAATGGTTCATGCTAGACTATTTATGGAAAGAGTTTCTAGGGTGGTGTAACATCTCATCCTCCACAGAGAGGCAGTTTTATATAAATTTATTAGTGTGGTGTAAAATTTCATATTTTTTCTTAGTGTACCCATCCACTAGTTAAGTATCGATTCTCTATGAACATGGGAAATTTTTAGAGATATTACTATGACACTCGATGGGTAGGTAGTGGCAGGGAATCTGAACATGATCAAGGTTCAGGACCTAGTCTTAATATTCCATAATAGGTTGGTAACTGGATTTACACTAATTGTTCAGGTCGGGTAGAGGACATAGTACCCTGATACAAAAGAAAAATAAATAGTATCGGAGTACATTTTAGGGGAGTCAGGTAAGGGCCTAGGGAATAAGTTCTGCCTAGATATATGCTATTGGGATTTCCCTTACTGATCATGATATTAGACTATCTACCTTATGAGGTATGATTGTAGTATCTTACACTTTAGGATCTACTCTTTTCAATACAAAACTATTACATTATTTTATATCTCCTTAGTTTATTAATGGGTTATGTCTATTAAATGAGTAACTATATGGGTTGATATTGATTAATATTCCTATAGGGGTGAGATATAAGGGTATCCATAGGTACTAGAATTGGGCCATTGTGATTGACGACTATATATTCCTCTAGTATTTAATTATTATAGAGATAAATAACTTTAAATTGACTATCAAGACCTGACCATTGATAATTCGGTGAGATTATAGCCCATGTTTCTAGTTTTATGTTTGATGATGCGGTGGAACATCAAGAAGTTCCCCCCATGGTTAAACTATTTCAGTACATTTTTTCTAAGGATTTATTATAGTTCCCACCTAAGAAAGAGATTTAATTTATGATTAATATCATTATAGGTGTAGAGAATATTTCTATTCCACTTTATAGGATTTCCCTTATAGAGCTTGAAGAGCTAAATACTCAGTAGGAGGACTTGGAGGAAAGGGGGTTCATAGAGTTGGGGTATGTCCTCTTAGGGTGATCTAATCTTATTCTTCAAGAGGGGGGATTTCTATTTCAGATAATTTGTGTACTATTGGATGTTTAACAAAGTAATGATAAGGATATGATATCCACTTTCACGTATCTATGATTTATCTGAATATATTACAGGATCTAGAGTGTTCTATAATATTTTCTTGATATCAAGCTACCATCAACTAAGTTCAAGTAATTCTGACATACCTCACATGAAATTTTAGAGAACGTTTATCCTATATAAGTTCTTAGTGATGTAGTTTGTTCCGATGAATGTATTAATGATGTTCATGAACTAATGACTTGAATTTTCCATCCTTATTTGGATACTTTTATAGCTGTATTTTTCAATGATATCCTCATATAATCTATGTAGAGGAAGTATCATGCAAAAAAATATAGGTTATATTGATAACAAATAAAGATAATTTTTAATATTATAAGCTCTCGAAGATCTATTTTTTGATTAATCAGATGAACTTCTAGGTGTATGTGATATCAGAGGCTGAAGTATCAATTGACCTTTACATTTTTAATGTAGTGGTTTCTTTATAGCATTCTAATAATATTTTTTTAATTAATATATTTTTGTTATGGTTCAGTTATTACTAGAGGCTTATATAGGATTTATCCTGCATGGAAGTGTCAATGATAGTCCTAATCACATGGGTGAAGATTTTTTGGTTGGATTCTTCCAAGATATCCTTTTAGGACCTAAAATAGAGGTTTACAATAGTTTTATTCTTAACCCTACCTGAGTTGAGTGGGTATACCTTATATTATAATTAATTGGGAGTTATTATGAGAGAAGTTTTTATTCATGATCATCTTATTTTCACCTATGGGTCTATAAAATTGATACTGATATGAAAAACTAACTGATACATTATCTTGAGATATTAGAGGTAGTGTAAAAATTGATATATTTATTCCATTACCTTTTGTGTGAGAGGTTTTTGGTATACATTGACCTTAAGATCCCATGGAATATTTTCTCACAGTGGGACTAAGACCCTCAATAGCATAGGTTGGTTAAGTATCTTCCGTACTTTGATTTCAATATGGATTATACCCCTATAAAGGGTAATTTTTCCATATAAACTAATAAAAAATAACTAGACTTAGGTGGTATAGGATTCAAGTAATGAGTGGTAGATGATGGCTCTTTTTATGGAGTTGCATCTTGAAGTTTAGAAGTACCAGGGACAAGCGATCCTTATACCCTTATCTCCCACTTCATTACTCCTTAATAGGGTGAAGATGATATTGTTTCTAGATGTATACTATCTGTTAATGAGGGATAATAAATATGGTGGGGAGATTCCACTAGATAATTATTTTGATGTTGAAGAGATTATTTATCTCCAAGGTCATGTCATAGTCCCTACAAGCATTAGTGAGGAGTTGATGAAGGACTCAAATGCTTCAAAGTAGGTTTTAAACCTGGGTTTTACTAATTTTTACTATGATATACATAGAAAATATTGGTATTTAAAGGTGTTGTCATGGATGCTTTCAAATGATATTCAGTTTTAGGTTACTTAGGTGCAGCAGAGTGGATGACCAAGGTCGTCTCTCAAAGGAGGAAGTGAATCTAAAAATGTATTAAAGGTATTTTAAAATAAAAATAAGATATAATAAGAACAATACTTAAAATGAGTGGGGATTTGTTTATAAATTTTGAAGTATGCTAGAAGAAAATTTCATTTTTTTTAATTTTTTTAAAATGAAGTTTGATTAATAAACACAACGAAAAGATGTTTTTTGAGAAATCTATTTTAAAAGGAGTAATTTATCTAACTCTAACTATTAATTTACATATTAATAATTGTCATTTAAATAAAAATAAAATTAATTATTATCCCCTAATTTTTTAACCCTCGAACCCTATGGGATTTAACTTAACCACAAAGATGAAATGAATTAAACCCTAGGCTAGTTTCGGAACATGCAATCATAGCATCCTACTTTGATTAATGTTATAAAGTATAGATTATGTTAAGTGGTTAATTAGGGCACAAATCCACTCTAGAAATGAGGATTAATTTATTTTAGGGATGATATTTTAACTCTACAAATCTATCCCATGTGACTTGGTTTCACAGATTAAGTTTGCGCTCTCATAATTTACACAAAATCTCGACCTCACATGTTTTTGTGTAAATTGTTCAATTTTTTGCTTAATTTCATTTAAATTAAAACTCAATTAATATACCATATTATTATAATTACAGTAGCTCATTGATTCAAAATAAATTATTGAAGGAGGTGAGAATTAGATCGATTGCATAAAAAAACTACTCTTCCATGAGCGGTGTAGTCATCGTAGAAACGTTTTGCATTTGCAACGGTTTAGAAAGGGTATAACCCAATCTCGTTTCCACTCTTTATTTCTGACCCAAATAGGAAGATTAATATAATAAGAAAATTTAAAATAACAGAATAAATGGAAGACAAACTAAGACTTTATTGAATGAAGAAAAGCATTACAACATGAAGAAGAAGAATGCGAAGAGGAAGGCTTAATGAGGGGATCCTTGATTCAAGAGCTACCCCTCTTACAATGGTTAGATAATTGGAGTGAAACCTCTTCTATTCTGCCTTAAACTTCCCAATTCACGTCCCAACCCTTAAAAATGATAAAAAAATCCAATTTATAGAGGTTAGGGGAGGAGAGGTTATAAGTGGTTTCAAGTGTGAATGTGGAAATTCGGCCAAATATTTTAATCCAATTTTTACCACCCATTTGACCACCGAAACATGTGAATAAGCTCTTCTTCCTAACGGATAATATGTGAATATATGGGTCCTATATCTCCTCTCCAAATTTGGGCTCAATAGAATCCCAGATTAAGGAGTTATTTCCCAAAAACAGAAGCTTATCCATTCTGGCGTGTCCAGACCACCTTTGACTTTAAGGCCCAATTACTCCAATCAAATGCATTATTTTGATCTAGTGTCCTGAATAAAAGTTTTATCCCATGATGTAAGGAACATAGTTAAAAAATATTAAGTTCAAATAATTCAAATAAAAATATTTATGATCGAAATACTATAGTTATTTTGAAAGGGTAAAACTGTGGAATTTTCATCAAATATTCAAATGAATGATCTAATCCAAAATACTTTATAATTGAACATATTTAACACAATGTGAGGAAATTATATCATTTATTATAAATAAAATATTCAATAAAAATGTGTTTTATCAACTCCCCCACACTTGGAACTTGGACTCCTGGACAAGTAAACATCAAAAGAAAATCATAGAAAATTTAAAACACATATCAATGAGATCCACCAATTTCATACCAAGAAACAAAATATATCATGCCTCATATATAAAATATTATTTCATGTTATTCATTTAATATAATTCAATATATTTCCTCTTAATTTATCCTCCCATGAACACAAAACACTTACCTAACATTCATTTTCACTCATCACATAAATGTCAATTTTTTAAGCAATGTCTTTCTCATCCAAACACATACAAGGGTCACCATAGGCTTGATAAATTCCTACATCTACACCCGATGTGATTCAAGGACATATGTTTATAATGAGGACTTTTTATGGTTGTTCTGTGGATTTCAGTTGGTAGGATTTAGATTTTGAAAAATTTTGAGGCCGAATGAGGAGGGCTTGGCTCTTTTTTAAGTGAAATAACATTATTATAGTTTTCACTCAAGTATGGTCTCCTCCTCACTCACCACAGTAGAAAGTCATCTACATCAATATGAAAAATCAATTAAATTTATCACCCTTCATTATTTTAACAGCAAAAATTCCAATCTTCTCAAACAATATTTTTATTGAAAGCTCCAGAAAATGTACAACTTTCTTCCTCCATTAGAAACTCCAGAAAGGCACAACTTCACTAATCATGAAATATCTAGAAAAGGCACATATTTCAACAGAATGTATTTTTTTCAAAGCAATATCATCTCTTCATCATTTTATGTTCCTCATAAAGTAACACAAATTGAGGTATCACAACACAAAGACACCTTCCCTCATACTTAATTTTAACTAGATTATGCAATTTCACTTCAAGAGCATGTTGGATAGGGACAATTGGCTTGTAATGTGGCTAACATGATAGGATGTTCATGGGTTCTATAGGTTACAAGGATTAAATGTACAAGGTAGTCCATAATAAAAAGGATTATCTTGAAAAGGGGGATTTAAAACCAAATAAATTCCTCAATCATTTAAAAACACATGTATCTAAAAACCTCAAGTTTTGACAGGAATAAATCAAATTATAGTTAAATCAAGCATAGTTTGGTTCTCTCAAGAAGTGAGGTGAATGAAAAGAATTAAAAAAAAGGTTCAGAATCCTCACAGGAAAGTAATTTCAAAGATAAAGACATTGAGATGTGGCCTGGGATTCAAAAATCAGAGTACTTGTCATGAAATTCCCAAAGAATTTAACTTAAAACAAAGTCATTTTCAATATTCATTTAAGCTCAGTTTCATGGAATAAATTGGTTTACTCATTGACACAAGTTTCAAAAATGTAAATTATAGTCATTTCAGCTCAATTTTTTTTAAAAAAAACACACAAAAATGATAAAGAAATACACAAAATTTTTGAAAACACGCAGTTTTTTAAATAAACAACAAATGAAAATCCTAAACTATAAAGGTTCCCTACCCCACACTTAAAATATTGCATTGTAATCAATGTGAACCCATGAGATGATATGTGAACATGAAATGCATAATTTTATTTTGGACAAGTAATATAAAAGTGAAAGGGTTAGGAACAGCCTGATATTATCAAGTGATGATGGGGTCATGCAGTTTGATGAAATCAACTGCATCGATAGGAAGTCCCTCGATGTATTTCTTCAAATGTTGACCATTGAATGTAAAGATCCTTCCAGTGTTCTATTTTTTGATATCCACTACACCATAAGGAAAAACATTATACACAACATAAGAACCTAACCATCTGGAATGAAACTTACCAGGCATCAACTTCAATCATGAACTGTAGAGTATGACTTTATCTCCAACATGAAACTACCTTTTCTGGATCATTTTATCATGAACTGATTTTGATATTTCCTTGTAGAGCCTTGATTTCTCATATGATGATAGTCAAATCTCCGCAAGCTCTTGAATTTTCAACTTCCTTTGAATTCTAACTTGGGCCAAATCCATGTTGCATTTCTTTATAGCCCAATATGTCCGATGCTCGACTTCCACTGGGAGATGACATGCTTTCCCAAAAACAATCCAAAATGGGGACATATAAATGGGGGTCTTATATGATGTCATATAATCCCACAATGCATCATCCAAGCACTTGCTCCAATCCTTCCTATTTGGTTGCACGGTTTTCTCCAAGATTCGTTTCAACTCACGATTTGAAACCTCATCCTGGCCATTTGTTTGGGGGTGGTATAGTGTTGATGTTTTGTGTGTCACCCCATACTTTCTAAGGAGGGAAGAAAAATTCATATTTAAAAAGTGTGTCCCTTGGTCACTGATGATGGCCTTTGGTACTCCAAACCTGCAGAAAATTTGAGCCTTGAAAAAATCCACTACAACATGAGAATCGTCATTCCTGGTGGCCTTGGACTCCACCCATTTACTCACATAATCAACAGCAACAAGGATATACAATAAACCAAATGAACTAGGAAAAGGGCCCATAAAATCAATTCCCCAAACATTAAAAATCTCACAGAATAAAATGGGTTGTTGGGGAATCTCTTGTCTCCTTGAAATGTTTCCAGTTTTTTGGCAACGAGAGCATGACTTACAAAACACATGGGAATCATGGAATAAGCTAGGCCAATATAATCCAGATTATAAGACTTTTATAGTAGTACATTGGGGTCCAAAGTGTCCAACAAAAGAAAGTGTATGACAGAAATGCAAAACAGACTCAAACTCATGATCGGGAACACACCTCCTAATGACTTGGTCACTACACATGCGCCAGAGGTAAGGATCATCCCACACATAAAACCTAGACTCACTTTTTAATTTATGGACTTGATGCTTCTTCAAATTTACTGGGATTTTAGAGGCAATAATCTAATTAACTAAATCAGCATACCAAGGATGCGTACCTGAGACGGTATAGATATGATCATCGGGGAAAGTAACCCGAAGTGGTACCTAGTCCAAGGTGTCACCCTCTAGTGTGTGAGTAATCCTACTCTTGTGGTATGCCACCAAATTCTCTGAGCCCTTATTTTCCTTTATCTCGATATAAAACTCTTGAAGAAGGAGCATCCAACAGATAAGTCGTGGCTTTGCATCTGGCTTCTTTAGGAGGTACCTCAAATATGCATGGTCAGAAAAAACAACTACTTTAGATCCTAATAAATATGAATGAAATTTATCTAAATAAAATATAACATCAAGAAAATTTTTTGTTGTTGTGGTGTAGTTTGATTGGGTAGAATCCAATGTCCTCGATGCATACGAAATCACATGTGAACATCCCTCCACCCTTTGAGATAAGATAGCTTCAACTGTGAAGTTGGATGCATCACACATAAGCTCAAATGAAAGGTACCATAGTGGGGGCTGTATGATCGGTGGAGTGGTCATACACTTCTTTATCTCATCAAATGATACCTAAAATCTCTGATGAAGCGTTGATAAAATCCATCATGTCCAAGGAATGATCGAACATCACACACACATATAGGATATGGTAGGGATGAAATAATGTCTACCTTAGATTTATCAACTTCAATGCCATGTTGTGAGACTATATGACCTAAGACAATTCCCTTTTCGACCATGAAATGACATTTTTCAAAATTCAAGACCAGATTTTTCTCAATACAACGATGCAACACATCACCCAAACTATAGATACATTAATAAAATGAGGATTCATAAACTGTAAAATCATCCATAAATACCTCCATGCAGGTCTCAATGAAATCTGAGAAAATACTCACCATAAATCTCTGGAAGGTACCTGGGGCATTGCAAAGTACAAATGGAATCCTTCGGTAAGCAAAGGTACTGAATGGGCAGGTGAATGTCATCTTCTCCTAGCCCTATGCTACAATGGGAACCTGAAAATATCCAGATAAACCATCCAAGAAGCAATAATGTGTCCTACCTGCAAGTCTCTCAAACATCTGGTCAATGAATGGAAGTGGGAAATGGTCCTTACGAGTGGATTGATTTAGTTTATTATAATCAATACACACTCGCCAACAATTTTGTACTCTCACATGAACTAACTCATCATTTTTATTTTTTATAACAGTGAACCCAGTTTTCTTTGTTACAACCTGGATAGGGCTAACCCATTGTGAGTCAGAAATAGGGTAAATGATACCCGCCTCATGTAATTTTTCAACTTCTTTCTTAAAAACATCAAAAATTGTTGGATTAAGTCTCCTTTGTGGCTGCCTAATCAGTTTAGCCCCATCCTCCAAGAGAATCCTAGGCATGCAAATAGAGGGGATAATAGCTGATATGTCAGCCAATGTCCAACCAATTTCCCTAATGTTATCTCTCAAAAGATTCAAAAGTTTTTCTTCATGTTCAAAAGAGAGATTATTAGAAATGATAACAGGTAATCTATCACTACTCAGCAAGTATGCATATTTAAGATTTGGGGCCAATGGCTAGAGTTCCAATGTAGGGGGTGATGTATGGATGGAGAAATTGATGCAACAGACATATCTACACAATGAAAATCAGTATCAGAATAAAAATCATCAAAATTAGAAAATAATGAATCTAATCCATCAGCATACTCAACATCCATGTCATAATAAGAGTTTATATGATCAGAATTTGAATCCACATCAAAATAAAATCCAAGAGAGGGTTTTCCATCAAAAATAGGTGTGGAAGTACACTTAGACATCAAACTAGAACCAATACTCATAATCTCTATAATCATAGGACAATAAAAATCCATGGAGTTTTTACTTGGTGGTTCAAAATGGGAGATAACAAAAGCAGAATGGTCCTCATAGGGGTAATTCATTGAGTCCATAACATTAAAAATTACAACTTCATCTCCAAACTCCATGGAAAGTGTACCCTCATGAAAATTTATGATAGTTTTTGCAGTTTTGAGGAAGGTTATACCTAAGATAATGGGAGCACGAGAACTTACCTGATCATCCTCCATTTTGAGCACATAGAAGTCTGCTGGAAAGATCATGTCTCTTACCCAGACAAGTACATCCTCAAGGACTCCCACTAGATATGTCGTAGCTCTATTCACCAATTGCACCACTACTCTCATCGGCTTCAACTCACCAACCTGTAAAGAAAATAATACAGAGTGAGGCATCACATTTATTAAAGCTCCTAAGTCACAAAGAGCATTAGAGAAGTGCAAATTCCCTATGGTACATGGGATGGTGAATTTCCCGGGATCCTTTCACTTTGTTGGCATTGCTAGAGTTGGTGTAATGGGTGCTGAGACATTCCTTCCAATTTTTATCCTCTCATTTCCCTTGATCCCTCTTCGATTAGTGGAGAGTTATTTTAAGAATTTGGAATACCTTGGGATTTGTTTGATGGCTTCAAGAAGAGGGATGTTGATATCAACACACTTGAATGTGTCCAAAACCTCTTTTTTGCATCACCTATCCAGCCATCTTCTTGGTTTGAACAACCCTATTTGGAAAGGTAAGAGGTTTAGCAGGAACATCATCAATCTTTTTCTTACCTTTATATTTCTCCTTGGGTTGCTCATTAGTTGGTATGGAATGAGGCTTCTCTGGAGCTGAGGTGAACCCTGGTGGAATGGAAGGTCCAGATGTATCATTTTTTTGCTTTCCACTTCTCAATGTGATGGCACTTACATTCCTATTAGGAGTTGGAGTAGGTTGGGAAAAAAGATTTTCGAAGTTCTTACTTACCAGTTCATGGAGGGTAGTGGCAATCTGGATCATTTGTGTCTTCAACTCCCTCAACTCCGAACCTTGACTCCTTAGCTTATTTTTTTGATTAAGAACAATTTGTTTCAAAATATCATCAGTATTAGAATCTACCTTTGGTTGTGGATTCCCTTGTTATTGAATTGTTGATACTTGAGCTTCAAATCTCCTTTGGGGTTTTTTGAAACCCTATTGGTAAGGCAGAGGCTGCTGGAAGTTTTGTTGAGAAGGGGGCCTTTGTTGTTTTCTAGATCCATACCTCATGTCTGACTGATCCTTCCACCCTTGGTTGAATGTTGGTGCAAAGTATTCATACTTCTTTTGGGGATGTGGTTATTGTTGTTGTTGATATGGTCTCCCAGGGAATACTACTTCACAATATTCTATTTCTTGTAGTTAGGGGAAACAGTCAGTTGGGTGGCTTGTCTCAGTGAAAATTCCACAAGGCCTTGAAGGAGTGGGTTGGGATGTCTTTTGAGCCAAAGCAATCTGCCTCACCATAGTGTTCAATTCTTCCAACATGGTATCAATCAAATGAATTTCAAGAGAAGAAGGACTTTCCTGATGTACTCCCATGACATGTGGTGTACCTCTATCGCCAATTTGTTGGGAGTTTTGGGCCATCTTGTCAATCAATTCATGTGAAGCTACTGGTGTCTTTTCCACCAATTCCCCTCCTACTACGGCATCCACCATGATCCTCTCCATAGGTCTGAGTCCTTCATAGAAGTACTGAATGAGGAGTTGCTCACTGATTTGGTGATGTGGACATCTTGCACAAAACTTCTTGAATCGCTCCCAGTACTCATACATTGACTCCCCTTGTGATTGATTGATCCCTAAGATCTCCTTAAGAATGGAAGTGGTCCTCAATGTTGGAAAAAATCTCTACAATAAAAGATGTTTCAAATCGTTCCAACGTGTTACATATTCAGGTTGTAAATAGTACATCCAATCCTTTGCAGCTCCATCAAGTGAAAATGGGAATGCTCTTAATTTGATTTGATCTTCAGATACATTTCTAGGTTTTAGGGTTGAGAAAACTACATTAAATTCTTTCAAATTTTTATTGGGATCCTCACTAGAGAGGCTATGAAACTTTGGAAGTAAGTGAATTAACCCAGATTTTAGTTCAAATTCTGATTCGAGATTTAGGTATCCAATACAATTTGGTTGATAATTAATATCAGGTGTAGCCAATTCTCAAATGGTTCTATTTATCTCATTGTTATTATTTCCAGCCATTGGTTCTTTTTTTTATGTTTGAATTTGAATTCTTCCAATTTCAATGTTTCTAGAAGAGAGGAATTCACCAACTGGTTGAATATTGAAACTTCCCATAGACTGAGACTGTATGATTCGAGCTCGAAGGTGACGTTCAATCTCAGGGTCAAGATCTAAGAGATCCTCGGGATTAGTTCATGTCATAAATCAAAAAATGAAAATAGGAAAAGTGGACCATAAGAAAAATGATAAGTTTGAGTTGATGGTCCAAAAAGAAAAGAAGGGGATGAAAAAAATAAAAACTTGAGAAAGGGGAAAGATGAAAGAGAGAGGTGAAGAAAATAATAAAATGAAAAATAAAATAAATGCATCTAAATGGATGAATAAATTACTTGCCTCCTCGACAATGACTCCAATTTGAAAGGCGTTGTCATGGGCTCTTTCAAATGATATTCAGTTTTAGGTTACTTAGGTGCAGTAGAGTGGCTGACCAAGGTCGTCTCTCAAAGGAGGAAGTGAATTTAACAACTTATTAAAGGTATTTTAAAATAAAAATAAAATATAAGAAGAACAATACTTAAAATTATGGGGAGTTTGTTTATAAATTTTGAATTATGCTGGAAGAAAATTGCATTTTTTTAATTTTTTTAATGATGTTTGATTAATAAACACAACAAAAAGATGTTTTTTTAGAAATCTATTTTAAAATGAATAATCGATATAACTCTACCTATTCATTTACTTATTAATCATTATCATTTAAATTAACATCCAATTAATTATGATCCCCTAATATTTTAACCCTCTAACCCTATGGGAGTTAACTTAACCACAAATATGAAATGAATTAAACCCTAGGATAGTTTCAGAACATGAAATCGTAGCACCCTGCTTTGATTAATGTTCTAAGTCTAGATTATGGTAAGTGGTTAATTAGGGGAAAACTCCACTCTGTAAATGATTATTAATTGAGTTTAGGGATGATATTTTAACTCTACAAATTTATCCCGTGTGACTTGGTTTCACAGATTAAGTTTGCGCTCTCATAATTTACACAAAATCTCAGCCTCGCGTGTTTTTGTGTAAATTGTTCAATTGCTTACTTAATTTTATTTAAATTAAAACTAAATTAATAGAACATATTATTAGAATTACATTATCTCATTGATTCAAAATAAATGAATGAAGGAGGTGAGAATTAGATTGATTACATAAAAAAACTACTCTTCCATGAGCAGTGTAGTCATCGTAGAAATGTTTTTCATTTGCATTGGTTTAGAAAGGGTATAACCCAATATAGTTTCCACTCTTGATTTCCAAACCAAATAGGAATATTAAGAGAATAAGAAATTTGAAAATAACATAATAAATGGAAGACAAACTAAGAGTTTATTGAAAGAAGAAAAGCATTACAACATGAAGAAGAAGAAGGAGAAGAGGAAGGCTTGATGAGGGGATACTTGCTTCAAGAGCTACCCCTATTAAAATGGTTGGATAATTGGAGTGAAACCTATTCTCTTATGCCTTCAACTTTACAATTCACATACCAACCCTTAAAAATGATAAAAACTCCAATTTATAGAGGGGAGTGGAGGAGAGGTTACAAGTGGTTTCAAGTGTGAATGTGGAAATTCGGCCAAATATTTTAATCTAAGTTTCACTGCCCATTTGACCACAGAACCTAGTGAATCAGATCTTCTTACAGAAGGATCATATGTGAGGATATAGGTTTTGTATCTCCTCTAAAAATTTGGGATCAATCAAAGCACATATGAAGGAGTTATGGCCCAAATATAGAAGCTTATCCATTACATCATGTCCATCCCACCTTTGACTTTATGGCCCATTTACTCCATCCAATTGCATTTTTTAGATCTAGTGTCCTGAATAAAAGTTTAATCCCATGAAGTAAGAAATGCAGTTAAAAAATATTAAGTTCAAATAATTCAAATAAAAATATTTATGATTTAAATACTACAATGATTTTGAAAGGTTAAAACTGTGGAATTTTCATCAAATATTCAAATGAATGATCTAATCCCAAATACTTTATAATTGAACATATTTAACACAATTTGAGGAAATTATATCATTTTTTATCAATAAAATATTCAATAAAAATTTGTTTTATCAGGTATCTTGGAATGTAGAGGAATATTGTGTGTTTTATTATGCATTTACACCTGTTATCAGGCAAAGGCTGAGAACCAATGACTTCATGGTATACTTTAATAACATTCTATTTTTTAGTGGAAGTGGGATGACGTGACTATGGAATTTGTCACAGGGTTTATGAGGACACCATGACGTAGTGATGTAATATGGGTTATTTTGGATCGACTAACCAAGGAAGAACATTTACTGTTCATCCTAGAGATGTTCTCTATTGACGATTTGGTAAAGCTCTATGTGTGAGAGATAATATATCTACATGGAGTGCCTCAAAGTATTGTCTCAAATACAGATTACCACTTTAAATCATTATTATATAGATGATTTTAAAATTCACTTGATATTAATGTGAATTTAATCACTATATATATTCTTTAGACAAATGGGAAGTCTGTGCATAACATTCGGATACTATAGATAATGTTTTGGGTGTGTGTCATGTATTTTGGAGTTTCTTGGGAAAACCATTTAGCCCTTGCAGAATTTTCCTAAAAGGTAACTATGGGACATCAATATAGACATAACCTTTTGAGGATTTATATGGTAGGATATTTTTATCACCTATTTTTTGGTTGGAGTCTAGGTATTTAGTAGTTATCAGGACGAGTCTTTCCTGGGTTACATAAGAGCATATCCCGTTGATTAGAATGTGATAGATAACTACTCGGGGTAGGAAGAGTCCGTATACAAACTAATTATCATATCCCATATATTTGAAGGTGTGTGATCAGGTGTTCTTAAGAGTGTTATCTTGATTGGTACATCATCATAATCAAAGGTAGGGTAAATTGGAACCCATGTATGTTTAGAAATTTGAGATCATGGAGAGAATAATTATAATGATATAATTATGGGATCTTCATCAATGATTCAACTTTATGCATGATGAATTCCATTTTTCACTACTTTATTGATATTTTCCTAATATTTTTCTTGTTATCAATACAGATTATGTCAAGCTTGAGGCTAATGATCATTAGAGGAGGCTCCAGTTCTTATTATAGATCATAGTGAAAGGGCTCTATGTGGGAAAGCGGTTCCTCTAGTAAGGGTGAAGTGGAAACATGACTATATTTAGGAGGATGTGTAGGAGTAACAGTCCAATATATGGGGAAAATAGTTATATTTTTTTATCAAAGTGAACTATTGATTTTAGAAAACACAACTCAAGGATAAGGAGCTATATGGTCTGGAGGTTGTAATATCTTAGATCTGTCTAGGTATGAACTTGTTTTAATTTTTTCCTAAAACCCAAACCTAATTAGAATTTAGGATTAAAAATTAATTTTAATTTTAATTTTAATTTTAAAATTTTTAGGGCTTTTATGTGTGGGTCTATATTTAATAAAGGTGATTTATATATAACCCTGAATCAGATAAGTGTATTAGGACCCGGTGGAGGTGTTAGGAAAATTGGAATAGGTTAGTAATTTAGTCTTGGGAATAAATATGAGTTAAGTAATGGTTTCTTTTATTTTTTAGTAGTTGGTGATTTAGGATAGGCCTTGTAGGTGATGAAACTGAATGAGAGGATTTTGGAATGATTTTGGTATTTAAAGTTTACTGAAAATTTTCAATTTTTTTACAAATTCTAAGATATTATATTTGTTGGGGGGTATATATATTATGTAAGGGATAAAAATATTATTCATGGGTAAACATATGTTACATATTGAAACTATATATTATTCTTTTTTTTCAAAGGGATAAAACTTACATATAAAATAAAATGTTATGTATGGTTTTTTAGCTATGTAAATACCTTATGTGGGACATAATATATTAAACATCATTTTTTCACAAGGGAAAAACCTTATGTAAAGAAATAATATATTATTTATGAAAATAATATATTATATATAGAGTAAGGATGTTATTTATGTCCCTTTAATTAGAGATAACCCTTAAGTATTATAAAAATATTAATTATGTATGGGATGGGGATGTTATATAGTATATTTTTGTCTATGTAAAATATATTATGTGAGAAATAATATATTATACATTGAATAAAAATGTTACAAATAGGTTTTGGAAAATATGAAAATATTACTCATAGTTTATTTATATGATGTATGGAGTCTTCCTTAAGAAGTATATTATATATTATAGTTTCCTAATAAAAAAATATTACATATTAATTAATATATTACACATAGAAAAAAATATGTTATGCATGAATTTTTTCAAAGAGAAAACCTTATGAATGACCAATATATATTACATATAATGGGGAATATAAGAATTTTTTAAAACACTTATGATGGATATGATATTAAATATACTATATATGAGATCCCCTAGGGTGATACGTAATATAATTTTTAGGGATTCTAGTGTTTGTTAATTTTAAAACAAGATGAATTTTTCAAAAATTTATAAAATATTAATAAAATGATAAACAGTTCTATGAAGAGGAGGTATGGTATTTTCACAACTTATGAAAAGAGAACTCATCCAGATAGTGATATCTTTCCCTTATTCTACCTAGAGTGAGATCCCTATTAATTCTTAACTGATTCAAGAACTGTTTATTCTAGGTGATAGATAAAGTTAAATATTTCACTTTTTATCAATAATCACTTAGTTTCTCATTTTTTTCATATTTTTATGTCGATTATAAACTTTTATGCCTTATTTCATAGTTTTTTTAGAATGTTTGATTTCTACCTTTTGATATCGGATTAGAAGCTAATATCTGACAAGTGGTTTCCTCCAAGATTAAGGTATGTGGTCCTTAATTTTTCCTTAAAGTCTCACTAATATTTCTATGTAAATTTGATATGTTTTATCACAAACCTAATGTGAACTTGAACAAATAATTATGAAATTTTTTTAAATGTTTATTCCTCATGAGTAACCCCTTCTTCTATTTGTGAGTATCTTGTTTATATATAGTAGTCTATTCCTTTGGACACTAAGTAAAGTCATCCTTATTTGAAAAAAATATGAATTTTAAAGGTAACCTTATGGGTACTTAAATTATAGTGTGATTCTTCTAAAAATTAAACTCAGGTGTTAAGTTTGGGAAATTTATTTTTCATGTTATATAAATAAATTGTGAGAAGTACATGATTTGGTAAATATTGAATAATAAATTTAAAGGTTCTAAGGTAGGGAAGGGTTCCCCTTGGGTGATATTATAATGGTTACAGGGTATAATGTGGTTCCCCTTAGGAGATATTTTAATGTTTTTGGGGAAGGATGTGGCTCCCTTAGGTGATATTTTAATGGTTCTAGGGTGGGATTTGGTTCCACCTGGGTGATATTCTAATGGATCTTGAGTGGGATGTGGTTAATCTTGGGTGATGTTTTAATGGGTCTACAATAGAATGTGGACCCCTGGGTGATATTCTAATTCTTCTCGGGTGGTAAATGGTCCCCCCTTGGTGATAGTGTTAAGGTTTCAAGGAAATATACGGTTCCCCTAGGGTGATACTGTAAAGATTATAGGGTTAGACATTGTTCATCTTGGGTGGTTTTGTATCCATTTTAGAGACATTCAACACTTCCCAAAGTGGGTATGGTCGATCCTGGGTGCCACCTTAGAACTATAGGGTAACAAATGATTTATATATTACGAGTTTAGTTATTTATATTATGATATATCAGTATGCACTTATTTTAAAACTGGATATATTTATTGATATCATTGTTGGTGGTATACTAAGTTTTACTCACGCACTTCTTGGGCCACCATAGGTACTTGAGTAAAATTTGTGGTTTTAGGAATGGATAATGGAAAAGGCCCTATGATTAAAAATTTATTTGTTCTAATTGTTGCAGGGTATGAGATACGAGACTCATTTTGAACTCAAAGCTATTTTTATGGTTCTCCCAATTTTTTATATTTTGGTTATTTTTGGTTTTTATGTACACAATCCACCCATGGGGGATAATGATTGGGTCTGTATGACTTGTATGACTTGAAAAAAATCATTTTGGTATGGAATGATTTGTGAATTATTAAATGGAACCTTTACATGATGTCTATTATATTTAATCATTTGGATGTCTATTGATATCATTATTCTAATATTATTTCTAACATTTATATGAGGTTATGGCCCCCCTACAATATTACCATATAGGCTTGTTGATATTTGGTAGCATTTGGTGTGTGAGGAGGCATTTTTGAGGCTATATAGCTCTCTAATCTAGTTATTGTAGAGTAAACTGGGCTAGGGAATTACATTCATATTTAAGTGGATTGAATTTGAATTGGGTGGTTTCCTTTAGCGAGATTCCACCATAAGCCTTAAGGAAGGTGCTCCATAATATTCTCTATTTTTTATATGGGAGAAATATATTGATATGTGTATAAGGTTGTGTAGGTATTTTTATGATTATTTCAAATGTTTTGGGAATCTTGGGTAGAGTTTTTAAAGTGTTAATTACCTATAGAAGTTGGGTTAAAGGAATTCTAATCCTATTGGAACTAATGTAAGTTGAATATGGGAAACTTAATATGGGGCTAATTGAAGTTTCCAAGATTTGAAATTTTTTAAGTAGTGGATTATTTTAATATTTAGGTATGCATGATAATTAAAGTGACCTAATCTAAAATACATAAATAGAACATTGATTCCATGGTTTAATTATTACATCCAATAAATAGTTACATTAACCAAGGACCTAAAGGTTTAGTATCTTAGAGACTAGAAAAAAAACACTTATTTTACATATTGTAAACATTTATCCATAAATGATACCGCCTCTTAGATATTCCATGAGTTGTAGTCATATTCAAATCATAGGGAATGGAAAACATATGAAGGGGAGAGCTCAAAAACTCACTAAGGGATAACATATCAAAGGCCATAATGATTAGATCATAAAAATGTGGGAAATAATTAATAAGAAAACATATTTAATTTAAAATAACATAAATCAAAACGTGCTAATAATTAGCATGAAAGATAGGTATATTCTCTCAAACGATAAAAATTTTACCATGGATAGAGAAAATAAAATATGAAGCACATAACATGGGATATTTAATGTAGTAAATAAAGTGGTATAATCATAAACATATGATTTATTATCTATGTGAACCTTTCTACCATCAAACCTTTTCATAAATAAAATTATTATTAGATCTAAACACCATCACACTTGCCCTTTGTAAACCTTTCTACTCGCTGACCTATTTTCATAACAATTCAATATCATGAGATATAAGAATTTACCCAATTAATTATAGGTAGATATAGGTCCCACCCATATCATAATCCATACATTTGTGTTTCACTTGAAAAATAATCATCACATCATAAAATAACCCATATAAAGAAAATAGAGTTTCATGATATTATCAAATTCTATTTCATAAAATAGCTCAAAATGAAAACAAATGATACCAAAAAAATCACTAAAATTAATTAAAATATAAGATAACATAGAAGGTGAATCATGAAACAAAACTCCATTAGAGGTTAATATTTTAGAGACAAATAATAATTTGGAAAAAAAACTTTTTAAAAACGTGATTTTTTGAAACAATTTTAAATTGCTTATAAAAAAGATTAAAATAATTTCCAAAATATTTTTTATAAAGTTTATAAGATAATTTTAAAACAGTATTTGTGGAAATAAATAATATTGAAAGAATAATTTTCTTTTATAAGAAAATGTGTCTTAGAAGTTAAAATTTAATAGGTTGAAATTAGAAACTTTATATAAAAAATCACACTTCTATTGAAACCCACATCATATAAAGAGTTGATAAACCTTTATTTTAAAAGTGGTAAAGAGAAATATGATATAAATAATATATAAAACATAATATATTTTAAAAT
This sequence comes from Viscum album, assembly GCA_963277665.1. Taxonomy (NCBI): domain Eukaryota; kingdom Viridiplantae; phylum Streptophyta; class Magnoliopsida; order Santalales; family Viscaceae; genus Viscum; species Viscum album. Next base: position 1,039,655,814 of record OY728126.1, read on the forward strand.
AATAAGGAAAACTTTAACTGGAAGTAAAATTATGGACATGAAGAAAAAGGTTCATTAGGAAATATCGGAATTATTTTTTGTGATGTCACACTTTATAAATAAACTCACCATGGAAAAAGAAATGGATATCAAGCATAATTACCTAGAAATGAGTTATTTTAACATAATAACATCATAGTGTTGATTAGAGCCTAATTTTAATGATATGTTTTGATAAAAAGGATTATTACACAATGAATGGTAATTGAGTTATCAAACCCCAAACGATTTTAGTTATTTTTTGAATTAAAAGTAATTGGAAGATTAAAAATAATATGGATCTATATATTCCATGAATTAAATAATGTATTATTAAAAAATACATTATTGTGTATTATATAAAACATATAAATAATAAATGGGTGCATAACATTAAAACATGTCTCAATGAAGATAAATTGTGATGAAAACCCCTCATGGTTAAGAAATGTTTTAATAAAACCCACTAGAAAGTGAGATATATTGAATTTGAAGTTAAAATACCATGAATAAAGATAATATGCGGTATTTTATAACTAATTTCCCATATACACACCCTTAAAAATAAATTTGGTGTATAAAATAAAATACATCTAAAAGAATGGAATTTTGAGATGAAACTATTACCTTGTTCCAAATTCTTTCTGCATAGACACTTAATTTCCTAAATAATAGAATTTATCTTATTATATAACTTATTATGAACCTATTTTTTCTATAATTAATTTAATATGGACCATTTTTTATCATATGATATTTATTTATTATATTGTTTTTTCTTATGTTTGTGTGAAAATAGAATCGATGTCAACTTATTTTTAGAAATTTTAGTGATTGATGATGATATTTTAATAATAAGTCAAATACCTAATATAAAAATTTTATTACCCAAAAAAATTAAATTATTATTAACTTATAATATTATTATTATTTAATTTCCCATATTCACCAATGATATAGTTTTATAGCATTTACTTCAGTAGGTGGTTAAATTAATCCAAACATGAACACACTATATATCTATGGGTGAGTATAGTTAAGGTAGTGTTAAATATCATTATAAAAAAATAATTATGATATTATTTATATGTTTTTAAGTTGGTAAATCATATTTTTGTGGTTTTTATAAATAAAGGAAAACAAGTTGAAAAGTAAAAAAATGACTTCATGGAGGCGGTAGTTTGCACAACACATGGTTAATGTTATTTTATATTTATATGTTTATGAAAAGGAGTAATTAATTATTGTTAAATTAATGTAACAATTTTTTTTTACTAATTATACTGATTTAATTATTTTAATAAGGTATTAGTTGATTTTGGTTGGAGTATAGAAAAATAAATACCGAGAGAAAGTATTACTCACATCGGAAGCTTGAGTTTTATCTTGGAAAACTCGTTAGATATGAATTCATTAAGAATTATAATTTTGAAACAAAAAACTATGAATGTGAGAGAGGTTTCTAGTATTATAAAATTTGTATAGGTTAAAGTATAAATTCTTTGGGAATGTGATTCTTGGGGTGGTAGAAGTGTAGAACTTTTTTTAGTGAATAGAAGGGTATTTTTGGAAGTAACCCTTACATTTTCAATAATGTAAAGTTACTATTCAAGGTTAAATGGATAAAAATGGATAAAAGAGGAGGTTAAAGTGTGTGTGGTTCTAAAATCACATCAATCGCTCATTTGAACACTTGTTTTTAACATGGTTTTTTTAGTTGCTTCCCTAAAACGAACCACTGTATACTTTATGATAACATATATTAATTATTTTGAATTTTAATAAAAATATTATAACATGATGATTGTTCTTATATGTAACATATTATATGATAATGTTCTAAGTGTAGCTATCACAATGAAAATTCTTTGCAGTTCCCTGTTATGATGAATACCCATAAGTGCCATAACAATATTCTTAAATAAATGTTGTATAGCCTTATGAAATCATTTGAGGGACAAAAATGATACAGTCTATCAAGGATGGAGTCTTATAGTAATTTGAGTCACCTTCTAATGGTATACACCCTTGTTAATATCCATTTTAGAATATTATAAGAGCAATATCTTCCATTAAGAAATCCACATTTACTTGTTTCATAGGATGTTCCTATTTACGAACATGTGTATTGATCATTAGAATTTAATATTATTATTAATGAGTGTTATAAGTCACATAATTTTATGTATTTATGAAAACCATGATGAAATATTTTTTTGGTGAGGTATGATATATTATGTTAATCATGAGTAATATTTCATTAATTAATAATTCAATAAAGGATTTCTCCCTTATGTTCTTTAATGAAAGTTGATATCTTAGGCCCTTCGATGGAAATTATATAGCCTAAATAAATCCATGTCCATGGTTTACTATAGGAAATTTTTATTTCTATAAAGTAAAAGAAGGATACATATAGCACATAGGTATATGGCACAAACATGAAACCTGCTTGATTAGAGACATCGTGATAAAATTATTATATTACACAGTTAGTGCTTGTATGAGGTATTATATTTTTGTAACATGAAATTATTTCTCTATGGGTACTTTGGAGTGTTTATATATACTGACCTTGAAATTTAGGTTACTTCACCTAATACTATTGAGAAATTGTACTAAAGGGTCACACACTAATTGTATCCAGAATCTCAGTTAAACAATATATTGTTATTTATTATTTAAAAAGTTTAATAAATATTATTCCTATATGTGGTTTAATAATTATTCATGTTTTATTGATCATATATATTACGTCACAATTTATTCAAGAGAATATTATGTGAGAAGAATATTTAATAAATATTTATTTTCTATATAGTAAATATAATATTTATTTATTTATTATCTAATAATGCAGTGATATTTATTTTTTAAATAAATAATCATTATTCAATGTCCAATAAATATTATGGAAGAATAGAAGACTGATTTAAATGGTCTAGTGAGAAATAATATATCTTGAGTACTATTTTAATAAATAAAATTTAATTTAATTGATAAGTTTAGTATATTTCAATAAATAATAATAATATTATTATTATTATTATTATTATAGACATGGGGTTCTGAAGGGATTGCGAAAATAATAAAGGATGTGTATGTAATTATTATTTTTTAACCCCAAAATTATATAAACCTAATTATATTATTTTCTTAAGAGAGTCAATTCATTTCTGTTGTGCACAAAGACATTTAGAGAGAATCCTATCAAGACTTATATATCTCCCTCTCCTAGAATGCCCTTGAGAATGGGGAGTGATAATCCTCCACCTTCCACTCTCAAGTATAAAGAGAGACCAAATAGAACCCTTCCTTGAAGCGGTTTACAAGGAGATCAAAGGATAACAACACAAGCATTAGGATCTTCCATGCTATCACCCAAAGATTACTATGACGATATTTGGAGGTTCATGAAACATGTGTGGATCACCACTGGAGGGAATATATTCTTGATTCCTATAATTAAATGATTTTAGGATGTAGAGACATTGTTATATACATAAACAAAGAAATAATTTCATTCAAGATAATTCTGTAACCGTTTAAATTAATTATTAATAATATGTAATGATCCTAAACTTTGGTTCCTAAATTTATCCATTATCTATATTCTTTTATTGAATTCTATTGATCAAGATGTTTATCATCATGTAAAATTCAAATTAATCTTCGATCACAAAAAAAAGTTTGTAATGTCTCATCTGATGCTTATACTATGCTTGGATCCTTTATGTGGTATCAGAGAAATTTCATAATTATTTATAATTATTTAAATATCATTGATTAATTTTAACATCTTTCATTAATTTTCAATTCTAGATTAGTCTTTTTTTAATCAAAATTGAGAGATCTTATTTCTTCTTTTTCATTTCTTGAAAATATAATCAAATTGATTAATTTTATGAATGAAATAAATCCAAAAATATCATCTAGAGGATCTGAGTAGTCTATCCAGATAAAAAATAGTACATTTCGTGTAACATGGATATACATTCAATGTACTAGTGTTTAATCCACCATAAATTAATTCAAAATTAATTCAAGGTGTGTGAATTTATTACATGTGGTAAATTTAATTATACACCATGTGTTGATCAGGCCATCCTAGAATATGATCAGCTGGGGTACACACTGTGTATCTTCCTAAAATGACATGTAGTACCTTAGTCACAGATGAGTCGTGTATCCTCTTCTTATATGACCTACATGATAGGAGACCGTGTAACTCAAAGACCACATGCCGTGTATCCCATGTACACACCATGTACTCTAATATTTAATATGGTAGTGTAACAAATTGATTCCCTAGGTTCATGACAAGGATAAATGGTGAGAATAATACATGCCATGTAGATTTAATGTACACGTCATGTACTTTTACCAAATTGTGGAAAATTAAAAATTTATTTATTATAATATGAAAACCTTATTAACATGTGTTCTATGCAAGTTGATAGTACATTCCATCTGATGAGTTATATATATATATATATATATTTCTAATTAATTTATGTATAATTTTTAGATCTACGTATCAAGTATAAGTTATATTATAGTTATTACTCTACATGAATTGAAGCATAACGCGCTATGTAAATACCATGAGTTTCATGTGTTCATTAATTTGATAGTATATTCTATGAAATTACATGATTATTTGTGTATGAAACATGTCATAAGAGTAAATAGTATACAAGTATAATACATGTTGGGTATTTTGGACGGGTACTCACTGTGTTGCCTCTAAGGAACATTTTTTTGTACGTGGTTAATTTTAAATAAATTTATTTAATTTGTTTCAAATTATGTTGTATGAGAATATAAAGAAAATTTGGATGATAATTAAGATAAAATAATTGATTAATTAAAGAATATAGTTAATTTATTCAAGAATGATTTTTCTTAAATAATAACTATTATAATTGAATGATAATTTTATTAAATGTATAATTTGTTGTACGCATTTGGATGATCATGAGCCTAGACTAGATTATTTTATGTTATTGGTTTCATTTAATTTAATATTAAATTAAATTGTTGTCTTGTGTTTCATCTCTCATCTTATTATGTAAGGGCATGCATTCCCATGGTTTCTTTTAGGTAAACCCCCAACCAATCCTTTTTCCCCTCACCTACATGTGAGTAAAATTATATATAATAGATGGAACTCCCAAGATAGTGGAGGTGGTTTGGATATGAGGTGAAACCAATCCAAGATAGATATGTAGGTGGATTGGTGGAAAGCAATAACATGAACCATGAATGGATTAAGGTGTTTTTCCCTTAGGTCGAGAGTTATTTTTTCATATTCTAGATAAACTAACCATTAATAAAAGCTAATGATCCTACCACTTTATTATTTTATTTCTATCAAGTTACATGTTTATTTCATTATGGATTTCATGTCATGATCACATGATTTAATGAATTAACAATCATATAAGATAGAACTAAAATAAATTTACTTATGCATAAATATTATCTAAGACATCGTTAATCAATTAAGTAAATCCACTTTATATAAATAAGCATGTAATAAATATAATAATTAGAAATTTATGCATAAATGATAAAATCCATCAAATATTTATATTAATTCGGTATAACCTTCCACTAATTTAGTTAAAATTGAGGTATAGTTAAAATTTCTTGACCATCCAAAGTTGGTGTGCTTTCAATTATCATGGAATTATAACTTGAATTTTTAGGTTGACTTAAATTTGTTCACATCAAGGGTTGACTGCCAAAGTAGGAATTGGTTTAACTAAGAGGAAAAGGTTGAAGAAATCACATTTAAGGATTTCTGTATTGGGGAGTCCACTCGATAAATAAATTAACTATGAGTTAATGCAATTGGAATTTGTAATGTATACCTAAAACCCTTCAAATTTCTTGATCGAAAAAAGTTAGGGTGGTGAGAAGAGGAATTTAGATCCTAAACACTAGAATATCCAAGAAATAAGATATTCTGAATCCAATAGTGATGGATATCAGGTCTTGATAAAATAGTGGGTGATTAATATATATAATATTAATTTATTTGTATAAATATTATCAAATAAAGTACTAAAACTATGCTCATATTATTTTTATAAATAATAATAAAATTACTTCAAACATATAAATGTGATCCATAATTGATAAGTATAACCACCACATCAAAAAAATCCATGATTGGAAAGGACACTTATGTGTTACCCTATTCCATGAAAAGAAATTGTATGTGCTAGAAGAACTTATTCTCGATTCACATGGTAATGAGGATAGTGAGGAATAGTTATCTCTCTATGACAAACATTTGAACAATTCTATAAATGTTTAGTGTTTCATGCTATCATCCATGACCAATGAACTTATGAAGCAACAAGAGGATATGGATGTGAATAGCATGATATCTCACCTTTAGGATCTCTATCAAGAGAAGGAGAGGCAATAGAGATATTAGATCTCTAATACTCTGTTTACAACTAATATTATAGATTCAATGCTATTATGGTCATATTTAGTCAATATTATTATCTAAATTTAATGATTAAACATATTAGGGATTAAAGTCCAAGATAATTTGTACATAGATCTCATACTTTCCTCACTACCCAATTCCTTCTCCAGTTTTACTATTAATTATAATATGAGTAATAATGATAAGATTCTTTCAAAAGTTATTACTCTGATTCTCCAAGTGGATATGGGCATGGGGTGTGATAAAATTTTTGTCCTTATAGAAAATAAGAAAAGTAAGAACATGGTGAAGGAGACCTATAATCATAACAAGCCTAAATCTCCTGAAAATATTCTTTCCAAGAAGAGGAAGATACAGATGTAGGGCAAGGAAAAGGAGAGAGTATGTTTTTTATGTGAAAATTAAGGCCAATGGAAGAGTAAGCATGCCCATAATAAATGGGAAGCTAAAGGTGTGTTATTTATTTGGTACGATCCTTCAATATCTATACATTTTTTATTAGATACTTCTTGTGGTACTCACATCTATATCCAAAAATAGGAACTATGTATATTTTAAAAGATTAATAAAGGAGATATGGATTTGTAAGTTTCCAATGGAATGAGGTTGGCTTCTCTAGACATTAGTGACTACCATCTTTTAATTTCCAATAGGAATGATATTGGTTTTAATATATTGTTATTATGCACTAGCTATTACCAAGAACATGATTTCTATATCATTCCTAGATGTATATGGTTTTATTTTGATTTTTGGAAATTAAATTTGATTCTTTTATAAATACAATATATGTTATGTCATGGAACATTTAAATAATGGTATTTATGTTTTAAATTTATAAAACAAAGTATTAATAATATATAACAAATCATTTTCACATTAATCATATAACACCCAACTGTGGAATCACTGTCTTGGTCAAATAAACAGGAAACTCTTGATAATACTCTATCAAGATGGTTATTTAGACTATTTTGAGCTAAAACCACTTAAAATATATCATGATTGTTTAAAAGGGAAAATGAAAAAAACTATAATTTGGTGGATATAGTGAAAGGGAAACATAAATTTTAGGTTTGGTATATAATGATATGTGTGGACCAATTCTAGTAGAATCTAGAGGTGGGTATTCTTACTTTATAATATTTACTCATGACTTGAGTAGATATGGATATGTCTACATGATGATTTAAAAGTATGATTCCTTTTAAAAATTCTAATAATTCAAGAATGAAGTAGAAAAAAACTTGTAAATAACATAAAAAATATTTAATTAGATGGAGATGGTGGATATCATAACCAAGAATTAGTCAAATTTCTATGGGAGTTTTGGATTATTTCTTAACTCACTCCACTTTACACACCACAATGGTATAGTTTTTAGGAAAGTAGTAACTGTACATTATTAGATGTGGTAAGGTTAATGATTAGTTATATAGATCTTGCATTATCCTTTTGGGGGAATTCATTAAAAATTGTGGCATACACACTAAATCAAGTACCAACTAAAGAGAAAATAGAATTTCCTTCGAGTTATGGAGTATAAAGAAAGTTATTTTGTAACATACATGTGTATGGGATCGTGTGATGTTTGTTAAGGATTTATTAGGAAACAAACTAGAACCACAGGTCACAAAGTGTATCCGAAGAAAAAAAATGGATACTACCTATACAAAATCTATTAAAAAAGTGATTATCACGAGAAAAGATGTATTTCTTAAGAGGTATAACATACTCAAAATGGATAATGGGATAAATATTGAATTTTATGAAGTTAATTATCAATATAAACAAGAGTTGGTAGAGGAACAGATTCTATAGGTCCCTATAGAAGAATAAGTTCCTAAAATAAAAGTATTTAGTTGGAGAACTAGAGAGGTAAGAGAACTAGAGAGATATGGTTTTCTAGTCACCGAAGATGGTGAATCATTATTGGTTGATAATAATGAAACTCTATCCTAAAAAGAGGAATTAGATAGCTTAAAAGATTGAATATGGAAAGAACCGATGAATTATGAAATTGATTCCATGTATCAAAACCAATTTTGGGTTTTGGTTGATGCCCCAGTTAATGTTAATCCCATAGGGTTAGAATAGGTATTCAAGAGAATACTGGACATGGAAGGTTTGGTAAATATCTATATAGTAAGGAAATTGGCTAAAGGGTTTAAACAACATCAAGGAATTAAATACAATGAAACCTTTACACCAGTTTTCATGTTTAAATACATAAAAATTATAATTGTTATAGAATCTTACCATGACTATGAAATTTGGAAGATGGATGTCAAAATATCTTTCCTTAATGGGAACCATCAGGTATATTTCTACGTGAAAAAACTAGAAGGGTTTGTGACTCTAGGTGATGTCAAAAGTATTTTTAATTTTCATAGATCAATTTATGGATTGAAGAAAGAATCCAGGTCATGGAACATTCAATTCGATGAAGCTATAGAAGAATTTGGTTTCTTTAAGAATGAATGTGATCCATGTGTTTACAAGAGGTTTAGTGGAAATGCAGTCATTATCCTAGTATTATATGTTGATGAAATATTAGTTATTGGAAATGACATACCAGTCTTACAGTCTGTTAAGCATAGGTTAAACAATTGTTTCTCTATAAAGGACTTAGGTGAAGCAGTCTATATTTTTGGTATCAATATCATTTTTGATAGATCCAATGGGATTATTGGACTAATTTAAAGTACATACATTGACCATATATTAAATAGATTTAGTATGGAGCAATCCAAGAGGGGAATGGTTCTAGTTTCATATAGTATATATCTTAAGAAAACTATGTCCTCAGAAACAATAGGAGAGAGAGAATGAGTATGATCCCATATGCTTCAGTGATATGATCAATCATGTATGTCATGTTATGTACTATACTTGATGTTTTTTGTGCATTGATCATGGTAGGAAGATATCAAGATGATCTAAAAAATATCATTGGTATACTATTAAGGCTATCCTTAAGTACATGTAAAGAACTAAGGATATGTTCCTAGTGTATGGAGGAGATGAGGTGTTATTCATCAGGGGTTACACTGATTTTAGTTTCCAAATAGATCGGAATGATCTGAATTTGTAGTCAGGATATGTTTTCTATCTCATTGGGGGATTTGTGAGCTGGAAGAGTTCAAACCATCTAGTTATCATCGATTTTACAATGGATTCTGAGTATATAGTGTCTTTTAATGAATCTAAGGAATCCATTTGGATATGAAACTTTGTCCATGATCTTTATTTGGTACCTAGTTTTAAATACCCTATCATAGTGTATTGTGAAAATACTACACCGGTGTCTCTTGAAAAAGATCCAAGGTCACACCAATGGATAAAGCATGTACTCTATAAGTATCACCCATTGAGATATTTTTCTCATAGGGGTGAAGTTATAATAATAAAAGTTTTTATAGAAGAAAAAATGGAAGAACCATTGACTAAAGGCTTCTCTCTGTAGAATCATGAGTATCATGTGTGATCTAGAGGACTGATGGTTGTTAGCAGTTGGATCTTGTGAAAGTGGGATTCTGTTAGAGTTGGTTCCCTAGAGCCAAATTATTTATACTTTATGATAACCTGTTTTCATTATTTTTAATGTTAATAAACTTATTACCACATCATTATTGTTCTTTTACATAATATATTATGTGGTAATATCCTAAGAGTAGTTGTCTCGCTAAAAGGTCATAGTAGTTCCCTAATATGATGAGAACCCAGAAGTTCCATGATAGTATTCTTAAATATATGTTCCATATCCATATGAAATCATTTTAGGGGCCCAAATGACATAGGCTATCATGGGTGTAGGATCATAGAAATTTGAGACAACTTCTCATGGTGTAAACCCTTTGTAATATTTAGTGTAGGATATTATAAGAACAAGTCCCATCAATAGAAAATCAACATTTATATGTGTAATTGGATGTTCTTATCTGTGGATGTTTTTATTGATCCTTATACTTTAATATTATTATTAATTAGTGTTATAATTTTCATACTTCAATGCGTTTATGAAAACCACGATGAGATATGTTCACAGTGAGTTAAGATATGTTGGGTGCATCAAGAGTAATGTTTCATTAATAAATAATGTGAGAAATGATTTATCCATTATATTATTTAATAGAAGATAATATTTCAATCCATTTGATGTAAATGATATATCCAAAATAAATCCATGATTGTGGTCTTCTATAGGAAAGTCTGATTTATGAAATGTCAAAGAAAGATACATCGAGCACATAGGTTGATGGCACAAGCATGAAACCTGTTTGATTATAGATGTCATGATAAAGGGGTTATATTACATAGTAAGAATCCATATGAGGTATTATGTCATTGTGACACTAACTTATTTCTTTATAGGATCCTATGAATGTTTTCATATGCCAACCTTGGACTTTAGGCTGTTTCACCTAATGCCGCTGAGAAAGAGGCCTAGAAGGTCACACACTAAGTATATCCAAAATATCAGTTAAATTATTTTTTTCTTGGATGCATATATTCAGTCACCAGTTTTTCAAGAGAATATTATGTGAGTATAATATTTAATAAATATTTATTTTCTATTCAGTGAATATAATATTTATTTATTTATTAGCAAATAATGTAGTGATGTTTATTTATTAAATAAATAGTTATTATTAAGGGCCTAATATATATTTTGGAGTAATGGAGGACCAAGTCAAATATTCGAGTGAGAAATAATATATGTTGATTATTATTGGAATAAATACTATTTAATTTAATTCCTAAGTTTAGCACATGTGAATAAATAATAATAATAATTTTAATATTATAGACATGGGGTTCTGTAGGAATTAGAGAAATAATAAAGGGAAAATGTGATATTTTTATTTTATAACCCTAACATTATTTAAACTCATTTATATTATTTTCTTAAGAGAGTCAATTCATTTATACCATGAACAATAACATTTATAGATAAAAGATTTAGAGAGATAACTATTCTCAAACACTCTCAAGAATGTAGAGAGATCTTCCTCCACCTTCTACTCTTAAGTATAGAGAGATATCAAAGATAACCCTTCTTTGAATTGGATCTTCGGTTGATCAAAGGTGAACGATATAAGCATTAGGATATGCCATTCTAGAACCTAGAGATTCCTACGGTGATGTATGGATCACCACTGGAGAGAATCAATTCTTGATTCCTATAATCAAAAAATGGTATGAAATAAAGATATTGTCAGATCCATCAATTAAGAAATTATTTCTTTCAAGGTAATTCTTTAATTGTTTAAATTAATTATAAATAATCTATGACAATCCTACACTTTGGTTCCAATGTTTATCCATTCTCTATATTATTTGATTCAATTCTATTGATCATGGTGTTTATTGTTGTATAAACCTCAGATTAATCATTTATCATGATAAAAAGAAAATTTGGGCATGTCCAATTCAATGATTTAGTTACATCTAGATCCTTTAATTTTTCCTATTCCCCTTAGTAAAGGTTTTTTTTACAATTTTCATTTTTTACTGGGGTAACTATTTTTTAAACTTAGTAATTAATTTTAATTACCAAAATTAAAATTGACCTTATTACCTAATTTTAAACTTATGATTTCAAATTTGAAAATAATTTTATCGTGTCAAATTTCTGAATTTTTTAAATTTTAATTTTAAAATAAATACACTTAATCGCATAATAACAGTTTTTTTAAAAAATATTTTTTTCAGATTTAAATTTATATATAAGATATAATTATCATTGTTTATAATTATAATGAAATAAATTGATTTTTTATAAATAAAATAATTTTTTGATGCTTTTTAGGCAATCTGTAACTGAATCTCACCTTGAAAATAATTGATTCAAAGAATAGATTAAAAAAAATTAAACTAATATTTTAATTTAGTTTAAAAAAATATTAGACAAACAATTTATATTCTCAAAAAATATATTAAAATGGATAAATTTATTCATTAAATACATTATTTATTACTTAAAATGTTTTATAAACTTCTAGAATATTCTTATATAATGATAAAATCATAAAAATAATAATTTTAACAAAAAAATTAATTTTTCGATTAAAAATTAATCTATTCTTGAAAAAACAAAAAAAAATTAATACTAAGTAAATTTTGATGCGATGGATTAAAAAATGAATTTTATTTTATCCAATTTATATTCTAAAATGGATAAGTTTTGTTTTAAAATGAAATATATAATATAAAGAAAAATAATTTTATTGAAAATAACCTTTTTCGATATTAATTCATATTTATTATTTATCCTCTAAACATAATAAAATTTAATGTTTTACTATCATAGTGTTTATTATAAATTTTTTGAGAGAGTTATTATAATATTTCTTGGTTTTTTTAAATTGGTTCTAATGTATAACATGAGTTATCAAATATAACATCAGTTTTATATGGTCTAGAATTTGGGTTCATTATATTATATCCCTTAAAAGAATACCATCCTCAAAATTTTATTGCACAATGGGAAAAATGAGGGTAATTTTTCCTCATTACATCCTCAGGTTCCTATGTAACTTTCTCAAAAAAATCTGCAATAGAACCTTGAATGGGCGGTCTTGTTTTGAAGAACCTTATATCTTCAATAAAAGATCTCCATGGGTTGTTCTTTATAGGAGAGGTAAGGTTCTATTTATAAGTCATATGAGTTTAGTAAATTTGATGGATCTAGTATATACTTCCTAAAAATGATTCATGGAAGATATCATTCACTTGGGAGAGGTGTTGAAGGAGAATTAAGCAATAAGCTATGACCCTGACAAGATGACGGATCTCAAAGGGACCGATGTATCTTGGCCTCAACTTCCATCTCTTCCCAAATCTCACAACCCATTTCCATATAGATATTTATATAAATTCTTCATCACCAACTTCAAATTCTAGATATCTTTGTTTAATGTTATCATAGCTCTTTTGTTTACTTTATGATATTTTCATATATCGTTGAATATTTTGGACCTTCTCCATCATTCCTCAAAAAATCGCATGCCATGTTATCTTTATTTACCTAACTTAACCACAACATGTTGTAATCCTATATCTATTCCCATACATAACCTCATATGGTACCATATGAATGATAGAATGGAAACAATTCTTATATAAGAACCCTATCAATGTAAGGTGTTGATACTAACATTCTTGAAAATACATTGGATAGGATATTGACATATCCTCTAGAGATTTAATGGTTCTCTTAGATCAACCATCTATTTTAGGGTATAAGAGGTGATAAAATTCATCTAATTCCCCAAAACATGCTAAATACTTTTCCAGAATCATGATGTATTCTTAAGATCGTGATTAGATTTAGTATAAAGGAGTACTTCATGAATCCCAATGACTTCTATAATGTATATATTGGAAAGATGATCCAATGAAAAATATTCTCTGATATAAATAAAATGCGCTGACTTTTTAAGATGATCGACAATAACCCATATGGAATTATGACCTTTATACATTTTAGAGAGTCCTATGATAATGTCCATGGTGATGTTTTAACATTTCCATATTGGTATGGGTAATATTTTAAACATAACCTTATTATTTTATCATTCATCCTTAACTTGTTGTAATACTAAGAATTTGATATATATACTCCAAAATTTACCTCTTTATGTTATCCCACTAGATTTTTTTCTTCAGATATCTATATATTTTTGTGCTTCCAAGACAGATACAGAAGGATGTGCTATATACATCATCTAAAATTTCCTTCTTGAATTATTGTTTTGATATGACAGATATCTAGGTTCCTAACCTTATTACTCAATAATTATCAAATTTTAACTCTAGAATACTCACTACATTTTTCTGTAGCTCTACATCATCTCTCTAAGCTTCTTTGATCTTTACTTGAGCGGAAAATTGATTATTTAGTTGGGATAGATTTGATTTATCTCCTCCCATTATGACTTCAAGATTCATCCTCTAAAAATCCATGAGTACTGGTTCTTTTTTACCATCATCATAGATAGATTATATGGGTATTTCCTAAACAGAGCGTCAATTATTTCATTTTCCTTCCCTGGGTGGTAATGTATTGAGTAGTCATAATCCTTTATAAATTAGAACATTATATTTTAGTTCATATTCAATTAATTCTATGTGAATATATATATTTCAAGCTATTATGATCAGTATATACATCAAAACTTTCTCTTTAGAGATAATGTCACCAAATATTTAATGGAAATTCCACTACTTCTAGCTCTAAATCATGAATTGGGTAATTTTTCCCATGTGTCTTTAACTAGCATGATCTATAAGATATTACCTTATCATTATTCATAAGGAATCAACCAAAACCATTTTTTTGAAGTATCAATGTATATTATAAACCCTTCTCTACATCAGGGTAATGTTAGTATAGAAGTAGTGATTGATATCTTATTCTTCTCCTTAAAACATTATGTACATTCCTCTTTCCAAAGGAACTCTACTTCCTTACATTTCAACAGGTTAGTGGATTTTATATCCTTGATAAATTTCTTAGAAAGAATCGATATTGTCCAAATAACTTGGTAAAACTATAAATTTTAGTCGTAGTGGTTGATTTGGGACATTTCTCATTTACCTCAGTCGTTAATGGATTTATAGAGATATACCCTCACTTGTGATGATATGACCCAAAAATGACACTTTTTGGAGATATAATTTACATTTTTTGAGTTTTGGAATACAATCACTCCTTCCTCAAGGTCTTCAACATATTCCTTAAGTGATCTTTATTCTCGTCCTTCCTTTTGTAATATATACGGATATCATCTATAATGAATATCAAAAATTGGTCTAGTTAATATATAAATAATTTATTTATAATATCCGTGAAGATAATGGGGGAATTTATAAGTCCAAATGGAATCACTATAAACTTATAGTGTTCATATCTTGTCCGGAATTCTATCTTTGAAATATCCTCTCATTTTACCCTAAGTTGATGATATCTGGACTAGAGTTCAATATTTGAGAAGAATCAATCTCCTATAATTTGATCGAACATGTCATTAATATGGGGAATATGATACTTGTTTTTTATTGTGATTTTGTAGAGCTCGTGAAAATCTATGTAAATATGAATTGATTCATCCTTATTATTTACAAAGTAAACTGGTGAAGCCCATGGATAGGCACTATTAATATAAAACCCCTTTCAAGATTCTTTTATAAATGATTCTTGAATTCCACTAATTAAAAAAACCATTCTATAGGGAGTATTTGAGATTGTAAATGATATAGGGATAATTTTGATTGATAATTCAACCTTGCATTCTAGGGGAAGACTAGAATATTCATCAAGAAATACATCATAATATTCCTATATAATAGGTACGTTCACAATATTTACTTCCTCCCTAATCATAAGAGTTAGGAAACCCATATTGTAGGGTATTAAGACCCATATTATATAATTTTATTCTAAAAAAGGTACATGGTAATCCTTACATTGATACTTGGTAACCATATGATTAGGGTTATGAAAGGAACTTTCCATTTCATAGAAATTGATATAATATTTATATAAGGAAATCCATCTCATACCCAGAATTATGTCAAATTAAACTATAGGAATATGAAATTGATTTTCTGGAATTATCTCCCCATAAATATCAATTGGAGTAGATTTTTACACATTAGTTTCATCTAGAATTACACTAGATGTTTTCATATATTACTCAATATTCAAAGTCTAAGGGGGTAAAACATATTCTTAAAAAACTTATAATATATGAAATAATGAAAAGAACCATATTCAAATAAGGAATTCATGGTTATAGATTAAAGAATGACTATACCTTTCACTACTTAATTATTATTGTCCATATCTACAGTATTGATTGCATATGACCTCCCTCACTCCCTTGGTTTAGGATATAACTACTACCTATTCCCTTTATTAACTCCAGGGTTAGGGAATTGATTAACATAATTCCTATAATCCTAGAATTTTTATCATTTAAGAGTGGGTAGAGAATCGGCTGGGGCATTCTTCCCCTCGGTAGTGTTATTCGACCTCTTTCTATTTATTTGGTAGTCTGAAGCTAGGTAACCTTATTTACCATACTTTACACACTTTCTAGAACCTCTAAGATAATTACCCATGTGTTTTATCTCACATCCTTTGCATATGGTTAGTTGAAATTTATTACCCCCTTGAGACTGTTCATTAGGGGTTTTATGATACTCTGCCTTACTTTTCCTTTCTCTAGAATTGCGTGGGTGTCCATCTTCCATTTGAACCTTAAGAAAACATCAAATAAATTCATCATAGATTTAAAATTCCATTACAACTAATTTATTTTGAATATTTTGTTTTAGGACACCAGGGAATCAATCATTCTTCTTTTTTAAGTCTGGAGATAGACTATGAGGTTCACCTTATGAGTCTCATGAAGTTTTCAATAAAGGATCCAACAGACTCATCTTTCTTTGGTTTCAATTCTTGAAATTATTATTCCATATTAGTGTGAATATTCTGAGTGAAATATTTAATGAATAATATTACCTTGAAATCCTCCCACAATATAGAATAAATTCCGCAATTTTTGTTGTAATCCTAATGAGACTCCTCCATTGTTCAACTTAACTTTCCATATGATAAAAAATGAGAAATATCTTCTCATGATCTATGCATTTAAGGAAAAAAATATAATTTCCATCATGTTTATCAATTTCTCGGCAATCAATGGGTAGGAAGGTCATTTAAAGGATGGTGGGTATTGACACATAAAATATTAAATATAAAGTTTATCCCTTATTGGTGGGTTTGGGAGATCCATATTATTCATGTTATTATTAATAACATGAGAGAGTTGAGTGATCATTTCCATGATATTTTGAACTCCAATTCCCATATCATTTAAGAAGTTACCAAATTTCCTATTGTATCCATCATTATCTCGGTTCTATCTAGTTCTCTCCATATCCTTGATATAAGAAAGTTCATTCTAAGGCTACTTAAATTATTAAACATATAAAGTGGGAAACTATGATCATATAAGAAATAACTTTAAAAAAATAACTCATATATTCTTCCTTAATAACTCCCTAAATCTCCATCTACGTTATCCATGGTTATTTACCTACAGGGTTTTTCTTAACCATGCTAGTTAACATAATAACCAAATCCTTCATAATGGTTTATTGAAGATAATATGAATTTACCAAAGAATATCCCCTGGAAGTGTCTAGATAGGTATTTAGTTTGGTCTCTTTTTCATGCACCTGATCATAGTTAATTTAATACCCAACACTCCCTCTTTGGGTTTATTACTGTTGGGCAAAAATCCCTCAAGGTATCGTTAAAGCATTTTTGAGGTGATTGTGTTTGTTGACAAATTGGACATCTGAGTGGTGATTGTTGAAAAATAAAAACAATGACATAAAAATTTGTTGACAAAGAGGATTTCATGATGGAATGTCGAGTTCAAGAGCTGAGGTCAACGATCCATGTTTGATTCAAGAATGTTGACAAAAGGAATGGATGATCTGGAGGCGGTACAAAAGAACAGATACAAGGTGGCGTCATTTTCCAGTGTTTGCCAAATTTTTGGGCATGAAAATCAAAAAATTAAGGAATGTGGTTTTTGGCAAAGGGACTTGCGCGACGTGTACATGGAGGCATATAAACTTGTGCGCCATATGTTTTTCAAGATCAAATCATCAAAATATGGTAAAGGGATAAGTGTCGTGCAAGTATTGGTGGTTTCGTGCAGATGACTTGCGCGTCGTGAAGAGACTTGCGCGTCGATGCCTTGGAAGCTTGAGAACTTGCGCGCCTATGGTTTTTCAAGATCATAAGATCAAAATATGGCAAAGGAAAGAGGTTTGCGCAAGTTTGAAAGTGGGTCGTGCAAGTGACTTGCAGGAGAAGAGACCTGCACGCCGAGACTTGCGCGCTGAGAAGATACTTGCGCGCCGTCGCGCAAGGGTGACCAAATGCCTATATATACTGGACCACCCCTATTCATTATCAACCGGAGTTCAACACTTTGAAGATTCAGAGATCCCGTCATGAAAGTGTGGTGGTCGCGCAGGTGGTGTGTGGTCGCGCAGGTGGAGTTGCGCGCCAGTGTGAGGAGTTGCGCGCCAGTGTGATAACTTGCGCGCCGCTTGGCAGTTGCGCTCCAATGTTGGTTTGGACGTAAAAGGAATTGTGTCGCGCAAGTTTGGAGTTGAGGAAGCTTGAGTCGCGCAAGTGTCTGAGGAGGACTTGGGCGCCCGTTGTGACTTGCACGCTGATACTTGCATGCCGATATTGACTTGCACTCCAAGTAAGGTTTATTTCCAGCAGTGATTTTCGGGCTGCGTGGAAGCTGGAAGTTTTCTCGATACCTTCGGTGCAAAGAGAGATTCATCTACGAGTGAAAATTGGGCTTCAACAGAGCATCTACTTATAGAGGAAGATGCATTCATTCATGTAAATGAAGAGACCTACAGGTCTATAAACTGTGAGTGGATCCTTTCCGACGCAGTGAGAAAAGGAAGAGGAGTAAGGTGATCCTCTCCACTAGCAGTGAGCCAGAGAGAGAGAAACAGGGAGTGACCCTTGGGAAAGAAGTGATCTGACCTTAAACCTTGTAAAGGTAGTGATCCTGGGATAGAATGACTGTTTCCGAACATTGTAATCCACATCTAGTAAAGAATAGTGGAATTTGGTACGATCGTAAACTTGTCAGCATATGCTTCTTGGACGTAGCCCTTAGCGGTGAACCGAGTAAAATTGTTGTGTCCTGTGCATGCTTTACCTTCTGTTTATATTGTGCAACAGGAAAGTGAGAGAATAGTGTTTTTCTTAACAGCGATACAAGATCAGAACGGGCATTATTTTTGAATTAGTCATACCCTAATTAACCCCCCCCCCCTCTCAGGGTACTCAGCCTAGTGGTCCTAACAATTTGTATCAGAGGCAGATTGATATTAGGTCTTCTCTCAATGGAGGTCACTAATCATAAAGGGATTCCGATCTTCGACGGATGTAATTTTCAGATATGGAAGAATCGAATGCAACACTATTTCCGATCCTTGGGAATGGACATGTTTTCAGAAGCTATGCATGGTATCACAGCTGATATTATTAGTGGTGCATTATCAGAAGCTGAGCATAGAGAGTTGGATGCTGATTCCAAAGAAATCAATGCCTTAGGGGGAGCCCTTTCTAATCCCATCTACACGAAGGTGATTTCATGAAAAACGTCACATTCCATGTGGGAAAAGCTTTTGAATATATATGAAGGGGATAAAAAGGTCAGAGAGGTAAAGCTGCAGGTGTTGTGGAACAAATATGAAGATCTGAAAATGAACCCGAATGAGTCTGTTGACACATTCTTTGACAGGGTAAACATTATTGTGGAAGATATGCGAGGTCTTGGAGAAGTCATTGAAGACATAAATATCGTAAAGCACATCTTGAGGAAACTTCCACCTCGGTTCAATCCGAAAGTTTCAGTACTATAAGATAAAGATCCAAAAGAGCTGACACTCGACAATTTTCACAGTACCTTGATTGAATATGAAATGAGGAACGATGATAATGAGGCTGTGGAAAAGGTGAAGTTCAAAGAGGTGGCATTTAAGGCCATAAAGAAGCTCACCATTGAAGATTCTCAGGAAGAAGAAGAGACAGATGAGGTAATGTCATTCCTCTCCTCAAATATTCAAAGAGTAAAAGGAAAGTTCAAAGGGAAGCTTCCAATTGCTTGCTTTATGTGTGGAAAAGTTGGTCATCTTGCTGCAAGGTGCCCCAAAAAGTTTCAAGAAGAAAACGATGAAGATGAATTTGAAATTCCCAAGAAAAAATCTTCAGCCTATGTGAAAGGGAAGAAGTAGTTCAAGAGAAATTTCTTCAAGAAGAAGAATCTTCTTTCACAAGAAATAGACAGTTCAGATGAGTCTGAGGGTGAAGAAATTGAAGAGATATAAAACTGCAAAGATCATGGACAAAATGAAATAGTGGCTGTTGTCAGTAGTTCTAAAGAAAATAAAGACACTAAAACTGATGAGGAAGAAGTATAAATTGAAGGGAGAGTTGACATGGAAGCTGAATTAGAAGTAGCTCTTGAAGAGATAGATATTTGGAGAGCAAAATCAGATAAAGCTAACAAGGTGGTACATGATGCCAAACTCTACATGCAACAGCAGAAAGACGAGAAGTCCGAGATTACAAAATAAATAGAAAACCTTAAGTCTTCAAGGCCAGAGATCACAAAAAAGGTTGATGAGCATAAGCTCAAGATTCAAGAACAAAAAAGGTATATCGATAGCTTGAACAGAAAATTGAAAGATCACGTCAAGCGTATCGAAGAGCTTAAAGAAGAAGTTGTCGTTCTGGAGAGATAAGTCAAAGACCAGGAAAAACCTTTGATTCCTAACACATTCTTGGGAAGACAGGTTGTTACGAAGACTGAAAAGATGAAAGAGGAGCCTAGTAGTTCAATAGGGAAGAAGCAACAATTGAGCTCAGATGTTAAGGCTGTTTCAGGGCTTAATCAGAAACAAAAATCTGTGACAATTGAGGTCAGACCGCAAGAACGTGTCCCTAAAATGAAGGTTGATTTGGGCACAAAGCAAAATCAGAATATTCAAAGATCCCAAAGAGAAAATCATAATGCTGAATTACCATGAAGGAATACACCATATATCAGGTGTTATTGTTGCAGGAAAATGGGACATTCACAGTATGTGTGTTTCATATCCAAGAGATATCGAAGGGAATAAGAACAGAGGTGGTATCCAAATAGAGAACAATTGTCCAGAACGTATTTCGAAGGACACTATTTTTGGTGTGGAGGATTTGGACACATGGCTAGGTACTGTACTTTGACCATACAAAGAAATGATCCAAAGCAGAATCAACACGTTTGCAAGCAGAAGATCAATAAATCCACAGGTGAGTTAAAAATGCATAATATATTTGCGGCTTTGCAAGATGAAGTCGGTCCATCATACTCTGAGAAAGAACAGAAGTCTCAGTCTATGCCGAGTGTGAAGGAAAAAGTATGGACCAAGAATAAGAAAATTGAGAAGGTCGTGGTGGCATAGATTGCCCTTAAATCATCAGATCGCTCTGATGTGTGGATCCTTGATAGTGGTTTCACATCTCACATGATGGGTAATAAGGATCTTGTTATAGGAATAAAATATGACAAAGAAGGAGTTTTCAAATTTGGAAATGATGTAGGCCTGAAGATTTTTGGCTTAGGGAAAGCCAAGTTTGGGGGTAAAGAAATGAGATGTGCTGATGTCTTGGTAGTATAGGGTCTCAGTCATAACTTGCTCAGTGTCAGCCAACTATGTGACTCTGGGAACTCTATCCAATTTACCAAGAAGATGTGTATTGTTAAATAAAAATATGGAGCAGTAATTCTACAGGGAAAATGAACAAAGGTAAATCTTTACCTAGTAGGTGGGGAAGAAGATTCGTGCTTTTTATCTAGAGAAGAAGAAAACCAGATGTGGCATAAGCGACTTGGTCATCTATGCCAACCATTTATGGAAGATCTGGTAAAGTGTGATGCTACTAGAGACCTTCCCAAACTATCATGTGATCGTGCTCATACATGTGATGCTTGTCAACAAGGGAAGATCATCAGAAAAACATACAGTCCAAAGGAACAGAAATCATCCAGAGTGATCGAATTGGTACATGCTGATGTATGTGGACCTATTTCACCATGAGCTATAAATGGGCAAAGGTACTATGTTCTTTTCATTGATGATTATAGCAGAATGGCCTGGGTATTCATCATTACCCATAAGACAGATGTGTTCAGTTGCATAAATAAATATAGTAGGGAATCAGAAAAGATGCTTGGGCAAAAAATTCTGAAGTTTCGTACAGATAACAGTACAGAATTCACAAACATTAAAGTTGAAAACTATCTAGAGAAACATGGGATAAGGCATCAAGTTTCATCAGTAAGAACTCCCCAACAGAATGCAGTGGTTGAAAGGAGAAATCGGATCATCAACAACATGGCTAGAATGATGCTTATTGATAAATACCTACCAGAGAAATTTTGGAAGGAAGCAGTTTTGACATCGGTCTATGTTTCGAACAGGTCATTGATGTGTCCGAAGCAAGGGAAGACTCCGTATGAACTGTGGTATGGAAAGAATCCAATGTTGAAATACTTTCTAATCTTTGGAAGTAAGTGTTTCATTCTCAACAAAGAAAATCACAGGAAGTTTGAGGCACGAGGAGATGAGGGGATATTCCTTGGCTACTTAGGGAAAAGAAAAGCATATAAATGTTTCAACAAAAGGCTGGGAAAAATTGTTGAGAGCAATGATGTCACTATAGTTGAAAATGAACAGAGTACTCAACGACCTAGTGAACAGTTCCTAGAAAAAAGTGATGATGAGGTAAGCAACATAGGGGGAGCAGAAGTGACAGAGGCTGAATAAGAAAAAGATATTGATGATGAACAAGAAAGTGTCAAGTCTGTGTCCGCAAGGAAGCCAAAGATTCGAGTTGAGATTGATAGGCAGAATATCATTGGGGATCTGACAGCTGCAGTTCAGACTCAAAGAATGAAATTGTTACAGAAAACATCGTTTTTGTCTCAGGTGGAGCCGAAATGTTTTTCCGATGCAGCTGAAGATGATAACTGGGTTCAGGCCATGAATGAAGAGCTTGATCAGATTGAGAAGAACCAAACATGGGAGATTGTTTCGAGGCCAGCAGACAAGAATGTCATCGGGACTAAATGGGTCTATCGCAACAAGATTAATGAAGATGGCATAGTGATTCGGAATAAGGCACAGCTAGTGTGCAAGGGATACTCCCAGATAGAGGGAATAGATGTTGATGAGACATTTGCACCGGTTCCAAGGCTGGAGACAATCAGATTATTTTTGGACATAGTAGTGCAAAGAAAGTTCAAAGTGTTCCAGATTGATGTCAAATCCACATTCTTTAATGGTGTTCTAGAAGAGGAAGTGTATATTGATCATCCAGATGGTTTTCTCATTCATGAGGATGAGAACAAAGTTTGCAGGCTGAAGAAGGCATTGTATGGGCTGAAACAAGCACCAAGGGCATGGTACTCACGGCTTGATCAGTACTTGAAGAAGCTTGGTTTCCAGCATGGAGGAGTTGATTACAATCTCTATTTCAGCAATGATAGTAATCAAAGGATGATGATGCTAGTGTATGTCGATGACATAATTTTTGGTGGATCCGATGAAACTCAATGTAGACAGTTTTCTGAATTCATGAAAAATGAGTTTGAAATTTCAATGATTGGAGAGATAACATTTTTCCTTGGCTTACAAGTGACACAAGCAAGTAATGGAACATTCATTTCTCAATCCAAATACGCCAAGGAGGTTTTGAAAAGGTTTGGAATAGAGAATTCCAAGGAGTTGAAGACTCCGGTTTCTACCCGGATGAAATTATCAAAAGATGAGGATGGAAAAGGCAATTAATATCACAGAATATAGGCAAATTATTGGAAGTTTGTTGTACTTGACCACGAAAAGGCTTGATATTGTTTTTGCCACATGCCAAGCAGTGAGATATTAGAGTAATCCCAAATAAATCCATATGCTTTTAGTGAAAAGAATACTTCTTTATATACAGGGCACAGTGGATTTCGACTTGACATATACTGACAAATCTCAGATAGAGTTATTGGGATATACTCATGCAGACTGGGATGGTTCAGTGGATGATAGAAAATCAACGTCAGGTGATGCATTCTATCTTGGTGGATTGTGTATTTCTTGGATTACCAAGAAGCAAGATTTCATTTCATTGAGCACTACGGAAGCTGAGTATATTGTGGCCACTCAAGCATGCACACAGTTATTGTGGATGAAGCAGCATCTTGAAGATATGGGAGTTGAAGTGAAGTCTTTGATCGGAATCCAGTGTGATAACTCAAGTGCTATCAATCTTAGAAAAAATCCAGTTCATAACTCAAGTACAAAGCACATTAAGATCAAATATCATTTCATCAAGGAGAAGGTGGAGCAAGGAATTGTGAAGTTGAAGTATGTGCCTATAGAGATACAGGTTGCAGAAATTATGACAAAGGCCTTACCCAAGGAAGATTTTGAGAGACATCGACTGGATCTGAGAGTTCAGTCGACTCCCCGCACTTGAAATAGTGTGGATACAAAAACCCCCTCTCCCCAAGGTATGATGTGTTTTCTCTAATGTGTTGATCTGTGTTCTCTACTCTGTTACAAACTGCAAAGTACTGACCTTTGGGTTTGTTGACAAAGGGGGAGAAAATATTGATTGATCAAGGGGGAGACAATGTGGAAATTTGATAAATCATGATTGATACGGGGAGAAGCTGACTAGTGGAGTAGCCAGATAGGGGGAGCAATGAGAAAGGGGGAGAGTTTTAAATCTGACGATGCTAGAATTGATTGATCAAAGAATAGATATCACGACAGGTGAGGATCTTGATAAAAGCATAAGAGTGGTGTTGGAAAGTGGTAAGGATATTTCCACAAATTTGTATCAGTGAAATATCAAAGATTGGTATCAATTTGGCAATTGGTCTCAGTTTGGTGTCAACGGAGGCTGTCAGAGTTGAAGTGATTCATTGATGAACTTTTCATTTACTCTTTTTTCTCACACCAAGCATTGCTCATGTGGGCTTAGAGTATGTGTTGAGTAAATCCTTGATTTCTATTAAAATCGCAATGAGGCGAATGGTGGCTGAAGATTCAACGATGTATATTTTTATGGAAGAGTTGTCAACAAACCCAAAGGGGGAGATTGTTGGGCAAAAATTCCTCAAGGTATCTTTGAAGCATTTTTGAGGTGATTGTGTTTGTTGAAAAATTGGACATCTGAGTGTGATTGTTGACAAAGAAAAACAATGACATAAAAATTTGTTGACAAAGAGGATTTCATGATGGAATGTTGAGTTCAAGAGATGAGGTCAATGATCCATGTTTGATTCAAGAACGTCGAAAAAAGGAATGGATGATCTGGAGGTGGTACAAAATAACAGATACAAGGTGGTGTCGTTTTCCAGTGTTTGCCAAATTTTTGGGCCTGAAAATCGACAAATTAAGAAAAGTGGTTTTTGGAAAAGGGACTTGCGTGACGTGTACATGAAGGTATGAAAACTTGCGAGCCATATGTTTTTCAAGATCAAATCATCAAAATATGGCAAAGGGATAAGTGTAGTGCAAGTATTGTTGGTTTCATGCAGGTGACTTGCGCGCCGTGAAGAGACTTGTGCGCCGATGCATTGGAAGCTTGAGAACTTTCATGATTATGGTTTTTCAAGATCAGAAGATCAAAATATGGCAAAGGAAAGAGGTTTTCGCAAGTTTGGAAGTGGGTCGCACAAGTGACTTGCATGGGAAGAGACCTGCGCGTCGAGACTTGCGCGCTGAGGAGATACTTGCGCGTCGTCACGCAGGGGTGACCAAATGCCTATAAATACTGGACCACCCATATTCATTCTCAACCGAAATTCAACACTTTAAAGATTCAGAGCTCCCATCAAGTAGGTGTGGTGGTCACGTAGGTGGTATGTGGTCGCGCAGGTGGAGTTGTGCGCCAGTGTGAGGAGTTGAGCGCCAGTGTGAGAAGTTGCGCGCCGGTTGGCAGTTGTGCTCCAATGTTGGTTTGGGCGTAAAAGGAAATGTGTCGTGCAAGTTTGGAGTTGAGGAAGCTTGAGTCGTGCAAGTGTCTGAGGAGGACTTGTGTGCCCGTTGTGACTTGCGCGCCGATACTTGCACGCCGATATTAACTTGCACGCCAAGTAAGGTTTATTTCCAGCAGTGATTTTCGGGCTGCGTGGAATCTGGAAGTTTTCCCGATAGCTTTGGTGCAAAGAGAGATTCATCTACGAGTGAAAATTGGGCTTCAATAGATCATCTACTTACAGAGGAAGATGCATTCATTCATGCAAATGAAGAGACCTACAGGTCTATAAACTCTGAGTGGATCCTTTCCGATGCAGTGAGCAAAGGAAGAGGAAGAAGGTGATCCTCTCCACCAGCAGTGAGCCAGAGAGAGAGAAACAGGGAGTTACCCTTGGGAAAGTAGTGATCTGACCTTAAACCTTATAAAGGCAGTGATCCTGGGATGTAGTGACTATGCCCGAACATTGTAATCCACATATAGTGAAGAATAGTGTAATTTGGTATGACCAGAAACTTGTCGGCGTATACTCCTTGGACGTATCCCTTAGTGGTGAACCAAGTAAAAAATTGTTGTGTCATGTGCATGCTTTACCTTATGTTTATATTGTCCAATAGGAAAGTGAGAGAAGAGTGTTTTTCTTAACAGAGATACAAGATCAGAACGGGCATTATTTTTGAATTAGTCATACCCTGATTCACCCCCCCCCCCTCTCAGGGTACTCAGCCTAGTGGTCCTAACAATTACCCCAATGTTCAATTTTGCAAGAGTCTGCATCCAATTTATAGTATCCAAGTATGGAAGTATTTTCTAGGAAAACCACATAATCTATACTTTACAAAAATATCCAAATGCTATCATAAAATTATCCTTAGGGTTTTAAAAAAATATTTTATAATCCAAATTTTTAAATAGAACTAAACCTCGGCTCTGATACCAACTAAAGAGACCCAAACTAAACATACATAAATAATACATTGATACCATAGTTAAATTAATATATCTCACAAATAGTTTCACAGCCCTAGGACCTAAATGTTTAGTTTTTTAGATACTAGAAATGTAAAAAAAACTTATTTTACATGTTGTGAACATTTCTCCATAAACTACCCCCCCTCTTAGACATTTTATAAGAAATAATTATCATCAGATATTTTGGAATGAAAAATATAACAAGGGGTGAGATCAAACTCATAGTAAGGGATAAAATATAAAAGAACATAATAGTTAGATTATAAAAATATGGGAAAACATTAATAAGTAAAAATAACTGATTTAGAAGAACATAAATCAAAAATTTCTAACTATAAGTATTAAATATAGAAATATCATCCCAAATGATAACACTTTTACCATGGAATGAGAAAATAAAACCTGGAGCATATAACATGGGGAATAGAATATAGTAAAATAGTGGAATAATCATAATCAAAGGACTTATTATCTTTGTTAACTTGATCACTTTCCAACCCATTCACATATAAAATTGTGAGTGTAGGTAAATTCCATCACACACACCCTTTGTGAACCTAGCTACTTGATAACCTAATCACATAAAATTTCTTTCTCATGAGATATAAGACTTTACCCAATGAATTGGAGGGAGATATTAGTCTCACCCATATCATAATAAATACATTTGTGTTACACTTGAAAAAAAAATAATGACATCATAAAATAACCCATAACAACAAAAATAAGTATCATGACAATACCAAATGGTGTCTCATAGAATAACTTCAAAAATGAAATAAAATAATACTGAAAATTGTTCACCCAAATGAAATATATTAAAATATAATATATAAGGTGAATCATGAATCACAAATCCCTTTTAGGGAAATGTTTTATAAATAAAGAATAATTTGGAATGAAAACTTTTAAAAAGAGAATTTCTTTAAAACACTAGTTAATTGTTTATAAAACATAGATTAAAATAATTTCCAAAATATTTTTTAATTTTTTTAGATAATTTCAAAACATTATATACATAAATAAATAATATTTAAATAATAGTTTTATTTTATAATAAAATGTGGGTTATAAGATAAAATATAAGAGTTTGAAATTAAAAACATTTTAAATCACAAAAATCATACTTTTGTTGAAACTCACTTTGTTTAAAGAGTTGATAAAACTTTATTTTTAAATTGGTAAAGAGAAATATGAGGTAAAAAATAGATAAAACAAAATATATTTCAAAATAATAAGGAAAAATATTATGGGAAGTGAAATTATATACATAGAAAACAAAGGTTCATTAGAAAATATTAAAAATATTCTTTTTAATCACACACCTTTTAAATGAAATAATCCTGGAAGTTGATAGGGATATCAAGAATAATTTCCCAACAAATAAGTATGGATTATAAAAATAATTTCATCATAGGGATTATTAGAAAAAAAAATATTAATGATATGGTTCAATAAAGAGGAGTATTACTCAGTGAAAGGTAATTGAGTTCTAAAAACCCTTACAACTTCAGTAATTTTTGAATGATAAGTCATTGGAATGTTAAAAATAATATGGATCTATAAATCCCATGAGCTAAATCATATATTATACCAAAATAAATTTTTGGGAAATATATACACCATAGAAATAATAAATGGGGGTATAACATTAAAGCATGACTCAATGAAGAAAAATTAAAATAAAAAACCCTTACAAATTAAGAAATTTTCTAATAAAAACCACTTGAAAGAGAAATATCTTGAAGTTGAAATTAAAATACCATGAATAAAGATAATATATGATATTATATAACCAATTTTTATTATACACACCATTCAAAAAAAGTGTTTAAAATAAAACACATCTCAAAGAAGGGAATTTTGAGATGAAAACCTTAGCTTGTTCCAATTTTGTTCTACGCACAGGCTTAACTTATTGAATAATAAAATTAAGTTTATTAGATACATTATTATGAAACATATTCATATATATATAATTTAATATTCATTATTTATTATCATATTCTATTTATTTATTATATTTTTTTTTTTATCTTTGTGTGAAAATTGAATCGGTGTTCCGAAATTTTGGTAATTTTAAAAATCATCAATGATATTTTAATAATAAGTTAAATACCTAATATATCCATTAAAAAAAATATTTAAATTGTTTTTACTCTATAATAATATTTTTTTTTAAGTTCACATATTCATCCATGATATATTTTTATAACATTTATTAAAGTAGGTGGTTAAACCAACCCAAACATGAACACGTTATATCTCGATGGGTGGGTATAGTTAAAAAAGTGTATAATATCATTTTAATAGAAAAATAGTGATATTATTTATATTTTATTAAGTTGGTAAATCATATTTGAAGTGGTTTTCATAATTAAATAAAAGGAATATGAAAAATGAAAAACGTTACTTGTATAGGTGGTAGTTCACAAAATGTATGGTTAACATTCTTTTGTTCTTCTAAGTGGACAGAAAGGAGTAAATAATTTTTTTTCAATTAATATAATGAAATTTAAGTATAATAATGATAATTATTTAATTATATTAATAATTTTATAGACTAAATAGGAAGGATAATAGTAAAATAAATACTAATAGAAAGTAATACTCATGTGAGAAGCTTGAATTTTATCTTGGAAAGATCCTTTGGTATAAAGGCCTTCAATAAGATAAAGGTGATAAAAATATTATACAGGTGGGAGAGGGTTATATAAGGATATAATTAGTAACTTTTCAAGGATAAATTTTAATGGAAGGTGATTCTTGTTGTGGTGGAAGTTTTGGTTTTTTATAAGTGAAGAGAATGGTAGTTTTGGAAGTAACCATTACAATTTTCAAAATGTAAACTAGCTATTCAAGGGTAAATGTATAAAAAATGGACAAAGGTGGAGGGAAAAGTGGGTTTAGGTCGTAAATAACCTCAAAAACTACTTTTAAAACATGTTTTGAATTTGTTTTTTTCTTTTCCCCTTAGTAAAACACTTTTTTGCATTTTTTTACTTTTTACCAGGGTAACTATTTTTTAAAGTAATTTATTAATTTTAATGAAAAAAATTAAAATTAGCCTTATTAAAAAATTGGAAACTTATGATTTCAAATTTAAAAATAATTTCATCATAAAAAAATTTCAAATGTGTGAAAAGTTAATTTTAAAATAAACACACTTAATCTTGTGAAAAAAGTTTTTTGAAAAATAATTTTTTCTTTTTTAAATTTATATATATGATAAAATTATTATTGTTAATAGTTTTAATGATATAAATTGATTTATTTTAAATCAAATAAATGTTATGAGGCTTTAAATGCATTTCATAACTAAATATCACCATGCAAATAATTGATTCAAAGAAAAGACTAATTTTTTTTATTAAACTAACATTTTAATTTAGTTTAAAAAATGTTGGAAATTGGATTTATATGATCAAATAATATAATAAAATTCATAATTTTATTAATTACATACATGTTTTATTATTTAATAGGTTTTTAAACTTCTAGTATAAACTTAAATAATGATAAAATCATAAAAATTATAACTTTTTAGAAACCGTATTTTTCGAATAATTTTTTCTAAACTAAAAAATTTATACTAAGTAAATTTTGATTCATGGAATTAAAAAATTAATTTTAATTTATCAAATTTATATTATAAAATTTATAAATTTAGTTTTTAAAAGAAAATACATAATATAAATAAAATGGATTTTATTAAAAGAAACATTTTTCAATATTTACTCATATTAATTATTTTTCTTCAAAATGTTATAATTTTTATCGTTTACCATCTTAGGGTTTATTATAGATTTATTAATAGTGTTATTATAATATGTTGTGATTTTTTTATGTTGGGTATAGCGTATGACGTAAGTTATTGAACATAACATCAATTTTACAAGGTTTATATTTTTTGTTCACTATAATGACCTTCTTCATATGTGAAGAAGGAAGGGATTGAAGATAGTCAGTTATTATTGGGTTTATATGGGACGTGATGTAAGTGTTTTCTAATGGGATCTACTCTCATTTTAGTGTCTATTTGATATGTCAGGGAATTCCAAGGGTATCCAAAACAAGTATAGGCATGATAGACATGGAACCCCATTGGTTCTCCTAATTCATTATCATTTTAGGATGGGAGTGTATTTAGGCCATGCATGCCATGTCTTGTCTTGAGAGTGGTTGTATGGTTGGGTGGGCATGTAGGCTTGTGTGTTCATTTTTGAAAGGTTTTATATATTTTTTCCTTCTTAGTATTTGGTTACTTTTAGATATATTTTCTATGTTATTCCTTCCTCGGTATTCAACTCCTTTAAAAGAGGTTAATTATGTTACACCTTCCTCAGTATTCAGTACCTTTCTGATAGGTTTACTATGTTATGCCTTCCCCGATATTCATTTCCTTTCCAAGAGGTTTTCTATGTTGCATCTTTCTTAATATTTGAATCTTTTTTGAGAGGTTTTCTAAGTTATGATCTTCCTAGTACTATAGAAACGTGAAAAAAGGCACCCAATTTTATTAGTGCAGATAAAAAAATAAATCATCAATACTCAAAAATAAGTGTAAATAAAAGTAGACTTTTATCAGTGCTTATTTTAGTACTGATAAAATTTGAAAATTTATTAATGTTTTATTTAGCATAGATAAAAGAATATTTTATCAGTACTAGTAATTACATTGATAAAATATTTATATATTTATTTAAGGTAATTTTTTATATTTTAATTACATCGAAAGATATATAACATTAATGTTTAAATGAAGTAATTAATTAAACATTTAAAATTTTAGAAACTTTTATATGAATTTTTATATATTAATGATATTATTATTAGTTTATATATATCATATTTACTTATATAATTAATAATTACTTTTTAAAATGTAATTAATATTATTTTATATAAAAATTATAATTAGTTTTATATTATATGCATTGTATATAGTTGGATATACACACATTTTTTAATTTATCTATTACAAAGACACACACACACATGTCCTTGGGTTATTCAAACACACACACACACACACACATTATATTTTAATAAATATGGTCATATATAAAAATTAGTAATTGAAAAAAAAAACTTCAATTTGTAAATGAATTTATAAAATGACTTATTTTTATAATTTTTGGAATTTTAAAAATTAAATGTTTTTATATATCATTCAAATGTTATTAATAATTATTTATAAAAGAAGTATAAAAAATTATATTATATTTATACATTATGCAATTTGTGAATTATTTTAAAAACATGAAATATTATTCATATGAGTAAAATTTTAATAGTTCTGAGATATATAATTAAAAAAACATTTTATAATATGAATAAAAAAATAAATATAAATTATAATTAATATTATGTATATTTTTAGAATTCAGCTGATAAAAAATTAATTAATATTTCTATTTCAGTAATTAGTCATATATGTTATAAATGTTTTTGTATGTAAATATATCTATTATTGAATTTATATAATTAATGATATATTTTAAAAAATATTAATTCATTTATATACACAATAAGGCATACAGTAAAACATGGAAGATCGGATTGAGGATTGAAAGCACTCTCTTATTTCTCAACTCTCTCCACAACACATAGAAGATCAAGGATTTAAATATGCTTCTTGAAAAATATCCCCATTAAATAATAAGTACCATTAAATAATGTTATCATAGATAGAAAATAATTTTTGAGACATCACTTGAAAATATTTATTGAGGAAAATATCCTTTATGCTTTGAAAACGTTTTATTTTCCTAAAATTTTGTGCAATTATAAAAGAAAAAAAATTATTTAAAAATTAACTTATAATATTATAAAGAAATATTCAAGGAATTAAGGTTTCATAAAAGAGTAAAATTCTATTCATGTTGTATAAGTTAAAATAAAACATTATCCTTGTAATTTTTCCAGAAAAGTTACAAAGTACCACGTTAGGAATACAACAAAATGATTCCTTTCATACTTTTTAGTAAAAAAATAATACATGGGTAAATATAACTTTAAAATATTTTTTAATAATAGTAAAAATATTATGGAAAAAAATTTAGAAACATGGACATGCATGATAAATGTTCCTCAGTAGATACTTACGTATAAACAATCTTGTAAAATAATGAGACTGTGAAATTAACCCTTACCTTTGGTATGATTTCCTTTGTACATATATGAAACTAATTTATAATGGATTAGATAATGTTATTAACTTATTCTATAACCATATTCATATTTATGATATCATATATGGTCATATTATCATATGTTTGTTAATAATATTTCATTATTACTCTTCTTTCATGAGTTAACTACTTCCTTTTATTGTGCATGTTTTATCGTTTAAGTCTTGGTTATTTCATATAGAATATAGCTATATCATTTATATAATTATATTAAGATAATATATATCATATTATTCATTTTATACATTTATATAATCATTCTATAATGTTGATCAGGGAGAATGAATCGCATAGCATTATGGAGATGGTAGGTCATACATACGTATGAACGACGATATCATTCCCTTAATTGTGAAACGATATGAAATTGGATGGTGTATATATTTTTACATAATCAATATCATGTTATAATAATTATATATATTCATTATTTCCATCATTATTCCCATCCAAGTATATTGGTTATGAAAAACAGATTATACCACAGCGTGGAGATGGTAGGTCGTACGTACGCACGTGTGGTGATTTCATTTTTTATAGGATTGATAAAAGGTGGAATATGGTTGTTCCATAATCATAATAAAATCTAATCATATATTTGATACTTAATTTATTACTTTATAATGTAAACAAAAAATTAATAGGATGCATAATAAGAAATACTCTTAAGAGAGTTAGTAAAAAACAATTACCTCTTCCTTAGTGAACCTACATTGGGTCTCCTCTTAAGGATACTAGGGTTTGTCTTTTGAGAGTATTAGTACCTCTAGGATGTGTATATTGAAGTTTAGATGGAAAATTTTTTGGGTTTGGTTGATATAGAAGGCCCAATATGGTGTGAAGAAGTGAGGGAGGAGGTGCCTTTTTATAATTGAGGTGAGGGGCACTTTTGTAATTTCCAAATATATTAACTAATAATAATTTCAATATCAATCGAAATACCTAAAAAATTTCAATTATTAAAATATGATATGAGATAAGGTTTTAATATCATCAACAAATATATTTTTTACCGGTTTTTTTATTATTTTAAATCTTATCATTTTGATTAACCCTTCGTTAACATATTTTAATTTTAACTAGGGTAACAAATTAATAAATATTGAAAGAGTGTAATATTTATTTATTTGATGTTAATTAGACCATAAATAAAAAATTTAGAAAATTTTAGACCTTATAATAATTATTTCGTATTTTTAAATATGGTTTATTATTTTTAAAAAATTTAATAAAACATTATTTTGATAAAATATCAGTAGTATCAATTTTGACACTATTCGTTTCTTGGATTTTAAAAAATATCAATAGAACATGTTAACTTAAAAATATATATATTTTATTATATACCCAAGTGGTCAAGTTCATCTATAAAATTAGTTGTTTACATTAATTAACTCAAATTATATTTATTTTAATATTTTTAATATCATTAATTTGATTTATTTATTTATTTATTTATTGCATCATCATTGTTGTTAAATCCATTAAGGTAATTATTTTTACCCTAAAATTTAAAAAAAATATTACATGAAGAATATAAATTTATTTTATTTCCAATGAATATTTAGTTTTTAAAAACACTTTTGGAAAACCATATATTAAAATGGTATACTAATTTAAAACCTATAGTGTGAATAACTTGACTTCCTTTTAAATAAAATTTTATAAGGGGCTTAATAATATCCATGTGGCTCCAAATGGTCATTTATTAGACCCTTTTGTAACCATGTTAGATATATAAACAACCAAAAAGATTTATCCATATTTTTTGGTCATTTAATAATTCTTAAAATTTTAAATAAAATCATTTTATTTGTTTTTCTTCTCCTTGTACAAGCACTCCATTAGCATTGTATATGTCATTAAGGTAATTATTTATTTCCTAAAAATTAAAAATAAAATACCCTTATAAATAAAAAAAATTATATTTAAAACTAATATTTATACTTTAATTTATCTTCTATAAAACTCTATATTAAAAATGGTTTAGTTATTAAAATATGAGTATGATGTCTTTAATTATTCTTTAAATAAAATATAATAAATGTCTTACTCTCATCCAAGTGGATTCAAAAGGGTGTAATTTATGCCCAAGGATGATTTTTTCAAAAACCACTAATCAAATGAAAATAGGACAATCATTAGCATAATTTTAAATTATTTATAATATTATTTTTTACCCTTAATTACCTGATTTACCTTTTATCATGTTAATAAAAAATTACTAAAGTTGCTATTCATAATGACCAAAAATAAAAGAAAATTATTTAAATAATTTTGACCCACTGATTCCAAATATGGAATATATTTTTCAAAATTCAAAACACTAAATTTTTAGTGATTAATTTATATTAATCCCATTGATGGGGTGGGAAAACGGGTTGTTAAAGTTAAAACATGTAAAATATTGAAAAAAATTTATATCTAAATTCAATGTAAAATTAATTCTAAAGACCTGAATTATATTAAATAATAAAAATTTGATCTAATTTTACTTTAAACCCATTCAAATAAATAATTTAACACTATAAATAAATTTGATGAAAAAAACAGTTTTCAATTAAAATGCGGTATTTTTACTGTTCATCAAAACATGAAACTTACCAGAAAAATATCCAAAATTCAACAAAAGTAAAATTTAACATCCCTATTTCAAAGAAGAAGTTTATTTTGTCATATAAAAACTATAAAATTTTCAAAATTTTTATTTAAAATGGGTTCTCCATTAAAAAACGGTAAAATTACCCTTCTGTAAAATATAGGGTTTTATGCATAAAATCGGGTGTGTTATTATCTTATGACTATAAAATATATTTTATAAATATAAAAAATATTTTATTTAATATATAAAATATATATTTCATTAATATCATTTACTAATTGTAATTAATTTAATTTATTAATACAAAATGACTTTAGGAGCATAAAAATAAAAATATTGTCTTTATATTCAATTCCTTTGTATTTTCATTTCTAAGTAATTAGTGATCAATAAATTCATCTTATAAACCATATATTTTAATAAGTTAATTAATATTATATATAATCACTAATTTAATTCCTAGGTTATAATATTATTTAAATAATAATAAAATGATGTTTCGTAGAATCTCAGTATTGCATGTTACGCTAGTTAAGTCAGTGTTGCGTGTAACATAAGACATCAAAAAAATAAAATTATTTAAAAAACTATCTCACAAAAATATCAGGGTATTACAATATATCTCTCAAGAATAACTCATTAATTTTATTCTCCTCTAGTTATTTCTTGATAATACATGTTTTTGTTTCATTTTCCACACCTCAAGTACTCAATAGATTGAAAATATGTTTTTAAGAAAAATCAACTTTATTTCTCTCTTAGGTTGAAAAATATTTTTTATTTCATATCCATGTTTTCTAAAAAAGTTTTATAGAAGGTTTTTACTATTATAATATGATTTCTAAAGTCATTTTTAACCATGTTTTACCTTTTACAAAAAAATTTAAAAAGAATCCTCTTGTTTTTCTTCGAATAAGGTAATTTTTTATTTTTTATCAAAAATGTTAAAGGAATGTTTTATTTTAACATATATGGCATGAATGGAATTTCACATCATCATGAATGCTCAATGTTTTAAAGAAAACTATAAAAATTTCCAAGGTTATTTTTAAATAAAATTCTTTCCATAATATTTTGGAAATATTTTTATTTTAAAAGTGATTTTTAAAATGAAAAGGTTATTTTCCTCAAGAAATATTTCAATGGTATTTTAAATAAATTTTTATATATGATAACATACTTTATGTTAATTATGATTTATGAGGTACATGGTCAATTGATATAATTATTACTCTTTATTTGTATGGTTATTTTTTATATTGTTGAGATGTATATGAAACCCATTTATTTTTAATGGATTATGTTTTAATAAATTAATGAAATGTTTATGAAAACTATTTTCTTTTCATGTGTTATGATCTGATGATATAATTAATGTTTTATGATCATGTGTAATACATATATTTTGTTTTAATTATGTGATTATGGTTATGTTATAACCAAGGATGGTGATTATTCTATAACCAAGGATGGTGGTTATGTTATAAATAAGGATGGTGGTTATGTTATAACCAAGGATGGTGGTCACATTATAACCAAGGATGCATGGAACCTATATCTCACTTTAATTAATTAGGTAAATATTGACATATCATGAGATAAATGGGACTAGAATGGAGAGTGAACCCAGTTTAGTAAGGGAAATTTTCCACTATGATATTCTTGGGAGTGAACCTTGAATACTAAAATGGTTTGAGGAGTAAACACATTCCACTATAATAGAATTAGAAATTATCCTTGAAAACTAAGGAAATGATTTTCTATGCTTATGTGTATTATAAAAACTTATGTCTTATAAAAATTTTATGCTCTCATGGATCATGTTTTTTGATTACTTTATGATTAATGTATTTTTAACTATCAAGATTTATAATATGAATTGAGATTATGATTAATGATATTCAGGGTATGATTTTAAAATGTTATGCTCATGTTCTCATATCCTTATGTTCATTCTATACTTAAGTGACTATTTATATCTCCCTTGTTTACCCTTAATTAGAATCAAATATCACCCTTTCTTATGTTTCATTTCCATGGGTTTGAAGAAAGGTAATAAATATGATATGTCTAAGAAGGGTTCTAGTTATGAAGAACTTAATGGGAGATAATGTAGTTTATCTATAAAGAAGTTTTTTATGTATAAATGATTCCAAAGAAACTATACCTATATGATTATAGCATCGATAGTTATTTTATATAATGAATATATATCTATTAAGATGTGATATCTATGTATGAAAATTATGGGTCACTATAATGAACCTCTAACTTACAAGGAAGCAGTAGATGGAAAGGATGCTACTAAATAACAAGAATCCATGCAATCTGAAATGAAGTTCATGTATGAAAATCAAGTTTGGATTTTGGTATACCCACTAACATTTGTAAAACCTATTGGGTTTGAATGGTTATTTAAGAAAAAGATGAAAATAAATGGTCAAGTGGGTACTTATAAGGCATGACTAGTGGAAAATAGATTTAGGTAACATCAAGGTATTGACTATGATGAAACCTTCTTGTTAATCACTATTCTAAAATCCATCTGGATACTACTTGAAATATTAGCCTTCCATGATTATGAAATTTGGGAAATGTATGTAAAAAATTCCTTTTTAAATGGTAATTTGGTTGAAGACATCTATATGACACAATCCAAAAGGTTTATTATGTCAAAGAGTTACAATAAATTATGTAAGTTACAAAGATATATTTATGGATTAAATTAGGAATAACAATCATGGAATGTTTATTTTTATGAGGCCATAAGAGAATTTTTTTTCATTAAGAGTGATAGAGATCCACGTTTTTATAATAAGGTTAGTGGGAGTGCAATTGTTTTTCTAGTTTTATATGTTAATGAAATATTTTTAATGAGAAATTAAGTGAAAGTATTATAGTCAGTGAAGACTTGGTTAAATGAATGCTTCTCTATGAAAGACTTAGATAAATAAGTCTATATTATAGGGATTAAGATCTATCGAGATATATCTTAAAGGAATCTTAGGCTAAGTCAAAGTGCATTTATTGACAAGTTACTCAAAAGGTAAAATATTGAATAATCTAAGAGTGGATTATTTCCAGTGTCACATGGAATTAACATCTATAATAAAATGTCTCCACAGACATAGGATGAGATTAAAGTAATTAGTATAATACCTAATTCTTAAGTTGTGAGATCAATCATGTATGTCATGTTATGTACTAGGTTTTATGTTTTCTTTTCTTTAATCATAGTGTGTAAATGTTATGCTAATCCAGGAGAGTTATATTAGGTTATTGTAAAAAATATCCTAAAGTTCTTGATACAAAAAAAAGATATCTTCCTAGTGTATGGAGGATACGATAAACTAATCATGAGGGGATACAATGATACTAGCTTCTAGATAGATCATGATGATCTGAAATCATAGTCACACTATGAACTTTTCCGGAATGGTGGTGTAATGAGATGGAGGATCTCAAAGTAGTCTATGGTTGTTTACTCTATAATATAATCTGAGTATATAGTGGCTTCTGATATATCTAAGGAAGCAGTTTGGATACACAACTTTTTTTATGATATTGGAATTATACCTAGTAGTGAAGATCCTATTACAGTATAATATGATAATACTATGGTATTGGTGCTTTCTAAGGAGATCGGGTCACACCAGAGGATAAATCATATACTTAAAAAGTTTTATATATTGAGGAATTTTACATAGTGAGGTGAAGTCATAGTCAGTATAGTAGACACAAGGGATAATGTGGTATACCTCCTAACTAAATCCATATCTTGGTATAAGCATGATACTCATGTGAGAGCTAGTGGGTTGAGAATTGTTAGCAGTTGTATCTAGTGTAAGTGAGAGAATTTTGAGTGGGTTCCCTAGACCCATCTCCTTTATGTACTTTGATTACCATTAAATGTATACAATTTGATATATAAATGTGTTTATTCATATCATAGTAGTGTTGATACTTTTGTATCAACTATTTACATGGTAATGTCCTTAGATTATGTGTCCTATCAAAAGGTTATCGAAATTCTCGACTATAATGAGAACCTCAAGATACTATTATAATAATCTTAAATATATTTCTTATGGTTTAGATACATCATACTTATAGGACACAAATTATGTATAATTATCAGGTGTTTTAGGATCATAAGCTTCGATATTTCTTCTCATGAAGTTCGCATTTTGTGATCTTGAGTACATGAGATCATGAGGACTGGCCTGCCAATAAGAACACCACATTTTTAGTTTTCATTATTTATTCCTATCTAAAAACATGTGTATTGATCTCTATACTTAATATCATTAACAATGTGTACCATTTGATAGTTTACTTTGATGCAAGGTAAAAACCATGACATTGAAATTGTGTCAAGGTAGATTATGTTGGGTGTGACTTTGGTGGTATTACATTGGTTGAATGATCATGATAGAATTTATCACTTCTGAGTTAAGGAAGAAATGTCTTGTGGGCTCAGGTTAACCAAGATAGTAGTACATTCATTAAATAAATGGCCATGGTACAAGAAGGAAAGTCCATCTAGTAAGGTCAAAAAATATATAAATCATTAAAATGATGATGAAACAAGTGTGCATCCTAATTTATGAGATATCAAAATACAAATAGATCATATTACATGTAATATGTTTTTATGAGGTATTTATAGCTATGACATTCCATATCTTCTTAGGGGTCATGATGGGTTGTTATAATCCACTCTTGGTCTATGGGTTA
The DNA here is from genome assembly GCA_963277665.1 of Viscum album. NCBI lineage: Eukaryota > Viridiplantae > Streptophyta > Magnoliopsida > Santalales > Viscaceae > Viscum > Viscum album. Next base: position 1,039,696,445 of record OY728126.1, read on the forward strand.
GACTCACTACTATCGAGATAGGGACCTAGAGAGTCAAACACTAAGTGTATCAATAAATTTCACCTATTTGGATGAATAGGAGCTTTAGGACAAGGTGGGCCTCATGTGTGGGGGCTAGGGAATAACTGAGTGTGATCAATCATAAGTAAAATAATTAAATTATATTATTCAAGTTTATAAATTATTATTGAATTTATTTCTCAAGGTATTCACAAGTTTTTTTATCATAAAAGTGAATATGATAGTTTATAAATTTTCTAACAAACATGACATGTTCAAGGTTTATTAAATTATTTTGGGATCTTACAAGTCGAGTTAATGGTTTTTATTTTATATCATAACATGTTAAGGTGTTACAAATGAGTGATAAAATTTTATTGAAATTTATAACAAGTTTAATTAATTCATAAGTTTACACAAGTGTATGAAATGATGGTTATTACTTTCCATGGACCAAAGTGAAATTCTTGGAAAGTATAACCTAAGTATAAGATATCATGTTAACATATTGAATAAGGTTCTCAAACATTTTCATGAATTTGAGGGCTCTACCCCCCCCCCCCTCAAGTGTAAAGTGATAAATTGAAGGATTAACAAGGTTGTATTGATCATGCATGCTTGATCAAGTTTATGTTCTTCACATGGTTGAAGTAATGTTATAAATATCTTTGATTTCCTGTTCTAGATCCTGGGAATTGAAGATAAATAATCTAAGAGTTGTAGTGAATGTGTGGAAATATAGAGGATACATATCTTGGTTATATTGATCCATGACATACTGATGGTGAGCGGATCAAATTAATGATTTCAAGTAAACAAGGTACTATTTATAGTTTCATTTGATTTTTTCTTTCATGCTTAAATTGAATTACACGTGATCCTTTGAGAAAACCAATCAAGGGGTTTTGTAGATTCAGTTTTTTTTAACATGATTATGAACCCAAAATTTTAAATTGTTTATTTTTATTGATTAAACTATTCCCTAGGTTCCTTCATCATGAATGCATCATTCATCATTGTTGGATTTTCATACATGTCTACAAGATTCTTCTTCAACTCTATTGAGGTCTTCACATCATGGGTATTAAAGGAACCATTCCAATATAATGACATATAAATGGAAATGATTATCTTTATATCTAGACTCTCCCCTTATACATATTTCATTCCCTTCACTTGACTCTAGTTAATAGAACTTATGGTTCATTTTGAATGAGATAATCCAACATCTACATTCTCTAAAATCCAAAGTATTTTCTATCAAATTTATAAAACCAGTCCTTGTCTCCTTTCAACACCATACCTTTTTATACCATTAAACTCCCACTGAATCAAAAAAAATCTAAGACAAAAGAATGTTACCTAAGTTTTTTGAGTGTGAACTACCCAGCTCTAAACCAAGCTTTGATTCCACTTGTTGGGAATCCCATAAAACATTTGATCATCAGAAGTTATTGTTAGGAATCCAACTCCAACATTTGATCACCAGACACAAAAACACTAGATGATTCCATAAAATGAAAAATTCATGTCATTTGAAAGGACCCCCATGATGTTAGTGTACCAAAAGATAGGAATCCTCACAACCTACTCACTTTACTAATTCAAACCTCATACACACTTAGAAGAACTCACACTTTACAAACATTCAAGTGAAAAATAGAAAAGTAAAGAGAATAATAATTTATATGGTTCAGGAAATGTATCCTAAATCAATAGGAGAAACATTGATACTCTTTATATTATAATAATAAGTTTCAAGGAATTATAATTCAACTTAAAAATCAGTTAGTTGGGATTAATTATATAAATTATCGCTTATGTAATTCTCTGAGTGATATTAAATCCAAATCCTTTATCTAGAATACTATGCACAAGGTCCCCAATTCCTTTTATAGTAGTATTTATTAATTCATCCCAGTAATACCAACTTATTACACTCGTAGATTTCCCACTATTTAGAATGGAAATTGGTGATCTTTAATAGCCTTTGGAATTTGATTGTTCGTACTAGTGAACTCCCCAAGATACGCTTTTCTAGTAACTTTCATTTCTGATATCTGGACCAAATATTATGCACACATCCATTAGAAAACACATTGCTCAATTTCCCTACCCTTTTTAATATATTTTTTTTCCTATTCTTGATCTTTACAGACAATGTATCATCTGGATCACTTTATCCAATAATCTATGTTTGATAAAATGAAGTTGGATTCACATCTAAACAATCTCTCACTTGAATACTGGTTCAAAGTATTGGATCAGGGTATACCAAATATGCATAAGAGGGGGATGAATTGTGTATTTTAAAATTTCTTCGAGAATCGTGATGATTACCAAATCTATCCTTTATCTTTATCATAATGATTATGTAGTGGAAAATAAATAGATTGAAGGACCCACATATGTATAGTGGTTCGGGGAACAGAAGGCCCCTAGTCCACTCCACCAACACTCTACTCTGCGAGCTTGGTGATTTTCACTATCTGGTCCTCTTATCAATAGACCGTCCACAACTGAGTGCAGTTTTTTGACACCTTTAAAAGATATGGCTAAAACAAAGCCTTCTAGTTTATGCACAGAACTGAATACACCAAGAAGCTGGTTACTCAAAAGGAAAAGAGTATTTGTCTAAAAATACTTTCCAGTTGTTCTTCATAGTTGCAGCAGCATGCAACTAACAGTAGATGGATCATCATCTTCCAAAAAGATGTTCTTTAGGTAAAAGTAGTTTTGAGTCGATATAGTGGAAAATATATCTTGAAATAAATTCAGAAACATTAACAATAATAGATTCATGATATATATTTGATGTAGAATAAGAATATTTTATGCTTTTCCTTTTCTTCAGAAAAATAGAGTCTGGTAGATCTTGGTAGCAGAGGATCTGTGTGACTCTTATATCTCTTTTTTGCAATGATTTGTATCTCTATTTGTAATTCAAAATAACATAGATATATAAAGAATAAATACGAGCATTTTTCTTTAAAAGTTAGATCCACAAATGTTAACATTAGAATTGTGATATTCAAATGTTTTAATAACAGAGCAGTCGTAACATCCCTTAATAATCATCATGAAATCCTCCTCTTAAATCAATCCTTTGAATCACAAATAAAAAGATTTAAATTAGTCAAAAAAATTTGCTTTAATATCAGGATTTGAATGTGGCTTGAAATCAGCTTGATATTCCGTATAAAGACTGTTGCACGATAAAGTCGTATTTTAAATCTCTGGTTCTAAACGCAGGGTTGATAATATATTCTTTAAACGTAAGGTTTATCATCCATACTTTTCTTTTCATATTTCAAACATATGGTTTATTATCCATACTTTCCTCTTTAGAAAAACGTAAGATACATGATCTATACTTTTTGATAGAACGTAAGGTTCATTATAAAAGTAAGTTTGATGATCCATACTTTTGTGATGCAAATGTAAGGTTCCATACTTACGTAAGGTTCTTCTACCAAACTTTTCTGATAGTGTATGGTTGATTAACCATAATTTTCTGATAGCGTATGGTTGATTAATCATACTTTTCTGATAGTGTATGGTTGATTAAACATACTTTTCTGATAGCGTATGGTTGATTAACCATACTTTTCTGATAGTGTAGGTTGATTAACCATACTTTTCTGATAGTATAAAGTAAATGTATAATGTCATACTTATGATACACTCTTCAATATAGGGTACAAACAGTGTTTCCAAAACATGATAAAATAATTTCCGAACACTTTGTAAAATATTCCACAGAGATTAAACGCTTTAATATTATTCCAAAATAGAAATATAAAGAAAATTAATTTCCTAAAATATACTCAAATTAAAATCATTAGAATAAAAAACAAGGGTATTTGTGAGCATCAAAATCATCATAAAAAGATAGAGTATTGTTAAAACAATATATGCTCAAAAATCTCCCCTAATCAAAATAGTATAGAGTACTTTTGAAAACAACACTTTCTCAACACAAAGACCCTATGGAAACTCTAAAACCCTTTGTCACAATCTCACACTTCTATAGAAAATGTAGCAAGTAGTGTTCTCTATTCTCTATATTTTCACCCAAGTCTTACTAAGGAACAATATTGCCTCTAACTTTCTTGTACTAACACCTTGGTATACATATCATCTAGATTCTATCATCCATATATCTTCTAAAACTCCAAAAAAAATTCCTCTATTAGTGTCCAGATAAATTGATATTTAATATAAATGTTCTTAACCCATGAATGGGACATTGGATTCTAATCTATACGTATTGGACTTTAATTATCATAGAAAAACACTCTACATTTCTGAATTCTTATGAGTTCCTTCATCAACCAAATTGACCATACTAACTCCTTCCTTTATAGAAAAAGTAACTATTGATTATATCCACTTCATCAAAATCACTTTTATTCCACTATAGGTAAACAAAAACCTCATGGTTCTCTTCCATGTGTCTGTATCTCTAGCAAAGTCTGTATTAATATAACCTTGCAATGGATTATTAAACTTGAAACATAAAGCTATATTTCTCAATCCATTCAAGTATCGGATGATCCTCTTCACAACCTCAGAGTTTTACCATCCTAGATTCAACATGAAACAACTCACAACTCCCACTACAAAAGAAATTTTTGATCGAGTATATATCATGGCATACATAAAATTTACAAAATATGATGCAAACAAAACATTCACCATGTATTGAACCTCATTTTCTATTTTAAATGTATGATCCTTATAAAAATTAAAATTTTAGATCAAGGGATTAAAGAGTGTCTTTTATTTGGACATCCTAAAACTTTTGATTCCCTTCTAGATGTATCCTCTACAAGATAAAAACCAAAGAACTGGCACCCCCTATAACTCTTGATTTTTATTCCCAATATCTTCTTGTATGATTTGATATCTTTCATCTAAAACCATCCTAATAGATCACACTTTTTCTTCTATATACTCTTATCATCCATTCCAGTAAGCAATATTCCATCCAAATACATCTATGGGATTATAAAGCTCTCATCATATCACGACTTTTAGTAGAAACAATGAACTACATTACACTGTAAGAAATATTCCTTATCTATAAAGGTATTGATCTTATAATTCCACTACATTAGTGCTTACTTCAAGATGTGGATTCTTTTCTCCATCTTACACACCAAGTTATAGTTCACATCATTCATGAAAACCATTGGTTACTTCATGTAAATATATTTCATTAAATCTCCATAAATAAAATTCATATTTACATTCATCTTGTATAAGTACATCCTAAAACACAGCCATGATTAAAACTATCTATATGGTAGCATGTTTAACTACTGGTGAAAAAATATTAGAGAAATAAACTTATTCCTTCTACTGAAATCCCTTCACCACCAGTTGTTCCTTGTGCCTATTTATACCATATATTTCATCCTTTAAAGAAAACACTTACTTATTATATATTTCTATTTTTCTTTGTGGTAACTTAGTCAGCTCCCATGTTTCATTGGATTTGAACAAAGACATCTCTTACTTCTTAATCGAATCTTTTGATAATCCCACATGAATTACATACACCGAAAATTCATTACTAAAAGATTACACTCATGGAAAAAAATATCTAGAAGGAACTCTATGAATTTAATTATACTAGAACTTGAAATAAATTACTTCATCAAAATAACCACACTGAATCTATTACTTGAGACAATTAACTACAACTCAAAAAACATTCAACTGTAATGACTAAAGGGAATAAAACTAAGTAAAGAACACAAAAAAAGTTTTTTTATTTTGGAATTCCATCATACATTCATGAGAAGAATCTTCACTTTTCATTATATCAGAAGTACAATAGTTACAATATCTTATGACTATGTGGCCACATAGATCACTAACAAGTAAATCCCTGACACCTCAAAAAGGTGGTCTCATCCCTATTTTATATAGGATGCCACCCAAATAATTGGTAACACTGACTTCCTACATTTTCAAGCACCCATCAATTTCATTGTGCAATTTTCAACTCCGTATAGCATTCCTCGATCGGACTACCTATCATCGATAATACAACAGTGTTCCTAGTTCCTCACACTGATTCTATAAAGTCTATGTTGTATATTTATTCAAATGATCGCTACCTACTTTCAATAATCACAACACCCGCTGATCTTTCACTAAGATGACCACTAGTTAAACATCCATTAGAAGAACAATATCTTCCAAACAACACATTTCCACACTGCTAAATCCAACTACCACTAAACCGATAAGGCCAAATATTTCTCTAGAGTTTATCCTTTTGATGAAATTACTTAGGTACATGAATATTCTTCGCAATCAAGACAATATTTTAGTTGAAGAATAATTTAAGGATTCTATAGCCTCCTTCAACACTTTGGAAAGTGTCAACCTCTATACTTCCATTGTACATAACACTTATACATTCTTAATTATGTTCACCCAAGTCCAAATAAGGATTTATGTTTCCTCGGACTCTCTTGGACTAAAGCCTTATGAAACATATCTAATGGTGTCTTCCATCCTATTATTTTCCATAACCCCAACACACCATATTTAAGTAACTTCATAATGTAATGGTACTTAAGGTCGATGTGTTTCATCATCACATGTAACACTTTATTTTTATCTAAATGTATTACACTATGACTATCATAATAGATTGATTCACTTTATTGGATATTTATGAGCTCCTCAATCCGATTTTTCAACCACACCATCTACCTACTTACTTTCATTACTGCCACATAATCAGATTATATTGTGGAGTGTGAAATCACAGATTGCAGCCACTACATCCAGCAAAACATGGTTCCACCAAAGGTGAATACAAACCTGGTTGTTCTTTTTCATGAATTTGAGTTTACCCCAAATTTTTTATCAACATACAAAACCAAAGAATCATTATCTTTAAAGAAAGGGTTAGTATATTTTATTCCTTTAAGATATATCAAAACTCACTTCAAATCTTCTCAAAGTTCTTTCACTATATTTGACATGAATTGAGTCACAGATCCAACAATATGGGACATATCTGGTTGAGTTCTCACCATGGTATTTCTACCACTCATGCATATGTTATTCTCACCATGTTCTTAGACTCTTCTTTTATATATAGTGTTTATTTCTTTGAAATTTTTAATTTTTTAGAGGAGTTGAAATAGATTTTCATCTGGTCATCACAAGTTTTTCAATGATCATCTAAACATAATATTTTTGTGATAAACCAAATTTATAGTCTTTTTATCTTGATTTATCCTCATGCCTAAGACATTATTTACTAAATTGAGATATATAATCTCAATCTTCCTTGACAAGTATTACTTCAATTCCTAATTATTTTGGATTAACAAGCCCACTAGAATCATGTTATCCCTATATAATAGTATAATAGTATAATGATTAAATACTCGTTGTTGTAATCATTTTGGTAATAATAATGATCTGAATTTCTCAACTTCAAACCATTCTTCTCCATGAAAGAGTCAAACTTCTAGTTCCACTACATTATCAGTTGTTCCCATAAAGACTATTCTTGAGTTTACACAACAATTCTTGATTTTGTTTATCCAAGAAACCAGTGGGTTACTTCATATATATTTCTTCTTCTATATCCCCATAAAGAAAAACCATATTCACATCCATCTGTTTTAGATTTAAACCTTTAGAAACAACCATTTTTAGCATTATTCATATAATATTATGTTTAACTACTGAAGAGAATATTTTAGAAAAGTACATGCCCACCTTCTTCTAAAAACCCTTGAAAATTAGTCTTTCCTTATACCTTGTACTTCCTTAGCTTAATCTTTTAATCAAAATTCCCACTTGGTTTTAAGTTCCCTCTTTTTGGGTGATAGTTCCACTAACTCCCACGTGTTTCTCAAATATAGTGAATCCAACTTATCCTTTATAAACAACTCCCACTTATTTGAATATATAAGGTTAGCCACTTCTTACAAGTTTTTTAATTATACCTCATCTATTTAAAGTAAAAAGTTCAAGTTATCTTCATACCTTTGTATCGGTTGTATGACCCTTGTAGATCTTTACAACTCTACTTATGGTTATACACATTATCAAACTGAAACCTACATAATTTCAACCTATGGAACTTTGGACTAAGCCTCACTAATTCCTAATCTTTCATAGTCTCATAATCAAACTGCCTATGCTACCCCCATGAACTTTCCAATGGTTTTTTTTTATTTTTGAAAGACTCAAATCTATATAAATTCTTTGGAAATTTTGAAATTTGGATACCACTATTAAAATAAAATTTAATTTATTTTAGTTATTTTCCTCCACCTTACATTTAATTCAATTTTCCGTCATTTTAAAGAAACTAATCATTGAAGAGAACATTCCTAATTCCGATGACTTGTTTCTTCTCATCATCCCAAAGTCAAAATTTGATATTTTTATCTCTATAACCAATGAAAATACATGATTGATATTTTTATTCTATATTATATTTGTATTTGGAATCAACATGTGCATTGGATAAAATTCTAAATAACCTAAAGCGAACTAAATTTAGTGGGTTTTTTGTCCATAGAGATTTTAGTAACTGCTATATCATTAGAACTGAGGGATATTAATTGATTAGATATGTCACAGTATTAACTGCTTCCACCCAAAATAACTTGGGAATTATTAAATGAAATTTCATACTTCATGACCTCTCCATAAATTTATAATTAATCTATTTAGCTATAACATTTTTCTCAAGAATTATAGGTATATTTTTCTTATATCTAACACCTTTGTGTCTGTAGAAGTTTTGAAAACTTCTTTCGGCGTACTCACCTTCATTTTTGGATCTCATGCATTTAAAATTAATATTTGGTTACCTTTAAAATATATATTTCCATTTCACAAACACTCAAAACACTTATGATTTATGTTTAAGAAAGTATATACATACTTTTCTCATGGATTCATCAATGAAATTCACAAAAAAAATATAAACTTCCATGAGATTTAACTGGGGTGGGTCATCATATATATGTATATACAAGCTCTAACTTATTAATTTATGAATTTATTCTAACCAAGTTAAATATCACATTTAATTTCTTACCAAGTATACAAATCTTGTAAATTTTTATCTCTTAATGATACATCTTCAGTGTGTATTTATCCATTATATTATTCACACCTTTCCCACTGAGGTACCTAAGTCGACGGTGCCACAAATCTGTATTCCAAAAGTTTAATTTCTTGTGATTGTTACTCCAACTACCCATATAGTCATGTACAACATACCATCCTTTACACATATTTCTATTACCAAGGAACCTCAAGTGATTTTCCACACTCAATAAGTGAAATTTATTCCATATTCATCTTCATACAATTGTCCTATTGAAATAAAATTCTTCCAAAGGCATAAAATTCATATGAATCCTTTAAAATAAATGACGGTTCCATTATTTAACTATATTTTCACATCCCTATTTACAAAAAGGTTAAGATATTTTTCATCCACTATATGTACTCATATAAAATGTTTAGACACAATGTTTTATGAATCCATTTTTACCAGTGGGATAGAAAGATGCACCAGAATCTATAAAATAAGATTCTACCAGTTTATTAACACTCGTGAGTAGATTAAAACTACTCTAAGATATTGGGTTCATGGATTTTAATTCTCTATATGTTGATTTTATAGAATTTTCTTTTCACTCACAATAATCCTTCTTGAGATGAAAACTTTTTCCATAGTGCCAACAGGATGGACCAAGTTTAGTAGACTTACCCATACTCATTTATATTGAATTTAATTTAGAAAACCTTTTAATTATTAAATAAGGTGAGTTCACTCTTCTATATACATTAAATGAATCACTGGAAGATACATAAGTCTCCCTCCTTCACAGCTCTTTATTCAGAATAAAGTTCTAGACATCCTCAAATATCAAGTTGGTTTTTTCAAAAGAGTTTCTTATTATTTTAACCATTCCATCCCAAGATTCTGGTAATTAGGATGAAAAATATATGGACTAAAAATAATCAATGAAAGTTACCTTCATAGACTTGATCTAACTTCCCATCATGTTGAAATCATTCACATGATCAGAAGCAAACCTCCCTTCTGATAGCCTCGTGTTAAATAGTCACCGCATTAAGAATGCCTTGTTGAGTATTATAGTCTTGTCACACATATAATCCAATGCTTCTATAAAATACACTATAGTCTTATTCTCCAAAATGTTGACGACCACATTTCATGTCAATGAAATCCTAATCAAACCTAAATCCTTCCCATCCAAATTTTCTCATTCACCTTTTTCCATTGCCTCTAGTTTAACACATTTAAATGGAATTTACCGATCTTTATGAATGATATTGTCCTCTATAATCATCCTTTGAAATCTTAAATATATCCCATTGATTCTATTGATTTGGAACTTTCTATCTTTTAAATCCATCAACTTATAACACAATAAATTCCTCTAAATTAAAAAAATGAGAAAGTAATAATATTTTCTGAGTTGTTGTAGAGAAAAATAATAATCCTATGAGAACATCATGATTATATAATACCAATTTTTGATAATCGAAAATTAATTTCAAACACTATAAATTCATCCCTGGAAGATCACACTAGAGGAAACAAGTATATGGATGTACCTCTCTAAATTTCATTATACTAAAACTTGGAGGAAATTAATTCTTCCAAATCAACACAATGAATCCATTACTCAATCATGTTAACTTTAACTCACATAAACAATCAACTATAATAATGAAAGTAAATAAAATAAAGTAAATAACACAATAAGGTTGTATGTGGTTCATACTTTCATCCTACATCCATGGGTGAAAAACTTCAATTTTAATTATATCACAAGTATAATGGTTACAATCTCCTATGACTATGTATACATATAGATCACTAACAAGTAATTATAAAACACCTAAAAAAGTGGTCCCACCCCACTTTATTAATATAGGTCCCCACCAGGTCATCTGGTAACACTAACTTTCTATATTTGCAGGTGCCCATCTATTGTACTATGCAATTGCCAACTCCCTATAGCTTTCCTCGGTCATACTGCCTGTCATAGGTAAGACAAGAGTGTTCCTAGACCCTCACCCTCATCCTTAAATTTCAATGCTACAGAGTGATTCAAACACTCACTATCTCCATCAGGTAATTTTATAACCTATCAATATTCTGGTAAGATAAGAACCAGTTGAGAATCCATAAAAAAATAATATATTTTAAACAACACATTGTCACATCGTTGAAGCCTACTATCACTGAAGTGACAAGGTTTAAGGGGCATTCATAGTTTCTACTTTAGATTAACTCACTCTAGTACATGATTATTCTTCACAATTCTAATATAATACCACTATTTTGAGTCACTAATTGGGTCACCTCATCTGGGATTTATAGTTCCCCACTATCCATAAGAAGTAAGAAGTTTATGTAAGCTCTAAACCTCTAAACCATATTTCTAACTATAATATATCTCTTCAGTACTTTAATCTCTTCTCTATATAAGCCCACATCCTCTGGTGATCTAGCCACTAGAGACCCATTATTTTATTCTCTAACTTCTGAAGCTTCCAATTAGGCTTCATCAATTCTAGATATCTCTAACACATCTTATGTTGGTCATTTATCCATACATCTATTTATTCCATATCAGTTATTCAAAACTTGTTTCCATCCAATACTCCCAACTCCCATCAACATATAATTGATCATTTTATTCTTTTTAATCACCTTCCTTCTCCTCTATGTTTTGTTTCTTCCATTGAACCCTCTTGTTGAAGTGAAAATCTCATCTTATGATGACTTATTGTCTGTCATCATCCCATATCCAAAATCCAAACTTCTCACCACTATACCAAATGAGAAAATATGATTTGGAATTAATATAAAACTTATCTCTGTCATTTTCATCAATATGAACACAAAAAATACTTCTAAAGACTTTAAGTTGGCTAATTTACAATTGTTTTATGGACCACTTATACTCTGGAACCTTCAACCCTAAAAGAGTGGGAAAAATTTATTAATTAGGTATGTAGTCATATTCATAGATTCTACCCAAATTGTATTGGAAATTATGGAGTTTATATGAGTATTCGGATCCTTCTCTATTAAAAACTGATTTATCCACTCTATAACATCATTCTATTGTCTCCTGAGCATAGTTTTCTCTATCTTGATCACCTTATTCTCATAGAAGTTTGAAGTTATGTTCAATGTATTCACTACTATTATCAGAACTTAATTATTTTATCTTCCAACAAATTTATTTTTCCACAATGGACTTCTATTTATTGAATGTTACAAAAAAATCTAATTTTTTATTTAAGAAGTAAACGTATACCTTACTTTTTGCATCAATAATAAAATTCAAAAAAGTAAAGTGACCCACCATGATATCAAATAGAGGCATGTCCCCAAACATATGAGTGAACTAACTCCAAATTTTGGGTTTCAAGCTTCCATCAATTCAAGTTAAAGGACACCTTATTCTACTTTTATAGCACACAAATCTCACAACATTAAAATTCAATGTATCTAATATTAAATATTCTTTCATGGTTAGAAATTTCATGTTATTTTCATAGAGATGTTTGAGATTTAAATGCCATGAATCCAGACTATCATACATTGAGACACTGGAAATTACATCTCTATCTAATCTTTCAACTAGATATAGAGTCTCAAATTTTTCTCCTTGTGCAACTACCATAGATCTTGAAGTCACCTTTAAAACTTTTTCTATAAAACTAGTCTCATGAACTACCTTATCTAGTTTCCCTATGTAAATTAATTTATTTCATAAATCATGGATATGCTTAATTTTCATCAACTTCAAGAGAGTCTTATTTTGTATTCAGACATTAACATCACCCTTTTCCATGATATCCAAAGCTTCATCATTCTCCAAATTCATATTACTAAACTGGACATAATTATTTATGTATCTCAACTATCCCATTGAGTGGAATGATGTTCCTAATTCAATCACCCATGACTCCATTAGAATTTTGGCTCTTAGAAACAAATTGTTTCCTCCATAAACTATACTCTTGTAATTTGAACTTTAAAATATTGATTCCCTTCTAGAATCCTATTTCTAACTCTTTTAATTCTTTATAATATTTCCTTTCCTCTCACACTACCATCAGTTAAGACTCAATATTGCAGTCTTGCCTTGACTTCTCTCCTATGACTTATCATTTTATTGTTTCTTCCAATTTTTATTTCAATAGGTTCATCATCCTTATCTATCAATATTAAGAATGATTTCATAAAGTTCTTGGACTTCCCTATACCTGAGGTTAGCATTTGAGATTAAGTTATGGATATCCTCAAACACCAAACCAGTCTTTCCATATGAATTACTAACAATAGTCACTATTGCAACCCAACTATCAATAAAATATGATAGTATCATCCATGAATGTCACCTTCACCAATTCAATCTACCCTCAGATCATATTGAAATAATTCACATGATCTTCCAATGGTTTTCCTTCTGATGTCTTTATACTAAACAACCTTTGCATCATGAACACTTTATTAAGTGTCATGTGTTTCACATACATATCTTCTAGTGCCTTTATTACTTATACCATTTTATTATTATCTTGGATATTAAATTCCATATTCCATACCAATGTTATGCCCACCAATCTTAGTTTATTCCCATATAACCACTCTCATTATACATTCTCCAAAGTTTCTTGTTTAACTCCATCCAATGGAACCTCCAAGTCTTTTTGAATGAGATAGTTATCTATATGTATTCTCCAAAAGCTGAAATTCATTCTATAAAACTTGTATATCCAGAATTTACCTTTGTATAATTCCATACCTTCTAATGATAATAATCTCTCATTGAAACTAGAATAAAATTAAGGTAAAAGTGATCATTACCTATGTTGTTCTGAGTTTCTCCGAGTATGCTTCGAGCAAGATGAATAACAAAAAGCACTGATACCACTTATTTGGAATCTTTCCCTAGGGTCTAATAATCAAACACAAAACCATCAGATAATGCCACATATTGGAAAAACTAGGTCATCTAGAAGGTCTTCAGTGATGTTATTGTATTAGAAAATAGGAAGCCTCACACCCTACTCACCGCACTAAGTTGAACCTCACACACACTCAAAAGAAATCACACCACATAGACATTAAAGTGAAAAAAAGCAAAGGACATAAGAATTCAAATGTTTTAGATAATGTGTCCTACTTCCATGGGATAAATGTTGTTTCTCTTTTCATTGAAATTAGAATTAACAAGCAATTTCAAACCAATATAAAAATCATTCAATTAGGATTAATTATAGGAATTATTTTTTTATAATTCTATGATCAATGATAAATCTTAATCGTTCATTAGGAACCCTTTGCATGAGGTAACCACTTTCTTTTATGTAATTATTTAGTCATTCATCCCAGTTACAGTAGCCTACTGTATTTACAGGGTTCTCTCTACTTAGAATGTTTACTTATGATCATTGGTATCCTTCTAAAACTGGTCGTTCATTCCAGTGAACTCCCCAAGATACAATTTTCTAGTAACTTTCATTCATAATTATTTGGAATAAATATTTTTTCACACATCCATTATATAGTACATCATCAAATAACCCTGTCATTCACTAAATTGATTCTACTACCACTGCTTGAGCCACATGGATGATGTGTTATCTGAATCACTTTATCTGGTTGTCTGCATCTAGTAAACTAAATCCAGATTCACATCCAAAAATTTATACCACCAAAACTTTCAATGGAATAATTAAGCACTACATGGGATCCTCCCCTGATATTGGTGTACTAAAAGATAAGAAGTTCTTCACACCCTACTCATCATGTTAAGTCAGCATACATGCACACACTCACAATAAAACTCACACAAGTAGAAATTAAGAAAATAAATTAACACATTTATTTTACATGGTTTGGGCATTAAGACATACTTCCACGAGATAAAACCACTAGTATTTCATAATAATTAGAAGTTACAAAGATTTACTGCACAATCAACAATTATAAAAAAATATCAATTTTTTAATTTCTTTTACATGCCATAAAAACATGTAAAATCGGTCCCACACCACCTATATAGTGGTTCCATTCAGTTATCTAGTTACACTATCATTTAGAATTTACTGATGATCCACCATTTGATCCCGGTGACCTCCGATTCCCAATAGCATTCGGTACATAACTATTGATGTCCGATGAATAGTCCAAGTTACCCTTATGTTTCTATTAATGAATCTAACACTCCATCCTTTTCTAAAAAACCATAAACAATGACCATTATATTTTCATCATCATAGAACCTAATTTATGATTATAACTTTACATTTCCCTATCTGAACCACTGACTAGTGTACATGATCATTAGATGATATCATTATTCGATAAACCTGCCTCTATCAAAGAGTTACTGGTGTCGCTACCTAAACCCTAAGAACTCAGTAATTTCTAATCATACTCATTATAGTTATTTGAATATTTAACATTAAATAGGCTCTACAATCCCGATAGATTCAATAAAAAATTCCAATTTTTCAATGCTTTAATAGTTTAGTTATGAAAAGGTTAAGAATAAATTCTAAATTTATAGAATTTTTACTTTAATGATCTTTAAAATAAATATGCATGGAAACATGGATTCATAACCCATAATTGTCATTATTGTAATAAAAATAGTAATTTATTTAAATTTTAAAATCAAGAAACTATTTCTAGAACAAAATCTATCTTTGGTCATAAGTGTTTTTTTTGTTTAAAAAATTTATTTATTATACATTAAAAAAATAAAAAATAATCAGATAAACCCAAGAATATTTTTGTTCTATGTTTTTATTTTATATTTTTAAAATTAGTTATAAATAAGGGAATAATAATATTATAATTCCATTTAGTAACCCAGATTTTCAACTTGGCCCCATTATGTCTGAACCGTAACAAAATAGGTATTTTAATTGTTAAAATTAAAATATTATAAAATTTTCAAAAAAAAATTGATAATTCAAATTTAGTTTTTTTTCTCGAGGCACTCATTCCACTCGATCCTAAATCTCGAGACTAGTCCTAACCTGAAAAATTTTAATATTTTTTAAAAAAATAGATTTAAAAAATATTATAAAAAACATTTTATATTTTTTTCCAAAATGGTTTTTAAGTTAATAAAATCCTTTTTAGACAGTCAATGAATGAGGTTGTCGTGGTTTGATGGGGGTGGTCTACCCACCCCCACCAATCTCCCCCCCCCCCCCATCACTTGCTACATTTCCTATAAAATGAAAGTAAAGGCCTTTCTAATATGGATTTAGGAGACACAATAAGTGTTAGTAAGTTCTTTCAAATTCTTTGCTTTCTCTAGTACTTATATTCTATCATTTTCAATTTTTGATTTTACAACACATTATCAACACAAATTCTCATAATGGAGAAAG
The DNA here is from genome assembly GCA_963277665.1 of Viscum album. NCBI lineage: Eukaryota > Viridiplantae > Streptophyta > Magnoliopsida > Santalales > Viscaceae > Viscum > Viscum album. The sequence goes on from OY728126.1 coordinate 1,039,712,912, forward strand.
ATATGTTTTGATTTTTACTATTATTTCTACTTCTTGATTAGACTATTCTAATTATTTATACGGTATTATTTATTTATTTTACACTACTTTATTGGATAGTCTAATAAATTGGTTCACATGGGAAAAATTTAAAATGATTAAGGAAATGTGTTGATTTGGTTTTAATTGATTTATTTAAACTACCTGATTAGTTGGTCCAATTAATAAATCAATACACATGAGAAAGTTTTAAAATGATTAATATGATCTATTGATTTATTTATTTTTAAACCCCATGTAAAATATTTATTAACTGATTAAGGTGTGATATATATATAAAAATATTAAACGATAATATTAACCTGATTTTGATGTTTGCTGCCATTTTTATTTATTGTACTTTATTTAAGAAAAATTGAATCTATAATTGTATTATTATTTATAATAATATTTTTTTTCTTTTTTTATCATCATGTCAAATCTCAGAAGACTTGAGTTTATGAATCTCAATATTACCAAAAGTAATTACATATCATAGATAATTGATGTTTAAATGCATCTCAAATTGATAGATTTCATGGAAAATATTAAAGAAAAATATTCAAAAACCCTTTAAAATAAAGATAAGGAAATTATCTTCCTTATAAAATATCTCAATGTGGGATTAAAATGTGAAAAAAAAAATATAAATAGATCCATGAAATCTTTATAATAGTTTTAAAGAGAGTTATAATCATAAAATGGAGGTTATTCTTCATATGGCCTATGACCAATGAAATGTTTTATTCTACCAAGACTATAAAAGGGATAGTCATTATAATTATACTATGTATAGAATTATATTACAATTAATGTATCATAGTATTGGGATTATAAATTCCAATATTCTTGAGAATATATATATGACTGATGTGAGCTGTAATTTTTGACATTTTCTACCATTTATTCATTGAAAACACCCCACATTATAGTTTAATTCCAAGGTTGATGTTATATTATATTTACTTTATGGAATTATAACTTAATTATAAATTGGATTTAAATATGGTTTTTATTTATATATACATATTTTGATATAAATTGTGGATCCATGCTTAAGGAAATTATTTCTTTTTTAATTTTTAGGATAAACTTTAATGTTTTACTAAGCAAACACGTGGACTATTACAGGCTAGAAAATTACAAAATCTAGGAGTGACCTTGGAATTCATGGTCACTATGCTTACTATGGGTACTGACCATATGTTTCCCCTACATGAACCTACTGTCACATTGTAGGCATGGTGACTGTGAGCAATACTCATGGTAACCTTCCCACCTTACTGCACCAAAGTCTCATGGTAAATCTACCTACCATGAGTACCATCAGCTGACCATGTAATCAAAAATTAGGAAAAGGAAAAAATAAATGATTGAATGAAAAAAATTCATTTATCATTCTACTATTCCCATGGTAGTCATACCTATGGTGGTTCTTTCCTTTTCATCCAACATCTCACAGTAAGCACACTAACCATAATATTCACAGCATGCATACTTACCACAAGCTTTTCCCACCTACCCTACCATGACTTTACCTTATAAAATACCATTACATACCCAAAGCATCCATTTTCCCTGAAGGTAAATATATCTCTTGACTGATACTTGGAGGAAGACCATAGACTAGGTGTTGCTCTAAAAATCACCAGCACCATTTATCTTCCACCCTGAGGAGAAACAGGGTGACATCTACCTTACTGACACCACCTTATGATACCACCCATGGAACAAAGATGATGATAGAATTATGTTACACTAACAAGAGAATCCTGGTATTACTTCGATACAATATGATATCTCCATTAACTCGAGGTGAGATCCAACTGAGTGCACCACAAACGAAGCCTCCCTACCTGTGCAACTTCTGAGGAATCTATGACATTTCAATATTTAATGAAGGAAAATGATACTTATCAAAATCAGATCCACATGAAAAAATAACTAGATACCATGAGGAACTAAGGGAAACAAAGGAGTAATTTCAAACTAAAAATCTCCCTCCATCATTAAATACAACTACTTGTGGGTGTAGGATTCAAGCGTGAGGTAAGAAAGAAAATACATTCTGCTGGGAAGTTTCAACACCACTAACAAAGAAATGGTTATCCTTTTCATACCAATGATGGGGAAAATCTAAGTTATAGATATTGGTATATATGATTCCATGTGGTTAAAATAATTATACCAAGGAACTTCATGAAATAACATGGCCCATAATTAAAATTCCAGGACCATTTTCCTTTACCAACTACAGCAAATCACTGGATCACTCAACCTTCAAAAAAGGTATTGGGCTGGATCATGGAAGAGTACTGATTCCTTAAAAAGTCATCCAAACCCTTATCTTATAGATATATATCCACCATCAATCTTAAATCAAACCTTCTCCCTACATACATCCTATAATTTAATAAAGAAGCATGTGTCCCTCACATGAACCAAACTTAGGTAGTTGAGCACTATAAAAGGGGGAGAACTTGTAGGTTCCGAGTGCAGTAGAAGTGTGTGATGGGTTGAGCCCAAAATTGATTTTTTTTCATGATTTATGATCAATTTAATATTTTCATGATGATAAATGTCATGATCGATGGAACTGAATCAAATAATACAGACAATGGATAAAACACCGAAACCAAAATGCAAGATTGTCACATATTATTTATAATTAATTTAAGAAAATAAATAATTACCTTGTGAGAAATTATTTCTTCATTAATGGATCTTATAATGGATATATGTTATATCGTTGTTGGGTTGTAGGAATCAAGGGAAGATTCCCTCTAGCGGTGATCCACATGTGTTCCACAAATCTATGAACATCACTATAGGAATCTCCATGTGCTAACATGATAGATCTTAATGCTTTCATTGTTCATCTTTGATCTCCTCAGGAATTTCTTCCAAAGGATTCTTCTTGATCTTTCTAGACTCAAGATTAGAAGGTGGAGGAATATCACTCACTATTCTAGAGATCATTTTTTTAGAAGGTATCTCTCTAGGTATTTTATATGATTCTCCATATTCATTGTGTACAACAAAAGAAATGAATTGAATCTCTTGAAAAATAATATAATTGGGTTTATATACTACTAGGGTTAGAAATAAATAATTTCACAAGTTCCCTTTATTATTTATTTAATACTTTTATAACCCCATGTATATAATAAGAATATTATTATTATTATTTCTTTACATACACTAAACTCATGAATTGAATTAAATTTTTTTAAACAAATAATATTCAATATATATTATTTCTCAATAAACCGTTAAACTCAGTCCACCATTCCTCCAAGATATTTATCAAGACTTAAATAATGACTATTTATTTAATAAATAAATATAAATTCATTATTCTTCAATAAATAAATAAATATTATATTCATTAAATAGAAAATAAACATTTATTAAATATTCTACTCACATAATATTCTCTCGAATAACTGGTGATGGAATATATGAGATCAAGAAAAAAAGGAGTAATTATTAAACCACATGTCGGAATAATATTTATTCAACTTTTTAAATAATAAATAAATAATATATTATTTAAATGATATTCTATATATACTTAGTGTGTGTGTCCCTCTATGCCTCTTTTTTAGTGGCATTAGGCAAAGCGGCTTAAATTCCAAGATTAGCATCTAACCACATGCCAAGGTACCCATAGAGAAATAATTTAATTTCTAAATGAGATAATACCTCATATAGGTGATTTCTATGTAATATAATTCATTTATCATGATATCTCTGATCAAACAGGTTGCATATTGGTTCCATCAACCTATGTGCTCAATGTCTCTTTTATTGAATTTTCGGAAATTGAACTTTCCTATTGAAAACCATGTATAAATACTTATTTATGAAATATAATTTCCATTAAAGGGCCTAAGATATCTACTTTTATGAAATAACATAAGAGAAAAATACTTTGTCACATTATTCATTAATTCAATATTACTCGTGACACAACCAACATATCCTACCTCACCGCGAACATATGCCATCATGGTTTTTTCAATACATCAAATTATGTGACACATAATACTCATTAATAATAATCTTAAAGTATAAAGATCAAAACACACATTTTAATATGGGAACATACAACGACACATACAAATGTGGATTTACTAATGGTGTATCTCATTCTTATAATATCCTACACTGGATATTACCAAGGGTGTACGCCATGAGAAGATACCTCAAAGTCCTATGAGTCTCCACCCCTGATATCATGAATTATTTTTCCCTAAAGTGACTTCATCTGACTATATAACATATATTTAATAATACTTTCATGGAACTTTTGGGTTCTCATTATAGCAGGGAACTGCTATGACCTTTTAGTGTGACAGCTACTCTTAAGACATGATCACATACTATGTTACACAAAATAATAATCATAATGTGATAAAGAATTTATTAATATTCAAAACTATGAATATAGGTTATCATAAAGTACATAGAAGTTGGTTCTTGGGAACCAGCTCCAATAGACTCCCACTTACACTGGAGTCAACTTCTAACAACCTTCAGTTTTCTAGCTATCAAATGATACTCATGATTTTTCTGAGATAGACCTTTAGTTAAGGGGTATTCCATATTTCCCTATATGGTAACTCTTCTTACTACAACTTCACTCCTCTAATAAAAATACCTCAAGAGGTGATACTTCTAAAGTGTATTATTTGTTTGTTGTTGTGACCTTATCTCTTTTTCAAGATCCATATCTGTAGTATTATCACAATATAATGTGATAGGGTCTTTACTTATAGGTACCTCATCAAGAACCTAGACAAATTTTCACATCTAAATGGTTTACTTAGCTACATCAAAAGTCACTGTATACTCAGACTTCGCTTTAGAATCAGCAATAACTATCTTCATTGAACTATTCCAGCTTACAAATCCTCCTCTGAGACTAGAAAACATATCCTAACTGAAACTTCAAATCATTATGATTTTTTCAAAAACTAGAATCGGTATAACCCTTGATGGATAGTTCCTTGTCTCCTCCAAACCCCAGGAATATATCCTTGGTTCTTCTTCTATACTTGAGTATAGACTTGATATAATAACAATTCTACTCTTCTATATCCTCTTTATATATTCCTACCATGATCAATGAATAGGAAACATCAATTCTAGTACATAACATAGAATACATGATTGATCATATCGCTGAAACGTATGGGTTATTACTCATTATCTCTTTCTCCTATTGTGTATTAGGACAGACTTTCTTAGAAAGATTTATGCCATGGGACACTAAAACCAATCCCATCTTATAATATTCCATACTAAATATCTTTAGTAAATAGTAAATATATGTACTTTGAATTAGTATAAGAAGCCACTTGGATCCATCACAAATGATCTTGATCCCTAGAATATAGGTTGCTTCACCTCTAAGTAATTCATGGAAAAACACTTGTTTAATTAGTCCTTAACAGAATTTAAGACTGGTTTGTCATTTCCAATAAGTAATATGTCATCAACATATATTATTAAGATAACAACTGCATTCTAACTAAACCTATTATAAACACATGGATCATATTCATTATTAATGAAACTAAATTATTTTATAGCCTCATTGAATCAAATGTTTCATGACCTATATGCTTTCTTCAATAAATAAATGTATATCTACAACTTTGAAATATTTTTGGCATCACCTGGAGTCACAAACCCTTCTAGTTGTTTTATATAGACATCTTCCTAAAGGTTCCCATTAAGGAAAGAAATTTTTAAATTCATCTTTTAAATTTCATAATCATGGTAATCTAATATAGAAAGTATAATTTTGATGTATTTAAATATGTAAACTGGTGAAAATATTTCATCATAGTCAATTCCTTGACATTATTTAAACCCTTTAGCCACTAACCTTACTTTATAGGTATTTACTTTACCTTATATGTCCAATTTTCTCTTGAATACCCATTTAAACCCTACATATTTACATCAACTAGTGCATAGAACAAAACCCAAACTTGGTTCTAATATATGGAATCCATTTTAGAATTCCTAGATTCTTTCCATCTTGTAGCTTATGGTCTCTCTGCTGCTTCTTTGTAGGGCATAGGTTCATCATTTTCAACCAATAATGAGTCACCATCTTCAGTTACAAGAAGACCATATCCCACTGGTATTCTTACCTCTCTAGTGCTTCTACATAGTACTTGTGTTTTAGGAACTACTTCTTCCATGGGGACTTGTGGAATATGTTCATGTACCAACTCTTATATTTCTTGAGCATCAACTTCATCAAAGTAAATCTTTCTCACATTATCCTTTTTGTGGATATTCACCCTCTCAATAAAGATGGATTTTTTTAGCAACAATCACTTTCTTTTATAAGGGTTTGTGTAGTTAGTATCTCTTTATTTCATTAGAACACCCTATAAATATACACTTTGTGTCCCAAGGTTCTAGTTTGTTACCTGAGAAGGCCTTAAAAAATTCCCCACAACCCCATACATGTGTATGTGACAAAACATGTTTCTTTCCACTCCATAACTAAAAGGGAATTCCATTTGCTACTTTATTTGGTACTAGGTTTAATGTATATACTACAGTTTGTAATTCATAACCCTAAAAGGATAATAGAAGATCTGCATGACTCATCATTGACCTTGCAATTCCTAACAAGGTATTTTTACTCCTTTCACTAACATCATTCCACTGTGGTGTGTAAGGTGGAGTGAGTTGAGATAAAATACCAAACTCCTATAAAAAAGTCAATAAACTCTTGGTTAAGATATTCGCCACCTTGATCCAATGAAAATTTATTTATCTTATTTATAGGTTTATTATCTGCATTATTCTTGAATTATTTGAATTTCTCAAAGGTCTCTAACTTATACCTCATATATTAGATATATCCATATCTAATCAAGTGATTAGTAAAATTTATGAAGTAAGAATACACACTTCTATCTTCTACTAAAAATAGTCCACACACATCAATGTGTACCATTATTTTTACTTCTAAATAAGCATGACATTTTTCATGTGTTTTAGATCAAAAAATTCTAAATAACCATATTGATAGAGCTTTGTCAAAGTTTTCTCATTTACATGACCAAGATGGTGATTCCATAGCTGGGTGTTATATGAGTCATGTGAACATGATTTTTTATCTATTGTGAATACTTGGTTTATGTAATTTAATACATAAAGACCATTATTTAAATGTGTCATACCATAACATATGTTGTATTTATAAAAGAAATAACTTTTTTCCCAAACATGAAAATAAAACCATATGTATCTAGGCATGAAATAGAAATTATGTTCTTGTTAACAGTTGGTACATAATAAAAATCCCTTAAAAACTATATTATTCTAATTATAAATGAAATTTGGTAGTCTCCAATGTCTAAATCAACCAACCTCGCACCATTAGTGGCTCACAAATCCACCTCTCCTCTAGAAATCTTTTGGAATATACTTGGTTCATGTAATTGGCTATAGATGTGAGCACCAAAAGTTGTATCTAATAACTAATGTGTAGATATTAAAATATTACACTTGATAATGAACTCACCTTTAGCTTTCACTTTCTTATAGGTGTATTTATTATTCCAATGGCCTTTCTTGCCACATGTAAAACATACTACCTCCTTTTCCTTACTCTGTCTCTTGATCATTCTATTCTTGGAAGGAAGATGCTAGATATCTTTAGACTTTTTATGAGTCTTGGTCACATTCTCCTTGTTCTTCCTTTTCATATTCAACACAATTACCATAGGTTTGTTATACCCCATGTCATTATCCACTTGTAGAATCAAAGTAAGAAGTTCTAAAAGACTCTTCCAATTATTTCTCATGTTATAATTAACAATAAAACTGGATAAGTTCTTAGTTAGTGGGGAAAGTATGATATATGTGTGAAACTAATTTGGGAATTTAATCTCTAAGATGTATAATCATTAAATGTATCCAATAATCTAGACTATATGGGTCCCAGTTGGAACAATTTACAATATTATTTGTAAAAAATCATTTGATATCTCATATCTCTCTTGTCTCTCCTTCTCTTGAAGGTGATACATCATGTTATATTAATTCATGCCCTCATGTTGCTACAAAAGATCATTGGTCAGGGATTATAGCATGAAACACTAAACATTTTTAGAATCATTTAGATGTTTCCCATAGAGATATAACTATTACTCACTATCCTTATTACTATGTGCATTAGGAATAGGTTCTTACAGCACATATAATTTCATTTCATGGTTGTTTCCGACACTTCTCATGGATGGTGTGCGCATCTTCATGGAGATGTGCTACTTGTTGCCCCATTTTACCACTTTCAAAAGGTGGGAATAATCCATCACTTCTTTAATAATTTTACTCCTTGATGAAAATGGGATGATGGGATACTGATTTCTCCTTCTGTGGATTCCTTATCAGAATTCGTCACCTAGTCTGATCTTCCTCATAGATTTGATTCATTTTTCGTGAATCTCATTCCTGGTGTGATATATTTGTGGATGTCGGTTAATTACGCTACTTCTATCAGGACATTCCAAGGGGTCTTGATAGGGTAGCAACCTTAAGTCTATGTAGATGGTAACATCAGGCATTTCGGGGAATCTCTGGATACTTAAACATTATTCACCTATATTGTTCCTCATATAAGGGATTCTCAAGGGTTTGGAACCCAAGGAATCCCTCATCGATCGTGAGGTATCTTCTTCCATAAGAATTTCTCTAAGGTTTTCCCTATCTTCCCATGTTTGACATGGGGTATTCTGTGAGTTTAATGTATAGTGGAGGTGGATCAGACTGAACACTTATGAAAGTGAACCAAATAGGCACATCCCTAGGATGGATCACATGGAAGGTTTTCTAAATAGGTGGATCAGAATTCCCAATGAGTATGGACCCAGGATGGCATGTATCAAAAAGGGAAGGTTTCACACCACGAAAGATGAACTAGAAACCACAAAGGGATAATCAGAAGAGGTGGGCCTCACAAAGAGGGGTATCAAGTTTTACCATTTTCTAGGATTAAACATCATGGAGGCTTCCTACGTACCTTTTCTAGAATCTAGGGATCAAAACCCACGTAGTTTGAAGGGTTGATTCAGGGATTACACTTGGATAGCTTCTCGGATGTTTCAAAAATAATAAATGATGTGGGTGACATTACTGTGATAAGGGTAAGGTGATGGAGTAGATGGTTGGGGCTTATGTGTGGTTAGCTACCCATATAGATGGAATGAGTTCACCCAGATGTGGAAGCCCAGGTAAAATCAGGATGGATATGGAGGAGGTGTTGGAGGATGAGGATGGAACTGACATGGTGATGATGGTGATAATCTTGAACCTCAAGGAGGTTTCCTACGTATCTTGGTAGTTGGTAATAAAATTCCATGTATTTTGGTGGGGTGATGAGACACCTTAGGATGTGGATATTGAGAAATGGATCGCATAGAAAAGAATATGAAGGAATTGAAAACTCTAAATTGGTGCATGATCTTCCCGAGACACAAAGGCTTGAGGGGGAGATCATAATGGGAAAAGGATGATGGGATTGAGCCTTCTAACAGGATTTCTACATACCATGTGTAGAAGACAGTAATAAAAACCCATATAGTTTAGAATGGGGCATAGTATCGGGGTGTACACAAAAGACAGAGACCCGAAGACATGATGGGGCTTACACATGGTTAGCATCCCATCACAAGGGGTAAACTCTTGTTTGGAGGAGTATGTGAAGTGTGGGTATTATGCATGGTTAGCTTCCCGGTTGGATGGATCAAAACACCCCAAAGAGGTAGATTTAGGATATGTGTCCCAAAAAGGTAAAATGTCACATTAGGAGGTCTGATCTAGACACTACAAAGGGTAGATTTGAGAAGGTGGACCCCAAAAAGAGGAAGCACCAAGGTTTACCATTGGTTGGTATTGAGCCCGAGAGAGGATTCCTACATACCCGAAAGGGATCAAACCCTGGGTAGTTCGGAATAAGGAATATAGTTTAATGTCATGTGGGATGAAGGTGAACCAATGTGAAATGCATGGAACATATGGATTGTGGGTAGTTATGGGCTAGAACCTCAGAGTGGCTTCCTACATACCCTTTCTATAAGGAAAGAATCAAATTTTATGTAGTTCGGTTGAGAAGGGGGCGTGGTGATTACGTGTGGTCGGTAGACTAAGGAAGGTATATCCCTAGGAGATAGCACCAGAGTTTACCATTGGTTGGGAAAAAACACCCTATGAGAGAGGACCCAAGGCGGTGTGTCCCATAAAGGGAAGATGTTTCATCGTAAATACTAATTTTGACACCGATGGAGGTAGATCAAGGAGGGTTCATCCCTAGGAGGGGCACCAATATTTACTATTGGTCATGATTGAACCTTAAGGAGGCATCCTACATACCCTATGTAGAATACAGGGATCAAATCCTACATAGTTCGGAAGTGATGACTAGGGTTTACGCATTTGAGGGGCCTAGGTACTGTTATGGAGCGACAACAGTGGATGAGGATTATAGGTGGAAGCTACCCAGGTGACTCTATGGAGAGACAACGGTGAACGGGGCTTATGTATGGAAGCTTCCCGGGTGCCGCTATGAAGTGGAAACAATGAATGGTACTTACTCATGGAAGCTTCTCGGGTGCCGCTATGGAGCGACAATGATGAATGGGGCATGCGCATAGAGGTTTCCCGGGTGCCACTATGGAGTGGTAACAGTGAATGGGGATTATGCATGGAAGCTGCATGGGTGCTACTATGGAGTGGAAATAGGGAATGGGGTTTACGCATGGAAATTGTCTGAGTGCCACTATGGAGTGACAACGATGAATGTGGCATGCGCATGGAGGTTTCATGGATTCCACTATGAAGAGAAAACATTGAATGGGGCTTACACATGGAATCCACTTGAGTGCTACTATGGAGAAATAATGGTGAATGCAGCTTACACATGGAAGCTACCCAGGTGCCACTATGGAGTGGCAATGGTGAATGGGGATTAAGCATGGAAGCTTCTAATGATATCATCCTCATGTCAGGTCATGAGGGAATCCCATGTTCATTGTAAGGGGTAAGGATTAAATTTAACATCATTTGAATGGATGAGTTGTGTGGGGATTATGCAATGAGATTCCCATTATGTCTTCCTCATGTCAGACCATGAGGGCATCTCGACTTGCTGATGGGTCGAGGAGTATGGTTGTGGGATTGCACCTTAAAGGAGTCCCATAGTGGTTGTTTTCTATTCATCTCATGATGATTCATCTTATACTCGATACATGAGGAATCATATTCTTGAATCAAAGATTATGTTATAGTTAAGTCATGTAGTGAGGACTGTTATCATCTTATTCTTGGTGCATAAGGCATCTCTTGTTTGGAACAAGAGGTATCCTATGTTTGTCATATAGGGTGTGATATAGTTTATATTCATTTAGAGAGGACTAATAGGCATAAATTCCTAGCAATGGTAGGTTTTGGGACTTAACCAAGACTATCCCTTTTTGTTTCAACTCATCATTAGATCCAAGTGATGAAGATACAGGAGATTATTGAGAAATGGTTGAACTCAAGGTACTTAGGGGTTTGAAGATAAAGATCTCAACTCATGACATGAGAAATAGAACAAGAGGAATATGTCAACTCAAGGTGTTTTAAGAATCTTGGAGGAGTATCTCATATCGTGGTATTCCATAGGTGAGAGATGGGTGCACATGGGGGTGCAAGGTAAAATGTTCTCGACCCAGTCTGAAAAGTTCATGATGAAACTCTCCATTTTTCATGGGAGTGAGTGACGGTAGCGAAGGGACCAGCCCGAAGGGTTAGGACCGCATCCCAGCACTGATCCTGAGCGGGAGTGAAAGGGAACAACCCCCGCGGTATAGACTAGTGGGCATGAAGGAAGGAGCTTTGCGGAGGTTCTTCATGGATCTTAGGGTCTTCTGAAGTTTGGGGCTTCATAGAGCTTTAGGTCTTGCTAAGGGTTCCCTGATTTATAGGGGGGTGCTTTATGAAGGATGAATGCTTTGCATAGCCACAAGTAGCTCAGAGGGCCTTCTTCCTTCCTTAAAGGCATAGGAATTCATGAAGGTAATCTTCACTTGCAGTGGAGGCTCTTAAAAACATAAGGAAGGTGGTTTCATGGAGCACATGAGCTCCATGAATTGAGAGTGTGATGGTGAAACCCGATGGAATATCTTCTTCCTAATGAAGGTATGAGTTGTGTATTTATAGGAAAAGAGGGTATCATGATGCTAATAAAGCATTCCGTGAATAAAAAATGGTGTCACGATGGTCGCACAGATCCGTCTGTCACTACTTCGCGGCGTTTGTGGAGATTGTCAGACTCGTGGAGCATTCTGTCACTACTTTGCAGTGTTTGTTGATCTTGTCAGAATCACGTATCATTCCATCACTACTTCATGGTGTTCGTAGATCTCATCGTACTCACAGATCATTCCATCACTACTTTTTAATCACAGAGAGAGCTCTGTGAATGGGCTCCACAGACCAGTTTTTCATCCTAACTTTGAATAGACATAATTTATAATCTATAACTTCTTTCGAGCTCCAAGGCCATTCAAATCAAATATTTCAAAACGTACTATGATATTGGATCAAGTATTAAAGCATTCAGTGTATCTTGTGGATGTGTTTTCCAGTACTAAAAAATTTCCCCACTAAGAATAGGGTCCAACGAGGATGAGGAGGGAGAGGCAGACCATGTTCTGAGGAAATAGCTAAAGAAAACGCCTACCTTAGGGTCCATTGTATCTTGATCACATTGATAAAACAACCAACTAAATATATAATCCCACATGATTCATGCCCAGTGTGGGAAACATGAGACAATAGAAGATCATTCACCTGTACGAGGGTGATAAAGAGATAAAGATGTTCTAGGATCGAAATGGGACATCAATCACCTTTTGGAGTGTCCTAAATGGGAGGGGTTTCAAATAGAAAATTGGGCTATCTAAATAGACAACTTTATTCTCCAAATGTGTGTTGGTGGATGAAGGAGATAATGTCTGGGGCATTGGAATCATTCCAAACAAAAGGGAATGGGAAATGTGAATCACGATACCCAAAATTTGGAACACACTGGTGGTGGTATAACGATGGAGTATAACTATTGACTGCATTCAAAACATAGTATCCATATCACATTAGCCTAAAATGTGGACAAAAAATGAAGGCCAACAACTGACCGTATTCAAAACATAGCCAAACTTGAAGTGTTGTCCGATGTCTTTCAAAATGTTGGCCCAGGTTGGTAGGTGAGACATGAGGCTGAGCATCCATACCATTAGGTGGTTACCTCAGATGTGATTGAGGATAAGGATCCAAATAAATGGAATGCAAAGCATGGGGTGTAATGATGGGTTGCTCTAATAGATTTCAACAAACCTGAAATTATGCCACCATGACAAGAGCACATTAGGTGAGCACATTTTTCTAAACCATGATCAAACATATTTCCAGATTGAACCTATTGAGTGAGGACCTATAATTCCTCATAGATAGAGGATAGAGACATAGTTTAACGTCATATGGTGGGGATGATGAATGGAACAGTTTAACATCATATGACCAGGATGATGCACATAGTTTAAGGTCATACTTCCTACACCTTGGTCAATAGTATAGAGTCATGTTACATAGACTATAGGCTCTTAGTTTAAGGTCATAGAGTTTGGACTATAATTGGGGTTGAAGGGTGAAAAGTGTTAATGAACCTAGGGCTGGGCCTAAAGAAAAAATATTTGGGCGTTGCTATGTATCCCATAAGGATGGGAATCAAGCCGAACTTAATTATTGAATTCCATGTATTTTAACATCATGAGGAAAGGAAATTCAGAACCCCAAATGGGAAATATGTGGTGTGTTACATAACTCGGTGTGAATGTGGACCAATGAGATTGAGTCTACATCACACATTCTCAAAGGGGAACCTGGGAAAAAAGGGCCAAAATGAGGGGTTACAATTCTGTGGTTGGACACAGGGATAAGATGCATGTATGTCGTTGTGTATACTATAGGGGAAGGAATCAATCCATACATAGTTCTAGGACCACAATGTGGCTAGATACCAACACTGGTGAGGGTAATCCTTTTTGACAATAAGGAAGCTGAAGCATCCTATAATTATCATGGGGCATCCTGAACTTTTTTATGGTATAGTTGTAGTTTATCATCATGCATAGACGAATAAAGTGGAAAACATGTCCCGTATGGACCCAATATAAATAATATGTATGTTACTATGTATCCCATTGTAATGGTAATCAATCCATATGTAGTTCTTGGATGGCGTGAAGGGCTGACCCACACACAGAGAAACGAGGCATTAGATATTTCTTGTTTGTCCTTTTATTAATGGTGTTTTTTTTTCTTGAGAAGCAAGCCCCAGATGGAAATATTGGGTGTCTCTATGGGAATAAATCCATATAAAGGTCTTAAAAAGTGGCATGGTGGATGACTGGTACTAAGGGTGATGTCCTCTTAAGTGATAACACCATAAGGCAGTTTCATTTTTCGTCATGTTGTCGGGATGATAGTATCACAGTTTAAGATCATATGATAGGATTGGTCCATGCATTTTAACATCATACGATAAGGATTCAATAGTTTAGAGTCATGAATGAAAAAAACATAGTTCAACATCATATTTCTTGGATGAAAGAGATCTTAGTTTAAGGTCATAGAACTCAGACCGTAAGGTTGTGTAGCTCCTATGCGGGTATAACACTACCAAAACTCCTAAGCCCACATGATCCATTCTTAGTATGGGAAGCAAGGAGTGATGTCAGGATTTCCCCATCATGTGAGAGTGAAAAATAGTATAAAGGAAATGACAAGTGGAAAATCCAAACCATGCCAACATCCTTACCCAATGTATGCGGATGTATGGAGGAATAACACCAGGTGTTTAAGAGACAGATAAAAACATGAGAGGGTAGGAAAATGTGAATCACAACATCCAATATTTGGGACACAATGGGGGTGGTGTAATTATGGAGGATAACTATTGACTGTATTCAAAACACAACATCCACATCATGTAGCCTGAAATGGGAATAGACAAAAGAGGGTTGGCCACTGACAATATTTGAAACGCAGGACCTGACTCAAAATGTTGTTCAAGACTCTCCAAGATGTTGGCCCAGAATGGTAAGTAATCCTTAAGGCTGAGCATCCATACCATTTTTGGGTCCTTTCGGATGTGAAATATGATTGTGGTCCAAATAAAGGGACACGTAACGCATGGAGGTGAAGCTGGGAAAATGTCCTTGTGGAATCCAATGCTCTGAGTCTTACACCACTGAAAATTCAAACATGCCTGTGTGGAACATTTGTACAAAGAATCAGATCCACCCCTAAGGATCAGGCTCCTGAGGGGAATTGATATTAGTTTAAATGTATTGTCTTTTAGACCTAGAGATCTCAATTTATGTTTATGTAGTTTAGACCATGGGTGCCCCGTTTAATGTCATGTGAATGGGACATACCCGTGCAAATTAACATCATACGGTGAGGATGATGATGTCACGTAGTTTATCATCATGCGAATAGGACATAGGAGAAATGTGTGGTGTAGTAAATAAACCCGATGTGAATGATCCCAAGGAGGTTTCAACCACACCAAACATTCTCAATGGGAAACCCAGGCCAAGAGGGCCTGAAAATAGAGAATGGGTGATTCTATAGTTGGGCCTAGGGACAAGGTGTTAGGGAATCTCTATATATCCTGCAAAGAAAGGAATCAAGACACACATAGTTCTTGAAGTAAGGTCTGACAAATGTCCAATGCCAAAGGGGGAGATATCCTACAAAGTGAGGACAATCGATGTTGTTACACAGTTTAATGTCATGCAAACTTGGACACTAAAGATCTTAGTTTAAGGTTATAGAGTTTGGACCGTGAGAAGGAGCTTCCCAAAGAAGAAACTACAACATGGTTCCAGAAAGAAACCCAATTTTAATAAGGTCAAAGGAAGTCCACACTGCATCACACATTCCATGGGGAACATGTACACATTTTAAAGTCATGATGTCTGGACTTAGGACCCGAACTCCTAGTTTATGATCGTAGAGTTCAGACCATAGGGTGTGCGACTATTATATGCAAGTATAAACCTTATCAAGAACTCCTAAGACCACATGATCCATGATTGTTGTGGGAAAAAAGGGGTGGAGAAGATATTTAAAACACACAGAAGCACACAATAGGGGAACAGAGGGGTGGAGTTGAGGGAAACCCCACAATGTTGGTCCTCCCACTCAACATGTAAAGGTACACAAAGGGATAACACCGAGAGTATTAAAGTTACATATAGACATAAAGATGTGAGAAGGAATGTAAATCATAAGACCAACATTTGGGATTCTAGGGGATTGGCGTGAAGATGGAGGATAACTACTAACTGTGTTTGAAAGATAGTATCCATATCATGTGGCCTGATATGGGAACAAATAATTGAGGTTTGTCCACTGACCATATTCGAAACATGGGCAGAACATGTCTCAAGATTCCATTCAAGATCCTCTAGGATGTTGGCCCAGAATGGTAGTTGAGCCTTAAATCCAAGAATCCATACCATTTGGGAGTCCTTTCGAATACGAAATATTGTGAAGACTCAAAAAAAAGGAATGTAAAGCATGGTAGTGGAATGAGAGAATTTCCATGCAGAGGTCCCATACCATAGCACATCTGAGCACACTAATGAGTCAAATATGATGGAGGGATCTGATTAGGGGTAGGTGACTCGAGAGGATGAGTGGAATAAAGGGGAAGAATGGGTGAATGAACTTGAGGATCAAATCGAAGAAAAATGTATGGACATTACTACGTATCCCGCGAGGGAAAGAATCAAGCCATACATAGTTCTGGAAGGTCATTTTGTTTAACTTCATGGGGTAAGGATGTAAGTTGCGATGTAGTTTATTATCATATGGGTAAGACATAGGGTGGAAATAATTTCCCAAAGGGGATGCACATGGAGTGGTAAAATAAACCCGACATTAATGGGGACAAAGGAAGTCCACATCACACCACGCACACCCAAGGGATGACTCATGCCAAAGGGTCGGGATAAGGGGACTAAGATTGAGTGTCGTGCAGTATAATGCCATGCAGTAAGGATGAAGCAGTTTAAAGTCATGTGGGATGGATAAGATCTTAGTATAAGGTTGTATAACTCAGACCATAAAGGAGAGGTTGGTGAACCTAGGTTGGACCTAAAGATGAAATGTCTAGGCATTCCTACATATCCTACATGGGTAGGAATAAAGCCACATGTAGTTCTGAAATGTCATGCAATTTAATGTCATGTGGTAAGGATGTATTCTAGGACTACTACTATGGAAGGTACATGGTATTTTAGTTGTAAACCCAATGTGGATGAGGAAAAAATAAGTCCACACCACACCACGTACTTCTAGGGAAAATTTGGTAAAGAAGTCATGCCTTCTCACATGAAGACATCGAGGTATTGCGTAGTTTATTATCATGTGACTAGGATGAGATGACAATTTAATGTCATGTAGGACAAGGCAGTTTAACGTCATACAGGGAAAAGGTTCTGGTTAGTTTTACGTCCTACATCTTGGATGGGGGTGATTAGTTTAACATCATGCAAGATGCTCCCATACAGTTTAACGTCATGTGGGATGATAATGCTAGGTTGTTTTATGTCCTGCAACCTGGATGAGGGTGTGTAGTTTAACATCATGAAGGACACTCTTGTTTAGTTTAACGTCATGCAGAATGATAATGCTAAGTAGTTTTACGTCATGCATCCCAAACAAGGGTGAGCTGTTTAATATCATGTAGGACAAAGATGAGAAGTTTAACATCATATAGGATGAAGATGAGCAGTTTTACATCATGCAGGATGAAGATGAGTAGTTTAACATTATATAGAACAAAGATAAGTAGTTTAACATCATGCGTGATGAAGATAAGCAGTTTAACATCATGTAGGATGAAGATGAGCAGTTTAACATTATGTAGGATGATGTTATGCTATTTAACATCATATGTTGTGCAGTTTAACATCATGTGGGATGAAGATGATAAGTTTAACATCATTCAGGATGAAGATGAGTAGTTTAACATCATGAGGGAATAAGATGAATAGTTTAATGTCATGTAGGAAAAATATGAGCATTTTAAACATCATGATGGATGATGTTGCACAGTTTAACATCATACAGGACAAATATAAGGAGTTCAACGTCATGTAGGATGAATATGAGTAGTTTAAAATCATGCAGGACAAAGATGAGTAGTTTAA
The DNA here is from genome assembly GCA_963277665.1 of Viscum album. Taxonomy (NCBI): domain Eukaryota; kingdom Viridiplantae; phylum Streptophyta; class Magnoliopsida; order Santalales; family Viscaceae; genus Viscum; species Viscum album. Next base: position 1,039,731,232 of record OY728126.1, read on the forward strand.
ACATCATTCAGGATGATGTTGTACAATTTAACATCATGCAAGTTGAATATGAGTAGTTAAACATCATGCAGGATGAAGATGAGTAGTTTAACATCATGCTGGATAAAGATGAGTAGTTTAATGTCATGTGGGAAGAATATGAGCCATTTAAACATCATGCAGTATGATAAAATAGTGTAACGTCATACTAGATGATTCTATCTGTATGGATCAACTGTATTAGTACACACCTACCAAAATTGCAATGCCCACGTGAGTCATGCTTTGTGTGGGGAACAAGGAGTAGTGATGGTATTTTCCTGACACATGGAATCACACATCAAGGGAAAGGGAATAATGGGTGAATAACATCTCAATAACACTAACCTACCTACTCAATGCACATAGATGCACGGAGGAGTATCAATAGAGATTTGGAGTCCCACCTAAACATAAGGGAGTGAAATGTGTGAATCACAATGCCCAAGATCTGGACCATAATGATGGTAGAATGAAGATGGAGGATAACTTTTGACCATGTTTGAAACACAGTATCCATATTAAGGTATTCTGAAATAGAAACAAACAAATGAGTTCCAACCATTGACCGTATTCGAAAACACAGGGCCAAATTCAAAGTGTCCTCCAAAGTATTTAGGGGTATTGACCCAATATGGTAGGTGAGCCAAAGTTACATAAGACCAGGTCATTAGTGGGGTCCCTTTAAACATGAAAGAAGTCATGGATCCATATAAAGTGACACTTCAAAGTGTTTAAATGGACTGGTATAATGTTCTTTTGGATTCCAACACTCGAGGTTATATGCCACAACGCATTTGAGAAAGTCAATAGGGCGTATCAAATGGAGGAATTTGAACCCCTTCTCAAGGATGAGAGATTTAGGTAGTTTTTGAGCGTGGAATGGTAGTAGAAAAATACCAAATGTGAAGCACTCTCCCATTTGGGGGCTCATGGAATTACACAGTTTTACATCATGTAATGAGGATGTAGAGCCCTATCGGGATTAGTGTATGAGGAATCCTATGATCGACATAGGGTGAGGATATAGTTTAATGTCATGTGTTAAGGATAAAATACACATATTTTAACATTATATGGTAAGGGGGTTGCATCATATATTTTAATTTCATATTATTAGGACAAGAAGTGGTTGTCGTTTAAGGTCACATAGCTTTAACCATGGTTATTGTGGTTTTAGGTCTCATAGATTTGACCAAAATGTTGCATAGTTTAACATCGCGTGACCAAGAAAATGGTTGTTATATAGTTTAACATCATGAAACTAGGATGTTTTTCTATGTTTTTAGGTCTCATAGCTTTGCCCAAAATGTCGCACATTTTAACATCGTGTGACCAAGACGATGGTTTTTATACAGTTTAATGTCATGCAACTAGGACATGAAACCACAAGGATTGTGTCGGTGGAGATATAGTCATATCTACACCATTTTGATGTTTTGGGTTCATTGAGGATGATTGGGGAATACATATGATGGTATTACCCTAAAATTACCCCAGCGTATGCATGGATGTTCTCCATGCATGACCTGGGCTATCTCACGGTGAACATTCCATAAGCTGGTGTTGAAGCCAAAGGGAGGACCTATATGGTTGATGAAATGCAGTATTTGGGATAACATAGAGTGTTTTAATGGTGGTAGGGATGATATCATTCCCTCAGTCTAGATGGGTGACAGATCCCAAATGGAATGGAATCTTGCAGCATCAGTACGATGGGAGTGATGGATCCCAGAAGGCATGGAATCCTAGAGTGTCAGTACGATGGGGTGATGGGGCCTAGAAGGAGTGGAAACCTAGAGCATCAGTATGATGGGGAAATGGATCTCGAAAGTTGTGTAACACTAGAGAGTCGGTACGACGAGGGTGATAGAGCCCATAAGGATTACAAGCATGGAGTGTTGGTATGACGGGGTGATAGAGCCTAAAAGGCGTGGAAGCTTGGAGAGTCAGTACGATGGGGGGATAGAGCCTGAAAATCATTGAATCCTGTAGTGGTAGTGTGATGGGTTATTGGATCCCAGAAGGTTTGGAAGCCTGGAGCGTCATTATGATGGGGAGATGAAGCCTGAAAGGCATGGAAGCTTGGAGTGTCGGTATGACAGGGCGATGGAGCCTAAAAGGCGGGGAAGCCTGGACCATCGGTATGATGGGGGTGATGGATTTTGAAAGGAATGGAAGCTTGGAGTGTTGGTATGATAGGGTGATGGATCCCAAAATAAGTGGAATCCTGGAGCATTGGTATAATGGGGCGATGGAGCTTGGAAGGAGTAGAAGCCTGGAGCGTCGATATGATTGGGGTGATGGATCCCATAAGTTGTGGACTCCTGGAGCGTTAGTATGTTGGGGGCGATGGATCCCAAAAGGTGTGGAAGCCTGAAGTGTCAATACAATGGGGCGATAGAGCTGAGAAGGCATGGAATCCTGGAGAGTCGGTACGATGAGGTGATGGAGCCCGGAATGTGTGGAAGTATTGTAACAACCTGAGTTTTGGGTATCATATAATTATGATACTATGCATTTACTTTTGTTAAATCCCTTTTAACCAAACAAAAATTTAAAGGAAAAACATAAGGCTCTTTATTTAATTTATAACACTGTAGTGTTTACAATACACTAAAATAAAAAGAGTAAATATACTAACCAAAAATACCTATGAAAAAACCCTATAAGAACTACTGGAAGACCCCAAATCACCACAACGAGGCCTGGTAAGTAAAGGATATCCTTCAAGTCAACTAAAGAAAAAAACATCACCACCGTAATCATGAATACCGTGCTGGTCATCAGTGGGATTGGAAGCACCATCTTCTTCAGTTACCTTGAGTTTGAAACACCCCACCCTCCTATTTTTATAGGGGTCCTTCAGAAATTATGATCATTATATATATATGACCATTGGGTTTTTAAAGTTTATCTTTTTATAAAAAACTTGGTTTCTATAACCTTATGGTATTTCAAGTATGTTAAAATGTTCAGATGATTTGAATTATATTTTCAAATATCATAATTTTAAAATAAAAGATTACACTTATAAAGGAACCTAATTGATTTTTACAAAAATCCAAATGGTTGAAAACCTAGTATTTTATCACCTTCTAAATGTTTTGAAAGTCATGTTTAAATAGTATCTTATAATCATATACCTTTAATGATTATTGAAAAATATATTTTTTTAGATATTTAAAACTATGTATTTTGAATTAGGAAAAACTATTTATCTTTTAAATCAAATGGTAGACTATGTTATAAATTGGATTTTTGATTTTAAAAGTTATATGTTCTTAAAACTTATAGAAGTTTATACAAATTCAATTTTTAAATATTACTATTGCATACTTTTTTTGAAACCATTCTGTTTCCATATTTTCTAACATTTCAATTTTACTAAAATAATTTTTTAATAAAAACTTAGAGGGACCCGGCCAGCCGAGGTCAGCCCTGGGGCCAAGCCCTCAAGTCCAAGACCGAGTCCCATTGACACCTAAGGCAGCATCCATCAGGGTCACAGGATCCCGAGTAGTGCACGCATGGTGCAGCCCAGCTTATATTGAGCCGAGTAGAGCTTCGACTAGGTCGTGCGCGGGCCCGTGTCTAAGGCTCGCGGCGTGCGATGCGTGAGGATGGGCCAAGGCCCGCAGGGGCCCGTCTATAAGGCCCCAGTGTGCGTGCGTGTGTGTCATTTCCATGAGGGTATCTTTCTCTAGCTTATAAGTTTCGCCCCTTCTTTGTTTCGTTTTGATGTGGGACACCGAATTTTCGGTGTCGCGCGATCTGAGCTGTTCATCACATCTCGCGATCGATCGGAATTGTCCACGCGATCGAAGCTGCGTGATCGAAGTCGCGCGATCAAAGCCACGTGAATGCCTGCATCTCTCCATGATCGTCTGATCTATTCAAGATCAAATCCAGCCATTGTTTCTTTTAAATACCATGTTCTATTTCCGGTTCCCTCCCAGTCGTCTGATCTCCTTCTTCTTCTTCCTCACATCGTGGTCCCGCTCCAGTGCATTGGTTCACCCGAGGACGCCATGACCTCCCCCATTTTTACTGCTCCCCTTGACTCTTACACACCCCACCTCCTAGGGAAATTTAGTCTCTTCCCCCTCACACCATCCTACCTCTCAGATCGAGTCTCATTAAGTTCACCAAAGAATCTACATAAACCCCCCTACCACATGAAACCCCACAAGTTTCTTCTCCTCCTTCACTCCCTCGAACTCCCATCAAATCCAGCAAGCTTACCCCTGGTTCGAGCTTCCTTCTCAAGCTAGGTAAGGGTGATCTATTTTCATTTTTTTTCCAAACCCATCCTTACACCTAGGTATATATAATTATATAAACGCTTTATGTTTACATGTATATACATACCATGCAAACCCTTCATTTTAAACAAAGGATTTCAAGGGTGCTTACCTGCATAGCTACAAAAGTAAGGGTTCTATTTTAAAGGTTTTAGTTTTACAAAAACCTAAAATGAGAGGTTCTATATATACGATTAATATCATATATACATATATATATATATATGTATATACAAACATGTTTCTACTTCGAGCCTCTCCAAGAATGTTTTCCAGATTATTGTTTATGAAATTTATACATGAATAATGATTTACTTTCGGTTATTCCTTTTTACAAACCCTATTTCTTTATATCATGTTTATATAGTTTTGAAATATATATATATATATATACACATAAATACTTCGAAAATCCTCCATGAAATAAGGTTTTATAGGGAGTTCTTTTATGTGTAGTTAGGGGTAATTAATCATTTAGACTATGTAGAGTTTCTTTCAAAATGTTTCATTAAGCAAAAACCCAAATTATACATGTGTATAATCGGGTGTATTTACATATATATATATAATCCCAATACAAACTATTTTCTTAAGGGTTCCAAATAATTAGCATTATATACTGAGATTTATATACTTATAAAGTTTGTTTTGAATCTATTTTATATGTCCAAAAAAAATCTTTTTATAAACTTTGTATTATTATGTGTATAATTATTTATGCACATATGTTTTCCAATACAATCATTTGTGATTTTTAATACTTGAATACTAACCCTTAAATAATATTATAGGTGCGAATTAGGCTTCTGGTTTAAGTATAGTTATGTTATAGTTTAAAATCTCAGTTTTCATAAATCTATGTAAATATGGTTTTATATATATATAATAAACCCTATATGGTTTCGTTCCTGCCAAATAAATGATTGAGGGTAAGAGGTTTTCAGATTATAAGAGATTTAGGGGACCATGATTAATTTATGATAAAACCCATATATATACTTGGTGTATATATCGTTATATATGTAAGTATTTTTAAGATTAATATTTGAAACCCAAATTTCAATTAATGGTTGTTAATATTTTAATACATGTAGGATTTTAGTGTTTGTATATGATATTTTGTATTTTTGTATCTAAGTGTCCACTAATGGGATTGATTAAAGTAATTTCAATATTATTAACCACGTTGAATGTCAAAGGGATATACTCTGACTTGACCCGAATGTATTAGAAAATAAATGGATTTGTAAATCATGTTATGCTCGCATGAAATTTTAACACATAATGAATTTTCTACAATGTTTATTGTAGGTTAATCATGTTTATTATTTAGACTATTTTCATGTTTGGTGCCATGTTTAGCAGCATATTTAATGACAAGTATCTATGTAGTTAATTTCCATGAAGAAAGAATTTTAAAGAGTATCACTTTATCATTTCATGTGACAACCCCTTTTCATCTACCATTTGATGTGGTTTAGTAATTGTCCTTTGTACATAGAATTTTTACTAAACCATGCCTTATTTTGATTAATTATTCCATGTTTTTAATATTATCTGTCATATCATGTGTTTGTAGACCAATTGTATAATGATTTTTTTTTCCATATCATTGATCATCATACATGAATATGACACATCATAATAATTAACCAAGAATCAAGTTACCCAAAGTGGTATGGGACACCTTGGGTAATATGAAAATGAATTATTCAAGGTGGTACGGGACATCTTGAATATAAAACCTCGTTTAAGTAGAGTATGATCTATTTGGATCACATGATAATAAAGACAAATTAAGGGTGCACCCTGATAGCGCTCCAATGAATTGGGTAAAGACTTAATCTCTATAGATGACCATTTTAATGATACCTTGGTGAATAACCTTGGTAAATTTTTAATGACACCTTGGGGATGGACCTTGGTGATACAGAAATGATTGTCTAAGTTAAATGTTGAAGCCACATATTCAAGTTATGTTACAAGTTCTTTTCAAAATGATACGCCTATTCTTTCACTACTCTTGTCCTTATATTTTTTATCAAGTTCTTATTGATGTCACAACTAAAGCTTTAGGTCATGATTTGTGTTTATCACTCAGTAAGATAGTAACCAACTTATGAAATTGAAGGTTTTTCCTTCATGTGAAACTCTGATTATGTATTACTCTTAACTATTTAATTTGTTCTTAAATAATCATATGTCATACTTGTTTATGATGACCTTTACTACTCCTTTGAAAAATGTCATAATTGATTCATGTATTCCTTGAAAATCTTGATTGAGCACTTTTATGTTATTTTACATGTGTTACAGTTTTCCTTATTTGAATGTTCTATAGATAGTTTTGAAGAATGCTTTCAAAAGTTACATTGGTTTATTTTAAAACCCCTTACAAGGCATTCTTATGATCACCCTACATTTTGATTTAAAAATTTTAGGTAACAGCTTTTATCAAATGAAACATCCCTAAAGTTGCTGGTTTCCCAGAGCCCGAACTGAACTCGATCCTCTTTATGGGACGTGATGTGTGTTTATCAGTGCATGTTTTTATTTCAAAATGACACATCATGTTCAGAAGGCACTGGCTCCTGGTTTTCTGGAGTCGGGTCTTCATAGTTGGTATCAAAGGGTTCAGTTTGGAAAACTCTAGAAAACCAAAACTGAAACAAAGAAAAATATACTTCAGCATCACTAAAAATGAGTTTTCTTAATTTTCAGATGGAAAAAGAAGGTACTAATCTTTTGTATCTCCCCACTAAGTCCCTAGAGACCATTGTTTCTTTAGCTAGAAAATATAATTTTCTAAACTATTCCCATATCTACATGACATGCAAACACCTATACGACGTGTCAAACTCACCACGGGTGTTTCGGCTACACCGGGGGTTAGGATTGGGTTACCTCTTTATGATGATGACCCAATTCCCCTCCTATGTACTTCGGGGAAGGTACCATGAGGGACTTTTCTGGGTGTTCATGGTAGGTGAGGACTTTGGTTTTATGGCCCTTGACACTTTTAAAGAAGTTGTTGCTTCCAGTGACCTCCAATCGGCCTATCTTTGTCAAATCTTGAACTATGGCTTTCGGGGCTAGTTGTTGGACTTCGAAATATTAGGAGACGAGTCCACCCGACTGTCTTGTAGACAACAAGTGTATTTCTACATCTCCTAACTTCATACCCCTCATGCTATACTCAGGAGACATCATAGGTGCCCCCCATGAGTTTAACCCTAAATGCTCAGCATGTGTTTGGTTTGAGGAGATAATGAGTTTTTCTTCTCTATGTGGAGTTCGTTTAGTAGGTCATTAGGGGAAACTCAAGCACTTATGTTTAGTGATAAACTTATGTTTTATTGAAATATTGTCTTTTCCATACCTTTCTTTACTTTTTTTATACTTTTGGATGGATTTCAAGTGATTGAACTTTTTTCTTAAACTTTCAGATGGAAGGACAAACCCACATGTTATCTCTTCCTACTGAGATATTGGAGATTATCACAATCAAAACCTGTGAAGAAGAATATCATCCCTTTGAAAACCTGCGAGGAACGTGCAAGCAATTGTTTGAGGTGACAAACGGTCTGGAGATTCTCCGCACCTGTCAAGGGAATGATTCCATCTTCTACCACATAGGCTCAGCACAATTGGCCGAGCATAAGTGAAAGGGGAAATACCACGAAGGGCTCTTCCTGTGTTTTACCCTAGGCCGGAACTACATAGCCAGAGTAAAATTTCAAGAGGGTTCCTTAGAGGGAAATGTTTATGCAACCTGTATGTACCAACTCCTCAGCGTTAGCCTGTGCGACAACATCTATAACTTAGATGTTCTCGAGCGAGACATAATTTGGAAAGTTCTTTGTATGTTGGTCCATATGGACATTTCCAAACTTTGTACTGTTTGAGCCTCCCTCTTGAAGTCTGAGTGTTTGGTGCTTGAGTTCAACCCCTTCTGCCCTAAGTGTATCTAGATCAGAGAACTAGAGGAGTTGAGCATCAATGTGGGTCTTCTGCTGAGCACACCTGATGATTACCCATGATGTAGGAACAACTGGGAGCTTCCTCTTAGTGAGGTTGTATGAAAGGAATTGTGAGGACGCAATTCTATGAAGGGGGGAATAATGTAACAACCTGAGTTTTGGGTATCATATAATGATGATACTATGAATTTACTTTTGGTAAAACCCTTTTAACCAAACAAAAATTTAAAGTACAAAAATAAGGATCTTTATTTAATTTAGAACACCGTAGTGTTTATAATACACTGAAATAAAAAGAGTAAATATACTAACCAAAAATACCTATGAAAAACCCTATAAGAACTCACTACCACAAAACTGGGCAAGTCATGCGCCTGCCTTTATCAGCGCTAATGGAAAAGCGCTGATAAAAGGCTAGGACTTTATCAGTGCTAAAAAAACGCTGATAAATATACCCTTTATCAGCACTTTTTTTAGCGTTGATAAAGGGTACATTTATCAGTTCTTTAAATATCCCTTTATCAGTGCTTTTCTTAGCACTGATAAAGGTTACATTTATCAGCACTTTTCTTAGCGCTGATAATTTTTATTGTATACATTAAATAAAAAAACACATGTTATAACTAAATATATATATATATAATTAAATAATTATAAGATTAATAATAAATATATTTATTAGATTTATTAATTCATTATATTTATTAGATTTATTAATTCATTATATTTAATATATATTTATTATATTTGTTTATATTTAATGTATTTATTTTATTTATAAATATATAATAATTTTGAATATATATGTATAATTAAAATTAGTGAATATATATGTGTTTTCCAATGAATTGGGGTCAATTAATATATCATGCGTATATGTTATGTGATTATATATGTGCATGAATAATGTTGATTTATAGATTATAATTACATATCACATTGATGTGTTATTGATTTATAATTCATTATGTTACCCATATAATATATATGTTCTAAAAAATGTACACTTATAATTAAAATTACATTATATTTAAAAAATAAATATATATTTTATTATATTTTCAATGATATATATATAAATATACCTTTTAAATAATTTTATAAGTATAAATAAAGATATATTTATTTAGAGTTATAATTATTAATAAATATATATATATATATCATAAATATCATTTTAAATAAACATATAATAATATAAACAAATTATTAAATTTATACATTTATCAGCGCTTTTATTAGCGCTGATAAAGTATGGATTTATTAGCGCTACAAAAGAGCTGATAAAGTGGCTCTTTATCAGCGCTAAAATGAAAAGCGCTGATAAAGACACCCTTTATCAGCACTGAAAAAGCGCTGATAAATTCCTACCTTTATCAGCACTAAAAAAGTGCCGATAAAGGGGGGTCCTTATCAGCGCTTTTCATTTTAGCACTGATAAAGACCCCCTTTATCAGCACTTTTTACTAGTGCTGATAAAGGTCCCCGCGGGATGTATAAGTGCCACCGGGCCCTCCTCCTCCACCCCGCACCCTGTCAATCTTTTGCAGAAGCCCTACCCTGCGGCTCTGTCACTGTCTCCTCTCCCTCGAGGTCTCCTTCTCCTCCTCCTCTTTCACAGCCGCTTCCTCATTCTCCTCCTCTGGCGTCTAATTCTCCTCCTCCTCCTCTTACCGCAGCTCCTCCTCCCCACACCCTGTCAATCGCGAAAGCCCTACCTTGCGCCTCTGCCGCTACCACCTCTCCATTGTCACCTCCTTCTCCTCCTCCTCTTCCAAAGCCGCCGCCTCATTCTCCTCCTCTGGCGCCTAATTCTCCTCCTCCTCCTCTTTCCGTGACTCCTCCTCCTCCTCCTTCTCCACCACGGCTCCTCCTCCTCCTCCTCTGCCACGGATCCTCCTCCTCCTCCTCCTCCTCCTCCACCGCAGCCTCCTCATCCTCTTCCTCCACATCTTCCTTCTCCTCCTCCTCCTCCTCCTCCTCCTCCACCTACTATGCTGCCTCCACTTCCTCCACTGCCTTCGAGCTGCCTATGCTGCCTCCGCTGCCTCCGAGCTGCCTATGCTTCCTCTTCTGCCTCCGCGCTGCCTCCGCTACCTCTGTTGTCGATGCCTCCTCCTCCTTCGCCACCAGGTCCTCCTCTTTAATGTGAGTAAAATTAAATTTTCATTAATTAATTATGTTTTCATTTATTTTAAATATTGAGATTAATTATGATTTGGTGTGATTATTGTGTGTGATGCTTGTGTGTGTGACACGTGTATATGTGGTTGGTTACTTGTTTAATCTTGATTAGATCTCCCCACTATAGCCTTGTGATAGAAACCTGAATAGAGATAGTATTTTTTGTGAAATGTTGTTACACTAGATTAGGATTTCACTACGTCTAGTGGCCCTTAGTATGGATCTTTTTCTGATTTTGGATACTACCCCATAGTTAGGACAGGTAGGGTTTGAACCATCTGTGTTGGTGAATTCATGTCATCAGGTGAGGCATGCCAATGGGATGAGACATATGTTTTTTATGTTTAATATTGTACACTATATTGTACACTATTATCCTTGGGTTCAAAAAAATGAACCTTAATAGGGTTTATACCAATTCCTTCTCACTACCCACTCTCTCTGGGTTGGGTCATATACCAATTTAAATATCACATCCTTTCTTATAACATAACAGTGCCACCAACCTCTCACATTGGGTGTGATTCACATATCCTCTAATTACAAAACATAGTAGTTTCTCCCCTCTCACTTACGATGGGTCTCACCATCACATCACATAAAAAACAATTTGAGGAGGGAATCTCTATAGACAACCTCTCACAAAACTACTCCAAACCAATACTAAGTGTTCCCCATTTCTATATCTCACATCATATTATCATACAAAAAATGATCTAAGGAGGGAATCACAATATCCAACCTCTATCAAAAGTCAAAATACACCATCAATAGGTGGATCCCATGGAATTCACACATCAATCCCCTGTGACCAATGCCTTATCACTCAAAGTAGGGTCCTACCAACACCTTATCACTTAAATAAAGGTTATCCATCTTGTCTCATGCCAAAAAACATATAAATAGTAATATAAGGAGGGTATCTAGATAGACAAACTCTCGTACTAGCTAAACCAAATCATCAATAGGTGGTCCCCATGGATGATTATACTTCAACTAGGTGAAAGTCATATGAAGTCCCAATCTCTTAGTCGGTCTGACCATAAATGATAAAAGTCACCATCCATTTGGCCTTGCATAATAATCTCCTTAAAACCATCTTGTTTATACATGAAAATTATTCCCAACCTATCAACATTCTAATTCCACCTATAATGGAATATACTGGGTTCTACAAACCTAACCCATCTCTACTCATTGATACCAACACACACTCATCTCTACATGGTAATTTCACAACCCACATTCTATACTTGATCTAGGCCTCGATAGTCTAGTCTATATCATCTTATAGTTCCCACATTAAAACTCATTAAAAATAAATAATGACCATCCTAAGAAACTCACACCAAGATCCTTGGATACCCTATTCTAAGTCATCCAGACTATTACCATGACCCTCACTTAGGTACCATATCATATCTCCCCTTGGAGATCTCTTAATCCAATTATAAGGAGGAAATCCTCTATATCACACTTCACCAATCCCTATATGGAATATCCTACTCATCACACACACCATGAATCTTATATATCCTTAAGAGGGTGTTCCCCGTCATACGTGATATATAAAACTATATTATCCATCTTCTTTAGGCCTAAGACTCTAATACCTACTCAAATAGCCTTAGAAAACCTAACTAGGCTATAAAGATCTAATATTAAACCCAATACTCTCATAATCACAACTAAAAACCTCACCTCCATGGAGACATAATCTCTGGATGATCAAAAAATCACAAACATTCTATAGAACCCTCACTCTATCTCTTGGTGGATCAAAAACACCCTATTTATTTACCTAGGTTGCTCTTGATTTCTATCCCTTTCACTAAAACACATATACTCATGCATGAATGCACAATAATGCATAAATTGGAACATGGTTTTGTATTATAGGGTCCACCTACCTAAAAAATGGAGTAACCCCCTCACCAAGATCAACTCATCCTCAACCAAGATTATACATGCCTTATCTAATCTTGTACCAATGATTGAGAACCAATCCCAAGGCACAATTCCCAAATAATTAATTATTCACCGTAATATAATTAGGAATAATCTTTTAAAAAATCACTAGGAAACAAAACACCACCTAAACCACACAAAACATGGTGTGTTCATCATACGAGGATAACCTCTAGCCAATACAAAAAATCTACATCATCTGAATTTATTTGAAGATGATATAGTGAAATCATCACACAAATCCTAGTTAAAATCATCCCAAATCATAAGGAAATAAAGGATAATAGTAATGGAGGAAGTATGAGGGGAGAACTCACTAACGCACTATAAAAAACTCCCAAGAACCACCCCTCATCAGGGGGGATCGAAGAGAGGAAGAGAATGGATGAATCCCAAGAACCGCCCAAGATTTTCTATTAATGAGCAGGCCCCCACCATTTTTGAAGTATCTAGTTTTTTATCTAAATTATACTCATATTACTTCTCCCCTAACCTCTATACCCATCCTTTGGATTTCAAATAAGATTAATATAAATAAAGAATGTATGAGTGCCAATCAGTTGGAAAAAGAGTATAAAGAAGGCATGAAAGAGTTTATCAAGTTCTCAAAAGATCATGCATATGACCCTTCTCAAATCCTTTGTCTGTGTTTACGCTGTTTTTATTCAAAACAAATTATTCCAGAGGAGTTGTAAGAACACTTGATTTGTCATGGAATAGATCAAAGTTATACATGTTGGAATAAACATGGGGAAACAACGAATGTAGGTAGTGGATGGGATAACACTGCATTTTATGGATCATCTGATATGATTACAAGTATGAACAATGAAGATGATTGTATGGAGGATGTGATTACAGATGTGAATGATGATGAAGATTGTATTGAGGAAATGACAAGGTCCGTCAAAGATGAACTTCGTGATTGCCCAAAATTGTTTGAGAAGTTAAAAAGTTGTGCAAAGATTCCATTGTATGCTGGTTGCACTAAATATACAGCACTGTTAGTCATACTGAAGCTGTATAATTTGAAATCAGACAATTGGTTGAGTGACGCCAATTTTACAGAACTACTTTTTCTCCTGAATGACATGCTCCCAGAAGATAATGAGCTCTTGAGCCAAACATACAATGCCAAACGAATGCTACGCTCGATGGGTATGATCTCTGAAAGAATACACGCCTACCCAAATGATTGTATACTGTTTTTCAAGGACCGCAAATCACTTAAAGAATTCCCAAAGTGTGGTGTTTATCGATACAAGAAAGATGAATCAAGTCCTAATAAAGTTGTATGGTACTTTCCAATCATTACAAGGTTTAGGAACCTATTTGGAAGTGAGGAGACTACAGGACAATCGACATGTCATGCAGATACAATAATTAAAGATGGGATACTATGACACCCAGTAGAATCTCCTCAGTGGAAGATAATTGATCATGAGTATCCTGAATTTGGAAATGAGTCGAGAAACCTTCATCTTTCATTATCTACAAATGGAGTGAATCCTTTTGGTTTTCAAAGAAATAGTCATAGTACATGGACAGTTATGTTGGTAAATTATAACTTACCACCGTGGTTATGCATGAAACAAAAATACATCATGTTATCTATGCTTATATCAGGACCAAAACAACTGGGTAATGATATTGATGTTTATTTAGCTCCATTGATTAAAGATTTGAAATTATTTTGGGATTCAGGTGTTACATTGTATGATGCTTACAAAAAGGAAGATTTCACTTTGAGATCCATGTTGTATAGGACAATAAATGGCTTCCCTGCTTATAGAAATTTGTTAGGATATAGCATTAAAGGAACTCAAGGGTGTCCCGTTTGAGAAAAAGGTACACAATAAATTCGGTTGAAACATTCATCAAAAATTGTGTTTCTAGGACATCGTAGATTTCTACCCCGGAAACATAAGTACCGATCTTGGATGACATCATTCGATGGAAGTTCAGAAGAATGTACAGCACCGTCTCCACTGACAGGCGATCAATTGTTTGAGAAAGTTAAAAATGTGGACACTACTTTTGGTAAACCGGCTTTGAAAAACCTTACAAAAATCAGTTGGAAAAAGAGATCAGTTTTTTTTTAATTACCATACTAGAATTGTCTATATGTCAGACATTTTCTTGATGTTATGCATGTAGAAAAAATGTATTTGATAGTGTCATCGGCACGTTTCTAAATACACCTGGTAAAACAAAAGATGTAATTAAGGCTAGGTTGGACATGGTTGAGATGAGAATACATGAAGAGTTGGAACCAGTAAAGGGTGAAAAATGAACATTTCTTCCTCCTACTGCTTACACTCTTTCCATGCAGGAAAGATATCAGTTTTTCAACTTCTTGAATGACATAAAGGTTCTAGAGGGGTATTTGTCAAATATCAGGAACCTCATTTCAATGAGCGATTTGAAGTTAAAAGGTCTGAAATCACATGACTGCCATGTCTTGATGTAAGATCTCATTCATATTGCTTTACATTGCATTTTTTCCAAGAATGACCACCATACATTAACGAAACTGTGTTTCTTCTTCAAAGCTATATGCAGAAAAGTTATAGACCTGGAAAAATTGCCAACTATGGAAAGATAAATTTCCGTTATATTGTGTGAATTAGAAATTTTCTTCCCGCCTTAATTTTTTGATATGATGGTTCATTTGATAGTCCACTTCGTGAGAGAGATTCAACTATGTGGTCCTATATATTACAGATGGATGTACCCCATTGAACGGTATATGAAGATTTTTAAAGGGTATGTCAAAAATTGAAGTCATCCAGAGGGTTGTATTACAGATCGATATATTGTTGAGGAAGACATTGAATTCTATACCGAATAACTGTCTGGTGTCTAAAGATTTGGCCTATTGAAATATCGTCACACTGGTCGACTTGAGGGTGAAGTAATTTCTGGAAGACAGGTTTTCACAATAAATATTACAGATCATGAGCAGGCCCACCTTTATGTTTTGCATAACAATTTTGACATTGACCCATATGTTGAAACCCACAAAGAAATTCATAGTCATTTTAATTCATCTAGGGATGAAAAATTAATATCATATACACATAATAGACAGTTTATAGGATGGTTTTAGGACCATATTTTTAAGAAGTCAGATGAAAATCCAGAGTGAATTTCAGACCGACTTCGATGGCTAGCCAGACGACCAAGTGTGTATGTATTATCTTACAATGATTATGTAGTTAATGGTTATACATTTTATATTAATGAACATGATAAAGACAGTACCATGCAGAATAGTGGGGTTACACTTGTGGCTAAAGTGATGCATGTTTCCGGTGCTAAGTACAGAAATCCAATTTATGCGAATATGTCATAATTTGGCATCATCAAACAAATATGGGAGTTGGATTATACAGAATTCCAAGTTCCTATTTTTCAATGAAAGTGTGTTGATAACAGGAGTGATGTTAAAATAGATGAATTGGGATCCATGAAAGTTGATTTCAGTAAGGAAGGGGAGAAAGACGAACCATTTATAATGGCATAACAGGCAGTGCAAGTATTTTATGTTCCAGATCCTACAAACCAAAACTGGTCAATTGTTTTGTTATCGACCAAAACAACTGAAGGGTCAGATGAAAATTCAACAGAGGATGGCCCTTTCATTGGGACTTCGCAATCATTTCAGAGTGGTCTCAATGTAGATGACATTTTGTATGTCAGAGAAGACCATAATGAAGGGATATGGATAGTCAATAGAGGGGTCAAATCCCTTCAGCCTTTAAAAAAAGAGAGTTCAATAATCAGGTTATTTTTTTATTGTAATATAGATTGTGTTACATTATGTTATTATCTGTTCGATGCTGCTTTTATGTGATCTAAATTAAATGTTAAACCACTTCTTCAGATAATGACTTATGCACCTGTTGATGCACCTAATCCCAAGACACAACAGGTTTCTCAACCTATTGTAGCTGGACCCACTACTGAAGTACAACAGGTGTCTCAACCTATTGCAGCTGGTCCCACTTCTGAGGTACAAAAGGTTTCTCAACCTGTTGTTGTTGGTCCCTCTACTGAGGTACAACAGGTTTCTCAACCTGTTGTTGCTAGTCCCAATGCCAATGCCAGTGCTTTGGATGAACATAATGATGATGTAGAAACCGAGAAAATGGTAGGCAATGAAACCTCGACAGCACAAAAAAATAGGTGCACCGTAGTTTGAAAGTTTTAGCCAAAATACTTAAGGAAAAATCAAAAAGCATCAAATATGAGGTGGTATGGAATAAGCGAGGCCAGTATGTAAACCCCAATAAAGCCATTTTTAATAGCTACATTGGAATCGTCACTCAGAAACGCGTGCCGATTGATATAGAGTCGTGACACCATGTTGTCAGCGGGCTGAAAACATTAATGTTGGAAGAGATTATGGTAACATTATGATATCATTTATTTAATTTATTAAAATAAAATAAAATAAAATACTGAAATATTGACTAACTCTACATCATCTCTTGTAGAATGCATTTATAGTAGATGTATCGCACAAAGAATATGTATTAAGACTGGTAGTAAGGGTTCATAGAGGCTTTCGCATCATTTTAACGAAATTTCATCTGAAAGATGCTGAAGGGAAAATCAAGCCGCACCCACCTCCTCTTTATGCACACTTGATATCCCAAGGAGCATGGGATGTGTTTTGCAACCGTCATGCGAAGCAGACTTTTTAGGTACATTGTGTTTGGTAACACGTTGTTTAACATTTCTTGTATTCATCACTTTGATTTACAGTTTTTTATTTATGAAATAGTAACTAAGTGCTAAAAATAAAGAACGGGTTGCAAAACCAGCGTACCCCTACCGTAAAGCAAGGATGGGGTATGCTTCAATTGGAAAACAATTGGTACATATTTTAAAAGTATTGTAATACTTTTATGTGACATAAAACAACACTGTAACCATGTTTCTATGTTTATATGCAGATTGATGAATCAAAATCCCAAGCCACTTCCATCTCACTCCATGTGCTATGGAAGGAGGCTTTTGTTAATAAAGAGGGGAAACTGGTAGATGAAAACACACAAAAATTGTTGGAAACATGTGTAAGTATGACATAATATAAACTTTTTTTGATTTAAATCACTATTACAGAATGATGATTGCTTATTTTCCCATATTTTCTATTTGACATAGTCACAGAAATCAACAACACCCGCACCGGATGCGGACATACTTTCAGCAGCCTTGAAATAGCCAGAACAGTATGGCCTCATCAGAGGTGCGGGTTTTGGGGTGACACCCCGGACATATTTTTAGAAAAAAAACAAGAGGAACAAACTAAATAAATGAAAATGATGAGAGATAGACTAGCTATCCTTGAATAAAAATTCCAAAGTCAGGGAGAGTTTCTAGAAACTTTGATAGGGGAGAGGTGGAGAGAAGAAACAACTCAAGAACAACCCGCCCCACCCCCCACCAGCTTTGAGGCAAGCCATTCCCCTCAAAGACCTGACTTAACCAAGGTAATAAATGTTCTAATATTTGTTTTTGTAAAATATGAATCACATAGACACTGATACCTTTATTGTAATGATATTCTACAGGGTGAAAATGACTGTGATTTATATCTGTCAACTCCCACCCATCACCTTGTAGCGAGGGCTACAGTGTTCAATATACAGAATGACACACTACACTCCAGACCAATTTCAACTAGTCATGTCAAAGTGTCGATTAACGTAGCTCATGAGGCAAGCGCCTAGCTACACATGCTAAATGACGATGATGACATTCATACGGTGGAAAAATCTGTTAGAACATTCGTTGCATGGGCATAAAATCTTGTAAAAAAACATGCCGACCATGAGGTATTCATTTCCAATTCATTTTTCAAGCAAAACCTTTAACATTTAATTATAAAAGGGTTGAACTGATGAATGTTATTACAGAAGGACAAAAGGAAGGAGGTAAAACGAAATAACGGCTCAAAAGGATCAACCAACTGATCAAAATGATCTACTGAGGGCACCTTCACCCTGCCAGTTCTATATCCACATTTAATATCATTGTAAGCTCATGTGTATACAAAAATGAAAGGCAGAAATAATCACACAATTGTTTGTGAAAAAGATATGTACAGAGAGGAAACATTAGATTTTGTTAGTGTTGATGTTGTAGTTGAAATCATCACATACGACTGGCTAGGCGCCTCAGTTATAAATGTATACATGAGGTATGTTTTCATGATTTGATTTTACAGAAGCTGATATAATATGATAATAATGGCTAAATACATTTCATATTTTTTGTAGGCGTATATATGAAAAACAATTGAAGGGATTTGCCCGTGAATACAAATTTGGACTCTTTAGTCCTCACACCATGTCTACACAACGAAAAGAAATAGATTCTGTTTTTTAGGATGAATTAATTTCAAACCTGCTCAAAACGTTTCAATGCAAAATTATGATTGACAGGATCTTTTTAATACCAAAGTTACAGGGGTAAAACTCTACATTTTAATCATATCAATTATATTTTCATTTCTATCATTACTTATTCCTTTTTTTTTTGTTTTTAGGCAGCATTGGATGCTCATTGTAGTTAATTTGGATTCTACAAAGATTTATTTTATGGATTCATTGCACGGATATCCAACAAACCGACCACACATGATGGTGATTGTCAATTTATAATACACTAGATCCAAAATTTTAGAACTAAATATCTAGTTATATAATTTATATTATCTTTTAATGAGGATTCTGTTATGATAGGGTAGTGTATGAATATCGTCTAAAGGCTGGAATGAATCCAGGGCCTAAGGACGACAAGGCGCATGAGATCTACAAATGGACAAGTATCAGGGTATATATAATTATATTGAACTATCCAAATACATATCAAAATAGATTATTTATCTTTCTCGATGTTTCTTCAGTGTTTGAAACAAACAAATGGAAGGGACTGCGGTTATTATGTTTGTAAATTTATGAAAGAGATCATATTTCATGAACAAACTAGCATCCCTGAAGAGGTATTTTTGAAAATAATTACTAGTTCATTTAAAATATTTATTAATCCTTTGTGTATTTATATTTTTTCAGTACTAATATGACTGTCACAAAAACTCTTATTCACAAGATGATATAAATGTGTTTAGAAATGAATGGGCAGCGTACCTGATGGAAGAATATAAATAAATAGGACAGTGAAGGTGAATTCCTACTACTTATGTTATCTTTATATGATCATTGATATCTCCCTTGTTTACACTTATTGAGCATCTATGATCACACTTTCTTATGTTTCATATCCTTAGATTATGAAAAATGGTTTTATAAATGATTTGAGTTTCTAGTAAAGAATAACTTAATGAGAGACTCTTATGAACTATTGACATATGGAAAACCGAGAAAACACGTTCAGATTATTTTGATAATTTAGGAAAATGATCAATGAGTCATTTGTGATGTGTAAGAATCAACCACACCTCAATCTGATGCACGGTGTGACCGGTATGGCTAAAAGTGTCTGATATCAGTTTGAAATTGACATTAAATTTAGAAAACAACACAAGTGACATACAGAAAACCGAGAAAACATGTTCAGATTGTTTTGATACTTTAGGAAAATGATCCATGAGTCATTTTTGACGTGTAAAAATCAACCACACCTCAATCCGACGCACAGTGTGACCGGTATGGCTAAAAGTGTCTGATATCATTTTGAAATTGACATTAACCTTAGAAAACAACACAAGTGACATATGGAAAACCGAGCAAACACATTGGTACTGTTTTAATACTTTAGGAAAATGATCCATGAGTCATTTGGGACGTGTAAGAATCAATCTCACCTCAATCCAATGCACGGTGTGACCAGTATAACTAAAAGTGTCTGATATCAGTTAGAAATTGACATTAAATTTAGAAAACCACACAAGTGACATATGGAAAAACAAGAAAATGCATTCGTATTGTTTTGATACTTTAGTAAAATGATCCATGATTCATTTTTGAGTTGTATGAATCAACCACACCTCAATCCAATGCACGATGTGACCCTTATGTCTAAAAGTGTCTGATATCAGTTTAAAATTGACATTAACTTTAGAAAACAACACAAGTGACATATGGAAAACTGAGAAAACACATTTGGATTGTTTTTATACTTTAGGAAAATGATCCGTGAGTAATTTTTGACATGTACGAATCAAACTCACCTCAATCCGACGCATGGTGTGACCGGTATGGCTAAAAGTGTCTGATATCAGTTTCAAATTGACATTAAATTTAGAAAACAACACAAGTGACATACATAAAACCAAGCAAACACATTCATATTGTTTTGATACTTTAGGAAAATGATCTATGAGTCATTTGTGACGTGTACGAATCAACTGCACCTCAATCCGATGCACAGTGTTAATGGTATGGCTAAAAGTGTCTGATATCAGTTTCAAATTAACATAAACTTTAGAAAACAACACTACTGACATACGTAATACCGAGAAAATGCGTTCGGATTGTTTTTATACTTTAGGAAAACATTTCATGAGTTATTTTTTATGTGTATGAATCAACCGCACCTCAATTCAACTGTAGATACCCGAATCTTGACGTACATGGACATTACATTACTTTTGAGGAATACTTGGTACATAACAAAAACACACACACAAGGATCGTAATAGTTTAGTGTCTTTGGAAACTCGGAATGTAATCTTCTAATCATGGTGAAAGATCTTCAATATCTCCCATAAAGATCTTCCCTTTTTTTACCTAAAACCTTTCTTTATATCCTGGGGAAAAGAAAACATAAAAGGGTGAGCTCAAATGCTCAGCAAGGGAAAATAAAGGAAATAAAAATCCTATCATATCTTTTTTGAAAATCATAACCTGCAAAAGAGATCATAATATCTTAACATGGAACAAATCATAGAAGTGAAAATGAGATCCCCATAATCATAACATGATACTTGAAACTTTGTGGCATGCACACATAATCATGGAAAATCATTTCTTGTTAGTCATGACTCATTTCCAAGACTATCTTAGTGGACAAAGTCCCTTTCTGAACCGAGTCACCCTCGTTCCAGTCCTGTTTCACTGAACCGGTATAACCTACCATTCCAGCCATGTCTATCTCATGAGATATAAAATCTTTACCCAATGAATTGGAGGGAGATATAGGTCCCACCCATCTTATAATGAATCCTTTCTTATGTGTGCCACATAATCATAAACCATACATCATAGCGTAATAAAAATGGGATTCTTAAACAAAATGACATCATAAAACAATTCATATAAGATAAAGGAATCATAAAAATATTTCCATCACAACATAATCAAATCCATGTAATAATAGGGATAAAAACAGAACCCTTTTATTATCTTAGATGGAAAATAATTTTGATAAAATACTTGAACTTCATTCTTGAGGAAAATATCCTTTCTACTTCAAAAACATTTTTCCTTTCTTAACATGTCATACAACTTTAAACTAAAATAAGTTGATTAAAAATAAACTTGAAAACTTGTAAAGGAAGATTCTTGGAAATAATGTTTTAAAAATCCATTCATGCCGTATAAGTTAAAAAAACATTCTTTGTACTTTTGTCGGAAAAGTCAAAAAGTACCTCGTACGAAAAACGACAAAAGATTCCTTTCATACATATTACTAAAAACTCACCGAAGGGTAAAAATGGATTTAAACAATTTTAGGTGGATGGAAATAATATTACATATTGATGAAACATGGATGTGGATGATAAAATACACCCCAGTAAATACTTACGAATAAACAATCTCGGATAAAAATGAGATTGTGATATTTCCCTTACCTTAGGTCCGATTTGCTTTGTACGTGTCTGAAGCTCCTGTATAATGGTTTAAATAATGTTATTGACTTATTACAGAATCATACATATTGATATGATATCATATATGGTCATATTCTTAGCTTCTTGTTAGTAATATTTCATTGTTACTTGTTACTCGGGTCTTTATTGCCTTTTGTTCTTATGCGTGTTTTGCCGAATAAATTCTATTTCTTCTTTTAAGGTTATAGATACCTTATATCCAGAATGTTATTAGTGTAACATATATCATATTTATTCATTCAATTCATTTATGTAATTACTATGTAATGATGATCATGTAGAACGAGTCGCATCACATCGTGGAGACGGTATTCCGTACGTACGCACGAGTGATGATATCGTTCCTATGATCGTGGAATTGTATTGGAGTGTATATATATTATTTCAGTATCAAAATTACTTTATAATAATCATAAATAGTTACTAATTATACCATTATACCCATCCTTTTAAGGTGATGGTGGAAAATAGATTACACCACGGCGTGGAGACGGTATTCCGTACGTACGCACGCGCGGTGATTTCATTTTTTCCGTAGGATGGATAAAAGGTGAATTAGGGTTGTTTCATATTCATAATAACATATCAGTATGTAAGTAATACTGATGTTATTACTTTATCATGAAACAACTAAAGAAGAAGAATTTGAAGAAGAAAGAAATTGAAAAGATCGGTAATGGATATTACCTCTTCTTTGGAACGCTTCTTTGAATCCTCCACTTAGGGAACTATGATTGGTCTTTGAAGAAGACCAGGACCTATAGGATTATTCTAGGGAAGTGTAGAGGAGGAAATGTCAGGGGTTGGCCGAGCTTGAGTGCTCAAATTGGTGTGAGGAGGAGGGGGAGGAGGTTCCCTTTTATAAGGGAGGAGAGGGGCACCTTAGGAATATCTCAAAATATTATTTTATATTAAAGTAAAAATCGGTTTATAATGGTTCCAAAGGGTCTTATTTCGAAGCTAAAGTGGGGATGGGTCGAAATCCTATCAACCAATAGGATTTATACAAGTTTAGGTTGTTATTTTAACCTTATCAATTAGATTTAACTTTAAGTTAAATAATTTAACTTTTACCGTGTCTTTTTGTTTTCTTACACTATATGGTTAATACACTTACTATAACATGCCAAACGAACCCCAAATTGTTTATTATTAATATATATATCCTTATCTAAGTCATTTGTCCGAACCTTAGATTTTTAGGAATAAAATAATAATTAATAATATAATATTTTATTTAAAAACTATTTTGTGTCAATTTTGACACTATTTGATATATGATTTTTGTGAAAGTTATAACAGAATTATATGTTCAAAACAAGTTGATTAAAGAAACACTAATATATCATATTAACCTATAAAATTAGTGGAATTCATAAAAAGTCTTAAATTACATTTATTTTGGTATTTATAATATCAATTATGTCAATTTCCATTAATAATATAATTACTGCATCATCTTTTTGTCATAAATAAATTACATTATTTGATGTCTAAAAATTACAAATAAAATACCATTATGTAGGAAATCTTTTTAGCTTTCTAATTAATATTTACAATCGAAATTATCTTATGTATAACCCTATATTAAAAATATTTTAGTAAATAAACTTTGATTTTAACTCTTTTAACTCTTCTTTGAATTAAATAATAATAAATGTCCTAATCTAATCCAAGTGGGCCTAAATGATAATATTTTACACTTAAGGTTGTTTTTGGTCGAGATACACTTGTCCAATAGGATTAGGACATGTGTTAGGGTAATATTAATATCATTTTTACCCTTAATTACCCTATTTACTTTTAACCGTGGTAAATAAAAGTAAAAAGTTACTATTCACCAAAAATTATTTTCATCTCATTGAACCACATTTTACTTACTGACATCAACCATGTCTCTCGGATTTTTGAAATTCCATTCACATAAGCGGTAAAATTAAGTTTTATGAAAAATTCAGTTTTTTTAACTACCACTTAGTAGTTTCACTATTCATCAAAAATTGATGTTTTTCAGAACAATGCCAAAATTTCATCCTAAGCTATATTTCATATTCCGAATTCAAAAAATGAAGTCTATTTTTCCAAATTCATAACATAGAAGTTGCATTAATTAATTTTATAATTAAATCCCGCTGTTAAAACAAATAGTGTGTTTTTAAGAAACAATATCTATCAAAAGATTGACACTTGTTTATGTCTGGTTTAAATGTGAAATTGCATCCAATGACCAACATTGTATTAAATTGTAAAAATATATTCTAAATATACTTTAAAACCACTCAAATTAATAATTTATCACTATTAATTATTTTGATTAAAAAAGTTGTTTTTAATTATAATTTAGTAATTTTCACTATTCATCAGAATATGAAAGTTATCCGAAAAGTACCAAAATTTCACCTTAGGCTAAATTCGATACTCTGAATCCAAAAATGAAGTCCATTTTGAGAGCTAAAATTTCTAAAATTTTAAAAAGGTGATTATTACTATTCATAACGGCTAGTTATAATAATATTTTAATAGCATATCGTTGTTTCGTGAAACTCAGTATTGCTTACTACACACGCTATCAAGGAAGGTTGTGATTGCGTGTAATGCAAGGCAAGTCAAAGATGCGTGTTGTGCAACATCCTTTTGGTGTAGCGTACAACACAAGACATTAATAAAATTAAAAAGAATATTTTTCATAAAATCTCAGGCTGTTACATTCTACCCCCCTTAAAATGAATTTCGCCCTCGAAATTCGTCGGGGTTATAAATGGTTTACTATTCGAAAGTTTCTTTAATAGAAACCCACATTGTAAAAAGGAATACCAAAAATTGGCTTTAAAAACTAAAGTATGAAATGTAACGATTACCCAAATAAACTAATCACTGGGTTTCCACATAGGTGAAAATATGGATATGGAAGAGAAATCTAACCATCATGTTCTGATGGAGAGTGGTAGGGAACATGGCTATGGAAAAGCCAGCAATCACAAAGCCATAAATTTGTGACGATCTAAGGTATTATCTGATTCATCAGATATAAGATCACTAGGACAACATTTTTGGTTTTCAAGATCGTTTCCCTAAAGTTAATAAATACTTACTTTATTTTGGTACAATATCACTGTTGTTCGTGCCTTTAACAATTTCCACTTCATCTCTTAAATAAATGAAGTTGAATTTGTTATTCGTGAAGTGTTAGCAGATCATGTGATAGAATGACGGGTCATTCCATCTGTCTCAAACAAAATGTTAGCAAAAAATTATATACATAAGTCGATCTATAGTGAGATTAATCATATATGGTTCCTAAAATGGACTTATACATCATATATCATACTGCTTAATATAATAAAACTAGTTTCTACTAAACAGGGACTTCCTGTAGGCCAGTGGTAGGCGATAAAGGCCAGTCTCTCTTCGGTTGTGGGTTCGATTTCCACAGCCTTGTCCGATGCGATGGGCTGTCGCCCGTTCTGCAGGTTGTCCTTTTTCTAAAACTATATTACTATAAAATCCCATCGAAAAAAAACTTCTATCCTTAAACAATACTAACTTATGTCCAACATAATCCATTCCAATCTTTAGGCTTATCCATAATACTGCAGTCCATTCTCATAACATAGTGAAAACGATTACCAGAGATTTAACACCATCGTCGATCCCCATATATCATAAGATATGTTTTTTTTGGTCACATTCCAAACATTCAAAGTCCTTAATCATGTATTCTCTTGAATACCTTAGTGAAAACATGAATGCAGTTAAAAGTTAACACTTTCCACATACCAAAATCCTCAAAATTCTATATACTCAAACCATGATATCACTTAGTCCTTATATCAATCATGAGCTCATGAATACTGTTAAACATTTCGTTTTCTCGTTTTCCCTTCATTATGCGCATATCATTTTATTTCCAAAAATATCTCAATCACTTTGAATACCACATTAGACCAATACATAAATATTCCAATACTTTATGATACAACATTATTTTGGAATCCCTTTACATAAACACTTAATCATTCCACCACAACGTTGTCATATTCAACATCGCCAATAGTGATCGCATGTGACTTCCCTTTGTCCTTTGACTTCAGTGGTTGCTCATGTTGATCATTACTAACCCTTGGATTAGGGAATTTACTAGCATAATGCCCCATTTCCTTGTACTTGAAGCATTGAAGTGTTGGTGGTGCGTTCTCTGCAGTGTTTGCTTTATTCACATCATTAGAAACCCTTTTTCCATTACTTCGACACTCAGCTGCTCGATGACCTTCTTTTCCACACTTAAAACATTTTCGAGTACCTTTAAGAGAATCTCCACCATGCTTCTTTCCACACTTTGTGCATAAGGAATCATTCATCTTCTTTTCACCATTATTCTGAGATTTCTCCTTGAACTCCATCTTTCGTTTTTCTTGTCAAAACCATGAGATGGATATGTAACACCAACTTCCATTTCTACCTTGATAGCACAACACACAATTTCTTCATAGCTACTGAAGTCTCTTATAGATAATGCCCTTCGAAGACTTGGTTTTAAGCCACTGAAAAATCAATCAACTTTACTTTCAGGTTGGATGATAATGCCATATGCATACCTTGCAAGTCTTGTAAAATTCTCTTCGTATATACCAACAGATTCATCATCCTTTTGCTTTAGTTCAAGAAACTCCTTCTCCATCTTTGTTCGAAGAATACGAGGGAAGTACTTACTGAAAAACAAGTTCTTGAACTCGTCCCATTCCATGGACACAATTTCATCTCTTGGCCTCGTATTCTTGATAAGATTCCACCATTGATCAGCTTCACCTTCCAAATGATATACTGCTAAGATGACTTTATCATGTTCAGAACATTGAAGAACTGAAAATATCTTTTCAGTGGTACTGATCCATTGTTCAGCAACAAGTGGATCGGAAGTCCCACTGAAAGATGGTGGACGTTGCCTCATGAAGGACTCAATAGAATACTGCTCCTTTCTCTTCTCATTTGGAAGTCCAGAATGATTCATAGCTTGTGTAAGGATAGCAATAAGATTTTGTACTTCATCTCCCATAACATTTGTTTGTTCAGGAGGGCAATAATTGCATTGTCCATTGCATTGATCAACACGGTTCCTTCGGGTTCCAGCCATCGTCTAAAACCCAAAAAGAATAGTGTGAGAGGAAAAAATCATGCTAGGGAAAACAACATAATAAAGGGGGAGTACCTTCAATATATAACATCATAGGTTTAATTCTATGATCGTTAGCGTAATTCTAGTACTATAACCTATACGTATACTTAACCTTAGGGACATCCCTAGACATACCTTAGAAATATCTCTAGGGATCTCACTAACGTTTTCGCGTCCTAGTTTCCAAAGGTTGACTAAACCTTTCCTCTAATACCAACTGTAGAGACCCGAATCTTGACGTACATGGACATTACATTACTTTTGCAGAATACTTGGTACATAACAAAAACACACACACAAGGATCGTAATAGTTTAGTGTCTTTGGAAACTCGGAACGTAATCTTCTAATCGTGGTGAAATATCTTCAATATCTCCCATAAAGATCTTCCCTTTTTTTACCTAAAACCTTTCTTTATATCCTGGGGAAAAGAAAACATAAAAGGGTGAGCTCAAATGCTCAGCAAGGGCAAATAAAGGAAATAAAAATCATATCATATCTTTTTTGAAAATCATAACCTGCAAAAGAGATCATAATATCTTAACATGGAACAAATCATAGAAGTGAAAATGAGATCCCCATAATCATAACATGATACTTGAAACTTTGTGGCATGCACACATAATCATGGAAAATCATTTCTTGTTAGTCATGACTCATTGCCAAGACTATCTTAGTGGACAAAGTCCCTTTCTGAACCAAGTCACCCTCGTTCCAGTCCTGTTTCACTGAACCGGTATAACCTACCGTTCCAGCCATGTCTATCTCATGAGATATAAAATCTTTACCCAATGCATTGGAGGGAGATATAGGTCCCACCCATCTTATAATGAATCCTTTCTTATGTGTGCCACATAATCATAAACCATACATCATAGCGTAATAAAAATGGGATTCTTAAACAACATGACATCATAAAACAATTCATATAAGATAAAGGAATCATAAAAATATTTCCATCACAACATAATCAAATCCATGTAATAATATGGATAAAAACAGAACCCTTTTATTATCTTAGATGGAAAATAATTTTGATAAAATACTTGAACTTCATTCTTGAGGAAAATATCCTTTCTACTTCAAAAACATTTTTCCTTTCTTAACATGTCATACAACTTTAAACTAAAAGAATTTGATTAAAAATAAACTTTAAAACTTGTAAAGGAATCTTCTTGGAAATAATGTTTTAAAAATCCATTCATGCCGTATAAGTTAAAAAAAACATTCTTCGAACTTTTGTCGGAAAAGTCAAAAAGTACCTCATACGAAAAACGACAAAAGATTCCTTTCATACATATTACTAAAAACTCACCGAAGGGTAAAAATGGATTTAAACAATTGTAGGTGGACGGAAATAATATTACATATTGATGAAACATGGATGTGGATGATAAAATACACCCCAGTAAATACTTACGAATAAACAATCTCGGATAAAAATGAGATTGTGATATTTCCCTTACCTTAGGTCCGATTTTATTTGTACATGTCCGAAGATCCTGTATAATGGTTTAAATAATGTTATTGACTTATTCCAGAATCATACATATTGATATGATATCATATATGGTCATATTCTTAGCTTCTTGTTAGTAATATTTCATTGTTACTTGTTACTCGGGTCTTTATTGCCTTTTGTTCTTATGCGTGTTTTGCCGAATAAATTCTTATTCTTCTTTTAAGGTTATAGATACCTTATATCCAGAATGGTATTAGTGTAACATATATCATATTTATTCATTCAATTCATTTATGTAATTACTATGTAATGATGATCATGTAGAACGAGTCGCATCACATCGTGGAGACGGTATTCCGTACGTACGCACGAGTGATGATATCGTTCCTATGATCGTGGAATTGTATTGGAGTGTATATATATTATTTCAGTATCAATATTACTTTATAATAATCATAAATAGTTACTCATTAGACCATTATACCCATCCTTGTAAGGTGATGGTGGAAAATAGATTACACCACGGCGTGGAGACGGTATTCCGTACGTACGCACGCGCGGTGATTTCATTTTTCCGTAGGATGGATAGAAGGTGAATTAGGGTTGTTTCATATTCATAATAACATATCAGTATGTAAGTAATAATGATGTTATTACTTTATCATGAAACAACTAAAGAAGAAGAATTTGAAGAAGAAAGAAATTGAAAAGATCGGTAATGGATATTACCTCTTCTTTGGAACGCTTCTTTGAATCCTCCACTTAGGGAACTATGATTGGTCTTTGAAGAAGACCAGGACCTCTAGGATTATTCTAGGGAAGTGGAGAGGAGAAAATGGCAGGGGTTGGCCGAGCTTGAGTGCTCAAATTGGTGTGAGGAGGAGGGGGAGGAGGTGCCCTTTTATAAGGGAGGAGAGGGGCACCTTAGGAATATCTCAAAATATTATTTTATATTAAAGTCAAAATCGGTTTATAATGGTTCCAAAGGGTCTTATTTCGAAGCTAAAGTGGGGATGGGTCTAAAGACTATCAACCAATAGGATTTAGACAAGTTTAGGTTCTTATTTTAACCTTATCAATTAGATTTAACTTTAAGTTAAATAATTTAACTTTTACCGTGTCTTTTTGTTTTCTTACACTATATGGTTAATACAATTACTATAACATGCCAAAAGAACCCCAAATTGTTTATTATTAATATATATATCCTCATCTAAGTCATTTGGCCGAACCTTAGGTTTTTAGGAATAAAATAACAATTAATAATATAATATTTGATTTAAAAACTATTTTGTGTCAATTTTGACACTATTTGATATATGATTTTTGTGAAAGTTATAACAGAATTATATGTTCGAACCAAGTTGATTAAAGAAACAATAATATATCATATTAACCTAGAAAATTAGTGGAATTCATAAAAAGTCTTAAATTACATTTATTTTGGTATTTATAATATCAATTATGTCAATTTCCATTAATAAGATAATTACGGCATCATCTTTTTGTCATAAATAAATTACATTATTTGATGTCTAAAAATTAAAAATAAAATACGATTATGTAGGAAATATTTTTCAATTTCTAATGAATATTTACAATCTAAATTATCTTATGTATAACCCTATATTAAAAATGTTTTAGTAAATAAACTTTGATTTTAACTCTTTTAACTCTTCTTTGAATTAAATAATAATAAATGTCCTAATCTAATCCAAGTGGGCCTAAATGATAATATTTTACACTTAAGGTTGTTTTTGGTCGAGATACACTTGTCCAATAGGATTAGGACATGTGTTAGGGTAATATTAATATCATTTTTACCCTTAATTACCCTATTTACTTTTAACCGTGGTAAATAAAAGTAAAAAGTTACTATTCACCAAAAATTATTTTCATCACATTGAACCACATTTTACTTACTGACATCAACCGTGTCTCTAGGATTTTTGAAATTCCATTCACAGAAGCGGTAAATTTAAGTTTTATGAAAAATTCAGTTTTTTTAACTACCACTTAGTAGTTTCACTATTCATCAAAAATTGATGTTTCTCAGAACAATGCCAAAATTTCATCCTAAGCTATATTTCATATTCCGAATTAAAAAAATGAAGTCTATTTTTCCAAATTCATAACATAGAAGTTGCATTAATTAATTTTATAATTAAATCCCGCTGTTAAAACAAATAGCGTGTTTTTAAGAAACAATATCTATCAAAAGATTGACACTTGTTTATGTCTGGTTTAAATGTGAAATTACATGCAATGACCAACATTGTATTAAATTGTAAAAATATATTCTAAATATACTTTAAAACCACTCAAATTAATAATTTATCACTATTAATTATTTTTATTAAAAAAGTTTTTTTTAATTATAATTTAGTAATTTTCACTATTCATCAGAATATGAAAGTTATCCGAAAAGTACCAAAATTTCACCTTAGGCTAAGTTCGATACTCTGAATCCAAAAATGAAGTCCATTTTGAGAGCTAAAATTTCTAAAATTTTAAAAAGGTGATTATTACTATTCATAACGGCTAGTTATAATAATATTTTAATAGCATATCGTTGTTTCGTGAAACTCAGTATTGCTTACTACACACGCTATCAAGTAAGGTTGCGATTGCGTGTAATGCAAGGAAAGTCAAAGATGCGTGTTGTGCAATCTCCTTTTGGTGTAGCGTACAACACAAGACATTAATAAAATTAAAAAGAATATTTTTCGTAAAATCTCGGGTTGTTACATCAACACACGGTGTGACCATTATGGATAAAAGTGTCTGATATTAGTTTCAAATTGATATAAACGTTAGAAAACAACACAAGTGACATACAGAAAACTGAGAAAACGCATTCAGATTGTTTTTATACTTTAGGAAAACGATCCATGAGTCATTTTTGACATTTAATAATAAACCTCACATCAATCTGATGCATGGTGTGACCGGTATGGATAAAATTGTCTGATATCAGTTTCAAATTGACATTAACTTTAGAAAACAACACAAGTGACATATGGAAAACCAAGAAAACGCATTCAGATTGTTTTGATACTTTAAGACAATTATTCGTGAGTCCTTTTTGATGTGTAAAAGTCAACCACACCTCAATCCGATGTACGTTGTGACCGTTATGGCTAAAAGTGTCTGATATTAGTTTCAAATTGACATTAACTTTAGAAAACAACAAAAGTGACTTATGGAAAACCGAGAAAACGTGTTCAGATTGTTTTGATAATTTAGGAAAATGATCCATGAGTCATTTGTGACGTGTAAGAATCAACTGTACCTCAATCCAATGCATGGTGTGACCAGTATGGCTAAAAGTGTCTGGTATTTGTTTGAAATTGACATTGACTTTAGAAAACAACACAAGTGACATACGGAAAACTGAGCAAACACGTTCGGATTGTTTTGATACTTTAGGAAAATGATCCATGAGTCATTTGTGATGTGTAAAAAATCAATCATACCTCAATCTGACACATGGTGTGACCGTTATGGATAAAAGTGTCTGATATCAGTTAGAAATTAACATTAACTTTAGAAAACAACACAAGTGACATACGAAAAAACCAAGAAAACACATTTGGATTGTTTTGATACTTTCGGAAAATGATCCATGAGTCATTTTTGACGTGTATGAATCAACCGCACCTTAATCTGATGCATGGTGTGACCAGTATGGATAAAAGTGTCTGATATTATTTTCAAATTGACATTAACTTTAGAAAACAACACTACTGACATATAGAATACTGAGAAAACGCATTCGGATTGTTTTTATACTTTAGTAAAACGATACATGAGTCATTTTTGACATGTACGAATCAATCTCACCTAAATCCGACTCACGGTATGACCGATATAGCTAAAAGTGTCTGATATCAGTTTCAAATTGACATAAACTTTAGAAAACAACACAAGTGACATACAAAATACCAAGAAAATGCATTCGGATTGTTTTGATAATTTAGTATAATGATTCATGAGTCATTTTTGACGTGTAATAATCAACCGCTCCTAAATCTGATGCATGGTATGACCGGTATGGCTAAAAGTGTCTGATATCAGTTTGAAATTGACATTAACTTTAGAAAACAACACAAGTGACATATAGAAAACCAATAAAACTTGTTTGGATTGTTTTGATACTTTAGTAGAACGATCCATGAGTCATTTTTGAGGTGTATTAATTGATCACACCTCAATCTGATGCACGGTGTGACCGGTATGGCTAAAAGTGTCTGATATCATTTTGAAATTGACATTAACTTTAGAAAACAACACAAGTGACATACGGAAAACCGAGTAAACATGTTCGGATTGTTTTGATACTTTAGTAAAACGATCCGTGAGTCATTTGTGAGGTGCAAGAATCGACCTCACCTCAATTAGACGCACGGTGTGACCGGTATGGCTAAAAGTGTCTGATATCAGTTTGAAATTGACATTAACTTTAGAAAACAACACAAGTGACATATGGAAAACCGAGAAAATGCATTCGTATTATTTTGATACTTTAGGAAAACAATCCATGAGTCATTTGTGATGTGTATTAATCAATCGCACCTCAATCCGATGCACGGTGTGATCGGTAAATCATTTCATTAGATAAAGAATCGGTATTTATTAAATGAGATAAATCATCCAAAAACATATTGATTTTACATTATTCACTTTTATTGTTATCAGAATGAAAACATTTGAGTTTATCATTTCCATATTTTAGTTTCATATTTCCATATTAATTTATTATTTCATATTAATTTTTTAATTTATTTCATTATTGTATTACTAACATAATATTTGTTTTCTTATATAGGTGATTTGTTTCCTTTAGTTTGGACGCTTTGGTCCGCAACAAATACCATGGACGACAATTTTTGAGAGAGTATCATGGATATCAAAGGATGAAACATTAATGTTTATAACTGTTTTTGGATAATTGTAATTGTAACCATGTAAAACATTGTTTGAAATGTATATAGCAGTTTGTTTTATTGTATTCATGATGTTAAGTAAACTTATATAGCATTTTTTGTCAAAATATTGTGTGCGTGTGGTATTTTGTTTAGGTGTACAGGTGCTATTTTGTGTAGGTGTGCAGGTGCTGGTTTGTGTAGGTGTGCAAGTGTGTAGGTGTGCAGGTGTGCAGGTTGTGGTTGTGCAGGTGCAGGGGAAGGTGCCTTTATCCGCACATTTTTGAGAACTGATAAAGGCCTCCTTTAACAGCACTGATAAAGGGCCCTATTATTAGTGATAAAGATAGCGCTGATAAAGGTACCCCTTTATTAGTGCTAAAAAAGTGTTGTTAATGATGGCGTAGATAAAGGGGGGTCCCCTTTATCAGTGCTTCGAAAAGCACTGATAAACTCCACATTTATTAGTGCTTTTCGGAGCACTGATAAAGGGGACCCCCCCCCCCCTATCTATGCCGGCATTAAAAACACTTTTCTAGCACTATTAATGTCAGTTTTTAGCGCTGATAAAAGGAAAAGTTGTAGTAGTGACTACTGGAAGACCCCCAATCACCACAACGAGGCCCAGTAAGTAAAGGAGATCCTTCAATTCAACTAAAGAAAAAAACATCACCACCGTAATCATGAATACCATTCTGATCACCAGTGGGATTGGAAGCACCATCTTCTTCGGTTACCTTGAGTTTGAAACACCCTACCCCACTGTTTTTATAGGGGTCCTTTAGAAATTATGACCGTTATATATATATATGTGACTATTGGGTTTTTAAAGTTTATCTTTTTATAAAAAAATTGGTTTCTATAACCTTATGTTATTTTAAGTATGTTAAAATGTTCAAATGATTTGAATTATATTTTCAAATATCATAATTTTAAAATAAAAGATTACTCTTATAAAGGAACCTAATTGATTTTTAAAAAATCCAAATGGTTGAAAACCTGGTATTTTATCACCTTCTAAATGTTCTGAAAGTAATTTTTAAATAGTATCTTATAATCATATACCTTTAATGATTATGGAAAAATATATTTTTTTAGATCTTTAAAACTATTTATTTTGAATTAGGAAAAACTATTTATCTTTTAAATCAAATGGTAGAGTATGTTATAAATTGGATTTTTGATTTTAAAAGTTATAAGTTCTTAAAACTTATAGAAGTTTATAAAAATTCAATTTTTAACTATTAGTATTGCATAATTTTTTTGAAACCATTATGTTTCCATATTTTCTAACATTTCAATTTTACTCAAATAAATTTTTAATAAAAACTTAGAGGGACACGGCCAGCCGAGGGAAGCCCTGGGGCCAAGACCTCAAGGCCAAGACTGAGTCCCAGTGACACCTTAGGTAATGTCCATTAGGGTCACAGGCTCTCGAGTAGTGCATGCATAGTGAGTCCCAGCTTATATTGATCCGAGCAGAGCTTCGGCCAGGTCATGCGCGGGCCCGTGTCTAAGGCCCGCGGCGCGCGGTGCATGAGGATGGGCCAAGGCCTGCAAGGGACCGTGTATAAGGCCCTGGTGTGCGTGTGTGCATGTCATTTCCATGAGGGTAGTGAAATCTAGCTTATAAGTCACACCCCTTCTTTGTTTCATTTTGATGTGGGACGCCGAATTTTCGGTGTTGTGCGATCCGACCCGTTCATCGCATCTCGCGATCAATCGGAACCGTCCGCACGATCGAAGCCATGAAAACACCCTCATCTCTCTATGGCCATCTGATATATTCAAGATCGAATCCCGATCATCATATCTTTTAAATCCCATGTTATCTTTCATGTTCCCTCCCAGTCGTCCGATCTCCTTCTTCTTCTTCCTCACATCGTGGTCCCGCTTCAGCGCACTGGTTCACCCGAGGACGCCACGACCTCCCCCATTTCCACTGCTCCCCTTGACTCTTGAACACCCCACCTCTTAGGGAACTATAGTCTCATCCCCCCTCGTACCGTCCTACCTCTTGGGTCGAGTCTCATTAATTTCTCCAAAGACTCTGCATAAACCCCCTTCCACATGAAACCCCACGGGTTTCTTCTCCTCCTTCACTCCCTCGAACTCCCAGCAAATCCAGCATGCTTACCCCTGGTTCAAGCTTCCTCCTCATGCTAGATAAGGGTGATTTTTTTTCATGTTTTTGTCAAACCCGTCCTTACACCTTGATATATATATGTATACAAATGTTTTATGTTTACATGTATATACATACCAAGAAAACACTTCGTTTTAAACAGAGGGTTTCAAGGGTGCTTACCTGCATGGCTACAAAAGTAAGGGTTCTGTTTTAAAGGTTTTAGTTTTACAAAAACATAAAATTAGAGGTTTTGTATATACAATTAATATATTATATACACATATATATGTATATACAAACATGTTTCTACTACGAGCCTCTCCAAGAATGTTTTCCAGATTATTGTTTATGAAATTTATACGTGAATAATGATTTACTTTCAGTTATTCATTTTTACAAACCCTATTTTTTTATATCGTGTTTATATAGTTTTTCAATATATATATATACACATAAATACGTCAAAAATCATCCATTAAATAAGGTTTTCCATGGATTTCTTTTATGTGTAGTTTGGGGTAAGTAATCGTTTAGACTATGTAGGGTTTCTTTCAAAATGTTTCATTAAGAAAAAACCCAAATTATACATGTGTATAATCAGGTGTATTTACATATATATATAATCCCAATACAAACTATTTTATTAAGGTTTCCAAATAATTATCATGATATACTGATATTTACATACTTATAAAGTTTGTTTCGAATCAATTTTATATGTGCAAAAAAATCTTTTTATAAACTTTGTATTATTATTTGTATAATTATTTATACATATATGTTTTATAATACAATCATTTATGATTTTTAAGACTTGAATACTAACCCTTAAATAATATTCTAGGTGTGAATTAGGCTTCTAGTTTAATTATAGTTATGTTATAGTTTAAAATCTCATTTTTCATAAATCTATGTAAATATGGTTTCATATATATATAATAAACCCTATATGGTTTGGTTCCTGCCAAATAAATGATTGAGGGTAAGTGGTTTTCAGATTTTAATAGATTTAGTGGACCATGATTAATTTATGAGAAAACCCATATATATACTTGGTGTATATATCTTTATATATGTAAGTATTTTTAAGATTAATATTTGAAACCCAAATTTCAAGTAATAGTTGTTAATATTTTAATACATGTAGGGTTTTAGTGTTTGTCTATACTATTTTGTATTTGTGCATCTAAGTGTACACTAATGGGCTTGATTAAAGTAATTTCAATATTATTAATTGCGTTGAATGTCAAAGGGATATACTCTGACTTGTCCTAAATGTATTAGAAAATAAATGGATTTGTAAATCATGTTATGCTCGCATGAAATTTTAACACATAATGAATTTTCTACAATGTTTATTGTAGGTTAATCGTGTTTATGATTTAGCCTATTTTCATGTTCAGTGCCATGTTTAGCAGCATGTTTAATGACAGGTATCTATGTAGTTCATTTCCATGAAGTAAGAATTTTAAAGAGTATCACTTTATCATTTCATGTGACAACCCATTTTCATCTACCATTTGATGTGGTTTAGTAATTGTCCTTTATACATAGAATGTTTACAAAACCATGACTTATTTTGATTAATTATTCTATTTTTGTAATGTTATATGTCATGTCATGTGTTTGTAGACCAATTTTATAATGGTTTTTCCTTGTCCATATCATTGATCATCCTACATGTATATGACACATCATAATAATGAACGAAGAATCAAGTTACCCAAAGTGGTATGGGACACCTTGGGTAATATGAAAATGAATTATTCAAGGTGGTATAGGACATCTTGAATATACAACCTTGTTTAAGTAAAGTATGATCTATGTGGATTAGATGATAATAAAGAAAAATTAAGGGTGCGCCCTTATAGTGCTTCAATGAATTGGGTAAAGACTTAATCTCTAGATATGACCATTTTAACGATACCTTAGTGAATAACCTTGGTAATTTTTTAATGATACCTTAGGGATGGACCTTGGTGATACAGAAATGATTGTCTAAGTTAAATGTTGAAGCCACATATTCAAGTTATGTTACAAGTTCTTTTCAAAATGATATACCTATTCTTTCACTACTCTTGTCCTTATGTTTTTTATCAAGTTCATATTGATGTCACAACTAAAGGTTTAGGGAATGATTTGTGTTTATCACTCAGTAAGATAGTAACCAACTTATGAAATTTAAGTTTTTTCCTTCACGCACAACTCTGATTTTGTATTACTCTTAACTGTTTAATTTGTGCTTAAATAATCATATGTCATACTTGTTTATGATGACCTTTACTACTCCTTTGAAAAATGTCATAATTAATTCATTTATTCCTTGAAAATCTTGATTGATCACTTTTATGTTATGTTACATGTGTTAAAATTTTCTTTAAGAGAATGTTATATGGATATTTTTAAAGAATTATTTCAAAAGTTACAGTGGTTTATTTTAAAACACCTTACTGTGCATTCTTATGCTCACCCTACGTTTTGATTTAAAATTTTCAGGTAACAGTTTTTATCAGATGAAGAATCCCTGAAGTTTCAGGTTTCCCAGAGCCTGAGCCAAACTCGATCCTCTGTATGGAACGTGATGTGTGTTTATCAGTGCATGTTTTTATTTCAAAATGACACATCATGTTCAGAAGGCACCGACTCCTGGTTTTCTGGAGTCGGGTCTTCACAAGAATGGAGCATCGGTATGATGGGGCGATGGATCTCGAAAGGAGTGGAATCATGAAGCGTCAGTATGATGGGTGCGATGGAGCCCAAAATTCATGGAATCCTAGAGCATCGGTACGATGGGGCGATGGATCTTGGAAGGTTTGGAAGCATGGAGTGTTTTACGATGGGGGCGATGGAACTCGGAAGGTATGGAATTCTAGGGCGTCAGTACAATGGGGTGATGGATCCTAAAAGGTGTAGAATCTTAGAATGTCGGTATGATGGGGAGATGGATCCCAGAAGGCGTGGAATCCTAGATCGTAGGTATGATGGAGAAAATGGAGCCTGAAAGGCAAATAATCTTGGATCATCAGAATGACAGGGGAGATAGATCCCAGAAGTGATGGAATTCTGTAGTGTCGGTACAATGGGGAGATAGATCCCAAAAGGTGTGGAAGCCTAGAGAATCGGTACGATGGGGGTGATGGAGCCTGGAAGGTGTGGAATCCTGGAGCGTTGGTACGGTGGGGCGATGGAGCCTGGAAGGTGTGGAAGACTAGAGTGTCGATATGATGGGGGTGATAAAGCTCGGAAGGCATGGAATCCTAGAGCATCAGTACGATGGGGAGGTAGAGCCTGGAAGGCGTGGAATCTTGGAGTGTTGGTACGACAAAGACGATGGAGCCTGGAAGGTATGGAATCCTGGATCTTCGGTACGACGGGGCGATGGAGCCCAGAAGGATTGAAATCCTGGAGCATCGATACGATGGTGTGATGGATCTTAGAAGGTTTGGAATCCTAGAGAATTGGTACAATGGGGTGATAAATCCTAAAAGGTTTGTAATCCTGGAGCATTGGTACGATGGGGTGATGAAGACTGGAAAGCATGTAAGTCTGGAGCATCGGTACGATGGGGGAGATGGAGCCCAAAAGGTGTAGAATCTTAGAGCATCAGTATGATGGGGTGATAGATAACGGAAGGCATGGAAGCCTGGAGCGTCGGTATGATGGGTCGATGGAGCTCGGAAGGCATGGAATCCTAGAGTGTCGGAATGATGGGGTCGATGGATCCCAAAAGGCATAGAAGCCTAGAGCATCTATACAATGGGGCGATCGAGCCCAGAAGGCGTGGAAGCCTGGAGCGTCAGTGAAATGGGGCGATAGATCCCAGAAGGCATGGAAGCCTGGACCATCAGTAGGATGGGGGCGATGAATCCCAAAAGGCAAGGAAGGTTGGAGCATTGGTACAACAGGGTGATGGATCCCAGAAGGCATTTAAGTCGGGAGCGTCGGTATGACTGGTTGATAGATCCTAGAAGGTGTGGAAGCCTAGAGCATTGGTATGACGAGGCAATTGATCTTGGAAGGCATGGAAGCCTGGAGCATTTGTACAAAGAGGGTGATGGAGCCTGAAAGGCATGGAAGCCTAGAGCATCAGTATGATGGGGAAATATAGATCGTAAGGCATGGAAGCCTGGAGTGTCGGTATGATAGGGTAATGGAGCCTGAAAGGTGTGGAAGCCTAGAGAATCGGTACAATGGGGTGATGGATCCTAGAAGGTGTGGAATCCTGGAGTTTTGGTATGATGGGGGTAATGGATTCTAGAAGGCGTGGAATCCTGGAGAGTTAGTATGATAGGACGATGGATCCCGGAAGGTGTGGAATCCTAAAGCATTGATACTATAGGGCGATGGAGCCCAGAAGTTGTGGAAGACTAGAGCATCAGTATGATGGGGTGATGGATCCCAGAAGGAATGGAAGCCTGGAGCGTTGGTATGATAGGGCGATGGAGCCCAGAAGTCTTGGAAGCATGGAGCATTAGTACAATGGGGGTTGTTTAGCTTGGAAGGAGTGGAATCCTGGAGTGTTGGTATGATAGTATGATGAAGCCCAAAAGGCATGGAAGCCTGGAGTATCGGTATGATGGGCCGATGGAGCCCAGAAGGTGTGGAAGCCTAGTGCATCGGTATGAAAAGGGTGATGGAGCCTAGAAGGCATGGAATCCTAGAGTGTCAGTATGACGGGGGAGATGGAGCTAGGAAGGCGTTAAAGCTAGAATCATCAGTATGATGGGGGCGATAGAGCCCAAAAGGCGTGGAAGCCCACATCATCGGTACAACGGGGGTGATGAAGCCCAGAAGGCATGAAAGCCTGTATTTTTAGTACGACGATGGTGGTGGATCCCATAATTCGTGGAAGACTAGAGCACTAGAATGATGGGGGCATTGGATCTCAGAATATGTAGAATCTTGAAGCATCAGTACGACGGGGCGATGGATCCCGGAAGTTGTGGAAGCATAGAGTGTCGGTATGATATGGTGATTAATATTGGAAGGTGTGGAAGCCTGGAGCATCAGTATGATAGGGGCGATGGAGACTGGAAGTCATGGAAGCTTGGAGTGTCAGTTCGATGGGGTGATGGATCCCAAAAGGCATGGAATCCTAGAGCATCGATATGATGGGGCGATGGATCTCAGAAGGCGTGGAATCTTGGAGCGTCAGTACAACTAGGGTGATGGAGCCCATAAGGTGTGGAAGCCTTGAGTGCTAGTATGATGTGATGATGGATCCCAAAAGGCATGGATTCTTAGAGTGTTGGTACGATGGGGAAATGGATATCAGAAGGTGTGGAATCCTAGATCGTTGGTACGATGGGGCGATGGAGCTAGGAAGTCATGGAATCTTGGATCATCTATACGACAGGGCGATGGAGCCTGGAAGGCGTGGAAGCCTGGAGCATCAGTACGATGGGGCAATGGATCCCGGAAGGTGTGGAATAATGGGAATCATTAAAATGGGGTGATATACCCCAGAATTCATGGAATCCTAGAGCATCGATATGATGGGGTGATGGAGCCTAGAATGTGTGGAAGCCTGGAGCATCGGTAAGATGGGGGAAATGGAGCTTCGAAATCATAGAATCCTGGAGCGTCGGTATGACGGGGCGATGAAGCATGGAAGGCGTGGAAGCCTGGAGCATCGGTACGATGGGGTGATGGAGTCGGAAGGCGTGGAAGCCTAAAGTGTCAGTACAATGGGGGGGATTGAGCCTGGAAGGCATGCAAGCCTAGAACATCAGTACGATGGGGCGATGGATCCTGGAAGTTGTGGAAGCCTGGAGCATCGGTATGATGGGGAAATGGAGCCCGGAAGGTGTGGAATCATTGAGAATCATTATAATGGGGTGATTGAGATCGAAATACATGGAAGCCTGGAGCATCAGTACGACAAGGCGATGGAACCCGAAAGGTGTGGAAGCCTAGAGCATCGGTACGACTAGGGCGATGGATCCTGGAAGGTGTGGAAGCCTGGAATGAAATCTCACAATGCAGAGTAACCAGAGTAGGGATATGATTGACCTACCCCTAGTATTGGTTCTTAAGAGAAAGGAATGGATTTTACACAGATAGGGCATATGTGATGACTTGTGGTAACTTCAAGGGGATGACCTCTATGCTAGTTAGTGATGGGAATGGGGAAGACCTTTATGCCAATGAGG
Organism: Viscum album; assembly: GCA_963277665.1. Lineage (NCBI taxonomy): Eukaryota > Viridiplantae > Streptophyta > Magnoliopsida > Santalales > Viscaceae > Viscum > Viscum album. The sequence continues at coordinate 1,039,773,390 of OY728126.1, forward strand.
GTTGCAGTGCGGGGAGGACCTCTGCAATGGATGAAAATGGAAACGGGGAGGACCTTTGTACTGAGTGATGGTAGTGCAGAGAGGACCTCCTCAATTTCTGAAGATTTCGATGGAGAGGACCTCTGTGTTGAATGATGGTAGTGCAGGGGGGGCCTCTGCAATGGCTTATGGTGCTATTGGTGATGCACCATTTGTTTTAGGGGGGATGGTTTCCCACTATGTTGTCGATGAAGGTGGCAGAGTTAGTGAGGAGCTGATATATTTGGGGAGATAATGACCCCAATACGGTTGATGAAGCTAGTGAAGTAGGTGAGGGGTCAATGGAGTCAGGGGAGGATGCCCCTATGCATCCCATGAGGGAAGAGGATTCGGCGAGGAGCTAATGGAGTTGGTGGGTGGATTTCCCCTTCATATCCCATGAGGGAGGTGGAGTCATTGAGGATTCTATATAGTCAAGGGTAGGATTACCCATGTGCATCCCATGAGGGTGGAGAAATCGGCGAGGAGCAGGTGGAGTCGGGGGTAGGATGCTTACTGCATGGCCCATAAGGGTAGAAGATTCAGCAAGGAGCCGATGGAGTTGGAGGGATGGTCATCCATGCGCGGCCTATGTGGGAAAAAGAGTCAGTGAGGATTCAATGGAGTTGGGGCAAGGGGGTTACACCTTTCACAACCCATGAGGGAGGAAGAGTTAGTGGGGAGATGATGGAGTCGGGGGATGATTCCCCCTACGTGGCCTATGAGGATGGTGGAGTCGGCGAGGATCTGATGGAGTCAAAGGATGGTGCCCTCTGCACATCCCATGAGGGTGGCAGAGTCAGAAAGGAGATAATGGAGTCGTGGGAGGATTCCCCCTGTGCAGCCCATGAGGGTGGTGGAGTCGGTGAGGATCCGATGGAGTCAAGGGGATGGTTCCCCCTACGTGTCCCATGTGGGTGGTGGAGTCGGTGAGGTGCTGATGGATTAAGGGGTAGGATACCCCCTACACGGCCCATGAGGGCGGTAGAGTTGGTGAGGAGATGATGGAGTTAGGGGGATAGTTCCCCCTGCGTAGCCCATGAGGGTGGTGGAGTCGGTGAGGATTCGGTGGAGTTAGGGGTAGGATTCCCCCTGTGCAGCCTATGAGGGTGGAGGAGTTTGCGAGGATCCAATGGAGTTGGAGGGGATGCCCCTTTTGTGGCCCATGAGGGTGGAAGAGTTAGCGAAGATCCAATGGAGTCGGGTGGAGGATGACCCATGCGCGGACTATGAGGGAGGCGGTGTCGAAGAGGATCCGATGGACCATAGTCTTCACACACCCAATGTTACTCATCCTACCACTCATGAAGGAGAGGGGATTCACATTGATGATTCCTCAATTTGGTCATGCCTGACATTTTTTATCTATTCACAGTCGATGGAGAAGAGATTCACGTCGGGTTCACTATTTTTGTTTCTGATGCTTCCCGCAGTAGGTACGCACATCATCGTGGTGGCGCGCTTCTTGTGGCCTCGTGTTCCCTCTTTCCAAAGGTGGGAAGCATCCATCACTTCTTTAGTGATGTTTTCTCCTAGATCTAAATAGGATGATGGGATGTCGATTTTTCCTTTTGTAGATTCCTCCTTGAAATTCATCGCCTAGTCTAGGTCTCCCTTATAGATTTGAGTAGTTTTTCATGAATCTCATTCTCAATACCATATCTTTGTGGATGTCGGTTAATTATACTACTTCTGATAGGACATTCCAAGGGGTCTTGATAGGGAATCAACCTTTAGTCGGAGTAGATGGTAACATCGGGAATTTTCAGGGATAAGATGCACGGATGTCACTGCGTATCCTTTTGGGGAAGGAATCAATCCATACGAAATTCTGGGACCACAACGTGGCTAGATACCAACACTGGTGGGGGTAATACTTTTTGACAACAAGGAAGCTGAAGCATCCCATAATTATCATAGGGCATCCTGAACTTGTTTAAGGTATAGTTGCATTTTATCATCATACATGGACAAAGAAAGTGGAAAAGATGTCCTAGATAGAACGAATATAAATGATCTGGGTGTTACTAAATATCCCATTGGAATGGGAATCAAGCCATATGTTGTTCTTGGATGGGGTGCAGGGCTGACCCATGCACATAGAAAAGAGGCATTAGATATTTCTTGCTTGTCCTTTTATTGCTGGTGTTTTTTAGCAGCAAGCCCTAGATGGAAATATTGGGTGTCTCTATGGGAATCAATCCATATAAAAGACTTAAAAAGTGTCATGGTGGATGAATGGTACCAAATTTGATGCCCTCTTAAGTGAGAACACCATAAGGCGATTCTAATTTTCTTCAGGTAGTTGGGATGATAGTATCACATTTTAATCTCATATGATAGGACCGATCCTTGCATTTTAACGTCATATGATAAGGATGCAATGGTTTAGAGTCATAAAGGGAAAATCAACATAGTTCAACATCATATATTTCTTGGATAAAAGAGATCTTATTTTAAGGTCGTAGAACTTATACCATAAGGTTGTGCAACTCCTATGTGGGTATGACCCTAACAAAACTCCTAAGCCCACATGATTCATTCTCGGTATGGGAAACAAGGAGTGATGTCAGGATTTCCACATCATGTGAGAGTGAACAATAGTAAAAAGGAAATGATAGGTGTAAAAATACCAACCATGCCAACACCCTTACTCAATGTATGCGGATGTATGGAGGAATAACACCAGGGGTTTCAGAGACCCATAAAAATATGAGAGGGTAGGAAAATGTGAATCGCAACATCCAATATTTGGGATACAATGGGGGTGATGTAATGATGGAGGATAATTGTTGACTGTATTCAAAACACAACATTCACATCATGTATCCTGAAATGGGAATAGACAAAAGAGGGTTGGCCAATGACAATATTCAAAATGCTGGACCTGAATCAAGATGTTGTTCAAGACCCTCTAGGACGTTGGCCCAGAATGGTAAGTGAGCCTTAAGGCCAAGCATCCATACTATTTGGGGGTCCTTTCAAATGTGAAATATGATAATGGTCCAAATAAAGGGACACTTAAATCCTGGAGGTGGAGCTAAGAAAATGTCCTTATGGAATCTAATGCTCTGAGTCTTTCACCACCACACATTCAAACATGCCGGTGTGGAACATATATATGAATAATAAAACCCACCCTTAAGGATTAGGCTCATGAGGGGAATTAAGATTAGTTTAAAGGTCTTGTCACTCAAATATAGAGCTCTCAATTTATGTTCATAGAGTTTGGACCATGGGTTCTCAGTTTAATGTCATGCGCATGGGACATATCCGTGCAGTTTAACATCATGCAGTGAGGACGATGATGTCACATAGTTTATCATCATGTTATTGGGAAATAGGATAAATGTGTGGTGTAGTAAATAAACCCTATGTGAATGAGGACCAATGAGGTCTCAACCGCATAAAACATTCTCAATTGGAAACCCAGGCCAAGAGGGTCCGAAAAGGGTGAATGGGTGATTTTGTTGTTGGGCCTAGGGACAATGTGTCAGGGCATCGCTATGTATCCTGAAAATAAATGAATCAAGACATAAATAGTTCTTGAAGGAAGGAATAACAAATTTCCAACACCAAAGGGGGAGATAACCTAAAAAAGTGAGGATAATCAATGTTTTTACACAGTTTAATGTCATGCAAACTTGGACACTAAAGATCTTAGTTTAAGGTTATAAAGTTTGGACCGTGAGAAGGAGCTTCCCAAAGAAGAAACTAAAACATGGTTCTATAAAGCAACCTAATGTGAATGAGGTCAAAGGAATTCCACTCCACATCACATATTCTTAGGGGAACACATACACATTAAGTCATGATTTCTGTACTTGGGACCCTAACTCCTAGTTTATGATCATAGAGTTCAGACCATAGGGTGTGTGACTCTTATATGAAAGTATAAACCTTATTAAGAATCTCTAAGCCCATGTGAGACATGATAGGTGTGGGAAACAAGGGGTGGAGAAGATCTTTACAACACACTAAAGCACACAATAGGGGAACAGAGGGGTGGAGTTGAGGGCAACCCCACGATGATGGTCATCCCACTCAACATGTAAAGGTGCATAGAGGGATAACACATAGAGTATTAAAGTTCTATATAGATATAAGGATGTGAGAAGTAATTTAAATAATAAGACTAACATTTGGGATTCAAGGGGATTGGAGTGACGATGGAGGATACCTACTGACCGTGTTTGAAAGATAGTATCCATATCATGTGGCCTGAGATGGGAAAAAATAACTGAGGTTCGTCCACTGACCATATTCCAAACATGGGAAGAACATGTCTCAAGATTCCATTCAAGATCATCCAAGATTTTGGATGAGAATGGTATACGAGCCTTAAAGTTGAGTATCCATGCCATTTGGGGATCCTTTCAGATATGAAATATTATGAATACCCAAAAAAATCATGAAAAGCATGGTAGTGGAATAAGAGAATTTCCATGAAAAATCTAACACTATAAGTCCCATACCATAGCACATCTGAGCACACTAATGAGTCAAATCAGATGGAGGGATCTGATTAAGGGTAGGTGACTCGAGAGGATGAGTGGAGGAAAAAGGAAGAATAGGTGAATGAACTTGAGGCTAGAACCGAAGACAAATGTATGGGAATTTCTATGTATCCCATGAGGGAAAGAATAATTCCATACATAATTATGGAAGTTCATGCAGTTTAACTTCATGGGGTAAGGATGTAAGTTGTGATGCAGTTTATTATCATACGGGGCAGGACATAGGGTGGAAATAATGTACCAAAGGGGATGCGCATGGAGTGGTAAAATAAACCCTACATGAATAAAGAAAAAGTAAGTCCACACCACACCACACACACCCAAGGGAGGACTCAGGCCAAAGGGTTAGGAGAAGGGGAATAAGATTGAGTGTCATGTAGCTTAATGTCATGCAGTAAGGATGAAATAGTTTAACACCATATGGGACAGATAAGATCTTAGTTTAAGGTCGTATAATTCAGACCATAAAGGATAGGTTGGTGAACCTAGGATGAACCTAAAGATGAAATGTCTAGGCATTCCTACATATCATGTATGTATAGGAATCAAGTCACATGTAGTTTTGAAATGTTGTTCAGTTTAATGTCACACAGTAAGGATGTATGCGAGGACTACTCTTAGGGAAGGTACATGGTACGGTAGTTGTAAACCCGACGTGGATGAGGAAAAAAGAAGTCTAAACCACACCACGTACTTCCAGGGGAACATTGGTAAATAATTTATGCCTTATTAGATAAATACATTGAGGTATTGCGTATTTTATTGTCATTTGACCATGATGAGATGACAATTTAACATCATATAGGACAAGGCAGTTTAACATCATACAGGGAAAAGGTGATGGTCAGTTTTACATCCTACATCTTGGATAAGGGTGAGTAGTTTAACATCATGCATGATACTCACATACAGTTTAACATCATGTGGGGTGATAATGCTAGGATGTTTTACATCCTGCAACCTGGATGAGCGTGAGTAGTTTAACATCATGCAAGATGCTCATGTATAGTTTAACATCATGTAGGATGATAATTCTAGGAATTTTTATGTCATGCATCCCAAACAAGGGTGAGAAGTTTAACATCATGTAGGACAAAGATGAGAATTTTAACATCATGCAGGATGAAGATGAGTAGTTTGACATCATGCGGGATGAAGATGAGTAGTTTAATGTCATATAGGACAAAGATGAGTAGTTTAACTTCATGCTGGATAAAGATGAGCAGTTTAACATCATGCAAGATGAAGATGAGCAGTTTAACATCATGTAGGATGATGTTATGCAGTTTAACATCATATGTTGTGAATTTTAACATCATGTGGGATGAAGATGATAAGTTTAACACCATTCTGGATGAAGATGAGTAGTTTAACATCATGAGGGAAGAAGATAAACAATTTAATTCCATGCATGAAAAAGATGAGCAGTTTAAACGTCATGTTGGATGATGTTCACAGTTTAACATCATGAAGGATGAAGATGAGTAGTTCAACATCATGTAGGATGAAGATGAGTTGTTTAACATCATGCAGGACAAAGATGAGTAGTTTAAACATCATTCAGGATGATGTTGTATAGTTTAACATCATGCAAGATGAATATGAGCAGTTTAACATCATGCAGGACAAAGATGAGTAGTTTAACATCATGTTGGATAAAGATGAGTAATTTAATGTTATGTGGAAATAAGATGAGCCATTTAAACATCATGAAGGATGATACAACAGTTTAACATCATACGAGATGATGTTATCTATATGGATCAACTGTATGAGTACACATCCTACCAAAAATTGTTATGCCCACGTGATTCATGCACGGTGTGGGAAATAAGGAGTAGTGATGGTATTTTCCTGATACATGGAAGCACACATCAATTTAAAGGGAATAGTGGGTGAATAACATACCAATGATACTAACTTCTCTACTCAATGCACATAGATTCGTGGAGGAGTAGCACTAAGAGTGTTGGAGTCCCACCTAAACATAAGGGAGTGAAACGTCTGAATCACAATGCCCAAGATCTGGACCACAATGATGGTGGAATGAAGATAGAGGATAACTTTTGACCATGTTTGAAACATAGTATCCATATTAAGTTATTCTAAAATGGAAACAAACAAATGAAGTCCAACCACTAACCGTATTCGAAAACACAAGGCCAAACTCAAGGTGTTGTCCAATGTCTTTAGGGGCATTGTCACAAGATGGCAGGTGAGCCAAAGTGGCATGAGACTATGCCATTAGGGGGGTCCCTTCAGACATTAAAGAAGGAATGGATCTAGATAAAGTGACACTTCAAAGTGTGTAAATGTTTTGGGAGAATGTTCATTTGGAGTCCAACATTCAAGGTTATATGCCACAATGCATTTGAGAAAGTCAATAGGGCATATCAAATGGAGGGATTTGAACCCCTTCTCAAGGATGAGGGTCTCGAGGTAGTTTTTGAGCATGTCATGGTAGTAGACCAATACCGAATGTGAATCACTCTCCCATTTGGGAGCTCATAGAATTACACAGTTTTACATCATGCAATAAAGATGTGGAGCCCTATCAGGATTAGTGTATGAAGAATCCTATGATCGACATAGGTTAAGGATATAGTTTAATGTCATGTGTTGAGGATGATAGACACATAGTTTAACATCATATGGTAATGGAGTTTCATCATATATTTTAATTTCATGCGATTAGGACAAGAAGTGATTGTCATTTAAGGTCACGTAGCTTTAACCATGGTTGCTACAGTTTTATATCTCACAGATTTTACTAAAATGTCACACATTTTAACATCATGTGACCAATACAATGTTTGTTATATAGTTTATCATCATGCAACTAGGATGTGTTGCTATGGTTTTAGGTCTCATATCTTTGACCAAAATGTTGCACAGTTTAACATTGTGTGACCAAGATGATGGTTGTTATATGGTTTAACATCATGCAACTAGGACGTGAAACCACAAGGATTGTGTCGGTAGAGAAATGGTCATATCTACCCCATTATTATGGTATGGGTTCCTTGAGGATGAGTGGGGAATCCATATGATGGGATTACCCTAAAATTACCCCAGCGTATGCATGGATGTTCTCCATGCATGACTTTGGCTATCTCATGGTGAACATTCCATAAACTGGTGTTGAAGCCAAAGGTAGGACCTCTATGGTTGATGCAATGCAGCAGTTGGGATAACACATAGTGTTGCAAGGGTGGTAGGGATGATATCATGCCCTCAGTCTAGAGGGGTGACAGAGCCCAGATGGAATGGAATCTTGGAGCGTTGGTACGATGGGGGTGATTGATCCCAGAAGGCATGGAATCCTAGAGTGTTGGTATGATGGGGTTATGGATCCTAGAAGGATTGGAAACCTAGAGCATCGGTATGACGGGGAAATGGTTCTCGGAAGGCATGGAACCCTAGAGCATCGGTACAGTGGGGGTGATAGATCCCATTAGGCCTGCAAGCCTAGAGTGTTCGTATGATGGGGTGATAGATCCTAGAAGGTGTGGAAGCCTGGATAGTCAGTAAGATGGGGGGGGATAGAGCCCAAAAGGCATAGAATCCTGGAGTGGCAATATGATGGGGTGTTAGAACCCATAATGCGTGGAAGCCTGGATTGTTGGTATGATGGGGAGATGGAGCTCGGAAGGCGTGGAATCTTGGAGTGTCAGTATGATAGGGAAATGGAGACTAGAAGAGGGGGAATCCTGGAGCATCGGTATGATGGGGGTGATGGAGGCTGGAAGGCATGGAATCTTGGATCCTCAATACAATAGGGTGATGGATCCTGGAATATGTGGAATCTTGTAGCATCGGTACAATGGGGTGATGGATCTTGGAAGGCGTGGAAGCCTGGAGTGTCGGTATGATGGGGGAGATGGAGCCTGGAAGTCACGGAATCCTAGAGCGTTAGTATGTTGGGGGCTATGGAGCCCAAAAGGTATAGAATCCTATAGTTTCGATACGATGGGGGCGATGGAGCCTAGAAGGCATGGAAGCCTGAAGCGTCAGTACGATGAGGCGATGGAGCTTGAAAGGTGTGAAATCATGGAGCATCAGAATGATGGGGCAATGGATCCTGAAAGTAGTGGAAGCATTAAGTGTTGGTATGATGGGATGATGGATCCTAGAAGGCATGGAAGCATGGAGTGTCGGTAAGATGGGGGCGATGGAGCCCGGAAGGTGTGGAATCCTAGAGCATTAGTATGATGGGGTGATGGATCCTATAAGGTAAAGAAGCTTAGAATGTCGGTACGATGAGGGTGATGGAGCCTGAAAGGCATGGAATCCTAGATCATCGGTATGATGTGGCAAATGGATCCTGAAAGGAGAAGAATCCTGGATCATCAGTACGATAGGGGCGATAGAGCCCGGAAGGAATGGAATCTTGGAGTGTCATTACAATGGGGCGATAGATCCTAGAAGGTGTGGAATCCTTGAGCATAAGTATGATGGGGGTGATGGATCCTAGAAGGTGTGGAATCCTGAAGCGTTGGTACGGTGGGGCGATGGAGCCTTTAAGGTGTGGAAACCTAGAGTGTCGGTATGATGGGGGTGATAGAGCCCAGAAAGTGTGGAATCCTAGAGCATCAATACAACGAGGAGATGGATCCCAGAAGGCGTGGAATCTTGGATCATTGGTATGATGAGGGTGATAGATCTTGGAAGGTATGGAAGCCTGGATCTTGGGTACGACGGGGTGATGGAGCCTAGAAGGAATGAAATCTTGGAACATTGATATGATGGTGTGATGGATCGAAGAAGGTGTGGAATCTAGGAGCATTGGTATGATGGGGTGATAGAGCCTGAAAGTTGTGTAATCCTAGAGCATTAGTAGGATGGGGTGATGGAGCCTAGAAAGCATAGAAGCCTAGATCATTGGTATGATGGGGGAGATGGATTCTGGAAGGTGTGGAAGCTTGGAGCATCGGTATGACGGGGTGATAGAGCTCAGAAGGCATGGAAGCCTAGAGTATCGATACGATGGGGCGATGGAGCTTAGAAGGCATGGAATCTTGGAGTGTCAGTACGATGGGGGCAATGGAGCTCGAAAGTAATGGAATCCTGGAGCATCGGTAAGATGGGGCGATCGAGCCCAGAAGGCGTGGAAGCTTGGAGCATCGGTGCGATGGGGAGATGGAGCCCAGAAGGTGTGGAAGCCTGGACCATCAGTACAATGGGGGAGATGGAGCCTAGAAGGAATGGAAGGCTGGAGTGTTGGTACAATAGCGCGATGGAGCCCAGAAGGTGTGGAATTCGGGAGTGTCGGTATGACTGGGTGATAGAGCCCAGAAGGTGTGTAAGCCTAGAACATTGGTATGATGGGGTGAGCGATCTCAGAAGGTGTGGAATACTGGAGCATTTGTATGATGAGGGTGATAGAGCATGAAAGGTTTGGAATCCTAGAGTGTCAGTATGACGGGGCAACAGAGCTTGAAAGGCATGGAAGCTTGGAGTGTCGGTATGACAGGGTGATGGAGCCCGAAAGGTGTGGAATCCTGGAGCATTGGTACAATGGGGCGATAGATCCTAGAATGTGTGGAAGATTGTAGTTTTAGTATGATGGGGGTGATGGAGCCCAGAAGGTGTGTAATACTATAGAGTCGGTATGATAGGGTGATGGAGCCTGGAAGTTGTGGGAGCCTAGAGAATCGATATGATAGGGCGATGGAACCCGAAAGGTGTAGAAACCTGGAGTGTCGGTACAATGGGGGAGATGAATCCTAGAAGGAATAGAAGCCTAGATATTCGGTATGATAGGGCGATGGAGCCCGAAATGCATGGAATCATGGATCATTAGTACAATGGGGGTGGTGGATCTCGGAAGGAGTGGAAGCCTGGAGTGATGGTATGATGGGGCGATGAATCTTGAAAGGCGTTGAAGCCTGGAGCATCGGTATGATGGGCCGATGGAGCCCATAAGGTGTAGAATCCTAGACTGTTGGTATGACAAGGGCGATGGAGCCCAGAAGGCGTGGAATCCTAGAGTATCGGTACGATGGGGGCGATGGAGCTCGGAAGGCATGAAATCCAGAATAATCAGTATGATGGGGATGATGGAGCCCAAAAGGCATGGAAGCCCACATCATCGGTACAATGGGGGAAATGGAGCCCGAAAGGTGTGGAAGCCTAGAATTCTGGTAAGATTAGGGTGATCGATCTCATAAGGCATGGAAGTATGAATTTTTGGTATGATGGTGGTGATGGATCCCAAAATTCATTGAAGCATAAAGTTTCAATACAACCAGGGAATTAGATCTCAAAAGATGTAGAATTCTAGAGCATCAGTATGATGGGTGATGGTTCCTGGAAGGTGAGGAATCCTGGAGCATCAGTACAATGGGGCGATGGAGCCCAGAAGGTGCAGAAGCATGGAGTGTCGGTACGATAGGGTGATGGAGCTCAAAAGGCATGTAAGCCTAGAGAATCGGTATGATAGGGGTGATGGAGACTAAAAGGCATGGAATCTTGGAGTGTCGGTTCGATGGGGTGATGGATCCCAGAAGGTGTGGAAGCCTATAGTGTCTGTATGATGGGATGATGGATCCTGGAAGGTGTGGAAGCTTGGAGTGTCAGTACGACTAGGGTGATGGAGTACCAAAGGTGTGGAAGCCTTGAGTGTCGGTACGATGGGATGATGGATCCTGAAAGGCATGGATTCTTAGAGTGTTGGTACGATAGGGAAATGGATATTGGAAGGCGTGTAATCCTAGAGTGTTGGTACAATGTGGAGATGGATCCCAGAAGTCATGGAATCTTGGAGCGTCGGTATGATAGGGCGATGGATCCTGGAAGGCGTGGAAGCCTGAAGCATCAGTACGATGGGGGAAATGGATCTCGGAAGGCGTGGAAGTGTGGAGTGCCGGTAAAATGGGGTGATAGACCCCGGAATTCATGGAATCCTAAAGCATCATTATGACGGGGTGATGGAGCCCAGAATTAGTGGAATCATGGAGCATTGGTATGATGGGGGTGATAGAGATCGAAAGGCATGGAATCCGAGAGCATCGGTATGATGGGGCGATGGAGCATGAAAGGCGTGGAAGCCCGGAGCATCGATAATATGGGGTGATAGAGTCGGAAGGCATGGAATCTTGAAGCGTTGGTATGATGGGGGTGATGGATCCTAGAAGGCATGTAATCCCGGATCATTGGTATGATGGGGTGATGGAGCCTGGAAGTTGTGGAAGCCTCGATCATCAGTATGATGGGGCGATGGAGCCTGGAAGTCATGGAATCATTGAGCATCAGTATGACGGGGTGATGGATCTCAGAAAGCATAGAAGTCTGGAGCGTCGGTACAACAAGGTGATGGAGCCCAGAAGGTGTATAAGCCTAGAGCATCGGTACGATTGGGGCGATAGATCCTGGAAGGTGTAGAATCCTGGAATGACATCTCAAAATGAAGAGTAACCAGAGTAGAGATATGATCGACCTACCCCCAGTGTTGGTTCTTCATATCAAGGAATGGATTTGACACGGAGAGGAACTATGTGATGACTTGTGGTAACTTCATGGGGAGGACCTCCATGCTAGTTGGTGATGACAATGGGGAATACCTATGTGCCGGTGAGGGTTTCAGTGTGGGGAGGACCTCCGCAATGGCTGATAATGGAAATGGGGAGGATCTTTGTACTGAGTGATGGCAGTGTAGGGAGGACCTCCACAATTACTGAAGATAGTGACAGAGAGGACCTCTGTGCAGAATTATGGAAGTGTAGGGAGTACCTTCTCAATGTCTTATGGTTCTATTTGTGATGCACCATTTGTTTTAGGAGGGGTGGTTTCCCACTATGTGGTTGATGAAGGCGGCAGAGTCAGTGAGGAGCCGATGGATTCGGGGAGAAAATTCCCCCCAGTGTGGCTGATAAAGGCGGTGAAGTCGGTGATGGGTCGATGGAGTCAGGGGGAGTATGCCCCTATGTGGCCCATTAGGGAAGAGGAATCGGTGAGGAGCTAATGGAGTCATTGGGAGGATGCCCCCTTTGTGGCCCATGAGGTCAGCAGAGTTGGTGGGGATTCGATGGATTTGGGGGGGAGGATGCCCCTCTGTATGTTTTATGAGGGATATGGAATCAGTGTGGAGTCGGTGGAGTCGGTGGAGTCGAGGGTAGGATTCTTCCTACATGGCCCATGAGGTTATCGGATTCAGCGAGGAGCCGATGGAGTTGGAGGTATGGTGCCCCTTGCATAGCCTATGAGGGTGGAAGATTCAGTGAGGATCTAATATATTTGAGGGGGAGGATGCACCTTGCATATCCCATGAGGGCGGCATAGTTAGTGGTGAGATAATGGTGTTGGGGGATGATTCCCCCTGTGTGGCCTGTGGGGATGGTGGAGTTGGCGAGGAGTCGATGGATTTGGGGTATGGTGCCCCCTGTGTAGCCCATGAGGGCGGAAAAGTCGGCGAGGATCTAATGGATTCGTGGGAGGATTCATCCTGTGTGGCCCATGAGGGCGGTGGAGTCGGTGAAGAGTCGATGGAGTCAGGGGGATGGTGCCCCCTGCACTGCCCATGTGGGTGGTGGAGTTGGTGAGGAGCTGATGGATTCAGGGGGTAGGATGCCCCCTAAATGGTCCATGAGGGCGACAGAGTCGATGAGGAGCTGATGGAGTTAGGGGGATGGTTCCCCCTGCATGGCCCATGAGGGTGGTGGAGTCGGAGAGATCTGGTGGAGTTAGGGGGAGGATGCCCCCTGTGTGGCCCATGAGGGAGGCATAGTTAGCGAGGAGCTGATGGAGTCAAGGTAGGATGACCCATGTGTGTCCCATGAGGGAGGCGGTGTTAAAGAGGAGCTGATGGACCATATTCTTCACACACCCAATGTTACTCATCCTCCCACTCATGCAGGAGAGGGGATTCACATGGACGATGCCTCAATTTGGTCATTCCTGACATTTTTTGTTTGTTCACAGTCGATGGAGAAGAGATTCAGGTCGGGTTCACCATTTTTGTTTTTGATTATTCCTGCATCCAGTGCGCGCATCATCGTGGCGACGAGCTACTTGTGGCCTCGTGTTCCCTCTTTCCAAAGGTGGGCGGCATCCATCACTTCTTTAGTGACATTTTCTCCTAGATTGAAACGGGATGATGGGATGCCAATTTCTCCTTTCATGGATTCCTCCTCAAAATTCATCTCCTGGTCTAGGTCTCCCTCATATATTTGAGTAGTTGTTCTTGAATCTCATTCTCAGTGCCATATCTTTGTGGATGTTGGTTAATTAGACTACTTCCAACGGGACATTCTAGGGGGTATTGATAGGAAATCAAACTTTAGTTGGAGTATATGGTAACATCAGGTATTTCCAGGCATCTATGGATTCTTGAACATTGGTCACCTATATTATTCCTCATAAGAGGGCTTCTCAAGGGCACAGAACCTAAGTAATCCCACATCAATCGTAGGTTATTTTATTCCAGATGCATGTCTCTGAGGCTTTCCTATGCTTTCCATGTTTGATAGGGGGTATTCCATGAGTTTAATGTCTAGTGGAGATGGATCATACTGATCAGAACACTTATCAAAGTAGACCAAATATGTACATCATATGAGGGATCACCTGGAAGGTTTACAGGATGGGTGGATCATAACGCCCAATAGGGACGTACCCAAGATGGCATGTCCCAAAAAGGGAAGGTTTCACACCGCGAAGGCTAATCTGGACACCACAAAGGGTGGATCAGAAGAGGTGGTCCCCACAACATGGGGGGCATCAAGGTTTACCATTGGCTGTGATTGAACCTTAGGGATGCTTCCTACATACCATGTTTAGAAGATAGGGATCAAAACCAACATAGTTTGAAGGGGTGATTCGGGTCATACACATGGCTAGCTACCCGGATGTTGTAAATAGTAGTAATGATGTAGGTGACCTTACCGTGATAGGGTTAAGGTGTTTGAGTAGATGGTTGGGGCTTATTCATAGTTATTTTCCCATATGGATGGCTTGATTTCATCAAGATGTGGTGGCCCAGGTAAAATTAGGATGGATATGGAGGAGGTGTCGGAGGGTAAGGATGGAATCAAAATGGAGATTATGGTGTTGGGATTGAACCTCAGGGAGGTTTCCTACATATCCTAGTAGTTGGGAATCAAAGTCCATGTAGTTCGGTGGGGTGATGAGACACCTAAGGAGGTGAATCATGAGAAATAGAGTGCATGGAAAAGAATCCAAAAGAAGTGAAACCTTCAGATTGGGGCATGATCTTCCCGAGACACAAAGGATTAAGGGAGAGACCAAGATGGGAAAAGGATAATGGGATTGAGCCTTCTAAGAGGCTTCCTATGTACCATGTGTAGAATACATGGATCAAAACCCATGTAGTTCAGTATGTGGTGTAGAATCGAGGTGTACACAAAGAATAGCGACCCAGAGACATGTTGTGGATTACGCATGTTTAGAAGCCCGTCGTAAGAGGGAAATTCTTGGTTGGAGGAGTATGTGAATTAGGGGGGCTTATGCATGGTTAGATTCCCAGTGGGATGGATCAAAACACCCCAGGGAGGTGGATTCGAGAGATGTTTCCCAAAAGGAGAAAATGTCACATCATGAGGGATGATCTAGACACCACAAAGGGTGGATCGGGGAAGGTGGACCCCAAAAAGGGGAAGAACCAAGGTTTAAAATTGGTTTGTTTTAATCCTCAAAGAGGCATCCTACGTACCTGAAAGGGATCAAAATTTGCGTAGTTTGAAATGAGGCATACAGTTTAACTTCTTGCAGGACGAAGGTGAATCGACATAAAACGCATGGAATAGATGGATTGTGGGGAGTGATGGGCTTGAACCTTAGAGATGCTTCCTATATACCCTATCTAGGAGATAAGGATCAAAGTATATATAGTTAAGTTGAGAGGGGTCATGGGGATTATGCGTGGTCAGTGTTCCAAGGAAGGTACATTCCTAGGAGAGAGCACTAGATTTTACCATTGGTTGGGTCAAAACACCCTATGAGAGAAGACCCAAGGTGGTGTGTCCCATAAAGGGAAGAGTCATTCCATAAAGACTGATATGGATTCTTATGGAGGTGGATCAAGGAGGGTGCAGCCCCAGGAGGGGGGAAAATGTTTACCATTTTTGGGGATTGAACCTCGGAGAGGCATCCTACGTACCCCATATAGAATATAGGGATCAAATCTTACAAAGTTCGTAAGTGAGGATTGAGGATTACGCCTAGGAGGGGCCCAAGTACCGCTATGGAGTAGCAATAGTGGATGGGGATTATGCATGGAAGTTTCTCAGGTTCCACTATAGAGTATCAATAGTGAATGGGGCATATGCATAGAGGATGTCTGGGTACCACCATGGAGCGGAAACGGTGAATGGGGCTTACACCTGGAAGCTACCCAGGTGCTGCTATGGAGCGGCAATGATGAATGGGGATTACGTATGGAATATTCCTAGGTGCCGTTATGGATCTGAAACGGTGAATGGGGCTTATGCATGGAAGTTTCTTGGGTGCCACTATGGAGAGGCAATGGTGAATGAGGATTATTCATGGAATTTGGTCGAGTGATACTATGGAGTGACAATAGTGATTAGGACTTACTTATAAAATCTGCCCTGGTTCCACTATGGATCAGAAACGGTTAATGGGGCTTACACATGGAATATGCCCAGGTTCCACTATGGAGAGGCAACGGTGAATGGGTATTACATGTAGAAGCTTCCCAGGTTCCACTATGGAGTGGTAATGATGAATGGGGCTTACACATGGAAGTTTCCCATGATATCCTCCTCATGACAGGTCATGAGGGCATCCCATGTTCATTACAATGGATAAGGATTCAGTTTAACATCATGTGAATGGATGAGTTGTGTGGGGATTATGCAATGCGCTACCTGTTATGTCTTCCTCATGTCAGGCCATGAGGGAATCTCGACTTGCTGATGGGTCGAGGAGTATGGTTGGGGATTGAAGCTTAAGAGGAGGCTTATAGTGGTTGTTTTCTATTCATCTCATGATGAGACATCTTATGATTGATTCATAAAGCATCCTATTCTTTAATCATAGGGTATGCTACAGTTTAAAGTCATGTAGTGAGGACTGTTAGCATCTTATGCTTGGTGCATAAGGTATCTATTGTTTGGGACAAGAGGCATCCTATGTTTTTCATATAGGGTGTGCTATAGTTTATATTCATGTCGAGAGGACTAATAAGAATAAATGACTAGGAATGGTAGGTTTTGGGACTTACACAAGATCATCCCTTTTTGGTTCAACCCAGCATTAGAGCCAGGTGATGTGGATATAGAAGATTCTTGAGAAATGGTTGAACTCAAGGTACTCAGGGGATTGAAGATGAGGATCTCAAATCACAACATGGGAAACAGACTAATCAGAATGTGTCAACTCAAGGTGTTTCAAGGATCTCAGAGGAGTATCTCAGATCACGGTATTTTATAGACAAGAGATGGGTATGCATAGGAGCGTAAGGTAAACAAATTTCAACATGGTCTGAAAAGTTCATAGTGTGACTCTCCATTTTTCATGGGGGTGAGTGATGGTAGAAAAGGGACCGGCCCAGAGGGCCAAGACCACATTTCGACATTGATCCCAAATAGGGGTGTGGGGGCGCATCCCCCATGGTATATACTGGTGGGTGTGAAGGAAGGATCTTCATGAAGGTGATTTTCGGAGCTCAGGGTCTTGTAGAGGTTGGGGCTTCACGAAGCTTAGGGTATCACGAAGGGTGCCTTGATTCATAGGGGGAGTGCTTCGTGAGGCTAAATGATTCACGAAGCCTCGAGTTCCTTAGAGGTACATCTTCCTTCCTGAATGGAATAGTCCTTCATGAAGGGAATCTCCACTTGGGGTAGAGTCTCTCAAAAACATAAGGAAGGTGGTTATGCGGAGCATAGGAGCTCCGCGGAACAAGATCTCATGGAGCACATGACCTTCGTGAATTGAGAGCATGAGGGTGAAACCCAATGACATATCCTATACCGAATGAAGGTATGAGGGGAGTATTTATAGGTAAATGGGGTCTTGTGATGCTCAGAAAGCACACCGTGAAGCTAAAATGGCATCACGGTGGTCGCAGTGCTCTTCGAACTCGCGGAGCCGTCCGTCACTAATTCGCAGCATTTGTAGAGATCATCAAACTCACGGAGTGTTCTATCACTACTTCATGGTGTTCAAGGAGGTCATCGGACTCATGGATCATTCTATCACTACTTCATGGTATCCGTGGAGCTCATCAGACTCGTGGATCATTCCGTCACTACTTCACGATCGCAGAGGGAGCTCCGCAAATGGGCTCTACGAATCAGTTTTCCTACCTAACTTCAAACAGTCTTAAAATATAATATGTAACTCCTTTCAGTCTCCATGACTAGTCAAATCAAATCTTACAAAATTAACTATGCTCCTGGATCAAGTATGGAAGCATTCAGTGTATCTTATGGATGTGTTTTTTGGTGCCAACAATGGTGTAGGATAACGCGCAAGTGCCTTTGCCACTCTTGGAAATTTATGCTAGTGAGAAGGTTATCCTTCTCAAGTATAGATCATAGTGATATATTTGAAGTTATTTTTATTATTGTTTCTACAAGTAATATGAGTATAGATTTAATACATTATCTAATAAAATTTAGAAAAATAAATAAATATTATATTTATTAATCTCGAACTATTTTATTGAAACCCAATATCCCTCACCATTAGCTTCTAAATATCCTTTTTATTAGACATTCTATTGGAAAGTATTCATATTCCTCTTCTCATCACCCCAACTTTGGATGGTCAATCATTTTAAAGGGTTTTAGGTAGGGATTTAAAATTACAAATACATTAATTCACAGTTCATTGATATGTTGAGTGGACTCCCCAATCCTAAAATCCTTAAATTGGATTTCCTCCACTCTTGTCTATTAATTATACCAAGTCCTTCTTTGGAAATGTACCCTTAATGTGAACTAAGTTAAGTCAATCCAAAACTTCAATTAAGAATTCCCTGATAATTGAAAGCACCCCAACTTTGGTTGGTCAAGTACTTTAAACTATGATTTGATTTTAACTAAAGTAGTGGAAGGCTATAATGACTTAATATATATAATTTTGGGATTTTATATTTATGAGAAAATTTCAAATTATTATCTTTATTAAATTATTTTTAATATTAAGTGGATTTACATAAGAGATTAACCATGTCTTGGATAATATTTACGTATAAGTCAATTTATTTTAGTTCTATATTGTCTGCTTGTTAATTCATTAATTCATGTGATCGCGACAAAAAATAAATAATGAAATAACCATGAAAATTGATAGAAATAAGATAATAAAGTGTTATTATCATTAGATTTTACTAATGGTCAGTTTATCTAACAGTTGATAAACTAACCATCAACCTGGGGGGAAAACACCATGAACCAATTAAGGTTTGTGTTGTAGCATTCCACCTTTCCACCTACGTATCTCTCTTGGATTGGTTTCTCCTTAGATCCAAACTTGAACTGCCTCTACTAGCTTGGGAGTTTCATCCATTACATATGATTTTATTCACACACAAGTGAGGGGAAGGGGTTTACATAAAAAAAACCATGGGCATGCAGGACCTTACATAATAAGAGGATAAATGGAACGCAGACCAAAATTTTAATTTAATATTAAATTAGATGAAACTAATCACATGAAATGGTATGGTTTGGGCTCATGATCATCCACATGCATACAATTAATTACATGTTTAATAAAATTAGCATTCAATTCTTAATCATTATTATTTAAGATAAATCGTGCTCAAATCAATTAATTATCTTATTTAATTAATCAATTTGTTTATCTTAATTCTCATATGAATTTCCTTGATATTCTAATTTGTCGTAATTTTAAACAAATTAAATAAATTTATTTAAAATTAACTGTGTACAACAAAATGTACCTTAGTGGTAACATGATGAGTACCCATCTGAACTACCCAACATGTATTATACTTGTATACTGCTTACTCTCATAACATGTGTCATATACAACTTGTCACGTACTTTCATGACATATACTGTAAACTTAATGATTACACAAATTATGTGAATTTTTTGTCACATGTTATGCTTCAATGCACATATAGTAATAACTACAATACGACTCATACATGATATGTAGATCCCAAAATTTCATAGAAATTAATTAAACATTTATATATATTAAAACTTATCACATGGAATATCCTATCAGACTACACGCAAGTATATGTTGATAATATTTCCATAGTATAGTAAATTAATTTTAATTCTGCATAATTTGGTAAAAGTAAACAGTGTGTACATTAGAGCTACATGGCGTGTATTTTTTTCTCACTATCTATGGTTTTTTAAAATTGGAAAAATCATTTAGTGGCTATTTAAACTGTTGCTAAATCGTTTCATGGCAGTTTATTTTTTATTTTTTTATTTTTTTTATTTTTTTATTTTTTTAATTCTCGTAAATAATTTATTCATTTATTCATTTATTTTATTATTTTATTATTTATTTATTTTATTGTTTTTTTAGTACCATGTACATGCACACGTCATATATACCGTGCAGAAATTCTATGTTAGGTGAGATTTGAAACTCTTACCTCTTGGTTATTCTGTAAAGACTTTATCACTCCAGAAGGCTCTTTATCTAGTGAGTAAATAGAATTTAATATACTAATATATTTATATATATATATCGATAGAAAAAACAAACAATACATAACAAATAGATACGAACTAAATAATAAATAATTAATAATTAATAATTAATAATTAATAATTAATAATTAATAATTAATGAATAAAATAAACACATATATAATATGGTAATAAATGTTAAATGGTAAATATTAAATATTAAATATTAAATATTAAATATTAAGTAATAAATAATAAATAATAAATAATAAATAATAAATAATAAGTAAATAATAAATAACTAAATAATATATAAATAATAATAATAATAAATAATGATAAATAAATAATAACAAATAACTATTAAATAAATAATAAATAGGTAATAAATGAGTAATTGACAAGTAATAAATAATAAATAAATAAGTAATAAATAAGTAATGAATAAATGAATGAATGAATGAATGATAAATAAATATATAATATATAATATATATTATATATTATATAATATATAAATAATAAAAAAACTAAAATTATATAAATAGTAAATAATAAATAATAAATAAATATAAATATATACATATAATGAAATTTACATAAATATATAAACACATATTTATGTTACATAAATATATATAAACACACTCAGATATATAATTGTATATTAATATAAATATATATATATATATAGACACAAGTAAATATAAATATCTCTATATATATTTACACATATGATATAAAAATATATAAGCATAAATATGTATAAATATTTACAAATGTATATAAACATACACAAATATTCATAAATACAAATAAACATATATATATATATAATTGATAATAAATCACTAAAATAGGAGAAACCACAATAATTTCAACGCCATCAAATCAATAGGAATTTAAATCAATGGAATAAAATCATTAATGATATAAAAATCATATGAAGACACTCTTAAATGAAAATTTAAATTTCTACTAACTTTGAATTTACTATTGATCCTCAATAAGAAATTAAAATTTATACCAAACTTAATTCTCTGCTCTCTATTAAAGATAAAATTCAAAAACAAATCTTCAAAATTAAATGGATTAAAGATGGATATAGGAACACAAAGTTCTAAAACTATTTGCAAAGATCCAGAAAAGCTTGTAGACCTCTTGCCTTTCTAAAAGATGGAGAAAATATAATTGACAATAAGGAAGGACTCGTTGATCATATTTTATCTTATTTTAGAAATATTTTAAATGAACCAAATCTAAATAAATATATTCTTCCTGATATCATTCCAATCATTGTTATAAATGATTAAAACACATTCCTCACCTGTGTCCCCCCTGATTTTGAGATCAAAGATGCAGTTTTTAGTCTAAATCTGATAGTGCTCTTGGTCCTGATGGCTTTAATAATTTATTTTTTCAGCGCTATTGGGATATCATTCAACTGGATGTCTGTAAATTGGTTAAATAATTCTTTTATAATGGCACTATTCTTCATGGTATTAATTCCCAATTCCTCTCTTTGATACCCAAAGTGTAAAATGGCTTTGAGATTCACCTCTTCATACCCATATCCCTTATTAACACACTCTACAAAATCATTTCCAAGATTCTTGAAAATAGACCTGCTTTAATTACTAATAAAATTGTTTCTTGGAATCAGTTTGGTTATATTAAGGGTAGAACCATTCACGATTGCATCTTCTTAGCCTATGAGTGCACCAAACTTTTAAATAAATATAATATAGGAGGTATCATTGCTATTAAACTCAGCATTAGAAGGGTCATTTATACCATGGATTAGAGTTTCATATATAAAGTTCTTCAAAGTTTTGGTTTTAATGATCTTTTTATTAATATAATAAAAACCCTATTTAACTCTTCTCACATTTCTATTCTTGATAATGATTCTCCTAAGTGTTATTTTAAATACATTAAAGGTGTTATATAGGGTGACCCTCTTTCTGTTATCCTCTTTTCTATTTTGGAGGACTACTTAAGTAGACTTATCACTCATTTGGTGAATCAATGTAAACTTAATCCTATCCTTGTCTCAAGGAATTTGGTTTTCCCTTATCACCTCATTTATGTGGATGAAATTATTTTATTTTTATAAGGGAGCAAAATAAATATCCAAAATCTTAGGGTATCTCTCTCACATTATGAAGTTTTTTCTAGACAAGTAATAAACTAGAGTAAATCCTTTATTTTATTTGGGAAAAGATTTCTGGTTTCTAGAAAAATCAATATCATAAATGAATTGAGTATCAAATAGGGGTACTTCCCTGTCACATATCTTAGTATCCCTATCTTTGGGGTAAGGCCTAAAAGTAGTTATTTTTATAAAATAGTGGATCAAATAAAAAATCATCTTTCCTCTTGGAAAGGGAAATATTTATCTATGGATAGAAGAATTTCCATGTTCAAATCCACCATTATTTCCAAAATGGTTGAATCTTTGATGGTTTACAAATGGATTATAGGATTTATTAAAAAATTCAATGTCTCTATCAAAAAAAAAATTTGGAGTGGAAGCACTCTTGAAAGAAATCTAGTTATTGTTCCTTGGATTAATTTTTGTAAAACACTTGATAATAGTGGTCTTGGAATTAATAATATCAAAATATTTAATGATTCTTTACAATCTAGGATCACTTGTAAACTTCTAAATAATAACTATATGGATTTTAATTTCCTAATATATAGGTTTCTTGACAAATTTAAAATGGGAAAAATTCTTTATATGGACTCCTCAATTTGATCATCCATCAACTATTCTTTCACTAACATTATGCCTCACTCCAGATGGATGGTTAATAGGGAGTCTTCTCTGAATTTTTGGCTAGATAAATGGATTGGATCTCCTCGTATCTCTATGGTGGATCCTTTGAAATCACCTATTGATACTAATATTTCAATAAATTATTTCTTGAACTCTTAAAATTTGTATCTTCCTGATGAGATTAATAGTATAATCAACAATTACTCCTTTTCAAATAATGATGATTTTTTAATATAGGAACCTTCTAATAATGTAATTATAGACTCTAAAATTTTCTATAATTATAATTTTTTTGGCACAAATCATGACTTTTCTTGGGTGAAAAACTTTGATAAACCTTGGATTAATCCTTCCAGATTTACTCTTGTTTGGAGGATTTCACATAATTGAATACCCACTGATACTTGTCTTCAATATTTTGGTGTTCAAATTTGTTACAAATGTTTTTTATGAAATTAGAACAAAGAAGATAATGATCATATGTTCTTATCTTATGCTAATTCTTATTCTTTATGGAAGTACATATATGATATTTATGAATTCAGGTGGCTAAATATGGACTCTATTTGGCCTCATATTCAATGATTCACTACTCCAAAAACATCTCCATATATTAAAAAACTCTTCATCACTACAATGTATGAATTGATGCATGTGATCTGGTATGATATAAATGATTTTATATGTCATAATAATGCTTTCAATCTTTATGTAGCTCGAGTGAGGATATATGCTGCTATCAAAGAGGTTGTCTCTTTTTAACAGGGTCTTTGCCATAACTCCATTAGGGACTTCTCCATCCTTTGCTACCTAGGAATTTAAGGGAAATACAGCTATCTTAGGGGTACTTTTGAAGTATTTTGGAAATCCCCCCTACCTGGTTGGATTAAAGTTAATATATATGGTGACTCAAAGGGAAACTTGGGTCCCTCGGATTATGGATAGGTTTACAGGGACCACAATGGGATGATTATTAGATGTTTTATGGTACCTATAATATTGCATATTCTTTAGAAGATGAAATTTTTAGTGTTATCACCATGGTTTTTCTTTTGAAAGGAAAAAAGGATGGACAAACATATGGTTAGAAAGTGATTCAACCACCATTGGGCAAGTGGTTTGGAATGGTGTGGCACAACTTGCATGGAATCTTACAACTCGATGGATGGACTATTTTCACTCTCTTTCAGGGATTAACCATATTATCACCCATGCATTTTGATAGGAGAACTCAGTGGTAGATGGGATAGCCAACAAAGGGTTCAACAACAACATCACTTGGTTGGAAGATCTTCCTACAAATTTACTTCCTTTTTGTGAAAAATATTGTCATAAAATTCCACCTTTTTGACTTTTTTAATAATTTTTTATTTTAAATAAATGTTCTTTGGTCTTTTTGGCTAAGGAATCATCTTTTAAAAATAAATATTGTTGATACACATACACACAGACACAAACATACACACACACACATATTTACACACACAAGTACACATTTATATTTCTCAAATACACACAAAAATATTTGCATATATATGTATTTATTTACGTATATTAGAATATACACATGAATATATATTTTTTACTAACACGCACATGGTTATATATAAATACTAATTGTATTGGTATATATATACATATTAATGAATTTTTATAAGGTAAATAAAATCACTATTTATTTATTTTAAATTAAATTAATAATAAATATTTATTTACATGTGTTTTATATGTTTAAAAATGCATTTATATATAAATATCTATTTATACAATTGATTTTTTATAAGTAAATATAAGAAAATATGTATATATTTAATTTTAAATAAAACTATATTATGAAAAACAATAAAACTTCAAAACCGTAATACCTATATGAATGAAATCCCTAGGAATAAATTTAGTGCCTTTCTAAAAAAGACAATAAGACCCCCTTAAATGAGGCTAAAATTCAATAAAATGTTAAAAAACTGAGATACCCTGACTAAAAACTAAGTTTTGGAGGCCTTATAGACCTTTTTTGGCCTCTAAAAATTTTATTGTGGTTTTCTAGGTCACTAGTGCATATATATCATCGTAGGCTTCAATTTGATATATGGTAGATCCCAAATAGATACCTAGATCAAAAGTTATGGTCCTTTGAAGTTGATGTTTGGTTTCCAAATTTTCTTAAAACTATAATAAATTTTATTCTTTTAATTATTAAAAAATTATTATCTAATGTGGTTTTATTTTATTTCATAAGATTCTATTTGACTGGTTATAGGTATAAAATGAATCCCTAGATTAAACGTTATGGTCATTTAATGCTGAATTCTGATTTTCAATTCATCCAAAAAATATTTTAACTTTCAAATTATTATTAACTAATAAATATAAATATTGATTAATTAATACATTATAATTAATTAACATTATAAATAATAAATAATATATGATAGTAAATAATAAATAATAAATTAATGTTTTATATTTTATATTTTTTCCTTTAATTTTAGCGGTGGTTTTTTAAAAAGCACCACTATTTGGCAGAGGTTTCTAGAAAACTGCCTCTAAAAATAAAGGGAGTTTTTTAAAAAAATATATAAAAAATTTTAAACCACATTTAGTAGTGCTTTTTAAAACCTCCCCTAAATCAATTTTTTCTTATAGTGGTGTACTCCAACTGACTGTGCACTAGACTATCCCAGTCAACACGTGGTATATAATTAAATGCACTGTGTGTAATAAATGTAAATTCCTTGAATTAATTCCTAATTAATTCTTAGTGCATTAAATACTAGTACACAACATGTACCTCTAGGTTACATGGTGTGTACTCTTGTGTTATTCAATCATACTCCTCGCCACCTCTGGATAAGATCTTTGAATTTATTTCATTCATAAAATTAATTGATTCGATTATATTTATGAGAAACAAATAGGAAGAAGAAGATATTGCAATTTGGATTAAATAATGATTAATATGGAATTAAAAACAAATTACTTATGCATAAATCAATCAAAGATCTTTAAATAATTATAAATAATTATGTGACCACTCTGATACCGCTTGTAGGTTTCAGGCATAACGGAAGTGTGTGATGCATCATGCCCAACATTGATTTTTGTCTAGATCGATGATCAATATAAGATTTACATGACGATAAATGTCATGATTGATGGAATTGAATCAAATAATATAGAAAACGGATAAAACACTAAAACCAAAACATAGGATCGTCATATATTATTTATAATTAATTTAAGAAAATAAATAATTACCTTGTGATAAATTATTTTTTCATTGACGGATCTGATAACGGATCCATGTTGTATCATCATTACATTGTATTAATTAAGGAAATATTTCCTCTAGCAATGATCTGCACGTGTTCCACAAATCTCCAAATGTCATCATAGGAATCTTTGGGTGCAACCACGAAAAATCTTGATCGCCTCAAGAATCACTTCTAAAGGATTCTTTTTGATCTCTCTAGACTCGAGAGTGGAAGGTGGATTAAGATCACTCTCTATTCTTGAGATTGTTCTTAGAGAAGGGATATATCTAGGGCTTTAAGATGATTCTCTAGATCCGTTGTGCACAATAAAAGAAATTAATTGACTCTCTTGAAAAATAATATAATTGGGTTTAGATACTACTAGGGTTAGAAATAAATAATTGCACAATTGGGAATATTATTATCTATGTAATCCTTGAGAAACCCCATATCTATAATAATAATAATAATATTATTATTATTTATTGACATGTTCTAAACTCGTTAATTAAATTAAATTTTATTTAAACAAATAATAGTCAATATATATTATTTATCACCAGTCCATTAAACTCAATCCTTCATTCCTCCACAATATTTATCAGGCCTTGAGTAATGAATATTTATTTAATAAATAAATATCAATTCATTGTTCACTAATAAATAAATATTATATTCACTAAATAAAAAATAAACATTTTTTAAATATTCTATTCACATAATATTCTCTCAAATAACTAGTGACAGAATATATGTGATCAAGAAAACATGAATAATTATTAAACCACATGCGGGAATAATATTTATTAAACTTTTTAAATAATAAATAAATAATATATTATTTAACTGAGATTTTGGATATACTTAGTATGCAACCCTCTAGTCCTCTTTATCAGTGATATTATAAGAAGCAGTTGAAAGTTCAAGGTTAACATCTAGAAACACATCAAGTCGCCCATAGAGAAAGAATTTAATTCCATCATGAAATAATAACTCACACAGACAGTCACTGTGTAATATAATCCCTTTATCATGGTATCTCTAATCAAGTAGGTTGCACGCTGGTGTCATCAACCTAAGTGCTCGATGTCTTTTTCTTTGACTTTCCAAAAAATTAACTTGTCTGTTGAACACCATGGACATGGATTTATTTATTCTATATCATTTACATAAAAGGTAATGAGATATATAATTCCATTAAATAACATAAGGGACAAATCCTTTCTCACATTATTCATTAATGTAATATTAATCATGACGCGCCCAACGTATCTGACCTCGCCGCAAACATATTTTGTCATATTTTTCTTCAATACATCAAAGTATGCAACTCATAATAATCATTAATAATAATCCTAAAGTCTAAGGATCAATACACATGTCTATAAATAGTAATATATGATGACACATACAAATGTGGATTTTCTACTGGAGGGTCTCATTCTCATAACATCCTACACCGTATATTACTAAGGGAATACACCATGAGAAGATGCCTCAAAGTCTTATGAGTATCCAACCCTGATATCATGAATCATTTGTTTCCCTCAAATGACTTCATGTGGATATAGAACATATATTTAAGAATATTATCATGGCACTTTTGGGTTCTCATCATAGTGGGGAACTTCTATAACTATTTAGAGTGATAGCTACTCTTAGGAAATTATCACATACTATGTTATGCATAATAATAATCATGATGTGATAAGTAGTTTATTAATATTCAAAAATATGAATACATATTATCATAACGCATGTGGAAGTTGGTTCTAGGGTACCAACTTCAAAAAAAAACTTGCTTTGGAATGGGAGCTAAAAAAATGACCACCGGTCATGAATCTTGTTTTATTTAATTTTCTCTTTATAAAACTCTGATGATGGCACACTAAACCCTCTATGGTTCAACCAAATACAATCCCATCAACTACCTTGTTGATTAATTCTAATCTTTCAATATTTTTACTAACTCCTCTATATAATTTTGATGGCTGTTGTCAGTAGAGGTTTTTTTTATTTAGATTTTAAGTTATTATACTTGTTCAAGGCATTGAACATAATCCACTTAGATTAAGTCCACTACATGTGATAAAAAAAATGGGGGAAATTCAATGGTAAATTTAGATATCCAAAAACCAATCTAGGAAAAGGTAGGAAGTGTAGTGATCGTTGTGCTTATTTATCTGAACCAAAATTACTTAATGAAAGTAATCATTTGGAATCAATCAATGAGAAGGTGATTATAAACTAAATGAATAATGATTCAATGGTTAAAGGAGGGAATAATAAAAGGCTAGACCAATACTTCTTTAATTAATCTTAAAACCAACCAAATCCACTTACTATGTCACTAAAAAGTAAACCCATAAAAAAAGATTTGAACATGCACACAACACTATCTTGTTCAGAGACAATCTGAGTCCCACTCTTACTACATTTTCTTAGGTTCAAAAATTGTTTTTCTGAGTACCCTGTGATAGGTGCACATCAAACTTGGAACCGTTTCTTGGGAGGCCAATTTTTTAAAAAAAAATTAATTTTTTTTCAAATAAAAAAATATAGGTTTCCAACATAACTAGATTTTATCTAGAGGTTGATAGAACTATGATGAAAAACTCATAACTTTAAGAAACACAAAACAAGAGTAAATTGAGTTTTTCACCATTCTATTGGTTGATTCTCCCTTTTCAATTTCATCCTATTAAAAATCTATAATAAGAAATGAAGATATGGAAGGTAATTTATCTCAAATTAATAGGAATTTGAGAGAAATGTATGCACACAATTTCAATATTAACAATTAAAAATTACAATTAAATGATCAAAAACACTATGAACTTAAAATTGTAATGATTGGGATAGTGATTATGTTTCAAGGGATATCTATTGAAGACCCCAATAGGCACTTAAGATCATTTAGAGAAGTTTTTAATGGATTTAGAACTGTAGGAGTCATTGAGGCTCAAATCAGTTGGAATAATTTCCACTTATCACTTGAAGAAGCAGCCAAGGAGTGGTTATACAATCTACAGCCTGAAGAAGTCAACTCATGGGACTATTTATAGAATATGTTCCACTAGAAATTCTTACCTATTTTAAGTAGTGCTCAAATTCTAAAGGAAATTTATGGGGTCAACACAACAATAATTTCTTATAATTGCGACAGTGCATTTGCGATGGATTCTCGTCACAAATGACTTTTTGTGATGGGTGTCCATCACAAATATCTCATCATGGAAGAAGGAATCACAAATATAATTATTTGTGACGGTCTGTCATAGAAAATGTTTTTTTTGCGATGGATATAAAGTCCATCACAAAAAATACCAAAATATTATTTATAACCCTTTTGTGATAGTCCGTCGCAAAAACCTTTTACAACAGATTACTTATCAATCACAAATAATCTTTTGAAAAAAAAGAAATTAATAAATTATTTATAAATAAATAAAATTTCAAATATTTAAAAAACATTTAAAATATTTAAAAAAATTAAAACACATATAAAATTGATACATTATTTCAAATATAATATGTATATCATACCAAATTACAAAATAGTCATGAAAATATTCAGAAATCATCAACTGGCATCAGATAGAGGTGGGTCACTCGATGTACCAGGGGGAGGAAACTCTGTACCAACGCTACGTGCCAGTTTCTGCATATACTCCATCATCTCATCATCTCCCCATCTCCCAAACACTAATGCTCGAGATCCTCCTCCCTCTGCTTCTGTATCCACTGTATCATCTCATCCTAAGCTCTCAACCTCTCCTCATAATGTGCAGACGGCGTCGATGACGAGTCTTCGCGGTCTCCCTTTGTGTCTACTGATTCCATCGCAGAAGTACCATAATAACTCATAAGTGTCAGTTGAAAACCAATACCAATCACTCAACCTTTAGAAACACCCTATGAAGTCGCTTGTATCGAAGCCCCCTCATCGAAACTCGAATCATCAGTGACATCTTATTCGGCCTCATCTTAACTCCCCCATGAATGAGAAGTCTCAACCTCTTATGTTTCCTTTAAATATAATGACAATTTATAATAATAATAAAATTAATATTGATGAAATTGTTCAAAAAAATTACTAACCACAATACGACACTATCGTTCTCTTGAAACTTCTCATGTACAGGGGTCAGAATACATCTTCTTGTAAACTTAAAAATCCATAATAGATGTGTCGGTAACGGCCTGTATAATATAACAAACATGTTGTAGTTAAAATAAATATACATTAATAAATAATATCACTTACAATATTTCATCTATGTATTAAAAATTTATGACTCCTAACCCTATGGGTGACCTCTTGCCTCCCCTAGCTCTGACATCCAGCTACTGGTCTCCTCCTAAAAGTATCTCATATCCAGAAGGAGCACAACTCATCTCATACCTAAGCTGATATATAGTCTGGATGATGGGAGGTGCAAGACTAATAGAAGACAGTAGCACAAGCTTTATCAATATCTCACTTTTTGATGTTTTGTATAAACTGAAGAAATCGCTCGTGAAGTATCCCATTCCTTTCGGATAAGACCTCTCTAACTATAAAAAATCAGAGAAAATAAATTCTGCAAGACAATTAAAAAAATATGTTAGTAATTAAATAAATTTTTAAAAATTATATATTATTTAATAATGTACAATCTAGTGGTCGAACATCTGGTCATGCACAGTGATGGGTACTAGGTCCCATAACACCCATGGCTTAAATAAATAATTTCTTAGAATCGCACTAGCATGGACAATAAATAAATGCGAAAAACAGTGAAAATTGAAAAAAATACATAATCATAAAATTAGTATTGAAATTAATACACTTGTTAATATAAAATAAATTTCTTATTAAACAATTAAACATACCTCTGTAAATGCAGATCAAAATCAATAAATGTTCGTCTCTCTAGAATAGGATCCAGAATCAGTAATCGAGCAAGACTGCGCCCCCTCCTAGTATGTGCACCAGCCTAAGGAGGATCAGCTGAATCAATTTCATCATCAAGAAGTTCAGTATCAGTGAGAAAACATAATAAATCATCATGAGGATCATCTCCATCCATCTAAAAGAAATATTCTCACCACTAAGATATTTTTAAAATAGACATGAAATATAAAAAACTAATGAACGTCGGAATAAAATAATGTTACCTATAACATATTGTTAATACAAATATGAAATTTAAAAAACTAAGAAATATCGAAATATGATAATTACTTGTAACTAATGTTAAAACAGATATGAAATATAATAAACTAATGAATGTCATAATAAAATAATGTTACCTATAACATATTTTTAATACAAATATGAAATTTTAAAAACTAATAAATATCAGAATATGATAATTACCTGTAATTAATGTTAAAAAATATATGAAATATGAAAAAATAATGAATGTCTGAATAAAATAATGTTACTTATAAAAAATTGTTAATAAAAATATGAAATTTAAAAAACTAATAAATATCAGAATATGATAATTACCTGTAACTAAAGACCTGAATATAATACATCAATCGTCATCTTTATCACCATTTTTATCGACATCAATGTCTTTATCCTCATCTACATCATTATCAACTTCCATATGACTTTCAGTTTCATTATCCCTTATTACTTCATCAACATTATCTATATCATCAGCCCTTAACTGAGGGGTTTCATCATCAATATTTATATCTTTCCAGGTAAGAGATATATTTTGGGATGTTTCTTGAAAATTTTCAATATGTTTCACTTACACATAACCATTTTCATTTTCAATAAAATGATTATAACATGGTATCATTTTTATCACACTCCACCAGTCTTTCAAATCTATCAAAACATAACAGTAATTTTCATAGTAAACTTGATGAGCTTGATGTGCCAACATAAATGGTTCATTTGATGCAAGAAGACTGTTATATTTAATGTCAATGACTCCATATTGTGGATGAAATCGCAACCCCTGATCAGTATTAAACCAATGACATTTAAACATTGTAACATAATTTGTTCCCAGATAACAAAACTTAATTATTTCATCTAGTATACCATAAAAGTCAAATTAACTTTCCATATGATGGTATCCTTTCAAATGAACACCACTATTCATTGATTTCTTTGAGTCACCATATATGTGTGTATGGAATCGAAATCCATTAACCACATACACATTATAAGATTTTACCAATTTTGATGGAGGTTTTTTTAGCACACATAATCGACTGTTAATTTTATTTTCATGTTGTGTTACCTGTAAAAAAAATTATTAATAATCGATATCATTGAAAAATCGATTTATAATTCCATCGAAAAAAACTTTACTTACCAGTCTTTAAAACCAATATGAAAAAAAAATTGTCGACATTCCTCAAGAGAAGTAGATGTAATTTGTATAAATTTATTTTTGATATGGTCATCATATAGTCTACAGAAAAGTTAATGTAAATAACGATATCTTTTATAAATATTTAACGAAATAATAAAAAAGTATTAATTACTACACAAATCGTGTCATTTCTTCACAATTCAGTATAACATAAGTATGAGCTCTATGTAGTTCTTCATCTGTAAGACATCGCTCATGATAACCAATGAAACCAAGATCAGGCTGATTAAAAACAAACAACTGATGGTATGTCACATCATCAACATTTTTCTCATTATGACCCATCTGATTATGTTTTGAAGGATGTTCTAACTAAAAATAATAAGAAAAGAAATTTGAAATTTCCTCCTGCAAGTATGGTTCTGCAATCGACCCTACAACTGATGTTTTGTTATGTACTTTCTTCTTTAATTTTTGTATACATCTCTCAAATGGATATATCCATCGGAATTTTACCAGCCCTCCACATTTAACTTCATATTGAAAATGAAATATTAAATGTTCTATGGAATCAAAGAAGCTCGGTGGGAATATTTTCTCAAATTTACATAAAATTAAAATAATATCTTTTTTCATGGAATTCAGTGCATTATAATCCAATTTTTTCACACAAATATCTTGGAAAAAATGATATTTCAATTAGCATGTCCCATATTGAAGAATTCAACATCCCTCTAATACCAAAAGGTAGTAATATTTCAATTATGGCATGACAATCAGGACTTTTTAACCCAGTAATATGCTCATTTCTGACACAACAATACAAATTAGTAGCATAACCATCAGGTGACCTCAAATCTCTAATCCATTGATAGAATAATAAAAAAAATTCTTTACTAAGTGAGTAAGATGATTTGGATTCATTAATTTGTGTGATATTTCATCTTCAAATAATTCAAGTTCAGGATGTCTACAAATATACACAAGATCTAACCATAACTTTACATTATCTTTGGTCTTACCAGGTCTGTCCAAAATGGTATAAAACATTTTATCAAAAACATTCTTCTCAATATGACTTACATATAACATGTGACAAACCATCAAATCATACCAATATGGAAGGTACCAAAAAATACTTTTCTTTATCCAATTATGATCTCTCCCAAAACCATTTATCTTTTGCTCGTTTATGTTTGGTCCAAAAGTAACATGAGGTAATGCAGAGACAATAGATTTTACTTAATTACCTGAGAGCACTACTGGAGGTGTGTCTATTTCAATTCGACCTTTTTTAAAATTAATTATGTTTATTCGAAAAGGGCGATCCATAGGAAGAAATATCCAATGATAATCAAAATAACTAACCATTCTCCCATTACAAAGCATAAATGATTTGTTCTCATCCATGAAATACGAACATGATTTTAGACCATGTATGCTTCATCTAGATAACATACTATATTCTATAAAGTCACTGATCGTCTATATTAATGCAACCTTCAATATAAAATTATGATATGTAGTTATATCAAATGTAGTCACACCATTGTTACATAATGAAATTATTTCATCAATTAGTGGTTTCAAATAAGCATCAATATTCTTCTTTGGATGTCCTAGAATTAACAGCGTCAAATATATATATGGTTCCTTTATCAACATCCAAGGAGGAAAGTTGTAAGGAGTAATAAAAACATTCCAACAAGAATATTGATTGTCGTAAGAACCAAATGGAAAAAATCATCAGTAGAAAGGGCTTTCCATATGTTATGAGGTTCTATAGCAAAAGAAGGATGCATCTGATCAAAATGTTTCCATGAGTCACCATCATATAGACGATTTAAGGTTTTTGTGATGGAAATATTTGATTTATTCTATGTCAAAAATCCAGATGTTCTGCGAGACATAAATAAGCATTGTAAACTAGGTGTAATTGGAAAATATCTCAACTGTTTCATGGGAACTCTGGACTTTCTTTGTTTTGCCACTTTATACCTTGATTCTTCACATGTTGGACAATTAACCAAAGATTCGTATTCATAATAATATAATATGTAGTCATTTGAACATGCATGGATCTTCTGATAACTTAGACCCAAATTATGAACCAACCTTTTTTACTTTCATAGAATTTTGTAGGTAATGTATTTCTGTCAAAAAAATGACTTAAACAAAGATAAAATCTGATTGAAACAACTATTAGACATTCCAAAATCTAATTTAATATCTATAAATTTTGTAACAGCTTTAAGTTTTCTCATCTGGATTCCTGGATATAAGGCCTCCTCAATGGATTGCAACAAATTGTAAAACTGAGAAGGTTCAGATTTAGGATTTGGAATGTCATTTTGAGTTGTTGTTTCAGGAATAGATGGACCAGCTGCCTCATGTATTACATTTTGAAATGATGGATCCGGAACCAAAAAAATTGTATTTTCTATTAAACTCTTTTCACCATGTTGATACCAAAAAATATAATCTTTCTAAAAACCAAAACATAATAGATAAAGTCTAACATTCTGAAATGTTTCGAATTTCCTAAGACCACATTTTTGACATGGAAATTTAATTATTCCTTCAGAAACAAAATCTAAATTTGATGATGCAAATGATATAAAGGCTTCAACATGTTCAATGTAGATAGGATTTAAACCATATCCGTTTTTATTTTTGCGATTATTTATCCAATCATGATCACGTAATAGATGTTGTTGTCTACTTCCCAAGTCTATAGTTATCTAAAAAACAAAAAGAATAAGAATAATTATTACTGATCATTTCGACTAGTTTCAAATTATTAATATATTTTATCATCTTGAACTATTCTATGAAATATGAGCAGAGTGAGACACCGGGTTAGCACTTGTTTACGGGGCCCCTAGAGGCTCAGTGTAGATAAAAATAAAAATATTATATATATTATATAAGACACATGATATTTTTGGAAAATAATATAATATCTCTTGAATGGTGTCACATATGATAAATTGGAGATCATCGCTGGGTCTAGGATGTGGGGTTTATCCTAGACATGACATTAGATTTGTGAGCGTCGGGTAGTTACATAGTAGGCGAGGGTAATTCATTTAATATTTGTATTATAAATTATTATAAAAAATCAATAAATCTTTCAAACTATGTATCGTATGATAAATCAGAGATCACCGTTGGGTTCAGGATGTGGGGTTTACCCTAGGCGCGACGTAACATATGTTAGCGTCGACTGTTTTGTTACATCGCACGTAGGGGTATCAATTTTAATCTTTTATTAATATTATTTATATAATTATTTATTTTTATATATAAATATATATTATAATATTAACACAAATTATTAATATGGATTATTTTAATTAAATAAATATTTATATGAAATTATTATAAATTAATTAATAATTACTATATATGTCACATTTAATTATAAATTATGTAATGAATATTATAAATTATGTAATGGTTATTATTATAAATTATGTAATGATTATTATTAATTATTTTTAATTATTATAAATTATGTAATTACTATTATGTAATGACTATTATTCATTATTTAAATTATTATAAATTATGTAATGATTATATGTATATATATAAATCAGAATTTCTTAAATTATTATTGCAATTTTATTATTACAATTTTATTATGTAATGATTATTATTATTACAATTTGATAAATTATCTAAATTATTATAAATTATGTAACGATTATTATTAATTTATTTAAATTATTATTACAATTTTAATAATTACTATATATATCATAATTTCTTAATTAATATAAATACATCAAATATATTCTAACTCATTTTTAAATAAATATACAAATATCAAATATATATAAACATATATATATATATATAATTGTATTACCTTGAATTTATAATTTATATAAATAATTTATAAATAAAATTGAGTTCATATTTTTGAATTAATAATTAATTTGAATTAATAATTATTTAGAATTAATAATTTTTGAGTTAATATTTTTTACCCTAGATGTATTATAATAGTTGTGTGAGTCAGGTATTTTTAAAACAATTATACAAAATATTAATAGTAATTATTTTAATTAATACAACATTTTATATGAGTTATTATGAATTTCTAAACGTTGTTATATTTTATTATAAATTTTTTACAAATTGTTATAATTTTATAATTATCACTAATATTTAAAATTTATTAATAATAAAGACTAATTAATTATTAAATATTATAAATTATTTATTTTTACTAATTATTTAAATTAATACCGCATTTTCAATAATTAATATTTTTTAGGAATTTATAATAATTCTTTATATTTGTTATATTTTGTTACAAACTATTACAAAAATTATCCTGATTATTATTAAATAATTTTTTACTAAATATTGCGCATTCTAAATTGTCATTTCTTTTCAATTATACAATTTTTTAACATTTTTTTATAAAACAAAATTCTTATAGGTAATGTGTTATTAAAATGTTTTCTTTAAATTAATTTTATCATCATTACTAAAAATCAATCAATTATATTTATATATACAAATATTTAGACATACATACAAACATGCACCTACGTCAAAATTAATATTATAAAAAATATTATTATAGAAAAATATTATTGTAAACAAATATTATACATGCACGTGAAAATATTATTATTATGCGTTCACGCAAAAAAATTAACATAAAAAATATTTAGACATATAAATATTTAGACATACATACACACGTGTGCAATAAAAAAATTGGAATCAGGAAACAAATAAAATGAATAATAAAACCAAAAAAACAATGCGCAAAAAACAACATATAAAATTATAATTAATTTCCTGTAACCCAAAAAAATGAAGAAAATTAAAATAAATATAAGTGTTGAAGAAACCAGTATATTTGAAAACAAATACAAACTTCCATCATATTTTAATAATAATCATATTTCAGATAATATAGAATAATAATGTTTCAACAACCCTAAACATCCAAAAAAATATATACAGTTTAAAGATCAAACATTGTGAAAAATACTGTAAATAAAATTAAAACAATTTGTGTGTAATCAAAATTCTAAAATCTACAATAATAAATTTAGACTAACCCTACATGTCAAATAAATCATCAAAATAGTGTAAAATTTTAAACCTATATTTTTTCAATTTATCAATCTAATGAAAATACACAAAAAACTTATGAAGGATATAAAGAGAGTCCATACCTTGAAGTTTTGGTGTGGAATCACCCAAAAATCAAAAGAAACAGGGCTTTCTGGAGCTGCATGAAGCAGGGTAGCCGGTAGGGTTGCACTACCTTCGAGAGAGGGAAGGAAGAAAAAAAGAGGAGGAAGAAAAAGGACCAGCGCGGCCTACTAAATCCCAATAATTTTTCCAATGATATTTTTGTGATAGAATTAATTTTTTCACAAATAATGTTTTTATTGAAACTTATTTGTGACGGATTGAATAATCTGTCGCAAATGCCCATCATGAATGATTTTCGCACTAGGTGGCAGGAAATCCTGCAAAAAAAAATTGCGATGGATTTATAAATCTGTCACAAATAGTTACTATTTTGTGATGAAATTACAACTTCTTTTCAAATAGGTGTTGTCTATAGACTATTTGCGATGGGAAATTTGTCCGTTGCAAATGTCCCATCACAAATTCTTGAAATTATAATAGCGCAAATAGGAAACTAGATAAACTCTCTATGAATTCTGGGAGTGGTTCAAAAAACTAACCGCATCCTTCCCACACCATCCATTTTTAGAACATCATTTCTTAGTATTTTTCTACCAAGGATTGATGGATAATGACTAAAACTTACTTGATGCTTCTTCAGGAGGAGAACCGATTGATAAGTTACCAACTGAGGTAAGAGAACTCATTGAAAGGATCTCACAAAATTCCAAACAATTTGGTATGAGAAATGAAACCATAGAATTTCATGATGTAAAAATATTCAAATAACCCTTGTTAGAAAATAAAATTTAATAATTAACTTCCCTTGTGAGTAAATTATCTGTGAACAAAGTACAAGAATCATCATCCACTAAACCCCCAAGGGTCTTCCAACTGTGTTATTATCAGGAGCATTTTACTGATAGATGCCCTCAATTTCATGGAACTAAAAGTTTTAATGCCACGTTTTAGAGGAAATGATAGAATCTATGAAGTTTCTATCAAGGATTTAGATAATTTCCCACTAACCAATTTGGAGTTGGGAGCTAACAGACTTAAATACCACCATTTAAACATTCTTCTCAACAACCTTTTCAACCACCTTTATTCTAGAGATGGAATTTCCAACCATATACAATATACCATTAAGGGAAACCACCAAAACCATCCATTAAATACATTTTGAGATGGGTAATAGAATCTCAAAATAATAAACACACCACCCTCACCACTCATGGGTCATAATTAAAATAATTTAAATGAAAATTCATCCAGCACATGACCGCCCTAAATAATATGGTAAATCAAGGTTCAGGAAATATTCTTTCTCATATAATTCTAACCATTAAGGGAAATTTCAGTACCATTACATTGAGAAGTGGAAAATAATTTGAAGATAATAAAGGATTACCCTTGGAAATTGAAACTGGAAGTAAACAACATCAAGTATCTGAAAAATATACCTTAAAGGAAGAACCTAAGGAGGAGATAGGAAAAATACCATCAAAAGATACAAGGAAACCCATGGAATATCCATACTCACCCCCACCACCATTCCCTGTAATAATTCAAGAACCAAGAAGAACAGAGTAGGAATCGTTGTAGCAAGAGATACTGGAAATTTTTCAAAAAATTAAAAATCAATATCCCCCTACTGGAATCCATTCACCGAATTCCAATGTATGAAAAATTCATTAATAGCATGTGCATTGGTATAAGGAGATTAAAATGAAATGAATAGGTATGACTAGGTATGGATGTTTATGCACTTGTCACCCCTCAAATCCCCCAAAAATGTTAATATTTGGGTACTTTTTATATTCCCTGCATAATTAGAGAGCTCAATTTTTTCAATAAAATGTGTGATGGATTCAATTAATGTAATTCCTTATTCCGTTTATTCTTATTTGTGGATGAGAGAACTTAAACCCATCTTTGTGGTTGTATAAATTATCAATAGATCCACTGCCTATCCAGTAGGT
Source organism: Viscum album (assembly GCA_963277665.1). Classification (NCBI taxonomy): domain Eukaryota; kingdom Viridiplantae; phylum Streptophyta; class Magnoliopsida; order Santalales; family Viscaceae; genus Viscum; species Viscum album. The sequence goes on from OY728126.1 coordinate 1,039,813,040, forward strand.
TCCCTTGAGGAAGTCCTAGTAAGTGTACAAGGATACCCATTCCCTGGTGATTTCTACATTCTCAACATTGAGGAAGGAAAAGGTAAAGATCATTCTCCCATTATTCTAGGTATACCATTCTTAAAACTGCTAAAGACATTATAAATGTCAATTAATGTACCCTTTCCATGACATTTGGTGAGGATAAAGTAGATTTCAACATTCTTGATTCAATGAAACATCCACATGAAGAATATTCTATTTTCACCTTAAAACATTTTGAACTCCCCTATTCTTCTAGGGAGGAAATTGAAATGTTTGATGACATGATTAGATTATGAGAAGCTTTGGAAACACCCAACCTACTAGATAAATCTATTTTTGAAAATGAACTTAATCTGGAGAAGATTTCAACTATTGATAAATTTGAAGAAATTGATGAGAATTATTTTGATGAATTATTAAAAACTGACACTAAAATTTTTACCTTACATGTTATTGTGTCTAGTATGGGAAATAGTGAAAGGAAAACATCTCTAGAACCCCCTACCCCAAAATTAGAACTAAAGTTTTTTCCCTCAAATTTAAAATATGCTTTCTTAAAATAGGATAACAAAATGATAGTTATAATTCCCAGTAACTTAGAACATGAAAATGAAAACCAACTATTGAACATCCTGAAAAAAAATTAAGGCCATAGGATGGACATTGGGAGATATTCCAAGAATAATCCATAGCACCTACATGCACATAATTGTTTTGGAAGAAGGATCCAATTCAGTTAGACAACCCCAAAAAAGACTTAACCTGAACCTCCTGGAGGAAGAAAAAAATAAGTAGATAGACTCTTAAAATATGAGATAAGTTATCCTATTTCAGATTCCCAATGGGTGAGCCCCATTAAAATTATTCCACATAAAACCAGTTACACAATAGTGATGAATAAAAATAATGAATTAACAGAATCTAGAATAGTTATAGAGTTTGTATCGACTACAAGAGATTAAACCATGTAACCATGAAAAACCATTTACCTATACCCTTTGTAGAAAAAATTCTAAAAATACAAACTAAGAAAGAAAATTATTGTTTCCTTGATGGTTTTATGGATATTTTCAAGTTCTCGTAGCTCCCTTTGACTAAGAGAAGACCACCTTCACATGTACCTTTAGTATATTTTCTTTCCAAAGGATACCTTTTAGTATCTATAATTCCCCATGTACATTTCAACAATACATGGTAAGAATATTATCAGATCTAATTGAGAATTGTTTATAAGTATTCCTTGATGACTTTACTATGTATGTAGTTTTATTTTAAAATCACCTAAAGAGTTTAGAAAAGGTTTTACAGAGATGTATTGAGAAACAAATGGTTTTGAATTTAGAAAAATTCCATTTTATGGTAAAAAAAAAAGAAATTTCCTGGGCCATTTAATTTCTAATAAAGAAATTGAAGTTGATAAAGCCAAATTTTATGTCATTTTAACACTACCCTACCGCACCACTATCAAGAACATTATATCATTTTTTGGCCATGTTATATTTTATAGAAGATATATTATGGAATTTGGAAAAATTTATTTTCCCCTAACTAACTTAATAAATAAAGAAATTTCTTTTTTATTTGATGAATCATATTGTACAACCTTTAAAAATTGGAAGAATGTCTAACCACTTCCTCCATCATCCACCCACAAAAATGGAATCACCCTTTTTTGATACTATGTGATGAATCCAATAGAGATGTAGGAGTCATGTTGTCCCAAAATATTGATAAGATTCCATGAGTGATAGCATACATTTCACAAACCCTAGAAATTTCCTAGATCAACTACACAACAGTAGAGAAGTTGGTTTTTCTATTGTTGTATCTTTAGAAAAATTCCATTCTTATCTATTAGGAAGTAAAGTAATTATTTATTATGATCATTAATCATTAAAATATTTGATCAAGAAGACTGATGAAAATCTAGTAGTAGTAAGATGGATGTTGTTTCTATAAGATTCTAACCTTGAGATTAAAGACAAGAAGGGATGTGAAAATACATTGGCTAACCACATGAACAAGTTTCCTCAACTGTTGAGGTAGAACCCATTCCCAAGACTAGTTGGGAAGATTACTTCACTGGTGAGTATCTATACAGCCTAACCCAAGTACCTTGTTATGATAACATAGTGAATTTTATAGTCACAACAAAGTTACCTTCTTTCTTCTCTAAGCATAAAACTTCTAAATTAAAATCTGAATCAAAACACTATTTTTGGGAAGACCCTTACTTATAGAAAATATGCAGTGATCAAATCATTAAAAGATGAATTCCCAAGGAATAAATACATTTTGTGATATCTTTTTTCATACACTTGCATGTGGAGGCCAGTTTGGACCTTAGAGAACTTGCTAGAAAAAATTTGGATTTTGGATTTTTTTGGCCTTCTATATTTTATAACTCTTATGATTTTTGTAAAAAAATGCCCAAAATTCCAGTTTACTGGTGGAATTTCCCAAAGAAAATAAAGTCCCCCAAAATCTTTATTTTTTTGTGAAATATTTTATGTCTGGGAAATTAAATTCATAGGACCATTTTTTATGTCATTTTCATTTTCTAATATTTTTTTAGAAGTATACTATGCATCTAAATATATTGAATCCAAATCCAATCAGGCTGATAGCTCAAAAGCTATAATTTAATTTCTAAAATCAAACATATTTTGTAGGTTTGGATGCCTTGATCTATAATCAATTACGAAGTAACCCATTTATATAATAATAACAATAGTCCCTCACGATAAATTATAGAGTGTACCATAAAACCTCCACTTCCTACCATACACAGACAAATGGTATGGTCGAGATATCCAACAGAGAAGTAAAAAAAGGATCTTGGAAAAGACAATGCAACACAACCACAAAGACAAGATTAAGAATATAGAAGATGTACTATGTGCATACAGAACTACCTATAAGACCCCATTAGGTATGTATCCTTACTGAATTTTTTATGGTAAGAATTGAAACTTTCCTATAGAGCTACAACACAAGACCTACCAGGATATCAAATGAGTAAACCTGGATTTTAGAAAGGCTAGAGAACAAAGAAAACTATAATTAATGGAGCTTGAGGAATTAAGGAGAGATGAATATGAGAACTCTCTGGTGTACAAGGAGAAAACCAAGTCTTCCCATGACAAGTTGATCTAGAAAATATAATTTCAAGTTGGAGACAAAGTACTGCTATTTTATTCAAGGATGAAACTTTTCCCAGGTAAGCTTCATTCCAAGTGGACCATACCATATACAGTAACTAATACCTTTCCTTTTGGATTAGTTGATATTAAAGGGGAATATTCAAAGCAACCATTCAAGGTGAATGTCCAAAAACTAAATAACTACCAGGAGTAATTTATAAAGAACCTGTGGAGGAGTCTATACTCATCCCTACTGCTAAAACATAAGTATTTCTAGGTTGTATCTTTGATTTATTTGAGTATAGATGTTTATTTTATTTTAATCTATATCTATTAAACAAATTAATACTCAAAGTTAATTGGGAAATTGTTAAAACCAAATTTGGGGGAAGTTAACAACTAGAATCTTTAAATAAATAACACCCCTTTTCGAAAATACAATTTTGTACATTACTCTTTTGTATAGTTTTTGGTTTTTATTTTTCACCATTTTTCTTGAACCTCGTTTTTGTCCTATCTAGTTTAAAATTCCATACTAGAATTGATGGAATTCACTGGTTCTAATAACTGTAAGACTTTAATTTATTTTTGAGTAATTTTTTCACCATTTTATAGAAATATGGTCTTAGAACTCATAGTTGGAGTGTGGGTGAAAAGATTTTTGTAGAATTAATTTTATAACTTTAAGAAATTGTAATTTTGAACTTGATCTAAGGTAACTAGACCTCTATGATACAAACACCTTAGGTATCCAAATTAAAATAAAATTATATAATTCCTTTGAACCTAGAATAAAATAAGAAATTGTGAACCCATAATGGATCTTTGAGATAAGGGCGTTGGGTGTGTTTTTTTATTTAAATAAATCCATATCAATAAGTTTTATGCACAGTGTTTTGCACATAATTATGGCTGGTAACAATAAATTCAAAAGGTCTTTATAAAAAATGGGTCCATTTAGGTGAAGGGGATATTAAACCCATATAAATATAAGCATTTTACTTATAACACATTCATTTAAGTTGTTTCATTAAAGTGGCGAATCAAACTTTTTGGGGGGGAAGCTGAAGAAAAAGGGATTAATGGATGTGATTTTTGTTAAAATTTTGATTCCACTTAAATCTAATTTGATCCAATCCCGAATTGAAAATTTAACTAAATTTAAAAATGAGACATTGGTTTGATTCACATATGAGGCATGATATTTCTCATTTTGGAATAATATTTGATTTGTTTCAAATTTGTTTGTTAACTTTAAATTTAGACAAGATGATCTTTCTTTGTTTTTCTATTTGAAAAAATTAGAATTCCATGATAATATTGTCTGGGAGTAAAATATTCTAAGTGTAGAGGAGTGATATGAGTTGGAATATTCAACATTTTCTGTATTTTATTCATTGAAAATATCCCATATTTAATTTCAATTCCTAGGTTGATAAAAGTTTATATTGACTTTATGAAATTATAACTTAATTAAAAATTGGATTTAAATTTGGTTTTTATTGATGTGTACATATTTTGATATAAATTTTGGATCCATGATTAAGAAAACTATTACTTTTTGAATTTTTGTGATGAGATTTAATACTACACTAAGAAAACATATGAACTACTATAGGTAGGAAAATTACAAAATCCAGGAGTAACCTTATCATTCACGGTCGCCATGCTTACCGCAAGTGTGGACTGTATGTTTCCCCTACATGAACTTGATGTCATATGATAGGCATTTTGACCATGCCTTCAACATAACATATATACTACTCATGGTAACCTACCCACCTAACCGCACCATAGTCTCACGTTAAGTCTACCTATCATGAGTACCATTAGTTGACCATTTACTCAAAAATTTCATACAGGAAAAAACAAAGGAGAACATGAACAAAATTCAATTATCATTCCATTATTCCCATGGTAGGCATACCTACCATGGTCCCTTACTTTTCATCCAACATCTCATGGTAAGCACACTTACTGTGATCTTTATGGTAAGAATGATTACCAAAATCTTTGTCTGCCTACCCTACCATGACTCTACATTTTAAGCTACCATTAAAAACACAAATCCTCCACTTTCCCTAAATATAATATCCCTCTTGGATGATTCTTGGACCAGAGACTGCGTGCTTCACCAAAAATTTCCACCACCATTTATCTACCACCATGAGGAGAAACAGGGTTCCATATACTCTATTGATTCCACCTTCTGCTTCCACCCTTAGATCTGAGAAAATAATGGAATGAAACTAATTTACTAGGAGAATCGTGGTAGTACTCTTCTCCAATATTAATTTTACACTAACACAGGGTGAGATCCAGCCGAGTGATCCACAAGTGAAGCTTTATTACCTATTCATCTTATGAAGAAGCTTTGGAATTTCACTCTATCATGAAGGAAAATTCTACTTTTTGACACCATAGTTGTACAAAAAAGTACTTGGTTCCCATGAAGACCTAAGGGAAACAAAGGAGAAAAGTCGAACTAAGAATATCCATCCACCATTAAATAGAACTATTGGTGGGTGCAGGCTTCAAGCATGAAGTAAGCAATAAAAGACATTATGTTGGTAAGTTGTAGTGCCACTGATAAACAAATGGTTGGTCTTAACTCGCCAATGATGGGGAGAATCCGATTTGAAGATACTATAAAACATGACGCCTTGTGGGTAAAATAATTCTACCCAGGAACTTCACAAAATAACATGGCCTACAATTAAAAGCCTAGGCCCATTTTTCTTTACCCACTGCTATGTAACACTAGATCACTCCACCTTTTAAAAGGATATTTTTCTGGATCATAGAAGAGTACCTATTCCTTACAAATTCATCTAGACCCTTAACTTCTAGACATGTGTCAACCATTGAGCTTAAAGAAAACCTACTCCCTATAGACATCCCAAGATTCGATGAAGAATCATGTATCCCTAACATGAATTGAACCTGGAAAGTTGAGCATTATATAAGAGGGTGAACTTTCTTTGGAATGGGAGCTAAAAAAATTACCATCATCCACAACACTTGTGTTATTTAATTTTATCTTTGTAAAACTCTAATGATGGAACACTAAACCATATGTGGTTCAGTCAAGGAGAATCCCTACACCTCCCCTATTGATTAATTCTAATATTTCAATATTTTTACTAACTTATCTATAGAAGTTAATGGTTGTTATCAATATAGGTTTCTTCTGATTTTGATTTTAAGTTCTTCTTCTTGTTCTAATAATTGCACACAAGACACTTGGATTATGTCCACTGCATGTGATAGATAACAATGGGGATAATTCAAGAGTAAATGGATATATTCAAATACTAGGCTAATCAAGGGTAAGAAGTGTAGTGATCATTGTGATTCTTTATATGACTGAAATTACCTAGTGAAAGTAATCATTTGGATTCAATCGATGAGAGGGTTATTAGAAACTAAATGAATAATGATTCAAAGGGAGAATAAGGGAAATATCCAAGGCTTGACCACTAATTATTTAATTAATCTTAAAAGACACCAAATCCACTTATTGTATCTCTAAAAATTGAACCCATAAATAATATTTGATCACACATGCAACAATTTCTTCTCCAGATACAATCTGAGTCCCACTATTACTACATTTTCTCAGGTTCAAAAATTATTTTTTTGAGCACCCCATGATAAGTTCGCATCAATGATATTTCATATGTAAGGGATTGTGCATTAATCAACCCATAATTATGATTTTAAAAGAAAGGATGGAATTTTCTTACATTCCCATGATTATTTAGGTCTAGAGTTTTAGAGAATTAGGAAAAAATATTACATATGAAACCCTTAAAATAAAAAGTAGACACTTCTACTCAATATCTATTTTTTCCATGAAAATAAGATTATTAAATTTAAACTCATGTTTCATTCAAAACATATTCTCTTATTTTACGATGAATCCCCATAGTGGAAACATGAACCTTGATATAATTATTACTCATCATTAAGCTATGTGGGAAATATTTGAAACATGGGATGAGCACAAAAACCTAATTAAGGGATATAAAAATAATGAAAAACATTAGTACATTTTGAAAATCATTAAATCCCATAGAAAAGTTTCCTTTTATATAATTAATCATGAGCTAAAAATAATAATTTACTTACTCAAAAAACTAACTTCACTTACAAAAATTTTCATAAAACATCACATAATAATTCTTAAATGAGAAATCATAGTCATGATGGTTTTCTATAAAACATGAGTACTCATGAAAATATTTTCTTGAAAACATACGTTTCACCCTTATAAGGGGAATAAAATTTCCTTTAAACATAAGCTCATTAACTTAACTTATGAAATAAAGAAACTTCTATGAAAAATTATTTTCATGCATAAAAATCCATATAGGTGCCTTGGGAAATCATCTTAATATCACTCTTATAATCACTCTTACAAGAACTATTATAAATGGAATAACCTACCCAGTTGATTCCAAAATATATTCCCTAGAGAACAAAATAAATTCTCAATGAATTGGAGAGATATATTGGGTTCACCCGTCATCATGAAAAAATTAAAAGGACTATAACATACATAAAACAAAAAAAACCTTTCATTTTCATCGTAAAATCTCATTAATTATTCTATTTAACACATATATATAATCACTTTTTGAATTCACATAAAAATAAGGATAAAAATCCTTTTTTTCCTTTGAAAACTCTTAAAATGAAAAAATTATAGAAGTATGAGAAATAAGTTATTATTTTAAAATCCTTGTAAACTTATATAAAAATATTCTTAAATAATATCATTCATGTCAGTGGGAAAATCCATTCATTTTGTAAATGTAAAATATTTTATTCAAACTTTTGTGAAAAGGCTAAAAATAAACCACTTAGAAAAAATTAAAAATATTTATTTTAAAACCTTCATAAATAATGTAAAACATTATTTAAAATGAATTTTTACATAAATTTAATTATTTTAACAACATTATTAAAACATTTTAATGAACATTTATATGGAGGAAAAAGAGAATAAAAACTTTAAAACTTTTAAAATAAGGTTTTAATAAAAATTTCACACCTCGAGTTCGACTCACCACATATATTATTTAACTCCATTATAATAAACTTATATTAATTTTTTAATAAATTTTTTAGGTTTATTACCATATTATAATACCTTTTATTTTATTTATTTCCATGTCTTATATAGTTACTAAATTGGTTAAGTTCATATCGGATGTTTTGAGGATGTTCAATTCATAATCCCAAAATAAATTTGGTAGATTGACCTTGTTCAAAAGGGTAATTATTCCATAATATCTAGAATATTAATCATAAAATAATTTTAGTTTTTACGTATTAAATATAATTTTATAATTATCCATGAAATCTGTATATGAAAAACAAATCACATTGCTTCATGGTGGTATTAATCCACACATACGCGTGAGCGACATTATCATTTTCCAATGGATGAAAGGGAAAGAAGGTAAATAAAATATTATCTTTAAAGAACCATAATTATTTTATAAATATAATATTTATTTATTAAATCCATCATAATAACTATCCATGTGATGCAGTGATGAAAAACAAACCACATCGCTTCACGGAGGTGGTAGTCCGCACACATGCACAAGTGATGTTTTCATTTCTCATTGGATGGAAAAGGGGATGAAAATGGTTTGTAACATAAAGATAATAAAATGTTACTATATTTTAGATACTTATTGTATTATTTCATAATGGTTAGTATAGGTTTTAATGTGTTATAATAAGAAATAATCATGAAATAACTCATTTAAGAGTTATACCACTTCTTTGGAAAACCTCCTCTTGATTACAATTTAAGACTTCTAGGTTGTTATTTTGGTGAGAAAAAAATATATAGTATGTGGGTAGGATAGTTATGAATGTATTTTGGTAGGTATTTTATAATATATAGTTCTTAAATTTTGTTAATAAGTGAGGAAAGGGGGTTCCCTTTTATAAGTGAGGGGAGTGGCACTTTTGTAATTATTCTCAAAATTTAAATATTATAGATGTAATAATCATGGTTAAGTTACATTAAATATATAAAATTTATATGATAATTTTATAAGGTTCAAAATACTCACATCCAATAAGAATTAATATGAGATTTAGTGACCATATCATAAATTTGTAACCCTAATTAACATGTTTTACCCTTTACCGAGGTGATAACAATTTACCACGGTTACTATTCATTATAACAAAAAATGAAATTAAAATAATTTATAAATTTTAACCTAATTATTAAAAATATGAAATCCATTTTTCAAGATTCAATTCATATAATTTGTAGAAATTAATTTTAATATCATCACGCAAAACACGATGAGAAACAATTTTTTTTAAATGTGTTTTTAAGCCTAAAAATGATTTTATAACAAAATAAAGTATAATTATTATTCATATGGAATTAATTGGATTATTTTTAAATCAAATTTAAGTACCAAAATATAATTTATTTTTATAAATACTTGAAATAAAATGATAGTTTTTATAAAAATTGATATTTTTCACTATTCACCTGAAAATAAATCTTTTCAAAAAAAATCCCAAAAATTCACACTAAACTATATTTTACATAATGATATAAAAAATTAAGTCCATTTTATCAAAAAAATATAAAATTTATAAATTTAATTTTTAAATAAAACCATATAATACATGAAAAACACTTCAGTTAGAATAAAAGTATTTCTTTTTCAATTACTAAAATTATATAAAATCATTTTAATTAATGTGAATCCATAAAATATAATCAAAAATATTAATAAGACATTAAATTGATTTATTATTCACAATAACTGGGTTGTAAAATTCTTCCCCCCTTAAAGAAATTTTTTCCTCACAAATTTATTCATAACTTAAACAAGTAGTGATATTTTTCCATCATAGCCTTTTCAGGTTATCATGTTACTTATTCATTAATTTTATTTCCTAAAACTTTAAAAAGGATAGTTACCTTATTCCATAACAAATAATATATATGATATAGAATTCTCACTATATTCTCATCATTGGAAATATTATCCTCCAATTGAATTACTCCAAGGCTCAAAAACATGAGATGCATCATGAACATATTTCTTTAACAAAGAAACATTACACACATCATGTAAATAAGATAATATCATAGGTAAGGATGATTGTTAACAAATAATTTAATTTTATATATAATTTCATATGGACTAGTAAACTTTAGTCTTAACTTTACTTGCTTACTAGAACACATAACATCTTTTCAAGGAGATATTTAAAAAAACATGATCTCCTACCTAAAATAAAATATTTTTTCCCTTGTTATCTACATAAACTTTCTACCTACTCTGATTTTCCCTCATATGGTTCTAAATCATATTTACCTTTTTAATAATCTCTTATACCAATTCAGGTCCCAAAAAAATTCTTTCACGAACTTCATTCCAACATGTTATAGTCTGATGTCACTTTCCATATAATGCCTCAAATGGTTCCATATGTATAATGGAATGAAAACTATAATTACAAAAAATTATACTAATGAAAGATGTTGGTTCCTAATTACCTAATGATCCAATGAGAAATATTGAAGAATATTCTTCAAATTTTGAATTTTTTTCTCCAAATATCCATCAAATTGAGGATAAAAATTTATACTGACACTTAACTCAGTACACATTGACTGATGAATTCCCTTACAGAAATTTGATGTAAATCTAGGATCATGGTCAAATATAATATAGATAGGAAATTCATCTAACCTGATAATCTCGTTAAGATAAAGTCGTGAGAGTTGTTCCAAATACATAGTATCTTGAATATAAAGAAAATGTGAATATTTAATTAATTGATCAATAATATATCAAATCACATTATTACCTTGATAATTCTATAGAAACCCTGCCACATGATCCATGTAGATATTCTCCCACTTCTATTTACACACTGAAAATGGTTTAAGTATTCTCTTTGGTAGTTTTCATTCAAATTTAACCTACTTACAAGTCAAAATTTTCATGGTAAAATCAATAATATTCTTCTTTATTCCTTCCCACTGATAATATTATCAAAGAGATTTATGCATCTCAGTAATACCAAGATGAACAGAAAAAAGAGAGAGCAGTGATCCCCACTTAACAATTCCATCTTCAACTATAAATCAGTCAAAACATAAAACCTTTTTAAAAATCTTATAACACTTTCATTGTCAAAATTAAATTTAGAATACTTACCTTCCTTAACTAGTTTCATTATTTCTTGAAAACTATTATATTCTTTCTGAGCCTTTTAAATTCTTTCTAACAAGGATGATATTACTGAAACCCAATTCAGAAGAGAAGGGGTTTCTATATGTACAATTTCTAATCAAAAATTCATTAAATCATTAAATAAAGGATCATTTTCAATATTTATCATAGTTAATGATATATTCTTATTTCAACTTAAAAAAATTATCTACCTTGTTAGATTTACTTGCATGATAGTGGATTGTGTAGTCATAATCCATTTTTAGTTTTAACCATCTTCTCTACCTCATGTTTAATTATTTTTGAGTGAATATACACTTTAAACTTTTATTATCCATATATATTTCACATTTATACCTATATAGAAGATGCCATCAAATTTCCAAAGTAAAAAAAATAAATGATGTAAGCTTAAGGTCATGTTTTGGATACATTTTTTCATTAGGTTTCAATTATCATGATACAAATGCAATTACATTATCATTTTGTGTTAAAAACCAAATCCTTTTAATGAAACATCACTATAAATAACTAATTATTTATTTCTCGATGGAAAGACTAACATTGGTTTTTTTTCAATCTTATTTTTAATTAATAGAAACATTCATCATACTCTTTTATACTTATGAATTTAACTCCTTTTCAAGTTAAATTAGTTAGTGGGATAGATAACTGAGAAAAAATTTCAACAAACTATCAGTAATAACCCATGGATCCAAGAAAAATATGAATCACAGTGAAATTAGTTGGTATTGGACATTATTCTAGAACTTTAGTCTTATCAAGATCAATAATAGTATCATATTTAGTTACAATGTTCCCAAGTAAAGAAATTTTTTGTAACAAAAATTCACATTTACTAAATTTTCCATATAATTTATTTTCTTTCCAGGTATACAAACAATACTTAGTTTTTTTCGTGATTATTATATATTTTAAAATATACCATAATATCATCAATAAAAATAACCAAAAATTTATTTAAATTATCATGTAAATTCTACTCATAAGATCCTTGAATACAATAAGTGCATTAATAAACCCAAGAGTCATAATCACAAACTCATAACGCTCATACCTAGTAAAAAACATCATCTTAAAATTTTCTTCCCCATTAACTTTCAATTGATGATATCTAGACCTAAGATAAATCTTTGAAAAAAATTGTGCTCCCTGAAGTTGATCAAAAAAATAATCTATATGAGGAAAAAAATACTTATTCTTAACAATAATGTTATTTAGTGATCTATAATCAATGTAAAGACTCTTAGAACTATCCTTAATTTTAATAAAAAAATAATAGAACCCCAAGGTGAAGTGGTAGTATGAATAAAACCATTATTAAGAAACTCTTATAACTCATTTTTTCAATTCCAATAACTCTAATAGAGCCATTTGATAAGGGAGTTTTGAAATTATCTTAGCTTTTTGTACTAATTAAATAGTGAATTCAACCTATAAATCAAGAATTACACTAGAAAAACATTATAAAATACATATATATATTCATTTACTATTGACATGTCACTAATCTGAACAACTTCCCACTTTCTGACAATATGAGAAAGATAAATCTCACTACTATATTTAATCAGTTTTTTAGATTATTAATATGTTATCATGGTTATGAAATAATTATTATATATAAATTAAAACTCACTAGGAAAATTGAATACAACTTACTTATCTTTGAAATTTATCTTAGCATGATAAACTAAAAGTAAATCCATACCCAAAATAAGATCAAACTAAACTATGGGAAAGAAAATAAGATTTTTAAGAAAGACCATTCTATAAATAATCATAGAAATATTACTATAAATATTTTTTCCTTAATAATTATACCATGATATTTTATTAGAATTTATTTCTCCATTTCTTGAGGTAATATTTCCAATTTAAAATCAAATTTCCTAGAAATAAAATAATGTATAGACCCAGAATCAAAGAAGACTTTGGAATAATATGAGTAAACAGGTAATGTACCTTATACTAATTTATTCAATGGTCTCTAATTTCCTAAGGTAGTCATGAATAAATTTTACACAGCCTTTTACTTACAGTATTGATGATTCCCATCATTCAGGCTTTTCTTCAAACATGCATCATCATAGTGGCCCATCTCATTACATTTAAAATATTTCACTACCTACTTATCAAAATTGGTCAGACCATCACCAAATTCATTTATTTTAAATCATGAGACAAATATCCCAATATACCAAATTGATAACACTTTATATATTTCATAAGACACTCCCCATGATTCTTATTACTACACTTATAAAAAAAGGTAAATTTACACCTTTAACCTTCAAATTTCTTTGACATATGCTTTCTCATTTATTTCCACCTAGATTTTTTCTTATCTTTATTATTGTAAAAGTAAAAAAATACATATAAACCTTATAATAACATTATAAAACTTTCTTATAGATTTAAAATTCATTAGATAACAAAGCTTTTCTCAAACTTAGTTTCAATCCTGAGTAAAACATATCAATTTTATTATCATGGTCCATAATAAAATTTGGTGTATACCTAGAAAATATAGTAAAGTTATCATCATTAGTGGAAATAGATTGATCCTAATTTTAATTTAGTTCAAAAAATTTCCTTTCCATCCTAATTTGAATAAACTTAGGAAAATACTTCTCAAGTAAAATATCCTTAAATATTATCCACTCTATGGAATCAATCTCATCTTTTTTCTTTGGTATTCTTAACCAATAACCACCACTAATCGGTTTCTCTTTAAAAATGATAAATATAAATAATTACTTTATAATTTTTATAATATCCCAAAACATTGAATATATTTTTTAGATAATTGACCCATAATTCAACTACTACTGGTTATGTGGTTACACTAAATATTAGAGGGTGTTGTTTCATGAAATACTCTACTATTAATATTTTTATCTATAGATAGTTAGGTTGCTCTATGGGATGAGTAACACCATTAATATCCTATATCAACTGAGTTAACATAACTATAAATTGCTATAATGCAATTGAAACCATTCCAGGTTATTGATTCGAAAGGATATTATCCTTTTGAGTCCTTTCTGCTTCATTCACCTTGTTTTATCTATAGGAAACAATTATAAAATTGACACAAATTAGATGAAGAAATATGGAAAACCTAAAATTTTTCTCATTATAATATAATCCATATATTATAATCCCTTAAAAGTATTTTCTTAAAAACATCCCAACCTATAAATTTATCTAAACCTTGTTTTGATGCCAACTATAAGGACTTGTATATTAATCAACCCATAATTATGATTTTAATACTAGTGGTTGGATTTTCTTATATTACCATTATCTTTTAGGTTTAGAGTTTTAGATAATTAGGAAACACTCTAAAATATCAAACCCTTACAGTACAAAGTGGACACTTTTATTTAGTTTCTTTTTTTTTCTCAAAAATGGGATTTTAAATTTAAACTCATGCTTCATTCAAAACACATTATCTTATTTTAAGATGAATCCATATAGTATAAATTTAGACCATATTATAGTTCTTACTCATTATTAAGCCTTGTGAAAGAATTTTAAAATGTGGGATGATCACAAAAATTATTGTAAGGGATACAAAAAGAAATAAACCCATTAGTCTATTTTGAAAATCATGAAATCCCATGGAAATTTTTCCTTTTATATAATTAACCTTGAGCTCAAAATAATTATTTAATTACTCAAGAAATCAAATTCACTTCAAAAAGATTTTTATAAAACATATCATAAGAAATATTAAAATAAAAATTATAATTATGAGGGTTTCTTGTAAAACATGAGTACTCATGAAAACATTTTCTTGAAAAAACATGATTTTCACCCTCAAAAGGGTCATAAACATTCCTATAAACATAAGATCATTAGATTACCTTATGAAATTAAAATAAATACATGAAAAATTATTTGTAAGAATAAAAAATTCATGTAGGTATCTTGATTCATAATCATTGTATCACTCTT
The DNA here is from genome assembly GCA_963277665.1 of Viscum album. Classification (NCBI taxonomy): domain Eukaryota; kingdom Viridiplantae; phylum Streptophyta; class Magnoliopsida; order Santalales; family Viscaceae; genus Viscum; species Viscum album. Next base: position 1,039,828,425 of record OY728126.1, read on the forward strand.
ACAATCACTTTTACAATCACTACAAATGGAATAACCTACCTAGTTAATTCCAACATATATTCCTCATAGAACAAAATCATTACCCAATTCATTAGAGTGAGATATAAAGCTCACCTAACATCATGAAAAATATCCATGGACCATAATATGAATAAAATAGATAGAATATTTTATTTAAATCATAAAACCTCATAAACTATTCCATTTAACACATATTTATAATCACTTTCGAGCTTTACATAAAAACAAGGATAAAAAAATTCCATTTAAAACTCTTAAAATGAAAAATTAAAATAAGTACAGAAAATGGGATATTATTTTAAAAAAATGTAAATTTTTAAAGGAATATTCTTAAATAATGACATTTGTATCAATGGGAAAGTCTATTTATACTTTATACATAAAAAAATATTCATTTCACACTTTTGTAAAAAGGTAAAAAATAACCAGTTTATAAAATGTTAAAATATTGTTTTTAAAACCTTAATAAAGAAAATAAAACAAGGTTTAAAATGAATTTGAACATAATTTTTAGTATATGAATAAAATTACTATTTTTTTAATAAACATGGATATGGAGTAAAAAGAGAAGAAAACATTTAAAACTTTTAAAATAAGGTTTTAAAGAAAAATATCATACCTCAAGTTTGACTCACCACGTACATTCTTTAACTCCAATATAATAAACTTATATTAATTATTTAATATTTAAGAACCTTTTTTAAATTTATTACCTTATCATAATCCATTTTATTTCATTTATTATCATGTCCTATATAGTTACTAAATCAATTAAGTTCATGTTATATGTTTTGAGGACATTCGGTTCATAATAACAAAACAACTTTGGTAGGTTAACCATAGTACAAGGGGTAATTGTTAAATAATATATATAAAATTAATAATTATATAATTATTATTTTTATATATTAAATAAAATTTTAGAATCATCCATAAAAGTAGTACATAAAAAATGAATTGTATCGTTTCGTGGAGGTGGTAGTCAATGCGTATGCACGAGCAACATTGTCATTTTCTAACATGCATAAGGGTAAGATGGTGGATAAAATATTATATTTAAAGAAAAATAATTATTTAATAAATATCATATATATTTATTAAATAAATTATAATAACTATCCATGTGATGTGGTGATGAAAAACAAAACACATCGCTTCGTGGAGGTGGCAGCTCAAACATACGCACAAGCGATGGTTTCATTTCCCATAGGATGGAAAGAAAGATGAAAAGGATTATACCATAAGAATAAAAAAAATATTATATTTTAGATATTTATTTTATTATATTATAATGTTTAGGATGGGTTTAAATGATGTATAATAAGAAATAAACATGAAAGAACTCGATTAAGAGTTATAACTCTTCTTTAGAAAACCTCATTCTTCTTACACATTAAGCATTATATATTGGCATTTTGGTGAGAATATAACCTCTAAGAAGTGGTAAATATATTTTTTAATGGATTTGGATAGGTATTTTTTGATCCAGGGTGCTCAATATTTTTGAATAAGTGTTGATGGGTGGTTCCCTTTTATAAGTTAGGGGAGTGGAACTCTTATAATGATTCTTAATTTGTAAATGCTATAAATCTATTAATCATGATAAAGTGACACTAAATCTATAAAATTTTAAATATAAGGTGATAAGGTTAAAAATACTCTCATAAAATGATAATTAAGATGATGTTTTGTAAACTTATCACAAATTTTTAACCCTAATTAACCCATTTTACCCTTTACTAAGGCGATAACAATTTACCATGGTTAATATTCATTATGAACAAAAATGAAATTTAAATAATTAATAAATTTAAACCTCCTGATTAAAAATTTGAAATTTATTTTTAAATTTTCAATTTGTATAAGTGTAAAAAATAATTTTAATATAAGCATGCAAAACACAATGAAAATAATTTTTTTAGAAAAAATGTATTTTTAAGATTTAAAATGAATTTATACTATAAGGTATAATTATGATTAATATGGAATTATTTGGATTATTTTTAAATAAAAGGGGACTAATTTTACATTATACAAATCCAGAATATAATTATACTTTGAAAATACTTGAAAATAATTGATAGTTTTTATAAAAATATAATGTTTTCACTGATCATCAAAAAAAAATTCAAAAAAAATACCAAAAATTCACCCTAAACTATATTTGATATGATGATATAAAAATTAACTCCATTTTATCAAATTAAATTCCTAAAATTTGAAAATTTAACTTTTAAATAAAACTATATAATACATGGGAAACACTTTTATTGGAATAAAATTATTTATTTTTTGATTTGAAAAAACAAATAAAATTATTGTAATGAATGTGAATCCATAAAATATAATCAAGAATATTAATAAGACATGAAATTGATTTATTATTAACATTACCTGGATTTTCACATCATTCATCCCATATAACCCTACAATAATAATATCTCTTATGAGTGTATGAAAAATATTTTAATGTCATATCATCATAACTTATAACGAAGATGAACAATGATATTTTGATTAAAAAACATCAGTCATGTCCTACTAGTTATATGGAATAATTTCCTAAATAAAATGCAATATTTCTTGAAAATAATCATGGAAGGGGATGATTATGGGGATTTTATTCTCATAGCGAGTGTGATTTTCCTGGAAGGCATGGTCGAGGACATGGTTGTAACCATAGGCACAACCAAAATGAATTTTAGAATAAAATAAATATTAGCTCAAGAATTATAATGGATCCTTAATATCCCTTATATAGGTGAGGTTCTAAAGTAAATTGTCCTCGAGTATTTCAAACCCTATAGTGTTGTCCCAGATTAGTTGAACAACGTCTCAAGAGGGGGTGAATTGAGTTCTAAAGTTTTACACTATCTTTTTGATAACTTCCTTTAAAATAAAAATAACTATTATATAGTAGAATAAAATAAAATGGGAGAAAGTAACATGGTAGGTTTTATAATGTTTTAGGGTATAGAGATCTCATATCCACTTCATCAACACTCTCTCGGTAAGATTGGTTATTTTCACTATGCACAATATTTTTCCTAGGGACTACCCAGCCTGAGTGAAAGTAGCCATCACTTGGTACAAAAAACAAAGAATGAGATTTTAAAGGCATCATGTTACAAGACTTACAATATCCTTCACCCACACTCAGTACAAAGATTTTTCACTTACACAAGAGGAGAAAATATATAGAAAATAATCTTCAGTTAAGGTGCACAATTATAAAGAGAAACCAACAGTGGAGAAGTCTTCCATAAAAATTAATAATTTCTTCAGATCATCTTGAGGATGAACATCAAAAAGACAAAATATATTTCTTGAAATTACAAGAGAATTATAGTTTTAACTGGATTATTCTTGTCAAGTAGAAAAAATATAGTGGAAGTGTAAGGAATAAAATGATAATATTCAAAAAAAGAGCCTTATTTTCCTACACATATATACAAATTTTCTTTTTATTCAAATTTTATATACTCATATGTGGATTTTATTGATTTTACACAAATTAAAATAATATAGAAAAGTAAAACCTTTCTAGATTGTTTTTACCTTAATTTTCTTGAAAAAAGTCATGAAAGCATAAATAATGTATATTTTTTTACCATTCTTGGAACTTTCAGTTTTTAAAGAAGTTTTCCATACCTAATTTACTCAACTCTTGTTCCTAATCTTCAAAAAAATTCTTACTTTTCCTTAAAATACTCCAATGGTAATAAATATTATGAGTTATACTAATACATATGCAAAAAAAACTTTACATAGCCAAAATCCATGTAGTCGGTATCATGTAGGTAAAATATATCCACAGATCTAAAACCTCATATATGACTTGTTCACATAGTCAAATCGATGTGAGAAAAAAGTCCACATATCCAAATATTCCACTTAACTGATTATACATATCCAAAAGAACCACATAAAAAAAACATCACGAATCATATTCCATGTAATCAAATTCATTTCATAATCAATTCTTCATAGGAAAATCTATCATATAGGAAATTCTACATAGTCAAGGTATCTAAGTAAGGAAATTTTATTTAGTTGATCTCGTTGTGTAGTTAACTTATTAACATATGCAATTATGCATAGCCTATTTCACCACGTAGAAAACTTATCAACATAGGTTATTCATTATATAAGTGATTTAACTATGTAGTTGACTTATCAATGTAGTATATTCACAACATAAGTGAATTTATATAGGAATACTTCATTATGTATGAAAATTCACGTATGTAGATTCTCACCTAATTGAATTCCATGTATCCAAAAATTAAACATAAGGTGATTTTTTCATACTTCTAAAAACTTCATTTTAGGGCATAATTTACTTCAAAAAAATAAAAATATAATTAAAATATTTTAAAATACACTTAATTATGGGTCTATTAGAAACATAGGAATGGTTTTTTGTGAGCATCAAAATATATGATACATGAGATATGTTGGAATAACATTAGTAGTCCAACAATCTCCCCTTTTTGGTGATCATAAAACCTATAAAGAAAAGAATAAAAATTTAAAGGTTTTTATGAGAAAAATATATATCTAATATAATTTAAAAAGACTTAAGAATTCTTAAATATTTAAAATATTTTGTTTTTCAAATATACTCCCCCTTTTTGTGAGATCAAAAATAAAGGCAATAGATTGGATAAAATCAATATGGAACACAACTATATAAAACAATAAGAACTTGCTTCTAATTTTGAATATGAATTATACATTGAATTTGATAAGAATAAAATGCTTAAAAATATAAATAAAAATAACATCATTCAAAAAAACACTGGAATAGGAATTTTATTAAATATTAACAAATATAGAATATACATAGTCATGGATCCATTGGTCTCAGTAATGGAGAATAGTAACAAAGTTATATTTTGGATGAGGTGGAGTTTTCTTGAAGGTAGGAGTATAGGAATAGGTAGATTGATGTTCTATAAGAGGAGGAATGATAGTAATACCAACTTCAATGTCAGAATGGGTTTCCCCTCCAAAACTAATTCTATCACAACCAGAGAGCCTCAATGGATTATCTAGGACTTTATCTTGATACACCAAGGCTATACTGAAGTTATAATTCCCTAAGGTAGTGAAAAACAAAGGTCTAGAAGGAATAGGAGGTGAATCTATTTTAACAACCTCAACTAACCTCTCGTTCTCTTACTTATAAAAGGAGTAAGGATCAAAATCTTGATCCAAATTCTATAAAAAACTTATATACCCATTAGGTGGTAGAGGGATGATAGATATTATTCATCAAATATGGAATAAGTTATTTACACACATGCCAATCCTTTTGACAATATCCACATTTCAGAATTCAATTATAGTCTTATATTCTTTCTAAGTTTTTCTAGAAATAACTGCATGAGAAAGTTTTAGCACACCAATGTAAGACTATAATTGAGTTGTCTAAAACTAATAAAAATATATTAAACTAGGATAATAATAATTGGATATTTTCATACCAGAACGATTAGAAAAAATCATTCTAACTTCCTCAACATGGACATAAATATTCAACAACTTCGCACCAAAAGAACCAAATTTATGATCAATATTAGAAATCTATTCAACCAACACTTTACAGAGATGAACAAAACTATATGATGGAGTAGAAAGTGATACAAGGATAGGAGCATAAAATACTAAAGGTATAAAAACCGATTATTTTCCTTTTTGAACATAAATTTCTTACCCTTGGTAGAAAATGGTGCACTAGATGTGGATTGAGAATGAGAAGAAATATATGCTTTTTGAGAAACTTCTAGAAGGTCCTTTGGCTAAGTGAGAAGAATTTGGAAATTATTATTTATAGGCCTTGTCCAATTTTCCAACTGATTTAGGATAGTCTTAGACATATAAAAGGTGTCAGTCACTTTGGAATGATCAAAGGGAATATAATCCTCAAGGTATCCACTAAGGCTAACCAATTGGAGATTATCATCAAGACTTCCCTTATGAACAAAATTTCAAACTTATTTAAACTATGAGATCATATCATGCCTATTGTAAGGACCCCAGCCCTAGTTTCTCAAAGCTGGTGCCTTATATTAATACATTGGTATGTTTACAAGGATTTCGCATCCCAAAGGACCAAATAGTTTAGTTGTTTTCGACAACTAGATACAAACATAATAGTTACATTACAACTTGAAAAAAAATCATTGAAAATCTATTGGAAACGCCCATAAACTCTTAGATTATTCCTACAAGTCATTCATAATAATATTCATCTTTGTATCCTAGTAAAAATAAAACATAAGAAATGGGTGGACTTAGATACTTAGCAAGGGTAAGTAATGCATCAGAAGTTATCATAAACATAAACATTAGGCATGATTAATAACAAAAACACATGACTTTAAAAATAAACTTGAGCATAATATGGAAGGAATGAAAGTTCAGTAAATAAATCCATATAACTGATCATAATATAATGAACCTTTTTCATGGATATTATAATAGAAAAATATCACATGGTTTATAAATTTCTAATATCATAATGAGGGAATTCATAATTTCTAACATCTGGAGTATATTTTCAAGGTCTTGTCCAAGACGTCTGAAAATATTAGGGTAAGGCCTCAGCTGAAACCCAATTTTTTTTTGTCTCATGAGACATACCAATGCATCTAGAGGTTGTAGTGAGACCCAACCATCAATTTCTAAGTCCAATACATTCCTAATATGAATGGGGTTAAACATAAAAACATATACATATGAAACTTATATAACTTTTCCCAATCTTTAAACATAATCACTAATCATTCTGAGTAGTATAGTAAATAGTATCAAGATAGCACATCCATAGTTAAACTGATCATAAACCATTTAATAAAATACTTTAGATGATAATAATAATATTTTAATCCCAATAAAACATAATATTTAATGGGGGTGTTGAAATAAATGAAAATGATCTAATAAATTCATCGAAGAATTCTTGAGAGTAATGCTCTTTTACTTCGAAAAGAAGAGTTATTTTGGAAAAATATTTGTATAAAACCAAAAATAAACTAAGATAGTTTTTCTATGATAAAATCAGTGGTTTTAGAAAAATAATGGTGGATTAAAACATATTATAGAGTGCACTTTAAAATAGGTACGAAATTAAGAAGTTCACTTTAATCGGGCTTGCTTATCATGAAGAATTGAGAAGGGGACCCTTTTAAAACATGTATTTTTCACAAAAGAAAGATGTAATGATCAGAATACATGATTTTGGAACATATACCCAGAATTTAGAATAATTATATAAAATAAATGAATAATTAAATTGGTTTATAGAGGAATAAATCACAACCTGGATGAAAATGGAGGTTTGGGAAGAAAACACTTACCTTATGTCTGAATGTGTTCTGCTTTTGACCTTAACATCCTGGATAATAAAATTAAATATAGTAATTAATTAATTTATAAACTTATATACATTTATTTTATTTATTATAATTTTATTAAGTTTATCTATATCCTTTTTGATGATTTATAAGATACAACTTTATTGCTCGGGATCGTTTGTTTCCTTGGTTTTTTGTGATCGGTATACTTGAATATGAGTATGGAAGTTCATGTGTAATGGGTATAATTATCCAGAAATTAATTTATATGATATTGATAAAAATATAGAAGTATAAATGGTTATTTATAACATTTGGTTATATTGTATGAGGATGAATTTTTAGATAAGACATTTAGTGATAATTGTTTACATTATTACGGCGATTGTTGATCATAACAAACTCATTTTGTTTTATCGATTGATATTATGGAAATATGTTACTCAAAGAACATAAAAAAGGTTATAATAAAAATATTATAGTCTAGTTTAACCATTAAAAATGGTATCATGACCATCCTTGAATAAGAAATTGAAGAATGAAAGTTCGTCATCCATGAAGGTTGTAAATTGGAACCTCCTAGACGATGATTTCATTTAAAAAAGAGGGATAGTAAGGAGATTAATGATGGTTATTCCACTAAAATGATATAATTACAGTATATAAATTATATTGGATTTATAATTATAATTTGTACAAAGGAGGTGAGGATATAATAATAAAATAAAGAACTTGAAAAGAAAATAAAAGGAAAATGAATAGGATTTTACCTCTTGAATACTCCTCCTTGAGAACCTCCTTAAGGAAACGAGTTTTGGTCTTTTGATAAGAAAAAGATCTCTTTGATGTTTTTAGATACTAGAGAAGAGGATTTGGGTAGAAATTTGACAAGATTCAAGGCTTATTAGAGTGAGGAGAAGAGGGGGTGAGGGTGGTTTTTATAGTGGAGGAGAGGGGTGATTTCTCATTATTCTACCCATTATTTTATTATTTTACTCAGGACAACCAATATTATTGATTCTTGTGACTATATATAGTAATAAGTTTATGTGAGTTATAATAAAGGGTTATTAAATCATCCAAAAATTATCTATGACTCAATAAATCATGTATTTATCATTTATCATAAATTATCATATTTTACTATTTACCAAAAATTCAAGTATTTTAGAAAAATCCCAAAAATTTACCCTAACCATTTTTAGACATGTAAAATTCAAAAAGGAACTCCATTTTATGAAAATAATTTTCTAAATATGAGAATTTTAATTTTTAATTAAAATAATTATTTACTCAAAAAATATAGTTTTAAATTTATAACTAATTTTATAACCCTTTCAAAAATTAACTAAGGTCTCGTAAAATTATCTTAAAATCATCAGACAATAAAATATTAATTTATGAATAATTTTTATGAAAAGTAATTTTATTTTAAAAAAAATTATTAATTATTAATTATTTATTACTCATAAAAATGACAACACTTAATTATTAATTTTTAAAATATTAACTTAATTGAACTATGATATAATTATATCATACTTTCATTTATAAGGTGCCTAAATATTATTTATACATTCATGAGTGAGGTTACTATATTACTATTCATAAGGTTACAATACTATTACAAAGGGTAAAGTTACTATTCACCAAAAATGAGAGTTGATCTTATCATACTCTAAAAATATTACTGATTGCAACCGTGTATGTCTGTTTTTTGAAATTCAAAATGTAGAAGTGGAAGCATTATGTTTAAGGGATAAGTTATAAATTTATCTTATAAATAAAAAAGTTTTGTTTCGTAGAGACTCAGTGTTTCATACATTTTATTCTATATTAAATTTTTTGTAAATCCTTCGTGTGTTACATTCTCCCCTCCTTCAAAAATTTCATCCTCAAAATTAACAGAATTTTACATCATAAAAATATTTGGGTAGATCTTCATCATAAGTTCCTTAGGATCCAATGTCACCTCTTCAATTTTATGATTTTTCTAAAGTACCTTTACCATCCAAGTCATTTGATTCATCAACACCTTTTCTTTAGTGTCCAAAATTCAAATAGGCTCTTCACATTAAGATAATTCAGGTTCCAATTCTATTCCTTTAGAAGTGAGTACATGTGTTGGGTCTGGAATGTACTTCCTTAACAAGGAGATTTGGAACTAATTGTGTACCTTATAAAGGCTAGGCAGTGATGGCAAACGATAAGTTGCATCTCCAATTCTCTCCAGAATTTCAAAAGGTCCAATGTACCTGGGGCTCATTTTACCTTTCTTCCTAAATATTATAACACCCTTCCATGGTGATACTTTTAAGAAAACATGATCACCCACTTGAAATTTGAAATCCTTCCTTCAATTATCAGAATATCTCTTTTACCTACTTTTAGCTGCTTTGATATGAGCTTGAATAGCCTTTACCTTTTCTATTGTTTCCTCTACAAGTTCTCGGCCTACAGGATTTCTTTCACCAACTTCATCCCAACATGTTGGTGTATGAAATCTCCTTCCATACAACACTTCATATGGTACCATTTGAATACTTGAATTGAAATTATTATTGTATGAAAACTCTACTAAAGGAAAATACTGGTCCCACGTACCTTGAAAATTGAGAGAGCATGATCTCAACATGTCTTCTAATGTTTGAATGGTCATTTTAGATTGCCTATTAGTTTGAGGGTGATAAGTAGTACTCAAACGAAGCTTTGTATCCAATTTTTTCTAAATACTTTTCCATAATTTCGATGTAAATCATGGATCACGATCAGAAACAATTGAGAGAGGTGCTCCATGAAGTCTTACAACTTCATTAATATAGAGTCGTGCAAGGTTTTCTAGTGAAAAATCCTCCCTTATAGTGAGGAAATGTGCAGATTTTGTAAGTTGATCAACAATTACCCATATTGTATCATTCTTTCTTGGAGTTTTGGGTAATCCAGTGAAAAAATCCATAGTGATATCATCCCATTTCCATGTAGGAATAGGAAGAGGTTATATGACACCTCTAGGATGTTGTATTTCATCCTTCACCTGTTGACATACTAAACATCTTGATACATAATCATAAATTTCTCACTTCATATTATCCCACCAGAAATGTTCCTTCAGATATTTATACATCTTAGTGCTACCAGGTTGTATAGAGAAATTTGAGCTATGGGCATCATCCAATAACTCACTTGTCAGCTCGGGTAAAGTGGGAACACATAGCCTCCTCCCAAATTTTAGAATTATATCCTCACACACGAAGTCTAGAAATTTCCCATCATTCAAAGCATTAATTTTCTTTTGAATATTCTCATCATTAGGTTGAGAAATTTTAATCCTTTCTAATAAAGATGATTGGGCAACCAATTGAAAAAATAATGATGTTTCACCTTCTTTGATAATTCCCATATCCAACCTCACTATATCTATGTACATAGGATCCTTTTCGATCCTCATTTTTTTTAGAACTCCATGATCCTTCCTACTCAATTCATATTCTACCTTATTCATATTATCAGGGTGGTATTGTATTGTAAAATCATAATCCTTGAGTAGTTCGAGTCATCACCTTTATCTCATGTTAAGTTATTTCTGTGAGAAGATATATTTCAATCTCCTGTGATCTGTATATATCTCACATATTTCTCCATAGATATAATGAATCCATATCTTCAGGGAAAAGATTACAACTGCTAACTCAAGATCATGAGTTGTATAGTTTTTTTAATGAGTTTTTAACTGCCTTGATGCATAGGCAATAACTCTACAATTCTTCATAAGGACAAAACCAAGTCCTTAAATTGATGAATCACTATAAATCACAAATCCACCACTTACCAATGGTAGATTCAAGATTTTAGAATTCACTAACCTCTTCTTTAATTATTCAAAACAGTCTTCACAATATTTTTTCCATACGAACTTAACCCCTTTACGAGTAATCTTGGTTAATGGGTTAGCTAATCGGGTGAAGTTCTAAATGAAAAACCAATAATAACCTACTAACCCAATAAAACTATGTACCTCAGTTATATTCATTAGAGTATGCCATTTCTGAACTACCTTTTTCTTTGCAGAATCAACTAAGATTCCATCCTTAGATACAATATGGCCAAGAAAAGAAACTATTTGAAGATAGAATTCACACTTTTTAAACTTCCCATATAAATTTTTTATTCTAAGAGTCTTTAGAAAAATATGTAAGTGATTCTCATGATCTTTTTAGATTTTGGATTATATCAAGATATCATCAATAAATACCACAAAAAAATCATTAAGATATTCCTTGAAAACTCTATTCATTAGATCTATGAAAACATAGGGTAAATTAGTCAATCCAAAAGGAATTACTATAAACTCGTAATGCCTATACCTGGTTTGAAATGTTGTATTTGGAATATCTTCATTCCTAACATGCAAATGATGATATTCAGATAGAAGTTAAATCTGTGAAAAATATTGGTTTGATCAAATAAATCATCAATTTGAAGCAGGGAGTATTTTTTATTTATTTTAATAGCATTGTTTTATCTATAGTCAATGCACAGCCTCATGAATCCATATTTATTCTTGACAAAGAGAGCAGGGGATCCCCATGGAGAAACATTAGGGAAGATAAATTTTTTATCACTCAATTCCTCTAGTTGTTTCTTTAGTTCTACTAATTCCACTGTGTACATTCTATAAGGAGTCTTTGATATAGGTCTTGAATTAGGAATTAAATCAATAGATAACTCAACTTCCTGCTCTAGAGGATGTCTAGGTAAATCCTCTATAAATACATCAACATATTATTTCACAATAGGTATATCCTCAATTTTAATATTTCATCCCTCGCCCATAGATATTATGTTCTCTTCCTCCCCAATAATTGAATTCAGTAGAGCTACTGGGGGTGGATCTACATAAGAATCAGATGGTTATGTTTCTTCTCTAAAGATAGTGGATTCTACACCTTCCTCACAAATCATAATTTCTTTCTTCTTGAAATAGATTTTCACTTCATATTTTTAAATCCAATCTATTCCAAGGATTATATCAAATTCGACCATAGGTATGATAATAAAATCAGTAGATAAGGCATATTTATATTCCATAATGGGGACTGCCTACCACATATTTGTTACAATGAGACTTCCCTTAGGGGTTTTTACTGACAACTCCTTTGTTAAGGATAATTAGAATATATAATTTTTAAAGAAAACTTGGAAGATATAAAGTAATATGATGATCTAGAATCAAATAAATCATCGTCCAAGTTTGAGGAAATGATTATAGTACCTGCCACCACATCATTAGGAATTTCAACCTCAGTAGTTATGATCGCATAAGCTTGTCCTTACTCCCATGGCCTTTTCTAATTAAAGTTTCCTTGATTCTTTGAAAAATCATTTTCATAGTGTCTCATATCCCTAAAATTGTAGCATTGAACATTGGTAGATTCTTTCTTTCCCATGAAATCACGGGCTTGGTGGAATTTTTCTCCACACTTCTAACACACTCCATTTCATTTTAAGAAATCTTCAAGGTGTTTCCTTCCACAAGTATCACATGTTGGAAAACTCCCTTTTTTATTATTTCCTTTATCCATTATTTCCTCCACCACCCTCTTATTATCTTTCTTTCCCTTAAATTCATATGACTTATAGAATTATTTCTCTATCTTTATAGCACATGAGATTATATCTTCATATGATGAGAATGTTTGGGAGACTGTTTCCCTTTGGAGGAATAGTTTTAAACCATCAAAGTATCAATCAATCTTGCTCCTCGGATTATGTATGTAGTCTGCGTCATTCCTTTCTAGCCTTGTAAAGTTGGATTCATACTTGGAAACATTCTCATCCTCCTTCTCCCTCAGATTCAAGAACTGCCTTTCCATATCCTCTTTTTGTTCACGAGGAAAATATTTTTCTAGGAAAATTTATTTAAAATAACTCCATTCCATATTTTCAATATCCTCATCCTATTGTGTGTTTTGAATCAATGATCACCATTAATTAGTATCTCTCAATAGAAGATAAACTGCCATGAAAACCTTCTCTCTTTCATTACTTCCCAAAGTGAGAAATATCTTCTCTAAGGAACTTATCTGATGCTCTATTGTTAATGGGTTTTTAGTCCCATTAAATGGTGGGGGGTTTTGTTGAATAAAGCAGTCTAACATTTCTCTTCTATATTGTGGATCAGGATGCTTCATACAGGTAAGGTTATTATTCATAACATGAGTCAGATATTCTAGTATAGTTATAAGTTACTCAGCATCAGTCACAACTTCATAACCAACATCATTATCTTTCATGGGATGTAAATCCCTACATGGAATACACATGTTCATATGGTTTCCATTACTTCTACTAGGTGATATTTCTAAATAATGGAATGCACTAAATTAGGTTATGAATTATAATGTATAATATTGAACTGGCAAAATACTTAACATAAATTTAAATTTTATGTGTGTCTAATCTCATAATCATAAGCATGGTTTATTTGAGGACATATTTACATTTAAATACTTCATAAAGGTTTGTAAATAAAATTTAAATTATACTAATCATATCCCCCATGAGTGTCAAACTAGGTACGCAGTAAGGCCCGTTTTCATGTACAAGGTTACCCCAAGTCAGGCTCGGAACACCTTGTCGAAGTTGTTACTCCTAGGTATATTTGTCCCAAAACCACATCCACTTGTAGTATCCATACAAGGATGTGTTTCTAGTAAGATATATATAATCACTACCTTACCAAAATTCTAGGATGTTCTTTTATTTATATCCTTAAAGTATATCTTAGTGTTTTTCCCTAATCTATGTTTTCTAAATATAATTTCCAAGGTTTCTACTAAAATTCCTTTGATACCAACTATAAGGACCCTAACCCTAGTTTCCCAAAGTCGGTACCTTATATTAATACATTGTTATGTTTAGAATGATTTAGTATCCCAAAGGACCAAATAGTTTAGTAGTTTTGTACAACCAAATACAAACATTAGATTTACATTACAACTTGAAAAAAAAATCACTGTAACTCCATTAGAAACAGCCATAAACTATTAGATTATTCCAGTAATTCATTCATAATAATATTCATCTTAACATCCTAGAAAAAATAAAAAAAAAGAAATGGGTGATCTCATATGCTCAGTAAAGGTAAGTAATGTAGAGGAAGTTGTCATAAACATAAACATTGGGCATTATGAATAACAAAAACACATGCCTTTAAAAATAAACTTAAGCATAATATGGAAGGAATGAAAACTGAGTAAATAAATCCATATAACTGATCATAAGAGAATGAACCTTAGTCATGGATATTATACTAATTAAATATCATATGGTTTAGAAATTTATAATATCATAATGAGGTAATTCATAATTTTGGACATCTAAAACATATTGTCAAGGCCTTGACTAAGACGTCTAAAAATACTAGGGTAAGTCCTCATCCAAAACCCAATTTTGTTTTGTCTCATGAGACCTACCGATGAATCTAGGGGTTGTAGTGGTCCCCACACTTTACTTTCTAAGTCCAATGCATTCCTCATATTAATGGGGTTAAAAGTAACAACATATACATATGAAATTTATATAAGTTTCCCCAATCTGTAAATATAATCACTAACCCTTTTGAGTAGTATGGTGAATGGTATCAAGATAGCACATCCATATTCAAACTAATAATAAACCATTTAATAAAATATTTTAGTCTATAATAATAAGAGTTTAATCCCAATAAAACATAATATTCAATAGGGGTGTTTAAATAGATAAAAATTCTCTAATAAATTCATTGAAGAATTCTTGAGAGTAATACTCTTTTAATTTCAAAAGAAGATTTATTTTGGAAAAATATTTGCATAAAACCATAAATGAAATGAGATATTTTTTCCATGATAAAATAAATGGTATTATAAAAATAATGGTGCCTTAAAATATATTATAGAGTACAATTTAAAATATTTACAAAATCAGTAAGTTCCCTTTAATCAGGCTTTCTTATCGTGAAGAATTGAGAAGGGGACCCTTTCAAAACATGTATTTTCCACAAAAAAATATGAAATGCTCATAATACATTATTTTTGGAACATATAAAAAGACTTTAGAATAATTCTATAAAATAAATTAATAATTACATTGGTTTATAGAGGAAGAAAGCACAACCTGGATGAAAATGGAGATTTGGGAAGAAAACCCTTACCTTATGTTTGAATGTGTTCTGCGCTTGACCTTAATGTCCTAGATAATAAAATTAAATTAATTAATTAATTAATTCATAACATTATATACATGTATTTGATTTATTATAGTTTTATTAAGTTTATATATATCCTTTTTAATGAGTTATAAGATACAACTTTATTGCTCGGGAGCATTTGTTTCCTTGGTTTTCACGATAGGTATATACTTGTATATGAGTATGGAAGTTCATGTGGAATGGGTATAATTATAAAAAAATTAATTTATATAATATTTATGAAAATAAATAATTGTAAATGTTTATTTATAACATTTTGTTATATTTTATGAGGATGAATCACTAGATAATACATTTAGTGATAATAGTTTACATTATTACGACGGTTATTGATCATAATGAACTCATTTTATTTTAACGGTTAATATTATGTAAATATGTTAATTCAAGAACATAATAAAGGTTATAATACATATATTATAGTCTATTTTAACCATTTAAAATGGTATCATGGACATACTTGAATAATAAATTGAATAATGAAAGTTCATCATCCATGAAGGTTGTAAATTGGCACCTCCTGGACGATGATTTCGTTTTTTTTAAACAGAAAGAGTAAAGAGATTGATGATGGTTCTTAAATTAACATGATATAATTTTAATATATAAATTATACTATAGTTATCATGATAATTTGGATAGAGGAGTTGTGGAGAGAATAATAAAAGAAAGAACTTGAAAAGAAAATAAAAGGAAAATGAAGAGGATTTTACCTCTTGAATACTCCTCCTTGAGAACCTCCTTAAGGAAAGAGGTTTTGGCCTTTTGGTAAGACCAAGATCTCATAAAAATGGGGATATAATAGGTAATAGTATTTGAGTAGAACTTTTAAAATCTTAAAGTATTATAGGAGTGAGGAGAAGAGGGGGTGAGGGGTGGTTTTATAGTAGAGGAGAGGGGTGATTTCTCATTATTCTATTCATTATTTTATTATTTTACTCAAGACAACCAATAGAGCTAATTATTGTAAATATATACAGTAATAATTGCATTTTATTTCATACCAAGTTTTCTTACATCATCCAAATATCACCTATGACTCAATAAATCATGTATTTATCATTTATTATAAATTATCATATTTTACTATTCACCAAAAATTCAAGTATTTTAGAAAAATATAAAAAAATCACCCTAACCATTTTTTGACATGTAGAATTAAAAAATGAAAAAAAAATATGAAAATAATTTTCTAAATAGGAGAAATTTAATTTTTAATTAAAATAATTATTTACTCGAAAAATGTAGTTTTAAATTTATAACTGCTTTTATAACCCTTTAAAAATTAAATAAGGTCTAATAAAATTATATTAAAATAATAAGACAAAAAAATATTGATTTATGAATAATTTTTATGAAAATTAATTTTCTTTTAAATCAATTTATTAATTATTAAATATTTATTACTCACAAAAATACCAACACTTAATTATTAATTTTTAAAATATTCACTTGTACTATGATATAGTTATATCATAATTTCATTTATAAGGTGCATAAATTTTATTTATACATTCATGATTGAGGTTACTATATTACTATTCATAAGGGTACATTACTATTCCAAAGGCTCAAGTTACTATTCACCAAAAATGTGAGTTGATCCTATTAAACTCTAAAAATCTTATTGATCACAACCATGTATATCAATTTTTCGAAGTTCAAAACATAGAAGTTACAAAATTATGTTTAACGGATAGGTTATAACTTTATCTTATAAATAACAAATTCATATAGATTCATTATTTCATGCATTTCATGCATTTCATTTTATATTAAATTTATTTGTAAATCCTTTGGGTGTTACACCTATAATATTGTAGCAACACTAGAGAGATAAAGTCACATTGAAGACTTACTAGTTTCTCACTCACATAATGATTAGACACTAAATGAGGCTAATATTCATTGTTAATATACATAATATTCATGTTTTATGTTATTCATAAACACCATTTTAGTGCATTTTACACTTTGAACATCATTTCACATTATGATTGTAATACCTTCTTAAAATGCACTATTATGTGGTACATTTTTGAACATCATTTTAAGTACCAAATGATTCATATGATTATACATATTTTAATTTGATATTTTTGGAAATTTATCTACACTTAAATATGAACATGTTTGATTCAGGGATCAATGGATAATTCATGGAGGATGATGGAGATATTTAAGCAATTCTGGAGAAGGCGGATTGGACACCAGCCCACGGATGAGACTGTGGGGCCCAACATACAGGCCAAATTAATCCCAAATTTCATGGGATGCTATAAGACATGTATAGGAACAAATAACTCTTCAGGATCTAATGCTAATTCTGCCTCCATGGTGGTCATTTAGGCTGCCCAAGTTAGAGATAAAATTCTGATCCAGATTCTGCGGCCCAGAAACACAGACCACAAATTAAACCATATCTCGCAAACCATAACTCCTTTTGGGCTGCGATTTTTCAGACTGTTAGGTTACATCCGGATCTTAATATAAGTCTTCTATGGCCCACCCAAATTCGGCCATCTAGAAGGTGTTTCAAGCACGTCTGTTCGGTGCATGAAAGCTGGATGCCTTTTCGGGTCAAGGGTGGAAAAGTCTTATTTCCACAAACTTTCCACCACCCTAGGCCTACCATAATCAAGTGGGATGCTTTGTACTGTTGTAGGATCGACCCAAGGCTTCCAAAATGCCTATTTAAGGCAGTGGTGGTGGAGGAGTTGAAAATCTTGGATGTTTTGTTCAATTGTAATGTTATGCTGCATTTTTGTTGCCTCAATTTTCTCTTTCACATGTAAGTTGTTCAATTCACTTAGTTTCTTAATAAAAGTTCTTCTTCTACTCTTATTTTTTTGTTCTTAATATCACTTTGATACCGTTGGATAAAGGTGTGAATTTATTCACACCAACCCTTGTGAAATTATTCACACAACGGTGGAGTGATCATTTTATTTTTGTTGTTTTCTTTACTTCTCCATTTCCTCCCTCATGAGTCTACTTTCCGCTTCCATTGAAACCATGGGATCAATGGAGGGCTAACTCACTTATGGGTTGATCCAAAGGAGTAGTAAGGGGCTGTATTGGATGTTATTTATCACCTAATTAATGTATAATCACTTCTTTAATAGGGATTTTTATTTGATGATTTTTAAACTCCATCGTCCTTGTTGAATTTAAGGCCACACACTTCAAGTACTAATACGAACCTTTACCTTGAAGTGCTCAAGACTTTGATCCTTAAAGTGTATAGGTGATTAGTATTAAAGGTTTTATGAATTAAACCAGTAAGTGATGATGTTGTTTTATCTCCTTAAATGAACCCATCTCAAATTTAAGAAATTGAAATCATTAAAAAGGAAATACGTCCAATCCACCCCGAGCGATAACCTAGGATCAACTCATTATTTTAAATTGAATTCACTTAAATCAATTATATATCATTAAAACCCATCCAAAATCAATCCAAGTTGGCCACTTCATAGCCAAAAATCCATCCCTTAGGTTGTGTATCTTAGGTATCTTCTTAGGTCTCTGTGGAATCGACAACTTAAGCTACACTACAAGGACCGTTCTACCCTTCTTCTCTTGGGTAAATTTGGGTGTGAACAAAATTTTGGCGTCGTTTCCGGGGACCAAGTAAGTACCTTAGATCCAAAAAAAACCTTCTTTCCTCACCTCCATTCTTCTACTCTCACTCAAGATCTCTTATCTTGTCCCTTTCTCGCTTTTTTTTGGCGCATGTCCGCCTACACCCGCGATTTCTCAAACAGACTAGTTATGGTGGAAATTACTAGGATAGGGGAGTCAAGTGCACCTAATAGATTGTTTAAATCAGATTCAAATATTCTTGAAACCCCAAAGTCAGAACTTGAAACAAGTACAATGGAGGGTCATCCACAAAATCAAATTGTAAACCCTGGGGGGAATCAAATGGGAAACCAAAACCAAGAAGCTCCAAACTTAGGGAATGTAGTTGATCAAACCATGAACGACTACCTCACTCCAGCTTGGACCAATGCCCCCTCATGCATTAGACACAATTCCATAGGATACACCAACTACATATTCAAACCCCATGTCCTAAACCACCTTCCAACCTTTCATGGGATGGAGTCAGAAATGCCATACCTTCATGTCAAAGAGTTCAACGACATTGTTGAAACCATGTGTCCCCCACATCAACTAGAATCCGCTAAGATGAGGCTATTTACCTTTTCATTAAAGGATCGAGCTAAAAATTGGCTAAACAACTTGATACCTGCATCAATCCACTCTTGGGACCAACTGCAAAGAGAATTCTACAAAAAATACTTCCCTCATCACAAAACAATTGCACTTAAAAAGAGCATCCAAAATTTTTTTGAAAAAGAGGGAGAGTCATTTTATGAAACATGGGAGAGGTTCAAAGACACCCTAAACATGGTTCCACACCATGGGTTTTCCATACCTGAACAAGTGATAATTTTCTATGAAGGGTTGGGTCCGGGTAATAAACAATTCATTGACATGATGTGTAATGGAACTTTTAAAAACAAGGCCCCAAATGATGCTTACGAGTATCTGGAAAGTCTGGCTGAACAAAACCAAACTTGGGGAACTTCACCTTATTCTGAAAAGCCACAAAGAACCACTGGAATTCATACACTTAGAGAAGAGGAAAGCCTTAGGTCTAAACTCGCAGAACTCTCTAGGAAGGTTGAAGAGATAGACCTTAGGAAAGTCCATGAAATCCAAAATGTAGACCTTGTTTGCACAATGTGTGACAAACATGACCATAAAACAGACAACTGCCCAACCATTCCATCCATCAAGGATGTTCTTCTAGGAGGACCCCCAGCGGAAGTCAATGCCCTAAACTTTCAAAAGCCCCAATACCAAAACACCTTCAATCCAAGGTACAATGACCACCCAGGCTTCCGATGGAAGGATAACCAACAACATAGCCAACCACAAGGGCAAAATCCTTACCCTCAACAGAACTACCAAACCCATAACCAGTTCCAAACCCAACCTATCCAATACCAACAGCCACTGGTCCATTTTCAACAAACCATCCCACCTCCAAAATATCCCCCTGGGATAAACCAACCTACTCAAGCACCAACCCAAACTGTTCCACAAAGCCTACTAGAACAACTGTGCAAACAAATGGAGAGGATGAACTCAGAAGTCTCTTCCCTAAAACAAGAACTTCAAACCATCAAAACAGGAAAGGTATCAATGCCTACTCATGCGGTGCCATCCTCAACTTCAAGGGGAGAGTCAAGTTGTTCTCAAACAACTCATGAACAACTAAAGGCTGTGACTGTTTTAAGAAGTGGGAAATCAATTGAGAAACCTGAACAACTAATTCAGAACCCACCTAAAGATTCAAACTTGGATGAAAATTCAAATGAACCACAATATCAAACTGAGGAAACTGATAACAATGTGAAAGAAACAACTCTTCAACAAACAACCCCACAACCTGCACCATTTCCCCAACGCATGAGGGGGAAAACCAAGCCTGAACTGAGTGAAACGTTGAGGGAAATATTTTCACAAGTCAAGTTGAACATACCCCTTCTCGATGCAATCCAAACCATACCTGCCTACTCAAAGTACCTTAAGGACTTGTTCACTTTTAAAAGAAAATTTTCACATAAAAACCAAGTCCTTTTGGCTGCTAATGTGAGTACCACCATTCAAGGGACCATTCCTCCTAAGTTGAAAGACCCAGGTTGCCCTTACATCAATGTTGAACTAGGAGAAAGCAAAGTTGTCAAGGCCTTGTGTGACCTAGGTGCTAGTGTCAATCTCATCCCATATGCTGTGTACTGCCAGTTAGGCCTAGAAGAGCTCCAACCCACATCTGTCACACTTCAGCTTGCTGATCGTAGCATTAGGGTTCCAAAGGGGATTTTAAAGGACGTTTTGGTAAAGGTTGAAAACTTCATCTACCCTGCTGATTTCATTGTCCTTGAAAACCATCCAAATTTAGGAAATAAGGAACAAAACCCAATCATCCTTGGTCGTCCTTTCCTTACAACAATCAACTCTGTTATCCGAGTCCGAAATGGGAACATGACCATCACCTTTGGGAACATGAGTCTAGACCTGAACATCTATAATGCAAGATCACAAATAGGGGATGACGAGGACATTCATGAAGTAAACATGATAGGAAGCATTGATAATGAATCCATGGAACATCAAGGAATATTTGATGAATGTTTAAGTCAGGATGAGATTGATTTCCTTTGTTCATATAAAGGAAGCTTATCTCCTTGGATTGAATCATTTTCAAATTGCTCTTATGATTAAGTCTTAGGTCCAACAATCAGTGAAACCTTTCAAGAAATCACTTTCATGGAGACCACTCCAATTTCCTTCCCTAAATCTGATCAATCCAATCTAGTAGCTGAAACTTTCACATGTGAGGAATCAATCCTATCTGAACCTCTAAAAAAAGAAATTGATCTTGATCCAATGTCCCAATCTTCTGCTGAAATTCTGAACCAACCTGATCTTGAATTGAAGGAACTTCCTGCTGCACTAAAGTATGCTTTCCTAGGGGACAATCAAACACATCCTATTGTCATTTCTTCTTCTCTTGAAGCCAATCATGAGAGGATTCTTCTAGATGTCCTTAGGAAGCATAAGAAAGCCATTGGTTGGACCCTTTCTGATATTCCTGGGATTAGACCACTTATCGGGACTCATAGGATTGTTCTGGAATCTGATTCAAAGCCATGTCGTCAACCTCAACGGCGAATCAATCCTAATCTCATGGAGGTAGTAAGGAAAGAACTTCTGAAATTGTTGAAAGCTGGTATCATATATCCCATAGCTGAGAGTGAATGGGTGAGCCCAATCCAAGTGGTTCCAAAAAAGGCTGGAATCACAGTGATAACCAATGAGGATGGAGAGATTCTTCCAACAAGGGTGAGTAGTGGATGGAGGGTCTGCATTGACTATAGGAAACTAAACTCATTCACCAAGAAGGACCATTTCCCCTTACCATTCATTGACCAAGTCCTTGAGAGAGTGGCAGGTCATGCCTTCTACTATTTCTTAGATGGGTACTCGGGGTACAATCAAATTGAGGTCTCCCTAGAGGATCAAGGGAAGACTACATTCACATGTCCTTTCGGTAACTTTGCCTTCAAACGCATTCCCTTTGGGTTATGCAATGCACCTGGAACCTTCCAGCGGTGCATGATGGGAATCTTCTCAGACATGGTAGGGGATTTTCTTGAGGTCTTCATGGATGACTTCTCTGTGTTTGGGGATACTTTTGAGGGATGTCTGCAGAATGTGGAGAGAGTCTTGTCAAGATGTGAAGAAAAAAATCTGGTCCTAAACTGGGAAAAATGCCATTTCATGGTTAAAGAGGGACTTGTTCTAGTCCATCTGGTCTCGAGTAGGGGGATTGAAGTTGATAAAGCAAAGGTTGACATCATTCGTCACCTTCCATCACCCAAAACTGTCAAGGAAGTGAGGTCTTTATTAGGACATGCTGGTTTATATAGAAGATTCATCAAGGAATTTAGTTCAATATCCCGTCCCCTTTGTGCTCTCTTAGTAAAGGATGCTCCATTTGTTTGGACAGAAAGCTGTGAGGGTTCATTCTCAACCCTCAAATCCTCTCTCACCTCTCCTCCCATTATGAAATCTCCAAATTGGAACCTTCCTTTTGAACTTATGTGTGATTCCAGTGACTTTTCTGTTGGAGTTGTGTTAGGACAACGTTGTGATAAAACTCCTTATGTCATTGCTTATGCAAGAAAATCCTTAAATGATGCCCAAATCAACTACACCACCACTGAAAAGGAGTTACTTTCTATTGTGTTTTCCTTAGAGAAGTTTAGGTCCTACCTCTTAGGATCACCCATCATTGTGTTCACTGACCATTCTGCACTAAAATACCTCTTCCAAAAACAAGATGCTAAGGCTAGACTGATTAGGTGGGTCCTTATATTACAATAATTTTACCTCACAACCAAGGATAAAAAGGGAGTTGAAAATGTTGTAGCTGATCACCTCTCTAGGATGGAATTCAAAGACAACTCAAATCACCTTTCTGTGTCTGATTCGTTTCCTGATGAACACTTATACTCTGTGAGTGACTGCCCTTGGTATGCTGACATAGAAAATTTCTTAGTGACAGGAGTCATTCCAAAATTCTTAGGGACTCAAGCTCGAAGGAAATTCCTTTCTGATGTTAGACACTATGTGTTTGATGATCCATACCTCTATAAGTTCTGCCCTGACCAAGTCATTAGGAGGTGTGTTCCAGAATCTGAACAAGATTCCATCCTTAAATTTTGTCATAATGAGGCATGTGGAGGTCACTTTTCCTCTAAGAAAACATCTACTAAGATTCTTCAATGTGGTCTTTTCTGGCCCACCCTCTCAAGGGACTCCTACACATTTTGTCAAAGTTGTCCTAGGTGTCAACAAGTAGGGTCCATCACAAAAAGGAATCAAATGCCACTCACTCCCATATTAGTGGTTGAAATCTTTGACTGTTGGGGAATTGATTTCATGGGTCCCTTCCCAAACTCTAGGGGATACCTCTACATACTCTTAGCTGTTTATTATGTCTCAAAATGGGTTGAGGTCATTCCCACTAAGTCCAATGATCATCAAGTTGTGATTCGATTTCTAAAAGAGAACATATTTTCAAGATTTAGAATTCCTAGGGCTATAATCAGTGATCGAGGAACCCATTTCTGCAACCTCCCATTCTCTTCACTCATGTCTAAGTATGGTATTTCTCATAAAGTTTCCACTGCATACCATCCTCAAACCAATGGTCAAGCTGAGTTAGCGAATAGGGAGATTAAGCAAATTCTTGAAAAAACTGTCAACCCCTCTAGGAAAGATTGGTCTGAGAAACTCTTAGATGCTCTTTGGGCCTATAGAACTGCATATAAAACCATTTTAGAAATGTCCCCATATAGGTTGGTTTATGGTAAAGCATGCCATTTTCCAGTGGAGATTGAACATAAGGCCTTTTGGGCAATTAAGAAAATGGATTATGACCTCTCATTGGCCGGAACAAAAAGGAAATTAGATCTCAATGAACTGGAGGAACTAAGGATGGAGGCTTATGAAAATTCAAGGATCAATAAATCTAGAGTTCAAGCCTACCAATCTAGGAATATCAAGGTCAAACATTTTGAACCAGGAAAACTTGTACTCTTGTATAGTTCAAAACTTCATTTACATCCGGGAAAGTTAAGGTCTAGATGGTCAGGACCTTTCATAGTGCATCATGTATTCCCCCATGGGGCAGTAGAGATTCAAGATCCCACAAGTGGTCACATTTTCAAGGTCAATGGTAAAAGGTTAAAAACATTCGTTGAATCATTAAATAAACAGGAAATAGATGTTGAGTTAATTGATCCAATCTATGAACCAGGAAAAAATTGATAAATTTGGGATCTATGTCGGGCTAACGACGTTAAACAAAGCGCTGCACGGGAGGCAACCCGTGGTTTTTATGTTTCTAATCTTTCTAAATCATCTTTTCAAATAAGATTACTTAATCATTTTTATATTTAAAAATAACAAAATAGACTTTTGACCTATTCTTCTATTATGAGTATGGATGGGTACGAAAGAGGAGCACCATATTCATCCATGTCACATGGTGTGATCCTTGAGTAATACCTTACCCATAAATTTAAAAAGAAGACAATGTATCATTGGTTTATTTTGTTTTTATTATTCAATAGGTTAAGAAAAAAAATAAAAAAATAATAATACAAAAAAAAATCCACGACATAGGTCGTGGGGCAAACCCCGTCACAACCGGCGAAGCCGCGGGGACTCGAACCCAGGACCGAAGGGAGACAGGGGCGCGCGCTTACCACTGACCTGCGGCTTCTTGTGCTACCTTATTCTATAATTTTTATATATATTCTTATATTTTACTTCCTTTATTATATAAATATATATATATATATATTGTTTGTTTTTTTTTGTTTTGTTTTTGTTTTTTTTGTTTTGTTTTTTCCTTTTTCCACTAGGGAACTTTGCAAGCGACATGGATATCAAAGGAATAAATTCGAGCGGCAAGAACTTCAAACTTCAACCACCAGGTGACTTCATTCCATAATCCTCATTTTCAATTTCCTTTTCAAATTTTTATTCCCTGCCTCTACTCCTTCTAATTTTTCATTTCTTCAAACACTGGGGACAGTGTTGTTTTAAGTTGGGGGGGAGATAAAATAAAAATAAAAAAAAAATGCTTTTGTGTCAAAAACAAAAATTGAATGATTTGAAGAAAAAAAAGTAAATAGAAGGAAAAATTCCTTTAACTTTGAACATGGTAATACACATTGCACACTTTGAAACTTAATATCAAATAATTTAGCATGCCCTGATTCTGATTTTAATCCTTGTATAATTTCATGAGCATAGATTTTGGAAAGTGTGGTTATCCAATGTGATATTTCATCGTTTATATTTTCATCCAAATAAAAAAAATGCCACAATGCACGTCCTCTAGACTGTGGGGTACTAATTTGAATTTTTTGGGTCCCATAATAAATAGCATAGGATGGTTTTATTTTTATGAATAATATGAGTATTCGAAAAAAAAATTTAAAAAAAATTATTAAAAAAAAAAATTAAAAAAAAAATTGCGTGTAGAGAAATGGATTGATAAAATGCGAGGCTTTCGGCACTTGGGGATCATGAATCCAGAGTTGTCTAGCCCTGAGTTTTTCAATCTATCTCTATTTATGGTAATATGACTTTGTTTTTGATTAAGTTAACTTGAGACGATGCCCGAGTATGTGGGTTTCACTTGGTGCCCTAAGGCCTTTGAGTCTGGGAGTCATCGGCAAAGTCTTGCTACATGGGTTAATTTGATTAATTGCAATCTCAATTACTATAGAAATATTGAAAAAAAAAGGATGAAGAATACTCATATTAGGATTAAATGTGATTCCACCTAGCGCTTCCATGATTTCCCCCTTGAATGAAAATGAACCCCCATATCTATTGTGATTCACAACACATCATTACACCTAATTGAGTTGGATGAAGTATGATGATGGATTTGATCAAAGGAATGGGCTTGGGATTGAGATTTGCTTATGAAACTATCTCGTATTAAAATATTTTGATGGGTTTCATGATTGTTTGGTATAAGGTTTTTTGGTGATCATTGTGTATTAAAATGTTTTTGGAAAAGGGAATTCGAATTTCATTTTGTTGAGATATATTTTGCTCGGGACTAGAAAAACTCAAGTTGGGGGTGTGATTAGTCACTAAATGAGGCTAATATTCATTGTTAATATACATAATATTCATGTTCTATGTTATTCATAAACACCATTTTAGTGCATTTTACACTTTGAACATCATTTCACATTATGATTGTAATACCTTCTTAAAATGCACTATTATGTGGTACATTTTTGAACATCATTTTAAGTACCAAATGATTTATCTGATTATACATATTTTAATTTTATATTTTTTGAAATTTATCTACACTTAAATATGAACATGTTTGATTCAGGGATCAATGGATAATTTACGGAGGATGATGGAGATATTTAAGCAATTCTGGAGAAGGCAGATTGGACACCAGCCCACGGATGAGACTGTGGGGCCCAACATACAGGCCCAATTAATCCCAAATTTCTTGGGCTGCTAGAATACATGTATAGGAACAAATAACTCTTCAGGATCTAATGCAAATTAGGCCTCCATGGTGGTCATTTAGGCGGCCCAAGTTAGAGATAAAATTCTGTGCCAGATTCTGCGGCCCAGAAACACAGCCCACCAATTAAACCATATCTCGCAAACCATAACTCCTTTTGGGCTGATATTTTTCAGACTGTTAGGGGACATCCGGAGATTAATATAAGTCTTATATGGCCCACCAAAATTCGGCCATCTAGAAGGTGTTTCAAGCACGTCTGTTCGGTGCATGAAAGTTGGATGCCTTTTCGGGTCAAGGGTGGAAAAGTCTTATTTCCACAAACTTTCCACCACCCTAGGCCTACCATAATCAAGTGGGATGCTTTGTACTGTTGGAGGATCGACCCAAGGCTTCCAAAATGCCTATTTAAGGAAGTGGTGGTGGAGGAGTTGAAAATCTTGGATGCTTTGTTCAATTGTAATTTTATGCTGCATTTTTGTTGCCTCAATTTTCTCTTTCACATGTAAGTTGTTCAATTCACTTAGTTTCTTAATAAAAGTTCTTCTTCTACTCTTATTTTGTTGTTATTAATATCACTTTGATACCATTGGATCAAGGTGTGAATTTATTCACACCAACCCTTGTGAAATTATTCACACAACGGTGGAGTGATCATTTTATTTTTGTTGTTTTCTTTACTTCTCTATTTCCTCCCTCATGAGTCTACTTTCCGCTTCTATTGAAACCATGGGATCAATGGAGGGCTAACCCACTTATGGGTTGATCCAAGGGAGTAGAAAGGGGATGTATTGGATGTTATTTATCACCTAATTAATGTATAATCACTTCTTTAATTGGGATTTTTATTTGATGATTTTTAAACTCCATCATCCTTGTTGAATTTAAGGCCACACACTTCAAGTACTAATACGAACCTTTACCTTGAAGTGCTCAAGACTTTGATCCTTCAAGTGTATAGGTGATTAGTATTAAAGGGTGTATGCATTAAACCAGTAAGTGATGATGTTGTTTTATCTCCTTAAATGAACCCATCTCAAATTTAAGAAATTGAAATCATTAAAAAGGAAATACGTCCAATCCACCCCGAGTGATAACCTAGGATCAACTCATTCTT
Organism: Viscum album; assembly: GCA_963277665.1. Taxonomy (NCBI): domain Eukaryota; kingdom Viridiplantae; phylum Streptophyta; class Magnoliopsida; order Santalales; family Viscaceae; genus Viscum; species Viscum album. Next base: position 1,039,856,831 of record OY728126.1, read on the forward strand.
TTAAATTGAATTCACTTAAATCAATTATATATCATTAAAACCCATACAAAATCAATCCAAGTTGGCCACTTAATATCCAAAAATCCATCTCTTAGGTTGTGTATCTTAGGTATCTTCTTAGGTCTCTGTGGAATCGACAACTCAAGCTACACTACAAGGACCGTTCTACCCTTCTTCTCTTGGGTAAATTTGGGCGTGAACCACATAACCCATATATTAATATATCTTATCAAATTTTATTATAGATCCTTATCAGATACTTAACCATAATTGGATGCATTCATATGAAAATTCTTGACAAACTAAAACTAGTTGGCCACCATACACTTCAACTGATGGAAGTCATCATTGATATCAGATATCACTCCTTTTATATCCTTGTTCACTTTCTCATATAAATATGACTAAACTAGAGATAGAGACTTGATAATTTTATATTGTGATGTTACCATGAAACTTATCTCATTAAAATCAAATTTGGTATAGAATTTTTCCTTTAGCTCAAAAATTTGGTTCCTCAAGGACTCAAGCTCCTATTTTTTGAAATAAGAAAACCTAGCTAAAAAATCATTTCCTTTAGCATAGAATTTTTAACATCCATTAATTCCATAATCTTGATAAAATTAGTATTAGAAACTTAATTTTATTGAATTTTATACAACTCATCTTAAGTTTCTTTGAGCTCATCCTTGATCTCACCAAAGTCACCTTCGATTTATTCAAACTCATTGAAAATTTTAATAGAAAAGGTTTAAAAATGGTCTTCAAAACCTAATATTTATTTCTCTTTGTTCCCCAAAATTGAATACCCATTAGTTTGAGATAGAATATATTCATCCAAAAAAATTTATACCTTTTAAATATAGTATCATTATATATCCCATTTATAGAATCTTCTATAGATTCTACATTGGTAGTTTCTTCAGGCATAGGGATATTTTTAGTAACAATATCATTAGGAGAATGAGATATAATAAGTAGATAAAATTACATATGATAAGAAACATACTATTCTCTTATAATATTAGGATTATCAACATTTACACCCTCAACTTCTCTTTGCGCATATATAGTTCTAACTTTAGGAACTTTAGGTTCAATAGATGCATCAACGGATTATTGTACTTCCACTTTTTCTCCAGCAGGTTCCTGTCTATATTCTATAGTAGGTTACACTACTTATTCCCTATAAGGATCCCCCTCATTGGGTTTTTCATACCTAGGAAGACTAGGTCAATAAATCTCCCTCTCAGCATGTTTAGGAGGTACTGTAACTGGTTCGGCTTATCCTTATTTTCCAATTACAACTAGCTTATTTGAGGAAAGAGTCTCAATAACACCCAAAAGTTTTTAGAATCGTGTTGTGATTGTATTAATTTTTTCATACTTGACATATCCACCATCATTTATCTACACTTATTTACTTTTAAACAAAATAGATAGAATCCTACTAAAAATAAAATAATTCATTTTAACCTTTCCTTGGTAGTAATGATGCATGAGGAGTGTCATATATATTAGCATATTAACCTTATTCTCATTAATTAGTAGATGGAGAATATACATATCCATAAAGTTTATCTTCTCAAAATATTCATCCCTTTGAGCAATAACAGTTTAAATGATCTTACATAAAACCTTCCTTTCGGGATTTGGGTCCTTAACCACATTCTTTTCAACCAAAAATGACCCAAAAAGGGATTTGATAAGCTCAACAGGGTCAACCTCATCACTAACCATGGTGGTCGAGATAAAATGATAGCTTAATTTTTAAGTATGGTTAATTATTTCACCCTTTTCTTCAAAGGAGATTGAAAAATACATTCCATTTATCCTAGAAAAAAATCTTATCCCCACTTTTACAAACTGAAATCGCACATTCTCATAGAATACACACACTAATTTATCAAACACAAAACCACTTTTACTTTCATCAAAAATGTAATCCCAACCTTGAAAACTCAATACTTTATTTAAAATAATTTATGTGTTATTCAACTAGTCAATATTTGTGGCCTTACCAAGAATCACTCGGTGTTATGATCTAGAAGCTTTGGCCTTCTACAAGGATCCTAAGGTGCCTTCTTATATCCTATTAGCTTCCCTCATGCATAAACTAGGTATAATATGCTAAGGATAAAATTATCGTTGGATATAGTGAAGGATTAAAGAGATTCAGTTAAGGGATCTTGTATGTAAGAGAATTGTTCAAGTATAGAATGTGTACAGGCTTTTGGTGTGTAAGTGTTTTAGGAACATAAGGGTTTTTAGGGATTCAAGTCATGGATTCAAAAATGGAATAATATAAAATAAATAAATGGGATAAAATATTGAGACTATAGTATATTAAAAATAATGATTTAAAAGAATCATTAAAATGAAATTACATAAATTATTATTAAATAAAACTACTTGACACTGAATTTATAAAATATACAAGAAAATACCAAGCATTCAAAACTAAATCATAAATGGATTTTAAAGGGAGAATTTAATCTTATAAGTAAATGAATTTAAATTCAAATAAACCTATCTATCATTTAATAAAATTAAATTTATCAGAATAGAGTATCTTAGTAAACATATCATCTAACTAATTTTTGTAGAAATCAATTCAAGAGAAGTACCACTTTTTTTAGAGTGATCACTCAAGAAATGATTACTCAAATATATGTGTTTTTTAAAGAATGGTTTATGGGATTTAAAAAACATATAGTACTAGTTTTATCACATTTTATTGGTACTTGATTAAAATTAAATCCAAAGTTCATAAATGTTTATTTCATCCAAAACACTTGTACACAGCAACTACTAGCAGTAATGTATTTTTCTTCTACAGTAGACAATACAACTGGGTGTTTCTTCTTACTTGGTCATGAAACCAAGGATTTACCATGAAATTGGTATGTTCATAAGGTATTTTTATCTAATATAAAACGTCCAAAATTATCATCTGAATATGAGATTAAATTAAAATCATAATATTTTAGGAAAGAGTAGAGAAATAGAAATTGAGCCTTTAAAATACCTGAAAATTATTTTGGTGGATTTCAAATGGGATTATTTGGGTTTTTCTTAGAATATATCACATAAGAATACTAAAAAATAATTTTGGGTCTGGTAGTATTCAAATATAGTAAGATAAAAATGATTCCTATATATAACTTGTTGTCAACTAGTTTCTCAACTTCATCTAAATCAAGCTTTATATTGAAACTCAATGGAGTTTCTTATACCTTACTACTTTCAAGTCCAAATTGCTTAAGTAAATCATTCATGTATTTTCTTTGATTAAAAACATTCCCAGATTCCTTTTTATAAATCTGAAACCCAATAAAGAAATTTATATCACCCATCATACTCATTTCCAATGATTTATGCATGATTTTTGAGGAATCATTACTCAATTTTTGATTAGTTGATCCAAAAAACACATTATCAACATATATTTAAACAAGTAAAATATCCTTTTATGAAGTTTTATTAAAAATTGTAGGATCTTTCCAACCTAATTAAAATCTATTTAATAAAATAAAATAAATTATTCTTTCATACCAAGCTTCAGGTTCTTATTTAAGACCATATAGGGATTTAGTAATTTTGAAAATAGAATTTTTAAAAAAGAGATTTTTCAAAATAGGGAGGTTGTTCAACATAAACTTCCTCCACAATAAAATCATTTAGAAAATCTAATTTAACATCCATCTAAAATAATTTAAAATTTATATGAGACATATAGTCTAATAGTATCCTGATATCTTTTAATCTACTAAATGAGGAAAAGGTTTCCTTATTATCTATCCCTTTCTATTGAATATAATATTTTGCAGGAAGTTTAGCCTTATTTATAATGATTTCACCATAATCACCTTGCTTATTTATAAATACCCGCTTAGTTACTTTGATAGGGTATTCAGAGGGTCTATCAACTAATTCTCAAACCTTGTTTCTTTTGAATTAGATTAATTCATCTTTCATGAACAATACCCAACTTTCGTTAGTAAAGGCTTCTTTTATGGTTTTAGGTTCAAGTTGAGGGATAAAATTAGAGAAATTTACAAGATTTCCTATACTTATTCTAGTTATTATTCCTTTATCTAAGTTTTCTATAACTACCTTTAAATGTTTTTCAGTTAAGGTTATAGGCTTTCTAGGCACCACACTTTTATGTTCACTAGTTTATAAACTTTTAGTGTTATTTTTTTCAAAATCAAGTCCCAAATCATCATACTTTTTAGAGTTAAAAGATTTTCAAGTCTCATATTTTCCAAAGAATCACTTAACTCATCAACTTGATTCTTTTTGTGATCAAAATGATCACTTTCATAAAATTTCTCATGAGTTTATTCTTCAACAATCATTAACTTTTATTGAAAATTATATAAGCATTAGAAGTTTTAAAATAAACATGAAAGATTCATTCATCATCCTTTAGATCAAATTTTCTAAGATTATATGTAGTAATAATAATATATATTTTACATTAAAAAACTTTTAATAATCCAAATTTTGGTTTTATGTTATTCCAAATCTCATAGGGTATATTCTTTAAAATAAGTCTGGTAAGATCTCTATTAATGACAAAGCATGTTGTGTTAATAGCTTCAACCCAAAAATTAGTTGGTATGATATACACATATAATAGTCCTAGAAATATCTTTCAAGGTCTTATTACTCCTTTCAACAAAACTATTTTTCAAGGTGTCCTAGGGGTAGAAAAAGTGTGTTTAATACCTTATTTTGAAAAAAATGAATTGAAATCATTGTTTTCAAATACTCCCCCATGATCAATTTTTAAATTAATGATTCTTTAATATTTTTATTTTTGAACCATATTTAAAAACTAATAAAAATAAACAAGATTAAATTTTAAGTTTCAAAAATAAAACCCATGTAAATATAGAAAACAATCAACTAAAACATAAAAAAAATATTTACCTCCTTGTCATGTTGTCCAATATGGTCCAAAAAATCCATGTGGATAATTTCCAATGGTTTAAAAGAAATAACCTCTTTAATTGATTTAAAAGAATACTTGTGTTTCTTACCCATTTCAAACACATCACATTATCTCTTTTTATCTAATCTAATTTGAGACAAATATGAAATCAGATATCTTTCAGATAACTTTATCAAGGAATAAACATTACAATGTCCAATTCTTTTATGAAAATAAAATATTCATTTTATTCATCATTAAAATATTCTATATTTTTTATATGCAAAGAATTAAGATCTAATGTGTAGAAATTTTCAGTTCATGGTGCCTTGAATTTAAGGGACTTATCTTTGAATATGGAACATGCATTGTTAGAAAATTTTACAAAGTAACCTTTATCACAAAGTTAATAAAAACTTATAAAATTTTTCTTTAATCCTTTAACATAATTTTTTTTATGATAACTGAATTTGGATTTCTAAATAATCCAACTCCAAAAAAATTACCTTTAGAATTTTCACTAAAAGTGACATAAACTCCATTAATTTTGGATAATGAGTGAAAGTTTGAGAAATATCCAATCGTATGTATTGAGCATACACTATCCATGAACCACTTCCCATTTTTATTATTATAGATTTTTTCCTATAAAAGGATATCAAACAAGAAGGATTTTTGGTACCCATATACTCTTGGGTCCTGTAATTTTAGCGACTAATTATTTTGAAATCCAAATCTATTTGTTCTTTCTAGAAGTTTCAACACTAAATTTAGACATATTATTTGAAATAAATGTATTATTAATACCAAAAAATTGATTATTTCTTATACTATATACATTGGAATAGTATAAAAGTTCTCAACAATGAAAATAGGTAACTTTAGATAGGTTTTTTTACTAAAACTAGGTACAAAATATTTTTTATATAGCTTAGTCCTATCACCACTATTTATTATACGAAATATTTTTCTATTTAATTTCTTATTTCAAGGTATTTGATTAAGATAATTTTATCCCTTAGTAAAAACAATTATATAATCTTTAAGAGGTTTTATCTCATTTTTTAATCTTTTAATTTTATCATTATGTTCATCACATGAGAAAACATACTTATCTAGTTTATTTTAAATCTGAAATCTACTTTCTTAGGTAATATTTTTAATTTATAAAAACATAATATAATTTTATAAGAGATTTATTGTTCTTTTTTAATCTCTCATGTTTATCTTATATCATGATACGATATTCATTTAATTATTAAAAATATAACTTTTTAGTTTCAAAATTAGATTCATGCTCAAAATAATAAAAAGAATTTACCTATAGTGATTGTTCCATAAATCACATATTATATTTTTGGTTTGAGAGTTCATCTTTAAATTCAAAAGATAAGTCATAACTAGAATATTTTAAATCACTCTAATTATCCTTCATAGCTCTTTTTTCCTTTTCTTTTGAAAATATTCTTCCTTTTGAGTTTCTTTTTATATTTATTCCTGTATTATAATTAAGGAAAATATGTCTTGATGTGTCCAATATTCTTACCATTCTAACACATAACTTATTTTTAACTTCCATAATACTTATTATATTTATTAAAGTATTTATGGAATCCTCTTATCGTATTGTATAATTTCTTGAACTTCTTGAAAAATTGAGCATGCTCGCCATTAGATTCATTACTATTTGAGTCTTCTTCACTAGATTAGTTAGATAATAACCCTTATTTTTAATTATTTTCACCCTTTTAAGTAAATACTTTTAAATCATAACTTTCCTTCTTAAATAAATAATGTTCACCAACTTTGGATTCCATTTCAGCTTCATATATCCTAAGAGTACTAATAAGATATTTTATTTTAAAAAATTCAAGGCTTTGCATTTCCTATTAACAACTGAAATTCAAATCCATTTTGATGGTAGAGATATAAGTACTTTAAGATATTGATCTAGTTTGGGGATAGGATCTCATAAGGCAGTTACATTTTTTACAATTCTAATCAGCCTTCTATTCATCTCAGTGATTCTATCACCATAAATCATTCTGAACATATCAAACTTTAATTTTTTAGTGTCATGTCTAAGTTACCTTATATTTATAGTACCTTCATAAGATATGAATATCGTTTTCTACATTTCATGTATTATATCACATTGAGAGACATAATTGAATTCATCTAGACCTAATCCACATATGATAGAATTTATATCTCATACATAGCTTCTATAAAGGTTCCATAAATTGAATTAATATAGAAAAGATAAACATTTATAGATCATTGTTACCATACTTTTCTCAAAAAAAGAATGGAATCATAAATAAGGTAGTAGTTTTTACTATTCTTGGAACTCACAGCTTTTAGAGAATTCATCCATACCAAATTTACTCAAATCTTATTCCAAATCTTCAAAAAAACTTACTTTTCCTTAAAATACTCCAATGGTAATAAATAGGATGATTTGTAGCAACACATGTGCAAAAGAGACTTTGTGTAGCCAAAATAAATATATTAAATATCATGTAAGAAAAATATATCCAAGTATCCAAAACCTCATATACAACTTGTTCACATATCTTAATCAACATAAGATAAAATTTTACTGATCCAAATCTTCCACATAACTGATTGTACATAGCCAAACGAACCATGTAGCCAAAAAAAATTGAATTAGATTATGCATAACTAAATTCATTACGTAGTCAATTTTTCGTAAGTAAATATATCATGTAGTAATTTCTACAAAGTTGAGGTATCTACATAAGGAAATTTTGGGTAGCTAAACTTTCCATGTATCCAACTCATCAATGTAGGTAATTTTGTGTAGCTGATTTTGATACGTAGCTAACTTATCAATATAGGAAATTTAGTATAGACGATTTCACTATGTTATGGACTTATCTATGTAGTCAATTACTTGCATAAGAAAATTTACATAGGAATACTCCATTACATATGTGAATTCAAAAATGTGGATTCTCACATAATAAAATTCTAAATAGCCAAAAATTCTATGTAAGGGGATTTTTATAGACTTAGAAAAACTTCATTTTAGGGAAGAATATACACCATAAAATGAAAATATAATTAAAACCTAGTAAAATAAACTTAAATATAAATTTATTAGAAACATAGAAGGGGTTTCTGTGATCATAAAAACATATGATATATGGTATATGTTAGAATATAATTATTAGTACAACATAGAGCACCTTTTTAAGCTCTATAAAGTGTATTTTAAAGTAAATAAGAATTAATCAAACTTAGTTGAGACATCCTATAAATGGAAAGAGAAAGAGGATAATTTTACTGATAATCATGAGCCATCAAATGATTATTTCACTTACCTCAAAGTGGGAAATTTTACTTGTAAATTTGATGAGATAATAGCTAGAAGTACTCTATACAATTTATAATAGTTATTATATTAGATATATTGTTTGTTATATATGATTTAGATTTTTGTTGTTTTATTATTTAAATTTTATAAAATGTTATTATTATTATTATTATTATTGTCTTTACTTTGAATCTACAAAATGTATTGTGTAAATGAAATGGATATTTTTCATACCAGATAGTGGAACAACACACATAATTTTTAAGAATAAAAAAATATTTTTCTCATCTTAAACTAATAATACTAATTATGAATACTATATTAGGTCCTATGAATTTGATAGGAGGGACTACTGAAGAAATTTTTGGTTTACCTAATAAGAAATATTTCTTTATAATAGATGAATTTTTCCCTAAATTCAAAAATAAATAAATTTCAATGATATATTCCAGTATGGGTATGATGTTGAGACTATATTTGAGAGAAAATAAAAATACAGTAAAATTACCATTAATGAAATCGATAAGAGTCATGTATTAGAAAAATTACCAATATTATCTTTAGGATTGCATTATATATATAAGTGAAATTGAAACACATATGGTAGTAAAGTTTGAACCACAAATCATTAATTTTGGAACATCTAATTTGGCCATCCTAGTTTATGAATTATGTGAAAAATAATTGAAAGTTATCATAGACATTCAATAAAGGTCCAAAAGATATTTCCACTAAGAAAAATTTCATGCAAGTCTTGTTCACTTGGAAAGATGATTGTGACACCATCACCAGCTAAAATTAAGGCTAAAATTCCTACCTTTCTTAAATGAATTCAAGGGGATGTATGTAGACTAATTCATCCATCATGTTGTCTATTTAAATATTTTATGGTATTAATTGATGCATACAACATATGGTTACATGTATATTTTCTCTCAACATGTAATATATTGTTTTCATGATTTCTTACTCAAATGATTAAATTGAGACCACAATTACCTAATTATGTCATCAATAAAGAAAGGCTAGATAATTCTGGAGAATTTACCACTCAAACTATCAATGATTATTATATGGAAATGGTAATTACTTTATATCATTTATTCATCTATGTGTATACACAAAATGGTTTAGTCGAATCACTGATAAAACTCCTCCAAATTATTATTAGACCATTGATAATGAGAAAAAATTGTTAATCTCAGTATGAGGTAATGCGATGTCTCATGATTTTACATTAATTCACATCAGACCAAGTGCATATCATAAACACTCTCCACTCCAACCATCATTTGGCCAAGATCATAACATCTCCCACTTAAGAATTTTTGGTTGTGTAGTATATTTACTGATCACTCCCCTACAATGTACAAAAACAAGACATCAAATGAGGTTGGGAATATATGTGGGATATAAATCCCCATATATCATTATATATCTTGAACCATGAACTATTGATGTATTTATAACATGTTTGTCTTATTTTCACTTCAATAAAGAAGTGTTCCCAACATTAGTGAGAGATAAGAAACAAAGGGAGGATATTTCCTAGGATTTGCAAACAATATATTTTCTTGACCCCCTCCCCCCCCCCCACTGATTAGTTTAATATATAAGTGAAAAAGATTTTATATTTTTAAGAACTTAAAAATCAGCTGCCAGATGCATTTACCAATATAAAGGGTGTGACTAAATTACCCGTACCAGCTATAAATTCACCAACTTGAATTGATATCCTGAATAAATAATTAAATAATGATGTTATAGAAATGTTATAAACACACCTAATAAATGGAAGACTAGTTTTCTATAAGGATAGAAATCCTCAAAAAATTAAAGGGGTGAGTATAATTGAAAACCCCATTATGGTGGTGTGTGTTCTTGAAGAAATGCATAATGAGGATCATAAAGAGAATCCATGTGATATAGAAAATCCTAAAGGTTTTAGAAATAATGAAATCTATTTTAATTATTAAATTTTAGTTGATGTATGGAATTATAATAGAGTGTAAAATATTAATGAAATATTTTCATATTCTGTGAAACATGATATGGAAAATAAAGATTATGAACCAAGGTCTGTTATGAAATGTAAAAAATATCCTGATTTAAATAAATGGAAAGGCACAATGAAATTTGAATTAAATTCACTTAATAGGTGAATGGTCTTTGTAAATATCATAGTCACACCATAAGTTGTGAATCTTGTTGCATATAAATGGTTTTTTTTTCATTGATGTGATGAAAAAAATAAGATTGTAAGATACAAAACTTGTCTTATTACACAAGGTTTTTCCTAGAGACCCATAATTGATTATGAGGAGACATATTCTCCTATTATGGTTGCTATTAATTTTTGATATCTAATTAGTTTTACAATATGTGAAAATGTTAATATACATCCTATGAATGTTTTTATTATTGGGTTTAGTGGAGATTAAAAACACTTGTTTAATCAAGAGGAAGTGATTAAAAACTTGTCTAAGGATCTCTCATGTATAGAAAATATAAAACTAGTAAAACTATTAAAATAAATAAACATTGTAAATCATTCATACCATTCATCGTGGTTCTTCTACAATAATATTTATCTCATTCGAAGGAGTTTGAGTGAGATCATAGAGTGGAAAAAAAATATTCCCACCTCCACAGTATATCCACTGGTTATACCTGAATCACTCAACGTTTGAGAAAGATCCACAAAAATCCATGATGTACTATTATATCATAGTGAAAAATAGGAATATAAAGAACTATTTTTGGTACAGGGAAGTTCATCCAAGCCTAAATCAATCACACAATACAGTCATTGTATAGTTGTATAATTTATAAGACTCAATAATGCTCATTGGGCTATTTCATTTATTCATGCCTTAAAATATATGAATAAATTCTTTAACTGGTATAAATTAATTATATGAATGTTTCACCTCTCATACATTTCATCTTATGAAACATATATTTTAATTATAGACTCAATGGAGAATAATTTGAGTGTCCAACACACATAGAATAATATACTCATTGCATGCAAATAATAATTTTCATGCAATATGGTAAACATGTTCTATATATATATATATCATACATATATATATATATATATGTGTGTGTATCTTATTATATATTTCATAAATATATATATATATATAAATCTTTAGGTAATATTCTCATTAATATACCACTTACACTGAAACCTAAATAACCTTCTACCATTTCACCATATATTGTATCACATACAATATCTTGTGAAATCATATCTAAAATTCCTTTTGGATATATTCCAAAACACTTTTGTAAAGTTTTCATTAACATCACCTTATATCACATCATATGCATTAACATTTGAATACCCATACAAAACACTTTTGGATTAACTCTAAAATACTTTTAGAGTAGCTATCTTAGTCAAACTCAATACCCATTTAGTCAACCATAAAGTGTAACCCTATTATCCTTTATAGAGTTACTAATAAATATGAATATTTGGATCCATATATGTAAGAAAATAGAAACCTATAGAAAAGAATCAATGTTACTCAAGATATAAAGGTATTTAGTGTGATCTTCATCAAACGTATGTATCTCTATACCTATGTCCACTAGTCTGTATCTTATGAAAATGATCATTCTCATAGTTTCCATTTATCTAAGACATCGAGTGACCATGGGAAACAAAACTTATCAATATAATATATCTAACTCATCTTTTCTTGACTCTCAGAGTATAGAATAATCTAATCAATGATTACATCACATGTCATTCATCCTTTTGGATAATTACATCACATGTCCCTTCTCTAGATAGATATACAATATCTAGGTACAACTACACACTCCCATAGTTTATCTCAATCAAGGGACCATATGTAATACTCATCATATGAGATGGAAAATACCATCTTGGTTAAGCTCTAACTAATGACATGATCAGCAATATACCCAACCACCCTCATATTAGCTAAGTCAATGTGTAGACTTGCGTAAGTAGGGTGTCAAAGTATAAATGTTCTCATGATAGGTATCTTGAAAACCTCAAGTTATAAGGACTAAAATATGATGCATGCACCCCTAGTATACCAATGACATATATATGATACTCCATGTGGTATACCTAGTAGGACATCCAGTATACACAAAGAATCATATTCTTTTTTTTTGTGCATTAGGATCATATTTTGTATCTCTATACAAGAATCCTACTCATGATAAAATTAACATCTCATTATAACATATAATACTATGTGATGAACATCAGTTAGGGATAAAATCAAAGTCATACTTTGAGGGGTCAATTATCATTACACTTCATGAAATGTATATCTATATATACATTTATGTAGCTAATGTTAAATAATGATAAAATGGAGGTTTATTTTAATATGATACATTTTAATATTCTTAAACTCTTTAATAATATTTAAAAAACCTGAATAAACATCCGTTTATAATATCATATATGATAAAAATACTAAAATAGCCTTAAGTTTGCTATAATTTCTGGGTTTTGTTAACACATTACATCATATGTAATCTCTATCACATCTCTATGTGACCATCTGATAAAAACCTCCCAAAAAAATATTTAGTGAGAAACATCTATGAAGTAAGTCAATTTGAATAATGGTAAGATTTCAGAATCATATTCCTAACTATTAAATTTCTTGAACATATTCAAAATTCTTAACTTCACAACATCAAATGTTATGATGTCAACTTATGTTGTCTACTTATATTACTTTCTTGTTTCATCATTATCATCCTTGGAACTCTATTCCATCAAAAAAATTCCTTGAAATAATGTAACTAATTAAATTATTGTTTACTAATACATCCTATCTCTCTTAGGATATTAATTAAAATTCACTTTAAACTTAGATTGGTGTAATTATTTATTTATTATCTTTAAACTTATTTAAGTCCAAATATACTAACACTATCCTCTTAAACATTATATTCTCTTCAGAATATATTTCTAAGATATATAATACCTTTTTTTAAGAAGTAACATTTATTTTATTTTAGTATGATCATTTAAAAAATAAACTATTGTTTCCATATCATATATGGTATTCTATGTCTTTGGAATATTTTCATTTGAAAATAATACTTTATAAAAATATACCATTGATGGGTGGTAGGCACACATTCCCATATATTTTTAAAAAAATATTTATATAAACATATTATCCTAGATAAAACATTTGTATCCATGTATTCTTCTCAAAACATGTTTTATAACCCCATAAACTATGTGTATAAAATTAATCATCTCAAGTTTTTTATAATAACTCTTTGTTATCAAATATCTTCTCTTATCACATAATAGAAATGAGATAAAGATACACATCTTTTACTTAGATTCATTTGAGCTTGAAAAAATCCATTACATTCAAATACTAGATGTTTTAACTATTTACTTCATCTCACGAATATAAGCTAAATTAATTCCAATTTTTATTCTAAACTTCTATATATTTACAATAATTTGTGAAATATACATTTGGTATCACATACCTTTCAAAATCAAAGAATTTATTTCTACAATATCCATACCTAACATGGACATTCCATGGAGTTTCACAAATTCCTTCAGGAATATCATAGATAATATAATAATATTGTATTATTACTCTTCCTTCATGACAACCCTAGGTTTTAATGACCATGATTGTATTCTTAAAGAAACATTTTTTTAAATTTTCAACCAATTTTTCATCTTTTGGTTTGAACTTTTACCTACTTAAATTGTCTATAAAGTATTTTAAAACCTATACATCATATTCCTAATTCATATATATTCTCAACACTTTGATAATATCATCTAAAAATTTCTTTAATTAAATCATATTGTCAGAACATTTCCACATATGACAATAGGATAAATTCCCTAAACAGATCAAACCATTTTTAAATCTCCCCTTAAATCAAGTTACATAACTAAAAAAATCATAACTATGTATATCAAGATCCATCTCATTTAATTTTAACAACCATTTTTTACAATCTATTCTCAAGTGAGAACTGAGAAAATACACATATTATGAAATATTCAACTAATCCTAAGTTATATAAGTCTCTTATAAAACAAAATATTTTCTCTATCACTTGGATATCAATTTCAAGCTTGATCATTCATTTATTTATTTTGATTTTATTTCTATTGTTCTGTATATTTACAACACTTTTAAAATATCCAATTGGTATCATATACCATAAAATAAATTAATTCTATAACATTAAAACCTAAAGTGGACACTCTACATGGATTCTTGTATCCCTATAGGTAATTCATACAATTTATTCTTTAATGGAAAAATTTACCGCAATGAAAAAATTATCTTTCCTTTTTCTTTCTCAGTTCGATGGGCAATGTGGTCATTCCATGACCTATTTTCTTCTCTCTTTGTCCAAAAATTTTACCCATCTCCTTTTATACCATTAGTATGGTACTTGAGATTAGACCTCCCATTTATTGTTGAGAAAACCATGATATATTGAATAGATCATGTAAAGTTTTGCAAAGTTAATTCATATTGTAATTCACACAAAAAATGAAACCTTTCTGTAAGTGACTGTATAATGAAATTTATTGACAATTCAGCTTTATATATGAACTTATCCTCTATAAGTCATTGAAGTATACAATAATATTGAGTATGTGAGTGGATATTGTGGTTCCTTCTATCATCTTGTAATAAAAAAGATTATTAGATGCCTCATACTATTTATTCCATGCTTTCTCTTGATAAATACTTTTTATGTTATCTATAATTTAAAATTCATTAATAGTATCATGTTGCTTTTTCAATTTTGACTCCATTATAACCATCATGAGGGTAGATACTTCCTGTGAATCCTTTTTATGTTTATCAAAGTTATCCAAATCCTTTTGTTGAATAGTTTCTCCAATTGTTTTATCAGGAAGGGGTCATTCCACAACATAGAACTCTCCTTCTTATTTTAGAATCATTCTCAAATTTCTATACCAATCGAGGAAGTTTCTCCCAATAAGTTTTTATTTTTCAAGGACTGGTCTTAAGTTCAAGCTTGATGATGATGTCATTAATATACAATAGAATATTTTATCAGATGAGTATCATGTTTTATAACCAATTAATAAGAGATTTTATTAAATGTGCTCCCGCTAAAATTATTAACTCCTTTTAAAATACATTATATCCATTAATGGGCCAAGATCAATATTTCACTAAGCTCTGGGTCACTTTAGAATTTATCACATCACTTAGCTATTTAGGTAAGGAATCATCCCAATCACAACAATTGAAACTCTTGGATATTTGAGTAGATAACTCATTGTTGAATCCATCATCTGGATAAACTCAACTCTATTCCTCTAGTAAACTAATCCAAATAGGGTCTCCTGGATAGTGTAACCCAAATAAAATACCAAAAACAAGTTAACAAAGGAAAATTCAGGGGCACCCAACTTTAGCATGACCTACCCAGTAGGACATTCCAAGGTCACTTATTACTTTCTTATCTTACACAAGATAATCCAGGGTCACCCATATTTAGCATGACCTACTCAATTAAATGATCAAGGTATTGACAAGTGCCACTTTGGAAGGAATATTACACTTAGTATTTGAAGGATATTTTAATCTTACCATATTATCTCATGTTATTCCCTCTTATGTATGAATGCTTTTAGTAATTTAGTTTGTAATCATATTCCTTCCACCAAATAAATATGTTCAAACCATATTGATGTGTAACCCTTTATACAACCCACAATTTTGTGTTATGCACCAAAAAATAGAAGTCAAGTATATTCATATATATCTGAATTCATCATATGTGTAAGGCATATAAACATTTCATGTCAGGGCATAGAGATATATTATATTGACCATTTCTACATGATTAAGCCCAAAGCGGTAGATAGTTAACCCCATTCACTTTCCTATACATGGCACATGCCTCCAGGTAATAGGTAGCCTGACCCCAAGTCCCTCTACTTAGGGATACTTTACTTAATAGATAATTCAATTCATCATAACTCTAACACATAATATGCACAAACTATATTTAATAACTAAATTCAATCTAATAACTTCAATTACAAATTTAGGTTAGGGTATATGAAAAAATAAATTCATTATGGAGTCATTCCTAGCATGAAAACTTCAAGGATCCATTTTAGAAGAAATTTATATAAATTTCTGTATACAAACATTCATATTATAAAAAATTTATAACTATGAATAAAATAGGGAATAAATTTTAAATAAATGAACAATTCATATATTTAAACATAAGATAAAATTTTGTGAACAATTCATAAATCAAAGCTAATTATAATATTTTTATAATTTTCAGCTTTAATTTTGAATATAAACATTTTATATTCATTCCAATATAAAATATTTCATATTTATCATTATATGGAATTTTCATTTAAATATATGATATTATATGAATTATAAACTATTTATAATCCAATTTTTATTATATAAACATTTTAAATAATCTAAATATCATATACATAATAATTATTTAAACCTTGATCATATCAATCATCAAAACATTTTTCAACAATTTTAAAACAAGTATGAATACTCTTACATAGAATCCATATTATACATAAGGGTAACCTCATTCTACCCTTATTAAGACTATCTACATAAGGTTAAATACCCATGACCCTTATATAGCATACATTGTGTAAGGGTATATTAGGTCTTACCTTTACGGAGCTTTCAGAAAAAAATCAATTACCCATATGTACCAGTATATCATGTAAGGGTAAATAGTGTAATACCCTTACATAGACCACTTTGTATAAGGGTAAAGCCTTTGTTTCCCTTATGCATCTTAGTTGTGTAAGGGTAAGGATCTTGTTACCTTTACGTAGCCCAACTGTATAAGGGTAAACCATTTAAAATGCCAAATTTCTAGAAACCAAAACACCACTCTATTTTTTTATCACTTCTTCATTTTAAGTGAGTTTTTATAAATCTAAACACATGGTTCCTTGGATAAAATTTTGGTGTTTTAGTAGAGATTAAAAAACACTTTTTTAATCAATAGTAAGTGATTAAATCCTTCTTTGAGGATCTCTCATGTAGAGAAAATATAAAATTGCACAAAATACTGAAATAATGAAACATTGTAAATTATGTGTACTATTCACCATGGTGCTTCTATAACGATCTTGATCTATTTTGGATGAGTTTGAGTGAGATCAAAAAGTGGAAAATAAAATCTTCCCACCACCATAGTGTATCCATGGGTTTTACCTAAATAACTCAACATTTGAGCATGATCCACCAACCTTCATGATGTGCTAGTGTCTCATAGTAAAAATGAGGAAGGTGAAGAGATATTTTGGGTACAAGGAAGTTTATCCAAGACTAAAATAGTCACACAATACAACCATAATATAGTTGTATAATTTATAATCCTTAAAGACACTATATAGTCTATTTTATTTATTAATGCGTTAAAATATTTGAATAAATGATTCAACCAGCATACATTCATTATATGAATGTTTCACCTCCCATAAATTTCATCATATTAAACATATCTTTTAATGATACCCTCTATGGAGAATAATTTGGGTGTCCAGCACACATATAACAATATACCCATTGCATGTAAATCATAATTTTCATGCAAGATTATATATAGGTTATATATATATATTTCATATATATATATATATCTTTAGGGCTTATTTCCGCTAGTCATAGCTTATTTATATGGGTCACTTGATAATAGTATATATATATATATATGATAATCACTAAAGGATTCAAAATACCTGAAGCATTAGAATCAAAACCCAAAGATTTATATTCAATTAAATTGTAAAAATCCTTGTATAAATTAAATAATTCTAGGTGTATGTGGTATAATCTCTTGAGCACATATTTAATAAATAAGGGTATGTAAATGATCTCATATGTCCATGTGTTTTTATTAAGAAAAAAACATTTGGATATACAATCATTTTTGTTTATTTCAATTATTTAAATATTATTAAACTCTAGAAGAGATAAATGAATCAATGAGAAACTTAAAAGGATAAATTTAAAATAAAATACATGGGAGAAACCAAGTATTGTATTGGTTTACAAATTGAGTATATACCAAGTGGTATATTTATGAATCATTAAAATTACATTGAAAAGGTCATAAAATGATTTAATATGGACAAAGTGAACCTTTAAGTACTTAAATGGTTGTTCAGTATTAGAATATTGAGAAAGATAAATTTTGACCTTGTGAAGAAAATAAAGATTTGGTTGGTCCAGAAGTACCATAACTCAGTGCCATCAGAGCATTTTTGTATCTTATTAATTATCCTCATCTTTATATATCCTTTTATACTAATTTATTGACAAGTTTTAGTTCATTCCATGCATGAATACACTATAATGGAATTAAACATATTCTTTGTTAACTTTATGGCATTGTTGATTTGTGTTTATTTTATTCTAACAAATTAGAAAATAACATGGTCAGTTTTTCATATGCAATTTATTTATAATATCCTCATAATGAATGATCGTAGACTGATTAGGTGTTCATAGTTGAAGGTATTGTTATATCTTAGAGACCATTGAATTAGAATATCATTAAAACATCTTCAAATCATGAAAAAGTGATAGCATTACATGAGACTTGCTAAGAATGTGTATGGTTGTAGTATACAACCCAATACATTTAAGTAAAGGGTGGATTGATTATAGATAGTAGCATGGTAATATTATTTAAAGATAATGTTGTGTGAATCACATAATTAAAGGATGGATTCATAAAAAAATGATTAAACAAAACACATACCACCAAAAACTTTCTCCTTCTCACAAGAGTTAATGAAGAAATGAAATATCAACATACAATACGTTTGATCTAGTGAAAATGTTGCTAATTTATTTACAAAGGAAATACCAACCTCTATCCTCATAAAACTTGTATATTAGATGTATATATTGAAAAAAAATTAATTTATTTATGTAATGTAATCTATAGGGTGAGTCTGCATGACTGTAACATTTTCCTTATTCTCGTTTTTTTACCACTAGGTTTTTATGGAAAAGGTTTTCAATGAGGTGGAATCAAAACATATATGAAATTATAAGGGGTTTTCATCCTAAGGGGGTGTTATATAGTTGATGAAACATGAAATTTCACCAATTTTTATCTATAATTCACTATTAAAATCCCCTCAAACCATTTTAAAATCTTGGAAAAATTAACATTTTCATATTATCATGTGTTTTAGGTAAAGAAATATAATTGAGATTAAATTGTGTATTTTAATGATAAAATATCATTTTGAATTTAAAATTATAGAATCTCAAATTCATTTATTTAATTTTACATAGAATATTATCATGAAAATATAATTGATTTGAATTTTTGTGGATTTATCTTTAATTTTTATTTTCATTGTTTTTATTTTTTGATAAATTTTATAGCTATTTAATTCCAAGAATTGGGTATATCTCCCTGATTTCCATTGGTTGACCTATTTCACTCCACACACTAGGATTATATACCCCACGATAGGAGTATAAACCATAGGCCCCACATAAGGTCCACTTACTGCACCATGGATAGCTGACTATAAGGGAACTCTCAAGCGATCATGAGACTCTTAAGAAAGAGACTGTGGGACTTCTAAGTAAACCCATTTTATTGAAAATACATGTGGTTTACCATGCCATTGACTCCACCTACCACATCTCCCTTAAGTTGTCATCAGAAAATTTCCAAGATGTCTCTACACTCCATGCCTGATTTAAAACTCTATGACTTTTTCATTTAGTGTAAACTAATATTGAAGCCCTTCTCCTAGATCAGGGATCCCACTAGGCCAAGTCCAAGTGCCCAACTCCATGAGAAGACCCATTTTGAGCTTGATCCTAACTAGAGGGAGTTGACCCTTTACCATCTAAAAACTTAAATAAGGATCATATGAGCCAAGACCAAATGAAAAATCATCTTAAGACATGAAGAAATTTAAAATTCAAGCTTGAAGAAGACAATGAATGCTAACATCAAATCTGATGATGAAATCTAGGTTTTCTAATGAAGATATAAAGATGTTGAGGATGAATATTTACTAGTTTTTGTTTTTTATACATAGGATTGAAATGGAGGGGGACTTAGTGCATTCCTAATTCTTCGGTTGTGAATATAAAATCCCACACATGTAATGTGATCAATAAAATTCTCTAATAAACACAGCATATCCATATAAATTCCTAGAATACATTAAAGATTTATGTCTTTCATCTCAAGCATTATATTTTTATAAGATCCCAATGGTAGGTCCTAATGACTTATATGTCACCAATACACACTTACTTGAGACCAATCCAAATGAAGTGACACCCAGACCTACATCTATTCGATCGATCCATGGCACAAGTTCTTGCGGCCACACCAAATACCAATTCCCATGTTTTTATGTCTTAGATCATCCAAATAAATTTCATGAATACCCTCTCCCAAATTCAATCTATAAGAAGATCACTAAATGCAGTGCCTCTACCTAGTCCTAAGATTTCAGCATACTTAAGACTTCATCCAATATTAGGAAACAAACTCTAGGCTGCATGACCATATCCATCTATGGAAAACCAGTCTCTCACGATGCATAACTAAGTCCATATTTCCAAAACCAAGTATTTCAAGGCCCAACATTGAATACCCATTTATTAAAGACCACTCAAATCCCAAAAATTTCTTTATCAACCCCAATAAGATAGACCTAACATCCAAGAAATGCCTAATGATGCTCAAAGTAATATAGTTTTTTTAGCATGTGACCAAGTGAACAAATGCAGTGATGTCCAGGACCAAGTATAGACAAGGCCCACCCCAACTCTATCCAATAAAAAACTAGTCCCAATATTGAAGAAAAAATTCTGATTAAGGTCTAGGATTCTTTGTGGACTATCTTCTCTCAAATCTCACTTGCAATAATAGCTCTTTCGAGCACCTGACTTCCACTAAAGTTTTGAAGTAACAAAGCACATCACCCATGATTCTTCTCAAAGGAATACATAGATCGATTATGGGATGAGTCTCCCAATGGATTATGATTAAATTTTATATTTTTCTGAAAGGAATCATGGATACTTTATATAATATAATGAGGGTGTGTGAGAAAAGTATCCCCCTTTGTGGGATTGTTCTAATTTTGGTTTTGCTTTGTATTTTGTTTAATCTAATTTGGTTCATGGTATGTTATGTGAAATTTTACCCTCTTATATCTTATTATTTGTTTTAATTCTTCCTTTTTTTTATGAATGTAATCTCTCAAACTCCATGATCATAGATTACTGACTCGAGGGTATAAATTCTTTGGGATTCCACAGATATCTGAATCTCCATTCTAATTTCTCAAGGTTTCATTCCAACCAATATTAATTATTTATCGCTACCTTATCCCAGTTTTATTCATATATAATGTAATAGAGGGATTTAGGTAATGATCAACAAATAATGGATTTGGGTGTAGTTTGGTGACATGTCTATGGTCATGGCATGTTCATCATACGAACCCGTGAAGGAGGTAAAATTTTGTTTTCCTAGGAGAGTTATGAAAGTTCATAGGATCTTTAAATATCATTAGATGATGGTGATGCATGAATTTTATTTATTTAATTATAAATTGGGTGATGATAAAATAGATGTGAAATGATTATTATTTTTAATCAAACCTTATGTTCATCCCCTTTCCCCATTAACATTTTTTTATAATTTTTATTACTTCCTTTTATTATGAATACACACACAACAAAAACCAAAACATCACATATACCTTACTTTGAAACATTGAGAAAAAGAAAAATTAAAAATTATTAACAAGTGATTGAGAATATTGAGGAACTAACCTACACACAACTCTTGGGAAATGGCCTTAGTCATCCTTATATTGTATTCCATGTTTTAATAAAAAAATCTATTTGACTATGGCTCATGACAGCTGAACAATCAACTTAGCATAATTTATAGGGATTTGGATTAGAAATTAATTTTTTCTTTTACATGTTTTAAATAATTTAATATTTTAAAATTAAAATTTAAAATCCAAAAAAATGGATGTTGTCTTTCCCTTGAAAAACATTGTTACATTTTTTTCCAATAAAATCAAGGATATTTTCAAGAATAGTAATGAGATGGATTTTAAATAATTTATTAAATATATAAAATAAAATATGAAATTAAATATATTAGAAGTTGTACTAAAACAACTTAAAGGATTTTCTCATTTTTTCATGAGTTTTATGTAGGAGACTTGGAGAATCATTGTAATCCACAAAGATAATAAAAAATCCCTCCAAAATTTGAGAAGGTTTTATAGAATATTTAAATATCACTGCTGTAGTGACTTGGGTTCTAACCTATAAGACTTTGGAATATTTCTAAGAATATTTCCAAAGATAGGCACTGATTCTGTGTAGGATTCTAGGGCCTGAAGAGCCTAGGTGTGGTGATATTAAAAATATTAAATATATTATATCACAAATGCACAGTTTATTTGGAAACATGGAATAACTTCCATGAGGAGTCTCGTATTGGAAATATAAGGTTGTGGTTGAGTTCATAATGTCATGTTTACCCTAGACATGATATAAAATTTATCAGTGTTGGGTGATGGGTCATAGGCGAGTCGACGGGGTGTTAAATGGGAATATTGATTTAATAAAATTAAATCAATACCATCCCCTACCCCTTTGGTGCATGAAGTATAGAGGATAGGTGTAACCCTCCCTCCCCCTTTATAGTGATGAACAAAAATAAGGTAGATATATGGAGAATAGGCACCATCAGTCTCCAATCTTGATGGAGATTGCTCTCGGATCATGGTGTAGTGGCTTCGGAGCATGGATTTGACCCTGAAGATTTGGCATTTCACCATGAGGTAGAAGGATTTGAGTTTTAAGTTATGATCCCATTTTTTATGTGTTTTTTAAGGTTTTAGAGCCCTTATAATACTACTAGATATCCCTTGAGGTTCGATCTGTAGGTTTTGGAGGAAACTGGGGTGATTCTGTTGGGTCATAGGAAATTCCCATTCACAATTCCCATTCACACAATGTGTAGTTCAGTGGAACATGTTATTTGTTCTTCCCATTCAGGGAATATGAATTCCAGGGACTATATTCCATGTATCAAGGTTACACACCATGTAGTGAACTCAGGTCATCTGGCCAAGGTACATGGCCAAGGAATCCATGTGGTGGTACATGGTCATGTAAAAGTACATAGCCAGAGTACAC
Source organism: Viscum album (assembly GCA_963277665.1). NCBI lineage: Eukaryota > Viridiplantae > Streptophyta > Magnoliopsida > Santalales > Viscaceae > Viscum > Viscum album. The sequence goes on from OY728126.1 coordinate 1,039,880,379, forward strand.
AGACACAGGGTGATAGACACAAGAATGGGAAAGTGACATGTCCAAGTGTCTAGGTAGATGGTACATTCCATGTACCAAGGGTACATGCAATGTGTGTCACACGATTAGCTAAGTCGTGTGGGTAAAGACACGTCTAGAGGTTCAGGTGAGGCAAAACACACCGTGTACCCCACGTACACGCCGTGTAAGCTCACATGTTCATCCAATTCATGAAACATAGGACACATATAGGTGTTCAAGTGGGTCCACACATCGTTTGGACCCCCATACATTCCATGTACTCATTTTTGAAGATTTATGCCTAGCGTATATCCTTCTTCGGGGCTTAGATTCAGGCTTACGAGTAGCCTATCCTGAGTAGTTTTTTGGGTAGAAAGTGATGGTGGACTCTATAGAATCTTGTGAGATATGATATGGAATGGATAAATAAAAATGATGTAGTATTGGTGATAAACTTTGAGATATGATTAGGGTGTATCACTAGGGTGATATTGGGGTTGGTACCCATCCATTTCATCTCATGATGTGGGTCCCCTAGACTCTTTAGGCCAGAAGAGTGGTTCCCCCCTATCATATCAGGTCACAGGTCCCCCAATATATGGCAGTGTTGCGATATAGGGTATGATGAGTGTGATGTTAATTTGAGTGATGCTTGACCGATGTTGTAGATCAGTTTGGTTTATCAGAGAGATGTTGGGACTAGTAATCTCCTATCTTACCAGGGCACAGGTTTCCCTTATCTCCCAGTTCGATAGATACAAAACTCCCCTTCACATAAGGTGTAAATCCTCTACCCATAGAGTAGTTATTATGGGGTTATAACTCCCATGTTGGTCCAAGGTGCAGGTTCCCCGTATCATTCGTGTAGTTAGATATGGAGCTCCTTTATCGTACTAGGGCACGAGCCCTCCATACTCATTAAACATATATAGTAACTACTCCCCTTTAATTATAGGTTATGGGACCTCTATCTATGGATTTATTACTCCCCTACCTTTTCAAGGTGTGGGTCCTCCGTACATGATGTATAGATAGAGTGGGTACTCCCCTGTCATGCTAGGGTGCGGGTCCTCTATCCTTGGAGTCAGAACTCCCCTATCATTCCAAGGTGTGGGTCCTCCATACCCGATGTTCTATTAGAGTGATACCCACCTATAGTACTAGCGTGTAAGTCTTATAGATTGGGATTGGTACTCCCCTACCATTTCAGGGTGCGGATCCCCCATAGTGATCGTATTGGTAGAGTGGTACTCCCCTGTCGTACTAAGGTGTGGGTCCTCTATCCATAAATTGGTACTCCTCTATAATTATAGTGTGAAGTTCCTTTATCTATTGATTGGTACTACCCTATAATACTGGGTTTTGGTTTCTCATATAAATAGTTTTACTCCCCTAGCATGTTAAGGTGTGGTTCGTTTATCTACGGAGTTGTACTCCCCCGTCTTCGAGTAGCAACGGGAAGCGGTTCTTCCACTAGAGTTGGAAATCCCTCAGCTGAGAAGCATAGTTATGGGGATAAATCCCCTCCACTTGTGTTATGTGATACTAGGTTAGGAGTTAGTGCTCCTTAAACATAGTGAGGTGTGGGTCTCTCCCTATGGGTACTTTAGTAGTTTTGCGAGATGGTTAGGAACTAGTACTCCCTCTACTACTGAGCAGTGGCGAGGTGCGAGTCCCTTATCTCTCTCTCTCTATATATATATCTCTCTCTCTCTCTTTATATATATATATATCCCTCCTTATAGTGGATTCACATGGTGTATGGTTTGGAGTAGTGATCCCTCAATTTTATGTAGTGGTGAGGGGCGGGCCTCTCTACTTGGGTTCCTATGATCTTGTGTAGGGTGCAAGAAAACGGTGATAGGACTTATGGTGTTGGGCACTAGAGTTGGACTTAGTGAGTTATTCCCAAGTGAGTGTGATCTCTTAGACTTAACATTAGGGATGGTAAATATTTTCCTGGTGGATTGTATCTCTCAGATGAGTTTCATTCAAGATGACAAAACTTGCTGAGTGTGTTCTCCTGGATGAGTGTTACCTTTTAGACTTGAGTAGAATCCTATAGCGGTCTATGTGGTTAGAACCTTATGAGACTTGAAGTATAATATTAGTATATTTGGGTGATTATGGGAGTTCTTGTGGTGTTTTAATGCCTTGGTTGTCACCCCATGTGGACTGAGCTAACTAATCGTGTATAGTCGAGGATGGGTTTGAGATGGAGTTTCTCTTTCATTTAGGTTCCCTTTGGCTAGGTCGAGTGGACTATTTCCTTTCAATTTCTCCTTTTTATTTTGGATTTTGGAGAACCTAGTGATTATTGTTATACTCACCCCTACATGAGCTTCTCCCATGCATGTTTTTTCTTGTGAAGATGACAGGAATTTCAACGGAGTCCCCATAGGACTCGAAGTTGTCGAATCTTAATGAACAAGACCAACCGAGGTTTTTATTGGAGCTTGGCTGATGATATTTCTAGAAGTTTCATTTGACAGTGATCCCCTCCTTCTGATAAGGTTGAACACATTTATAGTTTTTAGTGGGTGTGTGTTTTTCCCTTTTTACACTTTCAGTACACTATTGTACTCTGGTTGTGGGATAAATGTATGCATATATTTATTTTTTAGTTTATATTATCTTTGTACTATTCCATGTAGATTCTTGTGGGTGTGTGTGTATAGGTACCATAGGCTAAGTCCTCCCATTTGTATGTTATGTCTACTCAGCGCTAGACATTATACCTTAGCCTATTAGAGTAGGGCTTGGAGTGGTCATGGATTAAGCCCCATTGGGTTGGGTCATGAAAGATTGGTATCAGAGTGGGTTTTACTTTAGGAAAACAGTGTCATGAGCTTGGTTTGGGTTGTATAACAACAGTGTTAAGGTGTTTTGAGATCAGATTTTAGGCTAAGGACTCTAGTGTTGGTGTAGTGACCAATGTATCCATTCATTAGGACTCTGATAACATGCTTTTTGACTCAATAAATTATGACACTAGATATAAGGGAATTTTGTATATGCATCATATAGGATTGGGTTGTGGTTTTTCCTAACCTTCTTGATTCAACTAACCATATATACTATTTGACCATGGGACGTCTTAATTCTATTTCAGGATGCCATAGTAACAACATCTAGATAAGGTTCCATAGCGGGATTGTGATAACTATCCATCCCAAGATGAGGCTTCGGTGCAGGTCATTGGTTTTTAGATTGTACCTTTGGGTGGTTTTCTAGTTTAGATATTACCCATCGAGTAGCAGGTTATTCCAAAAGTGCAGGCTGAGGATGCACACAGGCTGAGTGCACTGCACAATTTCTAAAGGCAATGACCTCTGAGGTATCAGGGTGATCCATAACCCCAGGTAGTTGATTACTAGCTTGAAAAAGTCACCCATGTTTTCTTCCTTATAAGGACACCTCCCGATCAAATGGTGGTCATATCGGTGAGTCTTCTACAGGGCTCATCCAGGAAATGGTGGGGTACACCAATACAAACACACGACAAGGCAACACTCACTTGGGTGGAGTTTAATTATCTCTTCGGGGAAGAGTTCTGTAACACTCCAAGCTTCCACAGTACATTTCTCTTTGAATAATACAATAACTTGCGTTGTACGCAACTTCGAGTTCTAGCACACCACGACCAATCAAACTATCTGTTATGAATAGTAATATCCACTTTTTTAAATTTTATAAATTTTATTTTTCAAAATGGAATTCATTTTTTGGATTCGGAATATCAAAATTAGCATAGGGTGAATTTTTGTATTTTTCTAAAAACTTTCAATTTTTGATGAATAGTGAAAAACACTGCGTTATTGTTTAAAGTCGAATTTTTATAATTAGTTATTTTATTTAAATTTATATTAGGTAAAAATAGATAAATAATACCTATATATGTTCAATTTAATTCATTAGAGTCATTTTATAATAATATTAGATATATAAAATTTTATTGAACTTTTTACCGTCTTTTACCCACCTTCTAGGCGTATTTGCAAATTTGCATAAAACATAATTTTATCTCTTATTTGAATTGAATTTAAAAAATCTGAGTGACACAGTTGACATCAATAAGTAAAATGTGGTTCAATAAGATGAAAATAATATTTGGTGAATAGTAACTTCTGACTTTTAATTACCACGGTTAAAAGTAAATAGGGTAATTAAAGGTAAAAAATGATATTATAATTACTCTAACACATTTCATAATTCTATTGGATAAGTTTATTTAGACCAAAATAAACCTTAGAAATAAAATATGATCCTTTTTGTCCACTTGGATTAGATTAGGACATTTATTATTATTTTATTTAAAGAAGAGTTAAAATTGTTAAATTCAAAGTTTAATAATTAAACATTTTTAATATAGGGTTATACAAAAGATAAATTCAAATATAAATATTAATTATAAAGCTAAAAATATTTCTTACATAATGGTATTTTATTTTTAATTTTTATACATTAAATAATTAAATTTATTTATGACACAATGATGATGCAATAATTACCTTATTAATGAAAGATTAAAATAATTGATATTATAAATATCCAAATAAATGTAAATTGAGACTTATGATGAATTAAACTAAATTTATAGGTTAATATGACATGTTAGGTTTTATTAAATATTTTTTTTTCAAAGTGATAAATTTTTTATGACTTTCACAAAAACAAAATACCAAATAGTGTCAAAATTGACATAAATGAGTTTTTAAAACAAATACTATATTATTAATTTATATAATATTCCTAAAAATATAATTCTTCTCAAAAGGACTTATATAAGGTTATATATATCAATAATGAAACACTTGGGGTTCTCTTGGCTTTTTATAGTAAGTTTATTAACCATTTATTATAATAATACAAGAATACATGGTAAAAGTTAAATTATTTAACTAAGAGTTAAATCTAAAAGATAAGGTTAATAAGGTGACCAAAACCTGTCTAAAACCTGTTTTTTGAGAGTTTTTAGACCCATACCCAATTTTTCTTCTAAATAAATCAATTTTGATCCATTATAAACTGAATATGATTGTATAATAAAATAATATTTCAAGCTTTTCCTAAAGTGGCCCTCACCTCTCTTATAAAAGGGCACTTCCCCTTCTCTCAAAATAACACCTCAAAATCCATTTGGCTCGGCCAACCCCTACTCAAATATCCTCCCAAATACCCTTACTTAAACCTAGATGAATTACTTTGATCATAATACAATCTAAGAATCCCTTTTGATCAAATCAAAAGGAAACACCTGAAGAAGAGGTAATAATTTCACCACCTTTTTCAAAGTTCTTTTCTATTTCCACTTCCCCTTTCTTTGTTGTTTCCATACCAAAATAATAACTTCAATACCTTATACATACTGTGATGTTATTTTAAATATGGTACAACCATATTCATTATTCTATCCATCTTATGAATGACATGTCACCATACGTGCGTACGTACGACTTACCGTCTCCACGTCGTGGTGTAGTTTGTTATTCAAACACTTAATTATTTGGATGAGTATAATAATGAGTATAACTAATTTAAATAATAAATATAACATTTTAATTATTCTTTATATATGATATACCATCTAATTACATATGATTTCACTATTAATATAATGATATTGTCGCTCATGCGTATGTACGGATTACCGTCTCCACAAACGCAATGAGATTCATTCCCCATCGTAATAATTCAAGAATAATTTTCATTTTATGATTAAAAATAATGTTTAATAACTTAATATCATTCTGGATATGAATAAAATACATCCTATCCATAAAAAACATGGCTTACATAACCAATCATATAAAGGAAAACGAATCAGTTAACACCTGAAACAATGATACTACTGAAATATTATTAACAAAGAAATATTATAAGATCATATATGATATCATATTTATGTATGTGGTTCTTTTATAATTTAATAACAATTATTTAACTATTATACAGGAGGTTACCTTCCCTTCGATCAAGGAAAAGTACAAGGTAAGGGTTAATTCTATAATCTCTTCATTATCTGAGGTTGTTTATACATGAGTATTTACTAGGACCTCTTTATCATCCACATATGTGTTTCTTAAAAATGTATTTCAAAACATTTTTACTATTTACTAGACTATGGGTTAAAATAATTTATACCCTTTTTTGAATTTTTATAAAAAATTTGTAAAGTAATATTTCTATTGTTTTTCAAATAAGGTCTTTTACGACCTTTTCGAAAAAATTAAGGAAAGAATGTTTTTTTAACTTATATAGCGGGTGTGGCTATTTTCTTTCATTATAACACCTTAAAATATTCCCTTACAAGATTATAATAATATTTTCAAAATAAATGTTTTCTTTTATAATTACATGACTTTTAAATGATTTCAAAATAGAAAGAGATATTTCTCTCAAACAGTTTTGATTTCATCTATGTCAACATCCTTTGATGGATTTTACACTTGTTTGAAGTTGATTTATTATGATACAATCTTCCATATTTTATTTAAGTTTTTGTGATATGTTTGACTATGGATGTGTTATTTTTATACCATTCGAGGTTTATGGTTAAAGTATTAACATTTTGTATGCTAGTTTTAATACGAATGTTTATGTTATGTTTCAACTGTTTCATATGAGGAATGCATTGGACTTAGTAAGTGATGGGTGGAGCCCATTATAGCTTCTCGATGCATAGGTAGGTCTCATGAGACAAACTAGTGTCTTGGAACAAGGCCTTGACAAAATCTTATTTGTAGTCTTGGCACGAGGCCTTGACTATGTGGTTATGATGTCCGGCATTATGCATTCCAGCATTATGAAATTGGTTATTGATATTACAAGTGATTATTTGACTAGTAGAATATCCATGTGAATAAGTAAATGTAATTATTTGATTTATATTTTCCATATTATGATAAAGTTTAAGTTTAAATGGATTGTGTTTTAGTCTTATACATTGCCTTAAATGTTTATGATTAATTATGATAGTTTTCGTTATATTGTTATCCTTACTGAGCATCTGAGCTCACCCCTTTCTTATGTTTTATTTTTTCCAAGAAGAAATATATTATGATTAACCTACAAGAATAGGCTAAGGTATATGAGAGTGTTCAAATGGGACACAATGATGTTTTTTTTATTTCATTATATAATGTAAAACTTATGTATGTATATAGTACTTCCAAGGCTACTAAACTGATCGGTCTTTCGAGACATGATTCCTTGTATCATGATAATGCTAAATAATAATGCACCGACTCTAGGTAACTGGGGTCGGGGTATTACAGTTGGTATCAGAGGAAGTTTAGTAAAAACCTTGGAAACTATATTTAGAAAAACTTTGATTAGAGATCATTACCCTAAGATAGACTTTGAGTATTAGTATAGAAGAACTTCCTAGAATTTTGTTAATGTAGATATTTTTTGAGTTTTCTAAGCAATACATACCTATCTGGATATGAGAAGGTAGAGGCGGCTCTAGAACAGATGTACCTAGGAGTGAAAACTCTGATAAGGAGTTTCAGGCTTGACCCGGGGTATCCTGGTACACGACAACAGGCCTTTCTGCACTCTTGGTTACAATATTCCTAAGGGATATTCTTATGATAATTCACATTTTCTTTAAAAACCATTATAAAGGATTTATGAGTATATACCTTCTAAAAGAAAACATTTTTATGATTATTGATTATATCTATAAACTGTTCAATTTATGTTAAGTGTTTTACAAGTTTGGAATTATGTATTGCGATTCATAAAATAATCTAGTGTATGCCATTGTTTAGAAATGGAGCCTAATGGAAGGAATGGAAACTGTATCAACGTACGTAATCTATATATGGATTTCCCTTATACTCAAGATAATTATAGTGGAGCTGATGATGCAACTGGTGATGATCAGCTTATCACCATACTGGGACAACTCACTAAGGTTATGAATAATAACCTTACCTGTATGGAGCACCCTGATCCACAACATGGAGGATCAATGTTAGACCGCTTAATGATGTAACAACCACCAACATTCAATGGGACTAAAAATCCATTTTTATCTGAGCAATGGATAAGTTCCTTAGAGAAAATATTTCATGCTTTGGGGAGTAGTGAAAGGGATAAATTTTTCATGGTAGTTTATCGCCTCACGGGAGATGCAGATCTATGGTGGTCATTAATTCAGAACATAAAGGAGGATGAAGAATTATCAAATATGAAATGGAGGGAGTGTAAAGAGGTTTTCTTAGAAAAATACTTTCCTCTTGACCATCGAGCGGATATGGAAAGACAATTTCTAAGTCTGAGGTAAAAGGAGGATGAGTATGTCAAAAAGTATGAGGTTAACTTTACAAGGTTAGAAAGGCATGTAGCAGATTATATACGTAACCCAAGGAGTAATATTGATCGATTATTTTATAGGTTAAAACCATTTCTTCGTTGTGAATTAGTCTTACAATCCTTCTCATCATACGAAGATATTGTCTCATGTGCTATCAAGCCAGAAAATGAATTCTCTAAGTCTGATGAATTTAAAGAAAAGCAAGAGAAGAAGAGATCTGTTGAACACTCTAGAAATGGAAATAAGGGTAATAAGGGAAAGGTTGAATTTCCATACTATGGTAAATGTGGGAAGAAACACCCTAGTATTTTCCTAAAGGGAATGGGAGTCTGTTACAAGTGTGGTGAAAATGCCACTAAACTCGTGATTGCAAGGGAAATAAAGAGGCTATCAATGTTGAATGATACAATTGTAGAGAAATGGGTCATTATACAAATGAATGTCCTAATCACCAAGGAAAATTACCTCAGAAAAGGCCAAGGGTGTAAGGCCAAGATTATGAAATCACTACTGCTAATGTTGAAGGTCCGAAAAATGTGGTGGTAGGTAATTTAATAGTTTCCTCAAATTTATCTAATGATTTATTTGATTTTGGATCATCACATTATTTTATATCTTCGCAGTTTTATAAGAAAATTAGATATTTCCAATTTGATTTAACAAGGGATTTTTCAGTCAAAAATCCTAAGGGAAGTATCATTGAAACAAAGTTTTGTGAATCAGTTCCCATTAGGGCATATAAATGTTCTTTATCTTCTGATCTCATCATCATACCCATGACTGGATTTGATATAATCTTTGGTATGGATTGGCTTTCATACCATGATTTGAAAATTTATTGTAAGAAGAAGGAGGTTACAACTTTCAATAATGATAAGGAGTACCTTATCTTTAGAGAAGAAACATCACCACCTAATTCTTATCTAGATCCACCCCCTGTATCTCTACTAAATTCAATTATCGTGGAGGAAGGGGGTGAAATAACTATGGGTGAGGAAAGGAATGTTCAAATAGAGGATGTACCTATTTTACAAGAATATTTTGATGTGTTTCCATAGGATTTACCTGGACATCCTTCAGAATGAGAAATTGAGTTTTCCATTGATTTAATTCCTAGTTTGAGGTCCATATCGAAGAACCCTTATAGAATGACCACTATGGAATTAGTGGAACTAAATAAACAACTAGAGGAATTTAGTAATAAATGATTTATTCGCCCTAGTGTTTCTCCATGGGGAGCCCCTGTTCTTTTTATTAAGAAGAAAGATAGATCTATGAGGTTTTGAATTGACTATAGGGAGATCAATGCTATAACAATAAAGAACATGTATCCCCTACCTCTCATTGATTATTTATTTGATCAACTTCATGAAGCTCGATATTTTTCAAAGATTTTCCTTCGATCTAGATATCATAAATTGTGTGTGAAGAAGGAAGACATTCTGAAGATAGCATTTCATACTAGGTATGGGCATTACAAGTTTACAGTAATGCCTTTTGAACTGACTAATGCACCCTCTATTTTCATAGATATAATGAATAGAGTTTTCAAGGAATATCTCAATGAGTTTTTAATAGTATTTATTGATGATATCCTGGTATACTCAAAAATCTATGAAGATCATGAAAATCACTTGCGTATTATTCCGAAAACCCTCAGAAGAAATGAATTATGTGGGAAGTTTAGTAAGTGTGAATTTTGGCTTCAAGAAATTTATTTTCTTAGCAATATTGTCTCTAAGGATGGAATCTCTGTCAATCCTTAAAATACCAAGGCAATCCAATAATGGCCAGCACTAACGAGTATAACTGAGGTACACAGTTTTATTAGTTTAGCACGTTATTATCGGCATTTCGTCCAGAATTTTTTCCAATTGGAAAACCCATTAACCAAGATCACATGTAAAGGGGTTAAATTTGTTTGGACAAAAGAGTGTAAAGAATTTTTTGAAGAACTGAATAGAATATTAGTCAATTCTCCTATATTGACTCTACCATTGGGGAATTATGGGTTTGTTATTTATAGTGATGCATCAAAGAAAGGATTTGGTTGTGTCCTTATGCATAATGATAGGGTTATTTCCTATGCATCATGATAGTTAAAAATTCATGAACAAAACTATCCCACTCATGATCTTGAGTTAGAAGCTGTAATCTTTGCTTTGAAGATATAGAGAAACTATCTTTATGGTTAAAAATGTGAGATATATACCGATCACAAGATTTTTAAGTATATTTTCTCATAGAAAGAACTCAACATGAGGCAAATACGATGGCTTGAACTACTCAAGGATTATGATTGCACTATACACTACCACCCAGAAAAGGAAAATAAGGTGGCATATGATTTGAGCATAAAGGATCATGGAGTTTTGAACAATATGAGAGTTTAAAGAGATCCTATGTTCATGGATCTAGTAAATATGGACATGGGAATAATCATGGAATGTGAAACATCAATACTTTTTCAAATGGTTGCCAAACAATCTTTACTAGAAAGGATAAAAAGTTCTTATAATGATGATGAGGAGTTTCAAAAGAAAATTAAAGTTGTGAATGATGAGAGATTGATCGAATTTTTATATAAATATGTAATTTTGAAATTTGGGAAGAGACTTTGTGTTCCTGATATAAAAAGGTAATTGTTGGATGATGCTCATAGCTCCAATTTCTCTATACACCCTAGTAGCACTAAGATGTATAGAGATTTGAAGAAACATTTTTTGTGGGACAATATGAAGAGGGAGATTGTTGATTATGTGTCAAGATGTATGGTTTGTCAATAGGTTAAGGCTGGAAGACAACAACCTAGAAGATTCATGCAACCTCTTCCCATACCTGAGTGGAAATGGGATGATATTATGATGGAATTTTTCATGGGGATACCAAAGACTCTTACAAGGAATGATGAAATATGGATCATTGTTGATCATCTTACCAAGTCAGCACATTTTCTTTCTATAAGAGAAGATTTACCACTTGAACATTTAGAAAGACTATATATTAATGAAGTTGTAAGACTTCATGGTGTACCCATATCAATTTTTTCTGATCGTGATCCCCAATTTACATCAAGATTCTAGAAAAGTCTTCAGAAAGCCTTGGATACTGAACTTCATTTGAGCACTGTCTACCACCCTCAAACTGATGGAAAATTAGAACAGACTATTCAAACCTTATAAGACATGTTGATATCTTTCTCACTTGACTTTCAAGGTATGTGGGATCAATATTTACCTCTATTAGAATTTTCCTATAATAATAGCTTCCATTCAAGTATTCATATGGCACCATATGAAGTGTTATATAAAAAGAGATGTCGCACGCCAAATTGTTGGGATGATGTTGGTGAAAGAAAACTCGTAGGCCCATAACTTGTTGAGGAAACGATGTAAAAGGTGAAGGTTATCCAAACACACATCAAAGCATCTCAAAGTAGGCAAAATATCTATGTCAATAACTGAAGGAAAGATTTTTAATTTCAAATAGAAGATCATGTTTTCTTGAATTTATCTCCATGAAAGAGTGTTATACGATTCGGTAAGAAGGGAAAATTAAGTCCTAGGTACATCGGACCTTTTGAAATTCTTGAATGAATTGGATTTGTAGCTTATCATTTGGAAATACCACCAAGTATCACTATTAAGAAAATACATGCCTGAAAATACATGACTGAACCAATAGGAGATCATGTTTTCATGATGTGTTCCACGTATCACTATTATGAAAATACATGCCTGAACCAATGCATGTACTCACCTATGAAGAAATAGAATTGGAACTTGATCTATCTTATTATGAAGAGCCTGTCAAGATTCTTGATACCATAGAACAAGTGTTGAGAAACTAGATGACTCATCTGGTAAAAGTTCTATGGAGAAACCATAAGATGGAAGAGGCAACGTGGGAACTCGAGGAACTTATGATGAAGAACCACCCAAATATTTTATTTTTTTAGTATTATAGAAATTTCGAGGATGAAATTATTTGAATGAGGGAAGAATGTAACACCCCAAGCTTCCACGGTATATTTCTCTTTGAATAATACAATAACATGTGTTGTACGCAACTTCGAGTTCGAGCACACCACGACCAATCAAACTAGCCGTTATGAATAGTAATACCCACTTTTTGAAATTTTATAAATTTTATTTTCCAAAATGGACTTCATTTTTGGATTTGGAATATCAAAATTAGCTTAGGGTGAATTTTTGGTATTTTTCTAAAAACTTTTAATTTTTTATGAATAGTGAAAAACACTGCGTTATTATTTAAAACTGACTTTTTATAATTAGTTATTTTTATTTAAATTTATATTAGGTAAAACTATATACATAATACCTATATATTTTCAATGTAATTCATCGGAGTCATTTTATAATAATATTATATGTATAAAATTTTATGGAACTTTTTACCGTCTTTTACCCACCTTCTAGGCGCATTTGCAAATTTGCATAAAACATAATTTTACCGCTTCTATGAATTGAATTTCAAAACTCCAAGAGACGCGGTTGACATCAATAAATAAAATTTTGTTCAATAAGATGAAAATAATTTTTGGGTAATAGTAACTTTTGACTTTTATTTACCACGGTTAAAAAATAAATAGGGTAATTAAAGGTAAAAAATGATATTATAATTACACTAACACATGTTCTAATTCTATTGGATAAGTTTATTTCGACAAAAATAAACCTTAATAATAAAATATGATCCTTTTTGTCTACTTGGATTAGATTAGGACATTTATTGTTATTTTATTTAAAGAAGAGTTAAAATTGTTAAATTCAAAGTTTAATAACTAAACCATTTTTAATATAGGTTTATACATAAGATAAATTCTAATATAAATATTAATTAGAAATATAAAAACATTTCATACATAATGTTATTTTATTTTTAATTTTTATATATTAAATAATTAAATTTATTTATGACACAATGATGATGTAGTAATTACCTTATTAATAAAAGATTAAAATAATTGATATTATAAATATCCAAATAAATGTAAATTGAGACTTCTGATGAATTCCACTAATTTTATAGGTTAATATAAAATTTTGGAGTTTATTAAATATTTTTTTTTCAAAGTGATAAAGTTTTTATGACTTTCACAAAAACCAAATACCAAATAGTGTCAAAATTGACATAAATGGGTTTTTAAAACAAATACCATATTATTAATTGATATAATATTACTAAAACTATAAGGTTCATAAAAAGGAATTATATAAGTTTATATATATCAATAATGAACAAATTTGGGTTCTATTATCTTTTTATAGTAAGTTCATTAAGCATTTATTATAATAATTCAAGAATACATGGTAAAAGTTAAACTATTTAACTAAGAGTTAAATCTAAAATATAAGGTTAATAAGGTGACCTAAACCTGTCTAAAACCTATTGGTTGATAGTATTTCAACCCATCCCCACCTTATCCTCAAAATAAATAATTTTTTAGCCATTATAAACCAAATATGATTGTATAATAAAATAATATTTCAAACTTTTCCTAAAGTGACCCTCACCTCTCTTATAAAAGGGTACTTACCCTTCTCTCAAAATCACACCTCCAAATCCATTTGTCATGGACAAACCCTACTAAAATATCCTCCCAACTACCCTCCCTTAAACCTATAATAATTACTTTGATCATAATACAACCTAAGGATCCCTTTTGATCAAATCAAAAGGAAACACCTGCAGAATAGGTAATAATTTCACCACCTTTTTCAAAGTTCTTTTCTTCTTCCACTTCCTCTTTCTTTATTGTTTCCATAAAAAAATAATAACTCCAGTAGATTATACATAATGTGATGTTATTATAAATATGGTACAACCATATTCATTATTCTATCCATCCTATGAATGACATGTCCCCATATGTGCGTACGTACGGCTTACCGTCTCCACGTCATGGTGTAGTTTGTTATTCCAACATTTCATTATTTGGATGGATATAATAATGAGTATAACTGATGTAAATAATAAATATAAAAGTTTAATGATTATTTATATATGATATATCATCCAATTACATATTATTTCACCATTAATATAATGATATTGTCGCTCGTGAGTACGTACGGATTACCGTCTCCACGAACGCGATGAGATTAATTCCCCATCGTAATCATTCAAGAATAATTTTCATTATATGATTAAAAATAATGTTTAAGAACTTAATATAATTCTAGATATGTATAAAATACATCCTATACATAACAAACATGGCTTACATAACCAATCATATAAAGGAAAACGAATTAGTTAACACCCAAAACAATGATACTACTGAAATATTATTAACACGGAAATATTATAAGATCATATATGATATCATATTTATGTATGTGGTTATTGTATAATTTAATAAAAATTATTTAACTATTATACAGGAGTTTAACGTACCCTCTATCAAGTAAAAGTACAAGGTAAGGGTTAATTCTACAATCTCTTCATTATCCAAGGTTGTTTATACGTGAGTATCTACTAGGACCTCTTTATCATCCACATCCGTGTTTCTTAAAAATATATTTCAAAACATTTTTACTATTTACTAGACTATGGGTTAAAATAATTTATACCCTTTTTTGACTTTTTATAAAAAAAATTATAAAGGAATATTTCTGTCATTTTCCAAACAAGGTCCTTTACGGCCTTTTTGACAAAATTAAGGAAAGACTGTTTTTTTAACTTATACGGTGGGTGTGGATATTTTTCATCATTATAAAACCTTCGAAGCTTCCCTTAAAATATTATAAGAATATTTTCAAAATAAATGTTTTCTTTTATAATTACATGACTTTTAAATTATTTCAAAATAGAAAGAGATATTTCTCTTAAATAGTTTTGATTTCATCTATGTCAACATCATTTAATGGATTTTACACTTGTTTGAAGTTGATTTATTATGATACAATCTTCCATATTGTATTGAAGGTTTTGTGATATTTTTTACTGTGGATGTGTTATTTTTATTCCATTCATGGATTATGGTTAAAGTATTAACATTTCGTATGCTAGTTTTAATATGAATCACTACTGGAAATGCAAGTTTTTCCAACACTTCTTTACCAACAGTTTGCTTAAATCGTTGGTAAAGAATCCCTTTCCCAACAGTTTCCTAAAATTGTTGGGGAATGGGTGTCCAAGGCACCCTTTACCAATGGTTCAGTAGAACCGTTGGGAAAGGGGTGTCCAAGGCACCCATTCCCAATAGTTCTACTAGAACCGTTGGTAAAGGGTGACCCTTTACCAACGATTCTACCGAACCGTTGGGAAAGGGTGCCTTGGACACCCCTTTCCCAATGGTTTTTAAAAACTGTTGGGAAAGGTTTACCCCAAATACAAAATCAGCCGCTGCTCTCCCCCATTCACGACAGAACCCTAAATCTCTGCAGGGCTCGGCTCCTCTCGCGACTTCCCCCATCCAAACCAATGAAACTCCATCTGAATCATCTCAAATCAGGTATTCTCTTCTTCATACACATAAAATATTTAAGTGGTACCTTGTTTTTATTTTTATTCATCTCATATTTTAGTTTTATGTTTTGATTTTGATGTGTATATCATTTTTTTGTGTTTTGATGTAATCTAGACTTTATCCATTCCAATCCATTTAATTAATTAAATATTTAACCCTCCATCGAAGAAGAAGTATCTCAAATTCATTTCGGTTGGATTCTAGATTTTCTAAGTATGTGTTTTTATGCTTTTTTTCATCTTGTAATTAATTGTTATTTGGAAATTTATTTATATGTGTTTATTAATTTTTAGTAAAGTTTTTATGAATGTTTTCCTTAAAATTCCTTGAGGAAAGTTTTTTATTAAAATGAAATTTTTTTAATAATGCTTGTGTAATGTAATTTGTTATAGTACACTATGTGACTATGTTTGGTATTTAGTAACACATGAGATAACTGGTGTGTGATAATGTGTTGTGAAAGAGATTCCACGGTTGGTTCAAGATTATATTTACGTTTTGAGCCTATTAATGAGTTTTTTTAAAGATATTTTGAGATATTTACCTTATGTTTATTGGTGAAAACTGGGAGATGTAGAGGTGGTCCATGATTAAGACATATAATTACTGCTAAACATGTGGATAAACCATGCATAGTAGTGAATTCTTGAAATGTTTTATGTTTTTAGTACTTTTTTATTTGGAGTTTCTTTTGATGTTGATGTTTCTTATTGATACCTATGATGGGAATTTATTTTAGTTTCTAAATCAGCTGAGACTCCCCCACCATGTACAGTGTATGCAACCACTACCCTTATTTAATCATTCTATTTACACAGCCTATTCAACCTCTACCCTCATTTAATCAGTGAACTCAAGTCATTAATTCAAGCCTTCATTCTCACTAGTATGTAAGAAATTGAATGATGTAAACCCATCCTCACATGATTTCTTACCTTAGATAGTGTCCAACATATGGAATACGAGATTTTGAATTCATCAGTTAACCAGGATCATATATTCCATTTCCCCCAAGATGACTATACTAATATAACTTTAGGGTCAATTAAATATGGTTCTCATTGTACGTTGTATATTATGTTTCCTTCTTGGACAATACTCACTTTTATGAGGGTGGGGTGCTTTTCACTACCCATACTGTCATGTGTAGACATCCATAAAAATGTTAGATAAGTCACAAGTTTAATTCAGTAATGTTGTTATCATTGACATACTTTATTATTAATCTCAAATTTAAAAATAAATGTTTTTGTCTATACTTAATGAAATTAAATATTTTTACAATCCATGAACAACCTATTAGTGTAGAAGCCTAAAATTTATTCACCCATGGGGTGCGCTTGACTTGGGGAAGTAATTGGGTAATAAAAGGTATGGCCATAGAGGTTCCAATAATGAGTTATTGAACATGAGTGAATGATTTGGGATGCTTATAACACATAATGGGACCTGAGGCATGTTCCTCTTATAGATCTAATGAAAATGAATATAAATAAATTTTAATTTAATTTATGAGTACTTGTTCTTTACATTATTTTAATAGTTCACTACATCGACTAGAAACTTTTTCCTTTATAGTTTACTTAAATGTATTTTCTATTAAAGTTCAATCCTATTGAATTTTTTATGACAAAATGACTTATATAAATTCTTTTTACAGAATGGACAGAAGTTGTATGTATGAAATCGATCAGATCTCAAGCAATTTTTAAAACAATTTGGAGAGCTTTATAGATTTTGCATTTCACAATGCTTCAGATAGTGGTCGCATACACTGCCCATGTTCCAATTATGTTGGTAGACCTTGGTTGAGCCGTGAAGAAGTCAGCTACCACATAACCAAAAATGGTTTTCAAGCAAATTACTTTGTGTGGTATCATAATGGGGAGAAAATGAAATCTCAAATTGGTGATGATCAAAATGAAAGGACTGGAATGGAGAATTTGTTAGATGATCGGTTTCCATTTATTCGTCATCATGAAAAAGAAAGGATTCCGAATCAAGAAGACTTCGATATGAGGACATCTGATGCATCTAGTGAAAATGATGATATTGATAGGGTGAAAAAATTGAATGATGCTGCCATGACTCCAGTATATAGACAATGCGATAAAATGAAAAAGATGGAATTTTTAATCTGATTGTTTCATGGGAAAACTATGTATGGGATTTCTAATATAGAAATCGATTACAGTCTTACCCTCTTGAAGTATTTTCTTCCAGATGATGCAGATATTCCCTCAAACCACTATATGTCATGGAAGTTAGTTGAGGAAATTAGATTTTCAAGAAACAAAATTCATGCTTTCCCGAAAGATTTCAGTTTATTCTGGGAGGAAACCGCTGAACGAAATGATTGTATAAAATGTGGCACATCCTACTGGAAGTCAAAATCTGATGGAACACCATCCCGCATTCCACAGAAAGTAATGTGGCACTTTCCATTGATCCCCAGACTCCATAATATTTTTATTTCTGATGACATATCAATAAAAATGAGATGTCATGATACCGAGAGAAAGAAGACTAATGATGAGTTGGTTCATCCTGCATATGGATTTTCATGGCATAGATTTGATGCTTGATATCCTAATTTTGCAGCTAACGTGCGTAATGTGAGGCTGGCTCTTTCGTGCGACGGTTTTAATCTATTTGGGCATATGCTTACTTCACACAGCACAAGGCCAGTTTTTATACACATTTATAATCTTCCCCCATGGTTGTGTATGAAAAAACCTTTCACTTTCATGAGTATACTCATATCTGATCCTTTTGATCCTGGCATTGATATTGATGTATACATGCAACCTTTAATAAAAGAGTTGAAACTTCTTTGGGATGTGGGTGTGCGCACATACGATGCATTTTCGAAAGACATATTTCAGATGCGTGTTGCGCTTATGTGGACGATCAATGATTTTCCAGATTATGCAACGATGTATGGATGGAGCACGAAGGGAAAACTATCATGCCCAGTTTATATGAAGAATACATGATCCAGAAGACTGAAACATCATTGTAGTTTCAGTTTTATGGGATGTCGGTGATTATTTCCAAATGATCATCCATATAGAATGAATCGTAGAAGATTTGATAATACCATAGAGACCGATGATCCACCTCAGCGTATGTATGGAACTGATGTGATTAATGAATTGAAAGATTTAAGTTTTTCATTCGGGAAGGGTCAAATGAAATCTGAAAAGAGAAATAATGTTTCCACTGAAACCTATTACAATTGGAGGAAGAGGGGTATCTTTTTTGATTTGTCTTATTGGTCAACCAATTTTTTACGTCATTTCTTAGACGTAATGCATATTGAAAAGAATATATGCGAAATGTTGATTTCGATTCTTCTAAATGTCAAGGGGAAGACAAAAGATGATTTACGATCTCGGCATGACTTGGTGGATTGGGGCATCAGACCAGAATTACATCCTGTGCATATCGGTGAAAATAAATGGCAACTTCCATGTGCTTCTTATGTGATGACACCTACGGAAAAAAACAATTTCTGGAAGTATTAGAGACTATAAGAGTTCCTGATGGCTATTCAAGCAATATATCTAAATGGGTCAACATAAGAGAGTTTAAGCTAAAATCTTTGAAGACTCATGATTATCACGTTCTACTGCATGATTTGATTCCAATATCAGTCCATAATCTTTTTTCCAATAATGTAAGGGTGACTGTTATTTGGTTGTGCCATTTGTTTAGAGATCTTTGTGCTAAGAAGTTGTCCAAGTATTTCTTGAAAAAAAAATTGACATATGCCCCATTAATTTTCTGTGAGTTGGAGAAAATATTTCCTCCATAATTTTTCACATGCATGTTGTATCTGACTGTCCATATTCCCACTGAAATACTTCTCAGAGGACCTGTTTCTTTTCGTTGGATGTATCCAACTGAAAGAAATATGTACACATTAAAGTCTTATGTCTGAAACAGGAATCATCCCGAAGGTTCTATCGTGAACGGTTACTTGGCTCAAGAATGTATGGATTTCTGCTCAATGTATTTGTCTGATATTACTACAAGAATGAACAGACCAATGAGAAATGAAGAAGAACAGTATGATCAAATTGAACCCAGTTTTCCATCACTTCCTCAAACAGGAGGAATTCCTGGATCATATACATTGAAGACATTAAGCCATAAAGAGTGGGAGATGGCACATCGCATAGTTTTGTTCAACTGTGATTTGTTCGATGAATATATCAGGTAACTAAATTTAATATGTATATATTACATATATATCTGTTAAACTATTAATATTTTTTATCTACAAGGAACATAAAACAATTATAAATAGGAAGCATCATTCTTTATCTTTGAGAAGGATAGAGACTTTGCATAGCAAAGAGTTTTCTGATTGGTTAAAATTGAAGGTAAAAATATTACTATTTAAAATAATTATATCAATATTTAATTAAGTTTAATAGTCATTTATATTGCAGGTATTGAGTTTGTCTGCTGACTCTATCTCTGAGGAAATAAGAGCTTTGGCATTTGGTCCTAATACTGTGGTTCGTGACTGTAAATCAATTGTTATCAATGGGTACAAATTTATTGTCACTGAATGAGAAAAGAACATGATAACACAACATGATAGTGTTATGGTTACTGTCACAACAGATTGTTATTCCAGTGCATCAGATAGTAGACCGCGATTTGAAAATGTGGGTTATTATGGAGTCGTTGAGAAAATAATAATATTGGATTATTACTCTCATGGATAAGTCATAATGATGAAATGTCATTGGTTTGATTCGATGATGAGACAAGGCACATTTATTGATGATTATGGATTTCAAGTAATTAATATGACTCGCACTCTTGCTACTGAAGAACCATATTTGTTGGAATCAATGGCTAAACAAGTTTTTTATGTCAAAGACCAAATTCGACCTGAATTTAGTGTCATAGTTGAAGTAATTCCAAGACATATTTTTGATGATGGTGATGATGGAATTGACAATGTCCCTAGTTCCATTGGAACAAATCCATTTATTTCTTTTGATGACTCCAATAGCTCAATTTTCAGAGTTGATTGTGAACCTGAATTTGTGGTTGAAAATATATAGAATCATTCATCCATGTTCTCAATTCTTTTGGTTTACCTCAAGTTGGGTTGTTAAGGTTGGTAATATTCAAATTGATTTAGTATTGATCACAAATATGTTTTATCTGACTTGACCGTTATGTGAATTTTCAATGTTTATTGGTTGTAGTTTTATTTGAATTGCATTTTCTAATTTGGAATTGAACTGTATTCAAACCTAGTCAAACAATATTTCTAACTTGGTGAACATTACAACTTGTATGATTTATTAAATCCATTCAAGATCTTCTAAAACAATTGATAGCTAAATTACCAATGAATCCCCCTATTCCCTCATATATTTAGTTTTTTGGGTTACACATTAGTTTCCTTTTTCTAATTAATTATATATTTGTTTTCAAAAGCAGGAAATGCAGCCAATTGAAGAGAGAAGAAGGAAAAAAATGATGGAGAACAATCGTCGAATGGCAGAGATGTGTGTTCCACCATTAGTGTCTATAGTGAGTACTTTATTTCAATTATATATATTTAAAGAATATATAATGTCATGTGATTAATATTTTTGTAAACATTTTTGTAGGATCCACCTATACGTCGACAGTTATTCGACAAGGAGCCTAGTACTGGTCCTAGTACTCAGGCCGGTGGTATGAGGAGGGTTCGTACCAGAGGTAGACGAGCAGTTTCACGTACCCGAATAGACCCTGCCCCTCCCACTGACATGTCATCCTTCCCACATTCAGATCCTGGTGTGTCGTTAGGGACACACGGGATATTTAGGAATCCCATGTTTTCACCACCTTTTGCATCTTCTGGCCCATCATTTTCATATCCCATGATGATTCCCACTCCCCAGTCAGAATCCGGTCATACATCTGTCCCATCTTCTTTTCCTTCTACTTATGTCTCTCTGAGCTTCTATATTCCATCATCTTCAAATCCTGTTCCACCACAGGGTGTTCCATCAGTTTCTATGGATCCAGCGGCGCTTAGCGATCAGACTGGCGTAGGTATATTTATAGAACCCTAACAAATTTTTATAGCAATATTTATTTTCATTATAACATGTTTTGATAAAATATTTGTTTTTCTTTCATGAAAAATACATCTACTGATAGGAGGCGGGGGTGGGGGTGTACACGCATGTGTTCGGTGTGGAACCACCGCACACAGGTTATGGTGGATTACAATGAAGACAACCAAATGGTTGAGAAAACAGGGCAGTAATGTCGGAGTTTTTTGGCGACGCTTTCCAAATACTCCGACATCATTCCCATCAGCCCACTATTGTGGAGACATTTTCCACATGAGGTAAAGGATAGATCTTGGGCAGAGATATGCGTAAAAAAATATGTTGTATTTAATTCCATGAATTATTTTTGTATTTATATGAATTAATATTTTGATGTCATCTTTGATTTAATTTTCTAGATTGTGAGGGTGCACGACCGGAATGTCTAAAGGATTTAGGCAAGATTTGGAGAGTCTAAAAGCATGAGTTGTAGGTTGTATGGCGTTCTAGAGTTTCCACTGAGTTAGAGGTTGTACCAGTTGTGGATTATTGTCCTATAGAGCAGTATCGTCAGATGATTACTCATTAGACGACTACCCAGTTTAAGGTATGAATTACATTTGAGGTATTTAAATAATAAATTTCATGTTTTGAATTAATATTATCCTTTGAATTATTGAATTTTATTTAGGAATCATCTGGAAAAAATAACAAAAAACATTGATGCAAAAAAATACCTCTGCATACTAGGACGTACTACGATGCCAGATCATGAGAGGAAGCAGGTATGGCAATTGTTTATAAGTTTTCTTTATAACTTACACTTTCTTTTTTTTCCTAAATTATTTAATATTTTTTAAAAAATTTCATATAACTTTAGTTTTCAATTTCATTGTAGAGGAAAATACAAAATATTGAAGGATGTGTGCCTCGAGCAAAACTGTTTTGCTCGAGTAGACAGAAAAATGATGGAAGTGTCGTCAACGAAGCGACTTAGCAGCAGATTGTAAGTTTTAATCTATTGATTTTATATTTTAATATCTATTTTATAACTTAATAATATATTTATATTTGTAACAGGATGCTTTAGAGACCCTCGATGCCCAAGAACCAGACAATTTTGTGCCCACTGATCACTTACATCAGGTGTTGGGAGAGGAGCATCCTGGAAGAGTATGCTGCTGACCTAGGTTAGCCCCAATGAGGTATTGGTCCTCCTCAGGTATGAGTTGTAATGCCACCGAGCTGCAGAAAGTTAGGGCACAGGCAGAACAGGCTGAGAAAAGGGCCATAGAGACAGCAGAATAGTCTGCTAGGGCAAACAGTGCATTTATGAAATTTATTAGTTCTACATCCAACACTTCCACAAAAGGTCAGCCTATATTTTGATGAATATATGTCGTCGATACATTCTATATATGGTGCACCAGGTGGTAGTTCTAGTGGTGGTCAAGACGATGTCCAGACTGACGATGATGATGGCGAGGAGTCTGATGTGGAAGAGGAGGGAGAGGAGGAGGGCGAGGTGGATGGTGAGGGTGAGGAGGAGGGCAAGGGCGAGGAGGAGGGCACTGAGGAGGGTGAGTAAGATGATGGGGATGAGGAAGAGGGTGACGATTATGGTGATGATGGTGATGGTGATGTGGGACAAATTGATCTGTTACATTTTTTACTAATATTACTGAGATTTGATGTTTAATCTATTCTAGTTGTTGGTTTTATCTAGACTCGTAGTATAGTATTGGAGTTGAGTTATTTTTATATATTGTCTGTTTTCATGGATGTTGTTGTCTTTTAGTGGTTACGGTGTATCTTGATCATGTTTATAGAGTTTTGTTTGTTTGGGAACTCCCTTGACAGCCCCCTCCTTCCTGGACCCTGGACAACCCCCCACCATCCTCCTTGGACCCCGGACAGCCCCCCACCATCCTCCTTGGTCCCTAGACAGCCCCCCGGACACCCCCCAGACAGCCCCCCACCCTCCTCCCTAGACACCAGACATCCCCCCAGACAGCCCCTCAGACAGCCCCCCCCCCCCCCACCCTCCTCCTTGGACCCCGGACAGCCCCCCGAACACCCCCCAGACAGCCCCCCGCACAGCCCCCCCCCCCCCCACCCTCCTCCTTGGTCCCCGGACAGCCCCCCAGATAGCCCATAGAAAGCCCCCCGGACAGCCCCCCCACCCTCCTCCCGGTACCCCGGACAGCCCCCCCACCCTCCTCCCTGGACCCCCAGACATCCCCCCCACCATCCTTGATTTCACATGTTTTTTTTATTTCTCTGATCATGAAATGTTATTTAGGATTATTCCATTTTTGTATGTCTTGATTTATATGAATGTCTTGGTAAGCTTATTAACTGAAAACAACAATTAGAATATGGAAAACCGCCTCAATCTGAGGCCCGGTGTGGCTGGCACCACTCAAAGCGTCTCAGGTTAATTTGAAATGGACAACATTTTAAGTGAAAACAACAACTAACATACGGAAAACCGACCAAATGGATTCTGATTGTGTCGATACTTTAGAAAAACGATCCATGGGTCATATATGATGTGTACAAGTCAACCACGCCTCAATCTGAGGCGCGGTGTGGCCGATACCATTCAAAGTGTATCTCTTTTGTTTAAAATGGACATCATTTTAAGTGAAAACAAAAAGTGACATATGAAAAACTGACCAAATGAATTCAAAATGTGTTTATGCTTTAGTAAAATGATACATGGGTCATATTTGATGTGTACGAGTCAACCATGTCTCAATCTGAGGCGTGGTGTGTCCGGTACCACTCTAAGTGTCTCTCTTTTGTTTCAAAAGGATATCATTTTAAGTGAAAACACCAACTAGCATACAGAAAACCGACCAAATGCATTCAAATTGTGTTTATACTTTAGGAAAACAATCCATGGGTAATTTTAGACATGTACAAGTCAACTCCGTCTAAATATGAGGCACGGTGTGGCCGATACCACTCTAATTGTGTCTCTTTTGTTTAAAATGGACAGGATTATAAGTGAAAAGATCAACTGACATACGGAAAACTGACAAAACGCATTCATATTCTATTGATAATTTATTAAAACAATCCATGGGTCATATGTGACGTGTACGAGCCAACTTCAGTTCAATCTGAGTTACAGTGTAGCCGGGATCACTCTAAGTGTCTCTCTTTTGTTTAAAATGGACAACATTTTAAGTACATACGGAAAACCGACCAAACTCATTAATTTTCTATTGAAACTTTATGAAAACGATCCATGGGTCATATGTGACATTTACGAGTCAACCTTGCCTCAATCCAAGGCGCGGTGTGGCCGACACCACTCAAAGTGTCTCTCTTTTGTTTAAAATGGACTTCATTTTAAGTGAAAACAACAACTAGCATACGAAAAACTGACCAAATGGATTATGATTGTGTCGATACTTTAGCACAATGATCCATGGGTCATATTTGATGTGTATGAGTCAACCCCGCCTCAATCTGAGGCATGGTGTGTCCGACACAATTCATAGTGTCTCTCTTTTATTTAAAATGGACATCATTTTAAGTGAAAACAACAACTGATATACGAAAAACTGACCAAATGCATTAGAAATGTTTTGATGCTTTAGGAAAATGATCCATGGGTCATATGTGACGTGTACAAGTCAACCCCACCTCAATCCAAGGCGCGGTGTGTCCTGCACCACTCTAAGTGTCTCTCTTTTGTTTCAAAAGGATATCATTTTAAGTAAAAACATCAACTGACATACGGAAAACCGACCAAATGCATTCAAATTCTGTTGAAACTTTAGGAAAATGATCCATGGGTCATTTGAGATGTGTACGAGTCAACCTTTTCTAAATTCGAGGCACGGTGTGTCCGTTACCACTCTAACTCTGTCTCTTTTGTTTAAAATGGACAGGATTTTAAGTGAAAAGAACAACTGACATACGGAAAACCGACCAAACGCATTCAGATTTTGTTTATAATTTATCAAAACGATCCATGGGTCATATGTGACATGTATGAGCCAACCCAGGATCAATTCGAATCACGGTGTGGCTGGGATCACTCTAAGTGTCTCTCTTTTGTTTAAAATGGACAACATTTTAAGTACAAACGGAAAACCGACCAAATGCATTCGGTTTCCATTGAAACTTTAGTAGAACGATCTATGGGTCATATGAGACGTTTAAGAGTCAACCTTGTCTCAATATGAGGCGTGGTGTGGCCGACACCACTCAAAGTGTCTCTCTTTTGTTTAAAATGGACTTCATTTTATGTGAAAACAACAACTAGCATACAGAAAATCGACCAAACGGATTCTGATTGTGTCGATACTTTAAAAAAATGATCCATGGGTCATATGTGATGTGTACGAGTCAACCCCACCTCAATACAAGGCACGGTGTGGCTGAAACCATTCATAGTGTCTCTCTTTTGTTTAAAATGGACATCATTTTAAGTGAAAACAACAACTGAAATATGAAAAACTGACCAAACGCATTCAAAATGTGTTGATGCTTTAGGAAAATGATCCATGGGTCATATGTAATGTGTACGAGTCAACCCTACCTAAATTCGAGGTACGGTGTGGCCGGCACCACTCTAAGTGTCTCTCTTTTGTTTCAAAAGGATATCATTTTAAGTGAAAACATCAACTGACATACGGAAAGCTGACCAAACGCATTCGGATTGTGTTGATACTTTAGGAAAATGATCCATAGGTCATTTGAGACGTTTATGAGTCAACCCAGTCTAAATATAAGGCGCGGTGTGGTCGGTACCACTCTAACTTTGTCTCTTTTGTTTAAAATGGATAGTATTATAAGTGAAAAGAACAACTGACATATGGAAAACTGACCAAACACCTTTGGATTCTATTGATAATTTATCACAACGATCCATGGGTCATATGAGACATGTACGAGCCAACCCAGGCTCAATACGAGTCACGGTGTGGCCGGGATCACTCTAAGTGTCTCTCTTTTGTTTAAAATGGACAATATTTTAAGTACATACGGAAAACTAACCAAATGCATTTGGTTTCCATTGAAACTTTAGAAAAACGATACATGGGTCATATGTGATGTGTACGATTCAATCTCGCCTCAATATGAGGTGCGGTGTGGCCAACACCACTCAAAGTATCTCTCTTTTGTTTAAAATGTACTTCATTTTAAGTGAAAACAACAACTAGCATACGGAAAACCAACCAAAAGGATTCTGATTGTGTTGATACTTTAGAAAAACAATCCATGGGTAATATGTGATGTGTACAAGTCAACCCCACCTCAATCCAAGGCACGGTGTGGCCAACACCATTCATAGTGTCTCTCTTTTATTTAAAATGGACATCATTTTAAGTGAAAACAACAATTGACATACGAAAAACTGACCAAACGCATTTGAAATGTGTTTATGATTTAGGAAAACGATCCATGGGTCATATGTGACGTGTATGAGTCAACCACGCCTCAATCTGAGGCGCGGTGTGGCCGGAACCACTCTAAGTGTCTCTCTTTTGTTTCAAAAGGATATCATTTCAAGTGAAAACATCAACTGACATACGGAAAACCGACCAAACGCATACGGATTTTGTTAAAACTTTATGAAAATGATCCATGGGTCATTTGAGATGTGTAAAAGTCAACACTGTTTAAATCTGAGGCACGGTGTGGCCCGTACCACTCTAACTCTATCTCTTTTGTTTAAAATGGACAGGATTATAAGTGAAAAGAACAACTGACATATGGAAAACTGACCAAACACCTTAGGATTTTGTTGATAATTTATCACAACGATCCATGGGACATATGTGACATTTATGATCCAACCCGGTCTCAATCTGAGTTTCGGTGTGGCCGGGATCACTCTAAGTGTCTCTCTTTTGTTTAAAATGGACAACATTTTAAGTACATACAGAAAACCAACCAAATGCATTCAGTTTCTGTTGAAACTTTAGGATAACGATCCATGGATCATATGTGACGTGTAAGAGTTAACCTCACCTCAATCTGAGGTGCAGTGTGGCCGACACCACTCAATGTTTCTCTCTTTTGTTTAAAATGGACTTTATTTTAAGTGAAAACAACAACTAGCATATGGAAAACCGACCAAACGGATTATGATTGTGACGATACTTTAGCACAATGATCCATGGGTCATATGTGACATGCAAGAGTCAAACCCACCTCAATCCGAGGCATGGTGTGGCCGACACCATTCATAGTGTCTCTCTTTTATTTAAAATGGACATCATTTTAAGTGAAAAAAACAACTGACATACGAAAAACTGACCAAACGCATTCGAAATGTGTTGATTCTTTAGTAAAATGATACATGGGTCATATGTGATGTGTATGAGTCAACCCCTACTCAATCCAAGGTGTGGTGTGGCTGAAACCACTCTAAGTGTCTCTCTTTTGTTTCAAAAGGATGTCATTTTAAGTGAAAACATCAACTGACATACAGAAAACCGAACAAAGTCATTCATATTGTGTTGATACTTTAGGACAACGATACATGGGTAATTTGAGACATGTAAAAGTCAACCTTGTCTAAATATGAGGCGCGGTGTGGCCGGTACCACTCTAACTCTGTCTCTTTTGTTTAAAATGGACAGGATTATAAGTGAAAAGAAAAACTGACATATGGGAAACCAACCAAACACCTTCAGACTCTGTTGATAATTTTTCACAATGATCCATGGGTCATATGTGACATGTATGAGCCAACCCGGGCTCAATCTGAGTCACGGTGTGTCCGAGATCACTCTAAGTGTCTCCCTTTTGTTTAAAATGGACAACATTTTTAAGTACATACGGAAAACTGACCAAACGCATTCGGTTTCCATTGAAACTTTAGGATAATGATCCATGGGTAATATGTGACGTGAATGAGTCAACCTCACCTCAATCTGAGGCACAGTGTGGCCGACACCACTCAAAGTGTCTCTCTTTTGTTTAAAATGGACTTCATTTTAAGTGAAAACAACAAGTAGCATACATAAAACCGACCAAACGTATTCTTATTGTGTTTATACTTTAACAAAATGATACATGGGTCATATGTGACATGTATGATTCAACCCCACCTCAATTCGAGGTACGGTGTGGCCAACACCCTTCATAGTGTCTCTCTTTTATTTAAAATGGACATTATTTTAAGTGAAAGCAACAATTGACATATGAAAAACCGACCAAACGCATTCATATTGTATTGATGCTTTAGTAAAATGATCCATGGGTCATATGTGACATGTACGAGTAAAACAAACCTCAATCCGAGGCATGGTGTGGTCGAGACCACTCTATGTGTCTCTCTTTTGTTTAAAATGGACAACATTTTAAGTACATACAGAAAACTAACCAAACGGATTCTGATTGTGTTGATACTTTAGAAAAACGATCTATGGGTCATATGTGACGTGTAAAAATCAACCCCGCCTCAATCTGAGATGCGGTGTGGCCGGCACCACTCAAAGTGTCTGTATTTTGTTTCAGAAGGACATCATTTTAAGTGAAAACATCAACTGACATACGGAAAACTGAACAAACGCATTCGGATTGTGTTGATACTTTAGGAAAAAGATCCATGGGTCATTTGAGACATTTACGAGTCAACCTCATCTAAATCTAAGATGTGGTGTGTCCGGTACCACTCTAACTGTGTCTCTTTTGTTTAAAATGGACAAGATTATAAGTGAAAGAACAACTAGCATACAAAAAACCGACCAAACGCATTCGGAATCTATTGAAACTTTAGTACAATGATCCATGGGTCATATGTTACATGTAAAAGTCAACAGAACCTCAATCCAAGTCGCGATGTGGCCGATATCACTCAAAGTGTATCTCTTATGTTTAAAATGGACAACATTTTAAGTACATACGGAAAACCGACCAAGCGGATTCTGATTGTGTTGATATTTTAGAACAATGGTACATGGGTCATTTGTGGCGTGTACGAGTCAACCCCGCCTCAATCCGAGGCGTGGTGTGACTGGTACCATTCAAATTTTCTCTCTTTTATTTAAAAAGCACTTCATTTTAAGTGAAAACAACAACTGACATACGGAAAACCGACCAAAAGCTTTCAGAATATGTTGATACTTTAGGAAAACGATCCATGGGTCATTTGTGACATGTAAGAGTTAACATCGCCTCAATCTGAGGCACAGTGTGGCCGATATCACTCTAGGTGTATGTATTTTGTTTAAAATGGATATCATTTCTAGTAAAAACATATGGTATACAAAAAACCGATCAAATTATGAATTGAATTCTGAATTCCACATATAATTGTCATCTAAATTTTAAATTGAATTCTAAATTAATTATGTGTGTTTATAATTACATTATGAATTTTGATTTAATTCTAGATGTGTATAGTTCCTGGATGCATTATATGTTAAATGTGTATGAATTTTTCTCTATATGTATGTGTTAGTTGGTTATTGCAGGTACAATAATTGTATATGTATGTGTTAGTTTATTGTAGGTACAATAATTGGAAATTATTGAAAATGAGAGGGAATGTTGTTGTGAAAATTTCACAAAAATGAGAGGGTAGCTGCTGTGAAAATTGCAGGCTACTATGCAATTTGCACAACATAGGCTATACCAATGGTTTGAAACCGTTTTCATAGCCTCTCTGAGTATTATTTTTACCAACGGTTCTATGAACCGTTGGGAAAGAATCCCTCTGCTTGGTTTTCCCAACGGTTCAAGCCAAACCGTTGGGAAAAACTTTCCCAACGGTTCAAGCCAAACCGTTGGGAAAAACTTT
This sequence comes from Viscum album, assembly GCA_963277665.1. Classification (NCBI taxonomy): domain Eukaryota; kingdom Viridiplantae; phylum Streptophyta; class Magnoliopsida; order Santalales; family Viscaceae; genus Viscum; species Viscum album. Next base: position 1,039,911,044 of record OY728126.1, read on the forward strand.
CCCAACGGTTTGGTACAACTGTTGGGATAGGTTAATTTTTTATAACCTATCCCAATGGTTCACTATAAACCATTGGGAAAATCTTTCCCAATAGCTTACTTCCCTACGGTTTGCAGAACCGTTGGTATAATATATACCAACGGTTCTGTAGCCTTTCTCAATGGTTCAGAACCGTTGGAAAATCCTGCATTTTCAGTAGTGAATGTTTATCATTCAGCCTTTTCATATGAGGAATGAATTAGACTTAGTAAGTGATGAGTAGAGCCCGCTATAGCTCCTTGATGCATCGGTAGGTCTCATGAGACAAACTAGTGTCTTGGGACAAGGCCTTGACAAAATATTATTTGTAGTCTTGGCATGAGGCCTTGACTATGTGGTTATGATGTCCGGTATTATGTATTCCATCATTATAAAATTGGATATTGATATTACATGTGATTATTAGATTAGTTGAATATCCATGTGAATAATTAAATGGAATTATTTGATTTATCTTTGTCATATTATGCTTAATTTTAAGTTTAAAAGGATTGTGTTTTATTCTTATACATTTCCTTAAATGTTTATGATTAATTATGATAGTTTCTGCTATATTATTATCCTTACTAAGCATTTGAGCTCACCCCTTTCTTATATTTTATTTTTTTGAGGATGCGAAGAAGTATATTACAATTAACCTAAAGGAATAGGCTAATGGATATGAGAGTGTTCAAATGGGACACAATGATGATTTTTTATTTCATGATGTAATGTAAAACTTATGTATGTATCTAGTACTTCCAAGGCTACTAAACTAATCATTCTTTCAGGACATGATTCCTTGTATCATTCCAATGTTATGTAATAATGCACCGACTCTGGGTAACTAGGGTCAGGGAGTTACAAGTTCTATCTAGCCACATTGAGATCGGTGTGTATCTAGAAGCTTATGCATCTTAAATAGGGTAGCATGGATATGGAAAAGTATTTGGTGAGGTTCATAGACCTTTCATGATACTCCATGGATATGGTTTGAGATTTATTTTTTCGAGCATAGAACTTCGATCAGGGCCTCCATAAAGACGTTTGGGTGATTTTGGTATCCTTGTGACTTCCATCATATGTGGGGGTACTAGAGTGAGCTCTGGTGTTAGAGATCTTCTCAGCGGAGGGTTGGGAAGATGTGGTCGGTAGTGGTGGTCATGAGGCTGAGACATCTACAACAGCTAGGAAATTATAGTCGACAGGATCACATCGCAACAGGCATACATATACCCAGACCTAGACACATGGGCATGTAGTGTAGGATCTACATTTGGGACTTGGTCATCCGTAGGATAGGTCATGTTATGCTTGCGATGGATAAGAACATTTTTCTAGAGATTGTCTGACATGTCGTGTTTCTAAGAGGGATACGGTCGACGGACCACCCTAGTAATGGCAGCATTTGGATAAGGGATTTCTGCATGATGTTAGACATGAAATAGGAGTGGGTATATAAGTAGGATGTGGTATACGGTTTGATGTGTTTCCACCACCACCCCTAGGAGGTCCTTTCCAGGCTCAGGGGTTTAGAGGATGGGAGTAAGGATAGTTGCAGGTTGTAGAGGCCTTTGAACCGGAGGCTCCATGGATTAATAGAGGTATAATCTATGTACTTTATACTTTATGTATTAGTATTTTTATACACTATTGTGGGGTACTATTTTCTTTAAACTTATTTCTAAAGGTTTAACCAAGGTGATGTGGGGCATTTGTAAAATTATGTGTGGGTGTTTCTTGATGCAGCTTCAAAATTAAAAGGAAGAGGGACATTTTTTCCATGGAGACACATTCAAATGAAGCAATTAAAACCATGTGGGTGATTTAGTGTCTCCCAAAGAAGGTATTTTTGAGGTGTGGTAGATTAGTTCCATTGATTTGTGTGTTCGGGGTGTGGTTGTGTTCTAGAGTGTCGGAGTAAACCCTAGAGTTAACAGTGAATCCTTATAGCTTGACCCTTATACCTGGCAACCCTGGTGGAGGGAGATCCTTATATAGAACCAGTCTATAGTGGAAGAGTTAGACCCTGTGATTTTTCATCAGTATGGATTATTTTACTACTTTCCATGCTCAATTGTTCTGCCACTAGTGGGTGTGTCAGTTTGTGGTTCATAGACATAAGGATTGGTAAGTCCCAGTGTGTACACTTGGGTAGCCATTTTATTGTTCATTGGTACCCTTGCTTGTTCAACGTTATATTTGTACATGGGACACTTGAGGAGGATGTGGTCTAGTTCATCCAAGGGCATATGAGAACTACTGGGTTGCATCAGTATCTATGTCAGGTTAGCAAGGTGTTGTACTACTTGACCCTATGACTACAGATGGACTGTGGTGCTTGGATTTTTCCATTGGTTGTAGCTGAGGAGACATGTTCCACATTTTTTCATGAAGTCTACCTAGTTTGAGCAGGATTTGGGTGTGTTTTTTCCTTGTAGTTCCCCTGAGTGCATGCTTGTAATCATCATGGGAACCTCTTGGTGAGATCACTGGTGTGAGAGTCCCAGTGGAGAGCTCAGTTTTTCTCCTTCTACCTTGGATTTTTATTTTTACGCATAAAAATTTTTAAGGTGTGGATGATTTATTGGTTAGGGTTTTGACCTTTAATACTTTGGATCATTTCTAAGAATATTTCTGAAGCCATGCGCTGAGTCGGTGTGGGATTCTAGGGCCCAAAGAGGCTTGGTGTGGTGATATTAAAAATATTAAGTATATCATATCACACGCACATATTTTATTTTGAAATAATGAATAAATACCTTGAGGAATCTTGGATTATAAATTTTAGGTCATGGTTGAGTTCAGAATGTCGTGTTTACCTTAAGCATGATATAAAATTTGTCAGTGTTGGGTGTCGAGTCAGAGGTGAGTTGGCGGGGTGTTAAATAGGGATATTGATTTAGTAAAATTAAATAAATACCCTCCTCTTCCCCTTTGGTGCATACACAAAAGAGGATAAGCACAACCCCCTTCCCCTTTGGAGTGATGGGAAAACCTGAGGCAGGTCTAAGGAGAAAAGGAATCGCCAATCTCCGATCTTGATGGCGATTTCTCCCGAACCATGGTGGGGCAGCTTCGAAGCATGGATCTGACCCTGAAGATTTAGTGTTTTACCATGATGTAGGATGATTTTAGTTTTTAAATATCAATCCCATTTTTTATACATGTTTTAAGGTTTTATAGCCCTTTCACGACTGTTAGAGATCCCTTGAGGGTCGATCTATAGGTTTCAAGGGAAACCAAGGTTATTTGAGAAAGATCGTAGGGAATTCCCATTTGGAATTCCTAATCACATGGCGTGTAATTCAATGGAATATGTTGTGTGTTCTTCCCCTCTAGGGAAGATGAATTTTGGGGACTACATGTCATGTATCAGGGTTACACATCGTGTAATGACCCCAGGTCATGTGGCCAAGGGACATGGCTAGGGAATCCATGTGGTGTTATGCAATGGCCCGGACCTCTCTATTCCATTACTTTGTGAAAATGTGCTGTTATAGGTGTTCTAGTAGGTTAAGGTGACTTGGGGTGCGTTTGGGTGGACTTTTAAGGGAAACTAAAGGGATATACCTTTCGCACGGGAGGCGCACAGTTTGTCTAAACAGTGCGGCCAAACCGTGCGAGGTTGGTGTTAGGGGTAGTGGCTAACACACGGTTAGCGCACGGTTTGTCTAACCGTGCGGCTTAACCATGTGAGGAGGGGTTGACGAGGCAGTAGTGATTGCATGGTTAGCACACGGTTTGTCTAACCGTGTGATCAAACCATGTAGACACTTAAATCTAGATCCTTAAATTGTGGATCTTGACCTTTTTGCCTATAACTTGCTCTTTTAAGCTTCTAAGCGGCCATAACTCGGGATTACCCTTCCTCGAAGGCAGTAGAACCTCTCCCAAGCATTTTGGAGGTGATCTGAAGGCTTCTCTTGGAAAATCAAATCCAGTTTATTGAGTTATGTGATCGTTCTTGTTCAGTTTCTTAGATCCGCTTGGATCTAATTCTCCTCTTATCTCGGTTTCCTAGATCTACGCCTGTTATGGATAGATCTAAGTGTGTGGATGAAAATTATGGTGATCTTTGGTCTGTATCTTGCTAGGAGGAGATATCTAAGGCGGGTTTTTGGAGAATCGACCCAGCTTTCTTGTGCGTTCTTTGTTTGTTGAGGTTTTCGTCAAAAACCTTGAGGAAGGGGATTCGATGCTTCTCTTTCTTTTACGTGCAACTGTATTGTTAGCATGTTTAATCCTGCTGGATGAAAATGGAATTGACATAATAAATACTTTGAACCAGATAAAGAAATTATATTGATCGTATGATATTGCCTCTTGTTTTGCTAGATAGTGTGATATCTATGCCTGTTTTGCTTAGCTGTTGTTCTTGATGGAAATCGGTAAAGAATGTAAATAGGGATTAATTGATAATTATTTGGCTAAAGATAAAGAGGCATGAAAAAGAATATGGTTCATATGGTAATTTGATGTTAATCAAATTGGTGTAGTAAGCATGTATAATCATTTGTGATAGCTTACTGGTAAGGTTCCAGATTTTGGAACCAACGAATTATAAACCTGTTAATTCAAGATGGTTTAAAGATTTGGTTGTTTGATAATTCCTTGAAGGGTTCTGAGTTACCCTATTGATTGTTAAAGGTCCAAGAGCCCAATAGATGTGATGCTTTCTTTTCTACTGCTTGTGATGTGATGTGATCCTGGATGGTTGTTGTGATATGTGGGGGTATAGAGACCTTTTGGTTGTGGCAGCGGATGACGCCTAGAGTGGCGAGATGCATCAGTTTATGCATGTGGGTGTCGGGGAGGACACTAGGGATGATGGAATGGGTTGTATGTGATTTTTGGATGCTTGCGAGTTCTTTGATTGTTTATCTGCTTTACATTTCCCCACTGCTCAAGGCAGCTGGTCTTACTTACCCTTCTTCCGAAGGAGGCAAAGACTCACGGGGTATTCCACATGATTTATGTGTCTAGATTCTCAAGGGAGGATGGGTCTATTCTCTTACTATAGGCGGCAAAGACTCAATGGGTAGTACATCTACTCACCGTGTTGAGCCCCCTTGTGGTTAGTAGCATAGAATGCTTTTCTAGAATTCCTGGGAATATGGGAAAGTAATTCTGTAATGAATGTTTTAATAAATGATGTTAACCCATAAGGTTGGTGTTCACTGAAACATAATGGTGAGGTTGAAAATAGTTGAAGGAGCAGTTGAATTTGGGTGTGTTTCTAATGAAATTTAATGTGGATTGGTTCATGGTTAATTAATGTCTAAAGAATTAATTAACATACAGTGGAATTGATAAAAAGGTAATGAAGCAATCTAATAAATCTCTTTAAATTTTTGTGTGCTTATAGAATACCTAGTCTTGGAAGTGGAAGCTCGGTGTCCGAGAGACGTTAGCTACAGTTGTGTCTAAGATTAGGTTATGCTCATAGTGTGGTTGTGAGTTATAATATATTTTGTACTTTTTGTGTTTCTATACGCTACTCCACCCTGTCAGTAAGGGAAACTGACACCCTGGGGATTCCGAGCCCTAGGGGGGGGGGGTTCCCAACATTTAGGTGGGAGGATGAATGGTTGACTACCCCCTTTGTCCTCTCTCTCTTCTATTGGTAGATACTTGTGCCATTAGGAACAGTAGTTAGTTTTCCCCCTTATATGTGTGTAGAGGGCTGTAATGGCTTGTGGTTATTCACAAACATATATCCTGGATATAGTATCCTATGGAATACTATAGGTGTAACATGTATAGGTTGTGATGGATTGAGGATACTTACTCGGTGTATGGGCTGTAGTGTCTTGAGGTATAGTACCTGACATATGATACACGTTACGCAAGCTGTGGTGGCTCCCAGAAACTACCTAGTTACTTTGGTTGTGAGGATAGTGTGGTGCTTCACCCAGGTGTCTGTGGGCAATCCTTTGTGGTGCACGAGGTGTAGATTGTGGTGCTTCACCTAGGTGTCTGTGGGAAAGCCTTTTTGGAGAGAGATTTTTAAGACATATGACGTTGGGGAAAAGCGGCAAAACCAGTGGGGAAGTATTAGTGGGTTACCCTTGATATTATTTATTATATTCTATATTCTTGTATGCGTTACTTGGTGAGAGTATCCATGGTGAGGTTGGGAACTTAGTATAGTTGTTTAGGTGACGAGTTAGTTTCACTTGTTGTTCACTGTGCTTTATCATGCTTTCTTTACTTTTGAATGAGAGGCTTCGGGGAGGATCCTACTGGGTATACTGTTATACTCACCCTATGTATATATAAACTGTTTTTCAGGTCACATGGAGCAGGTTGAAGATTAAGCTAGTTTCAACTAGCTTGGGGTTGCAGGAGCTGTTCGGGCTTGTGGTTGCAGCTGTTTTACTTTCTTTTGGGTACTTGAAAATTTTCCCCCTTTTTTTGTAGTACTTTTGCATGACATTTCATTTTTTTCACTTGGGTTTCTTTTATATTTACAGTTCTGAGTTGGATTTTATTGGTGTCTATCTTATCTCTCTCTTCCGCATGTGTTCTCTTAGAGGGTAATGCCTACCATTTTGTGTGTTACTATACCCTCGATTCTAGTCTCCAACCTGGGGCCTACTGGAAGCGGGACTTGGGGGTCATTATCTCCCTTCTCACATTGCCGGCCCAGGAGGGGTACACTTTGTGGGGAGGGGGTCATGACAGAGTGGTATCAGAGGACTGGTTGAGGGATAGGATGGAGCTTGGATTTAGGCACAGGTGAGGTTGCATGGGTTGGTAGGGCAACAGTGTCATTCATGTTTAGCAAGTGAGGTAAGCACTGGATACCGGCTGAGACATAGGCGTTTTGGTCCCCCTATGATCTAATGTACGGACCTTTAAGTTTACAATGGCTACTAAACAAGGTGATACTAGTTGTAGGGTAGAGACCTGGGAAAGGATCATGTATCATTCTTATTTGTGCCTGTGTTTGAATGGGTAGACCTTGGGATAAGCTAACCTAAAATGAATAAAAGAAAACAATTAATTAATTAATGTTGAGTCTTCCATATTCCAGGTTTAGGAGCTCTAACGGTTTTTTATTTTATATGTATGGATCTAGGTAGATGTCCTCATCAATTTTACACAGAAAATGTCCAGCAGGATGTTCCAACAAATCGCTGCAAGGTAGAGGTTGACGATGAAGACACTTGGAGGAAGAAACTTCGAGAGTTTCAGCGCCAGAGTCTGCAAAAGTACAAGGGCTCCATTTCAGATATATTCATGGAAGACTGGTTTGAGGAGGTTGAGATAGGCTTCAGTTCGATCCGTGCTCGGAAGGAGCACTAGGTGTCCTTAGCTGTGATGATGCTACGTGGAGTAGTGAGGTAGTTGTGGTTCTTGTTCCTCGGGGATTGTGAGGAATCAATGATCTCATGGGAGGAGTTATGAGACAAGTTTAAAGTCGAGTTCTTTTCTTCGACTGCAAAGGCGTCCAATCGCCAGGAGCTTCTTACCCTTCGACAGGGGAGATCTACTATTCAAGATTTTGGAATCCATTTTAGGAACCTTTTATGATATGCTTCGGACCTGTTACCAGATGACGAGGCCAGGGCGAGGCATTTTGAAGAGGCTTTGTGTCCAGAGATCCAACTCTAGGTCACCCCATTTATGTTGAAGACATATCTTGAGGTACTGGAAAAGGCAGAGGTTGTCAACAGGACTTTGGCCAGGACCGGATCATCATGAGAGGGGGATCGTCATGATCCCTCATGAAGCAAGGCTGTGGTCTGGGGTTCTTGGTTTTCAGGGCAGAAGAGTTTCCATTTAGACGGGGGTAGGTCTCAGCCCTTCACATCTCATTTCTCCATAGGCAGAAACTCTCAGTCCTATGCCAAGGGATCAGGAACTTTTTTTTCTTATGGTGGTCATGGCCATCAGCAGCGAGAGTGCCCGACCTTTCATAGTGGTCATCGTGCACTGGGCACTAAGCTCCAGGTTCCTCCATTGAGGCAGTTCTAGCCGAGGCAGCAGCAGCCAGTTGCACCATCTTTATATCAGCAGAGGGTAGATGGGGCAGGCATAGGACATCCCCATGACACTCCCCGTCCTCATAGAGCAGAGTACAGCCATGGTGGTGGTCGTCATCAGGGTCAGAGAGTCTGTGGAGGAGGTCGTGGTCAGCTTCATGCTCTAGCGTTGCTAGCTCCAGACGAGCCAGATGTTGTTTGAGGTACCATTTTCTTGTTTTCTACCTTAGTGTATGCCTTGTTTGATTCAGGAGCGATGCACCCCTTCATATCACCTACCCTTGTCCTTGCTTTGGGACTTGAGGTAGAGAGGCTTCTAGTGCACTTGGAATTGACTACGCCAGTTGGAGGTCGAGCTGACTTGTTTGAAGTATGTAGAGACTGTGATCTAGTGTTGGGGCAGCACTGCTCTTGGGTAGATTTCCTATGTGTACGAATACAACCATATAATGTCATCCTCAACATGGATTGGTTGTATTCGGTGCAGGCTATCATGGATTGCTTCAAGAAGAAGGTTGTTTTCTTTGGTGCGGATGGAGAGCAAGTGGTGTTTTTTGGTGATCGAGATCCTTGGATGGGTCATAGGCACGTTCCATCCTTATCATCAATGATGGATGATATGATTCTAAGTTCTTCAGAGGTTCAGTAGTTAGCGTTTCCTCGGGTCGTAGAGGAGTACCTTGATGTCTTTCCAGAAGAGTTTGTAGTCTTACCCCCTCGATGAGAGATCGAGTTCGGGGTTGAGCTATAGCCAGGAGCGTCTCCTATTTCTATGTCTTCAGATAGGATAGCCCCTTATGATTTACGAGAGCTACGTATACAACTTGATGGTCTGTTGTAGTGCGGTTTTGTTCGGCCAAGTGTGTCACCATGGGGTGCACTAGTTTTGTTTGTGAAGAAGACCGACAGCAGTTTGAGGTTGTGTGTAGATTATCATCTCTTAAAAAAAGTGACAATAAATAATCGCTATCATTTTTCGTGGATTGATGACTTATTCGATCAACTGAAGGGTGCAAGTTGGTTCTCAAAGATCGACTTGCGGTCGAGATATCATCATATGCGTGTGAAGGATGAGGATATTCCAAAGACTGCTTTCCGTTGTCGTCATGGGCATTATGAGTTCATTGTAATGTCGTTCGGCATGAAGAATGCTCCAGCTATGTTCATGGGATTGATGAATGATATGTTCCGTGAGTTCCTGGACAAGTTTGTGGTGGTTTTCATCAACGAAATCCTTGTGTACTCCACGTATGAGGAGGAGCATGAAGAGCATCTACACACCATTTTGGGAGTCCTTCGTCGACATCAGCTATTTGGGAAGTTGTCGAAGTTTGAGTTTTGGGCTCGAGAAGTCTGTTTCTTGGGGCATGTTGTGTCCCAACAGGGATTTGCTATGGATCCATCGAATATTGAAGCAGTTGTGTCTTGGGCAGCCCCCAAGACAGTTTCATAGGTGCGAAGTTTCCTTGGTCTCGCAGGCTACTACAGGAGGTTCATATCCAATTTATCACGAGTTGTAACTCCTGTTACAGCTTTGACCAGGAAAGATCAGGCATTCACATGGACCGATCAATTTCAGGAAGCCTTCGATTATCTAAAGGATAAGTTAGTAAGTGCTTCATTCCTTTGTCTTCCAGCTGAGGGAGTTCAGTTTGATGTCTTCTGTGATGCTTCACATCTGGGGTTAGGTTGTGTTCGCATGCAGAAGAGGTCAGTTGTTTCTTATGGGTCTCAGCAGTTACGTCCCCATGAATGCAACTATGCCACCCATGATCTTGAGTTGGAATTCGTGGTGTTTTCTCTGAAGATGTGGAGACATTACCTCATTGGTGAGTGCTTTGTGGTTTTCACCGATCATAAGAGTTTGAGGTATGTTTTCTCCCAGCGTGACTTGAACTTATGACAGTGTTGGTGGATGGAGTTCTTATAGGAATACAACTTCGAAATATCATATACACCTGGAAAAGGGAATGTTGTAGCTGATGCGCTGAGCCTAAATTCACGTAGTGATGCTGTGCGTGAATCCAGTTATTCCTGGAGAGTAATGGAAGAACTGTCAGCATTACATCTTGATATGGGAGGAGTTGGGGGTAGAGGTTGTCTTTTTCATATGATGGTACATTAATACCTAATACAGAAGGTGGAAGAGTCCCAGTTGGGAGATCTTGAGGTGGAGGTCTGGAGAGATCGAGTTGTTTGTGGTGAGGCCCCTGATGGTTGGTCTGAGGATGAACAACACAGAGTGTTGTATCACGGGAGGATTTTTGTTCCTTTGATGATGCATGATACGGTCCTCAGAGAGTTCCATAGTTCACCTTTAGCAGTAAATCCTATCATGAAAAAGATGTATCGATCCTTGAGGAGTCAGTTTTGGTGGCCTAGGCTGAAGCATGCGGTTGCGGAGTTTGTGTCTCGATGTTTAGTCTGCCAGAAGGTGAAGGTCGAACACCGTTTTCCAAGTGGTCTTCTATATCCATTAGAGATTCCTCAGTGGAAGTGGGAGGACATCTCAATGGAATTAATTACTGGTTTACCTCAAGCTCCAGTAGGACATGATGCTATTTGGGTGGTAGTGGATCGTTTAACAAAATCGTCCCACTTTATAGCAATCAAGGAGTCAAGATCAGTGGAAGTTTTGTCGAGGAAGTATCTAGAGGAGGTGGTGAGACTTCATGGAGTACCTAGGATGATCATTTCTGATCTAGATCCTCGTTTTACCTCCAGGGTGTGGAGAGGTCTCCAACATGCTTTCGGTTCTCAACTATACCTTAGCACTGCTTTTCATCCTCAAACGGATAGTCAGACAGAGCGAACCACCCAAACTCTTGAAGACATGTTACACTCTTGTGTTCTATATTTTGGAGGCTCATGGATAAGGAACTTTCCCTTGGTGGAGTTTTCTTACAATAATAGTTTTCACTCCACTATCGGCATGGCACTGTTTGAAGCCTTGTATGGTCAGCCTTGCCGTTCTCCGTTGTGTTGGATTGGGGTTGGAGAGTTAGCAATTCTCGGACTGGAACTAGTGCAGAATACAACAGAGATGGTTCAACTGATTTGTGAGAAGATGAAGACAGCGCAGGATCATCAGAAAGCATATGCTGATCAAAGAATGAGACCCTTAGAGTTTAATGTTGGGGATCATGTGTTTCTGAAGGTGACTCCCCATCGTGGGCAGTGAAGGTTTGGATTTGGAAGTAAGCTTTCTCCCCGGTTTGTTGGGCCTTTTGAGGTGTTAGATCATGTTGGATTTGTGGCGTATCGAGTAGCACTTCCCCCTTAGATGAGTCGGATACATGATGTTTTCCATGTATCACAGATCCGTCGTTATCTTCATGACGACTCTCACATCATTGATTGGGGATATATCGATGTTGATGATGATTCAACCTTTGAGGAGCGACCTATGGAGATCCAATACCACAAGGAGAAGGTGTTGCGTGGGCATTCTATTCATTTAGTTCGTGTCTTGTGGCGACACGGTGGCTTGGAAGAGAGTAACTGGGAACGTGAGTCACATATACGTGCTCAGTACCCAGAGTTGTTTGATGTTTAACTATTTTCATGTATCGTTGTAGCTGATGTGGTTATGAAACTTTCATGTTTATGAGATTTCTATCTTTTTTGCTTTTGTGGCTTGCTCTCTTTTGAGATGTATCTCGAGGGGTGGTTGTTCAGACCCTGTTTCGTTTTCACTTTAGGTGGATTTTGGATTCTCGAGGATGAGAATGTTTTGAGAGGTATCTGATGTAATGGTCTGGACCTCTCCAGTCCATTAATTTGTGAAAATGCGGTGTTATAGGTGTTCTGGGAGGTTAAGGTGACTTGGGGTGCGTTTGGGTGGACTTTTAAGGGAAACTAAATGGCTATAGCTTTTGCACGGGAGGCGCACGGTTTGTCTAAACCGTGTAGGCAAACCATGTGAGGTTGGTGTTGGGGGCAGTGGCTAACGCACAGTTAGCATACAGTTTGTCTAACCGTGTAGACTAACCATGCGAGGAGGGGTTGACGAGGCAGTAGTGACCGCACAGTTAGTGCACGGTTTGTCTAACCGTGCAATCAAACCATGCGGGCACTTAAATCTAGATCCTAAAATTGTGGATCTTGACCATTTTGCTTCCAACGTGCTTGTTTAATATTCTAAGCGGCCATAACTCGGGATTACCCTTCCTCGAAGGTAGGAGAACCTCTCCCAAGTGTTTTGGAGGTGATCTGAAGGCTTCTCTTGGCGAATCAAAGTCGGTTTCTTGAGGTATGTGATCATTCTTGTTCAGTTTCTTAGATCCTCTTGGATCTACTTCTCCTCTTCTCTCGGTTTCTTAGATCTACGCCTGTTATGGGTAGATATAAGTGTTTGGATGCCAATTATGGTGATATTTGGTCTAGATCTTTCTAGGAAGAGATATCTAAGGTGGCATTTTGGAGAATCGACACGGCTTTCTTGTGCGTTCTTCATTTGTTGGGGTTTTCGTCAAAAACCTTGAGGTAGGGGATTCGATGATTCTATTTATTTTACGTGTAACTATATTGTTATCATGTTTAATCCCAATGGATGACAATGGAATATACATAATAAATACTTTGAACTGGATAAAGAAATTGTATCGATCATATGATATTTCCTCTTGTTTTTCTAGATAGTGTGATATCTATTCCTGTTTTGATTAGCTGTTGTTCTTGATGGAAATCGGTAAAGAACATAAACCAAGATTAATTGATAAGTGTTTGGCTAAAGATAAAGAGGAATGAAAATGAATATGGTTCTTGTGGTAATTTGATGTTAATAAAATTGGCGTAGTAAGCATGTATAATGATTTGTGATAGCTTACTGTTAAGGTTCCCGATTTTGGAACCAACGAATTATAAACCTGTTAATTTAAGATGGTTTAACGATTTTATTGTTTGATAATTCCTTGAAGGGTTCTGAGTTACCCTCTTTATTGTTAAAGGGCCAAGAGCCCAATTGATGTGATGTTTGCTTTCCTACTGCTTGTGTTGTGATGTGATCCTATATGGTTGTTGTGATATGTGGGGGCATAGAGGCCTTTTGGTTGTGGCAGTGGATGACGCCTTGAGTGGCGAGATGCATCAGTTTATGCATGTGGGTGTTGGGGAGGACACCAGGGATGATGGAATGGGTTGGATGTGATTGTTGTATTCTTGTGGTTTCTTTGATTGTTTATTTTCTTTTCATTTCCCCACTGCTCAAGGCAGCTGGTCTTGCTTACCCTTCTTCCGAAGGAGGTGAAGGTGTGTGGGGTATGCCACGTTATTTCCATGTCTAGATTCTCAAGGGATGATGGTTCTACGCTCTTGCTATAGGTGGAAAAGACTCGACGGGTAGTACATCTACTCACCGTGTTGAGCCCCCTTGTGGTTAGTAGCATAGAATGTTTTTCTAGAATGCCTGGGAATATGGGAAAGTAATTCTGTAATAAATTTTTGAATAAATGGTGTTAACCCATGGGGTTGGTGTTCGCTGAAACATAATGATGAGGTTGAAAATAGTTGAAGGAGCAGTTGACTTTGGGTGTGTTTCTAATGAAATTTAATGTGGATTGGTTCATGGTCAATTGATTTATAAAGTATTAATTAATGTACTATGGAATTGATAAAAAGGTAATGAATCAATCTAATAAATCTCTTTAAATGGTTGTGTTCTTATAGGATACCTAGTCTTAGAAGTGGCATCCCAGTTTCCGAGAGACGTTGGCTGCAGTTGTGTCTAAGATTAGGTTATGCGCATATTGTGGTTGTGAATTATAATATATTCTTTACTTTTTGTGTTTCTATATGCTACTCCACCCTGTTAGTAAGGGAAACTAACACCCTGGGGATTCTAAGCCCTGGGGGGTGTTTTCCCCAACATTCCGGTAGGAGTATGAATGGCTGACTACCCCCTTTGGCCCCACTCTCTTTTCTTGGTAGAGACTTGTGCCATTAGGAACAACAATTAGTTTTCCCCATTATATGTGTGTATAGGGATATAATGGCTTGTGGTTATTCACACACATATATCCTGGATATAGTATCCTATGGACTACTATAGGTGTAACGTGTATAGGTTGTGATGTCTTGAGGATCCTTACTCGGTGTATGGGCTGTAATGGCTTGAGGTATAATACCCAACATATGATACACGTTACGCAAGCCGTGGTGGCTCCTGAAAACTACCTGGTTACTTTGGTTGTGAGAATGGTGTGGTGCTTCACCCAGGTGTCTGTGGGAAAGCCTTTGTGGTGCATGAGGTGCAGATTGTGGTGCTTCACCCAGGTGTCTGCGGGCAAGCCTTTTTGGAGAGAGATTCTTAGGACATGCAATGTTGGGGAAAAGCAGCAAACTAGTGAGGAAGTAGTAGCGGGTTACCCTTTATATTATTTATTATATGCTATATTATTGTATGCATTACTTGGTGAGAGTATCCATGGTGAGGTTGGAAACTTAGTATACCTATTTAGATGATGAGTTAGTTTTACTTGTTGTTCACTGTGCTTTAGCATGATTTCTTTACTTTTGCATGAGAGGTTTCAGGGGGGATCCTACTGAGTATAATTTTATACTCACCCTATGTATATATAAACTGTTTTTCAGGTCACTTGGAGCAGGTTGGAGATCAAGATGGTTTCTACTAGCTTGGGGTTGCAGGAGCTATTCGGGCTTGTGTTTGTAGTTGTTTTACTTTCTTTTGGGTACTTGTAGTTTTTTCCCTTTTTGTTGTAGTACTTTTGCATGAAATTTCATTTGTGCACTTGGGTTTCTTTTATATTTCTAGTTCTGAGTTGGAGTTGATTGGTGTCTATCTTATCTCTCTCTTTCGCATGTGTTCTCTTAGAGGGTAATGCCTCCCATTTTGTGTGTTACTATACCCTCGGTGCTAGTCTCCAACTCGGGGCCTACTGGAGGCAGGACTTAGGGGTCATTATCTCCCTTCTCACATTGCTGACCCAGGAGGGGTACACTTTGTGGGGAGGGGGTCATGACATGGTACATGGACATAGTAAGCGGACACGAAGTACTGAACATAGGCATGATAAAGAGACACAGACAAGTAGCTGAGTAGACAGGACAAGTCATGTACCAAGGGTACACACCGTGTGTGTCACACAACTGGCTGAGCTGTGTGGGGAAAGACGCGTCTAGAGGACCATGTGAGGTGAGACATGCTGTGTACCCCACATACATGTCATGTAAGCTCATGTGGCCATCCAAGTCATGCAATAGGGGACACTTCTAGGTGTTCAGGTTGGTTCACATGTTGTGTGGACCCCTTTACACATAGTGTACTCCTTTTTGGAGATTTCTACCTGGCGTATACTCTTCTTCAGGGCTCAGATTAAATCTTGCGAGTAGCCTATCCTGAGTAGTTTTCCATGTAGAATGTGATGGTAGCCTCTATAATGGATTTTGAGATATAGAATGTTGTGGATAAATCACAACACTATAGTAGTGGTGCTGGACTCTGAGATGTGATCAAGGTGGGTCATTGGGGAGATGTTGGGGTTGGTAACCATCCCTTTAATCTTAGGATGTTGGTCCCCAAGACTCTTTAGGCTAATAGAGAAGTGCTCCCCTATTGTATCAAGGCACAAGTCCCCCTTCCTTTCATAGTGTTATGACATAAGGTATAATGATCGTGATGATCCTTTGAGAGATGATTGACCAATGTTAGAGATCATTTGGGTTCATTAGAGAGATTTTGGGACTAGTAATTCCTTTTCGTACCAGGTCACGGGTTTCCCTTACCTCTTAGTTCGGTAGAGATGAAACTCCCCTTCACATAGGGTGCAAGTCCCCTACCCACAGAGTATTTCTTCTGGGGTCGAAACTCCCCAGTTGGGCTAGGTCGTGGGTTCCCCGTATCATTTGTGCAGTTGGAGATAGATCTCCCTTATCGTACTAGGGTGTAAACCCTCTATACTTGTTAGATAGATATAGTATGTACTCCCTTATCATTTCAGGGTCTGTATCCTTCGTATGTGATGTTTCGGCATAATGGTACTCCCCTGCCATACCAGGGTGTGGGTCCTATAGCCTGGGGTCGGTAATCCCATATTATGTCAGGGTGCGGGTCCCCCATAGTGATCATACTGGTAGAGTGGTACTCCCATATCATACCAAGGTGTGGGTCCTCTAGCCATAGAGTGGTACTCCCCTATCATTCAAAGGTTTAGGTCCTCTATCTATTGAGTAGTACTCCCCTATCATGTCAGGGTGTGGGCCCCCATGTTTGGATTTGTACTCCCCTACTATGTCAGGGTGTGAGTCCTCTATATATAGAGTTATACTCCCCTGTATTTGAGTAGTGATGGGGAATGGGTCCTCCACTAGAGTAGAAGATCCCTCGGCTAAGGAGCACATTTACGAGGAGTGGGTCCCTCCACTTGTCACAAACCAATCACGGGTCGACCCTAAACCGGTCACCCGATCTGGTCTACAACATGTTCTGAAGGGTGTTCCCAATCCCCATGGGATGACAACTAATGTTGGGAATCATAATTTAACTGTTGGGAATAATTTTTCCCATGAACAAAAGATAAACAGATAAACAAAAACTAACGAAAAAATAAAACTAGCAGCGAAAAGAAAACAAAACCACACATACCTCCACATGACTTTCTAAGTCACCACCAAATGTAAGGCCAAAATTTCTCCAATAATGAGAAATTCAGCCAAGAGAACCCGAGAAAAGGTAACATGAAACTGAAATAATAAAATAGGCGTGAGCATTAAAATGGTTAGTAGGGTTTCCAATACAAACCATAGAATTCAACGTCTCCTTTCCCAAAACAATACATTAACACAAATTTGAAATACAAATATAAAAGTAAGTTTTTCACATTTTAAAATAAGCAACATTATTTTTCCATTAAAAAATCCAACAGATTTTACATACTATCTCAAAAAACCATTTTTTTATTTTATAAACAAAACCCGAAACAAAATATACCAAATTTGGGATAAAATAATATAGGTAAACAAGGCAATCTAGAAATAAACTAGTACGACAGAAAATAAACAAGCAATGTAAATAATCAGGTAACCATGGGTGATCCTAAACATACCAAGAATACCCATAGATGTACTCGGATCGGAACCACCTATCGACGTATGGTGAATCTCCTAAGTCTATAACCAACTAACCACCTTATAACTGACTAATACAGTGGCAAAGCCCACCTGGTCTAATAAATAATCCAAGGGGTACTAACCCGTCTAATCGAGGTTGACCAGTAACCATGACTCGATCATTTAAAAGGTACCTAGAAACCCATGGTGGTTATAATAATACTATGTAAGTAGGAGTCTCTCGCACGCATGACTCATCTCACCGCACTTGACTACCCCAAACACAGACACTCCATACGATAAGATATAAGGGATATCCCCCATATAGAGGTGCCCCAAAAATATATATACATCATATCATCAAAGGTTCTAACCGGGCCATCATTCTATGAAATCATTAAAACCATTTGATACTTTTTACAAAATATTAAAGTTGTTAAATGGGCATATAGTAATCAAAACACCATCCTTTCAAAGAATCAAGACAAACATTACATTAAAGCTGAAAGTTCCAAATAGGTCATCACGTCACATCCATGTCGAAACCATTTTTCTAAAAACATTTAAAACTCTGACCAGACACACACAATTTCAAAACACAAACCATTCTAAAAGTTAACACAACTTCACCCATGAGTTGGAAGAACCAACGGGCCTTTAAGTCCCAAACACACATTCAAACACTCCCCAATTACCAAACAATCCTTCACTCTTTTCAACCCACACCAAAATGTGTTTCAACCCAAATGGAAAAACCTTGAAGAACCCATTAAAAAACATGTTTTCCAAAACACTTGAAGCAACGCTCTATAAAACCTCATTTAAAACCCTCTTTAGAAACCACACAAGGGGACCAGATTTATTTGAAAACTAAAATCCATTTAAGAAACTGAGGTTTATAAAGAAATCTCATTTTACAAGTGCCATATTAATTTGAGGGCACTTCCATGTGTGAACCTAGTGCACTCATGGATGTGCTGACATTTAATGGCACACTAAAATCCAAAGAGAACATTTGAAAACCATTTCCGCAAAACCCACCAATTATCTTAAAACCATGTTCTACCATCCACCTCATTTAGAAAACATAAAACAACCCCAATTCCACCATAGAACTCTTTTTAAAACATTTCCACATTACCACCAATCCATAAAATGACCCAATCAAACACACACCAAAATTATTTCAAGACATGATTTGCAATCACTTACACATTTTAATAAATATTTTAAATAAATAAAAAAAACTTCTAAGTAGCACAATAAGGATTTCCACCTAATAAACACTCAAAATCCTCTTTTCAATTCAAACGCACACCAAGGCCATTCCAAAATAAGTTTTGAAACTCCCACACAATTCATGAAATGCTACCAAATGGATCAACCAGCTTACTAAAAATTTTCAAAGTGAAAGTACCATAAAAATCACCAGATTTATATCTTTTAAATGCTAAACTGAAATTTGATCAACAAAATTAAAAGTACCAACCCACAAACATGATTTAAAAACTAATTCTAGAAAATTTCACCAATAGAATACATTATCCAAAAACTAGTCGAAAGCATGATTAAGGTGTGAAACACATGAAAAATTAATTAAAAGAAATCAAGTATTTATAGAATGATTTGGAAAGGAAAAAAACATGAATTCACCTACATCAAATCAAGTGTGGACATGACAGAACTCCAATTAAAGGAAGAACAATCCCTCACAGGCCAACCGCGCATGCTAAACAATGATAAAAACACACGACACACAACCTACGGTGGTATTAGGATTTAGCCAAATTAAATAAAAACACCAAAGATGAAATGAAAGAAAAAGTGAATAAATAAATAAATAAATGAATAAATATACCGGAGCAGGGGGTTTGTCGTGCACAAGGGGAAGGTGGTCGGAGTAGGGCGGAGCGGGTTCACCGGTGCGAGTCATAAAGAGAGAAAAGGGGGTCCAGGTGAATCGTTGGTCGGAGCAAGGTAGGGAAGGGCGGTGGTCAGTTGGTCATAGTGGAAAGGAGTGAGGGTAGACCAGCAGGGGGTGTGGCTGCTGCCAGAGCGGAGGGTGAGGCTAGAGCGGTAGGGGGAGGGCCGGAGCGTGAGGGTGAGGTGAATTCGGGATCTGATGGTGCGGAAAAGTCGGTGCAAGGAGGAGATGGGGATCTGAAGTGATGAGGAGGCATAAGGCAGGGGATCTGGGTGTAGAGTGCAAGGCCAGGAAGAGGGTGGTGATCAGGAATCTAAGGGCAGAGGGTGGAGGGAGGTAAGGGTGAGGTCAGGTGTGGGTAAAGGGTGATAGGCGAGGCGAGGGCCTGGGTGTAGTGGCCTATTGGAGCATAGAAGTACGGAGGCTAGGATTTAGCTTCTATGATGGTGCGCCAAACATAAGGAAAAAACAAGGGGGTAAGGGGGGCGACGCGGGTAGACCTAGGGTTTCACCTTTTTTCATTTTATTAAAATAATAATAATAATAATAATAAAATAATAACAATAAGAAGAAGAAGAAGAAGAATGAGTAATTTGGTGACACCTGGGTCGGCTGCGCAGCTATAGATAACCATACGGTGACCGCGCACGGGTCTGAAACCCAGTAAAATTGTTAAAAGACAAAAAAATTAAACCGGGACCCAGATCGGCCTTAGCATGAGAACCCAGAGCCAAGAAATAGTAAAATAAAAATAAATTTAAAAGTCAGGTGTGATAATTCTCCCCGCTACAGACACTTTCTTCCCCCAAAAATTCACACATCCCAACAATATGCAAAACAAGAATCCATGCCCAATTAGAACTGAAAGAAACTAAAATACAGGATAATAGGAGAACGTGATAGGGTTATCCCCACCACAATAAATCAAATATTGTGGAAAATTTAACACCCAGATATACCACCCTGTGAAGGGAGGCCGACGCAGGAACTCCCAACCGAATCAAACTAACCTCTATAGCACAAGCGAATAACACCTCTATTGAAACTTGGAACTCTCGACCCAGACAAAAAACCACCAACACTAGAGAAAAGACTCTGAGCAGAACTTGACCTGAGTAGTGAACCCAATCATAACCACAAACATCAATTCCTCCATAGGCACTTACATCTCCAAAAAAACACAGCCAAACCAAGATCAACTCATATAAGGGCCAAACATTATTTTAAGAAAAACGCACAACTCATAAAACCACATCCACAAAACCAGGACTACTTGGATTACAATAGAACGAGTCCATCATAAATTCATGAAAAAACAATAAACTTACAACAATGTCAAAACTTTAACAACATAAAAAAAACAAAAAGACTTTAAATGTTACACTTCCAACACAGAACACAAATCCCTAACTAAGGCTTCACACCCTCGGAAAATCCTGAATGTGCATGAGCTTTACCCCATGACTTGTGGATGGGGATCTAATAGCTGAAGCATATCCTACCTCATAGTCAGTCACTAGAATCCTCTAGTCATAGCATCCTCTTCAGGTGACGCTTCCTGTAAAACTTCTCTAGATGACCCAGACACCCACAACAATGGCACATCTTCGGAGGTATGCGACATGATGGATTTGTGTGCCCTAAACGTCCACACTTATGGCACATAATTGAACAGTATGATGAAATATAAGTCAGAAACACTATAGAGGACTCTTTAGAAATGGGTCCCTCTGGCACACCCTGCTCACCAGATGGGGAACCTTCACGAACAACTGAATATGTTTGATTTCCAACCATCTACGCTCTATAGGCCAACTCATCTAAGAATGCATCATCCACCAACTTCTCAAAATGATGGTCCCTAGAAGGAGGGACCCGACCCTTTATCTCTGTATATAGACCCTCGATGAAGAGAGAATTATTCTTCAAATCCTACAATGCTACCTCCGAATAAAAGGACACAAGTTCCTTGAAATGGTCAACATATATCTTCATCGTCCATTGGCCTTATTGAATACGCATGAGATCTTCCCTTTTATTCATATTAACCTCTTTAGGTATGAACCATCGGATGAAGATGGATTTAAAGACATCCCAAATCATCCCAAATTGCATTGACAGCGGGGAAAACAACTCCCATTCATCCCGAACTAGACCTTCGAATAGACCCAAAACGGCATGCACTCCGATAGCTTCGAGAGTTCCTAATATCCTGAAGATGCGCTCAACCTCTTCAAGTCACTCTGCTAACTCTAATGGACCCTGATCACCATGAAGGATAGGTAATGTTTGAGAAGGACCAAAAACTAGGTATGACTTATCAAAAACCTTGGGGACCTTTTTGGGCTGCATTATCTGAACAACATATAAAACACAAATCCAAAACCGACATCAAATCAAATTATAATTAAAAGTAACATACTAAGCCAAAATGACCACCTCAAAAACCAAAAAAAATCAAACACAACCCAAAATTCTCTTTTTAAAAACTCCTTTTCATTTTAGATTTCAAAACTGCCTTCTCTCAAGGCCACTTTACAAATACCAAACCCACTTTTCAACCCAAATTCAATTTTCAAAATATTTTCCCCTTTTTAAAATCACTTTATAAAAACACAAGGTCAAGCCTTTAATTCTAAGTACACACCCAAGTAATCCCATGAACCATTTCACATGTCTTCATCTGATTTAATCCATATGCACCAACACGCACTTCCCATGCATTCCCTCACATGTGCAAACATTTATAAAGATTACCCAAGGTTTCACCCAAACCATTTCTCTACCAATTCCAAGAAAACACTAAACTTTTAGACCAAGAGCTTCTGGTTTTAAAAAAACCATTTCACGAATTTATATCCATTTAAAAGAAATCATCCTCATTTCAAAAACCCTTTTTCATTTTCAAAAGCGCACTTACACCAACCAGAACCAAGACGTCACTCAACTTGCATCAAAATACCAGAGTTATGGAATAGTAGTCATGCTTAAACTGGAGACATGGTAGTGGGCCATGCCCCGAGTAAGGGTCAACAATTATGAGGAACTTAAACTGTGTACTCAGACTCCACATGGGTCACTAATCCATGTGAAATCACGATGTAACATTTGATTTCCTTTATTTTCATCCCTCAATATAAAACAAACCAGAACAAGATAAGGACTCAATTCTTGGACTACCCCTAGCGACTCAAGGTTCGGAACGAGCGAATGTTCATGATTCTCTTCCCGTACCAACCTCCTGAGTCCTGAAAGTCCTAATCTCCATCTACTAGACACCCCAAATAACAAGGGCCCCCTATGATACCATTTTGTCACAAAACAATCTCGGTTCGACCCTGAACCGGTCACCCGATCTAGTCTATGACATGTCCCGAAGGGTGTTCCCGATCCCCACAGGATGGAAACTAGTGTCAGACATCAAAATTTAACCATTGGGAACAATTTGGCCCATGAAAAAAGATAAATAGATAAACAAAAACTGACGATAAAAATAAAACTAGTAGCGAAAATAAAGAAAACCCACACATACCTCCACGTGACCTTCCAGGTCACCACCCAACTTAAGGCCAACCTTGCTCCAATAATGAGAAACTCAGCCAAGAGAACCTGGGCAAAGAGAACCTACAACTGAAATGATAAAATAGGCATGAGCATTAAAATGCTCAGTAGGGTTGCAAAGACAAACCACATAATCCAATGTCTCCTTTCCCAAAACAATTCATTAACACAGGTTTGAAATACAAATATAAAAGTAAGGTTTTCACATTTTAAAATAAGCAACATGCCCACCTATCCTAACAACCAATTCAGGGGGTACCAACCCATCTAATCAGGGTTGATTATCAACTGTCACTCTATCATCTAAAAGACTCCTAGGAACCCATGGTGATTATAATAATACTATGTAAGTAGGATTCCCTCGCACGCATGACTCATCTCACCGCACTTTCCTAACCCAAACACGGACACTCCATACGATAACCCATATGGGATATCCCCCCTATAGAGGTGCCCCAAAAAATATATATATCATATTATCAAAGGTTTTAACCGGGCCTTCATGCCATGAAATTATTAAAACCATTTGATACTTTTAAAAAAATATTAAATTTTTTAAATGGGCATACAGTAATCAAAACATCTTCCTTTCAAAGAATCAACACAAAAATTAAACTAAATCTAAGAGTTCCAAATAGTTCGTCACATCACATCCATGTCAAAACCATTTTTCTAAAAACATTTAAAAATCCGACCAGGCACACACAATTTCTAAACACAAACCATTATAAAAGTTAACACAACTTCACCCATGAGTTGGAAGAACCAAATAGGCCTTTAAGTCCCAAACACACATTTGAACACTCCCCAATTACCAAACAGGCCTTCACTCTTTTCAACCCACACCAAAACGTGTTTCAAACCAAATGTTTAGACCTTGAAGAACCCATTAAAAAACATGTTTTCCAAAACACTTGAAGCAACACTCTATAAAACCTCATTAAAAACCCTCTTTAGAAACCACACAAGGGAACCGACTTTATTTGAAAACTAAAATCTATTTAGGAAATTGAGGTTTATAGAGAAATATTATTTTACAAGTGCCATATTAATTTGAGGGCACTTCCATGTGTGCACCTAGTGCACTCATGGATG
The DNA here is from genome assembly GCA_963277665.1 of Viscum album. Lineage (NCBI taxonomy): Eukaryota > Viridiplantae > Streptophyta > Magnoliopsida > Santalales > Viscaceae > Viscum > Viscum album. The sequence goes on from OY728126.1 coordinate 1,039,934,699, forward strand.
TACTAACATCCAATGGCACACTAAAATCCAAAGAGAACATTTGAAAACCATTTTTTCAAAACCCACCAATTATCTTAAAACCATGTTCTACCATCCACCCCATTTACAAAACATAAAACAAACCCAACACCACCATAGAGCTCTTTTTAAAACATTTCCACATAACTACTAATCCATAAAATGACCTAATCAATCACACACCAAAATTATTTCAAGACATGATTTTCAATCACTTACACATTTTAATAAATCATTTCAACAATTAAAAAAACACTTCTAAGTAGCACAATAAATATTTCTACCAAATACACACTTGAAATCCTCTTTTGAATTCAAATGCACACCAATTCCATTCCAAAATAAGTTTCACAACTCCCACACAATTCATGAAATGCTACCAAATGGCTCAACCTGTTTACCCAAAATTTTCAAAGTGAAAGTACCATAAAAATCACCAGATTTATATCTTCTAAATGATAAACTGAAATTTGATCAAAAACATTAAAAGTACCAACCCACAAGCATGATTTAAAAACTAATTCTATAAAATTTCACCAAAAGAATACCCTATCCAAAAACTAGTTGAAAGCATGATTAAGGTGTGAAACACAATAAAAGAAAAATTAATTAAAAGAAAGCAAGTATATATAGAATTCTTCGGAAAGGAAAAACACATGAATTAACCTACCTCAAATCAAGTGAAGATGTGATAGAACTCTGACGGAATGAAGAATAGTCCCCTCACGGGCCAAATGTGCATGCTAAACAACGGGAAAAAAACACGATACACAACCCAAAACGGTATTAGGATTTATCCAAATTAAATAAAAATACCAAATATGAAATGAAAGAAAAAAGTGAATAAATAAATGAATGAATAAATATACCAGATTAGGGGGTTTGGAGAGCACAAGGGGAAGGTGGTCGAAGCAGGGAAAATTGGGTTTTCTGGTGTGATTCATAAGAGAGAACAGGGGGTTTGGGTGCGTCGCTGGCTGGAGCAAGGGAGGGCAGGGCGGTGGTCAGCCGGTCATAGTGGAGAGGAGCGAGGGAGGACCAGTAGGGGGTGCAATTGCTGCTAGAGTGGAGGGAGAGGGCCAGAGAGCGAGGGAGAGGTGAGGTCAGGATCTGTTGGTGTGGTGAAACCGGTGCAAGGAAGAGATAGGGGTCCAGAGTGGTGAGGAGGCGTGAGGCAGGGGATCTGGGTGTAGCGCGCAAGGCCGAGAAGAGGGTGACGATCAGAAATAGGAGGGTGGAGGGCGAAGGGAGGCAAGGGAAAGGTCAGGTGTGGGGAAAGGGCGAGAGGCTAGGCGAGGGTCTGAACACTGTGTCCTGCTGAAGCGTTGAAGGCTGGAGGCCGGGAGTTGGCTGCTGGGATGGTGCGTTGAACAGAAGAAGAAAAAAATGAGGGGGGAAGGGGGGCGATGCGGGTAGACCTAGGGTTTTACCTTTTTTCATTTTATTATTATAATAATAATAATAACAACAAAATAAAGAATAATAATAATAATACAATAATAAAAATAATAAAAATAATTATAATAAGAAGAATAATGATCAATTGCACGACACCTGGGTTGGCTGCACGACTACAGCCAACCGCGTGGTGACTATGCATGAGTCCAAAACCTAGTAAAATTGTTAAAAAACAAAAAAAATTAAATTGGGACCCAACTTGGACCTTGGCGCGAGAACCCAGAGCCAAGAAATAGTAAAATAAAAATAAATTTAAAAGTTGGGAATGAAACCTCTTGTTGTACATGATACCTGGATAGGGGTTAGTGCTCCCTCGATGCAAATAGGTGCAAACCTCTCCCTATGGGTACTTCAATGGTTTTATGGGATTGTTAGAAGCTAGTACTTCCTCAACTACGGGCCAATGGAGAGGTGTGGGTCCCTTTTACCTCTCTCTCCTTAGAGAGGATGCACATGGTTCATGGACTAGAGTAGTGCTCCCTCAACTGTATATACTGGTGAGGGATGGGCCTCTCCACTTGGGTTCCTATGAGTTTACACAGGGCACAAGACAACAGTGATAGGACCTCTGGTGTTGGGCACTAGAGTAAGACCTAATGAGTTGTTCCTAAGGGAGCATGATAACTCAAACATAGGAATGGTAGAGTTGTTCCCAATGGAGTGTATCTCTTGAGTGAGTGTCATATTTGATGACAGAACTCATGGATTGTGTTCTCCTATACGAGTTTTACCTTTGAGCCATGAGTTAAATCCTATATCTAGCTATGATCTTGGAACCTCGTGAGACTTAGAGTTTGATATGGGTATATATAGGTGATTCTGGGAGCTCTTGTGTTGTTTGTGTACCCTAGTTGACACCCCATGTGGAATGAGTTAACTAATCATGTATAGACAAGGATGGTTTCAAGATGAAGTTTCTCTCTTGTTTGGGTTCCCTCTGGCTAGGTCGAGTAGATTTTTGCCTTTTAGTTACTCCCTTTTATTTTGGGTTTTGGGGTGCCTATTGATTATTGGTATACTCACCCATGCATGGGCTTTGCCTAAACATGTTGTGTCATGTGTAGATGATAGGCCTTTCGATGGAGTCCCCAGAGTACCCAGAGCTGGTAGAGCTTAGTGGAGTAGACCGACCGAGGTGTTTACCAGAGCTTGGTTGAGGATATTTCCAGCAATTGATTTTGACAGTGATCCCCTCCTTTTGAGTGGGTTGAATTCTTTTAGAGTTTTTAGTGGACATGTATTCCTCCATTTTTACACTTTTAGTACCTCTGATGTACTCTGGTTTTGGTAAAAAATGTATGCATGCATTTATTTTTCAGTTTATATTATCTCTACGCTATTTCATGTAGATTCTTGTGGATGCGTTCATATAGGTACCATAGGCTAAGGCCTCCCATTTGTGTTATATGCCTAATCAATGATAAATTTCATCCCCTGGACTATTAGAGGTAGGCTTGAGGTGGTCGTAGCTCGATCCCCGTTGGGTCAGGTTGTGATAACTGGAGTGTCCAATCCTGATCCTAAAAAGTGAATTCATAGAGGTTGTTCATGAAGAAAGTAAGAAAAAACTAGTGCACAACTACTTAGTTTAGGGAGGAATCCAAGAATATGACAATGAATACTCATTCCCTTCTTTCCATTAAGATTTAAATACAATAAATGATGGAAAAATTAGATTAGATTGACAAACCCCCACCCCCACCCCTCCCCAATGTAGAAATAAAGAAATGGAAAATTACTCAGCATGGATGAACTGAAGAACTTTCTTGATGAATTCAAATACATTTTTTATCATCTTGTGGAATAATAATAAAAATATCATCATGAGGTAGAGTAATATGAACCTGAAATGAAGTTCCCATTTATCTCAATAACCAAGGTGGAGGGAGAACTTGAAGAGCCTGAAGAAGAAGATTAATTACCATTGTTTAATCCTACACTCATCTGCCCAATGGAACTACACTATGAAGAGGAATTAAAAGTTTAAATCATTAAGGGAGACTCCGCTTTGAACTTTTATTTCTCTAGTTTTATTGAAACTCAACTGTCTATTGATCTTTGTTATATTGTAGATGAAAATTTAAAATGGTTATCACGGTTTCTAGGTTTTGATGATAATTATGAAGTTAAAGGGATACATTTTGAAGAAAATTTGGAATACCCAGTGTTTCCCCATCCACACTTGAATACCTCAAAGAATTATTTCTCTTATAAAAAGAACTGCATGTTAGAACTAAAGATAGAGTTGAACTTAAACTAGGTTCATTTTTTTCACATTTTATTCACACTTCTTTACAATATGACCTCCCTTGTGTTATAATAAAAGATTAATCCCAATTGATGCCTAACTTAGATGAGGAGGAGGATAAGTTAGAGGGATTTTTTTAGGATATACTTAAAGAACACCAGCTTTCAAGCACTTCGAATGACATCCCAGGAGCATCATACATAGAAAATAAGCTTAATGTTGATGCAATATAGGGGGATAAATATACTTTTAATTAATTTATTAATTTTACACAATCTAAATTAAAATCCATATTCCCTTGTTTTCACTATAGGAAAACAACCCCTTTGTCATAGTCCCTCGAGGATTTGGATGTGGCTTCCATGGGAATGCAGGTAGACAAGCTCGAAGTGAATATATTGTTTTAAGTTTAAGATGAAGATAGAGAAGACTTAGTGGGATACCCAAGTATACCATCAGTCAAAGAAGGTCTTACTGAGGATTATTTTTATCACCTATTAAAGGCAGCCTTGGAAGAGTGTGAAGAAGATTCCATAGGAGAAGTGGACAAAGTGTTAGAATTGGAGGCACTTTTGGAGCTACCCTATAAAGAGACCTTGCAATAATACTAACGATACCATATGGAGGGATTAATGGAAGAAAAAATCCCCATATATAATCCTTCCACCACTACTCCAAATAATACATACCACTGATCAGGGGGTGAAAAAGAAGTGCTTTGTCAAAGGGAACCTCCATAAGAAGAAGAAGAAGGTTGTGAAGGACATTGGAGAAAGCAACATATAGTGGTTTCTAACACATAATCCTAACCCATAAATATATTTGGGATAATCCCAATGCTATTCAGCTATTGATAGGAATAAAATGTAGCACCTATTATGGGGGTTTACCCAAGGTCCTTCTTCTTTTTATCTACTTTTCTTTTCTTTTTAGATCTGTGTTTGATTTTTTCTTCTTGTTTATATGTGTAGAAAATGAAGCAGATAGAAGCTATAGGTGGTTAATATAGATCATTTAAATCCAATAAAATGGGGTTTTACACCTTCACAAGGTTGTATACATATAATAAATAACTATTTCCAAATTGTATCCTTCCATTCTAATTTTTTTAAGTTGTCATGTTATATTTTATTCTTAAAAAAGTTGCATGATCACACATGTAATTTCTTTGAGGGTTAAGATGAAGCTAATTATGGGAGGGGTAATTATTGGCTGTCATATTTCTTTGTTTTGGTTTGGTTGTTTTAGTAAGTATTTTTTTGAAATTAAAAAAAACACAAAAAAAATTCTCTATTTTAAAAAATGTACAACACTATTTTGTATAGTTTTTTAGTGTACTTTAAAAGTTTTTTTGAGCTGAATTGAAAACTAAAAAAACTTTTTAGATCCATGTTGATTGGGAGGAGTTTGATCATATTATTTAACCTAAAAACTCAAATGATTTCTAAGTGAGTTTCCCTACTATTTTCATGGATATTTTTTTCTTGAAATTAGGAAAAAGAGTTTCAATGAAAATACATTTGTGGAATTGAAATTATAACATAAGGAAAATGGAATTTTGAACTTAATTCAAGGTAAATTGGACTTTGTAAAAAAATAGATTATGGGTACAACTCAAAAAAATATTTATATAAGTACTTTGAAACTATAGTAAAATGGGAAATTAAGATCCCATAATGAAGCTCTAAGACACTAGGCATTAGTTTTATGAGTAAATATATGTCATTTGTTTATATTCAATAAGTTATCTACATAAACATGGCTGGGAAAAATTCTATAAGTGCCTAATTAACAAAAATTAATTCATTTAGGTGAGGGTAATATTGAACCCAAATGAATAAGGAGGAAATTGACTTATAAAAATATCATTTTAGTTGTATTAAGGAAGTGAAAACGAGAACTTTGGTTTAAGGAACTTAAGAAAATGAGATAAATGGGAGTGTCATTTGTTAAAATTTTAATTCTACTTAAATCTATCGAATTCACTCATGGACTTATAACTTTTTCATGAATTTAAGTGAGGGTAGTGGATTAAGTTCATTTATTAAGAATGATTTTATTTTTAGTGTAAATAATTGAAAAAGTCTCCCTCTCTCTTAATTTTGTTGTTTGGAATATTCTAGGAGTATCTATTTTCTTGTTCATTAACTAATTTTTTCTAAATAAATCCATTTTAATTGGAATTTATAAATCTGATTGAATCTTATTTTTCACTAAAAAAATTTTTTTGACTAGTATGTTAGTGTGAGGTATGACTAAACAATAAGTAAGGGAATTTTTTGAATTCTTCAATTGACCTTATATTATATTGAACTTTAATTTGTTTTTAAAACTCTAGTGAACTATTTTATGGAACTTTAATGAATGTTCACATGCTTCTCTTTAAGTTAATTACATTGATAATTATATTTGAATTTGGGCTGAGATTACTATAACATGATATTGAACTTTTAGCTCCTTGTACATACTTTTTAGTTGCATTCAAATTGTGAATATTTTTTTAAATTGGAAAGTCAAATGGTGTGATACATAACATGAGTCTAAATTTTCTTTTTTGAAATAATAACTGCCTATTGAAAACTATTTTGATGATTTGGGACATTTAATTTCATGAAGTTGAACATAGTTTTTGGAACTTCTGGTAGTAAACTATTGATCATGATTTTGAATGTTCATTGTTAATGAATTTTCTTAGAGTGTAATAATTCAAGTGTGGGGGAGTGATGAAACATGAAATTTCTCCAATTTTTATCTTTAATTCACTGTTGAAATCCCCTCATACCATTTTAAAATCTAGGTAAAACTCACATTTTCATGTTATCATTTGTTTTAGGTGAATGATTGGAATTTATATTTAATGTGGATTTTAATGATAAAATATCATTTTTAATTTAAAATTCTAGAAGATCAAACTCATTTATTAAAATTTACTTGGAAGTTGATCCTGAAAATACAATTAATTTGAACTTGTGTGGATTTATATTCAATAATTATTTTCATTGATTTTATTTTTTGATGAAATTTATAGGTATTTCATTCTAATAAATTGGGTATATCTTCCAACTCATGGTCAGTTTCTTGGACACACTCCACGCATCGGGCTTCCACACCCCACGATAGGAGGATCAAATATAGGCCGCATAGAAGATTCACTTATTTCACCATATACATCTAATCACAAGGGCACTCTCTAGTGATCATGAGACTCCTAATAAAGCAACTATAGGACTTACAAGAAAATCCAATTGATCATAAGCCATGTGGTCGACTATGCCTTTGAATCTACCTACCACATCATCCTCAAGCTACTGCGATCAAATGACCAAGCTGACTCACCACTCCATACCTAACTGTAAACTCCCTGACTTTTATATTTAGTGCAAAATAGCACTGAATCCCTTCTCTTAGTGCAGTGATCCCACTAGATTGAGTCCAAGCACCCAACACCATGAGAAGACCCATCCCAAGCTCAAACATAACTGGAGGGAGTTGACCCTTAACTATCTACAAACTCGAATAAGGATCAAAGTAACTAAGACCAAATGAAAAATCCTCATTAGTCATAAATAACTTTAAAATCCAAGATCAAAGAAGATGATGAATATTGACACTAAAAGTGCTGATGAAAGCTAAGTTCATTAGTGAAGATCTGAAGCTATTGAGGATGAAGATTTTCTAGTTTTTTTGTTCCCTGTGTAGGATCGAAATGGAGGGGACCTCGATGCCTTCCTAATGATTCAATTGAGAGTATAAAATCCCATACATACAAGGTACTTGATTAAATAACCGAATGAATATAGCATGTCCAGCTGAATACATAGAATCCATTGAAGACTGACACCCTGTATCTCAATCATAGCATTTTCATAAGATCGTGATATAAGATCTTATAAACTTAGATGTCACTAATATACACATGTTCAAGACCAATCCACACGAAGTGACACCTAAACCTACCTGAGTTTGATTAGACAATGACACAGGTTCTTTTATCCACATCAAAGACCAACACCCATGTTCTCAACTCTCAGCTCAATCGAATTAGTCTCACAAAGCCTCTCTCTCCTGGATTTAAGCTATAGGTAGATCATTAAGTGAAACGTATCCTCCTATTATAAGATTATAGTGTACTCAAGTCTCTATTTATCATTAGGAACCAAAATCAAGGTTTACTATCTATATCCAACCTTGGAAAACCAGTCACTCGTGAGGAATCACCAAGTCCAAATATTTAAACCCGAGTATTTCAAGGCCCATCATTGAAGACCCATTTATATAGGACCACTCTAAGCCCATAATTTTCTCCACTAACCCCAAAAGCATGGGCCTAACATCCAAGCAAGACAAAAAGATGCTCAAATTAATGAATTGTGTTCATCACATGATTAAGTGACCAAATGTAGTGACATCCAGGCCTCAGCGTAGATAAAGTCTTCCATAGATCTATCCAATACAAAACCAAACAAAATATTGAATCTCATATTCTAATTAAATTACAGGATCCTTTCCATTATATCTTCTCTCAACTTGAACTTACAGCAGTAGCTCCTTCATTCACATGACTTCCACTAAATTCACAACACACCAAAGCACATATCCCCTGATTCTTCTCAAAGGTGTATGGACCTCGATCATGGGAAAAGTCTCCCAGCAGGGTATGAGTCAATTTTCTATTTTTTTGAAAGGGGTTTGGGTTATTGTATGTAAGGGAATGGGGGTATGAAAGAAAAGGATTCCCCTCTACTATATTGTTTTGTCTTTTCTTATTCTTTGTATTTATTTTAATCTAATTTTGTTCATATTATATTATGTGAAAGTACACCCTATTACATATTATTATTTGTTTGTTTTATTTATTCATTATATGAATGTGATCTCTCAAACTCTATGACCATGGAGAACTGACCCAGGTATGTGAATTCCCAGGGGAGGTCCACAGATACCTGAATCCTCATTCTAATTTCTCGATATTTCATTCCAACCTCTATTAATTATTTTGCTATCCCTTATCATGTTTATCTTTATATATGATGGAATGGATAGGGTTATTTCATGATCAAAAAATGATGTATTTGGATGGAGTTCAGTGACATATCTATGATCATGTAATGTTCATTATATTAAACCATGGAGGATGTAAAATTTATGTGTTTGTGAGATTTCTAAAAGTGTATAGAATCTTGAAATATAAATGGAGGATGGAAATGCATGAATGTTATCCTTCCAACATTTGAGGAATTTGTCTATAAGATTGAAAGACAACTATAGTTTCCACTCCTAATCCTATAAAGTGACTTCACAAATGTTGTACATGAATAAATAAAGTATTAACTAGTACAAAAATACTCTAGTTAGGGATGAGTCCAAGAATTTGACAATGATTACTCGTCCCCTTTTCACCATCAAGAGTGCAATATAATAAATAATGGATGAATTGGAACAAATCAACACCCCCCCCCCCTCCTCTAATGTAGAAAGAAAATAATGGACAATTAATCAACATGGATAAATTGAACACCTTGTTTGATGAAATCAAATCCATTTTTTAGCATTATATGGAATAAGAAGAAGAAGACCATCAGGAGGTAGAAGGAGATGAACCTGAAATGAACTTCTAAATTATCTCAACAACCAAGGTGGAGGGAAAACTTGAAGAGATTGAAAAAGAGGATGAAGTAACACTATTTACTACTAAACTCATCTGCCCAATGGTATTTCACTCTAAAGAGGAATTAAAAGTTTAAATCATTGAGGGAGACTCCACTTTGAACTTTTCTTTCTCTAATTTTATTGAAACTAAACTGTCTATTATTTCCCCTTATTTTCTAGATGAAAAATTAAAATGATTATTACAAGATATAGGTTTTGAAGATAATGATGAAGTTAAAGGGTGACATTTTGTAGAAAATCTAGAATACCCAATACTTCCCCTGTCCAAACTTGAAGACTTCAAAGTGGAATTTCTCTTAGAAAAATAACTACATGTTGGAGATAATGAGAGATTTGAACCTAAACTAGATTCATATTTTTCACATTTTATTCATACTAATTTATAATATGACCTCCCTTGTGATGTAATAGAAGATCTATACCAATATATGCCTACCTTATATGGTGATGAGGATAATATTTTGTGATTTTTTTAGGATAGACTTTCAAGAACTTTGAATGACTTCCCAGGAGCATCATGTATGGAAATAAGATTTTGAGGTTGATGAAATTGATGGGGATAAATATACTTTTAGTCTATTTGTTAATTTTACACAATCTGAATTACAAGATAAATTCTCTTATTTTCATTATGAGGAAAAAATCCCTTTATCACATGCCATGTAGGGTTTCTATGAGGCTAGCATGGGAATGGAGGTAGCCAAACTCAAGGAGAATATGATGTTAAAGTTTAAGATGAAGATCAAAAATACTTAGTTGGCTTCCCAGGTATACAAATGGTCGAAGAAGGGATTTATGAGGATTTTTTTTATAACATATTATAAAGGAATCCTTGGAAGATTGTAAATAAGATTCCATAAGAGAACTGACCAAAGTGGTGGGATTAGAGGCACTTTGGGAGATGCCCAATAAAGATCCCCCTCAAGAATACCAAGGATGTCTTATAAAGGGAGTCAAGGAAGAACAATAAGAGGCACCATATATCATCCTTTCACCACCACTCTATAAAATACATACCACTTATTAAGGGGTGGACATGAAGTGCTCTGTCAAAGGGAACCTCCAAAAGAAGAAGAAGGTTGTGAAGAACATTAGAGTAAGCAACATGTTGTGGTTTTACCACACAAACCCAACCCATTAATTGACTGAGGATAATACCAATGTTATTCAGATAAATAAATCAATAAAATACAACGTCTCTTGGGGGTTTACCCAACATTCTTCTACCTTTTCTCTACTTTTCTTTTCTTTTCAGTTTTGTATTTTTCTTTTTTTCTACTTGTTTATCTATGTAGGAAACAAAGTGAAAAGTAGCTACACAAGCTGAATGAAGATCATTTGAATCCAATAAAAGGAGGATTTACACCTTACCAAGGTTTTCCATATTCAAGGAATAACTACTTCTAGGCACTAGTACATAAACAGTTTTTCATGTGATTTTTTTATACCTTTTCATGTCGGTTATTAATTGACATTATTATAAGGGATGTAGTAAATAACTTTTTCTCATTATTTAAAAAAATAGATGTTATAAAATAATATCTGCAATTGGTTTTTCATGCCGATGATTCTATAACCAATTTTGAAAACTGTTTTTCATATCGGTTATTGGATAACCAACATGAAAAACAAATTACTCATTGTTTTTCATGTTGGTTATTGGATAATCTATGTGAAAAATAGCATGTAATTTGTTTTTTAGGTCGGTTATCTAATATCTGAAGTGAAAAACAATTTTTTTAAAAAAAATTGTACATTGATTCATCCTCCACCACAAAAGCAACCAGAGAACAGCAAAAAATGCAGCAGAAAAGGTAGCAGAAAAACTAGCAAAAGACACATGCAATCGAAATTTCAAAAAAACTAAAAATCAATCAAACCTATAAAATGATTTTCCTATTCAATTTGTAAATGTATTAAATCCCCTACAGTATATGATTATGTATCATCAAAAATCTACAAAAATAATATAGGAAGCATTTGACTTTAATTTTCAATAAAACGTATTAAATATTACGGAAAACATTATAAACAAATCTAACCTTATGAAACTTTGTAACTGTCTGAGTTGAAATTATTTCATACATGAATATTAAAACATAATATCCACATTCATTTCCACCTTTTTGTTTATGACACTTTTCAAAGATATTTTAATTCAAAATAACATTTTTAATTAATATATCCAAAATTTATTAATTGTAAATGAAAATTCACCTTAGCTTTTACAAATTTGATCTTGGTGTTCTTATTTCTTATTGTCACTCTAAAGAAATTCCATGCCCTGTTTGAAAATAATATAAATATAATAAATTTTATTCATTGTAATATAAAAAATTATTAAAATAAGAAAACTTACGTGTTCAATACATTCTTAAAATTTTCTCTCACTTCACTATGGATAGAGAATAACCAATACAATGTCTTCTCTCTTGTACAAAAAACACACAGCATACAATGATCACTGATATAAAAGAAAATTTAATATGATTTTTTAATATTTTAAGTGATATATAACAATTTTTGAGAAAAAAATATTTCATACCTTTCAAGATATGGAAACATCCAACACTAAATAATGACATTCTTCTGAAATCTTTCAGCTCTATAAACTATTCTTTCAGCATCATTCATTGTCAAAGCTATAGGAGAAATAAATTGTGGGTCTATAAATCCATATACATTTGCCTTGTCATTATCTATACAAATTTTATATAGATACCTAATACAAAGCAGACATGATTATAAATTTTCAATAAATTAAAGGAATGAAGAAATTCTTTTAATTGACCCAAATAGAAAAAAAATTGCATCGTGTTGATTCCCAATTGATCTCCAACTACAAGCTCCATGATATCGTTTTTCAAAGTCCCTACATTCATTACACTCCCACAAATAGCATCATCAATTGGAATGACATATACTCCAAATAAAAAATTTGAGTATGCTGACAATTGATCAAGACTAGTAGAATATGTATCTAAAGTCATGAAACTTTGAATTTTTTGTTTTCTATACAGTATTTATTTACCTTTAAAGTAATCCTGTAAAAAATTAAAGAAATATATAAACTTTAAAATGAGAAAACAAATTTAATAACAAAATAAAATAAAATATAACATATATATATACCTATATGGTAATATGTCAAAGCAGTGTAGATGAAAAAACTAAAAAATGATCGATACTTTGTCCAACTATACTCACCTAATCTATAGGACATGGTATTTTTGTTGATCTATCTATAATATCCTATAAAGTGAACCTATGATTCTCTATCTCAATTTATAAATGATGAATGGTATCGCTGATATAATATATCATCCCATATGAAACAATATGATGAGGATCATTAACATATAACTCATAGTAACTTAGAAGTTGTGGATGAGGGGGTGTTGGGGTAGGATAATAAGAAGTGGGGTATAGAAATACAGATGTGTGGGTAGGATAAGGAGGAGGAGTGGGATCTTATGGTGGAGGTGGAGTCAAATTTATAGGTTGAAACTGTCCTTGAATGTCTGCAAACATTTCCTGTATCTAAACTCTGATCCTTTCCTCCATCGTTACTTGAATATCCTAAACTTTGGATTCCAAAGATTTTTATTTTATTTTATAAACATGCTCCTTTTAAGAATATTCTGAACATGGAAACACTTTTATTATTGATACACCTATCAGGTATCCTTGTACACAACCCAAGTGTTCGGGATTTCCCAATGTTGCAGCTAAAATATCTTGTCTACCATCAGCAATAAAGACCCCCTGTGTGTTCTGCTCCTTAAGATGATCCTGTATGGAATATTTGAAAAAATATGTAATGAATCACATTATATAAAGAGTTGATTTAACTTCAATAAATAAATAAACATCTTACAATCTTATTAGCTGCAACTCTTGACTCTTCCATAAGATATTGTCTTTTTTTGATCATCTGAGCTCTCTTCCATTTTTCATGTCTAGTGAGGGGGGAGGAGGGGAAACCTCTACAGATCCTGATGACTCAACTCTCGACTTTTGATGTTTTTCTCCTTGCATGTGTTCTTCCAATAATGTATACCCTCCCCAAGATAACATATGAGGGTATACATTTCTAGCTTGAATCTCTAAATGAGATCTCCTTGATTGCTATAAATTAGTAGTTAAGAATAATGAAATCATTAACATGATCATTAATATAAAAAACATCTAAAAAGGTAACATTTCACTTACTAAAAACTATTATCATCATCTACTTTCAAAAAATTGTCTCCATGTATCTTCATCTATAGATGGATATATATCACATGGATTTTCGTGCTCTTTATTCCCAAAAATGAACTATGATGTGAGGGATAATTTAAAATCCCTCTATCTCCTAACATCTAATGATAAAAATTTCCTCCTGACTCCTCCAATGTCAGGTAAATCATATGTCATATGATAATAAGGGGAAAACATTTATTACTATAAAAATTTCAAGATAAGTAAAATAATAAAAAACAATCTTACCAAAACGGACTCCCACAATAGTGATAATGCCACTTTGTCAACACTTATCCAATCATCAAACAAAATACTAAATTTTCTTTTAGCCTGTACTGATATAGATGTCTTGAATTTTTTTGAATTTAGACCTCTTGGAATATCATTATCATAAAATTCTATTGGTATATGTTGTTCCTGGCTATGGGAAATTGATAATTTTGGTAAACATGTGGTGCCACGTTTACCAACCCTCAAACTCTTTTTCCCCCATGGAAGTAGATGTATCATGTAAAGAAGAATGAGGAGGATCATCAATAGGAGCATGTGTAAGTTCCTCCCTAGAGGTATGAGTATGATCATCTCCAGAAATATGTGATGGATCATAGGATTTATCTGTCATTATCTTACAAATCAAAGCAACATCAATTAGTACAAAAATATACAAATCCAACAATTACATACAAATGTAAATAAAAAATTAACAATTATCAGACAAAAATAAAAGTAAACTAAATGTAACACAATTTTTTTCATATTTGTTATAGTTATCAAATTAAAATATCTAAATTATGAAATTTAAAAAAGTAAACCATAATTAAGCATATGTTACCTGTTATATTAGGAATGTACTAAAGATTGTTTTCCAAAATTCCTTCATCATGATCGTTCCATATGAAACAAACCATGTATTCAATGTTTTCATCAATATTATTTGTTAATCATTCCATGGATGTAGGGATCTCATATAAATTAGCAACTTAGTTAAGTTTATCATCACCAACATACTGTTTTTTCCTTGTAAAACAATATTCCACTACATATTGGATTGATCAAGAACATAGAAAATGTGTTTTTCATGTGTTTACATGATAAAAGAATCATTTGTGTATTCTAATTTATTCATATTAGCTAGTGTCATTCCAAATCCATCATGTCAGACACTATTGTTGTTGATAAACCATTTACACTTAAACACTGGAACTGGAAATTTAATGTAATCAACCTCCTATATTTCTTCAATGACTCCATAATATGCGGTTGATGCGGAGATTGGGTTTTTGTCTTTGGCACTTTAAAAATTAATTGCTTCTGCGAACATCGACACACTACTATTCTAAACTGCACTTCTATTGTCCTAATCTTTCATAAAAAAAGTATAGCCATTAATGTTATACTCAAACAATGTTATCAAATTTAAACATGGACCACCCATTAACCATATCAATGTTTCTAATGCATCTGGTTGCACGGTATCTTTAAACCATGGAAAGAAAGTTTTTTTATGCTCATTTAAAATCCACATATCTTTCTTCTTTGGATGACTTTGTTTCAACTCATTAATATGAAATGTTATACATGGTTGACCATCATATATGTTATTCAAGATGTATAACTGTACTTTCTTTATCTGTTCACCTATCAAATATTTGAATTTCAAGACACAAATCCCCTTTCCCCCATAATTAACTCGTTCATGGAGAGATGTAGGCAAACTGATGTGCTCCTCATCATATAAATAGCTTGTACAAAACTCTTCAACCTCCTCATAAATATACTTCTCAATAATGGATGCTTCAGGTCAATATGGGTTTTTAACATACCCCTTCAATATCTTAATATACCTTTCAAAAGGATACATCCAAAATAGATATACAGGTCTGTAAAGCTTTATTTCTCACACCAAATGAACCATTAAATGCACCATAATATCAAAAAAATATGGAGGAAAATATATTTCCAATTTACAAAGTATGAAAACCACTTCATTCTCCAAAATTATAAAAGTATTCGAATTAATTACCTTATTACAAATTTAATTAAAAAAAACACCTTCATGAAAGTCATTCTAGAATGGGTGGGAAATATTCCATGCAATGCAACTGGTAGGAGTTGTTTCATCATGACGTGACAGTCATGAGATTTTATATCTGTCAACTTCAAATCCTTTAAAGATGCAAAAAAATTTACATTTTAAGAATAACCATATGGCACTTTAATATTATCAAGACATTGAAAAAAGCTAGTTTTATCCATCTTGGATAAGGTATGACAATCTGAGGGTAGGAATGTTTGCCTTCCATATGGAGTGGGAGCCAACTCCAGATGTGTAACGACCCGAAATTTTAAATAAATATTGTTTCCTAATTTTATGTGTTATTTTATTTTATTTTTATACTCAACAAAAATGTTTCATTTGATAACATGAGTATAATTAAAATGAGACTGTTGGGTTTTGACTGTTATTGGACCATTAGTCAATATGACCGCTGGAAACTAAACTTTTTGACTATTATCTCTAAATACAAGCAATCTTGGTTAATTAATATAGAAAGAAGATTCGATGGCCTCACCTAGTAGTCTTGGACCGATCGAAGCCCATCTAACAGAACTTGGGAAGGAGGTAGCACCACTAGGCTTTGCTCTGGACCAAACCCAAGCTGAACTTCATCGTATAAAGCTTGAACGGGATCGCCTTTGCGAGAAGTTCAAACTGATAGAAATTACTACTCGTGCGATGTTGGCCGAGCCTCCCTCGGATTCTCTCACCTTAGCACACCTTACACTTAGGTCCTATGCTGGTGTGATAAGGGGCTATGTAAGGAGACCGTAACTGTCTTGTGTAATCCTTTGTTTTAAATAAAAATTTCGATTTCCTTTTATGAATTTTCAAATGACCGGATAAATATAGTATGCATATTTTTGATGAATTTTAGAAAAAGGATATTTTAAAAATGTTTATGTAAACCTTAAATAATTAAAAATGTGTAATGATTTTCAAAAAATAGTCTTCTACAATTATGTTCAGTACGAAATTTAGAGTCTAATAAGATCAACCTGATTTTTGATGAATAGTAAATTATGAATAGTGAGTTTATGATTAGGATTAATAATGTGTCCAAATAGATTAGTAATCTCACTTAAAGAAAGTATTAAAATAAGCTAGGCACTTTGATTAAGTAATGTGATTCAATAAAATGGTTAAATAAGGGTTTCATAAATTATTATTCAAGTATTAGTTTTTTTGGATGAATAGTGTTTTTTAATTAAAATTTTAATTAAAAATATTTAGAAAATTATTTTTAAAAAATGGACTTCATTTTTGAACTCAGAACATCGATATTATGTTAAGGTAATTTTTGGGGATTTTTCTAAAAAAAATAAATTTTCAATGAATAGTGTTTTTAACTAAAAATTTAATTAAAAATATTTAGAAAATTATTTTTATAAAATGGATTTCATTTTTGAAATCATAGCATTTATATTTGGTTAAGGTGAAATTTTGGGGTTATTCTGAGAAAGTTGAATTTTCGATGAATAGTGAAAATATAGTTTTTAAGTTATGGGTGTTTAATGACATCATTAAATGATGTATTAAGTATGTAATCAATATGTTCGACTTATGAATAGTAATATAAGGTATGAGGTGTCTCAAGTGGCCAATACCATGGGCAAATACCATGGGCAAGCCCATGGTTTTTCCAAAACCACTAATGAGGTGTCCCTTGGCCATTAATGCCTTGTCCCCTCACTTTCCCTATAAATATCAAGCCATCCTCTCATCAATTCGACTCCCCACTCTCCCCCAACGAATTTCTGGTCTCCTTACCTCCCAAGGAGTCCTCCCAAGGTGCCCCCAAGCCCTCAAGATCCAAACCTTTGAGTTTTAAGAGTTACGTTTTAAGGTAAGGGATCTGACCCCTCTCTTTCTTTTCAAGTGATCTCTTTTATGTCATTCCTTTTATGCTCCATGTTCTTATGTTGGAGGATGTTCTTTTATACTCCTCTTACTGCCCTTTTTATGTTCATATAATGAGAGATCCCCTATTACTCTCATTATTTCGTTTTATGAAGTTTTAAGTGGTGCCGTTAGGCTGCCGAAATTTTTATAACGGATTCTTTCTCCCTTCTCATTTTTCAAGATCTATTTTCATGTAAAGTATTTCAAGTTCCTTTTTATTATGTTGGGGTATGGTCTCTAAATTTATCATACTGATCTTTTATGATCATATGATGAGAGACCCCATTTGATCTCTTTAATTCAGTATTTTGAAGTTTTAAGTGGCGTTGTTAGGCTGCCGAATTTTTAAGTGGTTCTTCACCCTTCTCGTTTTGAAGTTCTACTTTCATGTCAATTCTTTCAAGTTTCTTTTTGTTATGTTGGGGTATGATCTCTATATCTATCATACTGGACTCTTATGTTCATATTATGAGAGACCCCATTTTATCTCTTCAATACAGTATTTTGAAGTTTTAAGTGGCGCCGTTAGGCTGCCGAATTTTTAAGTGGTTCTTCACCCTTCTCGTTTTGAAGTTCAACTTTCATGTCAATTCTTTCAAGTTCCTTTTTGTTATGTTGAGGTATGATCTCTATATATATCATACTGGACTCTTATTTTCATATTATGAGAGACCCCATTTTATCTCTTCAATTCAGTATTTTGAAGTTTTAAGTGGCACCGTTAGGCTGCCGAATTTTTAAGTGGTTCTTCACCCTTCTCGTTTTGAAGTTCTACTTTCATGTCAATTATTTCAAGTTACTTTTTGTTATGTTGGGGTATTATATCTATATCTATCATACTGGACTCTTATGTTCATATGATGAGAGACCCCATTTGATCTCTTCAATTCAGTATTTTGAGGTTTTAAGTGGCGCCGTTAGGCTGCCGAATTTTTAGAGGATTCTTTCACCCTTCTCATTCTTTTCAAAGTTCTACATTCATGTCAAGTCTTTCAAGTCCCTTTTTAATTATGTTGGGGAATTATATCTATATCTATCATACTGAACTCTTATTTTCACATTATGAGAGACCCTATTTGATCTTTTCAAATCATTTTTTTTGAATTTTAAGTAACGTCGTTAGGCTGCCGAACTTTCATAAGAGAAATCTAATTTTTGTCTTCCTTCCATGTTTTTCATTTCAAATGGTATGTCCTTGAAATTTCATTACCATGTTCATATATCATTCTTATTCTGTTCCTATACCTTTTATGGGTCATTTATGATTGTTTGACTCATGTCCCCTCTCTTTTCAATGTTTTCTAAAACCTTGTAACATAGCCGTTATGCTGCAGAATTTTCATCTCAAAATACCTCTCTCTTTTCTCAAAATTATTTTATTTTATAAAGTGAATACTCAAAGCTCTTATTTCTACAAGGGTATTCACATATATATCAAAATGTTCTATTTTAAATTCTGGGATTTACATACATGAGACCCGCTTTCCCTTTCTGTGGGTTTAAAGTGACGTAAAGACCATGTATTTAAAGCAGTTTTTACAACGTTATGATTATGAAATGAAAACCATTTATTTTATGTTATATGGGTTATTTATGGAATGTTTTATGATGATATTTGTGGCTCACATGATAATAAAGGCAAATTTAAGGGTGCGCCCTGATAGCGCTTCAATGCATTGGGTAATTATGTAACCACTAGAGATTACAATTTTCACAATACCTTGGTGAATAACCTTGGTAATTTTCAAATGACACCTTGGGGATGGACCTTGGTGATATGTTCATGATTGTCAATATTAAATGTTGCAGCCACATCTTCAAGTTATGAAAAAGTTTTATTTTTATTATGATATGCCTCATGATTTCATTTTCATGCCTTAAAGTTCTTTTCATGACTTTATTGATGTATCTCAAGTTCATATGTAAAATGTTTCACTTGTTTCCCTTGCTGGGTCTTCTGCTCACCCTTTCTTTTGATGTATATACCCAGGTTATGAGATGCATTAATGAGCCTAGGGTGAACATGAGGAGAATCCTTTCAAGTGTTTAAGAAGAATGTTTTTTTTTGTTTCATGTTTTATGTTCCTTGTTTCCAAGACACTAAACCTTAAAGATCCTCAGTTCCGTGTAATGGAATGAAATTTATGTTATAAAAAGACGGGATGCTATAAGATGTATTCCCATTGAGAGTAAATTCATTCTTGCATTCAACCCATCTTTAGTATTTACTTTAATATCTAATAATTTTCCAATCAAAATTTCATATATATTATCCTCCATGTGCATGTCATCAATGTTATGTTTCACCTCATGATATCTCCAATATGGTAGCTAAAAAAATATTGATCATTTCTTCCAAATATTTCTATCATTACCAGATTTATGTGTCTTTTCAAATGTCACATTAATGTTTTTCACCCCCTCAAAATATTGATCATTGGATAAATGTTTTTAAGAAATATCAAATTCATGTGAGTCATTGAAATCCTTTTTTAATCTTCTATAAGAGTGATCCATAGGAAAAAACTTTTGATGACCCGTGTATACTATTTTCTCCCATAATGCAGTTGATAATATGAAGTCTATTTTTCAAAAATTGGAAAATATTTATGCCCCTTAACACTGTATCCAGAAAAATTTTCATATGTTGGTAAGTCATTTATAGTGAACATAATCATTGCATGTAGTTAAAAATATTCCATTTTATGAGAATCATACACCCTTAGACCTTCCTCCTATAATAGTTTCAAATCATCAATTAATGGTGACAATAAAACGTCAATATCATTTCCTGGATATTTTGGTTTACAGATCATTCAACTCAACTTGAAATAGTTTTTCTTCATACAAAATTTAGGAGATAAGTTGTAAATTACCAATAAAAGAGGCCATGAACTATGTGTCCTACTAAGTCTTTGATATGGATTCATTCTATCTATTCATAGTCCAAGTATAATATTTCTAAATTCATTTCCAAATTTAGTAAACTGGTGATAAATTTTTCTTCCTCTATGGATAATCAGCTAGATAACGTATTTTTTCATCACATATCCACTCATTAGCATGCCATATTAACCTTTTTGCATCATGTGAATTAGCAAATAAACGTTTTAAATGATGAATTATAGGAAGATATCAAAATGCTTTGTCAGGGGTGTCTGAAACTCCTAAATCAGCCTGTGATTTTTCTTTTATCTTATGCTGTGATATCCCACATTTAGGACACTCTTACAGAAATTCATATTCTTTCCTATATAGAACACATTCATTTGGGAAGACATGTATTTTCTTATACCCCAATCCCATCATGCATAATATTTTCTTAGCCTTATAATGTGAATATGGAAGATCATTGTCTTTAGGAAGAATTTCTTTCAATAATTATTGCAGCTCTGTAAAACTCTTATCACTCCATCCATTTTTCTCCTTTAGGTTTATTAATCCTAACACCTTCGATAAAACTGTATATTCCGTACAAGCCAGATACAATGGTTTTTCAGCATCACCATATAAATGAAGAATTGCAGTTTTTTCTCAATTTCCACTACTTTAATATCATGAATCATTTCATCAAGTTTATCATATTTATCATCTTTCAAAGCACCATTATCAATAAATCTAAAATTTTACCCAGTTTTACCATGCCAAATCCAAGGGTTGTAACTTGAATTAAAACCATGAAAAATTAAATGATATTTGATCTCTTTTCTTTTCAAATTCTTCAAATTTAAACATTTTAGGCATGGATAGAAAAACATGTCATTTTTTGGAACATATCATTTAGAAAATTCCAAAAAATCATCGACATCTTCCTCATATTCAGCACTTATTTGAGGTGAATTAATCCAACTTTGATTTGTTATCTATAAAAATATCAAAAATAAATATAAAAAACAAAGGTAGTAATTTATAAAATATTGAGATTAGAAATGAAATTGAAAAATATAGAAAACCAAGAATAGAAACATTAGAAGTAAAATAGAAAATTTTGATGAGAAAATTCATTCATGCGGAAGGAATTACAAAATAGATTCATTTAAAAAATGTCTTAAGTAAAAAAAATGAATATAACCTTATGAAATTATTAAAAATTTTGTACAAAGATATCAATAAAACAATATCCATAAAAAAATATAGAATTATAACTACTAATTCAAAGTTGATTATTTAAAAAAAAAAAAAATTTTATATTGTAATTAACAATATAATCTAATCATAAATTGATTCTTAGTTTAAAAAAATGTCACATTAAACCTTGATTCATGGGACTTCATATGGTACATAGTATTCCCTAAAAGGGTGCCCAATTGGTCTACTACTTTAAAAAGTAAACCCATCACCCATTCAACCCTTTTGCAATGACCTAGAGTACCATTAGAAATGGTTTTCACTACTAAATACCAATTTCAAACTCCTAACTATTTTTTAACAAAAACTCTCATTCTATTCTACAATACACACATACCATATCTTAAAAAACATCTATTAGAAAACCCATTACAAAACCCATCTTGTGATGTGAAATTACATGAATTTTTTTTTTCAAATCTCCCATGCACTAAATTTATCAGAATTAAAATGAACCAACTATGATATCAACACTTAATTAATTTAAAACCCAACTCATTGACCTAAATGAAAATGTAGAAACACACAAAATCCACCTATCTTATCTCCTGAATAATACTCCTTAGCATGACATATTCTATAAAATAATTTTAAAGTAATCCTGACATGGAAAAATATATTGAATGAGAACAAGTAATTCATACTAGAAATAAAATCAGGAACAAATAATTAACACATTATAAAAGATATTAAAACCTTCAAGAGATCTAGTTGGAGATGATAAGATCTATAATCGAATGTGCAATGATGAATATGAAAAAACATGAATGTATGAAGATGATAATGTGAGAATGAAGAACACATGATCGAATAATCGTTAGTTAGAGATTCCAAGCCAAAGAATGACCAAAAATATAAAAATGAAAATGTTTGAGGCTTACTTCAGATCTATATTTGATGCGTAACATGAGGCCGAAAAAAACTAAGGCTTGATTAAGATCATAATGTGAGATTGGACCACCAGATAAAATAAATCATAAACATAAGGCTTGGGTGAGAGAGAAACGAGACATGTGGCGTGATAATGGAAGACCACATAATGAACCCTCGCTCGATTCATAAATTTTTAAATTATTTTTTACATCTGTTATATTATAACCAATGTGAAAATTGGATATTCACTACTCTTTCACATCATTTATACTATAAATGATGTAAAAAATTGATCTTTCACGTTAGTTAAATTATATAATCGACATGAAAGAGCGGCGAATACCCATTTTTCACATCAGTAAATGGAAAATTGGTGTAAAAAAATAATATTCCCAGATGTTCATGTCGGTTATAAATAACTGATGTGAAAACTATGACATAATAAATTGTTTTTATACTAGTGATGTTATCTCCTTCCATACTGATTTTTCATGTTGTCCTGTTATATTTTATTCTTGAAAAAATTGCATGATCACTATTTAATTTATTTGAGGATTGAGTTGAAGCTAAGTGTGGGGTATGGGATAAATATTGGATTCCATATTTCTTTGTTTTGGTTTGTGTGTTTTAGTGAGTATATTTTTTAAGTTAAAGAAAAAATGTTTCTCTATTTTGAAAAATGTACAAAACTATTTTGTATATTTTATGAGTGTGTTTTCAAATTTTCTTTAAGATAAATTGAAAACTCCAAAACACTTTTCAAATCTATGTTAATTGTGATGAGCTTGATTATATTATTGAACCTAAAAACTCAAATGATTATCGAGTGATTTTTTCCACTATTTTTATGGATATTTGTTCTAAGAATTAAGAAAAGGAGTGTGAGTGAAAATATCTTTTTAGAATTAAAATTATAACACAAGGATAGTAGAATTTTGAACTTATTTCAAGGTAACTTGGAATTTGTAAAAAGGAACATCTCGGGGATCTAAAATCAAAAGATATTTATATAATTCCTTTGAAAATGTAGTAAAATGGGCAATTGGGATCTCATAATGAATCTCTAAGACATTAAGAACTAGGTGTGTGAGTAAATAGATTCCATTTGTTTATATTCAATAAGTTTTTTTCACATGCATGGCTAGGATAAATTCAATAAGTGCATAATTATCAAAAATTAATTCATTTAGGTGAGGTAAATATTGAACCCAAATGAAGAAGGAGGTAATTGAATTATAAAAATCTCACTTGAGTTGTATTAAGGAAGTGAAAAATGGAACTTTGGTTTAAGAAACTTAGAAAAGATAGATAAATGGAAGTGTCATTTGTTAAAATTTCAATTCTACTTAAAACTATCAATTTCAATCCTAGAATATGTTTTCATTAATTGAAGTGAGGGAAATGGATTAAATTCATGAATAAATCATGATGTTATTTTTTGTGAAAATAATTTAAAAGTTCCCCCTTTCTCTTAATTTGTTTATTTGGAATTTTCTATGAGTGTCTATTTTTTTTATTGACTGAATTTTTCTGAATAAAGCCATTTGGACTAAAATTTCTAAATCTGATTCCATCTTATTTTTCACTAAAAAAATGTTGTGACCGTTATATTAGTTTGAGGGATTATTGAAATAAAATCAAGGTATTTTTTGGAATTTTTCAATTGAGATTATTTTATATTGAACTTTAAGTTGTTTTTCAAATTATGGTGAACTATTTTTTAGAACATGAATTAATTTTCACATGCTTCTATTTAAGTGAATTACATTAAGAATTATGTTTAAATTTGGGTTGAGATTTATAGAACATGCTATTGAACTTTTAACTTTATGTACGTACTTTTTAGCTACATTCAAATTATGCATGTTGTTTTAAACTAGAATGTAAAATGGTTCAAGTCATAACATGAGAACTGATTGTTGACAGCTATTTTGATGAGTCGGGACATTGAAATTCTTAAAGATTAACATGATTTTTGGAACTGATTCTAGTAAACTATTGATCATGATTTTTAATGTTCATTGATAATGAATTGTCTAGAAGTGCAATGATTCAGGTGTGGGGGTGATGAAACATAAAATTTCCCTAATTTTTATCTTTAATTCAATGTTAAAATCCCCTCAAACTATTTTAAAATCTAGATAAAATTCACATTTTCATTTTATCATGTTTTTAGGTGAATAATTGGGATTGAGCTTAAATTGTGGATTTTAATGATAAAATGTCATTTTGGGATTTTAAATGATAGAAGATCAAAGTCATTTATTGAAATTTACTTGGAAGTTGATCCTGAAAATATAATTGATTTGAATTTGTGTGGATTTATCTTCAATCATTATTTTCATTGTTTTTATTTTATAGGTATATCATTCTAAGAAACTATACATACCTCCCAGTTCATGGAAATTTTCCTTGTCCCACTCCATGCACCAGGCTTCCACACCCCATGGTACGAGGATCAACCATAGGCCACACAAAATCTCCAATTACTACACTATAGAAAACTGGCTACAAGGGCACTCTCCAACAACCACAACACTCCCAAGAAAGTGACTGTGGGACTTTCAAGAAAATCCAATCGACTATAAGCTATGTGATTGGATGTGCCTTTGAATCCACCTATTTCATCATCCTCAAGATACCATGAGAAAATGCCCAAGATAACACACCACTCCATCCTGTTGGGTTTTGATGGAAAAATATCAATATCCAAAGTAATTGGTGGCCACCCAAGAAGAATTACAGCAGTTGGTGGCCGCCCGGAAAGAAAATTGAATCATAAAATTTGGTTTGGTTCTCCTCCACTATTGTATATATGTGGTGCCTATGTGAGATGTAATATTAAGAGGGGAATTTGTAATATGTGTTCTTCCCGTTTGAATAATATGAATTTGCTACCTTCCCCGTGGATGTAGGTCATCTGACCGAAACACATAAAATTGTGTGTCCCTATTTTCTTTGATTCTCTATTTGTGTGAGATTCATGTGAGGTTGAGCAATTACACCTCTACAAAGTGATATCATAGGTTGTGTTCGATTACATGTGAATCGTAATCTCTGCAAACCTATTTTCTGCACATCTACAACCGCTATTGTCCACACTTCCTGTTGGGATTTGGTGTTCGAATCTGAATCTGCCCCAATGGAAACACTGTTATCCGCTTGAAGTTTCCACCTCTGGTTTGATATTTGTTTTTCTTCTCCCATATGGTCATTTTTTTTCTTGAAAACTTGGTGCATACAGTGGTAAAATAGGTTTGGGGAAGTCTAAAATCTAAACGAGGATTTGTGTTTGGGTAGCATGGAAGACAAAATCAAAAGTGTCTTTTGTGTGTTTGTTTTCTGTGTTGCTGCGTGGAAGACAAAAGGGGAGGGGGAGGTGTTGATTAAGAAAAAAATATGAAAAATAATGGGTTATGGGAATGTGGTGCATGGAAAGGAGAAAAGTTGTTTTTTTATTTTGACTTTGGTATTTTTGAAATTCAAAAGGTAAAGAGGGATAAGGAAAAAAATGAGTGGTGGGGTGCATTAATTGGATATACCTCACTTAAAATTTTGAAGGGAAAAATCATTTGGCTTCTCTAGTTTTTTTTAAAAAAATGGAATAAATTTTGGTATTCTTTTGAGATCCATTTTGACCAATTAAATAGTTGATTTCAATTTTTTTTACTATTCTGGATTCATTGG
Organism: Viscum album; assembly: GCA_963277665.1. NCBI lineage: Eukaryota > Viridiplantae > Streptophyta > Magnoliopsida > Santalales > Viscaceae > Viscum > Viscum album. Next base: position 1,039,960,987 of record OY728126.1, read on the forward strand.
TGCTGTCTATTTTTATAAATTATGATCTGTTTTTGTGATGGTGAGTCCCAAAACTGAAAGTAGTTCAGTACCACCCCAGGATCCCCAGGAGTCTATTCTAGCTACACATGTTGGTACTGCAAATACTTCCAAATATAGAAGTATGGTGTCCAATACCAAATTTGAGGTGTAGAAGTTCAACAGGATGAACAACTTCAGCATGTGGCAATGTGAAGTTTTGGATATTCTAACTCAACGAGAGTTAGATATCACCTTGGAAGAAAATCCCACCAACATCTCTGATGGTGATTGGAAGAGACTAAATCGTCAAGCCTGCAGTACGATCCGACTTTGTTTGGCTAAAGATAAAAAATACAGTGTGATGCGAGAAACTTCAGAAAAAAGTTTGTGGAGTATTTTATAGAATAAGTATATATCCAAAAGCATTGAAAATCGGTTGTACCTGAAAAATAAATTGTTCATATTTTAGTACAAGAAAGGTATGTCTATGATTGAGCACCTTGATTTGTTTAATAATATCTTATAATATTTGAAAAGTTTGGAGGTAATAATTGGAGATGAAGATAAGGCTCTATTATTGTTGAACTCTCTACTGGAGAGTTATGATCACCTTAATACAACCTTGTTGTATGGTAAGGATGGGGGAAATTTGTTGATGTATTAAATGCCTTAATTAATAATGAGTATAGGAGGAAGGACAAGTATGACCATTAGGATTCCACATCAGATGTATTGATGGAAATTAAAGGAAGGTCATCTGACATGAAATCCAAAAGATTCAGAAGAGATGAATCATGGTTGACGTCAAAAGGTGAGTCCAAATTTAGAAATCCAGCAAAAGATGAGTGTTTCTACTGTCATGAAAAATGGAACTGGAAGAAATATTGTCCCAAAATTGTGAAATCGAAGGAAAATGTTGTACAGAGAACCAAGGATATTGAAGATATTATCCTTTTTTGCTCGATGGTCAACCATTCAAAAGGTTGGATTCTTGATTCGGGTTGTTCATTCCATATGTGTATGAATTGAGGTTGGTTTTCAAACCTCAATGATTCAGATGAAGGAGTGGTGTTTATGGGCAATGACCACCCTTGCTATATGAGATGTATTAGAACAATATAGTTGAAGATGCATGATGGCACAACTCGACACCTTACAAATGTGAGATATGTACCATAATTGGAGAAGAACCTCATATCACTTGGAGTTTTGGATAATCTTGGTTACCATATAACTATTGAATATGGATTCATGAAAATTATTTGCGGTGAAATCCTTGCAATGAAAGGTATTTGAAAAGGTACTTTGTATTATTTGAATGCCGAGATTGTTACAGGTGGAGCAGTGACATCAAATAAGAGTATCACCACTGGTATAATATGAAGGAATATACGAAGACCTTTTAGGTATGAAAAATCAGTTAGTTATGCTCTTTCTGTAGTTGAATATGGTGATCCATATTGTTATCGAGTCATTTTGGATAGCAAAGAATTAAACCAATTAGAGTCTGTTATAAAAGAAGATATGAATTCACTACATCAGAATATGATATGGGATCTTGTTCCTCTGCTAAAGGACAAGAATATTTCTACAAGTATCAAGTTCCAACATTCTTTGGACTTGATCAATATGTCTCATACTTGAGATGCCTATGAGCATTGGGAAGGCAGCAATAGTTTGAAGATTTGTTTCAACAGAAAACAGAAAGTTTTGTTTGAGTGGAAACATGGTGATATTTTTTCATCAAGGTGGAAATTATTGATTTTTGATGGAAAAATATCAATATCCAAATTAGTTGGCGGCCTCCCAAGAATAATTGCAGCAGTTGGTGGCCACCCAAGAATAATTGCAGTAGTTGGTGGCCGCCCAAGAAGAAAATTGAAGCATCAAATTCAGTTTTTTTCTCCTCCACTATTGTATATATGTGGTGCCTCTATGAGATGTAATATTAAGAGGGGAATTTGTAATACGTGTTCTTCCCATTTGAATAATAATAATTTGATGTCTTCCCCATGGACGTAGGTCATCCAACCAAACCACGTAAAATTGTGTGTCCCTATTTGCTTTGATTCAATGTTTGTGTGTGATTCATGATAGGTTGAGTGATTCCCCCTCTACACATCCCTCATTGAAAACTCCCTGAATTTTCCATTTAGTGAAAACTAGCACTGAATCCCTACTCTTAGCACAATGACCCACCAGGCCAAGTCTAAGTGCCCAACTCTATGAGAAAACCCATCCCAATCCTGAACCTAATTGGATTGAGTTGACCCTTCACTATCTGGAAAATTGAATAAGGATCATAAGAACTAAGACAGAATGCATAAGCCCCATATCATAAGAAGAACTTTTAAAACCAATCTCAAAGAAGATGGTGAATGTTGACATTGAAGCTACTGATGAAATCCAAGTTCGCTGATGAAGAACTACAACTGTTGAGGATGAACATTTTCTGGTTGTTTTGTTCCCTGTGTAGGATTGAAATGAAGGGGGCCTCAATGCCTTCTCAATGCTCTGATTAAGAGTAAGAAATCCCATGCACATAGGGCGCTCAATCAAATTCCCAAATGAATGCAGCATGCCCAGCTGAATGCCTAGAATCCATTGAAGACTGACGCCTTGTATCTCAAGCATCACATTTTAGGAAGATCCTAAGGCCAGATCCCAACAACTTGGATGTTACCAATCCACACTCGCTCGAGCCTAATCCACATAAAGTGGAACCCAATCCTACATCTGTTTAATCATGAAATGACACAGGTTCTTTTAGCCATATCAAAGACCAACGCCCATATTCTCATCTCTTATCTCAACTGAATCAGTTTCACAAAGCCTCTATCTCCTAGAACAAGTTGTAGGAAGATATCCAAGTGAAACTCCTCTCCCTGGTTCTAAGATTATAGTATACTCAAGTCTTCTTCTAACACCAGGAACTAGACTCAAGGTCACCTATCTATATCAAGCCTTGGAAAACTGGTCACTTATAAGGCATCACCAAGACCAGATGTCCAGACCCAATTATTTCAAGGCCTTGCATTGAAGACACATTTATATAATACTACTCTATGTCTAACACTTTCTCTATTAAACCCAACAAGATAGTCCCAACATCTATGTAGTGCACAAAGATTCTTGAAGTAATGAAACTTTTTCAGCACATGACTAAGCGACCAAGTGTAGTGACACCCAAGCCCAGGTATAAACCAAGCCTACCCTAGCTCTATCCAAGACAAAACTAGACCCAATATTGAATCCCAAAATATAATTAAAGTCCAATATCCTTCCCAGCCTATCTTATCTCAACTCACACTTGCAACAACAGCTCCTTTGAGCACCTGACTTCCATTTAAGTCACAACGCACCATAGCACATCACCCCTAATTCTTATCAAATGAGTACGGAGCTTTATCATGGGATGAGTATCCTAGTGGGGTAAAATTCATTTTTCTATTCTATTGAAAGAAGTCTGGGTTTCTTTATATAAGGGAATGGTGGAATGCGAGAAAATTATTCCCCTTCTGGATTATTCTGACTTTGCTTAAGTTTTTTATTTATTTTAATATGATTCTATTCATATTATGTTATGTGAAATTATTACTTATTCCCTATTATTCTTTGTTCATGTTCTTACTTCATTCAGTGAATGTGATCTCTCAAACTCCATGATCATGGAGTACTAACCCAGGGGAGTGAATTCCTAAGGGAGGTCCACAGATACCTGAATCCTCATTATGATTTCTTAAGCTTTCATTCCAACCTCTATTAATTATTTTTTTCTCCCTTAACCTGGTTCTCTTCATGTACATTGGAATGGAGGGAGCCAAGTAATGACTAATAAATGATGGAGTTTGATGGAATTTGGTGACATGTCTATGATTGTGGCATGTTCATCATACAAAACCATAGAGGAGGTGAAATTTTTTGTGTCTATGATATTTTTGAAAGTGTGTAGGATCTTACAATATTAGTGGGGGATGGTGATTCATGAATGTTATTGATTACACTATCAATTTGACAATGAAATCATGGATGGAAAATAAAATTTATTACTAGTTGAACCTTGGGTTCATCCCCTTTCCTCACTAACACATTTTTAGGATTTTACCACTTCCTTTTATTCTGCATACACGCACAACAAAAACCAAACATCACATATGCCTTTCTTTGAAACAATAATAAATGGAAACATTAAAAATTATTAATAATTGATTGAGAGTAATGAAGAATCATCCCACAAATACTAGTTGGGAAATGACCTTGTTCGGTCCTATACTATATTCCATGTTTTAATAAAAAAAATTATTTTGACTCATGACGATCGAACAATCAACAACCACATTCAATATTCAATAGGGGTGGGTTGTCCACCCCCTAGGAGATTTATAAAAGTGCATAGGATCTTGAAATATCATTAGAGGATGGTCATGCATGAATTTTAATGATTAAATTATCAATTGGATGATGACAACATATATAGAAAATGATGATTATTACTAACTGAACCTTGGGTTCATCCCCTTTCCTCGTTAACACTTATTTAGGATTTTCACTAAATTTTATTCTACATAAACACACACACAAAAACAAACATCACATTTATCTTGGTTTGAAACATTGAGAAAAAGAAACAAAAAAAATATTAACAAATGATTAAGAATAGTGAAGAATCGGCCCATACACACTCCTTGGGAAACAAACTCAATCAGCCCTATGGTGCATTCAAATTTTTAATAAAAAAATTGTTTGAATATGGACCATGAAAAATGAATGATAAAATTGGCATCATTTTCAAGGAGTTAGGTCAGCAATTTATTTTTTCTTCTTCACATTGTAAATAATTTCATGTTTTCAAATTAAAATTTAAAATCTAAAAAAATGGATGTTGTTTCACCCTCAGAAAACATTGTTACATATTTTTTCAATAAAATCGGGGAGATTTTAAAGAATAGTAGCAAGATGGATTTTAAATAATTTATTGAATACATTAAATAAAACTTGAAAAAAAATGTTTTTCGAAGTCATTGTAAAGAACTTAAAGGGTTTTCACGTTTTTTCTCTAATTTTTATACAGGAGACTTGGAGGAGCACTGTGAGCCTCAAAGAGAAGAACACATCCCTTCAGAATTTGAGGAAGTTGTCTAGAATATTGAAATAAAACTGTATTTTCCACTCCTGGTCCAATAAAGTGACTTCATAGAGGTTGTACATGAAGAAAAAAATCAACAACTAGTGCAAAACTACTCTGATTGGGGAGGAAGCCAAGAATTTGACAATGAATACTCATTCCCTTCTTACTATCAAGAGTGAAATACAAAAAATGATGATCGAACTAGCTCAGATCAACAAAAACCCCCACCACCAAATGTGGGAAGAAACAAATGGACAATTACTCAACATGGATAAACTTAAGACCTTACTTGATGAAGTCAAATCCATTTTCCAGCATCATTTGGAATAAGAAGAAGAATACCATCAGGAGGTAGATTAAGATGAACCTAAAATAAAGTTTTTGCTTATCTCAATAACCAGGGTGGAGGGAGAACTTGAAGATATTGAAGAAGAGGATGAAGTAACACTATTTATTAATGAACTCATCTTCCCAGTATCACTACACTCTGAATAATAATTAAAAGTTGAAATCATTGAGGCAGACTCCACTTTAAACTTTTATTTCTCTAATTTTATTGAAACTCAACCGTCCATTGACCTCCCTTCTATTGTATATGAAAATTTAAAATTCTTCTTGTAGACTCTAGGTTTAGAAGATAATGATGGATTTAAAGGGATAAATTTTATAGAAAAACTAGAATACTCAGTGTTTCCCCCATCCACACTTAAAGACTTCAAAGACTCATTTTTCTCAGGAAAAAAACTACATGTTGGAACAAAAGATAAAGTTGAACATAAACTAGATTCATATTTTTAACATTTTATTCATACTAATTTATATTATGAACCCCGTGTGTTGTAATAAAAGACTCATCCCAATTTATGCCTACCTTAGATGATGATGAGGATAAGCTGGAGGGTTTTTTTAGGATAAACTTGAAGAAAACTATCTTGAAATCACTTTTAATGAATTCCTAGGAGCTTCATGCATGGAAAAGAAGTTTAAGGATGATATAATGGAGGAGAATGAATTTAATTTTAGTTCATTTATTGATTTTACACAATCTTAATTACAATCTAAATTACCTTTTTTTCACTATGTAGAAACAACCCCTTTATCACAGGCCCTAGAGGATTTAAATGAGGCTTCCATGGGAATGGAGGTAGACAAAATCGAGGAGAATATGATGTTTAAAGTTTAAGATAAAGATCAGTAAGACTCAGTGCGATGCCCAAGTATACTAGTGGTCAAATAAGGGCTTGATGGGGATTATTTTGATAACCTGTTAAAGGTATACTTAGAAGAGTGTGAAGAAGATGCCATAAGAGATGTGGCCAAAATAGCAAGATTGGTGGCACTTTGGGAGATACCTCATAAAGATTCCCCTCAAGAATAATAAGGATTCCATATAGAGGGAGGAAAGGAAGAACAAAAATAAACCCCATATATCATCCTTTAACCCCCGCTCCATAGAATACATACCATTGATCAGGGGGTGGACATGAAGTACTTTTTCAAATGAAACCGCCAGAAGAAGAAGAAGGTTATGAAGGGAATTGGAGAAAGCAACATGTGGTGGATTTTACTACACAATACAAACTATTCAAAAGATTGGGGATAATCCTGATGTTATTCAACTATGGATATAAATAAAATGCAGCACCTCTTGGGATTTTACCCAAGATCCTTCTCCATTTTATCTACTTTTTTTCTTTTCAGTTCTATGTTTTTCCTTTTTTATGATTGTTTATATATGCAGGAAACAAAGTGTAAAACAACTAAAATAGGTTAATGAATATGATTTTAATCTAATAAAATGAGTATTTATACCTTCTTAAGTCTCTCTACATATAAGTAATGACTTCTTCTAGGTTGTATACTAATTTTTTCATATTTACCTATTATATTTTATTCTTGAAAAAATTGCATGGTCACTATTGAATTTCTTTGAGGATAAAGATAGATCTAAGTGTGGGGGAGGGGTAAGTATTGGTTACCATATTTATTTATTTTGGTTTGTTTATTTTAGTGAGTCTATTTTTGAAATGAAAAAAACACAAAAAAAAAATCTCTGGTTTTAAAAATGTACAAAACTTTTTTGTATAGTTTTTCAGTGTGTTTTCAAACTTTCTTTGAGCTGAATTTAAAACACCAAAACATTTTTGAACTTTATATTTATTGGGAGGATCTTTATTATATTATTAAACCTAAAAAACTTAAATGATTGTTGAGTGATTTTTCCACTCTTTTCATGGAGATTTTTTTTTAATTTGGAAAAGGAGTGTGAGTAAAAAGATCTTTATGAAATTGAAATTATAACATGAGGACACTAGAATTTTAATATTAATTCAATATAACTTTCCCTTTGTAAAAAATAACACCTTTGGGATCCAACTCAAAATAGATTTGTATAATTCCTTTGAAATTGGATTAAATGGGAAATTGGGATCCCATAATAAAGTTATGAGACATTAGGCACTGGGTATGTGAGTAAATAGATTCCATTTGTTTATATTAAGTAATTTATTTACAAGAACATGGCTATAAAAAATTCAATAATTTTCTAATTATCAAAAAAAATAATTCATTTAAGTGAGAGGAATATTGAACCCAAATGAAGAAGGAGATAATTGACTTATAAAAACCTCATTTGAGTTGTATTAAGGAAGTGAAAACTATAAATTTAGTTTAAGTAACTTAGGAAATAATGATAAATGGAAGTGTAATTTGTTAAAATTTTAATTATAATTAAATTTATTTATTTCACTCCTGAACTTAGAAATTTTTATTGAATTAAAGTTATATGACAACTCATATCTTTAATACACCTTAATTAATGATTTAGTACATAAATATACACTTGATACGATACAAAAATATCATGAGGCCTAGTTTATTTGGGTAATTATATGCATAGCATAATAAATTGAAACATGGGTACACCAAAATTATTTGAAAACTTCAAAACATGTCCTTTTATTCCATCAATCTTCTAATACTACACGAGATAACCTAGATACGTACATAAGAAAAGGGTGTGCTATAAAGGATAATAAGGGAATAATCAAAGAATGGAATGATGAAATTAATACATGTTAGTAAATAGTAATATCAAGGAACATTAAATGGGTGAAAATCATAAACATGAACATCAAAACATGATATAATATGATAACATCAAGGCAACATAGGAATGTGACAAAAACATAAAACATGACATCATAAACATAAGTAAAGGATATCCAAAAAGGAATCATAACATAGTGTGATTATTATAACATCTCATGCATTATACATGGAATATCATGAGATAAAAACATTATCGAAATCATTGGAGGACTATATAATTTTGGGTCCACCTGTCACATTCGTATCATGTGCATGCATATGTATGCCATGTAGATCATACAACATATGAACACCTTTCATAAATTTTGATTCCATGATTAAGTATTGTGGATTAAATACATGTAATTATTTAATAGATTAAGGATAGGTACATCTAAGTGAATACCCTTGAGTGGAAATGGGTATGGGTATTCACTACGCAAATGTTTCACATGAAAAATTGAAGGATAGTTTTGGCAACATAACAGGTGTACATAAAGATTCATGGATGGTTTTAATGAGAGTGAAAGGTTTTCTCTAATTTATTAGACATCATAAGTATAGTAATATAGATTTGTAAAAAATATTTGAACATGAACTATTAGAAATCAAATGGCACGATACAAAGAAAATGCTTGAATAAAGAGTGGGGAGAATCTCTTACCTTGAGAGGATGCTTCTAAAAAGATTGGGGGAGATTATTAAGAGACTAGGAACACCTTAAGAGGTCTTTATAGGGGTATATAGAGAGGAAATTAATGCTCAATTGGTTTGTATTTAATATGAGTGATATCTTGGGTGGGTATTTATAGCAAAAGAGAGGGGAATTTTTTATTAACTTTTAAACTTAGGTTATGGACTCTATATAATAAAATAATCAAAACCACATACCTTATTATGGTTTTTACCAATGTTTTCTACCAAAGAGTATTAGTTTTAAATATTTTATAAGTACACGAACTGAATATATTAAAATAATACTATTGGTGGTGTGTAAGTGAGTAATGTTCATAAAGAATTTATTTTAAAACCTTAAAATATAATATAGGTTTTGGAGGATTCATTAAAGATTTATAAAATTACTCAAATAACTTAAAAATGAATTATTTTAAAGGGTAAATATATATATTTTTATATGGATGTATTTTATGGAATTTATTACATCACTTTTATGTCATTATGATGTCATAATACAAACTGTATATTTATACCATATTTAATTTTTACCCAAAAATTTGGTTGTCTCTGAAAATCATGAAAATTTAGCCATTGGATCATTTTGACATTATTATTTCAAAAAATATATTTATTTTATCAAAAAAAATCTCTAAATATGAGAATTTACACTTTTAAATAAAAATACTTATTTACTAGAAAATACTCGTTTTTATGATAATGATAATTTTTTACCCTTATAAAGATTACATTGGACTTAAGTAAGTTATATTATATTTTGAATATAAATAAATATTATTTAATAATAATATTATATGAAAGTAATAAATATTTAAAATTTATTTAATTTATCAAAAATAGTTTTAAAATCATATATTTTCCAAAAATACAATTTGAATTTCTTCAAAATATAATTTTCATCAACTCGTATATAATTGTATATATAAATTAATAATGAAAAATGATAAACATGATCATTATTTTATTACAAAGAAAACATAAAAATTCATACTACCTGGGTCTAGATACATTACCCCTTATTAAACCAGCATACGCCCTAAGGGTAAGGTGTGTGATGGAGGCACTTTCTTAGGGTGGTTTCACGAATATGGTTTGGGTTATGATCTTGATAAGCTTGAACTTATCCCAAAAATAGTTTTGTTCGTGATTTAATTATTTTCTTTCAGTTTTTTCTTGGTCAAGATCAAATCCCAATGATGTTATCTCCCTCATAAGCTCTAATAAATGGGTTTCATAGGGTATGATCTTATTGGTCGAGGTCATCGCTAATTCTGTTTGTATCAATTAGACTTTATCATGGCCCTTAATATATACTAATCTTAATGGTCACTATAAAATTATTATTATCAATAGTTAAGATTCTTAATGGTATTTTAAATCTGACTAGATATATCTTATAATAACCAAAGTATTGCATGTGTTTTCTATAACTATATAAGGCTTTTATTCATTCAAAAATGAATTTCATTTATAAAAGTTTGGGTCATTACATTCTTACCACTTAAGAAATTTCACCCTCAAATTTTCATTAAAATAGATGAGGGTACTTCTGTTTCATCACCTCTTCTGGTTCTCATGTTGCTTCCTCAAACTTGCGGTGTTACCACAACACTTTGACCAGGTGAGTTGTCTTGTTTTGTAGAACATTGTCTCTATAACCTAAGATCTTCATTGGCTACTCCTCTTGTGAAGTATTGTTTTCCAAGGGTTCCACCTCTAGATTCAATACATGTGAGGGGTTTGTTATGTACTTCCTCTGGAGGGATACATAGAACACATCATGTACTTGGGATGGATTAAGTGGGAGTGCTAGTCAATAGGCCACAACTCCGATGTGATCAAGGATCTAAAGGGGATGATATATCTAGGACTAAGATTTCCCTTTTTCCCAAACCTCATGACTTTATTCCACGGTGATATCTGAAAGAACACTTTATCTCCGACATCAAACTCCAAGTCTCATCGATGATTATCTTCATAGCATTTCTGTTGAATTTTCATAGATTTTATATGATGTTAAATGATTTGAACCTTCTCTATAATATCTTGGATAATATCAAACTCTAAAAGAGTATGCTCCCCAACTTTATCCCAACATGTTGGAGTCTGACGCTTATTCCCATACACAGCTTCATAAGGTGTCATTTGAATGATAGAATAGAAATTGTTGTTATATATGAACTCTGCTGGGGGAATGTGTTGATCTCAACATATTTGGAAATCCATTCAACATGACTCAGTATATCCTATAGAGTTTTAATGGTTCTTTCAAACTTACCATCCATCTAAGGGTGATAGGTAGTACTGAAACTCAGCTTTGTATCCAATGCTTTCTAAAGGATTCTCTATAACCTTGAGGTAAACCTCATATATTGGTCAAATACAATAGAGAGTGGTACTATATGAATTTTTACCACTTATCTTATGTATATCTAGGAAAGTTGGAAAGAGTGAGAAATATTCCTTGATAATAATGAAATGTGTTGACTTTGTAAGTCGATTGAATACTAACCAGATGATGTTATTGCCTTTATATGTCCTAGGGAGTCCTATGATGAAATCCATGATTTTGTTTTCCCATTTCCAAATTGGTATGGGTAATGGTTTCATCATACCCTTAGAGTTCTATCATTCAACCTTGACTTGTTGGCATACCAAGAATCGGGATACAAATTCTACAATCTTCATCTTCATGTTATCCCACCCAAAGTTTTGCTCCAGATCTATATACATCTTATTACTTCCTGGATGAACATAGAAGGATAAGTTATGCACATCATCTATAAGGTCCCTCTTCAGCTCTGGTTTTGATGGGACACATATATAGATCCCAAACCTTATAACTTCATCTTTATCAAAGCTAAACTTTGGAATATTCGCTACCATTTATTGTAGCTCCTCATCATCTTTTTGGGCCTCCTTGATTCTCTCAAGAATGAATGGTTGAGAAGTTATTTGAGAAAGGTAGGATGAATATCATTTTATTATTCTCATTCCCATCATTTCCATGTCTAAGAAGATTGTATCCCTTTCAATCTTCATCATAGATAAGGTTGCATGATCATTTCTACTTATAGCATTTGTCACTTTGTTCGCCTTCCTAGGATGGTAATGGATTGAACAATCATAATCCTTGATCAGCTCTAACTACCTTTTTTGGTGCATATTGATATTCTTTTGTTTGAATATATACTTGAGGATTTCATGATCAATATATATGTCACACTTCTACCTATAGAGATAATGTTGCAAAATATTCAATGTGAAGATAATTATAACCAATTCTAGATCATGTATTTAGTAGTTATACTCATAGATCTTTAATTAGTAGTAGGCATAGGCTATCAATTTTTCATCTTACATGAGTAAACATTCCAAGACCTTTTTGGATGCATCGTTATATATCAAAAATCCTTCCCCACTGGTTGGTAATTTGAGTACAGGTGTAGTGATTGGCCTCTTATTTAACTATTTAAAGATCTTTTTTGCATTCACCAGTCCAAACAAACCTCACTCAATTCTGAGTTAGATTAGTTAGTGGGATTTAAAATCATGATAATTTTCTCACAAATTGATTATAGTACCCAAATAATATAAAGAAACTGTAGATCTATATTATAGATGTTGGTCTGGGTCATCCTTCAATTTCCTCTATCTTCAAAGGATCCACATCTATCCCTTTTTTTCATGATAAAATTCTCTATAAATGTTACTTTCTCTATCCAAAACTCACATTTTTTGTACTTTGCATAAATTTTTTCCTTTCACAAGGTCTTCAATATAGCTTTCTAATGCTCTTTATCTTCCTCCTTTCTTTTAGAGTAGAATATAATATCATATATAAATACTACCACAAATTTTTCAAGGTAATCCCAAAAGAATTTATCCATTAAGTCCATAAAGATAACTATATTATTGATGATTCCAAATGGAATTAATATAAACTTGTAATAACCATACCTTGTATGAAATGCATTCTTGGAGATATCCTCATTCTTAAACTTCACTTGATAATATTCTGACCAAAGATCCACCTTAGAGAGTACTGGGATTCATGAAGTTGATAAAACAAGTCATCAATATTTGGTAGAGGATACTTTTTCTTTGTTGTGATCTTGTTGAGATCTTGATAATAAATGAAAATTCACATCGACCCATCCTTATTTTTTATGAAGAGAGTCGGATCACCCCATGATGAAGCACTTGGGAATATAAACTCTTTATCCAGATTCTCTTGTAGTTTCTTATTCAGCTCACCAAGCTCAATAGTGTCCATTATGTATGGAGTCTTGGATATTGGAAGATCTCCAGGTATAAGATCGATTGAGGACTCGACCTCACTACTTGGAGGAAGACCATACAATTCTTCAGGAAATACATTATCATATTCCCTTACAATGGTCATGTTGTCAAGGATAATATTTTACTTAGTATCAATCATTTGAGCTAGATACACTTTATCATAGGGTAATAATATTCATGCTTGAGATGATGATTCCAAATAAGATTCATCCTCCTCCTTGCACTTGTATATAATTGGAGGGTGATTCGTGATACAAAGGGTGATTTTCTTCTATCAATAATTTATATTGGCTCTATATAAGAAAAGTCAATCCATACCCGAAATTGTATTGAATTCCACTAAAGGGAGCATCATAAGGTTATCTGGGAAATTCAACATGCAAATATGGACATGGGAGAATTTTTATACTTGGGATGCAATAATTTCCCCATTTTCCATTTTCATCGATAGCTCCACTTCCATGTTTTGAGTTGATGTTTAAATAGTTATACTAAACTTATATGATATAAAATAATCACTACTAGAATGGAAGTCTATACCAATGGTTCAAAACCATTGGTATAGGATGGAGAACCGTTGGTATAGCCTATACCAATGGTTCTTCAAACCATTAGATACAGTGTTGTTGGGAAAGGCTTATACCAATGGTTCTTAGTGGATTGTTGGTATAGGGTGATCCAAATTTAATTTTAACCAATAGTTCATAGTGAACCATTGGTTTAAGGCTATACCAATAGTTATAAAACTGTTGGTATAGACCCCCCCCCCCCCTCAATTCTTAATCAGTAGTAGCCCCACCATACCCACAAAACCTACAATGCAACTAACAACCAACAGAACATCCTCAACAAACATAACCTAAAAAAATGAAAATAGAACCTCCAAACAAATAGAATGTTCAATGAAACCAACATAGCATCCTCAAATAGCTATAAACCAATGAAAAAATAATGATAACACAGGAAAAATGTAAAGGATCAATTTATCCCTCATCACCATCACTATCGTTGTCGTCATCCTCAACCTCATCCTTGTCCCCGACCTCATCCTTGCCCTCGGCCTCATCCTCACCCTCTTCCTCGCCATCATCCTCTCCCTCTTCCTCACCATCGCCAGGAACATCATCATCCCAACCACCACTATGACTATTTTCTAGTGCACTATATAACATATGCATCATAAACATATATGAATCAAAATCTATGATGATATTTAGTAGAAGTGATGGACATAAAACTTCCATCAGTTTCATAAATTATACATTTGCCCTTTGATTTTGTTCTTCCACTTATATGACCATTGTTCAGCCTTTTTTGACTTATCCTTAGCCCGTGATGCCCTTGATTTAACTTTTTTAAACTCTATGCTACTAGAATTGTCACCTAAAGTGGGCCAATACCTCATCGGGACAATACTCTTCCCTGGTCGACAACATACTTTTCCATGGTGCTTGTCTCCCAAAACTTGATATAAGTGATTATTTGGCCCAAAGTTTTTAGATTCCTGGGCATCAAGGACCTCCAAAGTACACTGTTACAAATATAAATAGACTACTAAGTTATAAAATAGATATTAAAATTTGAAATCAACAAATTAAAACATACAATCTATTGTTGTGTCGGTTCATTTACCGTGCTTCCATATTTTTTCTTTCTAATCAAGTAAAACAATTTTGCTCGAGGCACACTTCCTTCAATATTCAAAATATCCCTCTATAATGACATTGAATGTAGAAAACCATAATTTAAGATAGGTTACTAATAATTAATTTCATAAATAAAATCAAATGGATATTAATTCTAAATGAAGATGAAAAGAAAAACATATGGTAGATGAATTATAACTAAGTATCAATGAATGGGTTATCAATAGATATAACATATATATAAGTGAATAGTTCATCATAGTAATAAATAATAAGGTGGTTGTGTGATCACTATAATTAATGATAATATAAATAGGTATTACTATAACATAAAGGAATATGCATGAATGGGTTATCAACACTCTAATCATGACTATAACATAAAGGAATTATCTTTTGGTATGATTTAATAATACACATTACACTACCTAAACAATCATTTTGATATGTTAAATGTATTACTAGAGTTTTTTTTATTTAATTATATGAGTAAAAAAAATATCCATCACATGAGGTCCCAGTGTTCTTTGGAACCCATTGTTCTATTACTGTGATCCAAATAATGACTAAAAGAATGGGTTTTCATGGTTTTTTTCTAATTATGTCATTCTAAAGATCTAAAGGAGAGTTAATATCATGTTCCTCCTTAAACAAAGAATTATAACATGCCAAATAAGTAATTCAGAATAATGATCTCAATAATATGTGTATAATGTTTTCAAGGGGTGGGCTATATAGAATCTTAATTTACTTTATAGCATATTTAAATGATTATTAGTGTGGGGGATGAGTGTTCCTCTACCATGGGCATTGTGTATCTAGAATTATTACCATGGGAAGTGATTTATGTATAGGTTGGAATTATATTTATCAAATATATAGTGTTTTAAGTATATTTTGTTTAAAATGATCACATATTCAAGTGTGAAATTTGGTGCTTTACAATAACAAATGACCAATTATGTGTTCAAATTGGTCTACACTACATAGATCATGGTTTCAATGTCATGAGATAACATGGTGTGATTGGAACCGGTTAAGCTAGATAGAGATTTTAGTTCTAAATCTTCAGTTGATTAATTTTTTTATGTTTATTAATCATAATGTTTCTCATAAACCTAATGGTTGTTTCAAAAATCGTGTTATTTATTTACTATATCACTGTTTATGGTATTCTCGCTTTTCATTACTAAGTCTCTTTCTCTTTTGTAATTTAATTTTTATACATTAATATTTATATAATATGTTAGTATATTTTCATGACTTTTGTTTCCTATCCTAAGGTATTAATGATTCTATCCCTAAACATTTTAAAGTTAAGTGGACCCAGTATTTTAGTGCCATTTCCTTTTAAAAGAATATACATTTAATAAAATAATCAATGGTTGTATTGGTTCATGACATGCTCACAAACATAACAATACTAATCCTAAAATTTCAAATATGTGTGGAGGTATTTCAAAACATTCTTGTTTTTTTATTTCTTGCTGACAATTCCTAAAAATTAATTTTCAATTATGAAATATAAATTATTAATGAAAATCATGGTAATTTTCATTTTAAAACCTCAAATTTAATTAATACCTTGAACTCGGAACTTTTCCAATGAGTAATCATTTCCCGATAATATTCTACCAAATAATCATACATGATAGGTGTGGCCTCTAAATTCGTTCCAACTCTAGCATGTTAGTCACTATACAACTCATGCTTATATACTCTCCAGAACTTGCCTAATTCCATGAGACATGCTAGTCTCACAACCTCACCATCGGGAAAATTAAAAAGAAGTTGACAGCAAAATATCAATTCATATAAATACAATAATAATATGGTATTAAATTGAATGAATTTGTTTACCCATATTTTTTCCCAAGCGTTTTACTTTACTTCATTTGGCAGGTGTCTCCAGGAAAGTGGACTGAAGAGAATGATGTTGGAGTATTCGGCATGCGTTGACAAAAAAAATCCTACATTCCCACCCTGTTTTTCCAATCATTTCGTTGTCTTCATTATACTTGAAGTTCCAAAGGATCGAATAACAACTAAGAAGGGGGTTGAATCAGTTGTTCTCTTTTATGAGTTTTAATTATTTTTAAAACTTAACCCCTATAACCTATTAAGATTTATTTCCTTATCAAATATTAGTAAATACTCATTCATACAATAGTAGGAAAGTAAGTAAATCACAAAAGATTTACATGGTTCAGACTCAGTGTGAGAATCTATATCCTTGCCATAGCCACTCCTGTGGGTCTATAAAACTCTACTATTAAGAATAAGTGAATATAACTTGTTCCAAATCCCATTAGATACCTTTTATTTCCCAATATAAAAGATTATATTGACTTCTATTATTTTGAAATGTTTGTTTATAAAAAAATTAATATAAATAAAAGAATAAAGACTTTATTGAATATGCTCCACAATTTCTCAATCTAAATCCTCAGTCTGATTTGGATGGATCTGATTTTCTCAATTCGATGATGTTGGATATGATTTTCTCAAAATAGTGATGCTAGAACCTAGATCTGATTTTCTGAGCACAATGATTCTTAATTTGATTCTCTGAATATAATAATGCTAGATCCTAGATTTGATTTTCTAAGTACAATAATGTTGTACCCTAAATCCGATTTTCCCAATACGATGATTCAATACAATGAATTAATTATCAATATGTAAAACTCAAACTTCTTCTAGAATGATAAATACAATTCCTCTTCAATCAGATAAGAAATTTTACTTCAAATTATCCAATGCTATGCCTTTTGCGCGTGTGTAAAAAGTTATGAATGAAAAAATGACCTGAGAAAGTATTTATAGGTAACTCAAAAAAAAGTCAGGAAATGTGAACATATTCCCCGCTTCCTCAAATCTCAATATATCCAAAAATATCTCACATTTAAAACTTCAAATTTAACTTCTTCAATCCTCCTTATATTTCTCCAAGATTTATGAAAAATTGAAATTCAAGTTTGACTACTTCAATTCTTCATAAAACTTTTATAGTTTTCTTTTTTAGTATTCTTTATAATTATCTCATTATTATTTGTGTTTCTTTCTCAGTGAATCTGATTCTATTTATTTATTGATACGAACTCTTCATTATTAATACTTCAATATGATTTCCTCAGTATGAAAATACGAGTACAAATATCTCAATACGGTTTTCCTAGTATAAAAATCTCAGTATAAAAATCTGAGTATGAAAATATCAGTATGATTTTCCCAGTATGAAAATCCTATTATGAAAATCTCAATACAAAAATCTGAGTATGAAAATATTAGTATGATTTTCCCAGTATGAAAACCCCTGTAATAAAATCTCACTAAAAAAATCTGAGTATAAAAATCTTAGTAAAATTTTCCCAATATGAAATTTTCAGTATGAAAATCTCAATATTATTTTCCCAGTATGAAAATATTAGTATGAAAATTTGAGTATGAAATCTCAGTATAATTTTCCTAGTATGAAAATCACAGTACGAAAATCTAAGTATGAAGATCTAAGTATGATTTTCTTCTTCCTCGGGCTCAAAAACATCTTTTTATTTCTTAGGTCATTACGATGTAATTCCCATTATGATGGAAATACCATTATGATGAAAATCTCATTTTGAAACTCTAAAATTTTTCAAACATCTTCATCATTTCTTCAAAAACTTTTATCATGAGAGTTTCCATGATTTGTGAGAACTTCTTGATCAGCAAAGCATCATCTGATTTTGTTTATAAAGTATGAAAACTTTTTAACTCTTAACTTAACTTTTTTCCTTTCAAAACTCTTCAAAAACATCATTCTTTCTTTGGTTACAGAAAAGAAAAACTTCCATCAAACAATAAATTCTTCCTCTGATTTTTTTGAATTCGATTATTTTCAATGTCATGCTAATGGACCTAAATATGATAAATTGTCTGATCAACAACTTCATATTCCTGACTTCTTCTATGTATGGTGTAGCTGAATACGAAAACTTGGGTTTGAAAACATATGTATAGAAAATAACCTCATTACGATGGATTGGGTATGATTCCTAGAAAAAAAACATTCTTTTACAAAGAGAGTTATTTGTCAATAGATACAAAACTTTGTTAAAACAAAACACCATAAAGGTTTTTCAATCTCCCTTTTTGGATTTTTTGACAATCCTTGTTAACAAATTTTCCAACTCAAAATTTTTTTCACAACTCAATTTTTTAACTTTTATCAAAACATAGCCTTTCTCAAAAGAGAGTATCCTAACACCACACTACTGGATAAAGTAATGTTTTTAAAGGACTTACATCCTTCGGTGGTAAGAAAATTTCATTGGCAAGAAAATTTTGTGGTCATGTAAAGATAAACTCCCCCTAAATCTTATCTTTTCCTCTCACTTTTCTTTTTTCTATCCCCCATTCTATGATAACCATGGCTTCAAATTAATTTAAGAAGATAAGTAAAAACTTATTACAAAGTAAAATTTATTACTTTATCTCCCCCTTTGTCAATATAATCCAATGTATGGTGGGGGTTTCTTCCTTATGTGGTTTAGGAAGACATTGTAGGAGGCTGAACATAAAGTTGTATCCTCAATTCTATAAACCTTTCTTTAAGCATAGCTTTTGTAAAGATATCAACAATATGATACTTTATTGAAATGTATTCCAATAAAACATCTCCAGCATCAAATTTCTCTTTTATAAATTGAAACTTTATAACAATGTGTTTTGATCTTGAATGTTGTCTAGGATTCTTAGATAGATCAATTGCACTTTGATTATCAGAAAGTATCTTCAATGGTTTTGAAAATTTTACTTTCAAATCTTCTAGCTGAACTTTCATCCACAACATTTGAGTACAAGCTTGAGTGGTAGTAGTGTATTCGGATTCATATGCTCTCAAAGTTACTAAACTTTTTTTAAAACTATGCCAACTCACACAATATTCACCCAAGAAAAATGTTCCTCCCGAGGTTGATTTTTTATCATTACAATCTCTATCCCAATCGGCATAATTATAACAATGAAACTTCATCTCACTATTTCTTTTTTATAACAACCCATGTGAAATTGTTCATTTGACATATCTCAAAAACCTCTTTGCTACCAACATATGTGACTCTTTTGGATTACTTTGATACCTGGAACACAAAGCCATAACATAAAAAATATCATTTCTTGAGGTTGTAAGGTAAAGAAGACTTCATATTAGATTTTTAAAGTTTTTCTAATTCATGCTTATTTTATATTCATCTATACTAAACTTTGTGCTCACTGAAATAGGAGTTGAAACTTTTTTGGATTCTGTCATACCAAACTTTTTAACAATTCACTAGAATACTTTTCTTGAGATAGGAAAATGTATTTTTCCTTTTTTTTAACTTTTAAGACAAGGAAGAAAGTTAATTATCCCAATATAGACATTTCAAAATTCTTCTTCATTTCCTTAGAAAATGTTTTACAAACATCTTCTCTATCCCCAAAAAAAATATATCATCCACATAAACAATTAAAATTAGAGCTTCGGAGTCAACATTTTCACACATAAGTTGCTATCAACTTTTCCTTTAGAAAATTTCAACACTCTCAAACAATTTTCAAGTTTAGAATACTAGGCACGTGGAGCTTGTTTTATCCCATACAAAGATTTATTCAATTTACAAACTTTTTTTTCATCCTCATCAAGTAGAAACCCACAAGGTTGTTTAATGTAAACTTCTTCCTCAATCTCACCATTTAAAAAAGATAAATTTACATACATATGATAAACTTTATAATTTAGATGTGAGGCCATTGAAATAAACATTCTAATAGTTTATATCCTTAAAATGGGGGAAAAGGTTTCATAAAAATCCACACCTTCCACCTGTGCATATCCTTTACAAAAAAGTCTTTCTTTGTTTCTTGCAACTTCTCCATGATCATTCAATTTGTTTCTATAAATGAATTTGGTTCCGATAACATTTTTATTTTCTAGTCATGAAACAAGTTTCCATGTTTCATTTTGTTCAATCTAATCCAATTCTTCATTAATAGCATCCACCCATTATTTTTGTTGAATATCTTCTGAAATTGATTCTGGTTTAACTTTTGAGATAAGTAAAGTCTGATTATCTAATCTTAACTTTCTTCTTGTTTAAATCGGATCCTTATAATTACCAATAATGTTTTTGGATTCAATATGTTTTTTTAAGGTAATAAATTTTAAAGTTTCTTTCCTAGATGAAATTTCTTCATCACACGATTCTTCTGGGTCTTGATAAGGATGTTTTGAATTACTTTCACCATTTTTGGAATTCTCCAGTTTATACTCCTCGGAATTATCAAAAAAATTTGTTAAGGAAAATTTATTTTCAATTAACTTCACATCATATGAGTCCACCAACTTTTGTAAAAGTTTGTTCCAACATTTGTAACTTCTTCCATTTAGTGAATAACCCATAAAAGTTCCTTCCTCATCTTTCTCATTAAACTTTCCCAAATCAATATTTTTGATTTCGAGCAAACATGGACTTCCAAAAACTTTGAAGTATTTCAATGAAGGTTTTTTTCTATACCATATTTCATAAGGATTCATGTTAGTTTATAATATCAAAAAACATCTATTTTGAACATGTATAGTAGTACTAATAGATTCTCTCCAATATAATTTTGAAATTTTTTATTCAACTAACATACTTCTTCCCATTTCCACCAAGCTTTTATTCTTTATTTCAGCTACTCCATTTTTGTGTGGAGTATAAGGAGCACTATATTGATGTTTTATACCATGCTTTCTCAGATAAGTTTCAAAATCATTGCTTGTGAATTTGGTACCATTATCTATTGTCAACTTTGTTATGGAAACCCTTATTTCTTTCTCAACATCCTTTCTGAATAATTTTAACATTTAAATAGCCTCTGACTTGTGCTTTATAAACATGATATTTTTCATCTAAGTGAAATCATCAATAATAGTGATAAAGTATAAATATCCTTTTATTGATTAATGTCTCATCAACCCATATAAATTGTAATGAATAAGCTCAAGTGGTCTGGTAGATTGAATCTCAATTCTCTTATGAATTTTGTTAGTCATATTTCCTTTATGGTAAGTAATAAAAACATCTTCATTTATTCTTTTCAATTATAGATTATTCTGAATAGCATCAAATTTAGAAAGTTTATTCATTTTTTTCTTCCCAAGGTGGCCAAGTATTTGGTGCCACAATTTTTTTTCATCTTCAGCACTCAAGTAACAGGAGTTATTGAATTCTCCTATTTGAAAGAGATTATCACTGGTTCTTTCTCCTTTTGTAATGAATTTTCCATATTTCGCACTTTTGATGATATAGAAATATTTTCTAAAAACAACTTCTTTTACATCATTACAAAGTTGACTTACACTAAGTTATGTTTTATCCCATCAACAAACAAAACTTCCTTAGATTTCAACTTTTCAGCTTCAATCTCAGTTGTTCCTATTCCTCTAATTTTTAAGGAACTATCATTACCAAAGGTAATAGCACCTCTATCCTAACTTTCAACATGTTTCAATATTTTTATATCACTTTTCATATGTGAAGAGAAACCACTATCAAGTATCCATGGTTTGTTCCTTTTACTTTCTTTCAAAACTGTTTCAATAACAAAATCTATTTCCTCAACTTTCTTTTGTTCAACTTTCATTTCTTTTTTATCATAAGAAACTTGTTCTGGAAGGAGTTTCATACATATTTCGGCATGATGACCATCTTGATCACATCTTCCAAAAACTTATTCTAGTCATTCAAATTTATTTCTTATTGTCAAGTTTCTAACATCTTGATAATTCACTTTTTCAACTTTCTATAATTTAGGAAAGTTTCACATTCTACTTTCACTATTTCTTCCAATTTTCTCAAACCTTATTTCGAGTAAGGGTAAGTTGTGCTGAAAATTATAAACCTTGTTCCCATAGATTCCACAACACTAACAATAACCATCAAATCTTGATTTTCTATTGAAATAATATCTTTCTCTATTGAAACTTTGTTGAGGTTGGGAACTTATTTCAGCTCTAACATACTTGAGATGTATAACATCATATCTTTTCAGTGAGTTTTATACTTTTGTAGATTTGATAGGTTTTTCACATTATTTTTTCACCCAATCTTTCCAAATAATTTTTTTGGAACCTAATTCTCATATTGAGCCTTCTCAGAAACTTTATAAGTCTCATCTTTTACTTCCAAATCTTTATTGAATTTTTCATTCATCTTACTCAAGGTGATTTTGGACTCCAGAAGTTTTGATTGAAACTTGATAAATTATTATTCCTTAGTTTTAATCTTATTACTAATATATTCAATCATCTTTCCCTGTTTACCAATTCTAAGTTTGTAACTTAAAATCTCCTGATGTATTCTTTATTCTGCTTGATAACATCTTTTCTTCTATCAACAACTTCCTGAAAATCTTTCTTCATAACTCTGATTTCTGTATTGAGAGTTTTGTTTTTCTCAAGACATGAAACAAGTTCTATTCTGAGCTGATACTCTCTATAAGATTATTCACTACCTTCTCCACTCTCTGAGGAATATTTTGTTTTCTCAACTTTTGCAATGAAGGTTCTGAATTATTCTGAACTATCATCCTCAGAATAATTTTTGTCGGTTGAGTTTGATTCAAATTTCTTAATCAACATACTTATTTTATTTCTAGTAAACTTCTTATTATATCTATTGTAAGACTTTTCCCCTTTATCATTTTTTTCACTTATTTCATCAAGGTTTTATATCGGAATAATCTTGATATTCTCTAACTTTATTTTTGGGGAAATTCATAAAAAAGTGTCCAATTACACCACACTCAAAATGTTTGAGGGGAAGTTTATCTCCATACTTTACTCTTCCTCTTCAATAGTTCTTGGATATAAGAGACATGATTTTTTTCATTCAACTCATCATCCTCTTTATCTTAGGAGTCACAAGGATCAACATCTTCAACATCTTGAATTTTGAACTTTCTCATATCTTCAAAATCCATTTCATCTTTCATTTTTTTTAAACATTGGAGCTTTCCTCATTTTATAAGCAACAAAAAATTTATGTAATTTATCAAGAGATAAATCATCTTTATCTTCTAAAGAAGAAATTTTAGAATCAAACCTGTCCGGAAAGTTTCTCATAAGTTTCTTCACAATTGTAGAATCTTCAAAGACGTCTCTAAATCCTATGATGTTGAAAACAATTTCATTTAATCTTGTGAAGTATTCATCAATTGTTTCTTCATCTCTCATTCTAATGTCTTTATACTTACTACTCCAGATTTGTAGCTTTGCTTCCTAAACTTTTGTATTCCCTTCGAAAACACTTTCCAGCTTGTCCCACATACTTTTTGAAGTTTTGAGACTCATCAACTTCTGATAAACATTCTCTGATAAAGACATAAGAATTTCATTTCTAGAATTTCCATCAAATTTTATATTTCTCTTATCAACAAACATCATAGGATCATCTTTCTTAATAGGTATAAAATAAATATTAGTGACATCAACAACTTCAAGGCCAAGAGATAGGAGATAAGTAATCATCCTATTTTTTCATCCAAAATAATTTTTACCATCAAATGTAGAAATTCCCTTACTATTGAAAAAATTGATATTATCCATGATAAGGATTCAACAAGGGAACCTTCCCTCTTATACCAATTGAATTTCCAAAGGATTTAATAATAACTGAGAAGACAGAGTTGAATAAGTTGTTCACTTTTATAAGTTTCAATTCTTTTTAAAACTTAACCCCTACAACCTGTTAAGATTTATATCCTTATCAACTCTTAGTAAATACTCATGCATGTAAAGTAAGTAAATAAAACAAGATTTAAAATTTTTTTTCTTGGTGTGGGAACCTACATCCTTTCCATATCCACTCTTATGGGTCTATAGGAATCAACTATTAAGAAGAAGTGAATACAACTTGTGCCAACTCCTGTTAGACACCTTCTATCTCCTAATAGGATATATTATACTGACTCCCATTAGTTTATAATGTTTTATTATAAAATAATTGATCCAAACAAAATAATAAAGAATTTTTTTAATCTTCTCCACAATTTCTCAGTTTGAATCCTTAGTATGATTTGGATGAATCTAATTTTCTCAATCCGATGATGCTGGATCCGATTTTCTCAATAAAATGATGTTGGATCGTGGATCCAATTTTCTAGGTATGATGATTCTAGATCTGATTCTTTGAATATGATAATATTGGGTCCTGGATTTGATTTTCTAAGTATGATAATGCTAGATCCTAGATCTGATTTTCCCAATACAATGATTCAATACAATGAATTCATTATCAATTTACAAAACTTAAACTTCTACTAGAATGCTCAATAAAATTCTTCTTCAATCAGATAGGAACTTTTACTTAAAATTATACAGCACTCCACCTTTTGCACGTGTATGAAAAGTTGTGAATGAACAAATGATCTGAGAAAGTATTTATAGGAAACTCAGAAAAAAAGGGTGGAAAACTTGAAAACATTCCTCGCTTCCTCAACTCTCAAAATATCAAAAAATATCTCACATTTAAAAATTAAACTTTGACTTCTTTAAAAATCCTTAGATTTCTTTGAGATTTATGCAAAATTGAAATTCAAATTTGACCACTTTAATTCTTCATAAAACATATGGAGTTTTCTTTTTTAGTATTTTTTGTAATCAGCTCATTACAATTTTTATTTCTTTCTCAGTGAATCTGATTCTATTTCTTACTCAGTATGAACTCTTTATTATGAATATTTTAGTACAATTTCCTTAGTACAAAAATCCAAGTACAGAAATCTTAGTATGGTTTTCCTAGTATGAAAATCTCAATACAAAAATCTGAGTACAAAAATATCAGTATGATTTTCCTAGTATGAAAATCCTAGTACGAAAATTTCAGTACAAAAATCTAAGTACAAAAATCTCAGTACGATTTTTCCAGTACAAAAATCCTAGTACAAAAATCTTAGTACAAAAATCTGAGTACAAAAATCTTAGTACAATTTTCCTAGTATGAAAATCTTAGTACGAAAATCTAAGTACAAAAATATCAGTACAATTTTCCCAATACGAAAATCTTAGTATGAAAATCTGAGTATGAAAATCTCAGTACGATTTTCTTCTTCCTCAGGATCAGCAACATTTTTTTCTTTCTTAGATCATTATTATGCAATTCCCATTATGATGGAAATCCCATTATGATGGAAATATCATTTTCTAACTCTATAATTCTTCAAACCACTTCATTATTTCTTTAAAAGCTTTTATTATGAGAGTTTTCATGATTTGTGAGAACTTCTTGATCAACAAAGCATCGTCTGATTTTGTTTAAAAAGTATGGAAACTTTATAACTCCTAACTTCACTTTATTATTTCAAAACTCTTTAGTAACTTCATTATTTCTCTAATTATGGAAAAGAAAAACTTCCAGCAAACAATAAATTCTTCCTCTAATTCTTTTTAATTCGATTATTTTCAATGTCATGTTGATGGACCTGAATACAAAAAAGTGTCTGATCAACAGATTCATCTTCCTGACTTCTTCTGTGTCCAGTGTAGTTCAATACGAAAACCTAGTTATGGAAACTTGTGTTCAGAAAATAACCTCAATACGATGGACTGGGTCCAATTCTTAAAAAAAATCTTTTACAAAGAGAGTTAGTTGTCAAAAAATACAAAACTTTTTTAAAACAAAAAACCAAAAAGTTTCATCAGTACTCCACCATCAACTATGTGTGGTGGTTCCACACTGCACTCATGTGTGTACACCCACGCTTCTTATTAGAAGATCTAGTTATTAAAAAATAAAAACAAGTATTATATCAATACATGTTATATTGAAAATAAATTATGGTAAAAAAATGACTAGGGTTCTATAAATATACCTGAGGTGGTCTGATTAGTGGGAATTATTGGATCCCTAAGAATTAAAGGAACATTAACCTGTGTATATGGAGTGGGTCCTAGTGTATGCTCTGCAGGCTCAGAATGTGTCAGAGTAGAATTTGAAGAAGTGGGAATGTAGAAGCCCAGGGAGAAGGAAGTAGAAGGAAAAGAAGATAGAAAAGATAGTTATACAAATGCATAATATGGATGAGAAGTATGAATCATTATTGAATATAGGAAAGATAAGCAAGGAGGCTTATATGAAAATGGTGGTGAAAACATGAGAGACCTAAATATCTCAGGTGTCTCTAACGACACTACATGATCAAAAGGTGTGGTGGATGGTATGTCAGGGGGAGGGACATGGTGTGATCGGTACATCGACTAGAGTGCCTAGCTCTAGTACCACTCCCTCGTATCGTTAGCCTAAGTATTGGAACCACTAGGCTGGTCGGAGAATAACTAGCACCTAGGTGGAAGATCCTGATTAAAAGTTAAAAAAAATCACATGAAATTATATGTTATTGATATATATTTTTGAAATAAAATACTCACAACATGCACTGAAGGAGGGACGCCCATTTCATTCATTCACCAATTTTTGTTTGTCATCTTTTTTATTCATATCACCTCAATGTTTTTCATTTCCTATATTTGAAAAAAATGAATTAATTATAAATCCATAACCAATGTGTAACCTAAATAAGAAAGAAGATGATACATGACTTAATTAAGGAATACCACTTGTCAAATCAAATACAGGATACATAGTGATATAACATAAACAATTTTTATCTAGTGGGAAGAATATAAAATCATAAGACATGTCATAGAAAAAACAATACGTCCAAATTAGCATGTTTAGCATGGGTATGATATAGTTTTCTTCTATTTTCAATTCAATCCAATTCAATATTGGTTAGGTCATTTGGTTCATTATGTTCAATTGATTATGTCATTTGTCCATTTTTATTTGTCTTAGGTCATTTGGTTCATTTTTTTCAATTGATTAGGTCATTTCTCCATTTTTATTTATCTTGTGTCATTTGGTTAATATTTTGGTTTAGGCCATTTTGCCATTTTTTTGTTATGTAATTATTTTCATTGGTTTTGATTTTCATATCAATTAGTTTAATATGTACAATTTAATTCATCTTAAATTTTGTTATAATTTAATTATTTCAGTTTTTTTGGTTTTGTAGGTTTGAATACAGTTCAATTCAATATTAGAAAATGAAACTCAAATAAAACTACAACCGATAAATATTGAAAATGCTCATGGAGGTCAAGTTGGATACAAAATATTTGTAATTAATAGTAAATAAATTTGTATAGCACCAAACTCAACAACACAAGTTGAGCTAAACCAAAAGAACTGAGAACATAGATGGATTATTCTATATATTTCCCACCACAACTTTAGATTCACAATCAACTCTGACAATTGAAGTATTGGATTCATCATGAGTAATAAATGGATCGAGGCTAATGAGAGAAGGGATTATGTCAATTACATCATCACCATCATCAAAAATATGTCTTGGGATTACTTTAATAATGACAAAAAATTCATGTCTAAAATGATCTTTGACATAAAAAACTTTTTTCACCATTGATGCCAATACATATGGTTCATTGGTATCAAGAGTGTGATTCATGTCAATAACTCTAAATCCAAAATTATTAATAAATGTGTCATGCCTCATCATTGAATAAAACCACTGGAATTTCATCACAGTGACTCAACCATGAGAGTAATAATTCAATATTAGTATTTTCTCAACAACTCCATAATAAGATACATTTTCAAATCAAGGTATGTTATCTGATGCACTGGAATAATAGTCTGTTGTGATAGTTATCATAACAACATCACATTGTGTTCTTATGTTCTTTACTTTTTCAATGATAATAAATTTGTATCCATTGATCACAATTGATTTTCATTCACAAACCATGTAATTAGGATCAAAATCCAAATCTCTCATTTCCTCATAGACAGAGCCAGAAGGAAAACTCAATACCTGAAATATAAATAAATATTAAACTTAATTAAATATTAATTTTATTAATTTATTATAGTAGTATTTTTACCTTCAATTTCAACCAAGCATAAATCTCTTTATTATATAAAGTATCTCTCCTTCTCAAAGATAAAGAACGATGCTTTCTATTTTTCATTTTTTTATGTTCCCTACCGAAAAAATAGAAATGGTTTAACATATATATAAAATTACATGAGATGACATAAGATATACATGTTCAATTTACTTACTAGATGTATTCATCAAACAAATAATAGTTAAAAAATTATGTGATGTGCCATATCTCACTCTTCAAGGCTTAATGTAGTCAATTTATATGATCTAGTAATTCCCCCTATTTGGGGAAGTGATGGGAAACTGGGTTCAATTTTCTCATACCATTATTCTTCATTTCCCATTGGTTTATTTCATCTCGTAGTCAGATTAGACAAATACATTGAATATAAATCCATACATTCTTGAGCCAAGTAACCTTTCATGATATAACCTTTGGGATGATTTCTGTTCTGGATATAAGACTTCAATGTGAACATGTTTCTTTTAGTTGGATACATCCAATGAAAAGAAACTGGTCCTCAAAGAAGTATTTTGGTTGAAAGATAGATAGTTAGATGCATCATGCATGTGAAAAATGATGGAGGAGATATTTTCTCTAACTCACACAAAATTAATGGTGCATCTACCAACATTTTTTACAAGAAATACTTTGACAACTTCTTAGCACAAAGATATCTAAAAATATTTCACAGCCAAATAAATGACACCCTTGCATTATTGGATAGAAGATAACGAATTTCTATTGGAATAAACTCATACAAAAGGATATTATAATCATGAGTCCTCAAATATTTCATCTTCAACTCTCTTATATTGAACAATTTTGATATGTTTCTTGAATAGCTGTTTAGAACTTTAATAGTTCCTAGTACTTCCAAAAAATGATTTTTTTCTGCAGGTTTCATCACATAAGAAGCACACATAACTTTCCATTTATTTTCACTAATACATATCGGATGTAATTATGGTCTGATACCCCAATCCATTAAGTCATGTTGAGATCATAAATCATATTTTGTCTTCCCCTTGAAATTTATAATAATTGAAAGAAACATTTCACATATATTCTTTTCACTGTGCATTGTGTCTAAGAAATGACATAACAAATTGGTTGAACAATAAGGCAACTCAAAGAAGATACTTATCTTCTTCCAATTGTAATAAGTTTTAGTGGAAATAATCCTCCTCTTTCTAGATTTCATCTGACCCTTCCTGAATGAAAAACTAAAATCTTTCAATTCATTAAGCACATCAGTTCCAGACATATACTGAGGTGGATTGACAATCTCCATGGTATTATCAAATCTTAGATGATTATTCCTATATGGATGGTCCATTGGAAGAATCATCGATGTCCCATAAAAATAAAACTATGGTGATATTTCAGTCTTTTGGTTCATTTATTCTTCATACAAACAGGACATAATAGTTTACCCTTCATGCTCCATCCAGACATCATTGGATAAGCAGTAAAGTCATTGATCATCCACATAATTACAACACACATCTTAAATATTTCTTTCGAACATGCATCAGACATGCGCACACCCACATTTCAAAGATGTTTCAACTATTTAATTAAAGGTTGCATGAATACATTTATATCATTATCAGGATCAGAATGTCTAGATATGAGAATACTCATGAAATTGAAAGGTTTTTTCATACACGTCCATGGAGGAAGGTTATAAATGTGTATAAAAATTGGTCATGTGTTGTGAAAAGTAAGAATCTTCCCAAATGGATTAAAACCATTACATGAAAAACCCAACCTCACATTACGCATGTCAAATGTGAAATCAGGATATCAAGCATCAAATTTCTATCATGTAAATCCATCTTCAAGGTGAATCAACTCGTCATTATTCTTCTTTATCTTAATATTCATCGTATTTTTATTGATATTTAATCAGATGTGAAAAGATTCTGGAGTCTGGAGATCAATGGAAAGTGACATATTACTTTATTTGGAACACATAATGGTGTTCCATTATCTTTTTTCTCCCATCGATATGTGCCATATTTTATACAATCATTCTATTCAGCAGTTTCCTCCCAGAATAAGCTGCGATCTTTTGGGAAAGCATGAATTTTGTTTTTTGAAAATCCAAGTTCCTCAATTAACTTTCATTCCATATAATGGTTTGAGAGAATATCTACATCATCTGGAAGAAATTACTTCAAAAAGTTAAAAATGTAATTGATGGTAGTATTAGAAATCCAATACATTTTTTTCCCATGAAATAGTCAAATTAAAAATTCTAGCTTCTTCATTTTATCACATTGCTAGTATATTAGATTCATGGAAGCATCATTCAATTTTGTTTACCCTTTCAACATCATCATTTTCAAAACATGCATCATGTGTGATCGTATCAAATTCTTCTTAGATTGGCATCCCTTACTTCTCATGATGAAGAATAAATAGAAATCGGTCATCTAATAAATTCTCCAATCCAGTCCTCTTAATAGAATCATGAACATTTTGAGATTTAATTGTCTCCCCATTATGATACCACATATAGTAGTTTGTTTGAAATCCATATTTGGTTATATGGTAGCTAACTTCTTCATAACTCAACCAATGACTTCCAACATAATTATAACATGGGAAATATATGTAACCACTATCTGAAGCATTGTGAAATGAAAAATCTAAAAATATCTCCAACTTGTTTTGAAAATTACTTGAGATATGATTGGTTTCATACATCTAACTTCTATCCATTCTGTAAAAAAAATTATATGTCATGTCATAAAATAAATGAAATAAGATTGAAGTTAGATCAAAAAAATATTTAAGGAAACAAGAATTGTTCACTTTATATGAAACCATAACTGACACACTAGTCTATATGAGAATCATAATATAAAAGACAACAAAATATTATAAATATAAAACCATGATATTGAATTCCATTATATCAATGAGTAATAATGTACCAAATCCATCAAGGGTCACAGATTTAATTATGAAAATGTTTCTTATGGAATATAAATACCTAGGTGTGTTATTTAAATGATATGTAATTGATTCAATAAATTGATGAGGAATAAAGGACCTTCAGATAGGTTCCTTAGTGACTCTCCTCTTCAATTCGGTATATTTCAGGTTCATTTGATTCAGTTTTGTTTTGTTTTGGTTAATTCAATTTAATTAGGTTCATTTAAATTCAGTTTTAGTTGGGTTAGTAGGTAAGTTTTTATTGATTTGGTCTAGTTTCATTTGTTTGGGGTTGTGTATCTTTAGTTCAAGTGCAGATGGTTTTGTTTAATTCCATTTGTTTCAATTTATAATAGTTTTATTTAAATTGGGTTAGTTTGGTTCAAATCAGTTCTATTTACTTTGATTCAAATCAATTATATTTGGTTTGGTTTAGTGTTGTTGATATGGTTTGAATCAACTTGGTACAACATAGTTCTATTCAATTTGGTTAGTTTTGTTTATTTATGATTAGTAAAAATGTGGTAGATATTTATACTAGAAGTATACTTAAGGTTTGATGTCTCATTTGTATTGAGTGTAATAGATGCATAGAGGTTTAGAGGGGACGACCTAGGAGAACAAGTGATTCATATCTATCACATATACCTTAGGGTTAGGTTATTATACAAAAACTGATTCAACTATATATCTCGATAATAGGATCACTAGAATCTATATTTTTTATTCAATCAACTACGATCACATTCAAAATTTGAGATAAGGAAGTCCATCAATACCATATTTAAATGATCTAAATTTAAATCATATATCATTTCACCTTTATATAATTCACAAGGTGATACCATTATCTAATATCCTCTCGCAACTTATTTGGAAAAGGATGTTGGTAATCATGGTAAAGAAAGATCACAACATGTTATAACATTTATTATCACGTCATCCTGGTTGTTATGTAAGCATAAAATTTTGGAGATGGAGAATGCATTTCACCATACAGTTTATCGTCACACTACATTAAGTTATGCATAATAATAAACAAATATAATATAATAATAATAATCATATTCCATATAAGATTACTTATAGAGATACCACATCATAAGAGTATACACCAAACTATAACCTATTCAATGT
The DNA here is from genome assembly GCA_963277665.1 of Viscum album. NCBI lineage: Eukaryota > Viridiplantae > Streptophyta > Magnoliopsida > Santalales > Viscaceae > Viscum > Viscum album. The sequence goes on from OY728126.1 coordinate 1,039,993,910, forward strand.
AAGAATAATTTAGAGTGCTTGATGATTTTATACACCGTGAAGGAAGAGACAATGTTATAACTAGTCTTGCGTAAGATTATAAAAATGATATGTAAGAGTGGACCTCACTGCAACATTTTATTATTAATAATAAACTAAATGTATATAAGATTAATTGATTTAGTATCACACCAAAATGATGTATATTTCACTATGAAGAGGAAGGTTTTTCTACAGTGAAGATCCCATGATAAATTTGTGTGGTTTTGGAATGTGAAGGTGGATTGGATCACTTCACATTAAGAATGCCACACAACATTTATGTGAGACATTGAGAAGAGTAAAAAATAGTCACATTGGAAAATTCTCATTATGTTGTGAGGATCACAAATTTATAATAATTTATTGAAAACCTGTAGGAATCTATAATATAAGTCCACAATGAAACTATAGGACCACACTAAAACAAGTCCATGTTTTAAGGAGATCTGAGAATATTGAACCCCGATCTTCAAGGAATTTTAATATGATATTCTACCTGATTTTTTAATCTTGAGTTTAACTGAGCATCACACCTTAAATAAGGACATCAAACCTCGATCTTGGTGAAGTCAGGGATGATCATTCCATAATGATACATATAATTCCATGATCTATCTATTTTTAGAATAATTTGAAATTTTGGTTTACATTCAAAAAGGATAATATTTTTCTCAATATCCAGGGAATTGAATCAACTTGGAGTGGTATGTTTTGACCACTTTAATTGAGTGGTACATGTGTCTTAATATTTAAGGATTAGTGGAAATAAGATTGATCCCAACTATTGGATTAAGGGTCGGAGTCTTGGATAAATTTTTAAAAAAATGCACACAACAGTTCTGGAAATAGAGAGAGAGTATAACAAAATTGAAAATATAATTTTAAGAGAGAATGTGTGCTTCACTACCATATATTATTTTTAGAGAATAAGAATAAAGGTGTTACAAGAAGGAAAATGATTCATTGTTACATGTTGTACATTATAGTAAAGAAGAATAATAAGAGGTATATAATTGAAAATATGGTTTAGAGTATGATAATGATAGACCTTGTTTCTTGAAGAGAAGTATTAGAAGAAAGAATTCCATTATGATATCCATCTAATTAAATAATTGAATACAATTCATAAAAAATATAATTATAGCATGGAATTATCTTTATCTAGAAAATTTATTGTTTCTATAGTGTTCACTTGGAAGATAAAAATTGAACTATACATCGAGAGGTCATTCTGGAATGGAATTATCTTTATATTTAGTTTATTTATTGGGAATCGATAGTGTGATGGGATCTTGATGTGTAATTTTGTGATAAGAGAGATTCATTCCTTTAGAATAATATTTAAGATGTTGAGTGGTAGTTGGCTTATATAAAGGGGCTATCAAGGTGGGATGAAGATTAAAAATATAAATTTTACTACAATAATGGCTAAAATTAGCCCTTAAATAAGTCCAAAAAATTAAATAATGAAACAAATGCAATTCCCTAATCAAATCACAAAATGGGAATTCAAATAGGACCCAATATTAAAACAAAAGAATGTATGTCACTTATCCCACACACACCCAAACTATACTCATAACATCTCACTAAAAAACATATATTAGACTCTATTAATCTAAACCATTAGTATGGAAGTGGGAGTAAGACCCTTTCACAAGAAATATTGGACAAATATTTTATCATCACTACTCTATACATAGAGAGCTATTTTTTATAGAAACCACAAACAAATCTGGTGAAACTTCAAAAGGGGAATACTAAATGACGAATCAAGAACTCACTGATTTGATGTTGAATAAAAAACAGATGCAAATAGAATCTTGAGGATGGTTCTCCATGGATGGGGAAGAATATGGAAGTGCTCCTAGGGTTTACTATTAGGATAAATCCAAATGATGAATCATAATCCATTCATAACTAGTAAAAAATTAAATATTTTTATAGTAATTTTTTTATGATTTCATGTTGCAAGGAGATGTTACATACCTAATAATGTTGTCGATGTATGAATTTAAAATATAAATATAGAGGTTAGAATAAACTAATTAGAACCAAAATGAATCAGAACAAACAATAATGAACCAAATCAAAATTTAACAGAACAGACCAAACTGTTCTGAAATAACCCAAACAGATATGAACCAAATATAAGAAACCCTAAATAAAACCACAAGATCAAAATAAATTAAATGACCACAAAAACAACAATATTAGGTGGTGTTTTAGACCAAAAATAAAAATAAAATGGATGTTTGATAGAATAACTAAATGATTTGGAACCCAATGATTTAATATTGAAGAAGAATGAAATTAAATTAAGAATAGAGATTGTCGCTTCACTGGTTGGGAAGATAGTCGAACGTCGCAACTGCTAGGGATTGGGATTAGATCTGGATGGGAGAAGGGGAGGGGTTTATGCCACCACAAGCTTGGGATTAGATCTGTATGGGAGTTCTACTAGGGCTCTGGATGGGAGTGCTGCTAAGGCTTGGGATGGGATGAGGGGAGTTCTCGGGATTTCATCTGGATGGGAGGAGGGGAGGGGTACCCATACAGTGAATTTTGGAAACACCTATGCTAATAGTTTTAAAAAACCATTGGGATAGCCTACACTAAAACACCCTATCCCAACGGTTAGTCCAAATCATTGGGATATGGCCATGGGTGCAGCCCACAATTTCAGTAATGAATGCATAAAACCATAATAAAAAATTATGTTTGTTATCCCCATAATAAAAAATTATTTTTTCTATCCTAGAATGAATAACTAGTGTATATGACATCGCATCATTATTGGGATCCACCTCTGTGATTATAATGGTATAATCTCTTCCTTGCTCTCTAGGACTTGGAGGTTGTTTTCATCGGTTATCGTTGATAACCCTTGGCTTAGTGCACTGATTCACATAGTGTCCTTATTCCTTGAAGTTAAAATATTAGACAACATGTTGAGGGTTGATTGGAGCACTCCTTTATTCTATCACATTGGTGGGTTTCTCCCATTGAAATTTTCTAGATAGGTTCCTTTCCTTCCTACACCTAAAGAATTTTATTATCCCCTTTAGTCAATTTTCAGGATGCTTCTTCCCACACTTTTGATAAGTGGGATGTTGGATTTTTTTTCGCTGTGAGATTTCTCCATCCCTCCCCCAGAATTAAACTCCATTCTTTGCTTACTATCTTTAGACCCATTATACCCTTGTGATTCACTGATCTCTATTTTTACTTTTAGGTAATATTAGACAATTTTCTCATAGCATTCAAAGTTTCGAATATCTAAATATTTTTGTAGACTCAACTTTATCCCACTAAAGAAGTGGTCGAATTTTCTTTTAGGGTCAATGACAAAGTCATAGGTGTATTATAAAAGTCTTGTGAAGTTCACCTTGTACGCCTTAATGGATTTTTCATCATTTTACTTGAGTCCAAGGAAATCCCTCTCTATTATAAGTTAGAGAGTGCAAGGAAAATATTTACCAAAAAACGTTTTCAAAAATTCTTTCTACTCCATAGCTTTGATATCCTCCTCATGTTTCATATTTTTTATTAATGTAATCCATTGATCAATGTCTCTATACATATGATAAACAACCAGTACGACCTTCTCATGCTTGGAGCATTGAAGGATAGAGATGTTCTTTTCAATGGAGTTGATCCATTATTTCATGATTATAGGATCATAAGATCCATTGAATGTCGGAGGCCATTATCATATAGTGGTATCAATTGTAGCTTGATATTTCTTAGGGGGGTGTGGGTTTTCCCCATGATTCAAGTTTATATTCAAAAAATAAGTTAATTAATAAAGTATTTTCATGAATTTCCCAACTCCTAATCCTATTGGGCTGAGAATCTCATTTGGTCAGTCATTACGTTGCCCATCACATTGATTGTTGACTCAGTTTCTCATACTTCTAACCATTGACTAAAATAAAGGGAAAATTAGGGATAATAATTTTCAAACTATTAATCATATAAAAGGTAAACTATGAAAATTTAAGGGATAACTCATAAATAACATACAGTCCTTAACCTATGAATTTCTAGGTTTCAATCTAAGTTATCCGTGGTTTATTTCCTAACATAAAATTTTATGAGATTTTTTGTTCCCTTCATGATGATTCATAAAGAGTTTGTGAATTTACCAAATCATATCCCATGTGTGTGTAAAACTAAGTGTTCAACAAGGCCTCTTTATCATTAACTAGGTTATGATCAAGTTTATACCCAATGCACCCTTTTCGGGGTTATTACCCCTAGGTATAACTGTGCCAATCACATCCACTTATAGTATCCGAACATGATTTTTTTTGCTTGGAAACCACTTAATCTATACTTTAACAAAATTTATGGATGTTTTAATATGTTTAGTATTATCCCTAAGGTTTTCACTAAGGTTGTATAATCATAATCCCCAAAAATAATTAGACCTTTCTCTAATACCAACTATGACAACCCATATCTTTAATACACCTTAATTCATGAATTATTACATAAATATACACTTAATATAGTCCCAAAAGGTTGTAAGACCTAGTTTATTTGGGTAATTAGATACATAGCATAATAACTTGAAACATGGGTACAACAACATTATTTAAAAACTCTAAAGAATTCCCTTATATTCTATCAATCTTCTAATATTGCACAAGATAACCTGAGGACATACATAAGAAACGAGTGATCTATAAAGCCTAATAAGGAAATAATCAAAGCATAACATGATTAAAGTAATAAAATTTTATAAATAGTTATATCAAGGTGACATGAAAGGGGTGATAATTATAAACATGAACATCTAATCATGATATAATATGATAACATCAAGGTAGCATAGAAATGTGGCAACAACATAAAACGTGACATTGTAAGCATAAGTCAAGGATAACCACCAAGACATCATAACACAATGTGATTAGGATAACATCTCTTGAACCATACATGTCATATTATGAGATAAAAATAGTACCTACTGTATTGGAGGACTGTATAATTTTGATCTCACCCATCATATTCATATCATGTACATGCATAAGCATGTCACATAGATCATACAATATATGAATATCTTTTATCACTTTTAATATCGTGATTAAGGAGTGTGGGTTATATGCATGTAAGTTCCCAATAAATTAAGTATAGGAGCATCTCAATGAATACCCTTGAGTGGACATGGGGTTGGGTATTCACTATGAATATGTTTGGTATGAAAAATCATAAGATAATTTCACTAGCATAATGGGTGTACATAAAGATTCGTGGAAGGATTTAATAAGAGTGAAAGGTGGTATATAATTACTTTTACATCATAAGTATGGTAATATGTATGTGTAAAAACACATTCCTACATAAAAAATTGAAAATAAAATGGCATAATACAAAGAAAGTGATTGAATAAAGAGGGGGGGAGTGAATCTCTTACCTTGAGAGGATGCTTCTAAAAGCTTGGGAGGAGCTTCTTAAGAGTGTAGGAACACCTTGGGAGGGATTTATAGAGGTAGAGTGAGGGTAACTTTATTATAAATGGGATTTTAGTGAAGATTAGTGAGAACTTGGGTGGGTATTTATAGCAAAAGAGAGGATAATTCTTTATTAATTTTTGAACTTAGGTTTTGGACTCTATGTAATAAAATAATCAAAACCACAAACTTTCTCATGGTATTTGTATAATATTTCTACCAAATATAATTTTTTTAAAATTTTTTATAAGGATATCAACCTATAATATTAAAATAATACCATTGGTGTTGTGGAAGTGAGTCATGTTCATAAAGAATTTATTTTAGATCCATAAAATATAATATAGGTTTTGGAGGATTCATTAAAGGTTTATAAAATTAATCAAAAAACTTAAAAAACACATTATTTTAAATAGGATATATATATATATTTTTTTTTTGTTCATATATTCCTTTTATGGCATTTATTACTTCACTTTTGGGTCATTATGATGCCATAATACAAGCCGGATATTTATACCGTATTTAATTTTTACCCAAAAAATTTACTATCTCAAAAAATTATGATAAATTCACCATTTGATAATTTTGAAATTATAATTTCTAAAATAATATTTATTTTATCAAAAAAATATATAAATATGATAATTTAAACTTTTAAATAAGAAAACCTTATTTATTGGAAAATACTTGTTTTTATAACAATAACAATTTTATGACCCTTATAAAGATTACATTGGACTTTATTAAATTATATTATAATTTTTATAAAAATAAATATTATTTAATAATAATATTATATGAAAGTAATATTTATTTCAAAATTATATAATTTATTAAAAATAGTATTTAAACCATATACTTTCCAAAAATATAATTTTGGTTTCTTCGAAATCTAATTTTCATCAACTCATATATAATTGCATATAAAAATTAATAACGAGAAGGGATAAACATAATCATTATTTTATTACAAATAAAACATACAAATTCATACTACTAGGGTGTAGATATATAATCCCTTATTACACCAGTGCATGCCCTAAGGGTAAGGTGTGTGATGGTGATACTTCCTTGGGGTGGTTCGACGAACATGGTTTGGGTCGTGATCTCAATAAGCTTGAAATTGTCCTATAAATGGTTTCATTCGTGTTTCAGTTATTGAATTTGAATTTGGTCTTGGTCAAGGGAAAAACTCAGTGATTCCATCTCCCTCAAAAGCTCTGATAAATGGACTTTATAGGGTATGATCCTACCGATCGATGTCATCGCTTCTTTTATCTGTGTCAATTAGACTTTATCATAACCTTTAATATATACTAATATTAATGATCTCTATACAATGACTATATTATTGATGGTTAAGATACTTAAAGGTCTTTTAAATTCAATCGACTGTATATTATAATAACCAAAGTAGTGCATGTGCTTTTTATAACTACATAAGGCTTTTACTCATTCAAAAAGGGGATTTCGTTTATAAAAGTTCAGGTTGTTACATGTGAGGGTAGTGGATTAAATTCATATATGAACCATGATGTTTTTTTTAGTGTAAATAATTTAAAATGTCTCCCTAACTCTTAATTTTTTTTGAATTTTCTATGAGTATTTGTTTTATTATGTATTGATGGGTTTTTTCTGAATAAAACCATTTGAATTGGAATTTCTAAATATGTTGGCATCTGTTTTTCACAAAAAAAATTATTTTGACTGGTATGCTGGTGTGAGGGATGATTGAACTAGAAGAAATGTATTTTTTTGAATTTTTCAATTAGGCTTCTATTAAATTGAACTTTAAGTTGTTTTTCAAATGGTGGTGAACTATTTTCTGGAGCTTTAATGGGTTTTCACATGCTTCTCTTTGAGTGAATTATATTAAGAATTGTGTTTAAATTTGGTTTGAGATTTCTCGAACATACTATTGAACTTTTAACTCATTGTATATACTTTTTAGCTGCATTCATATTGTGCATGTTGTTTTATATTGGAGTGTCAAACAGTGCAAGTCATAATATGTAAGATCTCGGTTTTTGGAAGGGTATGTTTTCATTATGTTTTGGTTGAATCCCTTGTTCTGGGTTTCAAGGGATATCTTCTGAAAGCATGAGAGGCCTTGGGAGTGTTTCAGGGGCTCGGGGCATGAAAGAAAGGAAAGCTGGGCAAGACAGGCCAGGGCGCACGGCCTGCGCACGGCCAGGGCAAACTGTGCGGCCTACCCAGGTAAACCGCGCAACCCTTATCCTCCAGGCAGTAGCATGTGCACAGTTTGCGCATGGTTTTTCAAACTATGCGGCTAAACCGTGCGGCCTCTTAAAGTTGGGAAAAAATTAAAAGTTTGCCACTCTGAGCTTTTAAAAACCAACTCGGGATTTTTCTCCATTCATCCCCTCTCAACCCTAGTGATGAACTTGGCTGACCCAAGCTTCCCAAGGGTGGTTCTCCTTCGATTCTTGGCCGTTTAGATTTTCGTTGGTTGCATATCAAAGCTTCGAGTAAGGCTAATCTCATCCTTGCTTCTCCTTTTGGTTTAGGGTTTGTATCTTCTCTCTCTCCTGTTCTGAAGCTCTAAAACCCTATCTTTTGGGTGAGTTCTAGGTTGAAGCTCTAAAGGTTGGTCAGATCGAGGTCTAAGGACTTGATTGAGGGTGTTTTCAACCGCGGTTTTGAGGTAGGTGGTCTAAAATTGATATCCCATAGTTATTTGGGTATATTTGTGCATGTTTAGTTGTGTTATTGCTTTCCCTTGGTTATATTTTGAATAACCTTGGCATGTTTGGTAATATTGGTGTTTAAAATGGTAAATGGAAACTCTCACAATCCCCATGGGATGCGTTGGGAAGGACTTGACCTAATTGGGGCCATCCATGGGATGTGTCGGCTTTTCCCGGACTTAGGGAATGTGATTGAACAAGTGACCTTGTTGTGATAAAGGGTAGAGACCTTGATGAATATGTTGGCATGTTTGGTTGAACTTGGAATATAAGTTAGGTGATTCACCTAGACTTGGTAATAACCTGAGGGTTATGTGGAGTGGGTTGAATGGTTGATTCATGGGAATGATGAACGAGTTAAATGGGTTAATGTGTAAACTGAATAAAGACCATAATGTGATGGATTATGGGTTTAGTGTTGAATTATTAGTGAGATAAGCATAACACATGGGAATTGGGTGAATGGTTAAATGATGTGAAATGGTAAGGTGTTAATGAGTTAAGGCATAATGTGAATTCCCATGTGGTTTGTTGTGAATGGTGTTTGCCTAAGGTAAATGGTATGGCGGGTTGATGGTTACTTATATATAAGCATGTGCGCATGGCTTGGTAGTGTGGGGTATAACTTTAGGATCTATGCCCACGGGTCGAGTAAAGACTGATGCTCTGAACTCCACCCTAAATGCACGTGTTAGGAATGAGGGTCGAGGATCTATTGTCCTAATGGTTGCATCCACCCGGACTGAGGCTTTGAGGTAAGGATATGATTATCATGAGGGGGTTAGTCCTAGTGAGATAGGATAATGATGTGTTTACCCTCTTTCTTGTGATTGTTGGCCTTAAACCCTTGTAACATAATGTATGTGATTAACCCATGGAAATGTGATGAATTGGTAAGTGATGATAATTGGTGTGTAATGAATGGTAATGGAAGTGGAAATGGCTTCAGCCCTGAACTTGTTAATGGCACCTCAAGTAATTACTTGGTAATTATCATTCATATCCCTTTTGCATGCACTACTTGTTTATACTAGATATTTTGTAGACACCGTTGGTGGTGGCCTAGTGAGTTGTACTCACACCCTACTCGGGCCGCCGTTGGGTACCCGAGCAGACTTCATGTTTGCAGGTCAGGAGGAGGGCAAGGGTCCTTGCTAAATAGTGAGTGGACATGGGTAGCACTTGGTGGAGGATCCAGACTTGGAGTCGGGACCATTTTGGGGATTTTGGTTGTTGTCTTTATTTTGGGTTTTGTTCACTCTTGCACTTGTAGTATGACATGGTATATTTATTGTTGGAAATGGTTGTTATACATGTTCCTTGCTTATCGATTATTGTTTCCGCTATTGGTTTATTTCTGTTGTGGCTTACTCTGATAAAAAGGGGGTATAGTCTCCCCACTTGACCACATAGACCCCCGCTACTAGTCAGCAGCCTTTGGCATATGGGGAGGAGCGCTTAAGGTCATGTAACCACTCGGATCGGAGCACCATTTTAGTGGCTTCTGGGTCGGGGACGTTACAAAGTAGTATTAGAGGAGGTATTTATTCTCCTTCTCTAAGGTCTTGTTATTTGGGATAGGTTTCCAAGGGTTAAGATGTGTCGGGCCTTAGTAATGAGCTCGTGATTGGGAGTAACTAACCCATGTACGGGGGAAAACACAAGTCACCCTGGGTGGGAAATGTTGTTCTTGGTTGTGTGTTGTTACAGTTGATGATATTTCACTGTTGGGTGATGCACATGTGGTTTGATGTGACTATTTTATTATATTTGGCTCGTGGCCTTAACGGCACGAGGATTTGCATTCATGAATCATTGTAGGCACCTAGGGAGATAGGTGGCATGCATCGTGTTAGGCACACGCACGGGATGGGTGTGTGAGGCAAGAAGGTAGGGTGCATCATGCATTTCATGAAACCAAGAAATAATGAGAATAATGAAATAAAACAAGTGGGTAAATGATGCTTAATGAAATATAAGGGTTTGAAATGAAGTGGAAAATGTTTTATAAAACGTTGTGTGAGTTTGGTGGTAGTGCATGGTTGTTTACCCCATGTGAACCATAGCCTGCGGTAGGGATGGTCGGGGCGGTGAATTTGAGGTGCTAATGTTGTTAAATTATCATATGAAAATGGGTTGTTGTAGCTAGTAAAGAGATTTTTGAGGAAGTCGTGAAATTTTTATGGCATGCGTGCTAAATCTCGTGTTTGGAAATGTAGAGAGATGCCACCACAATGTCGATTTCCAGTTGGGCAATGGGAGGATATTGCTGAGAACACTCCTCCGGTAGAAGAGAAAGAAAATGTAGTGATCAATGAAGGTAGATAAGACCAGTTCTGGGAGAAATTGGCTCGCCTTATGAAGATGATGGATCGGGACCCAGGGTGGGTTGCACCGAGTATGTTTGAGCTGACCAGGGAGTTCCAGCTGCAGCACCCTCTGACCTTCACCGGAGAGGGTGGGCCATAGGCAGTGGAGTTCTAGTTAGAGTATGTCCAGACGATACTGGATCATCTGGAGACCCCTGTTGAAAAGCAAGTAAAGCTGGTCGTTTACATGTTGCGGGGCCAGGCAAGGCGTTGGTGGGACATTCAGGCTCAGACCGAGCAGGCTGAGGGGATGTCATGGAATGTTTTCTAGGAGAAGTTTCTGGAGAATTTTTACCCAGAGACTTTGAGGAAGGAGCGGGCTGTAGAGTTTATGAGCCTGACTCAGGGATCGCTATCAGTGATAGACTATGCTAGTCGCTTCACTGATTTGCGACGCTTCGTCCCAGTGTTAGCCAGGGATGAGGCAGCGATAATAAGGCGTTTCCAGGATGGGTTGAGACATGATATCAAGTATCAAGTGAATATCTTCCGCTTGAAGAAGTTTGCAGAGGTGATGGATCAGGCACTCATCTCTGAAGGGAACCTGAAGGGTGCTTCAGGTGGTGGGATTGTCGTGCCAGCTGGGCAGACAAGTGGTGCATCTTCCGAAGGTCGGAAGTGTTGTTTAGAAATTTTCTATCAATGTGGTCAAAATAGGGGGTTATCCTCTCAGAGTGGGAACCATGTGTTTTGTTGTCAGTACGACAGGTCAGGGCATATACGTGGTTAGTGTCCTCAACCTCTAGTTGAGTGTCATTCATGCGGAAGAATGGGGCATGTGCAGAGGTTCTGCAGGAACCCTCGGCAGACGGGTGAGCATAATGAGGAAAAGCATATGCCAGATATGGGAAGGGGATCAGTTGCCCCGTATCAGGCAGGTAGTTGGAGCTCCACAGGTCGTACTAGCAGGGGCGGTGGACGTGGAACTCCAGGGAAAGATCGCTCACGCCAGCAGGGCAGTGCAGCGTAGGGTGTTCAGGCTGGAGCCCAGGGTAGAGGGGAAAGTCAACTTCAGGCAGTTCAGTTTAAGTCTGGTGATGGTGAGGTCGGACCATCAACTGTTTGAGATATGATCCTTGTAGCTTCTACGTTTGCTAGTGCTTTGTTTGACACAGGTGCCACACACTCTTTTGTTTTTGATCAACTTGTGGTAGTGTTGGGTTTACCTGTGGAGGGGGTGTGTGGAGTTATGTCAATTGACACCCCGTTGGGAGTGCGGGTTGAGGATATCAAGCAGTGTAAGGGATGTTCCTTGGAAGTTGGTGGGTATCATTTTCTGTGGGACTTGTTCATTCTCAAGATGTCAGGTTTTGACCTAATCTTGGGAATGGATTGGTTGGTGTTGTATCGGGAACATATAGATTTTTATCTTCACAGAGTATCGTTCAGGTCGCTTGAGGGTGACGTTTATGTCCACTGTGGTGAATGGGATATTCGAGCAGGGCGTGCGGGGCCGTTTTTTCAAAAGACGAGTGGACTCACGGATCAAGTGGCATGTATCATGCTTGATGATAATGAGTGAGGGGAACAATATAATTTTCCTCCTGTGGTGGATTGGTTTCAGGATGTGTTTCCTGAGGATTTCTCGGGGTTACCCCTCGAGAGGAATGTTGAGTTCACGATCGAGTTGCTGCCGGGAGCGGAGCCAGTTTCTATTCCGCCATACCGAATGGCACCGGCAGAACTCTAGGAACTGAAGGTTCATCTTGAGGAGTTGGAGCATAAGGGGTTTATCCGTCCTAGTACATCTCCTTGGGGATCTCCTGTGCTTTTTGCAAAGAAGGTCGATGGGTCGTTGTGGCTGTGTGTTGACTATCGGAAGTTGAATCAGATGACGGTGAAAAATCAGTACCCTCTTCCTAGAATTGATGACCTATTTGATCAACTGAGGGGTGCATCAGTGTTTTCTAAGATTGATCTGAGGTCGATTTATCACCAGTTGAGGGTGAGGTCTTCTGACATACCGCATAAAGCTTTCCAGAGTCGGTACAGGTTGTTTGAGTTTGTGGTAATGCCTTTTGGCTTGACCAATGCACCGATGGTGTTTATGGATTTGATGAACCGAATATTTCATCCCTATATAGATCGGTTTGTGGTTGTCTTTGTTAACGATATCTTAGTGTACTCGAAAACTCATGACGATCATGCCCAACATCTTGATATCGTCTTGGGTGTGCTAAGAGAGCATCGGCTATACACCAAGCTATCAAAGTGTCAATTCTAGATAAGTGAGGTGCATTTTCTGGGTCACATCATCTCGGAGGCAGGTGTGATAGTGGATCCAGAGAAACTGCAGGCAGTTGTATCCTGGGAGCAGCCCAAGAGTGTTTCTGATGTTCAGAGTTTTCTGGGTTTGGCTGGGTATTACCGAAGGTTCATTCAAGATTTCTCTCGCTTGGAAGCACCACTCTCAATCTTTAATAAGAAAGGAATCAGGTTCGAGTGGTCTGAGGCTTGTGAGAATGCCTTCTGAGAGTTAAAGAAACGGTTAACGACTGCACCTATCTTGATCTTACCTGAGCTGGGTAAGAAGTACATCGTGTTTTGTGATGCGTCTGGAATCGGACTTGGGGCTATGTTGATGCAAGATGAGTGGGTTGTGGCTTATGGGCACTACTGGAAATCAGATCTTTCCCAACACTTATATACACCCTTTCCCAACGGTTCTCCCAAACCATTGGGAAAGGGGGGTCTTTCCCAACGGTTTGGGAGAACCGTTGGGAAAGGGGCCTCAAAACACCCCTTTCCCAACGGTTTGGGAGAACCGTTGGGAAAGGGGGGGTCTTTCCCAACGGTTTGGGAGAACCGTTGGGAAAGACCCCCTTTCCCACCCCTTTCCCAACGGTTCTCCCAAACCGTTGGGAAAGACCCCCCCTTTCCCAACGGTTTGGGAGAACCGTTGGGAAAGACCCCCCTTTCCCAACGGTTTGGGAGAACCGTTGGGAAAGGTCACTCTTTCCCAACGGTTCTCAAGAACCGTTGGGAAAAAGCATCAAAAAAATCCAACATTCGACCACCAAACTTTACACCCAACCAGAACCTATCCCAACGGTTTTGAAAACCGTTGGGATAGGGCTATCCCAACGGTTTTCAAAACCGTTGGGATAGGTTCTTTACTTTTTCCAGATCCACTAACCGAGAACATTATATAAATCAAAATTTAATATAATTATAATAATACATATATATATTTATGAAATTATGTTTACAAAAGTGATGTTAGCTTAGTGGTTAAGTCGTTCGATTATAAACGAGGGGTCCTGGGATCAAATCCCAGCGGATGTTTTATTTTTGGAATTTATATACCAACGGTTCCATTACCGTTGGTATAGATTTCATATTACCTATACCAACGGTTCCCAAAACCGTTGGTATAGACCTATCCCAACGGCTTACTTGGCTACGGTTCTCCAAACCGTTGGTATAGGCTATACCAACGGTTTGGAGGCCTATACCAACGGTTCCAAACCGTTGGTATAGGGTATTTTTCCAGTAGTGGGGTCGAGGCATTTGAGACCCCATGAGCAGAACTATCCCACTCATGATCTTGAGTTGGCTGCAGTAGTGTACGCCTTGAAGTGCTGGAGGCACTATTTGTTGGGAGAACGGTTTACCGTGTTTACCGACCATAAGATCCTAAAGTAAATCTTATCATAGTGGGATATGAATCTTCGGCAGTGAAGATGGGTTAAATATCTCCAGTCTTTTGACTTTGAGTTGGTGTACACGCCGGGAAAGGGAAACAATGTTGTTGATGCTCTAAGCAGGAAGGTTCAGAATCAGGTGGTTCAGGAGTCCAGAACCGAGTGGAAGGTGATGGCTTTGTTTGCAGAGATGCACCTGGAGGTGTGGGAGGAGAATGGTCAGGTAACTCTTGCCTCCTTAACGATGGATTCAATGCTTTTGATTCGAGTTAAGGAAGGTCAACTTGATGATCATGAGTGTTTGATCATGAAGGAAAAGCTTAAAGGTGGGGAGCTACCTTCTGGTTGGGTCATTGATGCAGAAGGTGTTGTTCGAGTTCGGGATCGTGTGGTTGTGCCGAAGTGTGCGTGGGAAGAGTTGATGCGTGATTTCCATGCATCAAAGTGGTCAGTGCATCCTGGTTTGACCAAGATGTACCGTGATCTCCAAAGGCAGTTTTGGTGGCCTGTAATGAAGAAGGAAGTTGCGGGCTTTGTGGCATGGTGTCTTACCTGTCAGCAGGTGAAGGCCAAGCATCAACGCCCAGGTGGTATGTTGCATCCATTTCCCATTTCGGAATGAAAGTGGGATGATGTAACAATGGATTTTTTCGTGGGTCTTCCGAGGACGCCGCTGAAGAATGATGCAATTTGGGTGGTTGTGGATCAGTTAATGAAAGTGACTCATTTCTTACCGATTCAGGAGACCTTTACAGTCGACCAGTTGGGTGAGTTGTATGTTTGGGAGATAGTGCGGTTGCATGGTGTTCTGCGAACTATAGTTTCGGACCGAGATCCGCGTTTCACATCGCGTTTCTGGCAAGGGTTGCAGAAGGCGCTTGGTACACAGGTGTTTTTTAGTACGGCTTTCCACCCACAGACAGACGAGCAGTTGGAGCGTACAATCCAAGTGTTGGAAGACATGTTAAGAGCTCGTGTCTTGAACTTTGGTGGTTCTTGGGAGAGGCACCTATCATTATTTGAGTTTGCTTACAACAACAGTTTTCAGGCTACGATTCAAATTGAACCATTTGAAGTACTCTACGGAAGGCCATGTAGATCTCCGTTGTGTTGGCTAGAGGCCGGTGAATCTGAGTTGTTGGGGCCAAGTCTCGTGCAGGAGACTTCAGAGAGAGTTAATTTGATCAGGAAGCGGATGGCTACGGACCAGAGTAGAAAAAAGTTTTATGCATATCGGAGGCGTAGACCTCTTGAGTTTGTGGTGGGTGATAAAGTGTTCCTTTGGGTGTCACCAAGGTTGGGTCACCGTCAGATTCAAAATCAGGGTAAGTTGGTGCCCAGGTATGTGGGACCTTTTGAGATTGTGGAGAGGATCAGACCAATGGCTTACCGATTGGCTCTTCCACAGCGGTATGGTTGGATTCATGATGTGTTTCATGTGTTGCAGCTTTGACAGTATCACCCTGACCCATCTCACGTGGTTGATGTTGGGGATGTGGAGCTTGAGGCCGATGCGTCCTTTGAGGAACATCTGGTTCGTGTGGTGGATCATAGTGAAAAGATCTTGCGGGGCAAGGTTGTGCCATTAGTGCGAGTACTATGGAAGCATGGTAAAGTTCAGGAAGAAACTTGGGAGCGAGAATTGGATATGCGGGCTCAGTGTCCCGAACTCTTCTCTTCGGTGGACCAATGAGGCTTAGGAACTTGGCTTGAGGATGAGTCGTTATAAGGTGGGGAGGTTGTAAGATCCCGGTTTTTGGAAGGGTATGTTTTCATTATGTTTTGGTTGAATCCCTTGTTCTGGGTTTTAAGGGATATCTTCTGAAAGTATGAGAGGCCTTGGGAGTGTTTTAGGGGCTCAGGGCACGGAAGAAAGGAAAGTTGGGCAAGACAGGCCAGGGCGCACAGCCTGCGCACGGCCAGGGCAAACCGTGTGGCCTGCCCAGGTAAACCGTGCAACCCTTCTCCTCCGGGTAGTAGCATGCGCACGATTTGTCAAACCATGCGGTTAAATTGTGCGACCTCTTAAAGTTGGAAAAAAATTACAAGTTTGCCGCTCCAGGCTTTTAAACCCCGACTCGGGATTTTCCTCCATTCATCCCCTCTCACCCCTAGTGACGAACTTGGCCGACCCAATCTTCCCAAGGGTGGTTCTCCTTCTATTCTTGGCCGTTTAGAGTGTCGTTGGTTGCGGATTGAAGCTCCGGGTAAGGCTAATCTCATCCTTGCTTCTCCTTTTGGTTTAGGGTTTGTATCTTCTCTCCCTCTTGTTCTGAAGCTCTAAAACCCTATCTTTTGGGTGAGTTCTAGGTTGAATCTCCAAAGGTTGGTCGGATCAAGGTCTAAGGACTCGATTGAGGGTGCGTTCAACTGCGGTTTCGAGGTAGGCGGTCTACAAGTGATATCCCATAGTTATTTGGGTATTTGTGCGTGTTTAGTTGTGTTCTTGCTTTCCCTTGGTTACGTTCTGAATAACCTTGGCATGTTTGGTAATATTGGTGTTTAAAATGGTAAATGGAAACTCTCATGATCCCCATGGGATGCGTTGGGAATGACTTGACCTAATTGGGACCATCCATGGGGTGTGTCGGCTTTTCCCGGACTTAGGGAATGTGATTGAACAAGTGACCTTGTTGTGATAAAGGGTAGAGAACTTGATGAATATGTTGGCATGTTTGGTTGAACTTGGAATAGAAGTTAGGTGATGCACCTAGACTTGGTAATAACCTGAGGATTATGTGGAATGGGTTGAATAGTTGATTCATGGGAATGATGAACGGGTTAAATGGGTTAATGTGTAAACTGAATAAAGACCATAATGTGATGGATTATGGGTTAAGTGTTGAATGCTTAGTGAGATAAGCATAACACGTGGGAATTGGGTGAATGGTTAAATGATGTGAAATGGTAAGGTGTTAATGGGTTAAGGCATAATGTGAATTCCCGTGTGGTTTGTTGTGAATGGTGTTTGCCTAAGGGAAATGGTATGGTGAGTTGATTGTTACTTATATATAAGCATGTGCACATGGCTTGGTAGTGTGGGGTCTGACTTGAGGATCTACGCCCACGGATCGAGTAAAGACTGATGCTCTGAACTCCACCCTAAATGCACGGGTTAGGAATGAGGAATGAGGATCTATTCTCATAATGGTTGCATCCACCCGGACTGAGGCTTCGAGGTGAGGATATTATTATCATGAGGGGGTTAGTCCTAGTGAGATAGGATAATGATGTGTTTACCCTCTTGCTTGTGATTGTTGGCCTTAAACCCATGTAACATAATGTATGTGATTAACCCATGGAAATGTGATGAATTGGTAAGTGATGATAATTGGTGTGTAATGAATGGTAATGGAAGTGGCAATGGCTTTGGCCCTGAACTTGTTAATGGAACCTCAAGTAATTACTTGGTAATTATCATTCATATCCCTTTTGCATGCACTACTTGTTTATACTGGATATTTTGTAGACATCGTTGGTGGTGACCTACTGAGTTGTACTCACACCCTGCTCGGGCCGTCGTTGGGTACCCGAGTAGACTTCATGTTTGTAGGTCAAGAGAAGGGCAAGGGTCCTTGCTAGATAGTGAGTGGACATGGGTAGCACTTGGTGGAAGATCCAGACTTGGATTCGGGACCATTTTAGGGATTTTGGTCGTTGTCTTTATTTCGGGTTTTGTTCACTCTTGCACTTGTAGTATGACATGGCATATTTATTGTTGGAAATGGTTGTTATACATGTTCCTTGTTTATCAATTATTGTTTCCACTATTGGTTTATTTCTATTGTGGCTTACTCTGATAAAAAGGGGGTATAGTCTCCCCACTTGACCACATAGACCCCCGCTACTAGTCGGCAGCCTTTGGCGTATGGGGAGGCACGCTTAAGGTCATGTAACCACCCGGCTCAGAGCACTGGTTTAGTGGCTTCTGGGTCGGGGACATTACATAACATGAGTCTAAATTTACTTTTCTAGAACTCCCTGTTGAAAACTATTTCGATGAGTCGAGACATTAAATTTCTTGAAGTTGAACATGGTTTTTGGAACCGCTGCTAGTAAACTGTTGATCATTATTTTGAATGTTTATTGATAATGAGTTGTCCAAGAGTGCAATAATTCAAGTGTGGGGGAGTGATAAAACATGAAATTTCCCTAATTTTTATCTTTAATTCACTGTTAAAATCCCCTCAAACCATTTTAAAATCTAGGTAAAATTTCACATTATCATGTTATCATGTGTTTTAGGTGAATGATTGGAATTGAGCTTAAATTATGAATTTTAATGATAAAATATCATTTTGATTTTTAAATGCTAGAAAATCAAACTCATTTATTTAAATTTTCTTGGATTTCAATCATTATTTTCATTGTTTTTATTTTGTGATGAATTTTTTAGGTATTTCATTCTAATCAATTGGGCATATCACCCAGCTCAAGGTCAGTTTCCTTGTCGCACTCCACACACCAGGCTTCCACACCCCAGGGTAGAAGTATCAACCACATGTCGCACAAAAGCTCCACTTTCCACACCATAGACAGATAGCTTCAAGGGTACTCTCTAGTGATCGTGAGACTCCCAATCAAGCGATGGAGGATCACACTCTAGTATCACGGAGGGACACCACAACTCTATCTGAGACTCGACCTCTAGAGGGGATCACAATCCTGTGATGTGGATGTAATGTCACATTGTACCCTCGAGGGAATGGACCAGGGGAACACGCTCAACCTAGACTAGTCCAAACTAAGGAAATAAAGAGCTATAAACACTCTCGTGGGGGTACACGGCGTGTCCAGCTATCCCCAAGTTTGCCTATGTGGTAAAGTCTCACACAACATGTAAGTCTCAGCATACACGATGTGTAGAAGAATTACACAACGTGTAGAGACACATGACACCTTGCCCGTGTCGCCTAGTCATGTTCTTATACTTGGTATGCCCGTGTATCAACCCGTGTACAGGTGACCATGTTTATGTCTGAGTACATGACGTGCTATTGGTTGTGTGCTTTTTCCCGTGTCCATGTACTTCCTAAAGTACACGTCGAGCCAATTGAGAGGGGTCACACACCATGTGATAGGGGCACATGTTGTGTGATCCTTATCTTCATCCTAAAACCCTAGCCACCACTGAGTGGACCCCACACGATGTGTAATCCCGATTTACACACCGTGTTGATTGGGATTTTCCAGAAATCCATACCTGGTTCACACGTCGCCCGGATTTGCCACCTTCGTCGTCAATCTTGCCCAAGAACTCTGGATCTGGGGTTAACCTGCCTTACCATCGATCGTTCACCGGATTCCGACCGCCAAACAGATCGGGAAAATCATCAATTGTCATCTGCATCGCCATATGTCGCATGGGAAAATAAAGAACTCCTAATTCAGTTTTGTTCACCCCTGATCTAACAACCATCGTCATCAATTCTCGAACTGCAACCGTCATCGCATGTCATACCCGCAATTTTGATACATTGCGTTGAAGAACAGTCACGCAACGATCGGAAACTGGGTATTGGTCAAACCGTTGGCTGAAATAAATACCAACGGTGATCAAACGAAGAAATAGGGGAGAAATCCATAAGCCATAAAACATGAGGAACGAACCTCAATCGTTGTCTGTTTGGCCTCAATTCGTTGTCGTAAAATACGACCAACGAAGAGGGATAAATCAAAATGAATAAATAAATAATTCCATCAATTTAATTCTACCGATGATGCACACATCAATTCTGTTTGTGGAATTGATACGCATTCCTCTGGGGTTAAGAAACGAGATGGAAATCACAAAACAAAACATCCCACATGGAGTTTGGATCGATTGTTGACAAAGAACGGTTTTGCGTTGTCATCGTTGACGAGATCCACGAACTCCGTTGGCGCAACGATCCATGATTCAATCCCGATCCGTTGCCATTCGCTAAGAAAGTTCTCCAACGGTTGTCTGAATCTTCAGGGTTTGAGCGGTCAACCCTGAGGAATTTCTATAATCGTATACTTATAGGAGAAAACAGTCACTGCGTCAAAATAAACAAAATAAATAAATAAACAAATAAATTTTATTTATTTACGTTCGCGATGACTTTTTCACAAACGGTTCACGCCAACAAATACTATGTCATGTCTAGGGTAAAACTCGCGTTCTAAACTCAACGGTGTCATCATATTTCTGATTTGAGCCCCCCATTCAAGAGTTATTCCACCTTTTCAGAGAAATTGCAAGCGTGTGCTATTTTATATATTTAATATATCTCAAACATTTATTTTGGACACACCGGTCCTCAGAATCGCACGTTGTCTCAACGTCTGGTCTCGAAAATAATCCATATAATATCCAAAAATAATACACAAAAAATTCGAGTCATTGCAGAGTCAGACCCAATATTGAAGCCCATATTCTGATTAAAGCGTGAGAGCCTCCCCATTTCATCTTCTCAACTCGCACCTTCACCAACTACTCCTTCGAGCACCTGACTCCCACTAAAGTCGCAACGTAATAAAGAACGTCGCCCCTGATTCTTTTATAAGGCGTACAAAGCTCGATCATGAGATGAGTCTCCCAATGGGGTATGATTCAGTTATCTATTCTGTTAAAAGGGGTTGGGGTTACTGTATGTAAGGAAATGGGGGGTATGCAAGAAAAGGATTCTCCACTGCTGGATTGTTCTGACTTTGCTTATACTTTGTATTTCTTTTAATATAATTTTGTTCATGTTATATCATGTGGAATTCTGCCCTCTTCCCTCTTCTTCTTTGTTCTGTTCTTCATTCATTTTGTAAATGCGGTCTCTCAAACTGCATGATCATGGAGTATTGACCTAAGGGTGTGAATTCCTAGAGGAAGTCCACAGATATCTGAATCCTCATTGTGATTTCTCAAGCTTTCATTCCAACCTCTGTTAATTATTTCTCTCTCCATCATCTCAATTCTCTCCATATACGATGGGTTGGAGGGAGTGAGGGCATGATAACAAATAGTGGAGTCGGATGGGGTTTGGCGACATGTTCATGATTGCATGTTCATCACGTGAAACCATGGAGGAGGTGAAATTTTATGTGTATGTGAGATATTTGAAAGTGCATGGGATCTTGCAATCTCAACGTAGGATGATGATGCGTGGATATTATTGATTACACTATCAAATGGATGACGACAACATGGATGGACAATGAAAGTTATTACTAGCCGAGCCTTGGGTTCATCCCCTTTCCTCACCAACACCAATTTATGATTTTTAATGCCTTTTTTTTATTCCGCATATACACACAACAACAACCAAACACCACATATGCCTTACTTTGAAACACTGAGAAGAGGAAACATTAAAAAATACTAGCAAGTGATTGAAAATAATGAAGAATCGACCAAAAAATACTTACTGGAAAACGATCTTAGTTAACCCTATATTGCATTTCAAATTTTAATAAAATTTTATTTGACCGTGACTCACGACTGTCAAATCATTAACCACATTCAACCTTCAACAGGGGTGAATCACCGCCACCATGCCACCCCCACCCCATTTCAATCTATCTTTTCGCATCAATCCTACATTTTTTTAGTATGTGTTTCCAAAATCAGTTTTTAAAAACAACTTATAAAATAATTCAACTACAAAAAATCAAAACAAAGGCATATGTTACATAAGTAATTTCGAGTAAAACTGCCCCCACCACCCCACCGCTCTCTCCAGTCTCAAACGATCGCGCCGCAGCCTACGTCGGCGGAGTTGCCGAACGTTGGTACAGTCTTCATTCTCTTCGAGTTCCGCACTGAGATCGGAATCAAACGTGAGCCGCATTTTTCTGCGACACGCTCATCGCCCATTTGATTGTGTAATCATCACTTCTTTTTTGATTTATACACGCAGACCAATTTCTGTCGATTGTTTAATCGTTCAATCGATCCATTCCCAACTCCCGCTTCGTTTTATTGGTACGTTTTTCTGAAGGCACTGATATTCGTTCGCCTTTTGGGACGCATCGTTCCAGTCCTTTCTCCTGGGAGGGCTAGATGGGGATTAGCGTTATGGCGGTCCCGATTTAGGGCGAATCTTGAGAAATTACAACGAAGTTCGAAATGGGACGTGATGAAAATGGAAGAACAAAATTCCTCTAATTTATTGGAAATTCCGAGGCTGCATAGCATTGATATCTTGTAAAGATGACCATACACTCTGTCGTGATTCAGAAACTCCTCAGCACCAATGCCCACATAGGTCGCCGTATCTCGTCCGAGCAGTTCAAAGTATTCACCTACGGTGTCCGCAATGGAGTGACCATCATAGACTCGGAGAAGACTTTAATTTGCCTCAGGGCAGCCTGCCGTTTCATGGGCTTATTGGCTCAACAAAAGGCTCAGTTCATGTTTGTTAATACGAATCCACTGTACGATGAAATCTTCCAGCAAATGTCAAAAAAAATAGGGTACAAATATAATAACTTTTGGCGGGTCCCTGGATATCTGACCAACAGCTTAAACCCCAGGAGGTTCAAGTCGGGGAAAAAGAAGTTCTGTTTCAGTCCCGGAAAGTTGCCTGACTGTCTGATAGTTGTGGACGCAGAGAGGAAATCATCCATCATCAACGAGGCAGCTAAATTACGGATCCCTGTAGTGGCACTGGTGGACCCTCGCATGCCACTGGATATTTTCAATAAGATCACCTATCCAATTCCTGCCAATGATTCCGTGCAGTTTGTCTACTTGTTTTGTAATTTGATCACTAAAACCTTCCTTCTCGAGCAAAAGCAACCCATGATATCTCAGAAGACAAAAAGGTGGTATGCATAATTCATTTTAGCATCATCTATTGATTTATTCTGGTTAATTTTTGAGCATGAGAGTGGGCTGATGTTGTCCTAAAATATGAGAATATCATACCAGTTTTGAGTTTTTTAATATCTAACCGTCCATTGCTTTTTATGCCTCAAACTCGTGGTTCGTGTCCATTTTGGATTCCCCATAGTTGATTTGTTTATGATTCCTTCTGTGTTAATTTTCTGAAGTGAGGATGAACGGCTCCAGGGCAAGGCTGATGATGCAAACAAGGAAGTGCTTGTGGTTCCTTATCAGAACTTGACATATTTTTCTTTTGGTACGGTCCAATTACGCTTAATGCACTCCATGCTTATTTGTTCTGTTTGCTTTGCTCTAAAAATTTATGCCCATTTTAGCATAAGAGTTGTTTTCCTTATCTTGATGCATGCAGATTCTTCTGAAACTAAGAAGATTTTGGACAAACTTCTTGTGTTGAAGATCAATGATAGTTTGGGAACAAAGATGGGCTTTAGCAGTTCCAAGTAATTGTTAACCAATCTTCTGCAAAGTTCACTTTTAATTAATCGAAACTATTAGATACCTCCATTTTAGATTTATTTATTTTTCTGTGAAAATGCATCTGTGTAATTGACAAGCATTGCTTTAACTTAACAAATCCTGTCACGAGCAAAGACTCCATTATTATAACTATTCAATTCTCACCTCGAGCAAGCAAGGGAGCTCGCATGGTAAGTTTGATCTGTTAAATGAATTCCGAAAGTTTTGTGATTGCTGATTCTAATTGCAAATGAGAACCATTCAAATTCATTTTATGTTTACAATTGCTGTGATTATTAAATATATAACCTGCATTTGATGCGAATCGTGATGTTAAATTTCCTGTTGGCAGAAACATCACGATGTTTGCTCTACTTCGGTTAACAATTTATCTGTTTTTATGAATGATTCATCCATCAACTGACCTCCTGGAAACTATTTCTTATTTTCTCAGGTGCTGTTAGTGGTCTGGATCCAAACTCACACATCTTATCATAAGTACATAAACGGTAGACAAAATTAGATTGGAATTTCAACTTTGTGAACACATTGGTGTTCACTTGTTGCTCTGTTTCAAGTGATTCGGCTTGTTACATTTTCCTTGGATTTTGTGATGTGCTGGTAACAATATAATGTTTTTATGATGAATATTTATAAATAATAATACTATTATAATCAGTATCCTTCTACCCCTACATACCGCCACTTTTATGAATACCTGGTAACAAAATGCTGAGCTTGGTTCAGCTGTTTTGGCCCCAAGTTTACCCTTCCAGTTATAGGATCAATGAATGCACTTTGATCTTTGCCGCGCGTTCCCCTCACTTTGTTGAATCATTCGTTTTGAACTTTTTTTCTTGCAGGTCCACCTTTGAAGTTTGCAATGGCGTGACTTCTCTGGACCTGTTCATTAATCAAATGAAGGTTTCCCTTTGTTAATTTTGGGTTCATATTGTTTCAGTTGTTGATTTTTCAATTTCTCAAATCCCACCATCTCTATTGTTTTGCAGTCCCTGAATTCCAAGTATGGATGCAAAGTCCCTCTGTTTGTGATGACCACAGTCCAAACACATAATGATACATTGAAGGTTGCTGAAATTTTCTATTGCATTATGAACCCGTGTTGCTCAATTTTCAGGGGAGTACCTATTAATTTGATGTCTGTGTACTATAGATTGTGGATAAACATTCCAAGGAAAACGTTGACATCCATGTTGTCTGCAAGGTTCTCAAATTCCACTTGTTTTATCCTGTTTTAATTTTCAATTCATATTTGATATGATGAGCTAACTTCACAAACATGCTTGGACTAATGCAGACTCAAAATTTTCTAGCCAATGGGATCGAAGGGCAGAGCAATGAGAATGAATTGTATGCTTTCCTTTCCCTTTTTATATTGTTCTTTTTCATGCTTTAAACACTGTAGACTGGACTCGTAACATAGTTTTCTAATGTAATGGGTTTTGTGCTGTTTGAGTAGGTTGCGATTAGATGCTATCAAAAAGACATGCAATCACTGCACAGCACAACACAGTTGGCCACCTGTTTTTTATCAGCCCAAAAACCTTTTCAGTCTGCTGTAAAATTTTTCGAGTCCTAGATACAGTGATAACAACCTGGTCAAGCTGGCAACATTTAGGTTTAAATAAAGACATTCATTGGGTTATATTCAGGCTTTAGATATTGCGTGAGTACTGTTAAAAATCTGCTTACAATAGATGGCAATGTTTTTATCATGATCCAGATTCAGGGTCTTGGATGATGTGCAGTATGAGTTTACCTTACCCAACAAGCCTAAACAAAACATGTAAAGTTAGTAGATTTATAAACAAGTTCTAATGAACCGTCTCTTCTTAAAACAAGGCTCCCCTCATCTGAACGCCAAAATATCCAAATGAAATTTGGATGGTGCATGCACATCATCGAATAACCATATGCAGTCCATGAACAAAGACAAAGTAGACCATGAATGCTTTCTCGATCATGCGGGAGGCAATACAACAACCACACAGGTAAAAAGAGAACTCAAACCTTAAGTTGGATTACCATTTTAAAATGGTTAAAATCCTAGGGCGAGTCATCAAACATAATGGGGAATAATACATAGCTATAACAAAAAGTGCGATAAGTCATAAAATATTTAAATATAATCATGCCTGTAAAAATAATGATGCGCGCATATTGAAACCTTTAACGTTCATGTCTTATGTGGCGAAGCACAAGACATTAAAAGCCATGTCAACTGAAAATCTTCTAAGAAAATTAATTATATGTTATATTTATATCGAAAGATCTATAAACTCATACCCGCTAAATACCCATTCATAAGTATATTGTTTCAAGGATGAAGAATTACTCACCCGTTAAGAGATAAATTATCAATTAACATGGACTGCAACGAGTTTGGGTTCTTCAAGGTGGCAACCATGCCATTCCACACTTAAGGCATGTGCAGGCCATTTTGTGCTTCCTAGAAACTGTTATTTTGGTTGCACCTATTATTTGTTTTGTTGCAGGGTTTGGAGTTTAGATCATCAAATACCATCCGCATGAAGTTTTTCATGACGATGAACTCTGGGGAAGGTGTGGGTTCTGAAATTTAGGGGTGTAATTATTACTTGAAATTTTAGTACACTGATAAGCGAG
Source organism: Viscum album (assembly GCA_963277665.1). Taxonomy (NCBI): domain Eukaryota; kingdom Viridiplantae; phylum Streptophyta; class Magnoliopsida; order Santalales; family Viscaceae; genus Viscum; species Viscum album. The sequence goes on from OY728126.1 coordinate 1,040,020,082, forward strand.
AATCCGTGTTTTGTTCAAAAAAATACAATCAAATAAAAACTCTTTCTAGTAATTTTCTTCTCTTCTGTTTAATGCTTTAAACTTGTTATGCTGATTTTGGGAAGTCTGAATCATTGTAGCACTTAATTTGCCTCATTGAATGATTGAGCTTGTTGTAGCATTTTGAATGATAGCTTAGCCCATCATGCAATGATTTTTTTTTCTAGATGGGCTTGCCAAATCAATGCTTCTAGGATAATAATTTTGACATTATTTGTAATTTACCTTTTGTATATTTGATGTGAATTGAGATATTAGAGTTTCCTCGTCTTGCATGTTTTACCACATATTAGGCATGACAATATGGTTCGCAACGGAAGATTTAAGAGGCCATCACAAGAATCAACCTTGCCTATTGTTAAGAATATAGGGGGCTGTTCAGGTGCGGGCCTTTGCTGGAGGGGCTGTCCAGGTGTGGGTATATTTCTATTTTCCCTTTTATTAGTTTGTTGTGTTGCACAACTGTAGTTGGTTGGATGTTTGTTGGCTGTCCTGGTGGAGTATTAAAAGGGGGACGAGCTGGAAGGGAGGGGATACGAATCATTTCTTATATTTGTTTGGAAGCAGGTCTGCCGGTGGTCTTGGCTGGGCTCTCAGGAGGGTGGTCTTCTCCTGCGGGTTTTCTTCTTCGTCTCCTATCTCTTCTTACTTCTCCTTCCAATTTTTTTGTTTCGCCACCTGCTGTATTTCGTGATTCAGCTGTTAATAAAAGCATATACAGTGCTGTTCTTCTACATTTAGCGTTTTCTCTCTCTTGCGCACTCAACGTCCTAACAATTTGGTGACTCTGTTGGGGAGTGCCGTGCGATAGAGACGAACAATTGCTGGGGAACTCGCGTGTTTGGAGGGACTTGTTGCGGAATCGTCGGGAGACACAACGACAGAAACGAGAAAACGAAAGAACGAAAGCAAATAAGGACACAACGATTTACGTGGTTCGGGAAAAATCCCTACGTCCACGGGAGAGGCAGAATTCACTATATCGGGAGCACAAAAAATACAGAGGATTTTCAGTAGTAAACCCTAGCCCAAAATGGGCTACATATGAAAAAGACGGTCCACTGTTCCGAATAGTAAGTCCGCGTTGCTACAGTGATCGGCGGCCAACTTTGTCAAAAACGCTACAGTGACTGCCGGCTGGAAGTCAAAAGTGCTACAATGAAGTTGACTTTGAAGTCCGCACCGCTACAGTGCCTGTTAGTGTCGGTCGGTCAGCTCTGTTACAGTGGTCAGCATTGCTACAGTACCCAAAAAATTGGGCCGGAGGCCTTCGGCCCCCGGAGCAGGGGCGCGTTGCCCCCTGCAACCCTCAACGAGCTCACCGCGGAGCTCGACCCGCAACAGTTGCGGGCCACAAGCATTCGGCCCAACCGGATCGGGCAACACCAATCCAACAGGACTAACACTTGTTGTGTCCAGTACGTGAAGTCTGGAGCAAGATGATCCAAGCTTGCCGATCATTGAGAGGAGGGCGACAAGTGTGGGCGATCCTACTTGGCACACCGAGGGAGCAGTGAGTCGCGACCATTGATCACATAACGAAACGATAGTTGGAGAGAGAGGCAGCGTAAGGACGATTGCTGCTGTGGGAGAAGACGTTGGGGAAAATCGAGCTGCTGTTCGAGTTTGTTGTTGCTGAGGACGTTTGTTGCTGCTGCGCAACTATCAGAATATCCTTGCGCGCGTGTGAGGGAAGTCCTGAATCGAGCTGCTGTGTGAGTTTCGGTTGTAGGAAGTTGGCGCGCCAGGTAGGGAGACATCGAGCGGATGTGTCGTGACTATTGAGGAAGAAACGAACGAAGCTGGGGAAACGCGTCGCAGCAGGAGACGCGTGCGAGTCGGGAACGATTGCCTAAAGCGGATGATAGGAACAATTAGAAGTAGACGACCGCGACAGGGAGTAGTGAAGTGCGCGCCATAGGGGAAAAAACGCACGCAATACACTACAGAATTTCCCATCGCAGCATAAAAGAAAAGAAAGGGAAAAAGAAAAAAAAACGGGGGCAGGTACGAGCTGCTGTTCGCTGGAAAGGGGAAAAAGAAAGGAAGAATTTATAAAAAGAACCGCTGCACAATTGTTCTACTGGAGGATTTCATTGGAAGTTGGCAGACTAGAATGACACTGAGAGTTCAACTGACTTCATTTTCGGGGGAGGATCTATGTAGCTGGATCGCGAAAATGGAGGCTTACTTCAAATTCAATTGAACATCAGAAGATATGAAGGTTCATTGGACGCGGTTGTGGATGAAGTATTCGGTTTTGTATTGGTTCTTGCCGTGGTTGAAAGAAAACCCTGGTTTGGTGTGGGAGAGGTTGAAACCAGCACTATTGGAAAGGTATTGGCGCGACAAGGAGCAGCAACAACTTGAAACCCAACTAGAACTGCCCGAAGAGGTAATAACTAATTTGTTTTTTAGCATGTAAATGGATCAAAAGGCGGTAAATAGAGAGGAAGAATGCTTGAGGAGTTTTCAGTTTAGACAGAAAGGGATGAACAGTAAAGAGCTTGAGGAAAATCCTAACGGCCTGTAAAGGTACTTTCAGTTTTGAGTCCTCATGTGGGTAACCTAGTAAAGGTGTACTGAGGAGGAGTGACGTGTTCCTGTCTTATTGGAACCTCTAGCTTCGGAAGAAGAGTATGAGAGTTCCTTCCAAACAAAGCATGGCGGTAGAAAAAGTGGCAATTGCAGATTTGTGTCCTGTTGCTGGAGAAGAACCTATAGATCCGGAAGAAAATGGTCTTGAAATTGCCGTGGACGAGCATGTTAAATCTGAGAGAAACTTGCTTGCCGAGAGTGTTTTTCCCATTCATTCAATCCACCAACATGACAACATTCACAGGGACATAAAACCAGATAACCTGATATTGGTCAAGAGTGGACATCTAAGGCTCTGATTTTGGCTTGTGTAAGCTCCTGGATAGCAAATATTCTTCAAATTTACTGGAAGGTGAAGACTTCCCTAGCCAAGAATTTACAACTTCGAGTGATGCACATTCTGGGTGGTCAATGCCTAGGGAACGTTTGCAACAATGGAAGCATAAATGTCGTGCAACTTTTGGAACTCTTGACTATATGGCTCCTGAAGTGTTATTCAAAAAAGGTCATGGAATGGAGTGTGATTGGTGGTTGTTGGGAGCAATTATGTATGAGATGATTGTGGAATAAAAGCACATCACTGGTTTAAAGACATTCAGCGGGACACGTTATATGGAGGCGAAACTATTTGTAAACCTCTTGTTACTAGAGAATTGGATACACAAAATTTTGAGAAGTCCGTTGAGAGATCGAGGAGGAGGCGACAAAGGAACCTTTTTCCAGATTTATCTAACAGAAGATTGAAGAAAGTAGTGTGCAATGGACAACTGGTTAAAGCATCTCATTTTGCATTGGGCAGTTTTTGTACGCTGGGTAGTTAGAGGGCTGGGGAAGTTGCGGCAGTTCAGGATGCGATTCCTGGGACCAGATTCAATTCAAATTACAAGCCGTCCAAGCAGTGGCAAAGTGCGGACAAAGTTACTGAAAACCCCTTGGGGTTAGGGAGGGAAGATTCGGGCTTGGGCTGAAGGTTTCTCCCATTTTTTGTGAGGATGTTTACATATATGAAGCTGAATCAGAGGTTATAGCTGGAGGAGTTGCACGAAAATCAAAGGTTTGGGGTGCGGTGGCACTGAGGGCCAATATAATTGGACTGTCATCTGCTGGTAGTTTTCGTTTGCTAAAGTTTGAGATGAGAATGGCTAAAGTTGATGCAAATGGTGAACCAGACTTAATGTTAGGTTGTGTAGCTTTCAATTGCAGTGAGCACGGTTGACAAAGTGTTTCATGCTCCTCAAGTGGATGCGAAAGAGGTTATTTTCTATGGCATGATCGTAGATTCTAGAGTCCCTACATCTACTCCACCGTCGGTAAGAGATTTTTTCCATGAAAGTATTGCCAATTCAGGAGCATATGGTATTGAAGATTACAGAGAGCACTTATACTGGAAACACTACCCACCTGCAATGGTTGCCTAAGTTTGCCCAAGTATGTTGCTAACTTCCAATGAAGATGCATTGATAGTGAGGCCTCCACCCAAGCCACCACCAGGAGGGGCTGCCGTTCCAGTGCATAGCAGAGTAACTTCACTATGAAAAATCTGGGAGCACAATTTACAGGAGTTTTTCACACACTGAAATCCTAGCCCGAAAACGGGCTAATGTAGAGGAAAAAACACTATTCCACTAACCGTCAGAAAGTCCGCATCGCTACAGTGAAAGACGACCACCCAAGTCAAAAGTGTTACAATGGCTGCCGACTGGAAGTCCAAAGAGCTACAGTGAATGACGGCTGTAAGTCCGCGTCGTTACAGTGTCTGTCGGTCAGCTTTGCTACAGTGGTCAGAGATGCTACAATGCTCAAAATTTGGGCCGGGGGCCTTCGGTCACCGGGCTCTCGGAGCAGGGGCGCATTGCTCCCTGCAACCCCCAACGAGCTCATTGCAGAGCTCAACCCGCGAAAGTTGCGGGCCGGTGCACAGTACGGGCCACAAGCATTTGGCCCAACTGGATCGGGCTACACCAATCCAACAGGGGATGAGGTGGTTTTTAGGTGGGAGAGAATTGTTAGGAATACAGGGGGGCTGTTCAGGTGTGTCTTTACTGGAGGGGCTGTCCAGGTGTGGGTATATTTGTATTTTCCCTTTTATTAGTTTGTTGTGTTGTCAGCTGTCACAGCTGTAGTTGGTTGGATGTTTGTTGGCTGTCCTGGTGAAGTATTAAAAGGGGGACCAGCTGAAAGGGAGGGGATACGAATCATTTCTTATATTTGCTTGGAAGCAGGTCCGCTGGTGGTCTTGTTAGGTTTCCGGGGCCCGCAGCGGAAGCCGGTGGGCCGGGGATTTAAAATTTTCATCGGCGCAACGACGGTACTTGTCGATGCCGACGATCCGAGCCCCGGAGAGGTCCGAGGATCTCGCGTAGATTGTTATGAGCACAAAAATAAAAGGAAAACATACCCGTTGCATATCCAAAGCTGTTGTCGACCGCTACTTGTCGACGACGATCGTTGCACGAAGGATCCATAGCAGGATCCCTCTAGATCGTCCACACGCGCCTCAAAAATCCGCGGGAACGCCGATCGTCGAACTCCGGGTGCTAGTGCGGCGATTCAACGATATCTTCGACGTCCCGACGATCACCGCATCGTCGATCTTGCGATGCGTGAGAAGATACTTGATCCGAGCTCTTGGACCTTCAGCTTCTCTCTCTAGGAAGCAGGAGGAGAGAGAGGCTCTCAAATTTCATTCCATAAACGAATGAATAGTGATGTGCCCACCAAAGAGAGAGAGCCTCCTCTCTTATTTATAGAGATGTTGATAAATACCCGGTAGGGTTCTCCGGCCCCCGTTAATATCAACGTTCTCTAAATAAATAATTCGACGGACTAATCTGCGTCGCGTGGGAGAGTTTCTTTTTTTTTTGTTTGTTTGTTTTGTCTTCCACGCGGAAGACGCCCCCCCCCCCCCTTTTTTTGAGAAGACTTCTTTTAAGTCTTGCTTCCACCCAATTTTTTTATTTTTTTTATTTTAAAACTTTAATACTTAGCTTTTCAAGTCTTTTCCATTATTATTCTTAAGGCTAAAGATAGCCTTTTAAATTAAATAATAATAAAATTATTATAACAAAATAATAATTTATTATTATTACATTATTCTAATAATAAAATAATAATTATTAAAATAATATAATTATTGTGAAAATAATTTAATTTGACAAATTATAATTTTCACAAATTTAATTACATCAATTGAACCAATCTCAACTTGATCGGTTCTGCCGGATGTAATAAAATTAGTACCCAAGATCAAAACTGCATATTCGATCCAATCCGAAAATTTAAATTGACCGTATCTTGGCCGTTCGAGATCGGATCGAAGCGCGGTTTGAACCGCTGTGACCGTTTTCGAACCCTCTACTTAATCTTATGCAAATTAATTTTATTTGGCTCTGAAAATCTACGCTCTCGCTCTGATACCAGTGTTAGGTTTCCGGGGCCCGCGGCGAAAGCCGGTGGGCCGGAGATTTAAAATTTTCGTCGGCGCAACGACGGTACTTGTCGATGCCGATGATCCGAGCCCCGGAGAGGTCCGAGGATCTCGCGTAGATTGTTATGAGCACAAAAATAAAAGGAAAACATACCCGTTGCATATCCGAAGCCGTTGTCGACCGCCACTTGTCGACGGCGATCGTTGCACGAAGGATCCATAGCAGGATCCCTCTAGATCGTCCACACGCGCCTCAAATATCCGCAGGAACGCCGATCGTCGAACTTCGGGTGCTAGCGCGGCGATTCAACGATATCTTCGACGTCCCGACGATCACCGCATCGTCGATCTTGCGATGCGTGAGGAGATACTTGATTTGAGCTCTTGGATCTTCAGTTTCTCTCTCTAGGAAGCGGGAGGAGAGAGAGGCTCTCAAATTTCATTCCATAAACGAATGAATAGTGATATGCCCACCAAAGAGAGAGAGCCTCTTATTTATAGAGATGTTGATAAATACCCGGTAGGGTTCCCCGACCCCCGTTAATATCAACGTTATCTAAATAAATAATTTCGACGGACTAATCTGCGTCAATATTATTTAATATTTTATCACACACTTGTAATACATATATAATACATTACGTGATAAAATCTGAGCCCTTTAACTCGACTCGCTTGTCCCGCTTAATATTAAGCGAACCTTGAATATTAAAATAATATTCGTTCGATTAATATTTTCTCGTATTTACTGAACTTGTAAATACATTAAATAAATTCAATCCCAAATATTCGTAACTTGAATATTAATGAATTTATTTAATTCTTTTGGTGATCGACAACTTGGACAACGCTCGGACCCCCGTGGCGGGGCCCACTATGTCCATATTCCTATTCCACTGAATAGGTTCAGATTCTTGAATACGCTGTTGTGTGTGACCCTCTAGGCCCTTATCTCGATAGTAGTGAATAAAATTCACAGACCAAGAGCGGGGTCTAGCAACCCGTCATTGCCCCTAAAGAGATAAGGATAGTCATAGCAACGACTACCATCCTACGAACACTGACTGTGTATTATAGTCTCTTTGTCATTTGATATCTCATAAAGCAGGACGCACTCTTGTGTCATCGTCCTTATCTTGCTTTATTATTTGTTGATCTATCCGGATGGATTTGCCTTTCTACTGCTTTGGTCAAAGACTTATGAAGGCGGCACCATCCTGATCAACCAGGCCTGAGATATACAACTTCCTAAACTTGGAAGCGACAAATCCTTTCTTGACCATTCAACCAACGTCATACCACTAATGACGTACCCAACACAAACTACCTCGCCACGACATTACTGCCATGGTTTTCGCCTTGCATCAAAGTACGTAATTAAATGATATACACTGGTAATGGTCTCAAGTCAGGAGACCAATACACATGTCCGTAGATAGGAACAACCAATGACACCCAAAACATGTGGTGTTCCTATTGGCGGGTCTGTCCTCATGATCTCACTACTAGAGATCACCAAGTGCGAACTTCATGAGAAGAAGTCTCAATGCTTATGAACCCCCAACACCTGATAGTCAGACATCTACCGTGTCCAGTCAGTAAGATGTATATAGACTATAGAACATATATTTAAGATCAATGTCATTGTATCTCAAGGTTCTCATTATAGCCTGGTATCTGCTATAACCTCTTGACACGACAATTAACCTTTGGACATTACCATTATTACAGTGGACGCAGAAAAGTCTGCACTATAATGGTAAGATATCATCATGCATATCTAACTGTACACATGATACGGTAATCAAAAGTACTACATAGTTGGGTCTAGGCCACCCACTATTTCAACAGGTCTCGACTGGGCTCTCAGGAGGGTGGTCTTCTCGTGCGGGTTTTCGCCTATCTCTTCTTACTTCTTCTGATTTTTCTGTTTGGCCACCTGCTGTATTTCGTGATTCAGCTGCTAATAAAAGCATATACAGTGCTCTTCTTCTACATTTAGTGTTTTATCTCTCTTGAGCACTCAATGTCCTAACACCTACCTTTTACCAGCACCTTGTTCTCAGCAACACATATTGAGTGTTACACATGGTGCTAATCCTGGTTCCATGACTTGACAGAAAACAGGTCTATGCAAATTATGTCCATCAACACAAAAATAAAAAATTACACGATGCCTTCTCTTCTAATGTTAGCCTTCTTCCAGCATTGAGTTCCTCTTCATGTGACCTTGGAGTTGCCCTAGACAACTTTTGAGATTTGTGCACCCTCTAATAAGGCTGGTCCACTCCTAAACTTGCTTCCATGCCCTTTGAATACAGCTGCAAATAAAAAAATAAGTGTGCAATGATGAGCCTCCTTAGACCATTGGTCCTCTGGACAATGCAGGTGGCCATCTTTCCTGCAGATGCGGGTTCTAACCCCCCTCCCTTTATGTACCGTGGTTAAAAATAAAAATACCAAAATGTGTGCAATGGGTTCTTCCTGTCCATTAAAGAAGACACTTTTATGGTTAAATTCAAGAAAACCAGTCTCATCCATAGCCTTTAGCTTGCCTTTAGCAGCAACTGAATATTCAATCTTTTGGGTCAGTTCTCCAGTGTCAATGACGCCCTTAGCTTGCCTTTAGCAGCAAGTAACCGAACATTCAATCTTTTGGGTCAGTTCTCCAGTGTCAATGAAGCCCTTTTAGCTCTTCCATCTTTTTGTATGTATCCCTCATTAGCCTCAAATCAAACCCGCCTTCAGTTATCTAGTACTTAATTTTCCTTTCAATAGATCTCAATGCTTAAAACCTTCCTTCAAGGACACTTTGTTAGGGTCTGTTAGCGTATTTATGTATCTGGGATTTGGATATGTTTAGATTCTTTCTATTTGATCTGGTCTATCCCATCCCCATCTCTCTCTAGTTTGTATTTTGGGTCTCTTATCTTCCTCAAATCGTATACCTCTTTATCTCTCTCTATAAATAATTAGTCTCGACCCCATTCAAGAGAAACTTCCGGTATCCTGATTTCAACAGGGTCAAATGAACTTGTTTTTTCTCTTTGAAGTATCCTGCAGCCAGCCCTGAATATTCAGCAACCCAGGCTTATTGCTGCCTGAGGTGTCCCAAGATATTCTTGAGAAATCCAATAAGCTGATAGTAGAGACCCACCTCAATAAGCTGATAATGTTGTTAAGCTTGCCCTTCCACCCCTGGAAAAAAAACACCTTTCTCTCTATTTATCCTTGTATCAGAACCAACACAAAGAAGTTAAATGCGTTTGATATTGTTCTTATTGAGCCATATTCTCTCTAATAAAAACAATTCTATCATTATCATCTGCAAAACAAATATGCATTAGCTTCGTTATATGGCATTTTGGGTGAAATGAGAACCCTTTATCCTTGGATGCCTTTACCAGCATTCTATTAATATACGTCATGCATAAAGTGGGCAAGGAATATGACGGTCAATCAGAATTTTGGTTCGAATTTCCATTTTTAAGACTCTTGTTTGTCTGGCCTAACTATATGTACGGCATGTGGGCGTTCAAGGTATCAGCCTGACCATGTTAGGGTGCTTCTCTCTTTGATGAGTAGTGAAAGATTCGACATGTCATTTATGCAGGTACAAGATTTTTGTTTTATGGGGAAGAAATGAGCACACCAGCCACTGGAAAACCAAACAATCATTGCAAATCATGATAGCTGACATATTTCTACTTATGCTTTCAGGGTAAGGAGTATTTTCTCGTAGCAAGTGGAGATAACATGGCTGCTGCTGCTGATCCGAGTATCCTTCTACAGTTTTTAATTGGTCTTTGTTGAGCAACCACTTGTTTTGATAGTTTCCCACTTACATCCTGCTGTTCAGAAATCTTAAATCATTTGATCAAAAACAAGATCCAATGTTGTATGGAGGTGCTCAAGGATAATTGTTGTTCGTCAAGCCGTTTAGTTCAAAGATGTTTTTGTAACCAACCATCTCTTTGCAGGTGGTTCCTCCCAGCTTACATAAGTTCAAGGATGGCGCTTCTTCATCACAGGGAAAGATTCAAGTATGTGCTATTTAAGGTTCACTTGCCACTTGCCCACACATGCACGTGAATGAAAAATAAGAAATCTGATAGGTAAAACAATCCAGAATCACACTTCCTGTTGAAATTCATCAAAATCATACTAAAACCAAAGAACCGTTTTCATTGTTACTGTGCACTCACTGATTTGAATTGGTTCTTTGAAATGTTTTTCTAATTAAACTATATAATTGGGTTGTAAATGCTGTAGATGCCTGCAGTTTATTATTATCATTTTTAGTGATTACTGATTCATCTCTCCCTTAGTCCTTTTAAGGTCCGTTTGGTTCGCAGAAATTAAATTGGAGGAAATGAAAGGAAGTGAAAGGAAAGGAAAGGAAAAAAATAGTGCTTGGTTCGCCATGGAAATAGAAGTACAACAACAAACAAACCTTAAACCCAATTAAATGGGGTCGGTTACATGGATCAAATGTCGTCAATTAGCTCCATTGAAGACCATATTTTCATTGAAACCATTTAGAACAAGATCGTCTTAAATGATTTGTTTAAGGCTCCTTTTAGGTTTACTTCTAACTCTTTTAATAAGTGAATTAGTCATTAAGTTCAATCTATTAACAAGTGCATCCCTAGGGCTTCTTCTTACATGTTCAAACCATCTTAATTTGGTCTCAATCATCTTTTTGTAAATCGGAGCCACTCCAGTTTTCTCTCAAATGCATTCATTTCTAATCCTATTTATCTTAGAATGTCCACATGTTCATCTTAATATTTTTATTTCTGCTACCCTTATTTTTTGTTCAAGATGTCCTGTTAAAGGCCTAACGGTCCTATAAAATTTACTCTTTAGTTTCAAAGGAATTTTACGATCACAATGCACCCCAGAAGCCTTTCTTTATTTTATCCATCCAGTTTGAATCCTATCAGAGGTATTTGTATTAATATCTCCATCACATTGCAAAAATGAACTTAAATATCGAAAACGATCAACTTTTGAAATTATGACGTCTCTCAATCTCACATTCATAACATTACCGGACAATTCTTTGCTAAAACGACACTCCATATATTATGTTTTATCCCTATTAAGATAAAAACCTTTCAATTCTAAAGTCTCTCTCCAAAGTTCTAACTTTAAATTGATAGTATTTTTTAATTCTGCAACAAGAACTATATCATCCACAAAAAGAATGCAATTGAGTATTGTTGGGTTGGTGTAGCCCGATCCGGTTTGGATGGTGTTTGGCCCGAATGCTTGGGGCCTGTACTGCACACCGGGCCGCAACTTCCGCGGGTTGAGCTCCGCGGTGAGCTCGTTGGGGGTTGCAGGGGCAACGCGCCCCTACTCCGGGGGTCTTTGGCCCCCGATCCATTTTTTTGGGCAACTGTAGCAATGCTGACCACTGTAGCAGAGCTGACCGACCAACACCGACAGGGCACTGTAGCGACGCGAACTTCCAGCCACCATTCACTATAGCTCCTTGGACTTCCAGCCGCCATTCACTATAGCTCCTTGGACTTTCAGTCGACAGCCACTGTAGCACTTTTGATTTGGCGGCTGCCTTTCACTGTAGCGATGCAGACTTCTTGTGCGGTTGGTGGAATAGTGGATCGTATTCCTTCTTTTGTAGCCCATTTTGGGCTATGGTTCCTTAGTGCTCCCGAATCATAGTGAAAATTATGCCTCTTCGTGGACGTAGGGATTATTCCCGAACCATGTAAATCTCTGTGTTCTCATTCTGTTTTTTTTTCCTTTTACTCTTATCCGAATCGTTTTTTTTCTGTTGTTGCGACTCCCGACGTTTCCGCATCAGGTATCTCAACTTGAATATGGTTTGTAAGTTCATCTAAGACCAAAGCACAAAGAGGTATGGGTTTAAAGTTGAACCTTGATGCAGTCCAATATTGGATTTCTAATTCGAATCAAACTCCCTTCATACATATCTTGGATGAGTTTAATATATGCCACCTGCACCTCTTTTCTCTTTTCTTTCAAGAGCCTTCCATAAAACCTATCTAGGAACTTTATCACATGCCTTTTCCAAATCAATGAAAACATATGGAAATCTTGGGCTTTTTTGTCGATAATACTCCATCAGACCTCTTATCAAATAAATTGCTTATGTGGTTGAGCGTCCACACATAAAACTAAATTGATTATCATGAACTTTAGTTTCCCTTCAGACAATTTGTTCAATCACCCTCTCCCAAAGTTTCATGGTATGACTCATAAGCTTAATACCTCTATAATTTTCATAACTTAAAATGTTTCCTCTTTTTTATACATAGGCACTAGATAACTCTTTCTCCAATCATCGAATATTTTCTTAGATTTCATTATCTCATTAAATAACCTAGTTAGCCAATTAATACCCAACTTCCCTAAATATTTTCACACTTCACTGTAGATGTTATCTAACCAAATTGCTTTACAATTTTTCTTCTTAAAGCCTCTTTAACCTCAAAAGGACAAATTTTGCGATAATAACTATAATTGAGTTCCTCTCTACTAATATTTAGATTATCTAAGTCTAATCCACACAACCACTCTTTATTGAAGAGATTATTAAAGTAGCATCCCCATCTTTTCTTAATTTCCTCATCCTTAAAAAGGCACACCCTTCTTTATCTTTTATGCATCGAATTTGATGAAATCTCTAGATTTTCACTTTTTACCTCTTGTTAAACTATAAATTTTTCTTTCACCATTCTCAGTATGTAATGAATGGTACATCTCCTAAAAAACTTGAGATTTAGCCTCACTAACTGCCTTCTTAGCCTCTCTACTAGCAACACGATATCATACTCAAGTATCTTCATTACTACAAAGGTGTAAAGCTTTAAAACACTCTTGTTTCACTTTAATTTTTAGTTGAACATTCTCATTCTACCACTACGATTCTTGCCCTTTAGGAAAAAACCCTTTAGATACTCATAGAATAAAAGTAGTTATATTGCGAACACTTTTAGCCACCTCATCCCACATGTAGTCGGCAGTTCCTTAAACTTTCCAATCTACTTCTTTCAAAAGTTTGTTCTTAAATTCCATTATAAGGTTATCCTTTAAGTGCCACCATTTGATTTTTAGATTCCTTAATTGTTTCATATTTCTCTTATACTTTTTAACTTGCAGGTCTAAAACTAATAAATGATGTTGGGTGGTCAAACTTTCACCGAGTATAACGTTACAATCCTTAATAAATCTTATATCTGACCTTTTTACCAAGAAATAACCAATTTAGGATCTTGTGATCCCGCTTTTATAAGCAATAAGATGCTCCTCTCGTTTCCTAGAGAGCGTATTTGCTACCACAAAATCACAATTGTAGGCAAAGTCTAAGATAGTTGATCCTTTATTTATTACACCCAAACCAAACTCTCCATGACAATCTAATGTGATCTCTAGAATCCTTTCCTACTTGTCCATTTAGGTCACCACCTATAAAAATCTTCTCATGTTGTGGCAAACTTTGAATCAAAGTTTATAAATTAACTTAAAAAGTAGACTTCTATTGTACATCTAGACCTACTTGTGGCGCATAAACACTAACGAAGTCGAAAGTTTTGTTTTCTACAACTATCTTAACGACTATGATTATCTTACAACATTAACCACTTTATCTCTTATCCACCACAATAACACTATTTTTAGTCTTAGTTTTACCTGAGTGCCAAAGTTTGAAATCGGAGCCATCCAATTCTTTTGTCTTTTGTCCCACCCATTTAGTCTCTTTTAAACACAGTACACTAATATCTCTTTTAATCATGGTATTTACCAATTCCATAGATTTACCTGTTAAAGTTTCAATATTCCAACTATCTATTCCTAAGTTTATGATTTTAGACTAGCTTCCTTACCCCCCACATCCGTCCAGAAAGGTGTGAAGACCCTTGTCCATTTAACACTATACCCGAGCATCGATGTAGCGATGTAGCAACTCTAACTCATTTGACACCACACTCGAACAATCGAGCGCGTTGCTTTTGGGCAACAACTTAGTATTAGCATATTATTAAATTTGATCCATGTTATGAAAAGATTCGATTAAGTTTTACGCTGGCTGTCGACTGCCTAACACAACCCTCCTTTATCCGGGCCTGGGACTGGTAATGTAGGATATAAAACCCACACAGGAGGAGCTGCGCCATGGAAATAAAAGTAATTCAACATAATTAAAATGATGATATGATAATAAAAAACAGATTATAATTAATAATTAACTGTAATCAATATATTTGTAATATTATAATATTAACGAATAAATAAATGTAAATAAAAAATAATTATTATATTAATTAATATGTTTTTTATGGCATTTCCTCTCATATAGGGGAGGAAGCAAATTTCCCTCATAGGAAAGAGAGCTAGGGTTCTCATGGTAAACATCCTTTCCAACCAATCACCCAAAGGGAGAGGAAAATGTCACTTTTCCTTCCCTTTCCGCTTGATTTCTACTTGATTTCAACCAACCAAACGGGCTCTCAATGAAATACAGCAGCTGCTCGGTCAATGATTGGCTGCAATGCTTCGATGGTTTATTGCAGATCATTTAGTGAAATAACTTGAAAAATATTATCTATTTTCAAGTATAACCGATATGTAGTACCGGATCCGGGCAACTTAGGTGCTCAGCCAAGCATGCGTGTGTTATTAAAATTTGTGTGTTATTTTATTTTTTATTTCATTAAGGGTTATTTTATTTTATTTTATTTTTACTATTTTATTTCCTTTTTGGATGGGTATTTTTCCTTTTGACTTTTGACTTCGTCTTATTTCTTTTTGACTTTTGACTTGATTTTTATTATTTTTTCTCTTTTGACTTGTTTTGGGTATTTATGGTGTATTGACGGTATTTTATTATTGAACTAGCTGTAGAAAATTATTGAATATTATTGAATTTGGTCTTTGACATCTTTGAGATTTGTTCTCTGTTGTGTTCTCTATCGATTCCCCGAGAAAGGATCGAGTTTGCTTCCGCTTTCATGCTACATCGGTTGGTATTGGAGCGAGGCCTTTCGTCGCGCGCTGTCACTGATTGATAGTTATTGTTGATTCCCCTACCGCAATCCATCTCATCGATCACAACGTTCTTGTCATCACCTCCACCCCATCACCGCCACCCCACCACGTTTCCACCCCCTGTTGTCAATGACCCCCATCCAAAAGAAAAAAAAATCATGGCCCCTAGCAGTAGCATTCTAGATGTGAATAAGCACCTCATGTTGATCATCGAGTGAGAGGCTGAAGATTCTCAACATCATAATCTATTTCAAACTCGTCGGGTTAATAAGAAGCTACTCAAGTGTCAATGGGGGGGAGACAGGGGAACTTGATCTCTAAGGAAGCGGTTGAGCGACTCCACCTAGAAATGATGCCTCCCCCTTCACCCTATAAATTTAACTAGATCAGATCGGTTTGAGACATCAAGGTCACTGAGCAGTGGAACGTTTCCTTCTATGAGGACCATGTTGTATGCGATGTGGTAGCATAGATGCATGTCAGCTATTGCTTGGAGTGCCTGGGCCCCAACCCCCCAAAAAATCATGCCTCCCTGTAGCAGTGGATATGTGAATGGTCACCTCATGTTGACCACCAAGTGAGAGGCGGAGGGTTCCCAACGTCATAGTCTATTTCGAACTCATTGTTGGGTTAATAAGAAGTTAGTCAAGATAATTGTCCATGGGGGAAGCCAAGAGAACTTGATCTCCATGGAAACAGTCTAGCGGTGCAACGTTTCCTTCTACAACAAGGTCACTGTGCAGTGAAACGTTTCCTTCTACATCAGGTGCTATGAAGTCCATGTTGTATGCGATGTGGTTGGCATAGATGCATGTCAGCTATTGTTAGGACGCCCCTGTTGAGAATCCTGCACCTCACATCCAAAACCAGAAGATGGTTACTAGAACCATAAAAGGCGGCAACAGGTTTCGAAAGGAATTCTCCTGATTTCAATGTTTCGGAAATTGGGAGAGAAAGATCCCACCCAAATCACCACACCGAGTCTCACTTTATTCAACACATTCACTACAACTCACAAACATTCAAACAAACATGAAAGTAAATGAAAGCGTGTAAAGAACACTTTGGTTTTACGTGGTTCGAATTAAGTCCTACGCCCACCGGAGAAACATTGCAACATTTCATTTATTCGGAAGCAAAGATTACAATTTGTGACTTTTTCCAGCCATGTGGATTACTCAAGAGAGTAATCGTAGTACAATCATACATATAAGCAAAGTTGTCCCACCCCCTATTTATAGAAGGTCTCACCCGGTCAACCGGTGACATCGTCCTCTGAGAAATACGAATGTCCATCCGTTCACTGTTGTAACCGTCGATTTCCTGTTACAACTTTAGAATTGACCACCGAACGTTGATGGAAGATCAATGATCCCATGCCTCACACTTTCCCGCAAACTTCATGCAAGTGTGACTCCAACATAGATATCCTCCTGCCGAACTGAACATCTTCAGTTGAACACATCGGAACGACATCCTTTCGGAAAACAAAAAACCCATTCGTGCAAGAGAAATGTCACTGCTGTCACCTTCATCCAAATTGAGGATCTTCCAGAATCACTCTTTTTGGTAGACTGGTTCCGATTTCATTGAAGTAGGCTTCACATATCCCAACAATCTCCCACTTGAAGACTGCTTCAATGATTCCACAACGTTCTCAAACATCTCAGCACAAAACAAACTCCTGCTTCTGCTGCATACAATGCTTCTCCATTCCTCCATTTTACCAGAGTCCAACCGAGGCACAATGTTGCCCTAGTCTCTTCAGAATTAAAGTTTGCGTAAATATATCCGCCAGATTCTGCTTTCCAGCTATTTTTCATTACTCTAGCTCTCAATCTTCAATCATCTTCCGAATGTAATGGTATTTAAGGTTGATATGTTTCATCCTTGCATGGAACACTGGATTTCTAGCCAAATGGATTGTACTCTGACTCCACAGTAGAGAAAACCCTTCCCCTGGCTACTCCTAAGCTCCTCAACAAGATGCCTCAACCATACAATCTCCTTGCTTCTATCTACTTCCGTTGTGGAAAGAGCAATCACCGGGTGAAGTCTTCACATCCAACTTTCCGTGGTTCTACTAAAAGTAAAAACATATCCTGTAGTGCTCTTCTGAGAATCGGAATCACCCCCAAAGTCAGCATCAATATACCCGAGTAAAGGATCATCTTCTTCGAAACAAAGGGTGACATCTTCCGTTCCTTTGAGATACCGAATAATCCACTTTACAGTTTCCCAATGGTCTTTCCCTAGATTTGACATAAACCAACTGATTACTCCTATGCATGAGCAATGTTTGGCTGAGTGCACACCATGACATACATGAGACTTCCTACCGTTGATGAATACGGTATTCTCGCCATGTGCTTCGCCTCTCCTTCTGTTCGTGGTGCTTGCTCCTTTGAAAGTTAAGTGACAAGAGGAGTTGAAACAACTTTGTATCCACTCATTCTGAATCTTTCAACGGTTTTTCCGGATGAACTCCTGTGATAAAACCAAGCTTCTGGTCTTTATATCACGTTCAATCCCCATGCACAAGATCTTCTTTGATTCATCTAGATCTTTCATTCCATACTTTCCTGACAAGTCTTTCTTCAACTCCTGAATTCGTTGAATTGATAGACCAACCAAGAGCATATCATCCATGTACAACAACAGAATGATGAAGTCCCTTCCGCTGTAGTCCTTCCGATAACAGCTGTGATTTGAGTTGCTTCACTTGAAACCATTCTCTTCCATGAAAGAATCGAACTTTCGATTCCAACATCTTGGTGCTTGCTTCAAACCATAGAGACTCCTCTTGAGTTTGCGCACCAAGTCTTGATTTTGTTGATCCATGGAACCTCAAGGTTGTTTCATAAAGATCTCCTCCAAATCACCATGAAGGAATGCCATCTTCACATGCATCTGTTCCAGATACAATCCTCCGGATGCAACCAAACTTAACACTGTTCGGATGGTTGTATGTTTCTCCATCGGAGAGAATTTTAGAAAAATCAATTCCCACTTTCTGCCGAAATATTTTGACCACCAGCCTAGCTTTATATCTCTTTTCCCCATCAACTTCTTCCTTTATTCGGAAAACCCACTTGTTCTCAAGTGTTTTCTTTCCGAGTGGTAACTCCGCTAATTCTCCAGTGTTATTCACATGTAGTGAATTCAACTCCTCCTACATAGCTTTCCCCTATTTCTCAGAATCATCTAGGCTAGCTGCCTCTTCCGGTGTCTCTGGTTCTCCTGCATCCGTTAGAAGCAAGAAATTCAAATCAGCTTCATACCTCTGTATTGTTCGTCTAATTCTAGTTGACCTCGGCAATTCTACTTGCGGTTTCACTCTTTCTGGAAATGGAACTTTCGAAATTTCTTCTTCCGGAGCTCTAACCTGAGCTTCTCCAGTTCTCGATCTTTCAGGTATATCCCACTGATCGTATTTCCCGACTTTTTGCGTTGCCCTCTGAACTTTCTTCCAAAATTTGAGTCCTTGTAGATTGAGAGACATTTGAGTTTTTTGAAATGTTTTTTCTTCTGGAACTTTCACTCAGATCAACTTGAAATGAGGTTGACTCTTTGCCTTCAACTTCCTTTCCCTTCAAGTTCCGATCTTTCCACAAGACCTGCGCATTAAACAACACATTCTGAGTTTTAATAACTTTCTTACTGTTATCATTCCAAAGTCGAAATCCACGATCTTCATCTCCATGGCTCATAAAGAAACATGGATGAGACTTTGCTTCAAGGTTGTCTCTATCTTTTGCATCAACGTCCACATAGGCTAAACAATAAAAAACTTTGGGATGAGTCAATTTTGATGCTTTACTTGTCCACTGTGCTTCAGGCAATTCCCGCTTCATAGGTGCTGAAGGGCTTCGATTGATTAAGTGTGCACTTGTACCAACTGCTTTCGCCTAAAATGTTTTGGGCATTCCAGAATGTAACAACATACTTCGTGCTCTTTCCATCAAAACCCGTTTCATCCTTTCAGCCACACTATTCATCTTTGGTGTTCTGGGAACAATTTTCTCATGCTTGATCCCTCTATGTTTGCGGTAGTTCCAAAAACTTCTTCCGGTAAATTCGTCACCATTGTCTGACCTTAAACATTTCAGTTTGTGACCTGTTTCTCTCTCCACCATAGCTTTCCACTGTATGGAAACTCCAAATACATCAGATTTGTGTTTCAAAAAGTACATCCATACCTTTCTCGTGGAGTTATCGGGGCAGGTCCCCAGACACCAGTATGCACATGTTCAAACTTTTGACATTTTGGTGTTCTTCCGCTCAAGTTGGACATCTTTCGTTGCTTCCTGAGTATGCAACTCTCGCAACTTAGAAGTTTGAATGGTCTTACTTCAGTATGCTTTTTTACACAAGAATCTTCATACTTTTCTCATTGAGATGCCGGAGTCGACTATGCCACAATTATATACTTCCGGAAGTTGATGTTCCGGCCAGTGAAACTCCCACTGCCCTTCCGGTTTGATAGAGTGAGCTGTCCTTTACACCTTGAGCTATGACAAGAGTACCTTGAGTGATTTTCCTCACTCCCGCAAAACTTATTCCGTAACCTGCTTAATCCAACTGTCCTACTGAGATGAGGTTCTTTCGAAGACCTGGAGTCTGACGCACTTCCTAACACAAGGAAACTTTCATTCTTCATCCGAACTTTCACACTTCATTTCCTCATAATATCAAGAGCTTCATCATCTGCCAGTTGCACTCTCCCAATGTTTCCGGATACATAATTTGTCATGCATCCCTTTTCACCAGTGGAGTGGACAGATGCGCTAGAATCTATTATTCAAGATTCCATTGGAGTAGTAACACTTGAAAGTATATTAACACTACTTCTGGAAGTTGAACTTTCAGAACTTAATTCTCTGGATGCAGTCCTTCAAGAGTTTGTCTTCCGATCACGACAATCTTTCTTGAGGTGACGTTTCTTACCGCAGTGCCAACAAACAGGCTCTGGTCCAGTAGATTTACCTCTACTCTCCCTTGACTTCCTGTCAGATTGCTTCCGTCTTTTCGATGAGTTGAGCGCCCCCTTCCGTCTACATTCAAAGCATTACTGAAAGAAGCCCAAGTCTCCCTCCTTCGGAGCTCTTCGTTTAGAATTAAGTTTCGAACATCTTTGAAGATCAGGTCATTTTTCCCGCTGGAGCTACTTACAGCTGTCACCATAACTTCCCCTGATTTCGGTAAAGATGATAACAAAATATCCCAGACATCATCTGTAATTGTGCCTTCACAGATTCCAACTGACTTCGAATCAAACTGAAATCATTCACATGATCTGCCACAAACCTTCTTTCCAATACCCTCATACAAAACAATCTCTGCATCAAACACACTTCATTAAGTGCTTTAGGCTTCTCATACATATCTTCAAGCGCTCCTGTCAACTCTGTTGTGGTCTTCTTTTCCCGAATGTTCAAAGCTACATTCCGAGCAAATGCCTTTCGATCCAACCTTTCCCACTCACCTTTCTTCATTGCTTCCAGTTTGGCTCCCTTCAACAGAACTTCCATATCTTTCTGGATGAGATAATCCTCCATCTACATCCTCCAGAAACTGAAATCCGTCCCATTGAATTTGTAGATCCGGATTTTGCAATCTTCCAATGACATCCTTTCGAAAACAATAACTCCCACTGAAATCAAAAACATGTTTGAGCGAGAAGGAATGTTACCTGATCTGTTGACCAGTGAACTGTCGAGCATCAACTGAGAACCCTGCTCTGATATCATTCCAGAACCGGAAGAAGGTTACTGGAACCACAAAAGGCGAAAACAGGTTCTGGAAGGAATCCTCATCTCAATGTTTCGAAACTTGGGAGAGAAAGATCCCACCCAAATCACCACATTGAGTCATTTTATTCAACAAATTCACAACTCACAAACATCCAAACAAACATGAAAGTGAATGAAAACGTGTAGAGAACACTTTGGTTTTACATGGTTCGGTCTAAAAGTTCTATGTTCACGGGAGAAATATTTTAGCATTTCATTTCTCCTGAATTAATGACTACAATTCATGACTTTTTCCAGCCATGTGGATTACTCTCTTATACAATCATATATATCAGCAAAGTGGTCCCACCCG
Source organism: Viscum album (assembly GCA_963277665.1). Lineage (NCBI taxonomy): Eukaryota > Viridiplantae > Streptophyta > Magnoliopsida > Santalales > Viscaceae > Viscum > Viscum album. The sequence continues at coordinate 1,040,041,290 of OY728126.1, forward strand.
GTTAACCGGTGACACTGTCCTTCAAGAAACACGGGCGTCCACCCGTTCACTGTTACAACTGCCGATTTCCTGTTACAACTTCTGAACTGACCACCAAATGCCGGTGGAATATCAATAATCCTCTGTCTGACATTTTCTGCAAAGTTCATGCAAGTGTGACTCTAACCTAGACATTCTCCTCATCCCAACGAACTGACCGTCTTCTGCTGAACACATCGGAACGACATCCTTCCGGAAAATGTAAAACCCATCCGTGCAAGAGAAATGCCACCGCCGCTACCTTCATCCGAATCGAAGATCTTCCGGAATCACTCCTTCCAATAAACTGGTTCTGATTTCATTGAAGCAGGCTTCACATATCCCAATAGCCCCTGAGAATTTGACACCGACGCTTGTCATAATGGTCATGTGAACATGGTTGAATTCACTAAAGTTTAGGTCAAATTCATTTTGAACCCCTTGACAATGAAACATTTGACCAACCGCAGCCGGATTTCTGCCACACCTGCGTCGCCATTCCAACCGTAACACCACCACCAACCACAGGTCACTCTTCCTGCAGTCGAACCAGTTTGGGGTGATGTTGATGTCCGCCCTCTTTCCGACGGCTCGGACATCCATGTACCACTGATAGGAGCTGATTCAAATGCTCCAACGGAAGGAGCCACTTTCCGTGTGCCACATCACAATGTTTCCAACCTCGTTAGTGAAGGGGCTATTATACACACTCCACCGACAGAGATAACGATGGATTCAAAATCTGAATCTGAAGCAGAAACTGTAGAAGTGCTCTATGTGGCTGAACATGAGCACAGCCCTGAGCACTGGCCAGCAGAGCTCAACCTAACGCCCTCTCTGCCACAGGCTGCACCAGAGAAACCCCAACACCACCAACATTGTGCTCCTGGTATTTCCCAGCTGCAAAGGCTGCCTCCAGCACTGCACCCATCCTTGTCACCTGCACCAGAGCAGCAACCGTGGATCTCAAAACCTATGATCAAACCCATCTGGGGTGTCATTGCTGCCCATGTTCCTCCCGATGAAGCTGTCATCCACACTCCCCAACCGTGGGTTGCCCAAGCTGTGACTGAACCCCCCGTGGGCAACACTGCTGCCACAGAATATCCTGGGAGCGACACCACTGCCCGCACATCATCATTAGGCGCCGCTGCCCATACCTTGCCAAACAAACATGAGGTACAATTGTAAATGTCAAATGAGGATTGGTGGTTCCACGGCAACAGGACGGACGAGCTTTATTCGAGGTCACCTTTGTTACAAAACATGGCACACCGCATTAATTTATTCTTCCCAGATGACACACTCCATCCAAGAAGAACTTGAGGGTGAGTTCTTTTCAAGCTGGGGTGAATGATGCAGTACCGGACCTGGGCAATCTAGGCGCTCCAAGCTAGACATGCGTGTGCGTTATTTTGAGTTGTTTTGTGTTTTATTTTATTTTAATTTATTTGTATTTCATTAAGTGTTTTTTTATTGTATTTTCTTTTTACTATTTTATTTCCTTTTTGATGGGGTATTTTTCCTTTTGACTTTGGACTGAGTCTTCTTTCTTTTTGACTTTTGACTTGATCTTTCATTATTTTTTTCTCTTTTGATCTGTTTTGGGTATTTATGGTGTATTTACGGTATTTTATTATTTTTCTTTTTGACCGAAGGGGTTTTGGGTATATACACCCCCCTAAGGACCACTCGTAGACAATTATTGAATATTATTGAATTTAGTCTTTGACATCTTTGAGATTTGTTCTCTGTTATTATGTTCTTTATCGATTCCTCGAGAAAGGATCGAGTTTGGTTCCGCTCTCATGCTACATCACAATATCACACCATTCCTCTCCCCACATTCATTCCCCCAGGGAAAACATCTTTCTCTGAAATTCTTGAGAAAAATTGTCCTTCAGTGACTGTTTATGTTGTTATCTTCATCATATGCTGACTTTGTTCTAATCCTAATACCTTGCAGCTTTTGGAAATTTCCCTGTTCGCTGCTAATCATGTAAGTTAATCATTTGTTTTAAAATTATGACTATTCTTTGGAAAGAATTTTTTGGAAGCCGTTTCAGTAAATTTTTAAGCAAACATAATCAGAACGAAACAACTTGGGAATTTGTTCTGCTGCACTTTGCAGTAAGAATCTGCTATTGAGTAGTTTTCTAATTTTCATCTGTAAAAAAATCCAATGTGTTGAATTTTTTAATCTTTTTGCAACTAATAGCTTGATTTCTTTGTTCTGCTGGCTGACAAACTGCAGTCGATGGAGAAGTTTAAATTTATCGATACAAACAACTTGTAAGTAATTTTCCTATGTCCTTCCAGTATTTTTTAAGTTACTTCATTCGCATTCCACCATCATTCTTATTATTTATCGGTTGTGTGTAGGTGGATGAGCTTGGATGCTCTTAAGTATCTTATAGATGTTTATACAGTAGGAATGGGGGATGAGACTATTCCAGTGGTACTGCCATCAAGTCATTTACATCAATAGATGATGGTTTTTAGGAACGGGCTCTTGTTTTATTTTTTTTTTACTTTCCCAGTTGAAGAATGATAACAAAGCTTTTCTTCGAGAAACTGCTGCTGGTTCAGCTTTGCGGGTACTTACAATTTAGTCAAATCTTGATTGTATTTCATACCGAGTGTTTCTGACAACATTTTATTTTGTGTGCTAGTTCTTTAGTGATGCTGTTGGGGTTAATGTTCCCCAGAATCGATTTTTTCCCCTGGAGTCAACATCTGATCTACTTCTTGCCCGGGTTTGTTTGGAGTATCCGGAATTTTATTCTTGTATAATTATTTGAAGTGCCACTTATTTTAATATTTGTTTTTGTTTTTTCAGTCGGATTTGTACAGATTTACTGATGGGTTGTTGGTCAGAAATAAAGCTAGAAAGGATCCATTGGATCCGGACATCAAGTTAGGACCTGAATTTTCTCAGGTAAAAACGTGTTATCGTATGTAGATGCTTCTTTTCCAAATTTGGCTTTGTTTGACATGCCTACAACACACATACAACCCTAGGATGTTTGTTTTGTTTCAATTCAGGTGAAAGAATTCGTAAGTCGCTTCAGGTCCATTCCTAACATCATTGAACTTGAGAGCTTGGAGGTGACTGGTGATGTCTGGTTTGGAACTGGTACAACTCTCAAGGTATTTTCTATATGCTCCCGGTAACTTGCAATTATTTTAGTACAGAACTTAAGGCAGGATCAGTACTTGCTTTCTGTACTGCCATTGTCAGGCTTTAGAGAAAATGAAAGCCAAGTACCGTGGAAACAAGTTAATTTCAATTTAGGAGCTTAAATTTTAAAAATATCATAAAAGGATCTGATCCTCAAATTAATTTCAGTTAATCACCTAATTTTTTTTAATAAACAAAAATATCATTCCTGTAAAACTCTTCTTGTTGTGAATAGGCGAAGGAGTAGTGATAAATGTGTTGGATGCAGTTTTAAATACTGTAATAATTACCTGTAAAATTGTAAAATGCATTTGCATATAGTTTTAAGTAGTTGTAAGTAGAAAGTAATACCTATCTGCAGTATATTCAGCACTCGCATTTATAGCTGTATCTAGTACATTTACAACCAATCTTTCTCTTGTTTACAATAAAATGAGTTTTATGGTTGGCATATTCTATTCATTAACAAATCTGGGTCTGTAATTGCAGTAAATTTCATGAGCAAATTCTTTTAAGATATTTTTAAAATTTAAGGTCTTAAATTGGCATAAATTATCTCACATGGTCCTTGACTATAATTTTGCTTCGGTTTTATCTGTTACGAGCATACTTGGATTTGCATTTGTTCAGTGGCTTCATTGGTTTGCATTCTGTTCTGTGTTTCTTATTCTCAGTTTTGTTTGATTCCCTACTCTGTTTTTGGAAAGTGGATCTTTTACCAGTGTATTTCATCTGATAAAATTCCCTTGGTGATCAAAGGGGCGTGTAACCATTGCTGCCAAAGCTCATGTGAGGCTTGAAATTCCTGATGGAGCAGTGATAGAGAATAAGGTAAATATCCAGGAAATGTCGGTTGCATTTGGTGGTTTGGGAATGAGAAACATTTTTTTGTTTTCATTTTTTAAATATGTATTAAAAAATATGTTAGAAAATATTTTGAAAATTGGATGAAAAATAAAAAAATGTACGATGAAGGGGTCCCGGCCCATCCCAGGCTCAACTAAATGGAATGTTTATTCAAGAAGGGACAACATAAAGGAGTTGAAGCAGTTTAGGAGACTACTATCATTTAGGAAACTATATTATTGAGGACACTTTTTCAAGTCTTCAGGAAACTGCAATCATTATTCAGGAAACTTTCTCAAGGGGAGAGTCTTTAGGAAACTAAGAGAATTTATGAGCCCTATATTATTTGCGGTGCGAGAAGGGTTAGGGGCTTTGGGAAAGGAAGCCGGGTAGAGGTACCCACTCCCATCTTTCTGCTTCTCCTATTTCATTCAACACTTGCTTTCTCCATTATTGGTCTGACTTGCAGCCAAAGGCTGCACCACAACATCCATAGCAAGTCGTGCCTGGGTCTAGCAATTCTGTCAGCTGCAGCAGCCGCCATCCTCATTAATTACCTTTAGGAGAATGTTCTGCTGGTTTTCTGCCATGTAGACCTTGCACGATCTCACATGGTGGCTCAGAGGCACACCACCAAAGGTAAATATGAAGAACTGGAATAGTGAATGAGCCACCTCTGGGTGCAGGAGCTCCCCGAATCTGTCCATGATGCACAACAGATGCACTGGCAGAGCTCAAAGTCAGGATGAGTTCTGTAGCATCATCATGGGCTGGACCTAGCATCAGGAAAAGCAACCCATTCTTCCACCACCCCCTATCAGCATTGATAGTTCTGTTCATATGCAGAGCTTTCAACAGGGGTACTACCTCCACTGTTTCACCTTGTCGATCCTCTGTTGGTTGCTAAAAAGACCGACTTTCCTTTTTCTCTGGTCAGAACCTTCGTGGATGGATGATCCGTGTGATAATTTATTTCCGCTTCCAAGGAACCTGTGTGGAGTCTTGTATTCTGCCATGGAGGGAGGCGCTGTCCACTGGTTCAACACTCTCTTGTAAGTTTACCCGGACATCACTTGAAACCAATTCTGCGATGAACTCTTTGCCCGATTCAGCAGGCTTGATGTCTGACAGTGTCGTTGAGACTTATCAAATTGTTTATTTATTTTTCCCTACTTAATACTAGTATAGCAGTAGGAAGGGAGATCAATGGTTGAATGGTGATGTGCAGTATGAGATGACTGAGCAGTGAAGTGATGAAGTAGAGCAATTGAGAACGAAAGCAGGAGAAAACAACTAACAGTAGTAACCAGATATGAATGAGTTGGGGGAAATTTCAATTGTCTGTCTTTAAAAATGATATTCCTTCGTTCAGAAATAAAAGGGTTATCTGGAGAACCAATTCAAGAATGAAACCAAACCAACTGTCGAGAGGGCTGTTTTCACAACTGGGAATGCTCAGCAGTTTGTCGACTGCTGAGTATTCTCAGTGAGTGAAAATGGAGAAATTGGTCCCATCAGGATCAATTTGTCATTGATCTTGGTGTGCGATTCATTTGATTCATCATCTCTTGTCAGAAGATTTTGAAAAAAATTTCTTAATAGTGAAAGTTACAATCAAGATCAAAGGGGATTGATTCTCAAAGGTTTGAAAGATGTTAATTGGAGACGGAAAGAATAGCAGCCCGACAATGAAAATGAAAGAATGAAGTAAAAGGAATCAAGACAGAACAATTTTTATTTCCCCCAACAATCTTTTAGCCAACAATCATGTTCGGATTAACAGAGCACATCAATGAATTCATAATCACAACAAGTAAACGGTGAAGAAAGGAAGAAAAGGCTTCTCTGTCTGCTCTAGCTGTCGCCTGAATCGCTTGGTTCTCCTCTGTTCCCCTCGATTTCCTAGTGCTCCCCATGGTGATTGATCTATTGATGAATGATCCTCTTTGAATGCACAGGTCTTCTCCTTTTTAATCAGGCACGTGCCAACTCCAGCTTTGTAACTCACAACCCAAAGAAACACAATTAATCCTCATTGCAAAATGTAATCAAAATAGGCCACATCAAATTCCCCAAGCTTGAGAAATTGTACTAGATGCCTTACGAAATTTTACCTTCCTAGGGGATGGCTCACCTGTAGTTTCTTTAACCGGTTTGCTACCGCTTATCCCCCTCCCATTTCTGTAATTGAGTGGTTAGTTGAGTAGACCCCATTTGACTTTGAGTTCCTACAAATAGTTGGAGGAGTAGATCCACATCCATTTGCACCACCTTCCATGAGAATCGCGAGGTCTGGTTGTGGCCTGCTATAGAACACCCCCGGCGGAAGCAGGTGGCTTGCTACCACCCTGCAGGGTTAGTCGATTAGGTTTTGCATGATGATGCACGCACAGGAGGTAAACAAATGGAGGAAGATAAGAAGAAAAGACACAACAGAAAGTGTCGGATGACGGTCGACAGCACCCGACACCGGGAGGATGTGGAGAGGGAGTGAGGATGGTCAGACGGATGTCGGTCTTGGTGTCCTAGGACCAACTATTTGTACTTTGATTACATGTATATTCGATGATTTGAATATTAATAAAATATCTTATTACATATTGTTCATTGTTTTAATGTAATAATATCCTAGAGTATCTGTCGCATTGATAAAGTCATAGCAGTTCCCCGCTATGATAAGAACCTTGAAGTGCTATGATGATATTCTTAAATATAGTTCTATGGTCGGATAATGTTCTATGATGAGATGTATAGAAAGTGACTGTCAGATGTGGGTACTCGTAAGCGGATGAGGCTTCTTCTCATGAAGTTCATACTTGGTAATTTCCAAGATGAGAAATTATGAGAACAGTCTCGCCAGTAGGAATTCCGCATGTTTTGGTGTCATCAGATATTCCTATCCGCGAGCATGTGTAATGGTCCTTAGACTTTAAGATTATCATTAATGCATGTCATGACTCGCGCACTTAGATTTGTTGACGAAAACCGTGACGATATATATTCGTAGCGAGGTAGGGTATGTTGGGTGCGTCACGATTGCCACGTTTTTAATGGACAAACAAAGGAAAGATTTGTCCCTTCAATCTTTATGGAAGTTGATATCTCAGCTCTTTGATTGAAATAAAATCGTCGCATTAAATTCCATGGTCGTGAGACGTATCGAGCACATAGATTGATGACACGAATGTGTAACCAGCTTGATGAGATATTGTGACAAAAATATTATATTACATAGTGAATGTTCTTATGTGGTTGTCATTGTTGCGACATTAAGTTCTTTCTTTTGGGTGTTTTGACCCGTTTCTAGACATCAATCTTGGACTTTAGGCAATCCCATCTAATGTCAACGAGAAATAATCCTAGTGGGTCACGATGATCTCGATTAAATTTTATTTATTGATAACAAATATTTATTGATGAATGAAATATTTAAATTAAATATGTTGGAACCCATTTAAGTGTAAATGGGTGAGTCCCACATTGGACTTACCCGTCTTGTATATTGCTTTCCTAATCTATAAAAGAATATCCTCACCTCACATTGAGGTAAGGGGGAATTCACCCACTACATGGTATCAGAGGGATTTTTATCCCGAACCCTCCCTCCCTTGCGGCTTCCCGGTGTTCTCCCGGCCCCGCCTCTCTCCCTCCTGCCCTAGCCTTTCCCGGCAGGCCCTCCGTCCCGGCGCACCTCTCCTCCCGGCGCACCTCTCCTCTCCGGCCTGCACCCTCCCGGCGGTCGTCCCTCCCGCTACGCCTCCACCTCCCGACGCCCGCTGCTCCCGGCGCCTCCCGGCGGCTCCAGCGGCCCTCCTCTGCGCGCTCCCTCCCGGCGGCCTCCCGCTGCTCCCAGCGCCTCCCGCGCCTCCCGCGCCTCCCTCTGCTCCCGCGGCCTCTCGCGGCTCCCGGCTCCCGACGGCATCTCCCGGCTCCCGGCTCCCCTGCTCCCGGCTCGCCCCGCCGTCCCGGCGCACCTCCTCCCGACGTCGCGCCCAGCCCTCAGCGCCGGCTCCTCCCTGCGCCCTTCCTCCCCGACGGCGCTCCCTCCCCGCGGCTCCCCGCGGCTCCCGACGCCATCACCCGCGCCCCCCCCCGTCCCGGCACCACCTCCCTCGACGCTCCCTCCCGGCCAGCCCCGCCTCGCCCCGCCGGAACGCCCTCGGCCCGACGCCCGCTCTTCCCGGCGGCCACCCCTCCTCCCGGCAGGCCCTCTCTCCCGGCGCGCCTCACATCCTGGCGGCCTCCTGCGCGTCGCCCTTGGTCGCGCGACCCTCTGCGCGCGACGCCTCTCCCTCCCGGTGATCTCCCCTGCCCCACGCGACGCCTCTGCGCGGCTGCCCTCCCTCCCGGCGGCTCTCCCTGGTTCTCCAGCCGCCGGCGCCTCCTCCTGCGGAGCGCTCCCTCCCGACGACTCTCCCTCCCCGGCGGCTCCATCCCAGTCGGCTCCATGCGCCGACAACCTCCCTTCTCCAGCCAGCCTCCAGCACCGACCTCCACCCATGCCGGCGGCTTTGCCCTTCCCGGCAGCCCTCCCTCCTGTGCCCGGCGGCTCTGCCCTTCCCGGCATCCCTCCTTCCTGTGCCCGGCGGCCTTGCCCTTCCCGGCGACCCTCCCTCCTGTGCCCGGCGGCCCTGCCCTTCCCGGCGGCGCTCCCCAGCCCGTCTACCAGCAGCTACCCTGCGGCCTTCCTGCGCCCTTCCTGCGCCGTCGGCCCAGCTCCCTGCGTTAATGGCGGGCGAGTCCACCCGCGGCCCTCCGGCATCACCTCCGGACGCCAGTATTCCGGCCGGGCCGCACCCTCCCTTCCATTGTCGGCCTTCCCGGGCACCTATGCACCCAGCCGAGCGGCTCTCCCATCCTCCATCATCGGCTCTACCGCGCAGCGGTCCTCCTTCATCCAGTACCCGTTACAGGACAACACTCTCGCCGGAGGAGCTTGCTTTGGTAACATCTTATCGCGCGACTGCGCCACCATCTTCTTCTCTAGCCCCACTTGCTCAGACTGACAACTCCACCGCCTGTGTTTCTCATCGCCAGACAGCGTGGATGTTTGACTCCGGTGCGTCAGAACATCTCACAGGGGACTCTGGTATGTTCACTACCTATCATCCGTACTCCGGTGCCTCTACCATTACTGTTGCTAATGGCTCAACAATCCCTATTACCGAATATGGCACATGTTCCTTGACCCCGTCTCTTCCCCTGACGTCGGTCGCTCATGTTCCTCAAAGTCCCTTTAATCTTATCTCTATCAGCAAACTCACCACCGAATTGAATTGTGTTGCTATTTTTAGCTCATCTGGTGTTGTTTTTCAGGAGCGAAAGACGAATCGGGAAATTGGTCGAGGTTATCTTCGGGATGGGGTTTACCTGTTTGATACCCCATCATCCCTTGCTTGCTCATCCACCACAGCCCGAGCCCTTGACCTCCATTACCGCCTTGGCCATCCACCGCCTTCCACCCTCCATAAACTTTGCCCCCAATTCGGTTCTCACCTCTCCTTCCATTGTGAATCCTGCAAGTTTGCCAAACATCATCGGACGACGTATGCTCCTCGCCCGGAACCACGCGCAGCGACCCCTTTCGCTCTTGTTCATTCCGATGTATGGGGTCCTTGCCGGGTTCCTAGCCAGTCCGGGTACCGTTATTATATCACCTTTATTGATGATTACTCCCGCATGACCTGGCTTTATCTTCTTCGAGATCGAACGGAGGTTCTCTGAACCTTTCAGACATTTTTTCAGGAAATCCAGACACAGTTTTCCCTCCCTGTGAAATGTCTCCGATTTGACAATGGGCGAGAATACTTATCCACTCATTTTCAGCAGTTTATGAGGGCCCACGGCATCATCCATCAGACCTCCTGTCCTGATACCCCTCAGCAAAATGGGGTGGCCGAGCGGAAACACCGACATATCTTGGAGACCGCTCGTGCCCTCCTCTTCCACCACCAGGTCCCTCTTCTTTTCTGGGGGGATGCCATCCTCACTGCTACTTACCTTCTCAATCGTCTTCCCTCCTCCATCCTTCAGGGGGAGACTCCTTTTCATACCCTGTTTCCCTCTCTCCCTCCTCACTCCCTTCCACTCCGTATCTTCGGATGTCTCTGTTATGTCCGGGACACTCGCCCAACTCTCTCCAAACTATCACCCAAATCCCTTCGCTGTATTTTTCTCGGGTATTCCCGCACTCAGCGCGGGTACCGATGCTTCTCTCCAGACCTCCGCCGGTATATCACCTCTGCCGACGTTTCATTTGTCGAGAGCTCTCCTTTCACTCTCCCCTCTCCTTCTCCTGACACTACCATCGATGACTGCCTTCCGCTCATGGTTCACCCGCCTCTGGTGTCTCCTCCGACCGGTCATCTCTTTGGACAGACCTACTCTCGTCGTCCTTCCACTGTCCCTCCCGTCCCGGCCGAGGAAACCGTTGTTCCCGCTTCGCCTGATGTTCCTGACACAACTCCCGAGGATGTGCCGATTGCGCTCCGGAAAGGTACTCGCTCGTGTCAGAATACTCCTCTCTTTGTATCTTCTTACAGGGGCTTGTCAGCTCTGGAGACCGTGTCGCTTCCTCGAACGGTCGGTGAGGCCAAATCTCACCCCGGGTGGCTAGCCGCAATGAGAGATGAATTGCAGGCTATGGATGCCAACCATACTTGGGATCTTGTTCCCCTTCCGGCAAACAAACAGGCGGTCGACTGTAAATGGATCTTCACGATCCGTCTCAATCCTGATGGCTCTCTCTGTCGCCTCAAAGCCCGGCTTGTCGCCAAGGGATTTGCTCAGACATATGGCGTCGACTACTTTGAGACCTTCTCCCCAGTCGCCAAGATGGCCTCGGTCCGCCTCTTCATCTCTCTGGCTGCTCATCATCACTGGCCCCTTCATCAACTCGACGTTAAGAATGCTTTTCTCCATGGCTTTCTTGACGAGGAGGTCTACCTACAGCAGCCCCCTGGTTTCTCTGCCTCTGGTGCCGCCTCCCATGTCTGCCGTCTCCGTCGCTCCCTCTACGGCCTCAAACAGTCTCCTCGCGCCTGGTTTGGCCGCTTCAGCACTGTCGTCACCGCCTTTGGCCTCTCTCGGAGTATGAAAGATCACACCGTCTTGTTCCGTACGACGGCACACGGCTGTATCTTGCTTGTAGTTTATGTTGATGACATCATCATCACAGGGAGCGACTCCAGAGGCATCGCCAGCCTCAAGACGCATCTTCACCATCACTTTCACACCAAGGATCTTGGACCCCTCACGTACTTTCTTGGCATCGAGGTCTCCCGAACTGCGGACACTATCTCTCTCTGCCAGCGCAAGTATGCTCTTGATCTATTGCAGGATGCCGGGTTGAGCACCGCCACCTCAGTTGACACTCCCCTTGAGCCTGGGGAACGCTCCCTTCATTCCGACTCGGATCTCTTTCCTCATCCTGAGAGCTATCGGCGCTTGGTCGGTAAACTCAACTACCTCACCATGACGCGTCCCGACATTGCTTGTGCCGTTGGCAAAGTCAGCCAGTTCATGGAGCATCCCACCTGCTCTCAGTGGGATGCTGTCCTCCGCATTGCCAAGTACATCAAGAAAGACCCTGCACGCGGCCTTCGGTACTCACATCATGCTCACATGGATGTTGAGGCTTTTTGTGATGCGGACTATGCCAGTTGCCTCGCTACCCGTAAGTCTACTTCGGGATTCGCCGTATTCTTCGCCGGTAATCTCATCTCTTGGCGCAGCAAGAAACAGACTGTGGTCTCCCGTTCTAGTGCCGAGGCAGAGTATCGAGCCATGGCCACTGTCACTACTGAGATCCTCTGGCTTCGTCATCTTCTCCAGGAGCTCGGTTTCCCGGCATCGACTCCTGCTCATATCTGGTGTGACAATCAGGCTGCTACGAAGATTGCCTCGAATCCCGTCTTTCATGAACGGACGAAGCATATCGAGGTGGATTGTCACTTTCTCCGCCACCATCTGGAGCAGCACCATATCGGTTTCGGCCATATCCCGACGGCCGATCAGCTTGCCGATCTCTTCACCAAAGGTCTTCCCGGAGCTCGTCTTGAGTCTCTCACTTCCAGGCTGGGTATTCACAGCCTCCCTGGCCCAACTTGAGGGGGAGTTTGAGATTGTCTTGTTATTCTTTTTGTGTGGGACTCTATCCAATCTGGGCATGTCCAGCTTGAGGGGGAGTGTTAGAACCCATTTAAGTGTAAATGGGTGAGTCCCACATTGGACTTACCCGTCTTGTATATTGGTTTCCTAATCTATAAAAGAATATCCTCACCTCACATTGAGGTAAGGGGGAATTCACCCACTACAAAATATTTATTCGGATATTCAATAAGTGTTGAGGAGTTCGAACGGAGAAAGTCCGTGTCCGGTGATGAAGATTTATTTACAAGTCGGTAAATATTATTTATCATTGCACAGGTTGGCACATGCCAAATAATAATAATAATAATATTATTATTATGTGGCATGAGATTTATTAAAGATTATAATATTATTAAAAGACCGACATGCAATTAAATAATATTTTAACCTAAACTCCAGCTCTATAAATAGATGGTTATGTATATTGTGTAGGGTTCTACGAAAAATAGAGAATTGTTGTGTACAGCGAAATTTTCTCTTGACTCCCCTCCCTCTCAAGAATGAGAAATGCAACAGAAATTTCTTCAGGATCGAAAACGATCAACACGAACAACGCAAGACCATTGATTCGTCGCGTTAGCACTCGAAAATCGATTGGTGTTTCTCGAAGATCGAATGAGCACGTTTAGATCATCGCTAGAAGGATTTTATCCTTGGATTCTCACATCGCAAGGAAGGCAATCCCAAAAGGGTCTTTCGTAAGATCAATGTCGTTAACGAAGAAAGGATCCTAAGCCGAGGTATTTATTTTCTTCATATCTAAATAAATTAATTTTAAATTTAACGCGAAAGGTCCTCTATTGGGGTTTCGAGGCATTTTTATTTAAAAGAAAATTTAAATATATCGCCCACATCGCACGCTTTCGCAGTGCCCGGAACCTTTGAGTTGTATCAACGGGGTCACGTTTTAAATCTATAATTATTTATTTGATTGTTGATCTATACGCAATCGTGGTTGAATGTTTTATTTCATATTGTTCGTTTTTTAATCCGATTTGAATTAACATGTTATCGATATATTAATCATGTTCGTTCAGTGTTTCATTTTCTTAAAGGTCTAAAAATTGACAAAGAACGACCGAAGATGTCATCCGGAAGTGCCATGTACCCATGTGCGTTGCACTTGGATGTGTTGCGGGATACACGACACACCGAGTGTAGATCGAGCCAACCCTGGATGTGTTGCGGGATACAGGACACGCCGCGTAGTTAATTACACGCGGTGTATTTATTGCACACCGCATGTAGATCGGGTCAACCCGGCACACGAGATGTCGGATTACACGACGTGTAGCAGGCGTACACGCTGTGTAGTCTACACGAGTTAGCGGCGTAAATCGCGCAATCCGTGTGGTCATTATACACGGTCAAACCGTATGAAACTGACAACGTGGAGAATCTATGATATACACGACGTGTATGCGGCGTACACGCCGTGTAGTTCATCATTTCCTGTGTCCGAAATACACGCAAAGCCATTCAACGAGAACTGCGGGCACACGACATAAGGGATACACGACGTGTAGATGGCTTTTACACGCCGTGTAGTCCAGTTGAGATACACGCCTAAGCCCAAACGTTTATCCCAGGCACACGACAAGTGAATACCTGACATGTTGCTGACATTTACACGCCGTGTAGTCCGACCAAGTTAACATGCCGAAGCCCCTGACGTGTTTTTTGGATATACGTCAACCGAGGTACATGACGTGTAGTCTTTCGAATAATGGCAGAATTAAATTATATTAAATTGACAATTGCAGTATTAAAATCTTATTTTATTGATTGACACAATTTAATAATGGTTTTAAATTTTTTTAAATGCTCAATTAATTTATTATAATAAATCTGTAATTATTAGTTTTGTTGTTTATTTGCCATTAATGCCTTAATGATGGTTACCTTCAAGAGGATTCAGATGGTCATTTTGATGAAAGAGAATTAATTAATTAATTAATTAATGAGTGTGTTTATCTTGATAATAAAGAGCGGATCAGAAATTAATGTTAACCGGTTTACTTTTGCGTATACGTTGTATGTATGACCATTCATGAGTTTGATGAAGGCCAATGTATGTGTTGCCTTTATTTAATTTAATTTATTGCATAAATTTGCAATTATTTAATATTAAATTAAATGATGGTCTGTGTGTCATCCCTCACTCCATTAATGCGCAGGACCAGCGTGTCCAAGGTTATTTATGTAATCCTCTTTTAACCAATCTTTTGGTTACCCTTACTTGCGTGTGAGTTATAAATGATGTAATTAATGGAGTTTCCCAAGAGGCATGGAGGCGGTTCAAGACGACACCATAATGATGCCAACCCAAGTAATACACAGGTGGACGGGTGGAATGATGTAACTCATGCTAAGACTGGCGATATGAGTTATTTTCCCCAGGTCATTGGTTGATTTAATGTCTGCTTATTAAATCAACCGTTAGATAAGCTCATGAACGAGTCATTTAATTATTTATTTATTTCTGTCTATGCATTATTTATTTTATGGATGCAAGAGCTCAATGACATAAATAAATGAATCATGCGTAAATGTTTTATCCAATATAGTTAATTAATTAAGTAAAATCCACTTAATATTAACAAGAAATGTAAAGGATAAAATAAGATAAAATTTATGCATAATAAATTAAAATCTCTCAACTTTATATCAAGTTAGACTAAACCTTCCATTACTTGATTAGAAATGAAAGCCTTGGAACGAAGTGTTTGGTCACCCTTATAGGGACACTTTTTACGTGGAGTTCTTATGAAGGTTTTGAGTCGACTTAACCATCTTACATCAAGAGAAGTAGCCCTCGTTAGATTTGATGTAACTTAGGGGACAACTGTTGAGGAAATCCAAGTCAGGATTTCAGGATTGGGGAGTCCACTCAATAGGTCAAGGAGTTGCAAACTCGCAGTTGACAAAAACCAGCCCACCTAAATACCTTCAAGTAGCTTGACGAACCCTCATTGAGGTTATGTGAAGGGGCATATGAATCCTTGCCATTAGAATATCATAGCAACTAGACATTCCAAGTTTAATGGTGAGTGATATTGAGACTTGATAAAATAGCGAGAGATTTAATAAAAACAAGTAATTTATTATTTCTCACATAATTCGTAATCAAGCAAAGTGTTTATAATCTACTCTTTTAAATTGTAGAAAAACGACAAGTTCGTCATCACTGACAGTAACTTCCAGGAATGGTTTAGACGCCTTCGGGTTGTGTTGCGCCATGAACAGAAATTTTACGTGCTAGAATCCCGACTTCTTGATCCGCTTGTTAAAGAGGTGTAGATGGGTGAATTCCCCTTACCTCAATGTGAGGTGGGGATACTCTTTTATAGAGAAGTAAAACTAATTACATGGTGTTTAAGTCCAATGTGGGACTCAGAACAGAAATACCTAAATGGGGTCCAACACTCCCCCTCAAGCTGGACATGCCCAGATTGGATAGAGTCCCACAAAGAGAAAAAAGATAACAAAGACACAGGACCATCTCAGACTCCCCCTCAAGCTGGGCCAGGGAGGCTGTGAATACCCAGCCTGGTAGTGAGAGACTCAAGGCGAGCTCCTGGAAGACCTTTGGTGAAGAGATCGGCAAGCTGATCGGCCGTCGGGATATGACCGAAGCCGATATGGTGCTGCTCCAGATGGTGGCGGAGAAAGTGACAGTCCACCTCGATATGCTTCGTCCATTCATGGAAGACGGGATTCGAGGCAATCTTCGTGGCGGCCTGATTGTCACACCAGATATGAGCATGAGTCGATGCGGGGAAACCGAGCTCATGGAGGAGATGATGAAGCCAGAGGATCTCAGTAGTGACGGTGGCCATGACTCGATACTCGGCCTTAGCACTCGACCGGGAGACGACAGTCTGCTTCTTGCTGCGCCAAGAGATGAGATTGCCGGCGAAGAACACGGCGAAACCCGAAGTAGACCTGCGGGTAGCGAGGCAGCCGACATAGTCCGCATCACAGAAGGCCTCAACATCCATGTGAGCATGATGGGAGTACTGAAGGCCACGGGCAGGGTCTTTATGTATTTGGCAATGCGAAGGACAGCATCCCACTGAGATCTGGTGGGATGCTCCATGAACTGGCTGACTTTGCCAACGGCACAGGCAATGTCGGGACGCGTCATGGTGAGGTAGTTGAGTTTACCGACCAGGCGTCGATAGCTCTCGGGATGAGGAAAGAGTTCCGAGTCGGAATGAAGGGAGCGTTCCCCAGGCTCAAGGGGAGTGTCCACGGCGGTGGCTGTGCTCAACCCGGCATCCTGCAAGATATCAAGAGCATACTTGCGCTGGCAGAGAGAAATAGTGTCCGCAGTCTGGGAGACCTCGATGCCAAGGAAGTAAGTTAGGGGACCAAGATCCTTGGTGTGAAAGTGCTGGTGAAGATGCGCCTTAAGGCTGGCGATGCCTCTGGAGTCGCTCCCTGTGAGGATGATGTCATCAACATAAACCACAAGTAAGATACAGCCATGCGCCGTCGTACGGAAGAAGACTGTGTGATCCTTCATACTGTGAGAGAGGCCAAAGGCTGTGACGACCGTGCTGAAGCGGCCAAACCAAGCCCGAGGAGACTGCTTGAGGTCGTAGAGGGAGCGACGGAGACGGCAGACATGGCGGTCGGCACCAGAGGCCGAAAAACCAGGAGGCTGCTGGAGGTAGACTTCTTCATCAAGAAAGCCATGGAGAAAAGCATTTTTAACATCCAGTTGATGAAGCGGCCAGTGATGATGAGCAGACAGCGAAAGGAAAAGGCGGACCGAGGCCATCTTTGCGACTGGAGAGAAGGTCTCAAAGTAGTCGATGCCATATGTCTGAGCAAACCCCTTTGCGACAAGCCGGGCTTTGAGGCGGCAAAGAGAGCCATCGGGATTGAGACGGATCGTGAAAATCCATTTACAGCCGACCGCCTGTTTGCCCGCCGGAAGTGGAACAAGATCCCATGTATGGTTGTCATCCAGAGCCCGCAATTCATCCCTCATGGCGGCCAGCCACCCGGGGTGAGATTTTGCTTCACCGAGTGTCCGAGGAATCGACACGGTCTCCAGCGCTGACAGACCCCTATAGGAAGATACAAAGAGAGGAGTAGTCTGACACGAGCGAGTACCTTTCCGGAGCACAATCGGCACGTCCTCGGGAGCTGGGACAGGAGCAGCGGACGAAGCAGGAACAAGGTGGTCCTCGGCCGGGATGAGAGGTACCGCGGAAGGACGGCGGGAGTAGGTTTGGCCAAAGAGATGACCGGGCGGGGGAGACACCAGAGGCGGGTGAACGAAGAGCGGAAGACAGACATCGATGGTAGTGTCGGGAGAAGGAGAGGGGAGAGTGAAAGGAGAAGTCTAGACAAACGATACGTCGGCAGAGGTGATATACCGGCGGAGGTCTGGAGAGAAGCATCGGTACCCGCGCTGAGTGCGGGAATATCCAAGAAAAATACAGCGAAGGGATTTGGGAGAAAGTTTGGAGAGATTGGGGCGAGTGTCCCGGACATAACAGAGACATCCGAAGACGTGGAGTGGAAGGGAGTGAGGAGGAATAGAGGGGAACATGGTATGAAAGAGAGTCTCCCCCTGAAGTATTGAGGAGGGAAGACGATTCAGAAGGTAAGTAGCAGTGAGGATGACATCCCCCCAGAAGAGAAGAGGTATCTGGCGGTGGAAGAGGAGGGCACGAGCGGTTTCCAAAATATGCCGGTGTTTCCGCTCGGCCACCCCATTCTGCTGAGGGGTATCAGGACAGGAGGTCTGGTGGATGATGCCGTGGGCCCGCAGAAACTGCTGAAAGTGAGTGGATAAGTATTCCCGCCCATTGTCAGATCGAAGACATTTGACAGGGATAGAAAACTGTGTGTGGATCTCATGGAAAAAGGTCTGGAAGATGGAGAGAACCTCCGTCCAATCTCAAAGAAGATAAAGCCAGGTCATCCGGGAATAATCATCAATGAAGGAAATGTAATATTTATACCCAGATTGACTCGAGGTAGCACAGGGACCCCATACATCAGAATGAACCAAATCAAAGGGTTTGGCGGCCCGTGTGTCAACTCGAGGAGGATATGAGGTGCGATTATGTTTCGCAAAACGACACGACTCACAAGGAAAAGAAAAACGGGGACTAATATCGGGGTAGAGGCGATGAAGTGCAGAGGCGGAAGGGTGGCCCAACCGGGAATGGAGGTCAACGGCATGAGCAGGGATAGACGCGCAGACGATGGAAGGCGGGCCAGCGAACATGTACACCCCATCCCGAAGCTGGCCTCTACCAAGTTCCCGGTTCGTCGTTCGCTCCTGAAACAAAACAGAAGACGAGGAAAAGAGAGCAGTGCAACTGAGATCCTTGGTCAGTTTGCTGATGGAAAGCAGATTAAAAGGACTCCGGGGCACATGAGCCACCGAGGAGAGGTGAAGGGAGGAGGTGAGGGAACAGGAGCCAAAGCCGGCTATGGGGAGAGCGGACCCATCAGCAACAGTGATGGCTGAGGAGCCACTATAGGGACGGTAGTGGGAGAGCATACCTGCATCCCCGGTGAGGTGGTCGGACGCACCCGAGTCCAGCATCCATGCAGGGGAACGATGACTGACAAGGGCAGTGTGACCACCGGAATGGGCAAGAGAAGCTGATGAAGAGCCCGCGATGGAGGTGGACCGGTAATCGTGAATCAGCTGGAGCTCAGCCAGGGAGAGATCCAAAGACGGGGGAAGAGTAGCAGCAGGTGAGGACGCATCACGGAGCGCAGTCTGGCCCTGGCGGGTGTGCGACTCGGGACGACCATGCAGGACCCAGCAACGGTCTACCAGATGGCCGAGCTTGCCGCAATGCTGGCAGAGGGGGCGAGGGCGGCCATCCCCACGGCTACGCCCGCGAGGGCCGGTAGGACGACTACCGCCACGTCCGAGGAGCGCAGTGTGATCAGGGAGGGGGACGGGTGGTGCAAGGGCCCGATGAGCCTTCTGCAGGCGATGATAGACCTGCGGGATATCCAGTGTAGACGGGCTGGCAAGCATCTCAGTGGCCGTCGTGGCGTAGTCCGGTGCGAGGCCATTCAGGAGATTGAATAGGCAGAGCTGGTCCCGCTGAGTCTGCGCTTCGGCCGGAGTTTGAGGAATCGGCCAGAGTTCCTGTAGTTCATCGCGGAGACCCTTCCATTCCATGAAGTAGGTGGGGAAGGTCCGATCCTGCTGGCGAATATGGGAGAGACGCTGTAGAACGTCAGAGACCCGAGCCAAGTTATTGGTCTCGGAGAACATGACAATCAAGGAATCCCATAACTCTTTGACGGTGTTGGCAGTCCGGGTGACATCCTTCACAGAGTGGTCCATGGAGTTGACTAGTAAGGCGAAGATTTTGCTGTCCGCCAGCTGCCAAGAGTCGAACTTAGGGTCCGTGAGTTCAGGTGGGGGTTTCTCAAGATGAGAATGAAGTCCCATGCCGCGGAGGGACATCAAGACCGTCTTCCGCCAGACGGAGAAATTAGTGGCATCCAGCCGGTCATCGACAAGCCGGGAGGAGGCCGTGATTAGGGACGGCAGAACGGAGGACGCGTCCATGGAGGGCGGGCGCTGGACCCGTTCGCTGGGAGTCGGGCGGTGGAAGGGAAGCGACCCGGAGATGCTGCCAGAGGGAGCAGCGACAGGGGGTCGCGCTCAGGATGGTGCGGCTGGGCAGGGGCGGCGCGGGTTCTGGGCAGGAGCGCCTCGGGGCCGAGGGCAGGGCTGGACCTGGGCGCGCCAGGCGCCGGGAGAGGGCGCCGGGAGGGGAGCCGCTGGGAGAGGGCGAGGGCGCGGCGCCGGGGCGAGGCCGAGGGCGAGACGCCTGGGCGGGGCGCCGAGGGCTGGGCGCCGGGGCGAGTCGCCGAGGGCGGGGCGCGAGGGCGCGACGACGGGGCGAGGCGCTGAGGGCGGAGCGCCGGGGCGAGGCGGCTGGGTGGGGCGCCGAGGGCTGGGCGCCGGGGCGAGTCGCCGAGGGCGGGGTGCGAGGGCGCGGCGCCGGGGCGAGGCGCTGAGGGCGGAGCGCCGGGGCGAAGCGCTGAGGGCGGAGCGCCGGGGCGAGTCGCCGAGGGCGGGGCGCGGCGCCGGGGCGAGGCGCTGAGGGCGGAGCGCCGGGGCGAAGCGCCGGCGTGGAGAGCGCGCGCCTGGCAGGAGGGAGACGCGGGGAGGCGAAACGCAGGGGAGCCGGGAGCCGCGGGAGGCAGGAGGGCCGCCGGGAGGATGGAGGGGAGCCGGGAGGGAGGGCCGCCTGGAACGACTAGGGCAGCCGGGAACGGCTAGGGCAACAGGGAGAGAGGCGGGGCCGAGAGGACGCCGGGAAGCCGCAGAGGAGGGAGGGTGCGGGATAAAAATCCCTCTGATACCATGTAGATGGGTGAATTCCCCTTACCTCAATGTGAGGTGGGGATACTCTTTTATAAAGAAGTAAAACTAATTACATGGTGTTTAAGTCCAATGTGGGACTCAAAACAGAAATACCTAAATGGGGTCCAACAAGAGGCGAGTGATGAAAAGTTCTTTGTCTATGAAAAACATATAAGCGACCCGGTTGACGTTCAATATTTGATGCTTTCATCTATGTTTAGTGAACTCATGAAGTCTCACGAAAACATGGATGTGTATAACATGCTTGAGCACCTCCGAAGTTTATACCAGAAGAGTGCTAGATAAGAATGATTTGAGATTTCCAAAGCACTCTCTCAGAATAAGCTTGTGGAAGGTGTGCGCCAGCTGACCCTCACGTAGTCAAGCTCATTGACTATATTGAGCGCTTAAAGTGATGCAAAAACATTGGGAGTCGCAACGACAGAAAGAAATGATTCACAGAAGAGTAAAATGTAAAAAAGAAGAAGAAGAAGATCTTGAACACAAATATTTACGTGGTTCGGGAAATGTTCCCTACGTCTACGGAGAGACAGAAATATCATTATGAAAAATCCGGGATCACAATTACAAGGAGATCTCTCAGAGTTTCTAACTAGAAACCCTAGCCCGAAATGGACTACAAAAGGAGGAAGACGATCCACTGTTCCACCAACCGCACAGGAAGTCCGCATCGCTACAGTGAAAGGTGGCTGGAAGTTCGTGTCGCAACAGTGTCGCGATCACACAAGTCTAAAGTGCTACAGTGACTAACAGTTGAAAGTTCGCGTCGCTACAGTACTGTTGACTCCGAAGTCCGCCCTGCTACAGTGCCCTGTCGGTGTCGGTCGGTCGGCTCTGCTACAATGGTCAAAACTGCTACAGTGCCCCCTAGATTTGGGTCAGGGGCCTTCGACCCTCGGAGCAGGGGCGCGTTGCCCTCTGCAACCCCCAACGAGCTCACTGCGGAGCTCGACCCGCGGAAGTTGTGGCCCAGTGTGCAGTTTGGGCCGCAAACATTCGACCCAAACATTATCCAAATCGGATCGGGCTACACCAATCCGAGATAAAGGTTTTAGGGTTTAAACTCCCCGACGAACTGTGCACCGATTTCATTATGACATCACTCGCTCAGAGCTTCTCTAGTTTTGTTGTTAATTTTAATATGAACAACATTGAGAAGTTTCTGCCAGATGTTCTCACTCTTCGCTAAGTGGATAAGGAAACGAAGCGTGAAAAACCTTCCGTCCTTATGGTGAATAAACGGAAGGGGAAAGCGAAGAGCTTTAAGCCCAAAGGTTCTTCACGTTCTTCCAAGAAGAGGAAGATCAAGGGGCAAGCAAGGGGATAAGATGCTGTTTGTTTCGCATGTGGCAAGGACCACCGGAAGAAAATCTGCACCCAGCTAAAGAAGCAAGGGGAAGCTTTTGGTGCGTTTGTTATCGAGTGCAGTTTATCTGTTTTTACAAATTGGGTATTAGATACAACTTGTGCGTTCAAATATGTATCCAAATACACGAATCAAGTAGATTTAGAAGAATTGACTGAGAGAAGATAGATCTACGAGCAGCCAACAAAGCTAAACTTGTTGCTGTAGCTATAGGGGACTATCACCTCACGTTGCCGACCAGAGAAAGATTGTTATTTTGTGCCACCTATTACCAAAAACATTATTTCTGTATCTAGATTTGATACAAATAGTTTTATTTTCAAATTTCGAAATAAATGCTGCTACTTTTATAAAGATAACATTTGTCATGGTAATACACATTTAAATAACAGTTTTTATTTATTGGATTACACAAATCAAGGGAAGGAAGAATTGAGCCCAACGGACAAACCACACACCCTAGCTTCAAAAGAAAAACAACCCACACATCAACCCTAACCTCTAGGGTTCGACCAAGAGAGGACCCACCTAGGGAACACCATGAAACCAAAGAGGAGAAGGAAATTGACCAAAAACACAAGGAAACTCACTTTAGGAACCTTAGAGGAGCTTCAATGGTGGAAGAAGAGAAAGGGAGGAGGGTTTTCGGGAGCCCCTTGGTGCACCTAGGTCGAGTAAGGTGAGGAAAACCCGAACTGGGCTAAAAGGAGGGAGGGGTAGAAGGGTAAAATCCAACTTTTAAATGGCCTGGGCAAATCGCACGGTTGGGCCGCACGATTTGACAAAACGTGCGCCAACTGTGCGCATCCTACTGGAGAAAAGGGGCATTCCGCACGGTTTGAGAAACTATGCGCCGACCGTGCAAAATGATTTTGTCAAATTGCAGAGCCTCCCCGCACGCTTGCCGCACGGTTTCTCTTAACCTTGCGCAAGCCATGCGTCATGTCCCAAACACCAACCCCCAGGATGCACGGTTTCTCCTGGGCCTCGCACGATTTAGGCTAAGACGTGCTCAAACCGTGCAAGAAGAAAATGAACTGAAAACACTCTGCCATAACATGCCGCATAGTTAGCCCCCAAACCATGCACACAAACCTTGCATAGGCAAAAAATTCACCCGAAACTTTCAAAACTCAAAAATTCAAATCGGGAACTGGACCCTAGCCCCAACCAAAATATCCAATCATCAAGAAGGGAATAAAATAAAAGAATTTCCATGGTCGTGGTGTAACAATTCTCCCCACCACAAACACTTTCTGCCCCAGAAAGTCACTCAACTGAACATGAAACAAAACTCGAGCTTAAAACTGAACGAAGCCAAATAAAATCATGAACCTCGAGGTGACCTTTTAACTCCACGAGTCACACCCGACCACCTCTAAGAGAAACTTGAAAAGAACCACGGGGAAGAGAGGAGGGTTCTCCCCACCACAAGAACTCGACTAACATCACTACCGAAACCGGGAACCTAATACGAACCAACCCAAAGCCTTCTCTGCACAAGCTAAACAACACAACCACCAGAACCGAGAACTCCCCACCCAAGCCAAAACTCAACTCGAACCTCGATCTAATCCGCGGTTTATCATTTCCTCATGACACAAAAATCTCCAAAACAAACACAACAAAAACCAAAACCAAACCACATGGAGGTCAATCACACATGCATGAAAGACCAACCAATCAACGACTCGCACCCCAGAAGGCACGTCCACTAGAATTACAAAGGAACAAGACCACCGAGCCTTTACAACAAGGAGGAACTTACAACAACAGGGAAAACTCCAACAAGGAAACTCAAATCGACTCCAGTTCGACGTCGGGCTGAGCCAACACTCCACCATACCCACTCCACCATACCCCACGATTCCTGACTGCATGCAAGCTTCACTTCGGGGCTTATGGCTGGAGCCCTGATGCCTGAAGCGTCCACTGCCTCGCAGCCAGGAGCTGACATCCTTTCATCGAGATTACTACTTATGGCGACGCTGCTTGCAGAATTTCTCAGTGACCTAAGCGGCCACATCGTCGACAATCCTTCGGAGGATTACGACAAGACAACTTCGAATGCCCAAACCGACCGCACTGAAAGCACACAAGCAAATGAGAATCCAAAACCGACGATAGAGGCTTCTTAGAAACAGGCTTCTCTGGCACACACCTCTCGCCAGATGGGGAACCCTTACGAGCACTAAGAGGAACTGGTTCATCAACCGCCACAGACTGCACTCTAGGAACCAACTCCGCTAGGAATGCCTTTTAACAAACTTCTCAAATTGAACTTCACCGGTCGAAAGGACTCGCTCCTTGATCCCTGGTCGAGGACCCCAAACGATGAGAGCAGCTTTTAACTAATCCTCTGACGCTACCTGCGGAGAAAAGGAAACCAGTTCTTTAAACTGGTCGACATAAGCCTTCACTGTCTTCCGACTTTGTTGAACACCCAACAACTCCATCACTTTTCTCGCCTTCACCTCCTCTTGTATGAACCATCAGACAAAAGTGGTCTTAGACACCTCCCATGTCATCCCAACTTGCAACAATGACGGAACAATCACCTTCCATTGATCCAAACCCGAACCTTCAAACGAACTTAAAACGACACGCACTCTCACGACTTCGGGAATTCCCAACGACCTGAAAACACCTTCGACTTCATCAAGACACTCCGCAGGCTCCGATGGACCTTGATTACCACGGAAAACAGGCAACGACTAAGAAGAACCAGATTCCGCCACTCCACTAGGAGTCTGGACAAGACCAACAACTGGACGAAACTCGCTAGAAACCTCTGGGACTTTTTTGGGCGGCATACTCTGAGTAGAAAGGAAAACACAAGACCAAAACCCACATCAACCAAAATTCAATCAAAAGGAACACCCCAAGCCAAAATAACCGGCTCGCAAGCCAAACATCTCAAATGAAACCAAAATCCCTTTTCAAAAGCTAATATTTCATTCCCATTTTCAAAACCACTCCAGATCTCAAGACACTTTTCACAAAATGTCAACTCATTTCCAAATCCAATTCAATCACCAAAGCCCGTATTTGAACCAAAACCACACCTTGAAACCATTTTTCTTTTTGAAAACCCCACTTTCTCGAAAACTATTTTCCATTTCAAAATCGACCCACACCAACCAAAACCAAACCAACACACAACTCACACCAAACTCCAGGGATAAGGAACTAGTATCCATGCATTACCCGACAACATGGTTAGTGGGCCATGCCCCAAGAAAGCACCGACCACGAGGAATATCCTGAGCAGTGTGGCCGGGCTTCACACGGGTTACTAATCCATGTGAGATCACCGCACCACACTGGCGCACTTTCGTTGTCATCCTCTATTCACGCAAACCAAAAATCGAAACAAAAGACTCAAAAAACCCGAACCACCCCTGGTAACTCGAGGTTCTGAACGAGCAAGAGTTCATGACGTCCTTCCCGTACCTACCTCTTGAGTCCCGACGGTCCTAATTTCCAATCTACCTGACACCCCAAATAACGAAGGGCTACTCTGATACCAGTTTGTGACGAACCAGATCGGGCTCCCATCCGACCCAACACCCGACCCGGTCTGAGACAAGGCTCAAGAGGCGTTCCCAATCCTCTCGGGTTGGCGACTAGCGTCGGGCATCAAAGATATCACCATGAGAACGATTTCGCCTAATAAACAATCAGGATCAAAAGACAAGAACAAAGCACGCAGTAAAACCAATAACTGAACATCAATAAATACATAACTGGGCCTAGATACAACAGTTGAACAAAACAGAAACTGAATACAAATTTGAAACTGAACCGGAACCAACCCGATCTCCATGTGACCTCTTGGTCACCACCAACCACAAGACCAACTTGCTCCAACGGCACACACTCGAATCAGAAACATGAACCTTCAAAACAACTCGGGTCCACCGACACCGAGTGGCACAAATAGGGTGTGAGCATACAACAACTCAGTAGGCAATCACCGCAGAGTTCATGCATTTCCTTTCCCGAAACAGTCCACGAACACTAGTTTAAAGTACATATAGAAAATAGATTTGAAACCACCTTTAGGAACAACACACACGACTTTTCTTTTAAAACAGTTTTCGAATCCAAAACCCAGTTTACGAAACCAAAAGCCAAAGGGGGAAACCATATTAGATGATAAAAGGGGCAAGTTTGGGTTAGAGAGAGGTGAAGGGTTCCATGGCATTGGTATTGGGTCCGCAGAGGGCTTCTTATGTATCCCCTATGGGTGAATCAAAATCCACGTAGTTCGAGGTCACAGTTGAAAGCCATATGTTAGGGCGTACCATTTTCCCTTAGTGATGAGGCTTGCAAATTATTGTCTAGCAAGAAGTATATGCAGTTTAGTGTTGTATGAACGAGGTGTGTTGTACCTTTTAAGGTTAGGTAACAAGGACATACAAATGTTGTGCCCTTTAAGGTCGTGCGACCATGACCACAGTGTTGCAGTTTAAGGTCATACAACCAGGACCTCAAGGTGAAATGTGCCTAGCAATGACTTATGAATGAGACTTGCGCACGAGAAGCCCTGATATTTTACATCGGTAGATGAACTTTGTGATGGTGTGGGGCTAATGCGAAGTAGGCAGCCTTGGTTGAGGAGTGCTCGACAACGACTGAGGCTGACATCATTGGGCGTTCCATCAAGGGACCTAAATGCATGAAACATTCAAAGGAGTATGCATAGGAGCCAAGGGAAAGTATGAGCTTACGCCGAAATTGCACCTTAGGAAAGCTAAAGCCTGCCTCAACAGATGCGCGGGGATCTAGGGTGAAATGGCGTGCCATGGACTCCTCAAGACGAAGGATTCTTATTATCAAGTGGTTACAGGACTAGCCACACCTTGAGATCGTACGAGGGGAGCACTATAGGGGTAATCTTTGTAGGTTCCGGGCACAGCGGAAGCGCGTTGGTGGGTTTGCCCAACTTTAATTTTAACGTTAAATAACGTTCAATCCGAGATCCGTCACGATATAAAACACCGAATCTTCGGAATATAACGAAGAACGAAAAGAAAAGAAGAGTCCCGGAACCCTTGAGGAGGATCATCATATGTTGATTATAATTAATTTAATTAATGCATAAGAATTACCTTATTGGAATTCTTTCTTCGTTGATGTGTTCGGTCACGATTCGGTGATCCGTTGTGTCGTAGAATCCAAGTGTAGGATTCCTCTAGCGGTGATCCACACGTGTGTCACGTATCTCCGGACATCATCGAAGAGATCTTCGGGTGCTAGCGCGGAAGAACCTTCGCTTGCGATGTCCGCCTTCGACCGCCTTGATCCGGTGGAGGATCTTGCTCTCGTAACTTGATGGCGTTCTTGGTGGAAAGAGAATTCTCTCTTGGCTTGAGAGTATTTCCAAATCCGTTGAGCACAACAATGACTCTTAAAAAAATGTTGGGGTTGCGAGGATATTTATAATCAGGTTTGAGGTTAATAGAGTTATGACAATAAATAAACGCGTTACGCGTTTTATTTATTTCATTAACTCTTATTGAAAACCCCCATGTCAAATTATTAATTCCTTGACATGCGCCCACGCTGATTATAATAAATATCATTTAATAAAACAATATTAAATCCTCAAAATCCCAATTGGAAAAACTACACGGCGTGTAATAATTAATACACCGCGTGTACTTGTTTTCCATAAAACTACACAGCGTGTATATTTAATATACACGGCGTGTACTTTTATTTTCCATTTTCTCCACCACATTTATTAGACTTTGAGTAATGACTATTTATTTCTTAAATAAATGTAACTGCATTACTCGCTAATAAATATATTATTTTATCCACAGTATATTCTCTCGAATAACTAGTGTCAAAATAAATGCGATCAGACATCCTTAAATAATTATTAAACCACAGTCGGGAATAATATTTATTTAACTTGTTAAATTAATATTTAACTGAGATACATGGACACACTTAGTGTGTGACCCTCTAGGCCTCTTTCTCAGTGGCATTAGGCTGAGCCTGCCTAAAGTCCAAGGTTAGCGTCTAGCAACACGCCAAGGCACCCATAGAGAAAGAAGTTAACGCCGCAATGACGTGTCACCTCCTACGAACGCTTACCGTGTAATATAATCCCTTTGTCTCGATATCTCCAATCAAGCGGGTTGCATGCTAGTGCCATCAACCCATGTGCTTGATTATTCTTTCTTTGACTTCCCGGAATTGAACTTGCCCATACCTTACCATGGCCATGGATTTATTTAGGCTATATCAATTCCATCAAAGGGCCTGAGATATCTACTTCCGTTATGGAACGGAAGGGACAAATCCTTTCTCGCATTATCTATTAATGCGGTATTACTCGTGACGCACTCAACGTATCCTACCTCGCTGCGAACAGTGTGTCGTCACAGTTTTCGTCAATACATCTAAGTGCGCGAGTTGTAATACCCATTAATAATAATCTTAAAGTCTAAGGATCAATACACACGTTCGCAGATAGGAACATCCAATGACACTATGAAATGTGGATTTCCTACTGGCGGGTCTCGTTCTCATAATATCCTCCTGGATATTACCAAGGGCGCACACCATGAGAAGGTGTCTCAAAGTTTTATGAGTCCTCACCCCTAATGACCTGTATTATTTGTGTCCCTCAAATAATATCATCCAGCCATAGAACATACATTCAAGAACAGTGTTATTACACTTTTGAGTTCTCATCATAGCAGTGATCCGCTACGACCCTTTAATGCAACAGCTGTCCTTAGGACATTATCACATGACATGTCACGCAGAAGAACAATCAAGATGTGATAAGGCTTTTATTTAATGAATAAAGTACAAAGTAGTTGGTTCTAGACCACAAACTCCAACAGACTCCCACTTGGACTAGAGCCAACTGCTAACAACTTTTAACCCGCTAGCTCTCACATGATATTCATGCTTCTGCTGAGATAGGCCTTTAGTCATGGGGTCCGCCACGTTCTCTTCCGTGGACACTCTGCTCCCTGCAACTTCACCCCTTTGATAGAAATTCCTCAAGAGGTGATACTTCCGGAGTATGTGCTTTGTCCGTTGATGTGGCCTTGGTTCTTTTGCAAGAGCCACCGCTGCAGTATTATCACAATACAATGTAATGGGATCTTTACTGTTAGGCACCACATCAAGCTCCTGGACAAAGTTTCGAATCCAAACGGCTTCTTTGGCTGCATCAGAAGCCGCTATATACTCGGACTCCGCTGTAGAATCGGCGACAACTGGCTGCTTTGAACTCTTCCAGCTCACAGCTCCTCCATTGAGACATAAAACATATCCAGATTGCGACTTCAGATCATTCTGATCTGTTTGAAAACCAGCATCAGCATACCCTCTGATGACAAGCTCCTCGTCTCCTCCATACACCAGGAACATATCCTTAGTTCTTCTCAGATACTTAAGGATAGTCTTAACATCAGTCCAATGCTGTTCTCCTGGATCTGCTTGATATCTGCCTACAATGCTCAGTGCATAGGCAACATCAAGCCTGGTACATAACATGACATACATGATGGATCCTATAGCCGAAGCGTATGAGATCTTGCTCATCCTATCTTTCTCCTGTTGTGTCTGGGGACACATTTTCTTAGAAAGATGTAAGCCATGTGACACTGGAACCAATCCCCTCTTGGATTTTTCCATACTAAATCTCTTTAGTATCTGGTCAATGTATGTACCCTGACTTAGTCCAAGCAGCCTCTTGGATCTATCACGAATGATCTTGATCCCTAGAATATAGGCTGCTTCTCCTAAGTCCTTCATGGAGAAACACTTGTTCAACCAGTCCTTAACTGACTGTAAGGCTGGTACGTCGTTTCCAATAAGCAATATGTCATCAACATATACCACTAGGATAACGACCGCATTCCCATTAAACCGCTTATAAACACATGGCTCACATTCTTTCTTAATGAAACCAAATTCCTTTATGGCTTCATCAAATCGAATGTTCCATGACCTGGATGCTTGCTTTAATCCATAAATGGATTTCTGCAACTTGCAAACCCGTTTGGCTTCACCTAGTGTCACAAACCCTTCTGGTTGTGTCATATAGACATCTTCCTGAAGGCTCCCGTTAAGGAATGCTGTTTTGACATCCATCTGCCAAATCTCGTAGTCATGGTAAGCTGCTATGGCAAGTATGATTCTTATGGATTTAAACATGGCAACTGGCGAGAAGGTTTCATCATAGTCAATTCCTTGACACTGTCTGAATCCTTTAGCCACTAGCCTTGCTTTATAGGTGCTAACTTGACCTTCCATGTCCAGTTTTCTTTTGAATACCCATTTGCATCCAACAGGCTTTACATCAACTGGCTCATCGACCAGAACCCAAACTTGGTTCTGATACATGGAATCCATCTCAGAATTCATAGCTTCTAGCCATCTTACAGCTTCTGAGCTTTCTACTGCTTCCTTGTAGGAGAGAGGTTCATCATTGTCCAACAATAATGATTCACCATCCTCGGTGACTAGGAAACCAAATCTCTGGTTCCCTTACCTCTCTTGAGCTCCTACGCAGTACTTGTGTTTCGGGAACCTCTTCCACGGGGACCTGTGGAACTTGTTCCTGTACCAACTCCTGTGTATCTTGAGCATCAACTTCGTCGAAGTCAATCTTGCTCCCACTATCCTTCTTGAGGATGTGCTCCCTCTCAAGAAAGACGGCTTGTCTGGCGACAGTCACTTTCTTATCTTGGGGGTTATATAGGTAATATCCTTTTGTTTCCTTGGGATATCCTATAAAGATACATTTCGTGCCCCGGGGTGCTAGTTTGTTGCCTGAGAAGGCCTTAACAAACGCCTCGCATCCCCATACACGTGTGTGCGACAAAGTGGGTTTCCTTCCATTCCATAACTCGGATGGAATTCCATTTGCCGCCTTAGTTGGTACTCGGTTTAATGTGTATGCTGCAGTTTGTAATGCATATCCCCAAAAGGATAATGGAAGATCCGCATGACTCATCATCGACCTCACCATGTCCAACAAGGTGCGGTTCCTTCTTTCACTAACACCATTCCACTGTGGTGTATAAGGAGGAGTGAGCTGAGATAGAATCCCAGACTCCCGTAGAAGATCGATGAACTCTTGGTTCAGATATTCTCCACCTCGATCTGATCGAAGCTTCTTTATCTTCTTACCAAGTTGATTCTCTACTTCATTCTTGAATTCCTTAAATTTCTCTAAGGACTCTGACTTATACCTCATTAAGTAGACATAGTCATATCTACTCAAATCATCAGTAAAAGTAATAAAGTAAGAATATCCACCTCTAGCTTCTACTGGAAATGGTCCACACACATCTGTGTGTACCAATCCTAGAAGCTCTGTGGCCCTTTCACCTTGTCCACCAAAAGGCAGCTTGATCATTTTTCCTTGTAAACAAGCGTGACATCTATCAAGTGGTTTTAGCTCAGTAGAGTCTAAATAGCCATCTTGGCAGAGCTTTGTCAAGCGCTTCTCGTTCACATGACCAAGGTGGTGATGTCATAACTGGGTGATGTATGAGTCATGTGAGTTTGTTTCGTTATCGATTGCCAACACTTGGTTTTCGTAATTTAATACATACAAACCATTATTCAAATGTGTCATACCATAACATACGTTGTTCTTATAAAAGAGACAACCCTTATTTCCAAATTTGAAAATAAATCCATCCATATCCAAACAAGATACAGAAATTATGTTCTTGGTAACACTAGGCACAAAATAACAGTTTTGTAAAACCAAAATCATGCCAGTTGGCAATGAGAGGTGATAGTCGCCAATAGCCAATGCAGCCAACCTTGCGCCATTGGCAGCTCGAAGATCCACCTCTCCTCTGACGATCTTTCTAAATCTACTTGGTTCCTGCATTTGAATTCAGATGTGAGCCCCACAAGCTGTATCTAATACCCAATGTGTAGAAATAGAAAGATTGCACTCGATAACGAACGCACCTTTAGCGTCCCCACGCTTCTGGATGCAGTTCCTCTTCCAGTGGCCCTGCTTGCCACATGCAAAACACACTACTTCCCGTTCCTTGCCTTGCCTCTGGATCTTCCCCTTCTTGGAGGGACGGTGCTCGGGGGTTTCAGACCGTTTATAAGTCTTTGGCCCCTTTGCCTTGTCCTTCCTTTTCTTGTTCACCATAAGGACCGCGGGTTTGTCACGCCCCATGTCCTTATCTACCTGGCGAATCAAGGTCAGAAGCTCCGATAGACTCTTCTCATTGCCGCTCATGTTATAGTTGACAATGAAGCTAGAGAAGGTCTTGGGCAATGATGATAGGATGAGATCTGTACGCAACTTATCTGGGAATTTAATCCCTAAGATGTCCAAGCGTTCAATGTAGCCAATAAGCTTGACCACATGAGGCCCAGCTGGCGCAGACTCTCCAAGCTTCGTGGTAAACAAAGCATTGGAGATCTCATACCTCTCCTGTCTCGCCTTCTCTTGGTAGAGATCTTTAAGGTGAGACATCATGTTATACGCATCCATGTTTTCATGTTGCTTCAAGAGCTCATTAGACATGGCCGATAGCATGAAACACTGGACATCTGTGGCATCATCCATGTGTTTCATGTAGAGAGATAATTTCTCATCACTAGCCTCTTTCCCAGGCGCAACTGGAATAGGCTCTTCCAGCACATATAATTTCCTTTCGTGGCGAAGGACGACGCGTAAACGCCTCTGCCACTCTTGGAAATTGGTGCCGGTGAGAAGGTTTTCTTTTTCAAGTATGGTGCGCAATGATATGTTTGAAGTCATTTTCTTGCCGTTTCTACAATTTAAGATGAGCAAAGGTTTAGTTTATTATAAAAATTGAGACAAATAAATAAATTAATACTTATTAGTCTCCCACTATTTTATCGAAATCCAATAGCCCTCACCATTCACTTCGGAATATTCTATTGCGTGAATATTTTAGTGGCAAGGATCCATATTGCCCTTCGCATTACCCCAACTAGGGTTGGTCAAGCAACTTGAAGGGTTTTAGGTAGGCATTCCAAATGCCAACTGCATTAACTCGCAGTTCCTTGATCCGCTGAGTGGACTCCCCAATCCTGAAATCCTTTTTGGATTTCCTCAACCTTTGCCTCTTGGTCACACCAAGTCCTGCTGTGGCAGTCAACCCTTGATGCGAACCAAGTCAAGTCAACCCAAAACCTTGAATTAGAATTCCCCGATAATTGAAAGCACCCCAACTAGGGTTGGTCAAGCACTTTGAACTATGGTTCGATTCTAACCAAGATTATGGAAGGGTATGCCGACTTAATATTTATTTTGAGGGATTTTATCCTTATACGTAAATTGCCATTTTATTATCTTTGATTACATGCTTGTTAATATTAAGTGGGATATACTTAAGTGATTAACCATGTCTAAGATAATATTTACGTATAAGCCAATTTTATTTTAGTTCCATCTTGCATGCTCGTTTAATTCATTAATTGTATGATCGTGACAACACACCCACAATAAATAAACCATGCAACTGACAGAAATAAAATAAATGGTATGATCATGAGCTTTTCTATTGGTTAGTTTATCTAGCGGTTGATAAACTAACCCAAGACCTAGGGGAGAAACACCTTGAATCTTTCGGGTTCGTGTTTACAACTTTCCACCTGTCCACCTTTGTATCTCCTTGGATTGGTTTCATCTTGACTCCTGACTTGAGCCGCCTCCACTAGCTTGGGAGCTCCATCAATTACATATGCATTTATCTCACACGCAGGTGAGGGGAAAAAAGGGGTTTTTACATAAAAAAATCCTTGGGCGCGCAAGCCCTACATATTAATGAGGAGATGGCTCGCAGGCCAACAAATTTAATTTAAATAAATAAATTAAAAGAAACCATTCACATACAAAGGTCTCGGTCTAGCTCATGATCATCCATACATGCAACGATATTTACACATAAATAAAACTAGCATTCAATTCTTTAATCGTTCTTGTTTAAGATAAATCACGCTCGAATCAATTAATTATCTTTAATTAATCAATCCTTTTATCTTAAATCCCTTTTCTGAATTTTCTTGAGATTCTCATCCATCATAATTTTAAACAAATAAATTCATTTAAAATTATCCTTGTACACAACTTGTACCTTGGAGGCAACCCGGCGAATTCCCATTTATTACGCAGATGTTAAATTAAACACATATATATAAAACACCTATCACGTGTTGTGCCTCAGCTTTACGCCTGCACCATGGTACACGTCTCAAGGGTTTGTATAATATAATAATAAATTTTAATAAATCTGCGTAATTTGGGTGAGTAAACGGCGTGTAGTTCCGACTACACGGCGTGTACTTTTTCTTCACTGTCCATCCGAAGTACACGCCCGGGGATAAGGCCTGTTAATGTACTTCGAAAATTTTTCGGAGTACACGGCGTGTACAGTGGGACACACGCCGTGTAGTTTCCGCGTTACACGGTTTCCAGCCGGGCAGGCCGTGTACGGAGTACACGACCCAACCCAAACCCGAAGGGACTACACGCCGTGTTCATTGGACCACACGACGTGTATTCCGGAAACCGTGTGCCACCTGTTTCTGGTCAACACACGATGTCTTAAATTCTTAGAAAGAATCCAATACACGGCCTGATTTGGCGGATCAGTCAATGCATTGAACCTAGACTACATGGCGTGTACTTTCGAATACACGCCGTGTATTCTGGTGTTATATGGTCAGAAATGTTTGGCTCCTCCGGATGAGTTCCTCTATTTTATTTTAATCAAGATTAAAAGAAAAAAAACCGTTTCTGTGAGGTGAACGAGAAACGAGGGAGGAGGAACAGATCTCGAGATTCAGATTTCCAGAACGATTAAACATGAATTGAAATAACTAAATTATTAAATGCGTAAATCACCAACGAAAAACTAAATAATTATAACCAACGATATGACCCCTCTGATACCACTTGTTAATATTAATTAATGCATAAGAATTACCTTGTTGGAATTCTTTCTTCGTTGATGTGTCCGGTCACGATTCGGTGATCCGTCGTTGCGTCGTAGAATCCAAGTGTAGGATTCCTCTAGCGGTGATCCAGACGTGTGTCACGTATCTCCGGACATCACCGAAGAGATCTCCGGGTGCTAGCGCGGAAGAACCTTCGCTTGCGATGTCCGCCTTCGACCGCCTTGATCCGGTGGTGGATCTTGCTCTCGTAACTTGAGGGCGTTCTTGGTGGAAAGGGAATTCTCTCTTGGCTTGAGAGTATTTCCAAATCCGTTGTGCACAACAATGGCTCTTAAAAAAATGTTGGGGTTGCGAGGATATTTATAATCAGATTTGAGGTTAATAGAGTTATGACAATAAATAAACGCGTTACGCGTTTTATTTATTTCATTAACTCTTATTGAAAACCCTCATGTCGAATTATTAATTCTTTGACATGCGCCCACGCTGATTATAATAAATATCATTTAATAAAACAATATTAAATTCTCAAAATCCCAATTGGAAAAACTACACGGCGTGTAATAATTAATACACGGCGTGTACTTGTTTTCCATAAAACTACACAGCGTGTATATTTAATATACACGGCGTGTACTTTTATTTTCCATTTTCTCCACCACATTTATTAGACCTTGAGTAATGACTATTTATTTCTTAAATAAATGTAACTGCATTACTCGCTAATAAATATATTATTTTTTCCACAGTATATTCTCTCGAATAACTAGTGTCAAAATAAATGCGATCAGACATCCTTAAATAATTATTAAACCACAGTCGGGAATAATATTTATTTAACTTGTTAAATTAATATTTAACTGAGATACATGGACACACTTAGTGTGTGACCCTCTAGGCCTCTTTCTCAGTGGCATTAGGCTGAGCCTGCCTAAAGTCCAAGGTTAGCGTCTAGCAACACGCCAAGACACCCATAGAGAAAGAAGTTAACGCCGCAATGACGTGTCACCTCCTACGAACACTTACCGTGTAATATAATCCCTTTGTCTCGATATCTCCAATCAAGCGGGTTGCATGCTAGTGCCATCAACCCATGTGCTTGATTATTCTTTCTTTGACTTC
The DNA here is from genome assembly GCA_963277665.1 of Viscum album. NCBI lineage: Eukaryota > Viridiplantae > Streptophyta > Magnoliopsida > Santalales > Viscaceae > Viscum > Viscum album. The sequence continues at coordinate 1,040,077,305 of OY728126.1, forward strand.
CCGGAATTGAACTTGCCCATACCTTACCATGGCCATGGATTTATTTAGGCTATATCAATTCCATCAAAGGGCCTGAGATATCTACTTCCGTTATGAAACGGAAGGGACAAATCCTTTCTCGCATTATCTATTAATGCGGTATTACTCGTGACGCACTCAACGTATCCTACCTCGCTGCGAACAGTGTGTCGTCACAGTTTTCGTCAATACATCTAAGTGCGCGAGTTGTAATACCCATTAATAATAATCTTAAAGTCTAAGGATCAATACACACGTTCGCAGATAGGAACATCCAATGACACTATGAAATGTGGATTTTCTACTGGCGGGTCTCGTTCTCATAATATCCTCCTGGATATTACCAAGGGCGCACACCATGAGAAGGTGCCTCAAAGTTTTATGAGTCCTCACCCCTAATGACCTGTATTATTTGTGTCCCTCAAATAATATCATTCAGCCATAGAACATACATTCAAGAACAGTGTTATGGCACTTTCAAGTTCTCATCATAGCAGGGATCCGCTACGACCCTTTAATGCAACAGCTGTCAAAGTAGTTGGTTCTAGACCACCAAATCCAACAATCTTCTGCAGGATGTGGGATCTCCTTTATCACGCGGATACATGATCATGTGGACTTTCCGCAGGCTTTGAGCAACACTCATGCAGAGAGGGCTTGATATGGGGATACGTGTTCACGAAGGTACACCAATAGGGGTACGAGGTTAGTAGGGGCTGACATCATTAAAGAGACACGAGGCCACGTATGACCCCGTCATGGGGTACGCAATTGCGAGTATTGCCGTTGTCGAGTACGCGATCGCACCATAGGCATGGAAGCCTTGCCTTAGACAAAATTGGTTCTCCCTCACAAGGGAAGTGTGTTGTGGTTATGCATTGGTTGATTTTCAATTTAGAGGCAAGGGGCAGGACGAAGCCGGGACACCGCTGGGAGGGTGGGAGGGTTCAGCCTGGAGGCCTTGAGGTAGGGGTGACGTCCGCCTGGAGAGGAGGCGTCTGGACAGGAGCCGTCGTGATGGAGATGCCAGCTGGGTGGGATACACGTGGAGGAGCCGACGAGGGACCTCCTCTCGCTGGTCCAGATTTGGAAGGCAGGTGTCATGCGCAGGGAGGATACTCTCTAACCCAAACCCTCCCTTCTTTTCTTATCTCTCTCTCGTCTAGGGTTGCGAGAAAATCTCCTGCGAATTCCCGGTTCTATCTGACCCCGCCCTCCTTGCGGCCTCCCAACTACGGTTGGCCCGCCTCCTTCCCCGGCGTCCCCTCCCCGCTACGCGCGACGGCCCCGCCCTCCTTGCTTCCTCCTCTGCGTGCGCCGACTAGGCCCCTTCTCTCCCGCACGTGACGACCCGCTCCTTCTGTGGCGGTTCTCCCTGACGGCGTTGTCCAGCCCCGCTCCTCTCGTTGGCCTTCCCGACTCCACCGCTCACCTCAGCCGACGCGGGCTCCCGATCCCGGCGCCCCCGTTCCTCTCAACGGACGCGCTGTTCCGCATGGGCCTCCTTTCGGATCCCGTATCGCCCCGCGATCGACCCCTCCTTCTAGCGGGATCCCGCCGGCCAACCTCCCTGTGCGACAACTCCTTCGTCGCAGCTTCCGGCCAGCCCCTCCTTGGCCTCCCGACCCTCTAGCTCTCCAGTGACTTCCCGGATTTGTCCGGCCCCGCCCCTCTTCGGTGTTTCCTGGCCCCCGGTCCTCCGCGCGACTTCCCGACGTTGATCGCCGCCTTCCTCCCGCGACACTCTTGCCCAACGGCTCTTCGGTACTCCCGCCCTCCGACGACTCCTGGTTCTGCTCTCCTCGGCAAGTCCCGGACCTGCTCCTCCAATGGCAGGCTCTGTTTTGCCTTCGCTTATCATCGCATCCACTCGCCTGGTTGATGAGCGGCTTGACTCCACCAATTTCTCTGTCTGGTGGAAGACCGTGCTGATGTCACTAAACGGCATGGACCTCGATTCCCACATCGAGGCTCCTCCACCCCTACCTACCGATCCCAAATACCACCCGTGGAAGCTTGCGGGCAGCAAGATCTTTGCCCTGGTCAATTCCATGGACCGCTCTGTCAAAGACATAACCCGAACAACCAACACAGTTAAGTAACTCTGGGATTCCTTGAATCTCATGTACTCCGAGACCAATAATTTGGGTTGGGTCTCCGATCTTCTTCGGCGGCTGGCCCTCCGCCAGTAAGCCTGTTCATTTCCGACCTACTTCATGGAATGGAAGGCTCTACGTGATGAATTGCTTGAGCTTTAGCCCATTCCACACACTTGCGGAAGCCTTCGCCCAGAGGGACCAATTATGCCTATTTAGCCTCCTCCATGGCCTTGACTCAGAATATGCGACAACGGCTTACGGAGATGCTCACCAGCCCCTCTTCGCTAGAGATTCCATAGGTGTATCATTGCCTTGGGAAGGCTCATCGGGTCCTTGCCCCACCCACCCCTAGCCTTGATCATACTGCCCTCCCGGGCCATGGCAGTGGCTGCTCCTAGGCACTCGTGGACGTGGACGTGGCGAGAGCCGAGCTCGTCCCTTATGTCAGCACTGTGGCAAGCTTGTCCACCTGATCGACCGTTGTTGGGTCCTTCATGGCCGCCCTCACCAACCGCGACAGGGTTAGACTGCGATTCAGGATGCTTCCCCGTCCGCTGCCGCTCTTCCTTCATCTCTGGATCTCTCTATGGTTGAACTCTAGATGATTCACGATCATCGGGCCACCTTCCTACCGGGCCCTTTTTCGGCATCTCCTGCCCACTCTGGTGGCTCCACTGCATTTGTCAGTCATCCCTCCCCTGCCTGGATGCTTGACTCAGGTGCGTCCGATCATCTTACCTGCCATCTGCGGCCCATGTACCACGCAGTCCTTTTAACCTTCTCTTCATTAGTAAGCTGACAAAGAATTTCAACTGTAATGCTATCTTTACATCGTCTGATGTTGTGTTTCAGGAGCGGATGACGAACCGGGAACTTGGTAGAGGCCATCTTTAGGACGAGGTGTACATGTTCGATGGACCGACCTCAGTCGCCTGCACGTCTGTCTCTGCTCGTATCTTGGACCTCTACTCTCGGTTGGGACAGCCCCCGCCTCCGCCCTTCACCAGTTCTTTCTAGATATTAGTCAGCATGTTTTCATTGCGAGTCTTGTACATTTGTGAAATATCATTGCACTTCATATCTTCCTCGAGTTGATATACGGGCTGCCAAACCCTTTGATTTGGTTCATTCAGATGTATAGGGTCCTTGTGCCACCTCGAGTCACTTAGGGTATAAATATTATATATCCTTCATTGATGATTTTTCGCGTATGACTTGGCTGTACCTTCTTCACGATCGGACTGAGGTATTTTCCACCTTTCAAACATTTTACCATTTGATTCATACCCAATTTTCCATCTCTGTTAAATGTCTCCACTCCGACAATGGGTGAGAGTACTTGTCCACTCCCTTTCAGCATTTTCTCCAGGCGAACGGCATCATTCATCAAACCTCCTATCCCGATACCCCTCAACAAAATGGAGTGACCGAGCGAAAACACCGACATATTCTGGAGACTGCTTGTGCACTCCACTTCTACCGCAAGGTGCCTCTTCTCTTTTGGGGGGATGCCATCCTCACTGCTACATACCTCCTCAGTTGTCTTCCTTCTTCTATCCTTCAGGGGGAGACTTCTTTTCGAACTCTGTTTCCCTCTCTCACTCCTCACTCACTTCCACTTCTTCTGTTCGGATATCTCCGCTATATCCGTGACACTCGCCCCAACCTCTTCAAGCTCTCTCTCCTAAAATCCCCCCACTGCATTTTCCCCGGATATTCACGCACTCAACGTGGATATCGCTACTTCTCTCCAGATTTACGGCGGTATATCATATCCGTTAATGTATCGTTTGTTGCGAGTGCTTCATTCTCTCTTCTCTCTCCCCATCCAAACACTACCATCAATGAGTGCCTTACTCTCATCATTCACCCTCCTATGGTGTCTCCCCCTGCTGATCGTTGCTTTGGGACTGTTTACTCCCGTCACCCATCGACTATGCCCCCCGTCCAATCCGAGGACACCAACGTCCCAGCTTCGTTCGATGCTCCTGCCCCAGCACCAGACGACTTGCCTATTGCACTCTGGAAAGGTACTCGCTCTTGTCAGACTACTCATCTCTTTACATCTTCATACAGAGGTTTGTCAACTCTAGAGACGATATCTATTCCTCGTACGGTTGGCGATGTCAAATCTCACCCGGGGTGGCTACAGGTGATGTGGGATGAACTGCAGGCTCTGGATGACAACCATACTTGGGATCTGGCCCCCCTTCCAACAGGAAAACAGGCGGTCGATTGCAAATGAATTTATACGGTCCGTCTCAATACCAATGACACTCCATCGCCTCAAAGCCCAACTTGTGGCGAATGGCTTTGCTCAGACGTATGACATCGACTATTTTGCAACTTTCTCTTCGGTTGCCAAGATGACCTATGTCCGCTTATCCATCTCTCTGGCTGCTCATCATCACTGGCTGGTTCATCAATTGGATGTCAAAAACGTCTTTCTCCATGACTTTTTTGAGGAAGGGGTCGATCTGCAGCGGCCCATCAGATTTTGTGCCTTTGGAGCCGACTCCCATGTCTGTCGACTCCGTCGATCTCTATATGGCCTCAAGCAGTCTCCTCGTGTTTGGTTTGGCCGCTTCAGCACCGTCGTCACCGCCTTTGGCCTCTCTCGCAGTATGAAGACCACACCGTATTCTATCGTACGACATCCAACGGTTGTATCTTGCTGGTAGTATGTGTTGATGATATCATCACAGGGAGCGACTCTATTGGAATCACCCAACTCAAGGGGCACCTTCACCACCACTTCCACACCAAAGATCTTGGTCCTCTCACCCACTTTCTTGGCATTTAGGTCTCCCGTTCTGAGGACACCATCTTTCTCTGCCAACGAAAATATGCCCTGGATATCTTGCAGGATGCAGGGTTGAGTCAGGCGACTGCCATGGACACTCCTCTTGAGCCTGGGGAACGCTCTCTCTATGCCGACACGACGCCCTTTCCTCACCCAGAGAGCTACCGTCGTCTGGTAGACAAACTCAATTACCTCACCATGACACCACCGTACATTGCCTGCACTGTTGGCAAAGTGAGCCAGTTCATGGAGCATCCGACTAGATCTCAGTGGGATGTTGTGCTCTGTATTGCCAAATACTTAAAGAAAGACCCTGCCTGGTACTCACATCACGCTCATTTGGATGTTGAGGTATTCTGGGATGCGAACTATGTCGGTTGCCTTGCTACCCACAAAGTCTACTTCCGGATTTGTCATCTTCTTGGCCGGTAACCTCATCTCATGGCGCAACAAGAAGCAGATTGGCGTCTCCAGATCTAGTGCGGAGGCTGAATACCGTGCCATGGCCACGGTCACTACTGAGATGCTCTGGCTTCGTCATCTCCTCCATGAGTTTGGTTTCCCACCGCAGACATCTGCTCATATCTGGTGTGACAATCAGGCGGTCACGAAGATTGTATCGAATCCCATCTTTCATGAACGGACGAAGCATATCGAGGTGGACTGCCACTTTCTTCGCCATCATCTCGAGCATAACCATATTAGTTTTGGCCATATTCCGACGACAGATCAGCTTGTCGACATCTTTACAAAAGGCCTCCTGGGAGCTCGTCTGGACTCTCACTACCAAGTTGGGTATTCACAGGCTCCGCGACCCAACTTGAGGGGGAGTGTGTATGGTCTTGTTCGATGTCGTCCTTTTTGTGGGACTCTTGGTCCAAACTGGGCATGTCCAGCTTGAGGGGGAGTGTTGAACCCCATTTTATTATAATGGGTATTTCCGAGTCCCATATCGGAATATCCCGCCTTGTAATTTATATTACCGATCTATAAAAGAATATCTTCGCCTCACATTGAGGTAAGGGGAATTCGCCTCCTATAGAAACTAAAGTTTCTAATAATAAATTTGGTTTTATGCTTGGACATTCAACCACAACAATTTATTTGATTAGAGATTTGATTGAGTATTATCGAAAAAAAGTGCAAGATTTGCATATGATTTTCTTGGATTTGGAAAAGGCATATGATAAAGTTTTTAGAGAGGTTTTATGAAAAGCTCTTGAAAGAAAGAGTTGATTGTAGGTGATGTATATTAAACTCATTCAGGACATGTATGAAGAGAGTTTGACTCGAGTTAGAACTCGAGTAGGTGACACTATAGACTTCCTTGTCTCGATCATAGTTATTAATGGTGCGCGCCATGGCGCGCGCTATGATGCACAATGGCACGCGCCACTGCGCCAACATGTTCGTTTTTGTTTTGCAATTTTTTAGCCTGTGTCTGCCTACTCATATCCCGATCCCGATTAAAAATACCTCAAACGTACCTCACGCGCGACCTCCTCTACTGCGCAGCCCTAACCTCTTCCTGCGACAGCCGTAACCCAACCCCTGCTGGACCAAGTCGAGCGGTGCGAGTCATCTCCCTCAACACCCGCTTCCCGATCGAAACCGACCGACCACGACCCTGCCCTCCTCGTCCCCTCCTCGTCCAGGGTAGGCGCACGCACGCACACAACGAACCCCAAGTCCCCACCCAACCCAAGTACCGTTTTTTTTATTCATTTTTATTTATGTTTTATGTCTTTTTTTCCCAAGTTGCTGGTGTCCGCCCCACAGTTTGTGGAGCGAGGACACTTTTTTTTATGCTACATTTTTTTAATTTTTTGTTTATTGTTTTTTTTATGATATACTGTTTAAAATATTTAATTGTTTGTTTCAAATATTTCAGGAATTGTGATTTATTTCAAAATGTCTAAAGCAACGCAACAAGTCCCTGCTTGGCAATATTGCAAGTTAGTAGATCCTCAAGATAAAAATTCAGTAGTATGCAAATTTTGTGGAAAAGTAACGAAGGGAGGTATTACAATAGCCAAACATTTGGCCGGTGGATATAGAAACACAACCGCATGCCAAAATTGTCCGCCACATGTGAAAGAGGAGATAAATTTTTTTTTGATGAAGATAAAAGGGCTTTGAAGGAAAAAAAGGAATATAGCCGTGACTGGGATGTATGCAATTGATGATGATTTTGTAGAAGAAGAGGTGCAAAGTCTAAAACGTACAATATTTGATGGTGGAAAGAAAAGGAAAGTTATTTTAAGCAACAATCACGTGCCACAAGGATCAGGTTCTCAAAAAGGAAGCAATAATGATCCTTTATCCAAGGCAAAGGGAGTTATAGATGCATTTTTCACTCCAAGTCCAGGAGAAGTTGTACAATAAAGAAAGTTGTTTAATGCTAGACAAACAACTGTCATGGATGCATACAAGGAGAAAAGAGATTATACTTGCCAATTGTTTGCAAGGTGGATGTATGATGCTAAAATTCCTTTCAATGCTGTCAATTATGACAGTTTTTCGGCATTTGTTGAGCCAGTTGGACAATGCGGACCTCGTATGAAATCTCTAAGCTTCCATGAGCTAAGAGTTCCTTTGCTTAAAAAGGAATTAGAACATACAAATTTACTGTTGAAGGAATTTAGGGAGGAGTGGGCAAGAAAAGGATGTTCAATCATGACAGATGGTTGACAGATCGAAGGGGGCAAACGTTGATAAATTTCTTGGTTAATAGGGATCAATATTTATTGAATCAGTTGATGCTTCTTCTTATGTAAAAAGCGGGACAAAGATGTTTGATTTGTTGGATAAATTTGTCAAGAAGGTTGGACCGTCCAATGTGATACAAGTTGTCACTGACAGTGCTTCGAATAATGTTTTTGCTGGTAAATATCATTGTTCTCAATACTTATGTTGATATTTTCTTGAACTTTTATTTTTTTTTCAATAATCTTTTTTTTCTATTTTTTAATAGGGAGTTTATTGGAGGCAACCTACTCTAATTTGTATTGGACCCCGTGCGCCGCTCATTGCATTGACCTGGTCTTAGTAGATGTTTGGAAAATTCCTATGTTTGCTAAAACTTTGAAGAAGGTGGTGACAATTAGTGGTTTCATTTATAACCATGTCGGTGTGTTGAATTTGATGCGACAATTCACCAAAGGGAGCTCCTTAGGTTTGGAAAGACTAGATTTGTCACCGCCATGATCACTTTTTCTAGCATGTATACCCAACAAGCTAATTTGAGGTGGATGTTCATTTCTGATGAATGGAATCAAAGTAAATGGGCAAATGAGCGAAAAAGGAAAGATGTTGTTTTCATTGTGCAAAGTCTCTTTTTGAACAATGTCAATTATTTTTTCAAAGTGGGTGCTCCACTTGTTGAAGTGCTTCGTTTGGTTGATGGGGAAAGAAAGCCTCCGATGGGATACATTTATGAAGCCATGGATCGAGCAAAAGAATCAATTGCATAGGCAGGATACTTTTTGAATCCAGAGTTCTTCTATGATCATCCTGACATTGATGTTGATGAAAAGGTAAATATGGATTTGATTAAATGCATTCAAAGATTGACACATGATATAGTGATGGTTGATAAGATTGTTGGAGACTTACAAAATATAGAGAGGCATTGGGCACTGTTGGCACTGATTTGGCAATAAGAAATAGGAAATTGAGGGCAGCTACTGATTGGTGGGCAACTAATGGTGCATCGACTTTACACTTGAGACATTTTGCGATAAAAGTGCTCAGTCTTACATGCGGTGTTTCAGGTTGTGAAAGAAATTTGAGTGTTTTTGAAAATCTTCACACAAAAAGGAGAAACAGGCTTGCTCAAACAAAATTGAATGTCTTGGTTTTTATCAAGTATAATAGAGCCTTGATGCGTAGATTCAATGAACGAGACTCTATTGACCCTATCTCTTTGAAGGAAATTGATGACTGCAATGAGTGGTTGTTTGGTGCTGTGGACGAGGAGTGTGATGCACCTAATGACTTTGTTTTTTATGATGATGATTTGACTTGGGGTGATGTGGCTTTGGCTTCCGGTGCAGAAGAATTGGCCCATACTACTAGAGCATCGAGTTCTCACACCAAGTGTTTACAAGAGAAATCTATAGATACTATTCAAGAACAAGAAGAGGCGCAAGAGGTAGAGATTGAGAATGAAACAAGTGAAGAAGATGAAGATGTTCAAGGGATGTCTTGTGGTAGAGAAGAATCATCTGGTGATGATGAAGTTTCTCCTGCTGATTCCGAGAGTGATGATGAGAGAACCCCCACTCTTTAAATGTTGTATGTTTGAATCTTTGTTTGCATTTCATATTTTGTGTGTTATTGTTGACTTCATTTGTTTTTTGATGGATGAAATATGAATTATTGACACAAATCTTTTATATTTATGTAATTGTTGTATAATTTATTATTTGCTATCGTTGATATATGTATGCATTTCTTCTATGCGCCGCAAGTTAATATTGTCACGCGTCGCGCCGTGCGCTTTTGCGCCGGGGACCCTTGTCTTCGTTGTGCTCTGTGCGCTTACGGTCTTGATAAGACTACATTTGGTCTTTAGATGAACTTGCAAAACATATTCAAGATGAGATACCTAATTGCATGCATTTTGCAGATGATATAGTTATTGTTGCAAAATCCAAAAACACTCAATTTAAAGTTAGAACTTTGGAGAGAGACTTCAGAATCGGAAGGTTTCCGTCTTAATAGGGATAAGACAAAATATATGAAGTCTTGTTTTAGCAAAAGATTGTCTAGTAATGTTATAGATGTTAGATTGAGAGACCACATTATTTCAAAAGTTGATCATTTTCGATATTGAGGTTCATTTCTGCAATGTGATAGAGATTTTAATACAGATCTCTCTCATAGGATTCAAATCGGATGGATAAAATGGAGAAAGACTTGGTGTTAGGAATAAGAACCTTCTAGTCCAAACATGATGCTTTGTGATCGTAAAATTCCTTTGAAATTGAAGGGTAAATTTTATAGGGTTGTTATTAGACTGACTATTCTATATGGCAGTGAGTGTTGGCCTTTGACGAGACATCTTGAACAAAAAACAAGGGTAAAAAAATGAAAATGTTAAGCTGAACATGTGGGCGTTCTAAGATGGATGAGATTAGAAATGAATGTATTTGTGATAAAATAGTAGTAGCTCTGATTGATGAGAAGATGATTGATGCTAGATTAAGATGGTTTGGACATGTAAGAAGAAGATCTAGAGATGTCCCTGGTAATAGGGTAAGCTTAATGATTAATTCGCTTATTAAAAATGTAGGGAGACCTAAAAGATCCTTAAACAAATCATTCAAGATGATCTTGTTCTAAATGGTTTCAATGAAAATATGGTATTCAATAGAGCTAATTGGCGACGTTTGATCCATGCAAGAAACCCCATTTAATTGGGTTTAAGGCTTGTTTGTTGTTTGTTATATCTCATTTGTTACAAGATATGGAAATATTTTCAAAGAATGAAGTATCTTGATTTAATGATTGTATTGACTTGTATTTCCATGATTTTGACTTATCAATGCGAAATTGACATGCACTATAAAGCGTGTGAGAGTATTCAAGTAATTACTTTATTGATCTGTCTAGGTTCTTAGATAATTTAAGTCTATCATTTTCCTTTTTCCTTTAATTTGATTTTTATATTTCCTATTGTAGAATGGGAAACCGCCTTACCTCAAGGTGAGGCGGATGCCTTCTTTTATAGATTGAGAAAAAAGGAATACATACAGGAGTATTCCGATTTGGGACTCGGAAATACCCAAAATAATAGAGGGTTTAACACTCCCTCTCAAGCTAGACATGCCCATCTTGGACCACGAGTCCCACAAAAAGAAAGATGAGACCAGACAAGACCAGACACAGTGGATGCCCAGCTTGGAACTGAGTGAGGCCAGGTGAGCCCCTGGGAGACCTTTGGTGAAGATGTCAGCAAGCTGGTGCGCCGTCGAGATGTGGCTAAAGTAACATGATTGTGCTCCAGGTGGTGTCGAAGAAAGTGGCAGTCCATCTCAATATGCTTCGTGCGTTCGTGGAAGACGAGATTTGAAGCAATTTTAGTGGCTGCCTGATTGTCACACCAGATGTGAGCAGATGACTGTTGAGGAAAACCAAGCTCCTGGAGGAGTTGTCGAAGCCAAAGGATCTTCGTAGTGACGGTGGCCATGACACGGTACTCAGACTCCGCACTGGATCGGGAGACGACAGTCTGTTTCTTGTTGCGCCAAGAGATGAGGTTGCTTGCTAAGAACACGACAAACCCGGAAGTAGATTTCCGGGTAGCAAGACAACCAGCATAGTCAGCATCACAGAAGACCTCAATATTCTGATTAGCGTGGTGAGAGTAGCGATGACCACGGGCAGAGTCTCGTTTGATGTATTTGACGATGCGGAGTACAACATCTCACTGAGAGGTGGTCGAATGCTCTATGAATTGGCTCACTTTGCCAACAACGTTGACAATGTTGGGACGAGTCATGGTGAGATAGTTGAGTTTGCTCACCAGTCGACGATACCGCTCTGGGTGTGAATACGGTTCTGAGGAGTCATAGAGAGACCGTTCCCAGGTTCAAGAAGAGTGTCAACGGCGGTGGCCTGTGTCATCCCAGCATCCTGTAGAATATCTGAAGCATATTTCTGTTGGCAAAGGAAGATTGTGTCCGGAGAATAGGAGACCTTGATGCCAAGGAAGTATGGAAGATGGTCGAGATCTTTGGTGCGGAAGTGCTGGTGAAGATGCCCCTTGAGGTGGGAGATACCAACAGAGTCACTCCTGGTGATGATGATATCATCCACATACACGACCAATAGGATGCAACCGGTGGATGTCGTCTTGTTGAACATGGTGTGATCCTTCACACTGCGGGAGAGTCCAAAGTCGGTGACGACGGTGTTGAATCGGCCAAACCAAGCATGAGGAAACTGCTTGAGACCGTATAGAGAGCGGCGTAGTCGATAGTCTTGGGACCCGTAGCCGGAGGCGCAAAATCTGGGGGGCTGCTGCAGATAAACCTCTTCCTCAAGAAATCTATGGAGGAAGACATTTTGACGTCCAGTTGATGAAGCGATCAGTAATGATGAGCGGCCAAAGAGATGGATAATCAAACGGATGTCATCTTGGCAACTGAAGAGAAGATGTCAAAATAATCGACATCATATGTCTGAGCAAAGTCGTTGGCCACAAGTTGGGCTTTGAGTCGATGAAGAGTGCCATCGGCGTTCAGACGGACCGTGTAAATCCATTTGCTGTCGACCGCCTGTTTACTGGCTGGGAGGGGAACTAGATCCTAAGTATGATTGTCTTCCAAAGCCTGCAATTCATCTCTCATCGCTTGCAACCACCTCAGTTGAGATTTGGCCTCGCCAACTGTGTGGGGAATAAATATCGTCTCCAGAGCTGACAGTCCTTTGTATGAAGATGTAAATAGAGGATCGTTCTGGCAAGAACGAGTACCTTTCCGTAGTGCAATGTCCGGTGGCGGTGCAGGAGCATCAGACGAAGCTGGGACAATGGTCTCCTCGGCCTGGATGGGGGGCACATTCGATGGGCGACGGGAGTAAACCGTACCAAACCGGTGATTAGCAGGAGGCAGCATCGGAGGATGATGGATGATGAGTGGAAGACAATTATCGATGTCAGTATCTAGATGGGGAGAGAGAAGTGAGAATGGATAACTCTCAACAAATGAGACGTCAACGGAGGTGATATAACGTCGTAGGTCCGGAGAGAAGCACCGGTATCCGCGCTGAGTGCGTGAATATCTGAGGAATATGCAGCGGAGGGATTTGGGAGAGAGTTTGGAGAGGCTGGGACGAGTGTCGCGGACATAACAGAGACATCCAAACACACGAAGTGGAACTGAATGAGGAGGGAGGGGGAAAAACAGAGTCCGAAAAGGAGTCGCCTCTTGAAGGATAGAAGAAGGGAGTCAGTTTAGGAGGTACGTGGCAGTCAGGATGACATCGGTCCAAAAGCGGAGTGGCACCTGCATGTGGAATAGGAGGACATGAGCGTCTCCAGAATATGACGATGTTTCCGCTCCGCCACTCCATTCTGCTGAGGTGTATCAGGACATGATGTATGATGAATGATGTCGTGATGTTTGAGAAACTGCTGAAAGGAAGTAGATAAATATTTCCGTCCATTACCGGGAGTGTTGCTAGGAGGGAGGTCGGCGGAAGGCTGACTATGGGGAGGGCAACGTTGCGGGAGTGAGGGGCCGCTTGGAACGGGCGGGAGGGATTTGACGTCGGGCGCCGGGAGAGCCACTAAAAAGCGGGAAGGAGGGTCGCGATGGGAGGAGAGGGCCGCCTGAGGGAGGCGGGGCTGATCGTGCTCGGACAATGCCGGAGGGAGCAGCGCGACGAGGGAGGGTGCCGGAAGTGTCATCGGGAGGGAGCCGCGGCAAGCGGAGGAGGCGGGGCCGGCCGCAGAGGAGGGGCGCCGTGAGAAACCGCAGAGGCGGTGAAAAAAAAATGGATCGGAAATAAAAAATTAATTTTCCTTTGATACCATGTAGAATGGGAAACCTCCTTACCTCAAGGTGAGGCGAAGACCTTTTATTGATTGTGAAAAAAGGAATACATACAGGAGTATTTCGATGTGGGACTCAGAAATACCCAAAATAATAAAAAGGGTTTAACACCTATCTATCTGAAGTCATATCTCTCCATCTATAAATAACCCTGAAGAATGATAAAGAGTGCTTTGGAGTTTATTTATAGAGATAACAAAACATCGAAGTTCGATGTGGGACGCACACTTCAACACTCCCCCTCAAGCTAGGTCTACTTTGCTTGGATAAATAATTAAAGAAAAACATTGTAAAGAAACCAAAGAACACTGCTAACACTTTCCCTCAAGCTGGGCATACCCAGCTTGATGACATAACAAGACAAAACATAACAAAATATAAACCGCCATGGATGTTGCTCCCCTTCAAGAAGTTTATAGATGATGCCGCCGAAAAAGATTGTGTTAACCAAGAAACAACGCTTGTCATGCAGAACCATCAGGAATAGCTGGAAAGAGGATGCACCGACAAGAATAGCCAGATCATGCCTCATCAGGAATAGTCGGGTCAAGAGCATCTAGGCATACAAGAACAACGCGTTACCGAACCATGATTGGATGTCCAACAGAAATAGATGGATTACATCAATAGTGCGGCGAGGCATAATGGGCGGAGGAGAGGGTTGGACAAAGCAAAATCTTTTGACAAAAAACTGCAGCAGGGGACAGCGGAAGTTGGGAACAGGGGTCGCGGCAGATTCATTCAGCAGGGGCGCGCAAGAGGGGAGCCGCGTCTGGTGGTGTTGTCTGGGAGTGCGCGTCGCAGGAGGATGACCGCGCCTAGGATGCGCGTCGGTCGCATAGGTTTGTGCAGTAGCAGTTGTAGCATCTGGGAGGGAGATGCTCATGAGGGGAGCAGCGTTCGAAGGTGTTGTCACGGACGACAGAGGAGGGATGACAAGATTGCTACGTGGGTGCGCGTCTGGTGCAGCTCAGTCTAGGGAAGTGGGGCCGCGACTGCTGGAAGACGAAGGGAGGGAGACCCGGGGGGGGGGGGGCTGTCATGTTGGGAGGGGCGACGTGCAGAGGGGTGTCATAGGGATGTGTCGCGCAGGGAGGCGTCAAAGGTGGGGGGTGGCCGATGGCTTGTCACGCATGGAGGTGTCGAGAAGGCAGGCGGAGTAGAGGGAGGGCCGTCGGGGGCTGCGCACCTGCTCGGAAGGCAGCAGGGGGGGGGGGTCACACGAGGAGCTAACGAGGGAGGGCGGACGACTTTGACGATGTCCAAGGATCTGCCCCCCCCCCCCCAATTGGGAAATCCTTGAGAGAAAAAATAACCTAGATGGGGATAAAAATATGCGGGGGGGGGGGGGGGTGAGACCCCCCGGACACCATGAAGAATGATAGGGAGTAATGACCCAATACCCAAGATGCCTCTTAAGAGAGGCCTTAGAGTTTATTTATAGAGAAATATAGAGATAATAAAACACGCAAGTCTGATGTGGAACTCCAACAAACCCGACCTCACTTATGGACTGCAGTTTCTGTGTATATCTTTTCTAGATGGTATTAGAGCATGAGGAATCATAGGGGGTCTCTTCTCTCTTTTTTTGGCACCTATGCATCCCTGTGCCTGAGAGCTCGACTCCAGGCACATCTGACTTCCAGGTGCATCGACCAGCCTCTCTTCCTGCTGCTGTGCCCCAACATGATCTTTGTCTCCCCTCTCCCTCTAGGTGTGCACTTTTTTGCATTCCAAGCGGCACCCCCAAGTGCGAATTGTCTCTCCCTGTGCCAGCCAACACGTGTTCCACCGGGCAGGCATTCAAGCGCTGATTAAACTTCTATCGCACTTCTTGTGCATCCAGCTTCCAGGTGCAATATGCTCCTGCTGCCACCAACCAGGCCTCTCTAGGTGTGCACTTTTGCGCATTCCAAGCGGCACCCCCAAGTGCGAATCGCCTCTCCCTGTGCCAGCCAACATGTGTTGTTCTTGGGCACCGAGCAAGTACTCGAGCGCTGATCATACCTCTATCGCACTCCTTGCGCACCCAACTTCCAGGTGCAATATGCCCCTGCTGCCACCAACCAACCAGGCCTCTCTGTCACTGCCTCAATGCACTTTGTTGGGCTTCTCTGCCACACGCCCTCTGCGGTCGCTCATGTGCTTGGCACACGTGATGTCACATGATCTCCCCACTGTGTCTTTTTAGCTGCTGCGTCATATTCCAGATGACCTTTTCTAAGCATCCTATTTCAGACAACCTTTTTCAGTCTGCTTCCAGAGACTTTCCAGGTATCCAGACGACCTTTTTCAGGCATCCTCTTTCAGATGACCTTTTCTAGACGCCCTATTCCAGGCATTCTCTCTGTGCTTGCTTAAGAACCTTCTTTGACGACCGAGAAGATGACAACATCCATATAGAGGAGCATCTTCCGTGACAGTTCTGACAGTTCTGACATTGTCCCCAGTGTCCATGTGGTCAAGTCCATGTGGTCAAGTTCGACAGTCTTGCTGTTCTCTTCTGTGTTTTGATTTAGTGCAGCAAGTTGGAGTATGCTCCAGTTTGAAGGGGAATATTAAGCGTATTAAGTGATAAAGATATGGTTCAATCTAGGTTTATTTGAATTGGCCCATCCTATATCTTTCCCATCTAGTTTGAATTTTGTTCAATCTTTCTCAAGTCATGTATCTCTTTATCTTTATCTATAAATAATGCAATGGTTTTTGGGATAGCCTTTTTACGGATTGCGTAGCCAATAAAGAAATAATAATATTTTTTTGCGCAATCTTAACCCTTTTGGGTTTAGGAATTGAAACTTTGGCCAAACACCCCCACACTTTTAAGACATTTAACTGAAAATAAGGAGTTGTAGGTTGGTGAATTATTCCTTGCTACTTATATTTTGAAAAGTGACTCACATTCACCTCCTCGATAACTCCTGGCTTTAATTCTCTTGTTAAGTTGATTTTCAACTTCATTTTTGTAATGTTTAAATACTACAGTTTTATTTTTACTATTAAGTAAATGAGCATACCAAAACCCAGTAGAAACATCGAAAAAGGTTTAAGTATTTTTTATCAGCTCTGGATGTTACTGATTCCATATCACATTTATCCATATGTTTTAAGTCCAACGGTTCAGAACCCCTTTCAACAACTTGAAATGCCAATTTACAAAATTTTGATTCAACGCTTGACATTTCTTATCGAACAATCAAATGTACAATAAATTAACACTGTTCTTCACAAGAAGTGAGTCTGGTACTGAAGTTTTATATACACTAGATATATGAAGTTAATGTAAGAAGGGTAATCCCTGAAGGGGACCCTGCCCGGACAGCTCTAGAAGCATCCCCTTGGGGGTACCCGGAGGCCCAGGAAGTGGTTGCCAGCTATCCATGGCAGAGCCGTCCCAGGTTCTTCACCCGTCTTGCGACCCGCATGGTGGACTGCTCAGGATGATTTGGCCTTTGACACCACCTTTGGATCCAAAGATCCGGTGGTCGACAGCGTCTATGAGGGGAAAATCGGCACCGAGGGTGGGGGGGGGATTTGATCTCGTCACTGTGGGGATGATGGTCCTCTGCCTTTTCCACTCGCGCAGCCCCGAAAGGGCTAGATATGTGAAGTACATTGTTTAGTGTCATAGTTTTGCTAGATGTCATTTTTTGAAGGTTGGCTATTTTGGTGGTGATGAGTTTCCCATCAACTGTTCTGAATATCTGTTTGGTTTGAGGTTTTATCTTCATATTCACCTTTCTACAATCCTTGGTTTGATGTCAAAACCTGTCACAGTTCTGGCATTTGTCTTGGGGTTTCTTTCAGCAATACGAGGTTATAGCGATTCCAAGTTTTTTTTTAAAAAGATCTTTTGAAGATGAATCGAGAAAATTTTCAATAAAATCATGTGTAAAATACAGCAGAAGTGTTGACTGTATATGAAGTACAGCAGGGTTCTTTTTATATGCACAAGGGTGCAGAATACATTCAATTTTAAATAAGATCCGGGAAGCCGGGTAGGAGTATAAGCATTGTAGATTTTCCGAAAATATTTTATTTCTTTTTTAAATTATCAATTTTTTGCCTTATGCATAGTTTTCATTTACATACGTCAGTATATTTTTCAAAATATATATTTTTAAATAATAACAGTAAAAGATTTTCAAAAGAAAACTCCACTGTGTTTTATTTTATTTTTGTTGCAAACTTTGCTGCTGGTGAACTAATAAAATGCGGTTCTTGTTGCCTTGTACCAGGTGATCGATCGGCCGGGCCTCCTTCCATGAGGGGTATGCTTTCTTCAATTTTGCAAGTACCGTAAAAGCTGCCGCTGCCGCAACAGCAACCGCCGGTCCGCCGCTGCATTGTTGTGTTTCGTTCGCTCGAGCTGGATTTAGCTTTGGATTGCTCATGATAATTTATTAATTTCATTACAATTTTTTGTTTCTGACGGCAATGTATTTAGGAACGCATCGCTCTCGATTTTCCTTTTTGTTTCTTACCCCGAAAAAAAAGAAAAATAAAACGGTCTCAAATTTACGAAGTTTATTGGCTGCGGAAGTACAGGCGCCATTAGGAACCCGCGGCTATTTTCTGAAACGACAGCAGCCTGTTATCGGCGAGGTGGAGGCTGAAAACCAACCGTTTGTACTCAAACCACGTGAACTCCCTGTACAGACTCTCTTCCTCCCCCTGGATGAGGCAGGGGAGAGGGGCGATCTTCTCGCTCAGCGGCGGTCCCCCGAAGTATATCATCGACACCCTCGGCTCCACCCCGTTCGCCCACACTCTGTGCCTTACGCTCCTAAATCGCCCGTTGGTCAGCACCTGGAGCGAGTCCCCCACGTTGATGAAGAAGGCGCCTTCGTCGTGGGGGACAGCCGCCCACCGCCCATCCCGCAACCGGATCTCCAGCCCCGGCACGTTGTTCGATCTCAGCACCGATAGGATCTGCGGGTCCGTGTGCTCCCCGAACCCCACCACCCGATCCCTCTCCTCCACCGCCCCCGGAAACGGCGGGTAGTGGTTCACCCTCACCCACGAGTCGCTCCCCTCGTCCATCAGCAGCCGGCTGAACGCTTTCCGGTCTTCCACCCCCAGCCCCTCCGCCATCAACTCCGCCACCCTGCACGCTACCCCTCTCACCGCCGCCGCGTATTCTTCCACGCATCGCCTGCCCATGTAAATTAATGAACCAACCCATTTAAAAAATCGACTGGCGGGCTGGGTGGCTCGTTCCCCTTTCCTTACCTGAAATTCTCCTCCGGCGGGGCTCCGTGCCGCGAGCTGGGATTCATGAGGAGGTACTCCACCCAACCTGTGTCGCCGTTGGAGCCGATGGCTCTGTTTCCGTATCCGTAAGGGTGGGGAGCGGCGGCCTTGTGCTTGTCGGGGAGGGGGAGCGCGAAGAAGCGGCGGGCCTGAGATTCGAGGCGGGAGATTAGCTCGGCGGGGACGCCGTGGTTGACCACCTTGAAGAACCCTAGCTCCTCGCACGCCCTCACCAACAAGTCCCTGGAGTCCCTGAGGGAGAGGTCTATGGCGGGGATCGCGGCGGCGGGTCGACAGTTTCTGGTCTTCGAGCAAGGTTCCAATGGCGGTTTAGACAAGCCCATATTAGGGTTGCAGGGAGAGGCGAAATAGAGACGAGGATATAAGAAGAAGAAGCTATAGGAGAGGGATTCGAATCCAAGTGTGTGCGGGTGGAGGAGTCGTTGCATGAAAAGGCTGCTATTTATAGACACAACTCTCGCTTCAGAGAGTATCACACTGCAACATTTAAAGATAAAAAAAATTAAAAAAATTAAAAAAATGTGCGTAAGGAATTATCCGAGAACAATTTAAGATCCGGGCGCGTCAACCCCCCCACTATCGTCTGGCATATTAAAAAAAATAAAATAAAATGAGATTCAATGAATGTAAAAAGTGAGGCGTGCTTTTGCGTTCCCCTGCAGACAACACTTGTCAGCAAACACGCGGCCTAAACCGCCACGTGTTTTTTTATCACGTGGCCAGCCTCCGCGCCATTTGGCAGCTGCAATGCGAGCGGCCTGTTGCATGGCGTTTGAATAAACCTCAAATTGTGGAAGCTTACGATGAGCTTCAGGAACGTAATTATGGACGGAGCCATGATCTTGCCCGACCCGAATCCGCCCGACCGGACACGGTTTGTTTATTTATTGTTATTTTTTTTATTAAAATCTGTAAAAAAATGTAAAAATATTGAAAATATAAAAAAAATTGTTGTCAAATAACCACAAATGCATGGTAATTATAAATACAAAATATAAATTATGAGTTTTGGTCTGGGATGCCCATTATCATTCATAAAATCAGGTGCCCATAATTCTCTAGCAGCGATAAAATTAAGTGATACGATCATTCTCAAAACCTTCAATGTTTCAATATTAGTTAAAATGGTCTACCACATTTCATGCATGTCTTTAATGAAATCCCACTAATCGATTTTTGTATTCAAATATTTTCATAAAAATAAAATAAGTATGCTATGGATTTTCATCTAGATGTTATCAATAATAATTTGACGCTCGTAATTAGTCATTTATAATTCTAAAACCATACGTATATTCAAATAATCAGAAGATTCATAAGACAGATTGGCCTTATGTATATTCAAATATACAATCAATAACGTTGCAACATTCTGCCGACCGAAGACCACTGATCGGTGTCCCAACCGATATTGCCATGTGACCTCAGTCACACTTCCCCATACGTTAAAGGCAGCCCAACTAGTAACGAGGGTTTAAGGTGTTACCATGGGGAAACTAATAACTAAGTGACATCCATCACAAACAATCAAAGCACACAGAAGTAATAAACACAACATGCTATATCAAATGAAATGCAAGGATACAATACTACAGATCACGCCTTTAAAATCATTAGAAACGAGCTTTATTAGCATTAAAAAAACGTTGTTATGTTTAACGTAGTTAAAAGTTTCGGTCTTTATCACTACTAAAAAAGAGCGCTGATAAAGGTATCATTTATCAGTGCTTTTGTTTTAGCAACGATAAAGATACCACTTATCAACGTTTTTTAGTGTTGATAAATGTCTCATTTATCAGCGCTAAAAAAGTATACATACAGACTTCGTTTATCGGCACTTTTCTTTATCAATGTCAGCAAAAAACACAGATAAATGGTGCTTTTATCGGTGCTAAAACAAAAAACACAATAAAGACACCATTTATCAGCGTTTTTTTGTTTTAGTGTTGATAAATACGCCCTTTATTAGTGTTTTTTTAACGCTAATAAAGATCGATGCTTTTATTAGCGCTAAAAAAGTACTGATAAATGATCTTTTTATCAACGCTGGCAAAAAGCACTGATAATGAGTTCTTTTATCAACACTAAAACAAAAATGTTGTTAAAGACATCCCTTATCATCACTTTTGTTTTAGCACTGATAAAACACACTTTATCATCATTTTTGTTAGCATTGATAAAATTTGGAAAAAATAATATTTTTTTGGACTTCTTTCCCACCCAACCCCCCATGAACCTCCACTCCCACTCTCACACCCCCCCATTATCAGCGCTCGAATGCCTATTTGTCAGCGCTTTTCCATTGCTCAGTTACCCGTTCACCTGTGCTCGTACCTGGACTCAATCATGCGACCCCTCATGCATTTTGAACTCCTTTACCACTGTCCCAAACTCGTTTTGTTCTATATTTTATGATACTTTTATTTATTTATATATATTTACATACATCCTTTTTATTCATATATTCATATAATTATTTTTAAATACATTTATAAAATATATGTTTGTGTGTGTGTGCATGATACACACACACACACTTATATTTATTTAAATATATTATATATTAATATTCATTTATATGTATTAGGATATAAATAAAAATATATACTAGTTTATTAATACACTCATATGTATATATAAATAGTATATATACATTTGTATAAGTGTATATATATTCATATATTTTTATTATGTAAAAAATGGCTAGATTTTGTTTAAAATAAAACGAATAATAATTATTTCCGTATGATTTATATAATTATTTTTAAATACATTTTTTTAAATAGGTCTATATATTGTATATTTAGATATAAATTTTATACATTACATATATATTTATATGTCTATATATTTACATATAATTGTCTATTTAGATATAAATTGTTTATAGTGTATTTATAAATATTTATTATAAATACGTTTATATACTATATTTAATTATAATGATATATTTATAAAAACACACTTATATATGATGTATTTACACAATATTGACACACATACGCACATATTTACACACATACGTACACATTTATATTTCACACATACACGCACAAATATTTACATATATGAATGTATTTACATATATTAAAATATACACATAAATATCTATTTGTTTATTGACACACATATTTATTTATAAACATTACTTGTATGAGTGTGTGTGTGTGTATTAATGCATGAACAATTTCTTTTATTTTAAATAAAATGAATAATAAATATTTATTTCCATATGCTTTATATATTTCAAAATACATTCTTATGTAAACATGTTTAAATATTTATTTGCACAATTGATTTATTATATGTAAATATAAGCAAATATGTATATATTTAATTATAAATAAACTACAAGATGAAAAACAATAAAATTTCTCAATCATAATATCTATATGAATGTAAGGCTTGTGAAGAAATTCAGTCTTCACTGAAAAAAGACAAAACCCTCTTAAACAAAGGTGAAATCCCATCGAATATTAAAAAATCAGGGTATCCCAACTAAAATATCAGTTTTAGAGGCCATACAGGCCTTTTTTTGACCTCAAAAAAACATTGATTGGGGTTTCCTTAGGTCAACATGATTTAGATCTCTTCGCATGCTTCAATTTGATATGTGGTAGAGCCTAAACATACACCCAGATAAAAAATTACAGCCTTTTGAAGTTCAAGTTATGATTTCAACTTATCTTAGATCGTTCACTAGTTTATTGATTTTTATGTCATCCAATTGTTATTAAATGACTATTACTCATCAATAATTAGTTAATTATTAATTAATATTATATTTTAATTTTTAATAAGCCATTTTCACCAAACATCGTATATATTAAGTGTAAATGCATATTTAGTCTTATATAAATCATATTTAATAAAATGTTTTATATTTATATCCATATCAATATATTTATATAATAATATACGATTTTTAATGATATATAATTTTTTTATAAAATATACCCTTTGTCACCATTAGCAAAAAAACATTGACAAATAGTGCTTTTATTAGTGATAAAAGAAAAGCACTGACAAATACACCATTTATCAGAAGTGTTGATAAAAACACCATTTATCAGTGCTTTTTGCTAGTGCTAATAAATGCATCCCCATTATTTGTGCTTTTTGTGAGTGCTAATAAAAGTTAGCGTTGAATTTAGCGCAATCTGTGGTAGTGACATACAAACTCACGATCATAAAACATACATCAACCGATCGCCTACTGGGCCGATCACATATATAAGTAAACCAAAGAAATGAAATACAAGAGAGACCCTACTTCACCACTGAGCCTTACCTTGTCCCAGTCTCTAATCTTGTGATATTGAGTGATGGCGCCCCACTCTCCTGGATACCGCTCTTGGCTTCATGCCTCGTCTTCGCTTTTCTCTTAGGGTTTCAAGTTCTCCTCAACGGCGATGGGCTTCTCCTCCTCCTCTGGCTGCTTCATTTTCCCTCTTTCCAGGGTTTCATCACCCAAGCCTCTGTTTCAACTTTGACATCTCCTTCCTCGGGTATAGCCATCTTCTCGGTAGCGATGGTCCTTCTTACGGCTTCTTTGTCTTCCTTCTTTCCAGGTTCTTTCTCTTCTGGTTCTATGAAGTTACCTCGCTTTCTCCCCTTCCACCCCTGCTCTACCGATTTGACCCTACACACACAACCCCATCTTGGTTGGCTGTGTTGTTTCCTCAGATGAGTTTGGGATTGTGGTGGTGGGAGTTGGGGTAACGCGGGGTTCTTCGTTTCGTCGGCTTTCTCCTTCAGTTTCTCTCGATCTGTTTGGGGTTTCTTTTTAGGGTTCTAATCCCCGGTTCCTTTCATGGCTTCCGTTTAGGTTTTCGCTCCTTTGTTTTTGTTTCTTCTAGTTATGGGTTTCTATCTTTGGATGGTTTCTTGTTCGTTTGTTAAGCCTCTTCTTGGATGGCATAGTTTGCGATTTATTTTTGGCTATGGTTTTTTGATCTGCTGGATTTGTTCTTGGCGAAAGGCTCGTTTCCCCAGAACCTTATGCTGCTTTAACCCTGCCCTGGCCCCGAGTCCCATTTCTCCTCTCCAGGTCGGTCGTGAGCAGTGGATCGTCGGAGTTTTGGGAGGTGGCGTTCGGGCAATTATCAGTTCTCCAGGGAATGAGCCCCTAGTTCGAATGTTTGATGTGTATGTGCACGATGGTTTCGATAATGACCTTCTGACCTCTAGTTTCTTGGTGGTGACATTGGTTCCAACAACCAGTTGCCTTCGGTGATGAATCGGCTACGATGACGACATAGTGATTATTCGGCGACGATGACGACGGGTACGACGATGATGATGGACATCGGTGTTGATGGACGGTGATGATGATTGTGACTTCGACTGATGCGAGCATATCCTAAAAGAGATCCCCTCATTTTGTGTTTATGTATTTTTGATCTTGTATTTTGAATTTGGCTCACCGCTATTGAATCCCGCTGTTTTGACTATGTTCTGGTTACTGCTCACCCTCAAAGTGATCTTTTTGAAAATCAAATAAAAAGTTAATTGGCATGGAGTCTCTAATCCTGTCAGAGCAATCCTACCCGATCAAGCTACTCTGGGCCTCTACCCAACTTGAACCTGTAATCAGTGAGGTTTTCTTGGGTACCCAAGTGCCATGGTCTCCCGAACAAGGTGTGAGTATAACTCAATAGGGCATCACCAACGAGATCTCATACATAACTAGTAAATATAGTGTATACACATGTGATATGTTGAACTGAATAATTAAATACAATGTGAAAGTGTAAATAAATGACCACAATCGATCCTTGGGTTATAACGTGACACCCGAGGTCGAAAATATCTTCTTTGTCCAGTTCCAGAGTGTCTATGAGCGTATCAACCACCTAGGGGGATCCATGTCCTTCCCTAGAACCATATCCGAATCTTATACCAACTTCATCATGTGCCAGAGTGTCTATGAGCACAAGTAACCACCCGGGGGAAATATACCCATCCCTGGAACATAAGAAGCCACATGGGGGAAATATACCCATCCCCAGAACCATATGAAATATACCCATCTTCGGAACAATAAGAAATTTCATACACCCAAGGGGGTCACATCCCCTACCCAAAACTAGATATCCATTACCCAGGGGTCATATCCCGTCCCGATGCTTGAACCCTCATTCACACACACACACACACATATATATATAAAACACACATACCCAGGGGAACATCCGCCCCAAAACCTCATGGGATACTACATATATATAAATATGGTGGGTACATCCTCCTCAGAAGCTAAAGTCAAACCACATGGGTCAACCACCTACCTGAACCCATCACATGTCTCCCAAGTCGGCCTCTCAAGCCCACATCCCAGAGCCCATCATTGCATTAAGCTAGACGATCACCGTCGATCCTTGGGTTCTAAGGTGACACTCGAGTTCGACGATACTTTTCTCCTTGAATCACCCTTCTCTATGATCAACATGAAATTGTGGCACCATTTGAGGTCCCCTAAGTCTCATCACTACCTAGACACCCTACATGGGTTCCTCAGTCTCAATCCCATCTCTCGAGTCAACACCCATCACTCAAAGGGAGCATCCCTTGACATCATCGTAATCATAACATGGCCTTACTGGTCTCGTAGGATAATCCATACTAGCATCACTCTAGAGAGACGACATAATGCCCATCTCACATCCTAAGGTCATCCTAGGTCGGTTCACACACCCAACCTATCATAATCTACCCAAGGTCATAACCACTTGGGTATCCACATGTCTGTGGGGGAGGAACACTCACTCCACGCCCATCTCAATTATCCCCTAGGATATAAAGCATCTTAAGGTTCCATAAAGGCCTACTAGGGCCAACCACTCCCAACCCATCACGCCCCTCTTATGGGAGGTCACTAAGGATCCTATACTAAGGGCCTTTATGCTTACATAATTCGATTTGGTTCTCACCCTCTTGGCCCGTGTGCCACAAGACATACATTTTTAATCAAGCCCTTGACCATCAGTGCCCGAGGCATCAAGATAGTGCACAAGGGTCTATCGTGGTCCTTGGAACTTCATCTATCACGACCCGTCCTAGTGGGGCCTGTGCCATGACTCCCCAAGCCCGCCTGTAATAGGCCAGGGGCTGGTGACTAGCACCAAGTAGGCATATCACTGACATGAGAGGCATTGCCTATGTATCTGTATGCACGTACACATCTCCAAGCCCACAAAATGCCGAAATGTAAAAACCGCTAAGAACCAAATGCATGCATACCACTATATCCCAACCAGAGTACAACAGGAAAGTAAAGTGAAATAAAGTAAACTGGGCTAAAATACAAGCCCACTAAAAAGAAGTCTGTAACCACAATTCCAACCTATAAGAAGAGGTACTGAGATTTCTATCTGTAGCCGTAGGAACACCTTAGCCTAACTGATCTCACAAGGCATCGTCTGGTCTTGGTCTGCCTAGGACTCTGTTAAAAGGTCTCTTGTCAGCACAAGACACGACACGTGGAGACAAATCCTGTGCATGGGTGAGTATAACAATACTTAGCGGGACACCCCAAAACCATAAAGCAATACACAAAGGAAAGATACAGTCATCTATGCACAATATATGTCTATAACACATATAACAATGATATCCAGATATACTCAATCCAAGACATGTAGTCTAGAGGTAAGTCACAACTACCATATACCAACACTAGGGATTCAACTTGAAGATTCCATGAAGCACTCATTCGGGAGGACACACTCTTGAGCTCGATAACACTGATGACGTATGTTCGCGAAGTACTATACATCAGGAACCATCATGAGAAAGATGCACTAATAGATCTAAAGAGAATACGATACAATAGATGAGGATCACAACCAGGACCATGGGGTGATGCCAACAACTCCATCTGATTAACCCACTAAGTAGAGGATCGACGTCCAGTAAGATTGGTCATGTCAATACCAATGAATCTACCTAGGGAATGAAGATGAATAGAGGATCCTGCACCAGACCTCTTGGGGGATTCCAATAACTCTATCCAGGAAGTCCTGCTGAAAGGATCATACTTCTATGAGTAAGAAATGATACCCACCTACCTTCAGGGAGGTGATAAAGGGAATGAACCTTAATGAAAATTGTTCAAGATACGGTGGAAAAGAGATTCAGGCCAAGTAGAAAGGGGTACACGATGTGTTGTAGGGTCACACACCGTGTTCCTTGACCCTGGGTACTGCCCGTGTACAACGACCCATGTCATTCCAAATTGTGTCATGTAGAAGATGGGTACACGACATGTAGAAGGGTCACAAGCCGTTTCCTTCCATCCGGGGTCCACTCATGTACTTTGTCCGTGTGCCAGTACATGATGTCAACCCGCATGTCTCTGCCTCTGTACTAGTACACGGGGTAGTCCATGTACTTGGTCTAGGACAAGTTGTGTGGTGGGGTACACGCCATGTAGGCAACCCATGTACTCCACCCCATGTCTGTGTATCTCCCGAGATACACACCGAGTCTCTTGGAAGGGAATACACGTCATGTGATAGGGTCACACACCATGTGATATTTAAATATCTCCCAAAACCCTATCCATCGCTCAGTGGGGGCCACATGCCGTGTAACCCCAGGTTACAGACCGTGTTCATCGGTATTTTTCCAGAATCCCGCGTTCTTCCTCTGCGCGCCTCAACCAATGATCCGGATCTCGTTCCGGTGATCTGTTCACCCCAAAACTCCATATCATATGTCATTTCATCACCCTAACACCGAATTGAGGTGTTTCGAGCATTCAATCGGCTCTAAAAACCACTTTAAATCCATCTGATGAAAACCACCCAAAGAACGATATCTCCCGAATCACTTCGATTCATCCGTTTCTGTCACCGTTGCACCTCCGTTAGGTAATCCCGATGTTGGATCTTCAATTTCAGATCATTGCGCCATGAAACAAAGGTGCAATGATCATTCGTTCATAACCCCACGAAGAACGAAGAACACGTGTAGAAAACAGGGGAGAAAATAACATAGAACAAATCCAAGGAATGATCCTCGACCGTTGTTCATTCTGGCCTTGATCTGTTATCATAAGAACAATCAATAATAATAAAAAATAATAATCAACCTCATAAATCCCACAATTAAAACCCATCCCGTAAGAACAATCGAACCACGAATCAACTTGTTCATTGGTTGGTCCGCGTTCGTCGTTGAATCTAAGAACGGGGAAAGAAAATCCAAATAAAGTATCCTACCTTTGATTTGGATTGCTTGTTGATGAAGTTAGGTTGCTGCATCACCATTGTTGGAGAGATCTATCAAGAATGATGTTCGTCGATCATCGATCTGTGATTCCATCACCGTTCGCTTGAGAGGTTTTTTTAGGGTTCTCTCCAGAGCATTCAGGGGATTTACAGGATTATGAGACTAACCCTGGATCCTTTCCTAAAGGATCACTTAAAAGAAGAAGCATCGCTGCATAAACGAAACGGTAAAATAAAATAAATATTCAATTTATTTTATTCATTAAAAATTCCTTAAACTACTTTTCACATCCGACCCGTGCCGAATGATGTTAGGCCTTGCCTAGGGTAAATCTGCCTCTTTGAATGCAACTGTGCCTTCATATTTCTGATTTGGGAACCTGTTTAGAAGTTATTCTATTTTTTAGGAAAACTGTGCATAAAATCTATTTAATATTTTAATATTATTCAAACATTTATTTCGGACACACTGGGTCTCGGAATCACATTCCGTCTCAGCGCCTGGTCTTGAAATTAATCCATATAATATTTAAAAATAATACATAGAAAATACAAGACATTACATTCTTCCTAACTTTGGGATTTACGTCCCAAAAAATCCAAACAAAGGCTACTAAAAAAGATGTGGGTACTATGCATGAATATGAGACTCCCACTCCAAAGTGATCTCCTAGAGATTCCCATACTGCCACCAAACACACACCAAAGGGATAAATTGCCCATGAAGGATCCTCTCTTGTTGATCCTCAATCTCCACTAGGTACTCAGCCAAAATTGCTTCATCCTCGATATCAAGCTTGTTGGAGTTGGTGACCTAGAACCAACTACTTTGTACTTTATTCATTAATAAATACCTTATCACATCTTGATTGTTCTTCTGTGTGACAATGCATGTGATAATGTCCTAAGGACAACTGTTTCATTAAAGGGTTATAGCGGATCCCTGCTATGATGAGAACCCGGAAGTGCCATAACACTGTTCTTGAATACATGTTCTATGTCCAGATGATGTTATTTGAGGGACACAAATAATACAGGCCATTAGAGGTGAGGACTCATAAAACTTTGAGGCACCTTCTCATGGTGTGCACCCTTGGTAATATTCAGGAGGATATTATAAGAACGAGAACCACCAGTAGGAAATCCACATTTCATAGTGTCATTGGATGTTCCTATCTACGGATGTGTGTATTGGTCCTTAGACTTTAAGATTATTATTAATGGGTATTATAACTCGCGCACTTAGATGTATTGACGAAAACTGTGACGACACACTGTTCGCAGCGAGGTAGGATACATTGGGTACGTCATGAGTAATACTGCATTAATAGATAATGTGAGAAAGGATTTGTCTCTTCTGTTCCATAACAGAAGTAGATATCTCATGCCCTTTGATGAAATTGATATAGCCTAAATAAATCCATGGCCATGGTAAGGTATGGCCGAGTTCAATTTCGGAAAGTCAAAGAAAGAATAATCGAGCACATGGGTTGATGAAACTAGCATGAAACCCGCTTGATTCAAGATATCGTGACAAATGGATTATATTACATGGTAAACGTTCATAGGAGGTGAAACATCATTGCGGCGTTAACTTTTTTCTCTATGGGTACCTTGGCATGTTGCTAGACGCTAACCTTGAACTTTAGGCAGGCTCCGCCTAATGCCACTGAGAAAGGGGATTGGAGGGTCACACACTAAGTGTGTCCATGTATCTCAGTTAAATATTAATTTAACAAGTTAAATAAATATTATTCCCGATTGTGGTTTAATAATTATTTAAGGATGTCTGATTGCATTTATTTCGACACTAGTTATTCGAGAGAATATATTGTGGAAAAAATAATATATATTTATTAGCGAGTAATGCAGTTACATTTATTTAAGAAATAAATAGCCATTACTCAAGGACTAATAAATGTGGTGGAGGAAATAAAGGAAAATGGAAAATAAAAGTACATGCCGTGTATATTAAATATACACGCCATGTAGTTTTATGGAAAATGAGTACACGCCGTGTATTAATGATTACACGGCGCGTAGTTTTTTCAGTCGGGATTTTGAGGAATTAATATCGTTTTATAATATTTATTATAATCAGCATGGGCGCATGTCAAGGAATTAATCATTCGACATGAGGTTTTCAATGAGAGTTAATGAAATAAATAAAACGCGTAACACATTTATTTATTGTCATAACTCTATAACCTCAAAGCCGATTATAAATATCCTCACAACCCCAACACTTTTCCCAATCATTGTGCACAACAATTCTGGATAATTATTTCAAGGCCAAAAGAACTACTTTCTTCAAGAACGCTCTCAAGACTGAGAGAGATCCTCCTCCATTGGATCAATGTGATCGAAGACGGACATCACAAGTGAAGGTTCTTCCATGAAAACACCCAGAGATCCCTTCGGCAATATCCAGAGATACGTGGAGCACGTGTGGATCACCGCTAGAGGAATCCTACACTTAGATTCTACGACGCAATGATAGATCACATCGGATTGTGACCGGAGACATCAACGAAGAAATAATTCCACCAAGGTAATTCTTGTGAATCAATTAAATTAATTATAACCGACATATGATGATCCTATCTCTATGGTTCTGGGACTCCCTCTTTTGTTTTTCATTCTTCGTTCTATTCTGAAGATCCAACATTTTATATTGTGACAGATCTTGGTTTGAACGTTGTTTAACGCTAAAATTAAAGTTGGGAAATCCCACCAACGCACTTCTGCTGCTCCCGGAACCTACACAGCTCGCCCTAGTCAATGACGTGCGATGAGTCATGTGCGTACCTCCTCAGCTGCAACACATGGAATACATCATGTACCCGATTTAACTATGGAGGTAGAGCTAAAAGGTACACCACCTCATCAACTCTACGCAGTATCTGAAAAGGGATGATAAACCTCATAGATAACTTGCTGCCCTGACCAAATCTCTATAATCCCCATCGAGGTGAAACCTGATGGAATACATGGCCTCCTTCCTTTAACTCCAAGGGCCTCCACCGCCTATCAGCATAAGACTTCTAACGGCTCTATAGAGTCTTCATATACTCTTGGATGACCTGCACCTTTTCTATAGCAGCTCACACCAACTCTGGGCCCATAAGTACTAACTCTCAATGGTTAGTCCAGCAAAGTGGTGACCTATAGGGTCGCTCGTAAAAATCCTTGAATGACACTATACACTACTACAAAATCATCCTTTAACAGTGCTAGAAAAGAGTTGATAATCAAAGCATGGTTAAAAACTTGAAATTTTTATCAGTGCTAAAAAATCACTTTTAAAAGGGTCCTTTAACAACGCTTTTTTAGCATTGTTAAATGCCCCTTTATCAGCACTTTTTTTATCACTGTTAAAGGGGGACTTTAACAGCGCTAAAAAAGCGCTGATAAAGGCCCCACTAATATAGGGTATATAATTTTTTCCACGCCCCACCCAACCCCCTTTATTAGTGTTTCCCACCCCACCCCTTTATCAACACTCCCACACCCCTATATCAACACTTTAGATAATCCCAGCCTCTCGTGCACGCCCCTGCCTTTAGTGAGTTTTGAACCCTAGACCTCCAACATATACAGCAGCGCCTTTACCACTCCACTATACTGTTTTGTTTTAAATTTTATGATATATATATATTTATATATATTTCGTCACATTTTTTTATCTATATATTTATATATACATTTATATATTAATAAATATATTTTATATGTAAATATGTTTAATTATTTATTTATAAAATTAAATTTTTATCTGTGAATACAGACAAAATATGTATATATTGTTATATATTTGATTATAAATAAAATTATGTTATGAAAAATGATAAAATTTAAAATCCATAATATCAATATGAATGTAAGACCTGAGAGTAAATTTATTCCTTACTGAAAAAGGGCAAAAAGACCCCATAAATGAGGCTTAAAATCCATTGGAAGTTAAAAAATTGGGGTACCCCGACTAAAAACTCAGTTTTAGAGGCCTTATGGACCTTTTTTGGCCTCAAAAAATGTGACAGAGATTTACCTATGTCACGGAGGACATAAATCTCATTGTAGGATTCAATTTGATATGTGGTAGAGCTCAAACGAACATCCAGATCAAAAGTTATGGCTGTTTGAAGTTAGAGTTACGTTTTCAACACATTTTCGATCTTTGTTTTAGATTTTTTATCTTTAAATTGATATTAAATGACTATTACTCAGTAATAATAAGAAAATAATTAATTAAAAATATATTTTTAGTTATTTTATAAACTATTTTCACTAAATATCTTATTTATTAAGTGTAAATGCCTATTTACTTTATCTAAAACATATTTCAAAAAATATATATTATATTTATATCAATATAAATATATTTATATATTAATATATTATTTTTAATCAAATATTTTTTTGAAGTATACTTTTATCAATGCTTGCAAAAAAAAACACTGATAAAGGGTGGCCATTATCAGCGCTTCTAAAAAAGTGTTGATAACCCTGCCCTTTATCAGTCCTTTTTTACAAGCATTGATAAAAGACCTCATTTATTAGTGCTTGTACAACAACGCTGATAAAGTTCCCCCTTTAATAGTGATTTTTTTTCATGTTGTTAAAGACCCCTTTTAACATCAGTTTTTTTAGCACTGACAAAAGGGGTATTTAACTGTGTTTTTAGCTAGTGCTGTTAAATACCTAGCACTAGATAAACCCAATTTTGTAGTAGTGATACCAATGGTGGAATGGTAGCTATTTTTGTATGAGAACTCCACTAGTGGTAGGTGATCCTCCCAACTACGACCGAAGTCCAACATGTAAGCTCACAACATTTCCTCTAGAACCTGAATGGTTTGCTTTGTCTGATCGTCCTTCTATGGGTGAAATGCTGTGCTCAAGAGTAACTGGGTTCCAAAAGCCTCCTGAAATCCATTCCATAATCAAGATGTAAAATGAGCATCAAGATCTAAAACAATCATCGATGGAACTCCATGGAGTCAAACTATCTCTTAAACATAGTGGTGTCCCAAGTTCTCTACTGAACTTTGCTCTCAGATAGCTAGGAAGTGGGCTGACTTGGTGAGTCGGTAAATGATCACCCAAATGGCATCATGTCCCCTAGACGTGCATGGTAAACCCATCATAAAGTCTAATGATATCCCATCCCACTTTCATTCTGTCACCTCAAGGGGTTGAGCTAAACCTGCTAGAACTTGGTGCTCAGCCTTCCCTTTCTGACAAGTAAGACACTAAGAAACACACTTTTCCACTCCTTTCTTCATTCCTGGCTATCAAAACTGACGTTGGAGGTCTTGGTACATTTTCACCACACCTAGATGTACCACCAAAGGGGATGTATGAAACTCCCTCAGAACCTCCACCCGTAATGCCACTAGTACTATTGTACGTCCTCTAAAAAGGACGACATACTCCCCACCTTTTGAATATCCATATGGAGTATGCCCTGTGGGCATCTGATCACGTAGGGTCTCGCAGTCAATATCCCCAAGATGTGCCTCCTTGAATCGCTGTAAGAGTGGAGGAGTAACAACCATCGACTGGAGGTAAGCTACTCCATCTCCATCCATAAAGGATAACTACAATGAGGCCAACTGCTCTGATTCCTCATTCAGCAACTGTGAACTAGATCTACTATTGATAGAATTTGCCACCACGTTCCCCTTCCCAAGAGTATAGACAATATCAAATTCATAGTCCTGGAGGGACTCTATCAATTTCCTCTATCTCAAGTTCATATCCTTCTGAGAGAAGATATATTTGAGACTCCTGTGATCAGAGCAGACGATAAACCACTTGCCCATCAGACAGTGTCGCTACATCTTCAACGTGAAGACTACTGCTGCCAACTCAAGATCATGGGTTGCGTAGTTCTACTCATGTGGTATCAAATAGCATGAACCATAGGTAATCACCACTTGTCTTTACATCAGGACACAACTAATCTTGGTCCCTGATGCATCACAGAACATTACATACTCAACACCCTCCTCCGACAATCTCAAGATCGGAGTGCTCGTGAAACTCTGCCTCAACTACTGAAATTCCTGTCGGCACTTCTCCGTCCACACAAAAGGATGCCCATTTCAAGTCAAAGCTATCATTGGTGTTGATATACTAAAGAAATTAGGTATGAATATCTGGTAATATCCTGCTAGCCCAAGGAAGCTCCACACCTTTGTTCTTCCTAGGTTACTCCCATGCTAATATTGCCTCAACCTTGGCTAGGTCCAGAACCACTCCATTTTTTGAGATAACATGTCCCATAAAGTGGACTACCTAAATCTAGAACTTGAACTTTGAGAGTTTCCCATAAATATGGTGCTCTCAGAGTACATATAGAACCATCCATAAGTGTCTTGTGTGCTCCTCCTCAAATGCTGAGTACACAAGGATATCGTCGATGAAGACTACCACAAACCGGTCTAAGTAAGGCTTGAAGATCTAGTTCACGAGTACCAAAAAAACTGCTGGGGAGTTCCTTACACCAAATAGCATCACTAAGTACTCATAGTGATCATAACAACATCTAAAGGTCATCTTCGGTATATCCTCATCCCTTACTCGTAGCTGGTGATAGTCTGATCGAAGATCAACCTTCGAGAACCATCGTGCCCCTCTCAACTAATCAAAGAGGTAATTGATTCTTAGTAGTGGATACTTGTTCTTCATATTCACTTGGTTCAGGACCTGGTAGTCCACACACAACCTCAATATCTTATCTATCTTTTTGAAAACAAAACTGGGTCCGCCCAGGGTGAAATACTGGGTCTCATGAAGCACTTTTTCTACAAGTCCTCCAACTGCACCCTCAGATCGTGAAGCTCTACAGAAGACATTCGATATGCTAGTCTAGATATCGATGTTGTATCAGGGAGTAAATC
This sequence comes from Viscum album, assembly GCA_963277665.1. Classification (NCBI taxonomy): domain Eukaryota; kingdom Viridiplantae; phylum Streptophyta; class Magnoliopsida; order Santalales; family Viscaceae; genus Viscum; species Viscum album. The sequence goes on from OY728126.1 coordinate 1,040,112,198, forward strand.
AATGAAAAAGTATATATCCCGGTGGAGAGGTAATCTTGGAACATCTTTAGGAAAGATTTTTTCATAATTCACCACTACTACTGGGAACTAGAAACTCATAACATCCACTACACCAAGGGTCAGGCTAGCCAACTGATGAGTAATCGGCTGCACCCTCCTATGCATGAGTCCATCCTGTGCTGCATGAGTTTCCTTTTCACCGAAAAAGGGAAACCTCATTCCATCACTACAGACACACCACATCCTTCACCTAAAATATTCAATATGGGCATGGACTATGGACAACTAATCCTTGACCAGAATGACTTTATAAGGCCACAACATTTCCACCAAGAGGTTCCAAACGAAACTCTCACCTCTAAGGGTCAAGTCACACTATCATCACAAATGTGTGATCACTGAGTTTTCTCTAGTAGGTGTCTCTAAGTGTAAGGGTCGAGTCAACGGTTCAACCAAAATCTCTAGGTCTCGAACAAGATATGCGATGAGAAAGGAATGACTAGAACCTATGTCTATCAGTACTGCAGCTAAAGTAGAAAAGATACAGATTGAACCTCGAATCATTCCTGGATTCCTTGTGTCATATGCCTTGACCACATGCTGCTGTCCCCACCCCTGCCCTCCATCTCCCCGAGCCTGGCGTGGACCACCTGGGGGTAGTGGTGGTAACACGTCAAAACGCCGAACACCTTCTACTACTCTCCCAAATCCTCTTCCATGTCTTCCTTCCTACGGATTTTCCTGCTCCTGTCACTGTCTCTTCCTCAGAGGTTCATCCACTATTTCCCTATTAGCATCATGGCGGTTCGAACAATATCACGTGGTATGTCCCCTACTGTCACATGAATAACAACGCCTCTCCTTAGGATGTCTGGACCCACCCTGCAAGCCTTGAACTATAGATCCTATGTCCTGATACCTCCTCTGGAAATTTCCCCACGTTCAGATCCCTGAGACTGACGTCGGCTCCCTACTGCTGAGGTCTTTGCACCTGCTCATCCATTACTGACTACCACTTGCTATATCTACTCATCTAAGAAGCTTTCGACCACCAAATCTTTCTCAAGAACCCAACATACATTGAGATGCATAGAGGGATAACACTAGATCAGATGTCTCTACATAGATCTCTCTCAAAGGGCTGATCCCTAAAGTACTGATCTTTAACCATATCCATCGATTACCTAGAAAGGTTGGTGAACCTTGATGAATAATAAAACACTGTCATGCTACCCTACTGAAGCTGAAGAAGCTCTTGTATACGCACAACTCTTAGTGTAACTGGTGAGAACTCCTCTATGAAGAGATGCTCAAATTATGTCCATAAAAGAGTTGCCTCATTATGAGCCTGGATATCCAAACTCCACCATCTCCCTACTAAACCCTGTAGAAGGCTCACTACCAAGACCACCATATGATCCGATGGTGTCATGACTAGATGGAAAATTCAGGTCTTCACCTCAAGCTAGTCCTCATCCACCTGAGGGCCAGGCTCACCTCAGAACCTGAGGGGTATTTGTCTCTAAAACTCATGAATTGAACTCAGACTGCGCTTCTCATCTGCTGGTACTGTGGGTACCATGTTCTTCTCCACAGGTGGTGGTATAGCTGGTGCACCACCTGGAGGTAACATCTGGGGAACTGGTCCTTATATCAAAGCCTCATCATTAAAAGGTTCATCCTCATGATCAAGCTACTAAATCCTAGATGGTATGCATCTTAGAGGCATCCTATAAAAGAAATATGTACCATGATCAATGAGTATATCTGGAGAGATAACTCAAGAATGACATGGAACCACAACCCATTCCTATATGATGCATGTACCATTATTTTCCCTGTAACCAATTTTCTCATGTACTGAGTAAAAAATAAGGTTATCAGAGTCCTGGTGTATGGATACGTCGGCCGCCCACACAAACACTAGAGTCCCTGGACTAAAAGCCAAACTTGAAAAACTTACAACATTTCCCCAAACAAATCTAATAAACTCCCAGTCCTAAAGTAGAACCAACCACCTCTGATACCACTCTTTCACGACTTGTCCCAATGTGGCCCATGCTGTGACTCCCCAAGCCCTCCACCAATAGGCTAGGGGATGGTGACTAGTACTGAGTAGGCATATCACTAACATGAGTGGCATTTCCTATGTACTTGTATGAACACACACATCTCCAAGCCCACAAAATGATGAAATATAAAAACCACTAAGAACCAAATGCATGCATACCACTATATCCCAACCAGAGTACGACAGGAAAGTAAAGTGAAATAAAGTAAACTAGGAAAAAATATAATCCCATTAAAAAGAAGTCTGTAATCACAAGGCCAGCCTATAAGAAGTGGTACTGGGATTGCTGTCTGTAGCCATAAGAGCACCTTAGCCTTCTTGGTCTCACAAGGCACCATCTGGTCCTAGTCCACCCAGGCCTCCTTCAAAAGGTTGATCATTTACATAAGACACAACACATGTAAGCAAAGATAATGTAGGGGTGAGTATAACAATACTTAATAGGACACCCCAAAAGCACAAAGCAATACACAAAGGAAAGATACCATCATCTCTACACAGTATATTTTTATAGCACATATAACAATGATATCTAGATATACTCAATCCATGACATGCGGTCTAGAGGTAAGTCACAACTACTACATACCAACACTAGGGATTCATCTTGAAGATTCCACGAATCACTCATCCATGAGAGCACACTCCCGAGTCTGATAGCACTGTTGAAATTCATCAGAGAAGTACTATTCTTTGGGAACCGTCATGAGAGAGATACACTAAGAGATCTGAAGAGAATATGATACAACATATGAGGATCACAACTAGGGCCATGGGGTGATACCAACAACTCTATATGGATTAACCTGCTAAGTAGAGGATCGACATCCAATAGGATTGGTTACGTCAATACTAAGGACTCTACCTAGGGTACAAAGATGAATAGAGGATCCCACACCGAGCCTCTCAGGGGATTCCAACAACTCTATCCAGGAAGTCCTGCTGAAGGGATCATACACCTATGAGTAGTAAACAATACCCACCTACCTTCAGAAAAGAGATACAGGGAACAAACCCTAACAAAAATTATCCAAGATACAGTGAAAAATAGATTCAATACATGTAGAAAGGGGTACACAACGTGTAGTAGGGTCACATGCCGTGTTCCTTGACCCTGAGTACTACCCGTGTACAATGGATCGCGTCATTCCAAACTGTGTCATGTAGAAGATGAGTACATGGTTTGTAGATGGGTCACATGTCGTGTCCTTCCATCCGGGGTCCACTCATGTACTCTGTCCATGTTCCACTACACAGTGTTAACCCGTGTGTCTCTGCCTGTGTACCGATATATGGGGTAGTCCATGTACTTAGTCCAATCCAATTCATGTGGTGGGGTACACGCTGTGTAGGCAACCCATGTACTCCACCCCATGTCCGTGTATCTTTTAAGATACATGCTGAGTCTCAGGGAAGGGCCTACATGTCGAGTGTCAGGGTCACACTCTATGTGACATTTAACTATCTTCTGAAACCCTAGCCACCACTCAGTGGTGTCCACACATCGTGAAACCCTAGGTTACATGCCGTGTTCATTGATATTTTTCCAGAATCCTGTGTTCTTCCTCCACGCACCTCGACCGATGATCTGAATCTCATTCCGGTGATCTGTTCATCCTAAAACTCCAGATCCTAGGTTGTTTCATCACCCTAACACCGAATCGAGGTGTTTTGGGCCTTCAATCGGCTCAAAAACCACTTTAAATCCATCTGATGAAAACCTTCTTAAGAACAATATCTCCCGAAGCGCTTCAATTCATCCATCATCATCGCTGTCGCACCTCCGTTAGGTCTTCCCGGTGTTGGATATTCAATTTCAGACCGTTGATCCATGAAATGAAGGCACAATGATCATTCTTTCATAACCCCATGAAGAACAAAGAACACATGTAGAAAAAAAGGGAGAAAAGAACATGTAACAAATCTGAGGAACACACCTTGAACATTGTTCATTCTAGACTTGATCCGTTCTTGTAAGAATGATCAATAGTAAAAATAAAATAATAATCAACCCCGTAAATCCCATAATTAAAACCCATCCTTCAAGAATGATCGAACCGTGAACCAACTTGTTCATTGGTTGGTCCGCATTCATCATTGAATATAAGAACGGGGAAATAAAATCCAAATAACACATCCTACCTTTGATTTGGATCACTCGCTGTCGAAGATTGGTCACTGTGTCACCATTGTTGGTGAGATATTTCAAGAACGGAGTTCATTGATCATCGATCTGTGATTCCATCACCGTTCTCTTGAGAGGTTTTTTTAAGGTTCTCTCTAGAGTCTCAAGGGAATTTCTAGGGTTATGAGCCTAACCCTGGATCCCTTCCTAAAGGATCACTTAAAATAAAAAGCATCACTGCATCGATGAAATGGTAAAATAAAATAAATATTCAATTTATTTTATTCATTAAAAATGATCGAAACTACTTTTCACAGACGACATACGTCGGTCGATGTTATGCCTTGCCTAGGGTAAAGCCGCTGCTCTGAATGCAATGGTGCCCTCAAATTTCTAATCCATGCACCTATTTATAAGTTATTCCATTTTTCAGGAAAACCATGCACATGTGCTATTTAATATTTTAATATTATTCAAACATTTATTCCAGACACACCGGGTCTCAGAATTGCATGTCGTCTTAGTGTTTGACCTCAAAATTAATCCATATGATATTTAAAAATAATACACAGAAAATAAAAGATATTACATCGTCTATTTCTAAGAATCTCATTTAAGTAATAAAATCATTTAATAAAAAAGTTCAACCTCCCATAGTGTAAATACCACACATATCACATGCCACATATATATAAACAAATGCACATACCATAGGGGTATTCTCAAGGGACCACCTAACTCACTCACAAATCCATTTCCTTTGAAACCAAGCCCATCTATCACTACCTAGGATCGTCTAAGCATCGTATCAACTCCCGAGCATCTATCTCAAGCCACAATGTCCAATAATAAATTATATAAAGTTATAATTAATTATTAAAAATAATATTAAAAATTGAAAATTATTTTACAATTTAATTTAATTAGGTATAATGCTTAGAATCTCACGAAGCAACCTCATCACACCGAAACCAAGACCAACCATCCATAGAGGTCCGTGTCACACTCCCGATACCATCATGGAAAAAGGCCTAACTTTTTACACCAAATAAATAGTTAAATTAATTTAATCTAGGTAAAAACCTTAGGAAAAATCCATCAGTTGAAGTACCTTTGTTGAAATGACGTGCATCCATATTCTTAGGACGTCATCTTGTTATATTGAGAAAAATCCCCATCACCATGGATGATTTCCACCATTCTCTAATAGAAGACATCACAAAAACCTAAATCCAGGTTTCCCATTTTAGAGAGAAGCACAAGCGGAAGAACAAAGAGGAAGGTAGAGAGACATATCACATCAAAACGATAGAGAATCACCCAAGATAATACACCATTTGAAGGGGACCAAAGAAGAAGGGGGGGGGGACCCCTAGCTATGAATGAGAGATGGAGGAAGAGAGGGGTGAAGTTCTTAAAAATTTAGAGCCACACAATTTTCCAAACTGTGCACCAACCATGGAACCTTTACTATCCAAGGCCACATAAATAACATGGTTTGGCCACATGGTTGTGAAATCATGCAAAACCCCTTTGAACCCAAATTGTAGGTTTTGCATGGCTGCTCTGCAACCGTGTACCAATCATACACCAAGACCCTTGGCTAGACCACCTCACATGGTTTGCTATGAAATTCAATTGGTTAACCCTTAAATGTGACGTAGCCATGCAAATCAACCGTGCATGAAAAAAATGATTAGGAAACACCCACATGTTTGGGGTTATGAATGGTCTATCCCAAAATCTTTCACACTAAACCACACACTATGGTAAAAACACTTCAAAAAATGCCAACTCTAACCCAAAACTCCTGAGACTCACCAAAGACAACTCCTATACCATGATAAAAATCCAAAAACATCTCTTTAAGATATTAAAAATATTAATATTCTAATAATATTACAGAATTTCAAAATGATCCCATCTCTAGAAATAAACAAAATTCAAATTCCCTCTCGAATTCATAACTCATAAAGGAGTGGTGTTTTACAAACATTTTCACATGTTAATTAGATATCATTATTTTTTTTGTATCAACATTACCTATGGGATGTTTTATACCACTTAAGATATTTATATATAAAAACATTTTTTTGATTAAAAAATACCAATTTCTTGAGAATAATCCTTATTATTGTTCTTTACTTATGTGAAATATGTTAACCACACTTCTGGTGTGATTCAAAATCATTATTTTTTATTTCCCATTGATTTTTCAGGAATCAAAATATTCAATAATATCAATTTATGAATATAAATTTCTTTAATGAGAAATCATGCTGAAATATTTGATATTTATCATGAAATATTTTTAGAAATTAGTAGATTTCACTAGATCTATTGAAATATATGACATTATTAATGTAAGATATTATGTTCTCATGAAACCATTTATTTTCAAATCTTGATAATGAATTAACATTAGTAATGTTAATTATATAAAAAGTTAGTTTCTTATCATAGAGACTTCTAAGAATTATAATAAAAATGATATCCACTTCAAAAATGAAATCAAACCAACTAAACGATATTTAAAATCCTTTAATAAATACATTAACATGATGTAAAAATAAATTATTTATATATTTATAAAATGAAATAACTTCCATGAAAAATTAATTCTTTCACAAATTTCAAGGATATTGAACTCTTTATAATATCAAAAAAATATTTTAAGGGAAATAAAAAATAAAAAATAATCATGAAATAGAATATATTGTCTCTATATATAAAAATAAGAATTATTTTTTAATAAATTACAAGACTTAATTTAATGAAACATGGTTTTTAAATCTCAATGAAACCTTTATCACAATTAAAGAAAAAATTTAAACATGATATTTATCTGAATTTTATTGATTTTTTTTCTTGTGGTATAAATGATCATGCCAAAAATAAATTTCTAAAAAATAAATTTCAAAATATTTTTTTAAAATTGAATACAATTTAATCCAAAAACTCATTAATTTAATACCACATTCCTACTGTGACTCCATGATGATAATTCATAAACCTTTTAAGGGTTAAAATGTGATAAAAATAATGCTCTTATTCTATTAATGATTTTTTAAAAAAATAAAAAATTATAGACTGGTGAAAGATAAAATTTAAACTCCAAAAACTTACAATATTTACTTATCAGTTCTAAATTATATTTTTTCACTATTAATAATTTTAAATGGAAAAGACTTTACAAGTGAATATTTACAATCAAAAATATTAAACCCAATAATAAAAACCTCATTAATAAAATAGAGCTCATGTTAGTAACATGTTATGAAATTAGAAAATAAAAGGGAGAGGTATTTTAGGTAATTATCTTAAATATTTCATCATTTTAATCAATTCAATTAGTTGGGAATAATTATAAAGGTGAATACACTTCATATAGGCTTCTCATGAATTTCATTACATTATAATTAGTTGAGAATTTAATCATTGAGTCAACAATTCTAACCATAAATGATCAAGTCATAAATGAGAATCTTATATGAGAATTATGAAATCAACCAATATAATATTTTTTTATAAGAAGAGTAAATTGAATAAATATATAACTAATACATCTCAATTAGGTTAAAATATCAATCATTTATATTATACCAATAAAAATGAAATAAAGAATAAAAAATTATATTATTTGACATTAAATCATAAACAAACAATATGAACTAGATAAATGATCATTTACTTTAGACATTATGACTTAGATATTAGGTTTGATGTTCACTATATTCAATTTCATTCATTATAAAGCACATAGTTGGCCTCTTATAATTATCAATGTTTCAATAATATTCTATGTTAATATTAAGCAATACTGTTTGTTAACACACCCATCTCTAAAAAAGTTTACTTATATAAAATAGTTGAAATATAAATAGTTAGATTATAATGACTCGACCTAAGAATGAACCACCCATTCCGAGTCAGATCGTTACATGACCTCAAGTGCACATTTTGGTACGTCACAAGCTGATGAATAGTAAATAGATCTTAAACCTATAATCGAGGATACTATTCTATCAATCAAAAAAAAAAAAAAAACTAGATAAGGAATATAAATAAGAAAAAAGGATTCCTATATGATATTCCTATGGTAACCTGACTAGTTTTCACAAAACCAAGATATAATAACTATACAAAACTTGATAAATAAATAATGTTTTATAGATTAATGTAATTGTATGATCACATTCTAGTGAATCATAAGAATAAAAAATAAAGAATAAAACAAATGAGGTCCTTGGAGACCCTCTTGACATCCCCTTCAATCGCCCAATTCTTGAAACTACCCTAGTCCCATAGACACTCTACATATCCACGATCTTATCTTAGAATATTTTCTGATTCTAATGATGAAAACCATAATAATCGTATGTGTACCAAGTTTTACATGTAGGGTGTAAGTACAAAAACTCATTGGGAACCACTAAATGACCTTAAACACCTATCGTTATTCCCATGTGTATGCATGTGACCATGTTATGAGTCCACATGTAGTAAAAAATTAAATATACAAAAATTAAATATAAAAATAAATAATAATTCCAATTAGTTACCCATGGATTTACCGGGTCACCATGGTCCCTGAATTTACCTTCTTTATAAAATTCTAGACCAAACCTACTTCGGCCAATGCCAAATCATCTAATGAAACAAAGGAGTAGTCTTGATATTTCCCAAACCCATAGGTCATGGAGAATATCATCCTATTTCACTAAACCTAAGGATTCACATCATTTTGAATCTAAATGTGAGTATCAGATTCTAGTATCTTGGATCATATGTCTTGATGAATATCTCATATATAGATAAAAACATAGGGTCGTATATATTAATGTCTCTAAGAACATCCATTACATAAAACAAAACATAAGATCAAATGTATCGATGTATCTTTAGACATCCTATACATAGAATAATATGTAGGATTTTGCGTCTTGATGTTTTTCTATAAATCCTATACACAAATCAATATTTGAGATAGTATACTGCAATACCCCACCAAATAACTAGTATAATGCATCAATGTCAACACAAAAATCTCAAATATTTGAAACTACTAGGATAAATTAAACTCAATAAGACCAACTTAATCCCCTAGGTTTGGAAAAACAAGAATTACTATTACACTTGACCATAGTCTTAGAATATAACCAAAACATGTTGTGATAACTCATTACCTTGGTGAATAATAATTTTTCTATATTGTCTCATTACCTTGGTGAATACTAATTCTATCCTATTAGATCACCACTTTGGAAAATACAAAGCCACATAGAAAAGGAATCCATCATTTACCTTGAATATGTGAACTACCCACAACTCAATTCAAGAAAGCATCCACTTTCTATATTAACAACTAACATTAATCCCATCCCATCATGGAGATACCTTTAATCTTCCTTAGATACTCAAATTATGAGGTTGAGTGTGAATCCCTCAGCGTAAACCCATCATGGGTGACTTGGTATCTATCCCAGGTGATTCCCTAAATAATAGTGGTGACTCATTCATCTAATAAAATATAAATAGATTGAAATCAAAGTGGGTCCAATCAAACAATTAATATAATAATTATTTTGCCATGGTAAAACCCACTTACCCCTGGTAAGTGGTTCCACCATTCATCCCCTATTAGGCTATTAATTTTATTATCATTTTTTATCTCAACACACACATAAATTTTGATATAACATCAAATATCATGTCACCAGATAAGTAATTAAATGTAATCATATGCATATAACATGAAAAAAACCAATATATTTTATAAAAATTATTTAAAAATATGCTCATTAATAAAATTGAAAAGATATAAACCAAAAAAATTTCACATCATTTAATAAATAACTAACCCTAAACCCAATGTATAGAACCATTTCTAGGCCACCTGAATATCATTTTTCCCATTGAAGAATAATATTTTATGTCATATAAGTATCAATAATCTATTTCATGATTTTTAAGTACCCTAATAACCCATTAAAATCAAATCTAGTTAATTTATCTATTGGATTTTTAGGTGAAGTTATCACTAGAAAATTTAAAAATTAGTGAGTTCTTATAGAGAAACCACACTAGTCCTATTAGACTTAAAGTCATTTTTTTTTGTTTTTATAAATATCGAACTTAAGGGTAAAAGTGGGAGCGAAACACACTATATGAACCAACAACACAAAATCCAACACAATAACAAAACCAATAACCAATAGTGAATTCAAAAATAAAAATTCAAATTTTAAAAAAGAAATGTCAATATTGGGTGGGTTTCCCTAGATCCCTATGCCATTAGTTATTGAATCATGTATAAGAAGGGAAACATTAACTCAAACCATTATCTTCCCTCACCAGTTATCATTATGTTCACCAAACCTCAAATGAAGAAAAAACCACCACCATTCTAATCATTTCTGCTGATTAGACCATCACTGGTCACCCAAGTTATCCATTTAATTAAAAATCTTAGACACCCAGGTTATCTATTTTGGTTGCTTATGACCATTCCCATTCTCATATCATACATACATATTCAAAAAAAAAAACAAAAACCATGAAAAAGGGTTTGGTTCACATACCTTACTTGATGATCGTACCCCATGCATCAAATATCATTTATTTAATCTGATAAATCAAGGAGGATTTAAAAAACATAGCTTAAAACCCCCAAAACACTTTGTTACTCAACTATAATAATAAAGAGAAATAAAAATAGGATGAAACTGCATGACTTACCTTCATATTGACGACATGCGCCTATTGATGTAGATGAATCGACAAGTTTATTCCCACCAAATCCCTGAAATAATAGAAAGAGGATATGGATAGGGTAATGAACCTCCACCATGCATCGCCCAATCAAAATAACCATTTGGGGTATTTTAAAAGAATCCTAGAAGATAATTTATAGAAACTATGACCTGATCACCTGAACCACATTGGGACAGACCACAACATAACCCCAGGAGTGTTCCTCAATCCCCATGGGATAAATACTAGTGCCACAAGTCTCAGTGTATATAATGGGAATGATTTACCCACTTTGAATTAATAAATTATAAATAAATAAAACCAATACTATATAAATGAAATGAATGTATGTAACAACCCTGAATCCAATAACCCATATCCAGTGTCTTCTTTATTACATTGACATATATACAAAGGGTCAAATCCAAAAGGACCGATCAGTTTAGTAGTTTTGGAGATCCATACACATACATGACACCCATTTTACATTTGGGGTAAAATATAAAACATAGTAATGGAAATCATTCAACATTATTGAAATCATTAAAATAATTCTTCTTCATATCCCAAATAAAGGAAACAAAATAAGGGTGAGATCAAATTCTCCGCAAGGGTTGCGTATAATGGAAGCTATAAGGCATAATCAATATGGAAAGACAAATAACTGAAAAAAATTCCATTTAATCAATAAATTTACTATCATGATTAGATAAGGCATAATTAATATGACAAGTTAAATAACTAGAAATACATTACATTAAATAAATAACTCAAGTAAAAAATGAATCTATAGATAATATCATTACAATAATCTCATAGATAATAATAACTGAATTATGAATGAATGAAATTATTAATATTGGATGTTATGATCATAAATATCATGATATATATACTGCTAAGATCTTTCACCAAGATAGTTTAAAGCTATGGGTAAAAAATAATTTAATTTGGACAACTTATTTGTCTCATGAGACCTATCAATGAATCAAGAGGCTACATAATTCTAGGATATACTCATCAATATATGTCCAAAGTATTCCTTATATATCGAATGATCAATTTAATTCATGAAAAATATTCATTATCAATAAATATCTATATTGAGTAATGAATACAGATTTATCAATATTTCCCCATTTAATCAAATAACTTTCAACGTAAACACCATATGTAATACAATTTTGGTAATAATCATATCCATGATGAAAAAAATATGAATATTTAAGATAAATTTAATTTTCAATTTAAAATGATCACATGAAAGTGATTACCTCTATAGAAAGTTAACAATTACAAAATTAATCAATAGATGAGAGGTGACCATCAATTCATTGGGAATATAGGTTTTTACAATAAAATCATATCCTTTGGAAGAATAAATGGAATGGAAGTGAAATATTAAAATAAGATTTCATAAAATATTTTTCTTTATAAAACCATTAAAAACATGTATAATAAGATAGATTTCATAAAATGGTTATGGCGATAGGGAAGTCTGTTATCGTCGTATATGTTAAAAAAACATTCCTTTTGAATTTTTATAAAAAAAGTAAAAAATATCCATTTCAGAAAATAGTAGAAAGTTTCCTTTAAAACCCCTTTTAAATTCAAGGATAACTTAAAATTTTCTTAGTAAATAATTTTATAAAATAAAATTATTTTTTTAAAACAATTTTGAAAAACATAGACATGGAAGAAAAATATATCTAATTAAAAGAGAAATAAAATCAGTTTTTCTTTTAAATATTTATTTTCTTGAATCAAGTACCAAATAACAGAAAAGTTGGAAGAAAATTTAGATACTACTTATGTATCTAGAGGATATAAAAATTTATAGAGTTTTAATAAGGATATATTATAAGATTCCTTCAATGAAAATAAGAGGAATCCCAAAAAAATGAGATTGTAATGTAAATTATTACTTCATTGATAACTTTAAAATTGTAACCCATTGAAAGAATAAACATGAATTGAAACATTAATAATCATAAATAAATATTTATCCATGTTAAATATATAAAATTTGTAGTATATACATCATATAAAAGTAAATAGGTGCATAATATCAAATATGTCTCAATGGAGTGGAAATTGAGACGAAATCCCTTACCTCACAATTCCCTTTAGTTGAATGTTATTTAACCTCCTATATAATGGTTTTAATAATTTTATTAATTTATACTATAAAAATATTAATATTTATAATATCATATATGATCCTCTTATAACATATTACCACCCGTTCATTAATAATATATCATTATTATCATTGTTTCAGATGTTAACGGTTTTGTTTTCTCATGCATGCGGTCAGGATAGTTCCGGTTATTATGTATAGGATATAAATAAATCACATAAATAATTATATTAATTTTATAAATATCATATTTTTTTATTATATACATTTTTAGAATCATTTTTTAAATTTGGACATGGAAAATGAGTCACATCGTTTCATGGAGACAGTAGGCCATACATACGCACGAGTGACGATATCATTCCCTTATTGGGTGAAAGGGTAAGAAAGTGGATGATATATTAATTTTATAAAATTAATATCATGTCATATTTATAAAATATATTAATTATTTCTATCATTATGACTATTCATGTGAGTCGGTTCTGGAAAACAAATTACATCGGTTCGCGAGGCGGTAGTCCACCGTACACACAAACAATGGATTTGTTTCCCATTTGATATAGAAGGAGATGGATAAATATTATGCCATAAAAATAATAAAATATCATTATATAGTAGATAATGGTGTTATTATATTGTAAATTTTAATACATAATTGAAGGTGATAAAAGAAGTAAAAAGGAAAATCTCAGTGAAGATGATCACCTTCATTTAAAGAAACCTCCTTTGGATCTCTTATTTAAGACCCAAGGATTGATATTTTGGGAAGAAAAAAACCTCTATAATGTGTTTAATGATGTTTAGGATAGTTTTTTTTTCATTTTTTTGTTTATATAAATTGTTTTATAGGTGTGAATAAGTGAGGGGAGTGAGTGCCCTTTCTATAATTAAGTAAGAGTGGCATTTTTGTAAATACCAAAAACTATTCAATAATGGGAAGTCACTCTCAACCCAAGTGCCTAAAAAATTGATAAATAATGGGGTGGAGGGATTTTATGGTCTATCCACACATTCAAAACTAAAACTAAACATGTTTTAAATATATTATTTCCTTTACCTCTAAGGTTACTTACTTTTACTATTTTAGTTTTGACCATGATAACTAGTTTTTTAACCTAGTTAATTTATCCATTACGAATAAAATAAAATGAGATTTATTAGATAATTTAGACCCATTTATACTAAATATTAAATAAAATTTATAAAATAAAAAATCTATATGTTTTGAAAATTAATTTTAATACAAGCGCATATAACACACAAAACCTCATTTTAACCTTAACTGAGGTAATTAAGTTTTACAGTTTTTTACTAGTCATTATGAAAAAAATTTAAGTTGAAATTATTACCTAATATTAATTAATATTATGAAAAATATTTAATTCATTTTATCAAATTAAAATAAAAAATTGGTATAATTTTCTTTAAAAATAAACCTGTAAATCATGTTGAAAAACAGTATTTTAAGAAATGCATTTTTCAAGCATAAAATGATCTTATATTAATTATATGACTAGTAATAATAATTATATGGATTTGAATTTAAATATTTATATTTATAATATATATATATTTAATTTAAATAATCCATTATTATATATTATTTAAATTAATTTAAATGGATACAAATTATCCCCTTTTTAAACAAAAATAGTTTTTTTTCTAAAAAATACCCCTTTTTTACCTTTAAATGATCTTATATTTATTTATATAAAATTGATAGTTAATAAATTATTAATTATATATATTATTATAAATTATTATTAATAAAAGATAGAATAGTTAAATATGATATTTTCAATTATTCATAAAAGCTTATTTCTAAGGGAAAATTTCAAAAATTCATTCGAGGATTATTTTGATCAAGTAAGTTTAAAATCGATATTCATCCTATAAAATTATAATTTTTATTCCATGAAATATTAAAATGTTCATTGTATTATAGTTTTATTAAAATATAGTGTTCACCTACTATAATTGAGGCTTGGGTGTTAAGATTTCAAACAACGATAATACCCATCTTTGGTAAAATTCAAAATACAAATTAGGTCTCTAATGTATAAGGATAAGTTCCAAAAAAATCTTCGATCTCTATATAAAAAATCTAGTGGAACTCAACTCATAACAATGATGAGCATGTGCAACAAGAACAAATAATACAGACATCTACTAGTACCTATAGATACCTACAAATCATACCATGAATCTACATATCCACCAAAGTCTATAGATAGGGTTTGATCATAAAAATCTTAGTAGGAAACCACCATGGTTCCAACATACATGGAATATTCATAGGAATATTCATCCAATCAATATACTCATTTATATAATTATACCAAATAAATTCAACACAATAATTGCATGAAAACAACTATAAGAAAAACTTAGCATGATACATGAATATCCTAGAAATATAATTACATATACTTGGAGGATCCATACCCAATTTACCTACTTTGAGCCTATTTCTTAGATTCTAAGATGATGTACCAGTGCCATCTCCTTAGGGAGGAAGTGATTGTACCTATATAACCATCACACATTTACATATATAACCAAATATATATATAGATGTGTGTAATAAAGTTATGTCCCTAACGGATCATCCCATTGGGGGAAGGGAATCATGTATACCAAGATAGGGAAATCTTGCTACCTATCCCTTTAGTAATAGGGTAAGGGGTATACCAAATTAGGGCATTGCGATCCCATCCTGAACCAGGGTTAGAAAAATATTTCATCCCATATCCCCAATAAAATATATGTTGATAACTAATATACTTTATTATAGTTATTTTTAAAACAATATACTTCTACCACTATGTTAATCATCTATCAAAATGGAAGTTATGATAAAATTAACACTTCTAGAAATATTAACCAACATTCTTGATACAAAAAATCAACAACATGACATATATCCATAGTTACACATAAAAATTAAATGAAACATAAGTAAGTCCATGGGAAATATATTATAAGAAATTATTAGGTGAATAGATATTAAGCTTAACATGTCAAAAGTCATGAAATAGTATTATCTTTAATACCCTATAGAGACAAGTCATACCAAGAATAAGTCATGATGTAGGAATCAATTAAATTTTTACTATTTCCTATCCAAACAAGGATCTAAGTATGGAATGGATAACTGTTAGTGTGCACTAGTAGTAAACTAAGTGAGAATAAGTAAAGTATTATTCATAACCAACACAAACTTATAATAACCCAAATGAAGAGTAAAGTTAGGAACAAATTTAATTTAGAAATTAATTTTAAATTAAAGTTTTTTTCTAGAATAATTTTCTCATACATAAAACTCACTTTTATGAAAAAAGATTGTTTTGAATAAAAGAGGTCATTTTAAATGAATGTTCTCACTTCACCCTTTTCTGGTATAAAATAAGCACACTCAGTTTATCTTAGAAATCTATATTTTGTTAAAACATAGTGAATAATTAGTTTTAGAAAATAAATATATTTTATAGAATTAAATTATAAATTAGAGGCTTAATATAAAACTAAAATCAAGCATAAAAATTTATAGAATAGAAATTTTTTAGTACTTTAAAACTTTACATTTTTCTTAGAAGGTAACATAATTAAAGAAAACCCAATATGTTTATGAACCAAATAATTCCTTTCCACTCAACCTAAACCACCCATTATCTTTCCTTTTATTAAAACTCTTTGCAACATCCCTGGTTGTGTCAAGGTACAAAATTATTTAAATTCTAAAAAAACCTCATGTGTTTTTGGTGTTTATAAATTTTTTTGGTGTTGGAGGGGAAACCAAGAGTCATTTATAGTAGTTGGCCTTGGATTGGGGCTGAGAATTTACTACTAGTGATTTGATTTTTTATGTAGAGGGATCATCATTTTTTTATGGGTGGAGGTTATGCCATGATGGGTGTCAATGTTAGATTAAATCCTCATAATGTATGGAGAGGTTATTCTGTGTCCTAGGGCATCAAAACATGGTAGGGATTACACACATGTGTTAAGGCCTAGTCTAGGACCACATGTGGCTAAGGGATTTACAATGTAGAAGGTGATATGTAGAAGTAAAATCCTCAAATTTAAGATTACATTTTTAGGGGAATAGGGATCATGCTATGGATAGGGACGTTATACTATGATAAAGACCTTTACCTATTTAGTCATGCATTCCAGAAACCCTTATATATGGGAATCACTGTATGCCTGAGGGAGTCATTCCATGACTAGAACCCTTATATATTGAACCCATGTATTTTTCATTTTTTAATTTTTATAAGGATGTATGGTCACACTATAGCAGAGGGAATCACACAACAATGATAACTCTTACATATCATCTCGAAATTTCTTATACAGTGTGGGGGTCACAACATGGTGGAGGGATCCATGATGTGTAGATAATTATTATAAATCATCTATAAATTTTTATGTATTAAAATCATTACATATAACCTTAAATTTATTATGTATGCCTTTGTGATATTTTGTGAGGAGGGAGGCTGGTCACGCCGTAATGCCTGATGAGGGAACACATTGCGGTGTGAATGTCATACCATGATGCCAGGTCAGGAAGACACTTCACATCATGAATATAATGGATATGTTGTGATGGCATGAAGTGTAAAATTATTAGTTTTACTTGGGAGAGGTGTTCCATGCTGTAACTAGAGGTGGAAACTTTGTGGGGGAACCATGAAGGTTCGTCAGGTCATAACCAGTGTATTCAAGTTATGAAGCATAACCTAGAAAGTTTTTAAATTAATTAATTAAATTAATGGATTTAATATTAAAAGGTTAATTAATTATGTTAAGTTTCTTATTAATCTAATAAAACTTATTAGATATAATGGAAGTAATTATAAACCATATCTAAAGATCTCTATGCAAGATAATATGAAACACGTGAAAAAACTAAAATGAATAAATACTGTACATTTGGCACACCTTACACCAAAGAGAAACTTCATCAAATATTGAACTCCTTAACATTGGTTTGATTAATATCACTAAGTGGAATAAGAATCCCACCTATGTGGTGTATCCATGGGTTATGCAGAATCATCTGATGTTCAGATGTGATCCATCTTCTCTCCATGTTATGATAGTACCACAACATGTAAAGAAGGAAGATAAAAAAGAGCTTCACGATCCAGGGAGGTTTGGAAAAGAATGATAGAATTACCACACACACACTACCATTACATAAAAATAGTTAAATAGTAAATCAAGGAAACTCTTTTATTATCCTCTCATTTATTCATGTGGTAAAATGAATGAATAAATACCATGGCCGATACATGCATCAAATGCATTTACTCAGAATCATTTCATCTCATGAAATGGTTCATTAATGATATAATTTAAGGGAGAATCAATAAATAATAACTATTTATAATTTTCTACAATCTTAAATTACATGGGAAAAAAATCATAATTTGTATTCTGGTCAAGGGGAAGAAAGAAAAAGGGAGGAAGTATTATTTTCATCTTCCCAAACCCATAGAGACAAGATATGATATGGAGTCAAGGACAAAGGAGATGGACTATGTCTCCAATTCAAAAGAGAAATAACTTGATGGTGGAGCTTCTAAGGATTAAGATATTTCATGTGGTGTGATGGGAGAACCTAATTAGAGGTAGGGTGAATCAGTGGCGGAGGATCTTGGAAACAATGAGGCTTTTTATGGATTGGCTGATCAGAAATGTGAAGAAGGTAATGAGGCTAGTTATAAGGGGAAAATGTGGGAGATTATCAACCATTCACAAGAAAAAATCATGATGTGGCCTTTGATATTAAATCCCCTATCGAGGTTGCAGATTGGATGTATAAGATATTGAAACAAGTAGAAATAAATAAAGAGAAGTGCAATTGGATCAATAAGAAGGATCTAATCATAACTAGAGGATTCAATGAAAGGAAGATAAATGTGTAGGAGTACATTCAAATGTGGGAAAATATGGATTATTGGTTTAAATATATGCTCAAGGAAAACCCAAATACAAAGGTACATTCTATCCAATGAAAATTATATAGTGATAATGCTTCGAACAGGCTCTAGCTTGATTTTAGTGGTTCAACTATTTCTTTTGGTTCATGATTATTTTTTGGCTGACTATTTGGTTTCTCATTTTTCTCCTCAAAAGTGTGTGAAAATAATAAAAAGTTAATTTTCAGTCATGAAATGAGGTATTGATTTCATATATATCATATATACATATAAGTCTTTAGGGTATATTCCTATCAATATTCCACTTACACTAAAGCCTAATAGACTTTGTGTTCCATTTCACCTTATATTTTATCATATACAATAACTTGTGAAATCATATCTAAAACATTTTTTGGATATCTTCCAAAAAACTTTTGGAAAGATATTATTAACTTCACATTGTATCACATCACATGAAATACCTTGTGAATACCCATCCAAATTTTTTTTTGGATTAACTTTAAAACACTTTTAGAGTAGACCTATGATTCAAACTGAATCCCCATTCAGTCAACCAAAAAGTGTGACTCCCTAGGTCTTTATAGAATTGAAAAAAAATATAAATCTCAAGATCCATATATGTAAGAAAAGAGTAGCCTCTAGAAAAGAGTCAATGCTACTCAAGTAATAAAGGGGTTTGAAATGATCTTAATCAAACACAAGTATCTCTATATCTGTATCTACTAGTCTACATTATATACAAACACATATTCTCATATTTTTCCTTTGTCCATGACATCAAGTTACCATGATACATACAACATGTAAATTTCATACAGCCAACTCATATGTTATAAAATCTATGAGTGTAAACTGAACTAATCAATGAATACGTCACATGTGATTCATCCTTATGGATAAACACATCACATGTCCATTATCCAAATAGATATATAATATCTAGGTGCAGCCACACACTCCCATAGTCTATCTCATTTGAGGGACTTGATGTCATAATCATCATATGAGAGGATAAATACCATCTTGGTTAAGCTCTAACCGATGACATGATAAACAACATACCCAACCACCCCCTTATTAGCTAAGTCAATATATTGACTTGCGTAAGCAGGGAATCAAAGTATGAAGGTTCTCATACTAGTTATCTCACCAACCTCAGGTAGTGTGGACTCAAATATGATCCATGCACCCATAGTATACCAAAGACATATGTATGACACTCCATATGGTATACATAGTGGGTCATACAACACGCACAAAGAATCATATTCTTTGTATGGTGCCTCATGAGAATATTCTGTATCTCTATACAAGAATCCTACTCATGCTAACCTTAACATTTCATCATAACCTATAATACTCCATGATGAAAATTAGTTAGGGATAAACTCAAAGCTGTACTTTGAGAGGTCAGTTATCATTACACTTCATGAAATCTATATCTATATTAACATTTATGTATCCAACATGAAGGAATGATAAAATGGATATTTACTTTGTCATTATACATTTTAATATTCTTAAATTATTTAATAATATTTTCTAAAACCAATATAAGAATCAGTTTATCATATCATATATGATAAAATTCTAGACCAGCCTTATGTTTTCTACAATTTTGGAGTTTTATTAACACATTTCATCATATGTAATCCATGTCACATATCTATGTGAACATCTTATAAAAACCTCCCACTAAACTCTTTATTGAGAAATTATAGTGAACCAACCTGGGTAATCCATCTATTGGACACATGAACTGGTTCAATACATACCTTAGGTGCATTCCCGATCACATCAAGATAGAAACTAATACCAGGGTCTTAGAAAATAATCAATGGGAATGATTTAACTCTTAATAAAAAACTAGATTAATGATACCATAACAACATCAGAGTTAGTAGGATAAAGAAATAGAAGCAACTGGAGACTAAATAAGATAAAAAAACATTACATAATCGATTACAAGGTACATAAATGAATAAAAATCAACTCCTGATGAGAAAGAAGGCTATAAAAAGTCAATATATAACCATCCCAATGAAAAAAAACACAAAAAAACTCCTCATGAGATAAACCCCATGAGACCACATCTCCATTAACATGAGAACCTTCAGATGATGGTAATCAAGTAAATCCACCAAAAATAGTTCCCTTGTCCTTACCTACATCCAAAAAATAGAGCCTGCATATTCCAAAAAAATATGTAGAGTGTAAGGCATGAAACCTAGTATGATACAACCATGAATATATATAAGGATTTTTCCCATGCAAATAAATAATCCTCATTTGAAAATTCACTTTTCCTAAAAAAGTTCACTATTTGAAATAAGTTCACTTGAAAAAAATCCATTAGAAATCCATTTGGGGTTTCTCAAGAACAAATCATCTTTTAAAATCATGATAAAAAATGTATTTCCAAAAAATTTATCAACATGGATTAAAATAAATAAATAAATACACCTGTAAAAGAATTCTCAATGCACCCAAATAAGTCATAAACATGAGCATAAAGACAAGTACCAGTACATAAGAAATAAAGTGAAAATGGGTATGATGGAAAAAATCATTACATAACCAAGTAATGAAAATCAATCATAAACATAAGCGAAATCACTTTTAACAACAATTTTTTTTAAAATAAACACATGGACATAACATCATTTCATAACCAAAACATGATAAAGAGGGAAAGAGTATAAGGCATACCATAATCATACATGAAACTAACAAAATGTAATAAACATATAAAATCAATCAAGAATAAGTAATGTGCACTATGGGCTCTAACCATAAGGGTCTATTGTGACTTAGTCTAAACACAATATTTTCTAGTTAGATAGAATTATTTAACAAGTTTGGAAGATATCACTATCTTCCCCAGGCCCAACTACCAAGATCAATCTTAGTCTCTTAGACAACATTTGGAAGCTCACTCAGTATTCCTCCTAAAAGTATCTCATGATATGTTGAATAATATTTTGAAGCCTACTTGGTATTCATACCCAAAGTCTCTCATGGTACCTTGGAAAACATTTGGAAGATCACTCAGTCTTCCTCCCTAAAGGCTATCACAGTCCCTTGGAAAATATTTGGAAGCTCTCTTGGTCTTCATCCCTAAATCCTATCCCATGTTCTACTTAATGTAAAACACACAAAACAATCACAATTTCCAACACGAAAAATCCATTTCAAAAGATAATTTAATAAGACAACTTTCCCATTTAAAAAAAAAACATTCCCTCAAGGTAAAAAATGACCATTTAAAATACCACACCTTCCTCAAGGAAAAACCCTTTTAAATCCCCACTTTAAAATATATTTAAAGCCACAACAAGTTCTTATCACATGATCCATTTTAAAACCAATTTTACAAACCAATTATTCCTAAAACATGCCAATAATTTAAAACCATGAAATAAATATTAAAAAACCCTTTAAAGACCCCATTTTAAATCATTAAAAATATTTAATCCTTTTTATCAAACACCTGGGGTGCATTAAAACCAAACCCATTTGGAAAACCCACTTTAAACATTAAATTTCTAATATAAATCATGTATCACATCAAACATTGATATAACATCATTAATTAATAAATTTAGAGTCAATTAGATAAAAAAACCAAATTAAACTAAGAATCAAAGGTTAACCATGGAAAAAGACCTTAAATAGATACACCCACCTTGTAATAATTTTGAAACTTGTCGCCTTCAATAAAAACCACTAGATTCTAGGAAGTGGTCTCCTCACACAGGTAAAACACAATGAAACTAACTAAACCCCACATAAGAAACCTATAATAATCCATGGTACATTATAGGATTTCTCTCTTCCATGAAAGAAGAAGGAAAAAGGTAGAAGAGGGGAATAAGAATAGAAATCATAAAGAAAAATGCTCACCACAAACTAAACCACCATGGAAATAAGGGAAATCAACCATGAATCCAAAAGGAGGAGCTCCCAATATCAAGGAGAGAGATTCATGTACAGGGAATGAGAAATGAGTGTGAAGGACTTAAAATCCCATAAGGGAAAAATGGAAAATTCCAAAATCTTTAATAACTTGGAAAACATGCATAGTTTGTCCACACGACTAGTAAAAACATGTTCCAAACTTTTAGTAGACACTGTCTCTCCAAAATAAGGCTAAAATGTTTCCTTAGAAACCTCACATGATTAGATAGATTTTTCAATAATCCATAATTCCCACCTCACTCTCGCACGGCTAGCCGCATGGTTAGACAAACTATGCGCCAAACATGCATCATGGTTTGTTTTCTAAAAAACCTTAGTTTCTAATCTCTAACACCCAGTAAATCTAAGAAAAATTCATGGGTAAATAAAAACCCAAATTAAGAATATTAGTAATCTAATGGGTGTCACAAACCTCCCCATTATGCCACTTTCTACCCCCAAAAATTTCCATATAAATAAGATAAAAAAATAATGAGTCACATCCCACACTCTACAAAGAGAGGAAAGTTGGATAATGAACCATTAGAGAGGGCCCTAGGAAGAAACTTCTGAACACCAATGATTCCTCTAAACCGAACCATCAGGCCCACATAACCACTGGAAGTCTCTAAGAATAATGAAACCACACTCACCGATACAAGATCAAAAATGTAACAAAGACCAAACATGGGTCTCCCCACAATTTATAAATATAATAAATGGTGTAAAAAAGATAAAACCTCAAATAAAATACCCACAATAAAATAAATAATCTCTAAAAAGTTCAAAGGAACACTTATGAAGCACCAGGGAACCTATTCTCACTTCCTAAAAGGAATACCAACCTCAAGAAACTCAACACCCACATGGTTGATCCATCATTGAGCTTATCACTCACCTATGTAAGGGATAACTTTAAATCATGAAATAATAATAAATAAAATGGGATTTTGTCTCTGGTCATCGTACTCTATGGGTAAACTAGGACCCCAAATCGGAACATTTTCTCATGATGAACCCCACAAAGCTAGCATTACTGAGTGCTCAATGACCTATAGGAAACATCCATCCAAATTACCTAAGAATTGACCTAAATGTCACTCATTCCTACATCAAAATGAAACTAAACTAAAAATTTCCATGAAATAATAAAACACCAAAATCATGCACCCAAGATCAAAACTTCAAAGGCATCACACAATACAAAAGGTAAACACTTAAATAAAAATAATTAAAAATCCAAAACACACATAATAATTTCAATAAAACACTTTCAAATGAATTAAATGAAAACAAACATTATAAAACATTAAAGGAGGAATTTTCAATAAAAACCGATTAACAAACCAAAACTCATTTCAAAGTACAATAGTCATATTTTAAAAATCAATTTCTAAATAATTTCAACAAACTAATTTAAAAGTGAATAAAACACTACTCATATAAGAGGAGAAAACATGGTAGATAAAACAAAAAATCATGCCCAAGGGGCCAAGTAGAATAAAAGTGCCATAAAAAAACCATGGAAGGGGATACAAGCAAGGAATAACCACAAGAATCCAATAAAACATCCTATCAAGGACATCATGGTGTCATAATAAAACTCTTAGGACTCAAGAGGGTTTCAAACTCACCAACTCCAAATCATTATTTAAAATCAAGCTCTTGAAACTCATTTATAAAAGATTGTCTAAATAATTTTTTCATAAAAAAAGAAAGAAAAATTCCAAGAACCAAGACATTTTTATTTGAAATTATCTATAGGCTTAATACAACCCTTTAAATTCAAAACAAGACTCAATTGGGGCCGAAGCATTTTAAAACATCACACTTTTTTTAAATAAATTTTTAGCAATAATTTTTAAAACATTCCATTTTAAATCATTTCTTGAATCACTAAGAAAAACCTTTCTGAAGTTTAAAACCACATTTCCCACTTTATTTATTGATCCAAATAGTTTTAAAACCCATTTAAAATCCAACATGTAGCTTTAAATAAACTTTTAACATTTGAGTATTTTAAGCTAACGAGCACTCAATGCATGACATAACACCTACCCCCAGTTCAACAACAACCTGGGTTGGAGGTTGTTTCCTATAATGAAAAATTCCATGAAAGTACTTAAGG
The DNA here is from genome assembly GCA_963277665.1 of Viscum album. NCBI lineage: Eukaryota > Viridiplantae > Streptophyta > Magnoliopsida > Santalales > Viscaceae > Viscum > Viscum album. The sequence goes on from OY728126.1 coordinate 1,040,137,329, forward strand.
GATCCTCCTAATCCCTTTAGAGATTGGGTAGTGTCAAGAACAGAAAATGTTAAATCTGATAAATGGATGATAATATAAAGGGAAAACTCTTAGAAACAACATCATATTTTTAGTCAAGACTTTTTTGGGAGGAACTTATCAACCAAAACAAGACATTATCCTAACTATTCATGATTATAAAAAAAATAAGTGGTCCCATAACTGAGGGAATAATCAAATCATTCCTTTTATAACATCCTTGGAAGAAAAAATTTCAATCCACTTTGAAAATATCATTTAGAAACTCAATCATTTTCTAATAACCCAATTCTGGGCATTCCAAACCATTATTAAGACCCACAGGTCTCAAAACCATTTAAAATAAGGGATAACCCCTTTATTTTTCAAAAACATTACATAATTTTTCACAAAAAAGAAATCCCACACACTGTTCCAAAACAATTTATAACTTATTTCAAAACCAGAAATCTTTAAAAAATTCCACAGACCTTAAAATAGGTCACCCAAAATCTCTTGAGCATCATGCCCATATTCCCTTCCTAAAATAATTTCAAAAATACCTTTTGAAATAAACCACCACATGTAAAAAACTTTCAGAAACCAATTCTTAAAATTTCTAATTTAAGAATTAAAATCCTTCAAAAAATTCCACTTTTTGAATAAAAACTATTTTTTCACCCAAAATGTTTTCTTTAGATTAGTTTAAAAGTAAAACATACTTGGTTTTTAATGAAAAAACCAAATATATTTTCAAACCACCAAAAATTATTTTCAAAACAAAATACCTCATGTAATTTCTCTCTTATATTCTGAAAACTATTTTTACTTTCACAAAGAAAAGTCACCAAGGGAAAAAACCAAGCACACCAGCACACATATAAAATCAAACCACATCTAATTGCATATATTTCCATAAAACCACAATAAAATATCCCCTATAGGATACCACACCAATGGAATACTCCATTGGAATCAATATGAGAAGTAGGGGTAAAACAATAATTTTGGAGGGGAAATTGCGTTGTTCATGGTTTGGGAACATGGGCTGGTAAACCATGAACCAACTATGAAATAGGAAATTCCATGGATACAGAGACATTCCACACGGGCATTGGATGGTTTACCAGAGTGTTCATGCTAACCATGCAACCCTGGCCTGTTCACTATTTTCACATTCGAAAGTCAAACCAACCCCAAAATCACTAATACACTCAAAAAGGATTGAATCATCATAAAAAATATAAAATATAAATAAAAAAAATCCAAATACAAACTCAATATCAAGAATCATTCCCAATACACCCATGGAAACTCGAGGTTCAGTGCAACAAAGTTCTGTATAGGCCCTTTCTCTCACACTCCACTTAAGCCTCAATGATGATCCTAGTATCCAAACTACCCAAAATCACCCAGAATAACAAGATATCATGCTGTGATACCATTTTTTAGTGAACCAACCTAGGTAATCCATCCACCAGACACTCAAACTAGTTCAGTATATACCTTAGGTGTGTTCCTGATCAACCTGAGCCAGAAATTAGTACTAGGGTCTCAGAATATTATTGCTTGGAATGATTTCAACCTTAATAGACAAACAAATCAATGACATCATAACAAAATTAGAGTAATAATCATAAATAAATACAATCAACTAGTGATCGATTAAAATAAAAAAACACCACACACCCAAGTAAAAGGTATATCAAGGAATAAACATCAACTCCTTATAAGCATGTGGCTATATAAAATCCAAAACATAACCATCCCAATGATAAAAAAAACTCCTCATGAGCTAAACCCTATGATAACATATCTACACCAACACAAGAACCTATAAATGGTGATAATAAATAATATATAATAAAAACAATCACCCTTTTCCTTACCTACATCCTATAGAGTAGAGTCAACATATGCCCAAAGGCATATGTAGGGTGTGAGGAATGAAGCCCAGTAGGATACCACTACGAATTAATATAAGTATTTTTTTCTATATAGGACAAATAGTCTCATTTGAAAACTCACATTTTCTAACCAAGTTCACTTTTTGAAACAAGTTCACTTAAAAACAATACTTTATAAATCTCTTTGGATTTTCTCAATAAAAAACCATCTTTTAAAATAATGGTAAACAAAACATGTTTCCAAAACATTTCTCAACATGGCTCAAAATAAAGAAATAAATCCACCCAACAAAGCATGAACAATGCACCTAAAAAAGGCATAAACATGAGCATAAATACAAGTACCATTACATAGGCAATAAAGGGAAAATGGGCATGATTACAACCATAATTAATAACCAAGTAATGGAGAGTGAGTATAAAAATAAGTGAAAATACTTTTAACAAAAGGGTTTTAAAATAAATGCATGGGAATAAAATCATTTCATAATCAAATCATGACAAATAGGGTAAGTGTAAAAAACATAACATAATCACACCTGAAACTAACAACATGCAATAATCATATAAAATCAATCAGGAATAAGTAATTTACACCATGGAATATAACCATAAGGGTATTGTGAATTAGTCTAAACACAAGATTTACTTTCTGGATAGACTTATATAACAAGTTTTGAGGTTCTAATGGTCTTACCTAGACCCAACTCCCAAGATCTCTCTCAGTCTCTCAGACAATATTTGGAATATCACTCAGTCTTACTCCTCAAAGGATCTCACGGTCCCTTTAACAATATTTGAAATCTTGCTCAGTCTTCCTCCCCAAAGGCTCTCATGGTCCCTTGGAAAATTTTTGGAAGCTCTCTCGGTCTTCCTCCCCAAAGGCTCTCATACGTGGTACTTAATTCCAAACACACAAAAAAATCACAAGTACCAACACACGAAATTCATTTCAAAAGATAATTCAATAAGCTAAATTTACCATTTTAAAACAACACTTTTCATCAAAGTAAGACATTACCATTTAAAATCCCACAACTTCCTCAAGGAAAAACCATTTTTAAAGCCCCACTTTAAAATACATTTAAAGCGACAAAAAGTGGTCATCACATGAGCCCTTTTAAATACAATTTCATAAATAAATTATTCCCAAAACATGTCAAGCATTCAATTTCATACAAGGCTTATTTAAAAACCCTTTAAAAATCACATTTGAAATAATTGAACCTCTTTTAAACTTTTTATCAAACACTTAGGGTGCATTAAAACCAAACCCCTTTGGAAAACCCACTTTAAACATCGAATTTACAATATAAAGCATGAATCACATAAAACATGGATAAATAATCATTAATAAATCAATTTAGTGGAAATTTGATACATAAAAACGAAACGAAACTAATAATCAAAGGATAACCATGGAAAAATCCCTTAAACAGAGGCACCTACCTCGTAATAATTTTGAAACTTGCTGCCTTCAATGAAAGCCACTATATTCAAGGAAGAGTATCCCTCATACACCTAAGACACAAATAAACAAACCAAAAACCCCATAAAAACCCTATAAAAAACCCTATAATCGTTCATGGGGCATGATAGGGTTTCAATCTTCTATGAAAACGGAAGGAAAAGGTAGAAGAGTGGAATAAGAAGAGAAATCATAACTAAAAAGGCTTACCTCAAGCTAAACCACCAAGGAAACAAGGGGAATCTACAATAGATCCAAAAGTAGGATCTCCCAAGATTAAGTAAAGGGATGTACAAGTAGGTAATGAGAAATGATTAAGAGGGAATTAAAATACCATAAGGTAAAAATGGAAAATTCCCAAATTTTTAATGACCTAGAAAACTTGCATGGTTTGGCTACACAATTAGGAAAACCAAGAAACAACCATATGAGAGATAATAAATCCCCAAAACAAGGTTGAAAGGTTGCCCCTAAAACCTCATATAGTTAGACATATCATGTGATAGGCCATAGTCCCCACCTCACCCTTGCACGATTAGTTGCATAGTTAGAAATATCTATGAAGTAAACTATTTTGAATAATGGTGAGACTTATGAATCACATTCCTAATAGTTCAACTTCTTGAAAATATTCAAACTTCTTAACTTCACAACATAAAATGTTATGAAGTAAACTTATGTTGTCTACTTAGAACTCTTTCTATGTTCATCATCATCATCCTTGGAACTTAATTCCATCAAAATATTTCCTTAAATTATTATTTACCAGTCCTCCTAAACTCTTTTATGATAAAGTGGAAATCACTTTAATATGGTAACTAAATGTTACCATTACATTCCTCTTTACCACAATAACATAAAATATTTTAGGATATCAATTATAATTCAATTTTCATTTATAATGGCACAATACTTCAAGAAATAGTGATATTAAATTTATAATTAGTAACTAAATGTAACACTTCACATTTTTCTTTACCATCACACATCCTAAACATTTTATAATATTAAGTGGTAATCGCTTTAACTTAATATTGGTGTTATCCTTTATTTGTTAAATTTGAAATTCTCTAAGTTTAAACATACTACCAATAGTTTCTTAGACACCATATTATTTTCAGAATATGTTACTAAAATATACAAACCCTTTTGTGTTAGGAAATAACATTTTCTCCCTTTTAGTAGGAATATTTAACAAATAAACTATTGTTTCCATATCATATATGGTATTCTATTTTTTTGGAAATTTTTTTATTTAAAAAGAATAATTTATTAAAATATTCCATTGATTGGAGGTGTGAACACATTCCTACATATTTTAAAAAATACTTTGATAAAATTTTTATCATTGATAAAACACTTTTATCCATATCTTCTTCTCAAAACATGTTATAGAAATTTACGAATCATAAACCATGTGTATACAATTAATCATATCATACTTATTAAAAAAACTAGTTTTAATTGAACAAATTCTATTATCATTTAAGAGAAATGAAATGAAGATACACATCCTTTACTTAGATTCATTTGAGCTTGATAAATTACTTTACATTCAAATCCTTTATGTAGTAACAATTTTCTATATCTCATGAATATAAACTAAAAGATCGATCAATTAATCCTTTTATTTTGAACTCTTATATATTTACAACAATTTTTAAAATATAAATTCAATATCATATACCTTTCAAAAATAAAGAATTAATTTTTATAACATCCATACTTAACATAAACATTCCATGAAGTTTCCAAAACTCCTTCATGTATTCTGGATAATCCCATCATATGGAATTATTATTATTCCAACAAATAAAATTTTCCTTAAGAAATTTTCTTAAATCACCAATATTACTTAATAACTTTTCTTACATTACCAGTCTTAGGAGTAACTTATATTAATATTCTTTTTACAAGGATTAATCACAAATTTTATCTTGATGATGATGACAATGATATTTATCTATAAAAAAAGATTTTATTAGATTATTATCATGTATTTTTAACCATTTAAAAAGGACTTTTATTAAATGGGATCCCAGTAAAATGATGAAACCCATTTTAAATTCCACAATATCCTTAGTGGGATAATATTCATATTTCATCATGACTTACATAGGGTATCATGTAAATAAGAAATGACTATATCTGGTAGGTAATCATCCCAATCATATCATATATGATTCTTGGATAATTGAGCACACATACCATTTTCCAATAAATCATAGGGATATGATCAACACTATTCCACTGGTATCATGACTATTAGGGTTTCCCATCTAAGTGTAACCCAAAACAAGCACCAATAATAATCCAAAAAAGGGAAATCAAAGCATACTCATATTGATCTTTAAAATACACTACAAATAATCCAAAGTTACTTATAATTTTTTTATCTTACCCCAAATGGACTGAAGACCTTCTTTTTTATTTATTTTTGGATAATCCCCCTTTTAAGGGTTGAAGGGGAACCCTTACATGACCCTTAGGCCCAAGGCACACACATGACCTAATACACGACCTTAAAGGCCCAAGACCTGACACACTTGAAACATCCCCTCCCCAACATCTGTATCTTGAAGGCTCCTAGCTCCCCACCTTACATGGATGATCAACTAGAATTGTGACATGCAGATATGCATGGTGCCCAGTCCTAATGATAGTTTCCATACCCTCTCATTCTTCCAATCTGGTTAGCTCTGCTATGGTGGTTGCTATTTTTTTCTCAGAATCCTCGTATGGGTCTACTCATGTGTGGTCTACCCGAGTTGCTTCTTGGTCTTTTCTATGGCCTAAAAGCCCTGTGGCCCGAAGGCCATTGGTGGAGTGAAGGCCTTTACATCCCAAAGGCCCTGTGGCCTGAAGGCCTTTGGTGCACCGAAGGTCCCAAGACACATAGGCCCAAACCGGTGGCCCGAAGGCCCAAATCAGATGAATAGTATCATATGCTACAGTACCGAATACTCCCTGCTACAGTAACTACTATAATACTTCTACAGTACCCAAAAATTCACCCCCACCCAGATTTGATCATGAGTCTCTTGGATTCCAAGAAGGAGCCTATACCACTCGAGTATATGCTCGTTGGCTTACATAAGATAATTCAGGGGTACTCATGCTGAGTATGAAAATACCTAGTTGAATGATCGAGGTCCCAACAAGTGCAACTTTAGAAGGAATCTCACACTTAGTATTTTTAGGGGATTCTAATCTCACCATTTTATCTCATGTTATTCCCTTTTATGTATTCATGCTTCTAGTAATTTAGTTTGGAATAATTTACTCAAGAGATAATCCAATTCATAATAACTCTAGCACCTAATATGTAAAAACTATATTCAAAAACTAAATTCAATATAATAACTTCAATTACAAACCAAGGTCATGGTAGATGAAGAAATAAATTCATTAAAAATACCTAACATGTAATGCATGACTCTATCCTAGAAGCAGTTTAACATTTTAAACTAAAACACATGCAATATTTATATTTCTTAAACAATTTAATAAACATGAATATAAAATGGAATAAAATTTTAAATTAACGAACAATTCAAATATTTAAACATGAGATAACCATTTATGAAAAATTCATAAATAAAAGCTAATTATAAATATTTTTTAATTTCAACTTTAACATTATGGACATTCTATAATTTTGAATATAAACATTTTATAATAAATACAATATGAATACTTTCATATTTATCATTATATGTAATTTCCATTCTAAATATATGATATTATATGAATTATAAACTATTTATAACCCAATCTCTATTATGTGAACATTTTATATAATTTAAATATCATATAATTAAATATTATTTAAACCTTTATCATATTAATCATAAAAAAACTTTTGATGCGGCTTAAATAATATCCTAATATTTATCCCTTTTATTTTGAAAAATTAAAAATAATTAATTATGAAAAATTCATAATTTAAATATAAACATTTTATATTTTGACATTATTTCATAATTTCTAGATATTTATAAATTATCACTTATGATTTCCAAATAAATACATTTATTTCTATATCATAAGAATTTCCATATAATTTTCTAAAAGGTATTTCAAATATTAACATTTAATATTTGGGAAAAAAATATTTATAAACATTTAATTAATTATAAAAAATTTATAATTAATTAATTTATAAAATTTTTATAAATTAAAATATCCAAAAATACATTTTATAATGATTTATACACATTTTTTAAACTATATAAATCATTCTATATGTTAAAAATAATTTTTAACAAATTTTCTATTTATACTTACATAGTAACCCATTCCTATATAAAGGTAAGACCACTCTATCCTTATGCAGACACTCTGTGCAAGGGTAATATTATTATGGAGCCCTCGCATAAAGGTATGACACCTCTTACCTTTATACAACTTAAATTTATGGTGCTTCATAAAGGTAATACAATGATTACCTTTACATAGTTCATTTCGTGTATGGGTAGGACCCTTACATGAATGCTTCACATAAGGTTAATTCATGATATACCTTTACATGGCCTTCTATAACTACTATAGAAAGGTAATACACCATTTTACCTTTACACATCTCTTAGAAACCTAATTTCATATGGGTATAGCCTTTACATAGTTGTGTTTCATATAAGGGTAAGTGGCTGATTACCCTTACATGACTTTAGGAAAAACCTGATTAACCTTAGATACCAGTGTATTGTGTAAGGGTAAACAATATCACACCCTTACGTAACCCATTACATGTATGGGGAAGATCATGTAACCCTTACGTAAACTGATCTATGTAAGGGTAAGGCATGATGACTCTTATGCAGACAACTCTACATAAGGGTAAAGCCTTGGTTACCCTTATGAATATCAGCTGCATAAGGGTAAGGTCTTGGTTACCTTTACGTAACCTAGCTATGTAAGGGTAAAACCTTTTATGAAATCAAATTTATAGAAACATGTGTTGGGCAAAAATCCCTCAAGGTAACATTGAAGTATTTTTGGGTTGGTTGTGTTTGTTGACAAAGCAGGTTTCCATGGAGAATTGTCGATTTCCCGAGAAGTTGTTGACATTCCATGTTGACAAAGAACTATGACAAAGGAAAGGACGATCTGGAGGCGGTACAAAAGAGCAGTACAAGGTGGCGCCGTTTCCCAGTGTTTGCCAAATTTTTGGGGTCCAAAATTTGGAGTGTGGTGAGCATCGTGAAAATAGGATTTCCATGAAGATCATAATTTAATATGTCAAAGGCATGAATTTCACGAAGATAGGATGCATGGATTGGAAATAGCGAAGACCAGAAGAATGGAGGCGGTGAGTCTTCGCGATTACGTCAAGATTCGCGGACGGCAGAGACTGAAGTGCATCACGGCGGTGAAGGGATTTGCGAGGGAGCTTCGCGGCGAAGGCGCGAAGGTATGTTAACGGTGATTCTTCGCAACTACGTCAAGCTCCGCGAACGGAAAATTGCCGTGGTGCTTCGCGATTTGGACAGAATTCCGGCGGAAACTTTGGAGCTTTGCGATTTGAGATGACGTGGCGTTGACTTCGCGCAGAAAGTTCGAGGGTCGGTGGAATCGCCTATAAATAGAGGCCGACCCCTTCGAGCGAAGAAGAGAGATTTTTCAGAGAAGATCAATTGCTCTCGCTTTGCGAAGGTAGTTCACGGATCCAGTGTGCTTTGCGAAAGAGGAGCTTTGCGGCGGCTATTGTAGCTCCGCGAAAGTTGTGTGCTCCGCGCTGGCTCAGTGAGATTCGCGAGAGAAGTTACTTTGCAATGAGTTGAGCTTCGTGGGAGTTCTTCGCGAGAGAGCTTCGTGAGAGAGCTTCGCGAAAAGGCAGGATCTTCGCGTAGGATTGTTTGAGCTTCGCGAAATTGGGAGCTTCACGAAGTAGGGTGCTTCGCGAAGGTGTTTCCAAAGTGGTTTGCCCAGTGGATAGTGGCAAAGGGGTATTCATCTATGGGTGAAAGTTGAACTTCAACAGAGCATCTACATACAGAGAAAGATCCATTCCTTAATGGAAATGAAGAGACCTACAGGTCTATAAACTGTGATTGAATCCCTTTACAGAGTAGTGAGCTTAGGAAGAGGAAAAAGGTGATCCTCTCCACCGGCAGTGAGCCAGAGAGAGAGAAATAGGGAGTGACCCTTGGGAAAGCAGTGATATGACCCTAAACCTTGTAAAGGCAGTGAGCCTGGGCATAGAAGTGATCTAGCCCGAACATTGTAATCCACAGCTAGTGAAGTTTAGTGGAATTGGTACGCATGGAAACTTGTCGGCGTATGCTCCTTGGACGTAGCCCAGTGAGGGTGAACCAAGTAAAAATCTTTGTGTCTGCCTGCTTACTTCCATGCATTGCATTTGAAGCATCATCATCACACAAAGAAGAGAATAAGTGATCATAATAAACACACAAGTGCAAACAAAGTAACCCTTGTAATAGAGAGGTCAAGATCCAGTGGGGCATGATGAATTTTGAAAAAGAATATCCATACCCTGATTCACCCCCCCTCTCAGGGTATATAGGTCCCTATTGGTCCTAACAATTGGTATCAGAGGGATAGGTTTCTTTTATCAAATTTGTTTGCTTCGACTTGGTGTAGTCGATCTGTGTGGTTGAAGATACATTTTTCTCTTATCTCTCAATCTGCCATGGGAAAAGGAAAAGCATCAAATAATAATCAGAAGTCAGGTAAATTCCCTCAGTGTGGAAGTGTTTTTGGAAAAAGTGTGATTCAACTAAAAGTATCAAACAACTTACTGAAGGAAGGTCTGGATGAATCTGATAGGGAAAAGATTGATTCACTCAATCATTATGTTGGAATGAGTGAAGTACATGAGCATCTGATTGATATTGAAACAGAAGAAGAAATTGAAGGAAGAATAGATATGCGAGCTAAGTTAGAGGCTGCTCTTGAAGAGATAGATGTTTGGAGAGCCAAAACCAAGAAAGCTAACAAAGTTGTTCATGATGCCAAACTCTATATGCAGCAGCAGGAAGAAGAGAAGTCTGAGTTGATGGATAAAATTGAGGAACTCAAGTTATCAGCACCAGAGAACTCATAAACAGTTGGTGAGTATAAGATTAAGATTGAAGAACAGAAAAGGGAGATCGATGGCTTGAATAGAAAAGTGAAAGATCAAGTCAAGTGCATCGAAGAACCTGATATTCCAAGTGATGTTGGAAACACCGAAGAAGTCAAATCTAAAGATATCTGGATCAAATTATTGGAGATTGAGGTCAACAAGCTAAGAGGATTAAATCAAAGGCTTATTGATATAGTTACTGACCTAACAGAGAAGAATGATTCACATACTGAAGAACTACAGAAGATGGCTAAAATGAAAGGAAAACAAAAGGCTGATGACTATGAAGAGAGTCAAAAGTCAGATGAAGTTCAGAATATGAAATCTAAAAATGATGATCTTGTGACACAGCTTTCTGAACTAGCTCAGAAGAATCAAAGGCTACAACATGATAATGCATGTTGCTCAGATTCTGTTGTTCAAGAAAAATTGAAGGTAAAGGAGCAAAGTGAAGTGGTGGAAAAGCTTACACGAGAATTGGAAGTTCAGATGAGTAGAGGAAAGTATCTCAAGAGAGAACTTGATGCTCAACTTGAATCAAGTAAAGTAAAGATTCATAAGTTGAAAGAAGAGCTAGAATTAGTGAAGAAGGAAATGGAGAAATCTAAATATGAAGATAATCCCAAGTTGAAGGATGCACTGCACTTATTATTTGACCATCCTTTGGCAGGTGATGATAAAATGAAGAGCAGATATGCTATTTCTGAAGAGAAACAACAGAATATTTTCTCAGCTCAAAGACCAGCAAGTTTCGGAAAAGCTGGTATTAGATTTGATGAATCCCCTCCCATGCAAGATAGAAATAGAGCTGTGAACAATTCCATATGTGAAAGAAATCCTATAGGTGCTGGAGATAGGCCTAAGAGGTCAGTTACAAAAAGAAGTGACGACATGTGCTATTTCTGTGGGATTCACGACCACACATCAAGATTCTGTCCAGAGGCTCGGGAATACATTTCGTATTGTGAAAACAGAAAATGTACAAAATCTGAGAATAAGATGAAGCGTCATGAGAAATCAGAAAGAAGAGTCTCTCAAAGGAAAACATTTGTTAAATTCTATTACTGTGGAAGAATGGGACACACCATGAGTATGTGTCAGGAAGCTCAGGAGATCAATTTCAGAGGAATAACTCAAGCTACATCAACATCTCGACATTGAAATGATGAAATGAGGTATGTATTTGATGGAAGATGTTTCATATGTTCTGATCATGGGCATTTGTCCAGACAGTGTAGCAAGAAGAATACAGGGAAGGAAAAAGAACGTGAAAGGAGATTCTTGACTCTAGTAGTGTATAATGAGAAATCGTACACTGGAAGACAAGGGGGTAAATTGGAAAATAGGCTTAGAGCCTCAGGGGAATCACATGGAGCTGAACGAAAGGTGCATCAGTCACCTCCTCTGTCACACTCACAACCTCTCTCTAAGAAAGAACATGACCAAATCTGGAAGAAAAAGGGAGGAAATGCTACAGATGTGAGTAAGTAGAAAGTACATTCAGTGGAGGACCCACCACCAATGAAAAATAGGGTGGCGACTCATAAATCTAATAAAAGTCAGATAAAAAAAGAATGCATTGAAAAATTTGCAAGTCGTGTGCCACAACAAGCAGTGGAGAAAAGAGGAATACCCTTGCAATGGCGGAAGAAGCAAGGGATGATGGAAATAAAGGAGATTCCTGCTTAGAGAAATAATCAAGAAAAATGTAATTTTAGTGGAACATCAAAGATGGAAATGTGTACTAGTGGGTTTAAAACCCAAATGGTGAGAAAGGCCAGGCCTACAGAACCTTCATATCAGAAAAAGACTCCGCATGCAGGTAATGAATGCTTAGTCATATGGCCAGAGCAGTTGAAGTTGTCCAGGCAGCTGGAGGAAGCACGAAAGGAATGTGATGCGCTCCATGAAAGAATCAAAGGGTTGACCCATCAAGATCAACCACTATCCTCGTCTTGAGGATTCAAGAAACAAACCCCTCTCCCTATATATATAAATGCTATTAACTAGTAATTCATGTGTTTCAGGTTTTAGGGAGATACGATCCATGGGGTAGTGGCATCTAAGGATGCGAAGTGGAGAAGTGTTATGCTCTAGAGTTTCAATTGATTCAAATCAGGTACTAGAGTTGAAGAAGAAAGGGAGCAACAGAGCACAATAGGAAGTGATTGTGTTATTAGCTTTATCTCTTGTTTCCTACATCAAGTTCCAACTAAGTAGGCTTAGAGATTTGGTTAATGGATCAATGATGAGTGCTAGATTGGAATAAATCATACAGGTGGAAGATGAGAATAAATGATGCAGGAGAAGAATGACGTTTATGGGTATAAATAGTGGGTCTAACCCCAGGAAGTGTTGCATAACATAGGGGGAGCATTCAACAACAAAATCAGATGCCAGATCCATCAAGGAAATAATTGGATGACTCGGCTCAGGTGTTTCCTATTGAGGGAAGAAAGAAACACAGGGAGAAGCAGCAATAACAATGCATTTCATGCTTATTTATTTTGATCTAACATTGTGGTATCAGCTGACTGTTTTCAGGATACCAAGAAGCTGTGAGAAGTAGTTGAAAGGAATGATTCCACTGAACAATGAAACAGTGAAAAATTTCCTAATAAATGTGATGAGGAGGAAAACATCAAAGGGGGAGCATAAGTGACTAATGATGATTTAGAAAAGAAAAATCCTCATCTGCACAATAATCAAAGAGTTGAGCTGAAATTGACATGCAGAATATCATTGGTGATTAGTCAGCTCTAGATCAGACAAGGATAATGGAATCACTGCAGAAAACATCTTTTATATCCCAGGTTTAGCCAAAATGCTTTGCTGATGCAGCTGAAGATGAAAACTGGGATCATGCCCTGAATGAAGAGATAGATCAGAATTGAGAAGAATCAGACATGGGAGATTGTTTCGATGACAAATGATAAAAAAGTCATCAGGACAAAATGGGTCTATTAAGACAAGATGAATGAATATGGCACGATGATTCGGAACAAAGCACGACTGATGTGCAAAGGAGACTCCTAGATAAAGAGTAATCAATGAGGCTGGTCTATGAAGAAGACATAAAATTTGGCGGATCTGATGAAGCACAGTGTGACACAGAGAAGGAATGGAACATTCATCTCTCAATCAAAATATGCTAACAAGGTTCTGATGTGAGATATCAAAGCAATCCCAAAGAAATCCACATGCTTGTAGTGAAAATAATACTTCGGTATATCAAGAGCACAGTGGACTTCGGCTTGATATATAATGGAAAATATCAGTTGGAATTATTGGGATATACTGATGCAGATTGGGCCGGTTCAGCGGATGATAGGAAGTTAACGTCAGGAGGTGCTTTCTATCTTGGCGGACTTTGTGTTTCTTGGCTAAGAAAGAAGAAAGATTTCATTTCATTGAGCACCGTAGAAGCTGAGTACATTGCGGCCACTCAAGCATGCACACAGTTATTGTGGATGAAGTAGCAACTTAAAGATATGGGAGTTGAAGTAAAGTCTCCGATCGGAATCCAGTGCGACAACTCAAGTGCTATAAATCTGATAAAAAATCCAGTTCATCACTCAAGGAAAAAGCACATTGAGATCAAGTATCATTTTATCACGGAGAAAGTTGAGTAGGGAATCGTGAAGTTGGAGTATGTGCCTACAGAGCTACAGGTTGCAGACATTCTGACAAAGGCCTTACCCAAGGAATCTTTTGAGAGGAAACGACTGGCTCTGTGAGTTCAGTCGACTCCCCGCACTTGAAAAAGTGTGAATGTGGGACCCCCCCTCTCCCTGAGGTATGATGTATTTTTCCCTAATGTGATGATATGTGTTCTCTACTATGTTACAGGCTCTAAAGGAGTGACCTTTGGGTTCGTTGACAAAGGGGGAGAAAATAGTGTTTGTTAAAGGGGGAGAAAATAGTGATTGTTCAAGGGGGAGACAGTGCGGAGATTTGATAAATCATAATTGATACGGGGAGAAGCTGACAGGTGGAGCAGCCAGAAAGGGGGAGCAATGAGAAAGGGGGAGATTTTAAATCTGACGATGCTAGAAGTGATCGATCAAAGCATAGAAATCACGACAGCTGAGGATTGTGATAAAAGCAGAACAGTGGTGTTGGAATGGTGTGAGACGGTGTCCAACTATCAACAATTGGTATCAACTTAAAAATTCACCAATTGGTATCAGTGTGGTTCAACAATTGGTATTAATTTAAGAATTGGTATCAGGGTGGAATCAACAATTGGGGTCTGACATGAAGTGATTCATTGATGAACTTTTCATACTACTCTTGTTTCTCATGCCGAGAATTGATCATGTGGGCTTAGAGTACGTGTTAAGTGATTCCTTGAACGCTATCATAATCGCAAGAGGAGAATGGTGGTAGCGGCTGGAAGAAGTCTCAGTGAGGTATCAAAGTGCTGAAAATCATTCTGAGCAGAGTTGTGAAGAGTTGTCAACAAACCCAAAGGGGGAGATTGTTGGGAAAAAATCCCTCAAGGTAACATTGAAGTATTTTTGGGTTGGTTGTGTTTGTTGACAAAACAGGTTTCCATGGATAATTGTCGAGTTCTCGAGAAGTTGTTGACATTCCATGTTGACAAAGAACTATGACAAAGGAAAGGACGATCTGGAGGCGGTACAAAAGAGCAGTACAAGGTGGCGTCGTTTCCCAGTGTTTGCCAAATTTTTGGGGTCCAAAATTTGGAGTGTGGTGAGCATCGCGAAAATAGGATTTCTATGAAGATCATAATTTAATATGGAAAAGGCATGAATTTCGCGAAGATAGGATGCATGGATTGGAAATCGCGAAGACCAGAAGAATGGAGGCGGTGAGTCTTTGCGATTACGTCAAGATTCATAAACGGCAGAGACTGAAGTGCATTGCGGCGGTGAAGGGCTTTGCGAGGGAGCTTCGCGGCGAAGGCGCGAAGGTATGTTGGCGGTGATTCTTCGCAACTACGTCAAGCTCCGCGAACGGAAAATTGCCGTGGTGCTTCGCGATTTGGACAGAATTCCGGCAGAAACTTTGGAGCTTCGCGATTTGAGATGACGTGGCGTTGACTTCGCGCGGAAAGTTTGAGGGTTGGTGGAATCGCCTATAAATAGAGGCCGACCCCTTCGAGCGAAGAAGAGAGATTTTTCAGAGAAGATCAATTTCTCTCGCTTTGCGAAGGTAGTTCGTGGAGCCAGTGTGCTTCGTGAAAGAGGAGCTTCGCGGCGGCTATTGTAGCTTCGCGAAAGTTGTGTGCTCCGCGCTGGCTTAGTGAGCTTTGCAAGAGAAGTTTCTTTGCAATGAGTTGAGATTCGCGGGAGTTCTTTGCGAGAGAGCTTCGTGAGAGAGCTTTGCGAAAAGGCAGGAGCTTCGCGTAGGCTTGTTTGAGCTTCACGAAATTGGGAGCTTCGCGAAGTAGGGTTCTTCGTGAAGGTGTTTCCAAAGTGGTTTGCCCAGTGGATAGTGGCAAAGGGGTATTCATCTACGGGTGAAAGTTGAACTTCAACAGAGCATCTACATACAGAGAAAGATGCATTCCTTAATGGAAATGAAGAGACATACAGGTCTATAAACTGTGAGTGAATCCCTTCATAGAGTAGTGAGCTTAGGAAGAGGAAAAAGGCGATCCTCTCCACCGGCAGTGAGTCAGAGAGAGAGAAACAGAGAGTGACCCTTGGGAAAGTAGTGAGCTGACCCTAAACCTTGTAAAGGTAGTGAGCCTGGGCATAGAAGTGATCTAGCCCGAACATTGTAATCCACAGCTAGTGAAGTTTAGTGGAATTGGTACGCACGACAACTTGTCGGCGTATGCTCCTTGGACGTAGCCCAGTGAGGGTGAACCAAGTAAAAATCTTTGTGTCTGCCTGCTTACTTCCATGCATTGCATTTGAAACATAATCATCAGACAAAGAAGAGAATAAGTGATCATAATAAACACACAAGTGCAAACAAAGTGACCCTTGTAATAAAGAGGTCAAGATCTAGTGGGGCAGGATGAATTTTGAAAAAGAATATCTATACCCTGATTCACCCCCCCTCTCAGGGTATATAGGCCCCTATTGGTCCTAACAACATGAAACTTCTCTATTTTTTGATTCTCTTCTTTATTTCATTGCAAGTTTCATAAATCTAATCCATGGACCTCCTTGATACCACTATTCGGTTTCTTAAAAATATAATAACACTTATTAGACATAAAAAAAGCAATTAGAAACCATATATGGGGATCTCCATGCAATATAATATAAAACATGTGAACAAACCAAAATGAATAAATACTATAAATCTGGAATACCTTAAACAAAAGACCTACTACATCAAATCTTGATCTCCTTTGCATGGGTTTGATAAACATCATTGGGTCGAAAAAGCATCTCACCACTACAATGTATCCACAGGTTGCATAGAATCATCCAACATTTTTATGGGATCCATATTCTCTCCATGGTATGGTAGTACCTTAATATGAAAAGAAGGAAGATGAAAAAGAGATTTAGTATCTAGAGAGGTTAATATAAGAATGATAGAATTATCACACACACACTTCCATCACATTGAAGTAGTTAAATAGGAAATCAAGGATTCTCCTTGAATATCCTATCATTTTTTCATGAATTAAAACGAATAAATAAATACCATGGATGATAAATGCATCATATGTATTTACCCTATTTTTTTTTTATTTTATGAAATGATTCATTAATGATAGTGTTTGTGGGAGAATCAATAAATGATATCTATTTATCATTTTTCCATAATAATAAATTGCATGGGCATGAAAATCATAATTTATATAAAATATGATATTTCTTATATATATCATATATAAATCTAAGGCTTTAGGTAATATTCCCACCAAATGAGGGATCCTTATTTCTATAATAACACACTTATCTCCCTCCTCTCTCTCTTGACCCAATATCTTCTAAAGTGGGTTCTCATTCATCATTCATCTAATTTGAGTTCCATTTGATCCATATGATAACTAGAGGTTATTTTATCACTCCTATTTGTTTATTACTCATTTTCTCTTATTGTTTCATGTGCTTATTCTAGTTATTCTCTTTAATAAACTATTTCATGGTTTTAATCAAATTCTTTTATTTCTTCCATTTTTTGTTCAAATTAACTACTGATATTCAAGAGAAGGTTCTTATAAGCATATTGTAGGTGGTCCCTAAACTATCCCTATAGTATAATATCATTTTCTATATGTGTATGATGTGCAGTCATTCCGACCTAATTTTCAATTTACCTAAAAGTTCATTAAATTTTATATACTTCTATTTCATATGGGAACCATGTTATTTAGTCCATGAGTGATCCATTAAAAACTAGAGTATAAACCTTTAGCCTCTAAGTGAGGCATGCATTTAAATAATGAAATGGGAATTATAGGAGGTAACCAGTGGGGTTCCATTAATGAAATTATAACATAATAAGCAAATTTTAGATGCCCTATGATGATCCCAAGATGAAAACGTGGTAAAAGTGGGCCAACAAGGTGGTAAATTGTGAGCTATTTATATCTTGGTTATATTAAAATGTAAAATATGATTAGATATCATATTAATTTGTGATGATTTACTATATATTTATATAGGAATTTTGGGTTGGGTTCTTATCCACCCAGAGATATTGAGATGGTTTCCAGGCATGGTGCTCTTCCCCCCTGGGTGGTGATTTCTATGATGGTTCTAGGTCATGGAGTTCTCCTACCTTGAGTAAAGATTTTTGAGATGGTTTTGGGTGTGGTGATCTTCTCCCTGTTTTTTGATACCTAAGATGGATTTAGGGTGGGGTATTATTCCCCCATAGTGGTGATATATTATGTTCATAGATATACTACACTAGCCAAAGTAGGTATGGATAAAACCAGGTGTCACCAAGGAACCTGAGGTCCGATGATGGTTTATTTATTTATGTTTTTAGTTATTTATCATGGCACATCAACATGCACCTTGTTTAGACTGGATATATTTTGGATCACTGTTGGCAATGTCTTATTGGGCTATACTCACACCCTGCTCAGGCCACCTTGGGTAATCGAGCAGACTTCATGGTTGAAATTTTGGATAAGGTAAAATACCCTATTCTTGATAGTTGATATGGCAGGTCAGGATAGAGTATGGAGGATATGACTGAGATATGAATCATGAATAATTTTATAATTTGTATTATTTTTTTTACTTTTTATTATTTTGGATCTCAATGTATATTATCTACCCACTGAGGATTATGGTTATGTTTTTGTGCTTGTATGTCATGTATAATTTCTTATATTTATATAGCATGGGTTGGTATATTTTTTTATTTGTGTTTATCAATGATGGGTTTTTATTATAGTTTATCCAAATGACTGATATTGTTGATACTTCCATTATTATTTATGGTTACCTAATATATAAGGTATAGTATCACCACAATATTATTAGATCCCTATATCTAGTCAGCTTCCTGCCTTTGACATACAGGGAGGCGCACCAAAGATATGAGACGATCCGATCTGATCACAATGGAGGTAAACTAGCCCGAGTATGCTACAAAGTGGTATCAAATCCCTATTTTTTTCTATATTAATATTTATGCATGGAAGATAGGATATAATACATTTTTTTATATTGGTATCGATCTTGTTATTGGGAATAACTAACCCACATACAAGGGAAGTCAAAGTTTCCAGGGATGAGATTGTTATTCTTGGTTTTAACTTTTACAGTTGGGTTACTTATTAAATATGATTCATTTTGATTATGATTTAATATTAATGGGATTTTACTCTTAGTCTAGGGTGTCAAGAGGGTGTGTGTTCATTTATCATATCTGAAATATAGTATTAAATTTTCATTCATGTGCTGGCCTTTGATTGGTTAATCTGGTTATGATATAGGGGTTGGTTATTTAAAGTGTAAAAAAACTTATATAATGATTTCTTATATAACTTGATTATAGAATATTATCTATATGATTACACACATGGTGTTGTTACAGTTATTTGTAATCAAGCATCCTTCTTATCAAATGGTATTGGTTAAATAAAATTCGAATAAAAACTTATAAAGTTCTTTCCTCTATAAAATTTAATGGGATTTTATTTAATTAAACCAAAATTTTGATAATCTTATTAAAAAAATTGAAATGAAATTATGTGGATTCTATATGAAATTGATAATAACTTTGAAAATGTATAGATGAGGCTAGAGAGAGAGTATTCAAGGTGTGATACTTTCAGGATATGGGGTGTGAATATAGAGTAGTAATGATACTATGCTTGTTAATGTTGACCCTAATCATGATATAAATGAGTTCTAGGAATGTGTTTTACATTTTAGATATATTCCACCATGAAGACCTCCAGTGGAGATCTAGGAGGGTGGGGGTGAGTATTCCCCACTGGTGGTTAAGATGAAGACCCCTATTGTGTTGGAACTTATAATAAATAATAAGCTCTATGAGAGTTTACTATGGGTTATGTATTCCATGGTTAGAGAGACTCCACAAGATACAATTTATATGTTAGAGAAAATAGAATAGTTATAGATGAACCACCCATCTTTTTTATGGGTGAGGGTATCCCCCAGGTTGCTGAGCTCTAGGTGGAATTGATTCAGACTATTTTTGATCATTTGGAGTCACCCCCTAAGAGGAGGTTGAAGTTGGAGACCTATATGTCATGAGGTATAGATAAAAATTAGTGAGATATTCTTGTTCAAGTAGACAAGTATATGAGGTTATCTTGAAGGTAATTCTAATGGTATCCACAATTATTACACAGATCTTAGAATGTTGTATATAGATCTTCTCATGCTAGTACTGAAGACTGATCGCCCTGCATTGTTCCCCTTAGTCGCAACTAAAATTCCTTTTGAGTTTGAAGGATTTTTCTAGTTCTCTTGGGGCTTGAGAGGGAGGAGGAGGATCAACATTCTCTACTCTTGATATCATTCTAGAGTAATTTTTCTCTATTTTTGAGAGAATTATCAAGATTGAAATTTTTGTATACAATAATATATCACCCAAGAAATTATATAATTGAGTTTATATAGCTATGTCAGAGAGTTGGTTATTGCATGTAGACCCTTATTCAATATAATAATCCTTAGTGAACCCCATTTAAAATAATAATAATAATAATTTTATTATTTCTTTGACGTTATCAAAACCCATTGATATTAAAATAAAATTTATTTAAATAAATGATATTAAATATATTATTTTTATCAGACCCTTTAACTCAACCCATCAATCCTCCTCATAAATGATCAAACCTTGAATAATAACTGCTTATTTAAATAAATAAACACCACTACATTATTTTTTCAATAAATAATAATGTAATCAAAATAACCTGAATAAATATTATTATTTGAAACTGGAAAATAATATTTATTCTAATATTAAATTAAAATAGAATTTTATTGATGTTCTGGATACACTTAGTTTGTGACCCTCTAAGTCTCTTTCTCAGTGGCATTAGTCTATCTGGATAAAAGTATAAGATCAAAATCTAATAGCACATCAAGGAACACATAGATAAATAAGTTAACTTATCAATGAAAAAACCTCCTATGAATGATCATCATGTAATATAATACATTTGTCTGAATATCTCATCAAGAAGGTTGTATACTTGTTTCATTAACCAATATGCTTTAATAAATTTCTTTGTCTTTCCTAAAATTAACTCATTGATAAAACCACCATGAACATGGAATTAATTAAGAATTTTCATTCCAATCAAAGGGCCTAAGATATCTACTTCCATTAACTTAGAAGGGGAAAAAAATCCTTTATTGAATTATTCATTAATTTCACATCATCCGTGATATACTCAACACGTCCTACTTCACTGTGAACATATTTTATCATGGTTTTCATCTATACATAAAAGTATGAAACTCACAATATAAATTAATAAGAATATCACTTATAAGGACCAATAAACATGTTTATAGGTAGTAATATACAATGAAACATATAACCTATGCAATTACTATGGGCATATCTATTTTGATAACATCCTCTCTTAGCGATTACCAAGTAAAAACTCCATGAGAAGAAGTATCAATGTCTTATAACCCCCTATACCTAATGTCCTATATCATCTATATCCTGTAAAATAGATTCCATCCAACCATGAAACATATATTTATGAATATCATCATAGACTACTATGACCTTTTAATATGAAAAGTAATCTAAGGATATTATCACATTAATGTCATTTAGAAAAATACATACCATGTGATAAAATATTTATTAATATTCATGCCTTTGAATATACATGTAATAAAAAGTACAAAATAGTTTATTCTAGGGAACTAAATTTTATAGATTCCCAATTGCACTAAATCCAATTACTAACAACTTATAGTATGCTAAATCTTACACGATATTCATGTTTTTATTGCATGGAAAGTAAATTTTTATAAAAAAAGGGAAAAAATCTCCAAACAAACAAGAAGAAACTTCATGGGGTCTGAAAATGGTGGAGACCTAAAGCATCACCCCTAACAATGATATTACAATCATTTGGAAGTGAACTGAGACATAGATATAAAATGGTATGCTCGCTGGGAATCACCTTGTTTTCTAATTCATCAGTTATGAAGTTACCCTCTCTCGAAGTGTGTCTGACCATAATTCCTTGGTTCAAGAAATTCTTACACTTCCTAATTAAACAAATCAATTCCCAAAGTGTGTTTGAACTTCCTTGAATAAACCCAATGATTTTTTTTAATCTGAAGCTGAAACAAACTTAGACTTAACTATAGAATTAGAGACCACTTGATTCTTTGAACTATTCCAACTCATAGACCCTCCATTGAGGGTAAATACATATCCTGAATTTGATTTTAGATAATTCTAATCTATCTCAAAATTATTATATATATTTCCCTAGATGACTAGCTTCTCACCCCCTTTATAAATTAGGGTCATATCCTTAGTACACCTCATAAACCTTAATATAGTCTTGAATTACATCCAATGGTGGTCTCTTAGATATTTTGATATCTACCTACTATGATCAAGCCATGAGAAACATAAATCTTAGTACATAGCATATCATACATGGATGTCCTATCATTGATGTGAAAGGAATGATAGTTATCCCCTATCTCTCCTATTACATATGATTACACATCTTCTTAGAGAGATGTATACCACGCGATACTAGAAATAATAGCCTCTTGTACTGTTCCATACTAAATATCTTCAATATATTGTCAATATATGTACCATGAATTAGTCAAAACAGCTTTTTAGATCTCTTAATAACAATATTGATCCCTAATATATAAGGAACTTCACCTAATTCCTTCATGAATAATAACTTATTCAACCACATCTTAACAAACTGTAAGACTGGTATCTCATTTCAAATTAGTAATATGTCATCAAAATATACTATTAGGAAAAAACTGCACTCCCACTAAATCACTAGTAGATATAGGGATCACATTCATTCTTTATGAAACCAATTACATTATGGATTCATCAAAGAAATATTACATGATTTAGATTCTTGATTTAATCCATAAATAGATCAATACAACTTACATACCTTATTGTATTCCTATGGAGTCACAAACCCTTTTGGTTACGTCATATAAACATCTTCTATAAGTTTTCCATTAAGGAAAGTGGTTTTGAGATCCATATTCCAAATCTCATAATCATGTTAAAATGATATAGAAAGTATAATTATAATGGATTTTATCATTGAAACTAGAGAAATAGTTTCATCATAGTCTATGCCTTGGTGTTGCTTAAACCCTTTAGCTACCATCTTAGATTTATCAGTACCAAATTTACTTTCTATGTCCAGTTTCTTCTTAAATACCCATTTACACCCAATAGGTTTTACATCTACTATAGGATCTACCAGAACCAAAACTTGGTTATGATACATGGAATCCATCTCATAATTCATGTTTTTTCCTATTTTGTATCTTATGATCTACTTACCACATCCTTATAGAATAATGGTTTGTCATTATAAACTAATAATGAGTCTCCATCCTTAGTAAATAGAAAACTACATCTCTCTGGTTCTCTAACCTCTCTTTTTATCCTATGCAGTACTTGTGTCTCTAGAATAACCTATTATATGGGGTATCATGGATTTTTTTCTTGTAAAAAATCCTCTGTATCTTAAGAATTTAATTCATCAGTGTTGGTCTTTCTCCTACAATATATTTTGAATATGTGTTTCCTCTCTAGAAAAGTGGGATACTTTTCAACCATAATTATTTTATTTGAAGGGTCATATTGATAATATCCTTTAGTTTACTTAGGATATCCTATAAATATACACTTAGCACATCAGGGTGATTTTTTTGCTTGAGATAGCCTTAATAAACAATTCACATCCCCTCATTCATATATGTGACAAAATAGGTTTATTCCCATACCAAATCTCATACGGAATATTATTTTCTTCTTTAGTTGGCATATAGTTAAGTACATATGTTATAATATACAATGAATATCACCAATAGGATAATATAGGACCTTAATAACTCATCATAAACCAAAATATGCCTAACAAGGTGAGGTTCCTCCTTTCAATAACACCATTCCACTATAGTGTATAAGGAGGAGGGAGTTGAGATATAATCCCAAACTACCTCAAATAATCGAAGAAATCTTGGTTAAGATACTCTCCACCCTGATCCAATCAAAGTTTATTTATATTCTTACTAATATGATTCTATAATTTATTATTGAACTCCTTAAATTTCTTAAATAATTCAGACTTATACCTTATTAATTCTACATAGCCATATTTACTCAAGTTTTCAGTAAAAATTATGAAGTATGAGTATCCACCTCTATATTCAACTATAAAGGCCCACACACATATGTGTGAACTAATTTAAGGAGATATATGGTTCTTTCAACATCTTCACCAAATGGTGGTTTGGTCATTTTTACTTATAAACAATAATGGAATATATCAAGTGGTTTTAGTTCAAAATAATCCAAATACCCATCTTGATAGAGATTTATCAAGTGATTCTCATTTATATGACCAAATTGGTGAACCATAACTGGGTGTGATATGAGTCACATTAACTGAATTCGATATCTATTTCCAACATTTTTATTTTTTATTATAGTATATGAATACCATTATTAAGTCATGACATACCATAACAAATACTATATTTATAAAAGTAGTAGTTTTATTCACAAACTCGAATGAAAATCCATCCATACGTCTAAACTAGAAATTAATATAATGTTTTTGGTAACACTAGGCTATAATATCCCCAACTTTTCTAGATATGTATTAGGTTCATTTTTAGGTACTCTTTTACCCTTGTTTTGTTATATCTTGGGTGTGTTTTTTTGAGGTGTTTCGGGTGAAAAATTGAGAATTTTGAAAGAAGAGGGGCATTGCACTGTTGGAGCATGGTTTTCCCAAACCACGTGCCTACCCCCAAAAAACCATACAATACAAAATAGAGGGTATTTTCATGGTTGGCACATAGTTTTTCAAACTTTTCACCCTACTAGTAGTAACTGTGTGACCACTAAGATGAGGCGTACAATTAGGTACACAATTAGGGAAAACCGTGCACCCCATATAAGAAACCATTCACATGGTATTTTAATCCCTTATAAAATTAAAAAAATACCTAACCACTTGGTATTATCCCCTAATAATCCCCACCCATACCTAAACTCATTCCAATATTTTTTAAGCCTTTAGGAAGATTCTAAGTCCTTCTAAACTCCGTATTGATGAATTGAAGACCAGATTAAAGAATTTTTACCTCTCTTGGAAAGATATTATCATCCCAATTAGTTTCTTATATCCCTCCCATATTTTTCTCATCCTTTGAAAGGATGATTTTATTTCATTATAAATGGTTATATCTAGGTTTTAAATTATCATAATCTATTTGATATTGGATCTAGGTTTTGGATCTAGATCTCATTCTTCATTGTGAAATTGAATGTTCCGCTTCAATTCAGGGATTTATAGTTTGGATAACTCTCATCAAAGATCTCAAGGTATGTGGTATAAATTTAAAATAAGGGTTAATGATTTATTTGATTAAAGTTTGAAAAATAGTTTAATTGTGAATTTTTCATATTATTCCATGTGATTAAAGTGATGAACCGTGATATTTTTCATAATTGAAATGGTATACCATGATGTAAAAAACTGACAAGAGGGTTAATGATGATTAACTTTGTTAAATGTGATATATTTGATATATGTGTTTGATTGATAAATGGGGTGTGGGACATGAACTGATGCTCCAAATACCCACGAGGTTATGTCCATGATGTTCTAGACCCAAATGAATGCTTGTGAATATTATTGTATGGGACATGGACTGATGCTCCAAATACCCATGAGGTGTGAGATAGGGACTAATGCTTGAAATCCCCATGGGGTTCTAGACATGATGTTCTACGCTCATGATATTTACATTAGACTATGGTTCCAAATGACCGTCTTATGAAATGGAATTAAATGGATAATGAAATACCATGTGTTATAATGAATTATGTTTCCCTATGTGATATGGTTCCAACTCCAGAATGGGATAAAGTAGGTATTGATGGTATGGGTGTCATCGTGAACCTGCGGGAAAAGGTTGTGGTTAAAAAAATAATAATTGAAATGTGATAATTGTTTACATTATTGTAATTTATTCTTTATACAATTACATACACTTATTTGATGGAAATTGTTTTAGATGTTATTAGTGTTAGATTAATAAGTTGTACTCGCACCCTACTCGGTCTACCTGATTGGTACCCAAATAGACTTCATGTTTACAGGATTGGATAAGGGTAAGGGTCCTATGTTAGATGGATGAGTTGGGATGGAGCATGGATGATGGAACCGGACTTGGTGTCGGGACTTTCTTGGGACTTGTTAGTGTCTTTATTTGGGGTTTTTTTTTAATTTTAAAATAGAAACATATTTGGAAATACATATCTATTTTTTTAGTTTTTGATATTGTTCCTATTTTGTTTAATCATGAAATACTGGTTTGTTCTGGTTATTATATTATTTTGGTTTTTGTTTTATCTCTGTTTGGCTATTTTTTATTTATTTACACTGTTGATATCCTTTGATAAAGAGGTTATAGTCTCACCATATTGTATATTTTACCCTCGCTGCTAGTCTTCATCCTCTAGCATATGGGGATGCATGACTAATGTTATGTAACCGATCAGCTCAGGGCACCAGTGTGTGGAACCCGGGTCGGGACATTACAAAGTGGTATCAAAGGGAATTTTTTTGTCTTACTATTTGGGAAAGGTATATAGGAGACTAGGATGAGTTGTTCCTTGGTTAAGAGCTCATGAATGGGAGTAACTAACCCATGTATGGGGGTAAAATCCATGTACCCAGGGTGGGATGATGTTATTGATGTTTTTTGTTATAGTTGGATGGTATTTCACCCCGATTGATGCACTTGTTGTGTGATGTGATTATTGTTTATAATATTTTCTGATATTTTAATCATGGTTTGGTATGGAATGAGAGTTGAGTATGTATGAATCATTCTAGGCACTGAGGAATTATTATAACATGCATCATTTTTAGGCATGCACATAAAAACATGTTCTAGGAAAGCTGTTGAAATTGAATTTTTTCTTTTCTTATGTAATTTAACTAAAAAGGTGCCTAATAAGAATTGAAAATTTTAAAATGATGCAAAATGTGGAAAATTGGTGTCTAATAAGAAACTAGGTTAATGAGAATGTGTTTACCCCTTGTTAACCATGACCTAAATGTAGGATTGTTAAGGGTAGTGATAGCACCTCAGTTTTGACCGTGTGGCGGGGTGTGAGGGACTGAATTGTTATGAAATTTTTTAAATACCTATTATGTAAATATGTTAATGTTGTTTTCTAGGTCCTAATATGTGTATTTGGAATTATAGAGATATTCCACCATAATGAAGTTTTTTGATAGAACAACATGAGGACATGGCTGGAGATGTACTTCTAGTAGTGGAATCAAAGGTTTTGATAGTTATGGGTAAGGAAGTTGGAGTTTAGTTTCATGAGAACTTTGCTCAGTTTATACAGTTTATGGAAAGGGACCCAGGGTGGGTTGTAAAGAGTATGTCTGAATTGACAGGGGAGTTCCAGTTTCATCACCCTCCGACTTTCATTGGATAGGGTGGACCTAAGGTAGTTGAGTTCTAAATTGAGTCCATCCAGAGGATTCTTGACCACATGGTGACTCTTTATGAGAAGAGAGTTAAACTGGTTTCTTATATGTTGTGAGGATCAACGAAGCAATGGCAGGATGTTCATACTTGAAGTGAGCAGCTGGAAAACATGGTATGAAAGGAATTCCAAGAGAAGTTCCTAGATAAATTTTATCTAAATACATTGAGATAGGATATGAAATCATAGTTTATGAGGATGAACTAGGGGAGTATGTCTGTGATATACTATGTTGGTGGCTTTATTGACTTGCAGCGCTTTTCTCCAGTGTTGGAAGGGGATGAGACAACTACAAAAATATGTTTTTAGGATGGGATTAAATATGAGATTAATTCCCAGGTTAACATATTTCGATTAAATAAGTTTTCTAAGGTAGTGGAAGAGGCTCTCATATATGAGGGGATCCTGAAGGAGAGTTCTAGTGGAGTACATATGGTTTTTACTATACGATTTGGAGGTATGTCTTCTAAGAGAAAGAAACATCACTATGAGACTGTTGACCAAATCAATGGAAAATAGGGTGGATAGGGGAAGGATCAGTTACTTAGGATCTTACTTGAGTGCTCTTCCACCAGTTTGGTAGGTCGGTTCACTTTTGTAGACATTTTACCCAACCATCGGTTGAGTGTCGATCTTACATAAGCATGGTAAATATATAGAGGTTCTGTAGGAACCCATGATAGATGAGTAGTGATAGAGGATCTTGGAAGAGTCATAATAATGGAAGGGGACCTTATACCCCATATCAGTCTAGCAGTTGGAGTTCTACTGGCCATGGAGGTAGAGGCAGTGGACATGATGCTTCTGGGTAACAATACTTGTATCAACAGAGTGGTACAGATCAAGGGAATTAGGATGCATCATAGGAAAGAGGGGCATGAAAACTGCATGTAGTTCATCCTACACTTGTGGATAGATTGGATGGACCATTACAATTATAGGTACTATTATTGTAGATTCTATTCTAGATAGTTCCTTATTTGATAATGGAACTTTTAATTCCTTTATATATTCAAAACTTGTGAACGGGTTGAGTCTGGTAGTGGAGTTTGTGAGTTGAGTTATGAAAATTGATACACCTTTAGGATTATATTCGAGAGAAATTCTATTTGTGCAAAGGGTGTTCTATTGAGTTTGAGGAGTATCATTTTATTTGGGATATTTACATTTTGGATATGTCAGGCTTTGAATTGATAATGGGTATTTACTAGTTAGTAGCATAATAAGATCACATTGATTGTTACCACATGAGAGTGACATTTATGTCTCATGAGGGTGAAAATTATGTACATCGTGGAGAATGGGATATCCTGGCGGACCTTGCAGGGCCAATTCATCAATAACTAGGTGTGATTACCACCCAGGTTGCAAGTATTATATTGGATAATGGGGGTTTAAAGAATGATGTATTTATACTAGTAGTGTACATGTTAAAGGATTTGTTTTTTGATGACTTCTTAGGGATGAAACTTAAGAGAGATATAGATTTTACAATTGAGCTCATGCCTGGAGTTGAGATATTTTCTATTACACCATATATAATGGCCCCAATAGAGATTTAGGAGCTTAAGAATTAGTTAGAGGGTTTAATGGATAATGGATTTATCTGTCTGAGTATGTCACCTTGGGGGTCTTTAATTTTTTTTCCAAAGAAGGCTGACATGAATTTGCACTTATGTTTCAATTACCGGAAGTTAAACTAGATGATTGTAAACAACCATTCTCCTATCCCTTGTATCAATGTTCTCTTTGACCAGTTGAGAGGGGTTGGTGTGTTCTCTAAGTTTGACTTTTAATTAGGGTATCATCAGTTGAGAGCT
Source organism: Viscum album (assembly GCA_963277665.1). Lineage (NCBI taxonomy): Eukaryota > Viridiplantae > Streptophyta > Magnoliopsida > Santalales > Viscaceae > Viscum > Viscum album. Next base: position 1,040,166,816 of record OY728126.1, read on the forward strand.
AAACCTTATGATATACCATGAACTTATTTCAAAAGAATGTATGAACTTCATGAGTTCATCGTGATGCTGTTTCGGATGACGAATGCACCAACAATTTTTATGGCCTTGATGAACCAAATATTACACCCGTACTTGGATACTTTTTTTTTTGTTTTTATGGAAGAAATATTAGTGTACTCCAATACTCATGACGATCATGCCCAATATCTTGAAATCATCCTGAGTACATTGATAGAGATTCAACTATATGCCAAGATATCTAAGTGTCAATTCTAGATTGATCATGTAAATTTCTTGGGCCACATAATCTCAGAGGAAGGTGTGTCTATGGACCTAGAAAAGGTACAGATAGTTGTTTATTGGGAATAGCCTAAGTGTGTCTTTGATATCTATAGTTTTATGGGGTTAGTGGGCTATTATCGGAGGTTTATCAAGGACTTTTCCCACTTGGAAGCACCACTTTTAGGCTTAACCAAGAAGGGGTTAAATTTTGAATGCTCCAGATCATGTGAGAATGACTTACAAGAGTTAAATAAATGATTTAAAATGACACAAATCTTGATCCTACCTGAGTTGGGTGAGGAGTATATAGTGTTTTGTGATGCTTATAGGACCAAAATTGGATTAGTGTTGATGCAGGGAGATCGATTTGTGGTGTATGGGTCATGAAAGTTGAGGCCACATGAATGGAATTACCCTACACATGACCTTGAGTAGTCTACAGTGGTTTATTATTTGAAGTGTTGTCATCATTATCTATTGGGTGAAAATTTTACTCTGTATACTGATCTTAAGAGCTTAAATTATATATTTTTACAATGGGACTTGAATCTCTAGTATTGGGGATGATTTAAGTATATGTAGTCATTTGATTTTGAGCTATCATATACGCCAAGGAAAAGAAATAGTGTTGCTGATGCTTTGAGTAGAATAACATAGACTCAGGTAGTTCAAGAGTCCAGTTTTGAGTGGAATATGATGACCTTGATGACTGAGATGCATGTTGTGGTTCAAGAGGTCTAGGAGCATATGAACCTCATATCAGTTACATTGGATTCCACACTTCTTAGTTAGATAAGGGAGAGGTAGTGTGAGGATCTAGAGTGTTTATACTTGAGGGAAATACTTTAAGGTGGGGAGTCAACTTCTGATTGGATTATAGATGATGATTCTATCATCTATGTCATGAATTGGGTTGTTATGCCTATGAGTATCTAGGAGGAGATGATGCATGAATTTCATGCCTCAAAGTGGGTGGTGCATCCATATTTGGACAAAATATACTATGAACTATGTTGACAGTATTGGTGTCTAGGCATGAAAAAAGAGATTGTAGGGTTCCCGACCTGATGCTACACCTGTTAACAGCTGAAGTCCATGCATCAATGACTCGGTGGTTTACTATATTAGTTTCCCATTCTGAAACAGAAATGGGATGATGTTACCATCGATTTTTTGGTGGGTCTCCTGAGGATGCCTCAAAATAATGATGCTATTTGGGTGGTTGTAGACCGATTGATAAAAGTATCAAATTTCTTTCCTATACGAGATACTTTATTAGTGGACCAGTTGAGATACATGTACATTTGGGAGATAGTATATCTACATGGGGGTGACATAGAGTATAGTTTTAGAATATGAATCACACTTTACCTATTCTTGAAATACTTTTAGAAAGTGCTTGATACACATGTGTTTTTGAGTACAAATTTCCACCCATAGACAGATGGGAAGTCAGAACATACTATTCAAGTACTTGAGGATATGCTACGGGTGTGTATCCTAAACTTTTATGGATCTTGGGAGAGGAACTTATCACTCATGGAGTTTTCCTATAAAAAAATTTATCAGGAAAATATTCAAATGGAATCATATGAGGATCTTTATGGTAGGACATGTAGATCTCTTCTATATTGAATGGAGGCAGGTGAGTCAGAGTTATTGGGACCGTGTATCATACAGGAGATGTTAGAGCATGTTAAGATAATTCATAAACGTATGGCTATGGATCAGAGTAGGTATAATTTTCATTCTTTTCATAACATGATGCACAAGCGCCTATACCACTCCCAAAAATTCATGCCAGTGAGGAGATTATCTTTCTTTAATATTGATCATAATGATAATGTTGAATTCACATTAATTTCTATTTTCTTATAATAAAATAATATCAAATTTTAGTACATTATTTTTATTACAATAATTGGTGATAATTTTATTATCTTATTAGTATCCTACTATTTTATCAAGTGTCAATATTATTCTTCATTTGACTCAAAATATCCAATTTAATGAATATTTTAGTGGCAAGGATCTATATTTACCTTATCATAACCCATATTATGGCCATGATAATAACTTGAAGGTATTTAGGTAAGTGGGTCTTTCTAATAACATTAAATCACAGTACCTTGATCTGTTGAGTGAACTCCCCAATCCTAAAATACTAGACTCACATTTACTCAACACTTGTCTATAAATGGTATTGAACATACTACAATCATTACAATCAATACCAATTTGGTTTAGTCAAACCATTATATTTTTTAAAACTCCCTAATAATTAAAAAGTGTAATAAACTATGGCCCAACTGACACTTTAACTATGGGTGAATCCTTAATAAAACAATGGAAGGAATTATATGAGTTAATATTTTATTTAAGGGATTTTATCTTACGAATAAATATATATTATTTTATATTTTACACTTTTTTAATTTTATATGTATTTTACATAATTGATTAACCATGTTTGGATAAAATTATTTATGGACAATCCATTTATTTTACTCCATCTTTCATGCTTGTAAATTTATTTATTTTAAGTCATAATGTTTAAACATAAAATAAACATAAATAATTAACCATGAATAAGATATAAATAAATAAATTATGTGGCATGATCATGATATTTTCTATTGTTTTGGTTTATTGAGCAGATAATAAACCAACCCTTAACCCTAGTGGAATAACTTTTGGAACTGGGTATAGTTCAAGTTTCAACATTCCCTCATGAATATAATGCATATCCTTGGATGGTTTCACTTCATCTTAGGTTCGAAACCACCTATTCTCCTTTTAGATCCATATTTTAAAAATTTTTACTCACACAAAGGTGAGGGGAACCAGGATATGAGTTTATATAAAATAATCTATGGATATGTAGGTCCTACATAATAAAGGTGTAACAGATGACACATAAACCATCATATTTAATTTAATAAAACCATTATCACATTAAAAACCCATATAATAAATATTAAATTAAACATAAACCCAACTCACACATTTGTTGGTCAATCTCATGATAATACACACATAAAACAAGTACACATTTAATAAACTAGAAATAATTAATTTCTATTCATTCTTTATTAATGTAAATAACCTAAATTAATAAATTAATTTATCTCAATTTTACATCCAAATATTCCTGAATATACCCATCTTTTTTAACTTTAGATAGATTAATTTAATTTAAAATTAATTAAGTACACAATGTATACTGGAGGCAACACGATGTGTACTCATCTAAACTATGTATTATCTATATGGTTCTTATCACGTACTATGCACTTAAATGATATGTAGCATACATAATGTATAGTTTTGTGAGTCAATCCACATAGTCTATACATCATTTATGACTACCCGACATGCATTGAATATACTCTCTATGTACTGCTGACAACTCCTATAAAGTATATGGTGTATATAATGTCCATACACGACATTTAGTTTGAAAATAATAGGAAGACTTAATTAATTTAAGAATTTATTACTATGATGAATTCCCTAATTAATTTTCATTATACACAATTAATTCATAAAGTATACAAGATGGATCAGTGTGTAATTTGCATGGATGAGTATAAGTTACACGACATGTACAACCCACCACTTCCATGCACTCTATTATCTGGTCATTGTCATCACACACCTAGGGACTCACATGCATTCAACATTTATATTTATGTGTTACATGGAATGTATGATAACTACATGAAATTTAGTCACAATTGGACCATGTTTCTTGGATGTTAGTTAATACGTGATGTGTAATTAATACATGTCACATACTTTGACAACATGATTTCCGCCATGAGCCATCTGGCCCAATAAATATGCTGTGTGTAAAGACGCTGTATACTGTTCACCTTATTGACATGATTCAATTTATGTAAATCATCCTAGTGTAGTTAACTTGGGTACACAACATGTACTTTTTTAGTTACACACCATGTATTCATGTTATCTAGATAGAATCTTTGGATTCTCCCAATGGCATCTCCGGTTTTTCTTCATCTTATCTTGGCGTGTTTTTAGTCATATGAAGGAGAACAAAAAAATTATATAGACTTTTAGATTTAATAATTAATTTAACTGGAAATAAAAAACTAACATCAAACACATAAATTGATCAACATTTAATAAATAATTATAAATTAATATGTGACAACTCTGATACAACAAAAGTGGTTTGGCCTATGTCCAATAATGGTTTTTCATTGGTTTCCTAGAATTTATCCTTAGAACCAGATGAATAAAAACCCCAAAATCCTTAAGAAAAGTTCTTTAAAAAAAATTCAATTAATTTATAAATAATAATTAAATATTTTCTTGGGATTTTTATTCATTATCGAATCAGTTGGCCACTCTTGTTGTACTATTGTTGTGATAAAGGATTCAAGTGCAGAATCCATATAGAGGTATCCAAATATATTCCAAAAACCTCAAAATTCTATGGATGGATATTTTCATGCTAGTACTAAAGACTTATTGCCTTTCATTTTTTCCTTTTGATCACAACTAGAATTAATTTCTATCTTGAATGATTCTTATAGTTATTTCAGGGATTGCAAGGGAGGAAGAGGATTGATGATCTCTATTCTTGAGCGAATTATAGAGGAAGTTCTCTCTAGGTTTTAGAGAATTATCTAGAGAGGATTTACTGTGAATAATAACATATCACCCTATAAATGATATAATAAGGTTGATATAGTTAGGTTAAAGAAGTTTTAATTACATAAAGGCCCTTAACTAATCTCCTAATCCTTAGCAAACCCCATGTAAAATAATAATAATGTAACAATATTATTATTTTCTTAACTTGTGAAAATTAAATGAATATTTAAATACAATTTATTTAAATAAATGAGATTAAATATATAGTTTCTATGATACCATTTAACTCAACCTATCAATCCTCATCATAAATTATATAACCTTGAATAATAAATATTTATTTAAATAAATAAATATCACTGTATTATTTGTTCAATAAATAATAATGTGGTCCGCATAACCTAAATAATTATTATTCCTCAAAACTAGAGAATAATATTTATTCTAATATTAAATTCAAATTGAATTTAACATAGGTTCTATATACACTTAGTGTGTACCTTTAGTCCTATTTGTCAACGACATTAGGCTAATTGGCATAAAGTACAAGATTGAAATCTAAAAACACATCAAGAAATTCATCGAGAAAAATGTTAATGTCACAATGAAAATAACCTATTATAAAAAATCACCATGTAATATAACCCTGCTTTCTTGATATCTCATAAAAAGGTTTCATACTAATGTCATCGACCTATATGATTGAATATATTTCTTCAGATTTCCTGAAATGAACTCATTGATAAAATCTTCATGTGTATGGACTCAATCAGACAATTTTATTCTAATCAAAGGGCCTGAGATATCTAATTCCATTAAATCACAAGGTACAAATCCTTTCTTGACTTATTCATTAATATCATATCATTTATGCACACCCAAAACATTCTAATTACCTGTGAGCATATGTCATCACGATTTTCATTAACACATTAAGGAATACAACTCACAATATAAATTAATAATAATATCAAGTATAAGAACCAATACACACATCCATATATAGTAATATATAATTACACATATAACATGTAGAATTACTATGGGAATGTCTATTCTCATAACCTACTCTCTTGGAGATTACAAAGTAAAAACTTCATGAGAAGAAGTCTTAATGTCTTATGAGCCCCCAATTGACATCCTGGATATTTTGTGTCTAGTTATATATATGTTATCTGACCATAGAATATATATTTAAAAATATCATCTTAACACTTCAAGGTTCTCATCATAGTGGGTAATTTCTATGACCTTTCAATGAGACTACTACTCTAAGGTCATTATCACATTAATGTTATGCAAAAGAACACTCACCATATGATAAGATATTTATTAATATTCATGAATTTGAACATAAATATAATGGAAAGTAAAATTTTGTTGATTATAGGGAACTGGATCCAACACAGGTATGCCACAATAGTCTAGTAGTTTGTGTTCCATGGATCATTCAGGCCATGGTGTTGGATGTTCTACCCAGGGGAAGGGGAGGAAATATCATAAGGGAGGCACTTCTTAGGGGTTTCAGGAGGGATATTAGGGTCAATGTTTAGTCTAGTTTGATCCTATTTATCCCAATCCTACTAATCATGATTCCATACCATTAACGGTTTGAGGTATAATTTTGATAGCTTCTACCTTGGTGTATACTTTATTCGATATAGTTTCATCACATTCTTTCATATCTACTCAGTTTGTTTATATCTTGTGGATATTTATAGAGAACTAGTATGAGATAATGTCAATTGATATTCCATTAGGGGTGTGATTCAAGGGTATTAAATGGTGTCAAAATTGTATCATAGTGATCGGTGACTATAGATTCCTTTAGGATTTATTTATGCTAGAGATGAGCAATTTTTAAGTGATCTTTGGAATGGATTGGATGGATTAGTATTGATCCCATATTAACTGATATTGTATATTAGTATCATTTATGTCTATCTAGGGATACATTCATGTATTTATCAGATATTTGGATGTATAGGTTGAATGTTTAGGACATGACCTCCATTAGTTGGGTAACATCACGACCTTGTTTTCAAGTGTCATTCTAGATGATGAGTAGATGCATAAATCAGTCCTTCCTTCCATTTTTGATAACTTTTAATATGTATTTCTTGAGTATTTATAAAGTTTTCCACATAATAGTGATATTGAGTTCATTATTTTTCACTTTCTAGCCACATATCCTATATCTATTCTATTATAAATGATGAATCCTATAGAGATTTCAGAGATAAAGGATCAATTAGAGGACTTGGATGATAAAGAGTTTATATGGATGATTATATCCCCTTTGGGTAAACCAATATTATTATTTAATAATTTATATGTTTCTTTTATATTTTTTTAATATTATCAGAAATTGAACCAAGTTATATTCAAGAATCGGTGTCTACTTCTACACATTAATTATTTGACTAGTTGGGAGGGTCTAGGGTGTTCTCTATATTGATTTGAGACTAGTCTATCATTATCTGAGGGTGAGAATTTATGATATACCTCATATTACATTTAGAATAAGGTATATATAGTATAATTACATTGTTATGTTGTTCGATTTAACTTAAATTCCAACCATCACCCATTCCCACTTCTATAGAATGATTTTCATGGAGAAAGGTAAATTTGAATTATAACAAGAGTCCTGACCTCTCAACAACTAATGGTTTAATACACACCAATTGGATTATATTAAAATTGATCCTTGAGGAAAACTCTTAGAGAGTTCTTTCATCAAACCACAATGACTATTTAAATAGGTAGCTTGGAATATAACTGATTCTCTCTCAACACACTCAGGGAAATGTTAATATAAGGGGAATGATCACCTATTAATTAGGATCACACTAATATTTTATATATAGGTGCATATAGATTCCTCTAATCCACACTCACATCATTAGTATAATAACCCTACTCTTTATTACACATTTAAACATGATTTATTACATATAATTTCACTTAATACAACTCAGAAGATCGACAGGTCTAGTGTCTATGGGACTTAGTAACATCACATAACAACTTAAAACATGAAATAAACATATTTATTGAAAACTTCTTTTACATGACCACAAAATTCTTTCATACTTATCATTGCATGGTATAACCTAAGAACATACATAAGAAAAGGGTGAGATATAAAGCCTAGTAAGGGAATAAACATGGTATAACATGAGGAAGAAAATACATGTTATTCAATAGGCATATCAGTGGATCACAAAATAAACATGAACACAAAGGTATAATATATCATGATATTCATAACATGGAAATATGGCAACAACATATAACATGATATTAGCATTACCTAAGGATCATTGGACATGGATTAGCATGAGTAAACCCTCATTACACATGAATTAGCATGAGTAAACCCTCATTTTACATGAATTAGCATGAGTAAACCCTCATTTCACATGGCGTATCATGATACTAAATATTACCCAAATGCATTGGAGCTCTATCAGGGAACACCCTTCATAATGATTTCAATATCACATTTAAGTGTGCCACATAAATCATATAACATTGATTCATTCAACATCATAAGTTATTCCACGATCAAGGAATGTAGAATACATACATGTAATTCCCCAATCAATAAGTACATGAGCATGAAGGTGAATACCCTTGATAGAGAAATGGGTATGGTATTCACTACATGATGATTTTGGAATGGAAAATCATGGTGCAATTTCAACAGCATAATAATGTCAAATAGAAATTCATAAAATGGGTTGATGAGAGTAAAAGGGGTCTCTCATAATTTATACATGAAACAGATAGTAAGGGTATCATGGAACATAATATGCCAACATATTAAATGGAATTTAGATGCATAATATAAAATAAATTCTTGAATGTAAATGAGAAAAGAGAAATACCTTACGGAATTTCAGTAAGGTAACATGTGTACATAGGAGGGTTTAATGAGAGAGATGGACTCAAGAACATTTTCCCAAATGCCAGAGGATTCCAACTAGTAGTGTGGGCCTTGGGTGTGATAGTGGGGAAACTATTCCCTCATAGGCAGAGTAACACAATAGAAACAAATAGTAAACAATAGCGGAAACAGTAAAACCATACAATAGAAGTAAACAGTGTAAGACTGATAGTAAAAACAACTATAGAATATGTAAATAAATTATGCATGTCACATGTATCTAGGAAAGTAGACAAACAAGTCACAATGTTGTAAATAAAATACTGAAACCAAAGTATAGAAAATATTAAACTCCATAACATCACAATCCTCAGATTGGTCCCATACTCTCTATCTCCAATAGCAATCAAGTACCTGATGAAGAAGGGAACTTATCCTTATCTATAACCACAACCATATAATCTATTTGGGGCCAAAATCATGACCCAAACAGGGTGTGTCACGAATCCTAGTAGGCAACCACCAAAAGATCTGTGCCTAATAGTCATTGAATATATATAGTAGGTAATATGCTAAAATGAAGCAATAAACTAGGAATTACTAAAAAGTAAACAATCCTACAGTTTCAATTACGTTAATTTACATTAATAAATTATTCAAACCATTGAATAATGTAACCTCGGGATCTATCCTAAGCTCTGTATCCCCTTGTATAACAATAAAAAATAGACATCTCTAAAGACCATATCAAAATCAAGTAAGACTGAGTCCAAGCTTGTGCTTTGACTTGGAAGACTCTTAAAAATCATACAATCATTCATAATAAACCATATGGGAAATTACTCATAGTCTAATCCCTTCTGGTTCAATATATCATCAAATCAATAAATAGTAAAGACCCACTGGGAAAGCTATCACAATCTAACCCCTCTGGTCCCACATAACAACAATCAATTATAAATGACCACTTTGGTAGATCTCACGATCAATCCCCCTTGGTCTTCATAGTAACAATAATTTAAATGACCTTATGGAAGATCTCATAGTCAATTCCTTATGTTCCAACATACATTTAATAACGACCCTATGGGTAGCTCTCATGGTCTAACCCCTCTGGTCAATGACCCCATGGTAGCTCTCACAGTCAAAGTCTCTGGTCAATGATAAAAAAAAATTATACATAAATTAACCTACATTGGGAATATCTCATGGTCAATTCCCTTTGGTGAACATTCACAATGAGAAACACGTGCATCTCATATAAATAGAAACTCCATCCTAACAACACTAAGCATGAAAAACAATGTAGACTAACATGAATTTCTAGACCTAATGGCCAATATCAAACAAACATGAAAAAACACATCCATAATCAAGGTATTAAACCTTATGCATAACCAAAAAACCCTTTTCTCATCAAACAGACCATAAAAAGTCTTAAATAGGGTTAAATTCTAAAATACGCAATACCCTAAACAAGGGTATTCAACTCTTTTAGCAAATATAATCCAAATACAATTGAAGTAAGGAAAAAACCTACCTCGATGTTATACGAAGTATAATCTTGAACGTCGGCCCTTGAATTAGCCTAGAATGTCATAGATCTACAAAAAGGTCAAAATCATTCAACATTGAATAACTCAAGAGAGAGGAGAAGTCAGGAAGAGAGGCTCTAGGGAAAGAGAGAACTCACTGGTGGGAATCCAACGCACCTGGTGGCATCTCAATCAGAGCTCGGATGGAGGAATGGTAGGGGTTTGAAGTTCTCGGCCATATCGTCGCTCTCCTATACGAAACATGGGAAGAAGAGATGTGTTCTGAAGATGAGATGCGACCCCAGTATGATTAATCAAATAAAAAGAAAAGTACATGGTGTTTTCATTTAATGTACATGATGTGTACATGACTCAACTGGACCCCACTTTAGGTGGTCCACATGGCCATGTACTCGGCCATTACACAGCTACATGTGGAAACCAGGTACACAGTGTGTACTCAAGAGTACATGACGTGTACTTAGAAAAATTCCAAATTCTTCCTTTTTCCTCAAAAACACCCAAAATCAAGATCCATACTTGAAATAAAGATCCAGGTTCTTACAAAATCCCCCTTAAAGAAATTCATCCATGAATTTCCCTTCCAAGGGTGGTGAAGAAGAAAATTCAAACAACTCTGGACACTGGGATCGTACGTCGGCCTCCCTCTCCCAAGTATCATCCTGTACTCGCCCATACTACCATAACACCCATACTTGAGGAACAGACCGACCAAAAGAACCTTCATGCTTCGATCCACAATCCGTATAGGGTGCTCCTCAAAGGATGCAGCCACCACTAACTCAACCTCCTCGAGTTGAAAAATGTGAGATGGGTCTGAAAAGTAACACCGTAGTTGAGAAACATGAAATAATTCATGTATATCTCGGTACCTCTGTGGTAATTGTAACCGATAGGCCACCATCAGAACTCTCTCCAAAACCTCAAATGGCCCGACGTATATTGGTGAAATATTTCCTTGTCTCCTAATCCTACTATGTACCAACCTCAGTGTGACATGTAAGAAAACCTAATCTCTAACTTTGAACTCTAGAGGTCATCTCCATCGATCATCATAAGATTCCTGTCAATACTGTGCAGTATCCATCCTCTTTCGAATCAACTCCACCTGCTCAGTTGTCTCCTAGACAAGACGAGGTCCCAACATAGCTGCCTCTCATATCTCCAGCCAATATAGGGGTGATTGGCACGACCCACCATACAAAGACTCATAAGGTTCTATCTGAATCATCGTCTGAAAGCTATTATTTTAGTCAAACTCTACTAGGGTTATATATCTCTCCCAAGAACCCTTGAAATTTAGGACGCATGCCCGAAGCATGTCCTCCAAAACCTAAATTTTGTGCTTGGACTGGCCATCTCTCTAGGGATGGTAAGCTGTACTTAAAAGTACCTATGTACCCAAAGCCCTCTGTAGTCCCTACTAGACATGATAAGTAAAACTGGAATACTTTTATGAAATGATAGAGTGCGTAACCCCATGCAACCGTATAATCTATCAGATGTACAAGCTTCCAAGACCATCAGCTCTGAAGGTATCCTTGATTGGTAAGAATTATGAAACCATCATTAGTCTATCAATGACAACCCAAACTACATCATTCCCTCGAGAAAACCTCGGTAAAACTGTCACAAAATCCATCGTGGCATCATTACACTTCCACTCAAGAATGGGTAACTACTATAAATGCCCCACTGGTTGCCGATGCTCCACCTTCACCTGCTGACAGGTGGAACATCTCATAACAAAACTAAAAACATCTATTTTCATACATGGCCACCAATACTGACAGTGTAGATCTCTATACATCTTGGTGACACCAGGATGAAATTCCCAAACCGAGGAATGGAAATCTCGCAATAGCTCCTCATGTATGTCTTCTAACACCCATATGTGCCCATGAAAATGTAAGACCTCATCCTCACTTATGGTCCACCCAAGAGTAGGGTCCTCTTCTGACACACTCTCCCATAGGAATAGGCCTTCAGAATCTGATAACTGCCTCATTATCACTTGATCCAGAAGAGTAGAGGTAACAACTATGAAAGAGAGAAACGTATACCCCTTTCTATCATGCACCTCCAAATTCATCTCAGAGAATAGAGACATAAGATGCTACTCACTGCTGGCCTCCTATACTGCCTATATATGAGTCCTCCTTCTCAATGTGTCAGCCACTGCATTGCCTTTCCTAGGCGTTTTGGTATGCTCAAAGTTAAAAGACTGAATGTACTCAACCCACCTTCACTATCTCAAATTCATATCACGCTGAGTAAAGATATACTTGAGACTTTTGTGGTTAGTGAACACCACATAATTCTCTCCCAAAATATAGTGTCTCCAATAGCGTAATGCATACACAACTACAGCTAACTCAAGATCATGTGTTGGGTAATTTCTATCATGTGGCCTCAACTGCCGAGACCCATACATGACGACTCCTTCCCCCTGTATAAGCACTGATCCCAACCCGATACCTAATACATCACAATAAATAGTATAAATCTTTCCTAGATTGAAAAAATTAGTATCAGTGTTGAAGTTAATCTCCCTTTCAGATCTTAAAAGGCAGAATTGTAGGAATATGTCCACACATACTTTACACCCTTCTTAGTTAGGCTCATCAGTGGAACTGCTAAGCATGAAAAGTCCTGTATAAAGTGCCTTTAGTAACCAGCCAACCCAAGAAAACTCTATACCTCAAAGATGTTCTTTGACTACTCCCAAGAAACTACTTATCTCACTTTCTCTGGGCTGACTGATACTCCTGTCTCTAAGATAACATGACCCAATAAGTGAATCTAATCCATCCAAAAGTGTCATTTTGAGAACTTGGCATATAACTGATGCTCTATTAGTGTACTCAATATGATCTCAAGATGGGTGGAATGGTCATGTCGAGTGTGAGAGTACACCAAGATATCTTCCTTGAAGACTACCATGAAAGAATCCAAGTAAGGATGAAACACTCGGTTCATCAATTCCATGAAAAATCTAGGCATGTTTGTGAGACCTAACGACATAACCACATACTCTTATAGACCATACCTACTCTGGAAGGCTATAAGAGACATATCTGATGGTCTAACATGAAAATTATGATAACCATATCTCAATTAAATCTTAAAGAACACCTGAGATCCTATAAGTTTATCAAAGAGATCATCAATCCTAATCAAGGGATATCAGTTCTTAACCATTAACTGGTTCAAATTCTGATAATCCACAAAAATTCTGAGGGTACCATCTGCCTTCTTTACAAAAAGGACAGGTGAACCCCAAGGAGAAGTACTGGGTCAGATGAAACCCTTTTCCTGTAACTTCTCTAAATGCTTATTGAGCTCCTTTAAATCTGGTGTAGCCATCCTATATAGAGGAATGAACACTGGTGCTGCTCCTAGCACAAGATCAATAGAGAAATTTAACTCTCTCTAGAAGTAAACATGAAAAGTCATCTAGAAAGACATCTCTGAAACAATCCACCACTGGAAGAAAGCCCATCTGTGAAGTCCCCTGGTCATCCAAATATAAACTAGAAATTTGGTTGGTAACTCCTCCCAACCCATGATGCTCGGGTCTAGCTCTGCTCGCCTAGACATCCCATTTTTCCTTGTGTAGAAAATACCCACCCTCTAGTGATGTGAAACTCACCCTGTGGTGATATCAGTCAAAAAAGGCCTAGAAAGAGACTAACTGGTCCATTTCAAGAATTACATCGATTCCTGTCATCTCTAAGACATAGAGGTACCATAAGAAGCGACACCCAATAACCTCAAGAGGGTACCCCTTAAAATTACGTACACTTTCCATCCTAATCCCCAACTAAGTGTCTAGCATCATAAAATCATCATAAGTAAAGATAAAAATCCCAAGGATCTCCACAACAACAAAATATATGAAACTATGGGAATCCACTATATCAAAAATAGAAGAATCTAAAATTGAGGAAACTAGAATCGTACCTAAAACCGTAGAGGGTCCAGGATCCTGATACTTCTTGGTCTGATCCACTACAAAAGTATGACCTGTACCATGACCCTGTGACCCTTCCTGACTACCCTAAGTTGATCCACCCTATGGTCACTGAAAAAATGTAGCATGACTACCACGACCATAGCCACCTCCTCGACCTGAATGGCCTGATGAACTATAGTTCCCTGACTGATGAGAAAATGGTGGTCTTGCTCCTGAATGTGGAGTCATAATAGAACCCCTATCACTCACTGCTGGTGATAAAAACCAGAAAAACGCTGAAGGTGACCCATATTTCTGCAAGACCGGTACTCAACTGGGTCCCTCAGGAAATATGGTCTCGTATGCCTGCTCTTTCTGCATTGGTAGCATACCACCTGACTACCTAAAGAAACATCGTGTGAAGGCTCCCTGGGAAACTTCCTACTATCATTCAAAAGAGTACCAGCCCTAGATGATGAACCACCCTAGATTGCATCTCCCAACTCCCTTAGATCACGCTCGGTTATCATCGCCTGGTTCACTATAGCAGTCATCGAAGTCAGCTTGAAGACATTAACCTGTGATCAAATGTAATACCTGAGACCATCCTCAAAACTCATAGCCAAAGATAACTCATCACCTCCCAGAATAGGTGAAAAACACAAAGCTTTGTAAAATGAGAGGAGTACTCCATCACTGTAAGAGCACCCTACTCCAAATTCATGAAATATTGTTCTCGATCGGCCCTCAAAATATTAGGGTAAAAGTAATCATAGAAGTTCCTCTAGAACTCTTCCCAAGCCATATCCCAATGACGTCCCACCTATGAGATAACACCCCACCATCTTTTGGTAGAATCACGTAGCATGTACGTAGAAAGCTTCACCCTCCTCTTTGGAGGCATCTCCAGATTCTTAAAGATAAAAAGCATGGCCTCCAACCATGAATCTGTAGCATATGATCCTCCATCCCTAGAAAAAGTGGGAGGATGATGCTTTTGGAACACCTGTGTCAACTCTACCATAGATGGGGTATGATGCGGTGCTCCCTGAAAAGTTTGTAGCATCCTCAAAAATCCTTCACGAAACTGTGAATCAACATCTGTGTCTAGTATAACAACCGGTGCCAAGACAGGCACGACGGGAGGATCTGCTGGTAGTCCCTGATCTATCCTTTTCAGTTTCTGATCATCACCTTGCACCTGGCGTATAACCGGATGACATTTTGATGGAATGACTCTTCAAGGTCAAGCACACACCTCAGTTCAAGATTATCAAAGACAACAACTTAGAAGTGAAATAAGGGAACATAATAAGAAAACAATCAAGTTTTATAAAAGAATGTTCCATGACATGTAGAACCACTACACAATGTGTTCCATTAAGTTTCAACATGGGAATGTACCTCTACCAACACCGATCATGTAACACCCCTACACACAGCGTGTTCCTCCTATGACATGACTTGTAATTGAATTTTTCCTCTTGCTCGAGTTCTTCTACATGGATAAAACCACACGATTCTATCCTAGGTAACACTACACAGAATGTTCACCCTAGACATGGCGTATACTACTTAAGTTCAAACTACCCATGTCGTTGGTCACATAGTCAGAGACACAGTTGAATCTACATGGAGTGAAAGAATGGGACATGGCTTGTACACCCTCAGTTTAATCCACCTGTGTTGTTAGTCACACAATCTAATACATGGTCCTTTCAGCATAGCGTGTACTCCTAGTACACAACGTGTTCTACCAAGGTTTTCCCAACCCCGCATCTCTTCTCACACAGTCAGTCAAACAGTTAAATACTACAAGGCATGTATATGTAGTATACAGAGTGTACTTAAGAAAAGTTGTTTCTTCTATAACAGAAGACACACATGGTGTGTGTTCATAACACCACATGTTGTGTTGTCTGGGTTTCCAGATAATAGGCCTCTGAAAATCCTAGAGAACCCTTAAAAACTTATAATTTTTTCCAAGGAATGAAAAATTCCAACCTTTGAGAGCCCATACTCACACAAGTCAAATTTTAGCATCCTTATTCACATCACAACTTAACAAAATTCAATGAAATTTCAAACACTATCCACCAAATTCTAATCTAAGAGGGACCATAACACCTCAGGGACCAAATTTTGGCATCCATCCAAATGAAACTTTTCATATTCCAATACCCTATCAAAATATTAGGTATTCAATCATGAAATCTACCACAACATCATGCATATCTAGCATAACATCTATTACAACATCATGCAATTAGTAATGGACCCTAAATGTCATGACAAGAATGCATGACATATGATCTCTATCAAGTGCCTATATGATGCATGAGATGGAATACCCTCATCTCGTTGGGTTTCAATAGAAATAGAACCAAAATGATATCAATAATAACAACAAAAAACAAGTGCGTCACCCAACAGTGAAATCAAATCAATTGTAACAATTGAAAAACTAGAAAAATTGAAATATTCAAGGTAACTTGGATTTCCCCTATACATAGGTTAGCTGATCCTAGAAAAAAATTATTACCAACTACCTATTCCTTCCTATCCCTATCTATAGGCTCCAAATAGTAAGACAAATCAGAAAAGAACCCCCTCTGACACCACTTTGTAACATCCCAGTTCTGGGTGCCGCCCAAAGGTGCCCCATACCCGGTTGGTCACATGGACTCAAGCACATTTTCCCAAATTATAGAGGCTTCCAACTAGTAGAGAGGGACTTGGGTGTGATAATGGGAAAACTATTACCTCATAGGCAGAGTAACACAATAAAAAAATAGTAAACAATAGCGGAAGCAGTAAAACCATACAACAAAAGTAAACAACAGAAGACTGATAATAAAAACAAATGTAGCATATATAAATAAATGATGCATGTCACATGTATCTAAGAAAGAATCCAAAAAAGTCACAATTCTAGAAATACAATATTAAAACCCAAATATAGAAAATAGTAAACTCTATAGCATCGTAAGCCTCAACTTGGTCCCATGCTCTCCAGCTCCAACAGTAATCAAGTACCTGATGAAGAAGGGTGCTTGAACTTATCTATACCTGCAACCATATAATCTATTTGGGCCCAAAATAATGACCCAAAAAGGGTGTGAGACAAATACGAGTACGCAACCACAAAAATATCTATTCCTAATAGTCAGTGAATATATATAGTAGGTAGTATGCTGAGATAAAGCAATAAACTAGGAAGTACTCAAAAGTAAACAATCCTATTGTTTCAATTACATTCATTTACATTAATAAATTAATCAAACCATTGAATAATGTAACATCAGTGTTGGACTCCTCATGTATGAATCATGCTTTAATGATCACAAATCACATAACTTATGTAAATCCTATTAATTCTATTTTATATATCTTGAGTCATGTGTACAGATGATTAGTTTCTCTATGTCTTAAATAATTAGTGTAAACTATTTTGTTTCTAATAAAATTATATTATGAATGATTAAGTTCAATTAATTCTATGAATATCACTGTTTAAGTCTGTGTACAGAAATTTGACTAAGTCTAAGAAACAGTGAACCGGTTGTGTTTTTCTAGAAAAGGACCCAAACACCGTAACCATCTAGACATCATAACCACCCAGACACCGTGACCATCTAGTCACCATGACCATCCAGACACCGTGAACATCCAGACATTGTAACCATCTAGACACTATGACCATCCATACACCGTAACCATCCAGACACAGTGACCATCCAAACACCGTAACCATCCAGAAACCATGACCATCCAGACACCGTGACCAGACACTGTGATCCTAACACCGCATCCGTGCTACCGGTTCCTGATCTCTATACAACTATTCCATCATAGCTGTCTCACTAATCAAAGACAAAGAAGGAGACACTATTTCAAGGAGACACCATTTCATGGAGACACTATTTACAGATAGACTATGACACCATTTCTTAATCAATTTTTTCATTTTTCAATTTAATTTCTAACAGTCATATTTAAAGCTTTTAAATGCACTGACATAATTAATGTTTCTTTGTAGACATGTTACCTGAAAGTACAAGGTACGAGGTGTAGAATACATGCATCCTGTCGGCTCCAACACATGCATTCCAAGAATAAAAAGAACAACGTGGATAGTAGAAAAGAATGTGATCATGGTGACTGTAGTGAAAATAGTGTAACATAAAAAACAAGTGTATGTGTGATAATGAAGAAGCACAATCTTTCATGCAACCCAGCACTACTGAGGAACACACAAAGCCTACTCAAATCCTAGAGTCAAGAACATTTCCACATTATCAACTCCACAAAGAACACAATCCAGATCGATCTTACTTACGATACTCTGTTTTCCACGAGAGGACTCGATTTTTGCATCTGCTTCATCCCAGAAGTGCAGAGTTGCATAGAATAACACTCAGATAACTTATAACCTTATCTCTTCATCTCTACTCTATTGTGTATTATTTTTTTCTATCTTTTGAGAAATGTGTGTGTCTGTATTAAACATGCACTGTATCCTGCATCAAACTAAAGGATACAAGATATACTTTCTCTTACATCTTGTTAAAATTGTGTATTCCCATGAATAAGTGTGAAAGAGGTCCCTGTGAGACATGTTAGTTTATACCCACAAAGAACTGTGGAAGAGGTAGCAAGAACTAGACAATCTTGTGTACTGTTGTTAACCCAGATCCGGGGTGTGGATCAAGTTTATTTATATAAACTGCTTGGTGGCAGGTGATCACCAAGTGAAGTGGATTAGGTCTTGGCTTGAGACTGAACCACATGTTTTTTATCCGCTGTCCTGTTTACTTTAGTTTTATCTGTTTTACTATTTAATTCAGAAATCACTAAATTTACTTTGATAGTTAATCTTGTAAAGAAGTTATAATTGTTTTTCCTTATTAGAATATATTTAAAAGTAATGTTAATAATTGATATTAAAATTACTGAGAATTAATCAATCTTCTAAGAAGTTTTTTAAACAGTCAAACTTTCATAACCGTATAACCTTGATTAACTGGGATGTATTTAAATTTATTGGGGAACCTTTTTAAGAATAATTTTATAACAAAATTTTTGAATAGATACTCAATTCACCCCCTCTTGAGTACTCTACTCCGACCAAAATTTGGTATCAAAGTTTTTTTAATAAAACTCTGTTTTTGACCCTATTCAACTATGATTGTAGTTGTACTTTAAAGATCTGTAAATTTCTATTAATTCTAAATTTTTATCTCTTTTAAAGTATTTTTGTATTATGGATAATAGACTGGAAGGTTCTGTAACAAACAGACCACTATTCTTTAATGAAACCAATTATGCTCAATGGAAAATTAAATTGAAAATGCATTTAGATTGTATGAGCTTTAAAATCTGGTCTTCAATTATAGATGAATATAAGATTCCTAATACTGATAGAATCACTTTGGATGAACCTACCAAAATTTCCTATAATAACAATTGAAAATCTATAAATTCTTTATACTGCTCTTTAGGAGATGAGGAATTTAATAGAATCTCTACATGTAAAAATTCCCATGAAATTTGGGATACCTTGTCTGTTTCACATGAAGAAAATTCTAGTGTGAAAGAAATGAGACTTAATAATTATACTATTAAATATGATAACTTTAAAATGAAACCCGATGAGCCTATTTTTGACATGTATCTTAGGTTCAACTAAATTTTCAACACTATGATTTCTCTTGGAAGAGAAGTCACTGCCAAAGAATAGATCATGAGGATTATCAGATGTCTACCTGACAGATGGAGAATAACCTCTGTCTCTATTAGAGATTCATGCGATATCAACAAGATACCTGTAAAAGAAATCATTGGAAAACTGATGATGTATGAAGAGGAGATGAAAGTCAACAAGGAAGAGGAGGATAAACCCAAAAGAAAATATATTGTGTTCAATACCACTACCTCTAAACATAAATAGAAAGAGAAATTGGAAGTTTATATAGAAATTTCCAGCAGTGAACAATCATCACCTGACAATGATGAGGAGATGGCTCAATTATCCAGAAGTTTTAAGAGATTTTACAAAAAGAAGAACTTTTTCAGAAAGCCTAACTTCAAGGGAAGATATGATCAAAAAAGAAGTTGGAAGAAATATTGGAAAAGAAGTGACAAGTATGATGAGATTGTCTACTATTAATGTAATCAAAAGGGACATATCAAGGCCGACTATCCCAAGATCAAGTACAAAAAAATATGAGGAAAAGATATCTGCTTCAAAGACGCCCCTATGTAAAAAACTTGACGATGGCAGATTTGCTGTTGAGGTGGATCTTGACGCACTTCAACAACGATCTCTTCTTTGTAAGTATTTAGTTATGGGAAATATTTCATATTTTAAAGGTGACATTCCATGGGAGAAATCGGATCTCAAGATGTGGATAGTGCATGTCTGGGGATTTGTGGATTGGAAACTAGTTCCGATTGGGAAAGGTTATTTCCACATGTTATTAAAATCACAGGACGAACTCGACCACATCTGGAAGCTTGGAAATCTTCAACTTAAACCTAGAGTTCTTTAGATATCAAAGTGGGATTACTATTTCAACCCACACACTTCAAATAATTCTATGGTTCAAATCTGGGTGAGGTTTCATGGACTCAACTAGTATTTTTGGCATCTGAAAATTCTGAATGATATTGCTTCCTATATCGACACCCCTCTCAAGATTGATCAACACACTCTTAATGATGATATTGGTCTCTACGCTAGGGTCATGATCGAAATTGAAATTGCTTCCAAATTTCCGGAGGTAATTATCTTGAATGAAAATGAATTCAGAACTGAAGTGAAGGTCGAGTGTGAACGGATGCCACCGTACTGTGAGTTTTGTAAAATTGTTGGCCACTCTATGCTAAAATGTTGGGTTATGAAGATCCAGGTGGATATTCCTTGTGAATATGTATGGAATGAGGTTAAGAAGAAGAAGGGTAAGATCCCTGATCCTGAAAAACCCAAGCCACCCAAGAAGAAACTGGATATCTGGGTCAAAAAATCAAGTTTTCTGGGTGAGAACTCGGGTATCACCTGGGCAGATCAAGTCGAAGAGGAGGAAAATGAAATCAATGATCTCAGAATCATCGAGGATATTGAACATATGATTTTGGATGTTTGTGATCAATCCTGGGATGACAAATCATCTGAGGACCCAATGAAGGCTGCTTCTACCAAAAATGGACTATCTCTGGAGGTTTCCAATGAATAACATGGATCGGTCGAGGTATCTATTGACGACTCCACTTGTGAAGTTCCACTGGATGTATCACCTCTATGCAAGACTATATTAGGAGTCAATGATCCCGCTTCTCCTGTTATTCCTCTACCACAGGGATTCGATGAGCCTCTTCTTTTGAACCTCCGACATGTTTCCGGTGTTACTCTTCTCCCTATAGATCATGCAGATCATGAACCCTCCCTTGTGGTCAACCAATCAATTCTGAAGCTCACTGCCTAGATTCCACTAGAGGATGTTTTAGGTATGAATAAATCTGACATTTCTCTCTCGGACACATCCAGGATAGTGCTTGCACACACTTCCACTGATTTGTGCACTATCACTAAGTCACCTTCTCTGAATGCACTCTCAGAAGCACAAAAATCCCAAAATGTATCTCTTGATTCTAAGTTTATAATAGGCACACAACCCCCCTAGTTCACCCACCATTACTCAGAATAAGAACCCTCTTAATAAGTCTAACGATGGCCATATGAACAACCCCCTCACAAATAAAACACCTTCTGTTTCTCAGATTACTGGTAATACAGGTATTTCTAACACTATTTCTACTTCCATTATGAGTAAGCAGGAAAAATGAATGGCCTAACCACTTCTCAAACTCTTAGGAGATCTGGGAGAAAGAAAGTTTTGGGAGACTTGAAGAAAAAAAGGGGAGCTCTTGATCAAAATCCAGGTTCTAAATGGGTGTCTTTTTTTGGAATTGTTAGGGTTTAGCGAACCCTAACACCCTTTCTGTTCTCAAATGCTTCATTTTAATGCATAAGCCAAATTTTTTTACAATCACTGAACCAAAAATAAATTTCTCTAAAAATTTTATGAATCTCTATACTTCTGGTTATATCTTTATTGGTGCTTGTAAATATGGTTCTGCTATTGAGTCTCTATGGATTATTTATCATTACTCTTTAAAAAATGTTACTATTTATAGTTTCTCAGAACAACAGTTCACTTGAGACTTTATTCTTGACAACACACATATTTTCTGCACTTTGGTTTATTCTGAGAATAGAAATCAAGACAGATGACCTCTTTGGCATGAACTTTCTGTGTTAGCTAATAACATTAATGACCCCTGGATTGTGTTGGGTTAATTTAATGCCATTATTTCCCCCTATGAAAAAATTGGTCCTACCCACTCTAACACTTCCTCTAGAGAGTTTAAGGATGACTTAGAATATTGCGACTTCATTTAAATCACTCTTAAGGGTGCCAAGTATACTTGGTATAGAATACACCTTAATAGAGTTGTTGCTATCAAGCTTAATATGGTCTTTACAAATAATCTAGCTCTGTATAAATGGGATACCATATCTAGCATTACTTTACATAGGTTAAAGTTTGACCATCATCCTATACTAGTCAGTATGTTCCCTAAAAAAGCCAGGACTAATATTCCCTTCAGATTTAATAATGCCTGGTCTACTGACTTAGATTGTTCTTACCTCATCAAGAAAAGTTGGGAGTCCATGAATCATAACCTTGATGCTTTTTCCTGTGTTATGAAGCTCCAACATCTCAAGAAATGTCTCAAGGGTTGGTGCATAACTAAATCAAAACAAGTTGACTAGGACATCACCGACCTTGATAATGACCTCAATCAAATTCAAAATGCGAACACCAAATCTGATTTTTATTTCGACCCCCAAAATGAATTGAACATCACTTTGAAACTTAATGCTCTTTTGGTGCTTAAAGACAATATGAACAAGAAAGTTTTCAAAACTAAGTGGCTCACAGATGGTGACCACAACACTAAATCCTACAATTCCCTTTAACAAATTAGGAAAGTTTTCAGACCTTTATCCTTACTTAGGGTCAATGATACTATCATCGACTCTGAAGCGGCTATAGCTGACCATGTGTTCTATTACTTTGACAATATTTTCAATGGGGCTAGAATCAACAATGAACTCATTCCTGGGGTTATCCTGATCATGGTCAATGGGAAAAAAATCATTTTCTTTTAGGTATTCCCCATGATCATGAAATTAAGGACACTGTTTTTAGTCTAAATCCTGATAGTGCCCCGGGACCCGATGGGTTCAACAATGGTTTTTATCAACAGTTTTTGGAGGCCATTCACCTTGATATTTGTAAAATTTTCAAAAACTTCTTCGCAAATAGATTTCTCCATCATGGTATTAATGCCCAATTTCTTACCTTAATTCCCAAAGTGGTTAATTCTTCTAAAATCCATCTCTTTCATCCTATTTCTCTTATCAATTATCTTTATAAAATCATCACTAAGATTCTAGCAAATAGGATTGCACCCCTATGAAAAAAAATTATTTCTTGGAATCAATTTGGGTTTATTAAGGGAAGATCCATCCAAGATTGAATTTTCCTGGCCTCGGAATGCACTAACTCTCTTAATAATGTTTCTAGAGGAGGAAGTATTGATATCAAACTTGACATTAGGAAATATTTCGATACCATAGATTGGAGATTTATTTTTAAAGTTCTCCAGGGCTTTGGTTTCAATGAAATTTTTATAAGCAGGATCCACACTCTTTTTTAAATCAACCTTTATATCCATCCTTGTTAATGGATCCCCTAAGGGTTATTTCACATGCACCAAAGGTGTTAGACAAGGAGATCCCTTATACAACCATTATTTTTTCTATTTCTAAGGACTACCTTAGAAGATTCCTCACTAGCCTGTTTGAACAAAAAAAACTTAAACCCATTAAGACGGCTAGAAACCTAAATGTCCCGAATCACCTTTTATATGCTGATGACATCATTATTTTTCTTAATGGAGGAAAAAGGAATATTATAAACTTAAAAAATTACTAAACTCATTATGAATAGATTTCTAGTCAAGTTATCAGCTGGAATAAATCTTTTGTTTTCTTTGGTAAAAATTTATCTCTCACGTGTAAAAGTAACACCACTGAAAGTTTAGGAATTAACGAGGGTTTCTTCCCCTTTACTTATCTGGGAGTTCTCTTATTCTGGGGAAGGCCTAAATCCATGTTCTTTAATGCTATTTTCGATCAAGTTATCAAACAACTGTCTGCCTGGAAAGGTAGATCCCTCTCTATGGCAGGCAATATTTGCCTCAGGAAGTCCACCATTGTCTCCCAAATGGTTTATTTGATGATGTTTTATAAATGAACTATCGGTCTTCTTAAAAAGATTAATTTTTACATAAAAAATATTTTCTGGACTAGTAGCATTCTGGAGAAGAAACTTGTTACCATCCCCTGGTCTACATGTTGTAAACCCTTAGAGTAGGGTGGTCTTGGAATTAAAAATCTCAAACTCTTCAATGAGGCTCTTCAAGCTAGGCTCACTTGGAGTCTGATCAACAACTCGTTGGAATATACAGAGTTTCTTAAAAAAAAATTCTTCTAAGATTGAAAAAAGGGAATCTAAACCATTTTAACTCTTCGATCTGGCCTTCCATCAAAATATCATTTTCCAATATTATGAACAACGCTCGATGGATGGTTCACATGGATTATTCCATGTGATTTTGGATTGAAAATTGGACTGGCACCCCCCTTATTTCCATGCTACCAGACAATTCCTCTCCTGAGAATCCCAACGACACTATAAAGGAAGTTCTCTATTCCTTCCATCATAATATGCTGGATAACAACATGTATGTGGTCGATAATTACACTTTCTCTATCTCTGATGACTTCCTAGTATGGGAGCCTGACCACAATGGTATTCCTGACTCTAAGTGATTTTACAATCACAAATTCTCAAATTTGGATCCTAGTTTTCATTTATTAAAGCATTTTGATAAGCCCTGTATTAATCCCTCTAGGATCAACCTTGTTTGGCGCATTGCACACAACCGTCTCCCTACTGAGGTCTATCTCCAGATCTTTGGTATCCAACTCTGCTCCAAATGTCATTTTTGTCATCAACACATAGAAGACACAAATCATTTATTTTTTTCTTGTGCCACGGCTTCCACCCTTTGTAATTTTATCACTGACATTTTTGATTGTAGATGGATTTTCTATGAATCTATTTGTGCATAGCTAAAACGTTGTGTTGAGCTTACCACTTCGTAGCAAATCAAGAACCTTTTACGGGCTGCTGTGGCAAAGCTCCTCCATGTCATATGGCATGATCAAAACTCCATTATTCACAACAAATCCCCATTCAATCTTAATGTAGGTCGGATGAGAATTCTTATTTCCATTAAGGATGATGCCTCACTGCAGAAATCTCATTATGAAAAATCGGTTAGAGACTTTGTGATTATTCGTCGGCTTCAGATTGAGGGTCTCTTTAGACAATTGAGACACACTTTGGAGGTGTTCTGTCAAGCCCCATTGCCCAGATGGATCAAGATCAATGTTGATGGATCCTCTAAAGGGAACCCGAGACCTGCTGAATGTGGTTCCATTTTTAGAGACTATCTTGAACATTGTCATGGATGCTTCTATGGTGGTTGCGGGATTGCCTCTTCTCTTTAAGCTGAGATGGAGGCTATGATTCATGTTGTCGATTTTTCTAAACAAAAGAGATGGAACAACATTTGTATTGAAAGTGATTTGACCACCATTGTCCAAGCTATATAGAGTGGTGCGATTCACCTTGCCTAGTCTCTCACTACCCGATGGATGAATTGCCTATATTTGCTCCTAGACATCAATTACATCGCCACTCATGCCTATCGTGAAGAAAACATGGTTGCTGATGGTTTTGACAACAAAGGGATCAACCAAATCATTACTTGGAGAGATGAGTTTCCAGATGATCTCCTTCACATTTATGAAAAATATTATAATAATATTCCATCCTTCAGACTTTTGTAGCTTCTTTCCTCTTTTTAATAATTTGGGTCTTGGTCTTTGACCAAGGATTTACCTTTTAAAAAAAACTAAAAGATAAATACAAGTCTTTAAATAAACAACATGCTCTTACCTCAACTGTTAAAACTGAACTCACTGTAGAAAGAGAGAAAAATGATCAACTCAAAGAGAACAATGAACTAAAACTATCTAATGAGAAATTGAAAAAGGATATTGAAAGGTTTAATAATGGTAAATATACCTTGGTACAAATTCTAGGTAAATATATTTCTCCAAAATACACTACTGGCATTGGCTATCAACCTGGTAAAATAAATTTTGGAAGAACTAATTTTGTTTCTAAATCTAGGACATACAGCTTTCTCCTAGTTCTGGAAAACATTCATCTAGTTCATGTTCTGACACACTCTCTACTGTTTAAAGCTTTTTTTGGACCAAATAGAGTTTATTTTTTAAATAATTTACATAATTATTATAGGAAACCTATAAGGAAGATATGGGTTCTTAAGACACTAGTCACTAATATTACTAGACCCAAACAAGTATGGGAACCAAAATCTTTGTTTATTTGACTATTTTATAGGAAAGTTGCTTAAAGAGTTCCTGTAAAAGAATATGGTACTTGGAAAATGGGTGTTCAAGACACATGATATGAGACTATTCATGCTTCAAAAACTTAATAAAAATTGATGGAGGACATGTCACCTTTGGTGAAAATGCCAAAGGAAAAATTATTGGCCTTGGCCAAATCGGTAACTCTAACTCAGTTTTGATTTCCAAAGTACTTTCTGTTGATGGATTGAAATATAGTTTTCTTAGTATATCACCATTATGTGATGATGGATTTAATTTTAAATTTGAAAATGATTCTTGAAATGTTTTTAATTCTAAAAATGAATTAGTATTTTCTGCATTAAGAAATGAAAATGTATACTCTATTAACTTACACTCTTTAGCTTCTCAAAATGATTCATGTTTAAGCGTGTTTCACAAAGAGTCTTGGATTTGGAATAAAAGACTAGGAAATTGTAACACTCACTCCCTTAGAAAGTTAACTAGAAAAATCTTAGTCAAAGACCTACCCAAACTTGAGTTTCCAAATGATAAAGTGTGTAATCCTTGTCAAAAAGAAAAGAAACACAAAGTTTCCTTCAAACCAAAGAAAGAAGTGTCAACTTCTCAACCTCTCGAATTGGTTCACATGGATTTGTTCGGACCATCTAGAGTTTCTAGTTTAAATGGGAAGAACTATGTTTATGTTCTTGTAGATGACTTTTATAGATATACTTGGAATTTATTTTTGGCTCATAAAAGTGAATCCTTCTCTCATTTTACCAAATATGAAAAACTGTAGAAAATATTGGTGGACATAAAATTAAATCCTTAAGAAGTGATCATGGCCGTGAGTTTGAAAATCAAGATTTTGAATCCTTATGCTCACAAAATGGCTATAGTCATAATTTCTATGCCCCTAGAACACCTCAACAGAATGGAGTTATACAAAGAAGAAATAGAACACTTCAAGACATTGGTAGAATGATGCTTAGTGAATATGACTTACCTATTTACTTTTGGGATGAAGCTGTAAATATTGCATGCTATATAATCAATAGATTATTGATTTGACCTATCCTTAAAAGAACTCCATATGAGTTGTGAAACAATAGAAAACCCAAAGTCAGCTACTTCAAAGTTTTTGGATGCATATATCCTTAATACTAAGGAATATCTTTACAAATTTGCATCCAAGAGTGATGAAAGATTATTCTTAGGACATTCAATTTCTAGTAAATCCTATAGAGTGTTTAATAAAAGAAATAAATTTTTGGAAGAATCTGTCCATGTCAAATTTGATGAACATATCCACATGAGCCTAAGACCACTCTAGAGAACCTGGAGGATGATGTATCAAATCTGGATATTAATTCAAAATCCCCTAACCATCCTGTAAAGGAATCTGTGAAAACTTCTAGTTCTGGAAATTCTTTAGATTCTAGTCACAATGAACCAGATCCTGTTGAAGAACCTGAAATCACCAGTCCTTTTTCTATAGCTATTATAACTCTTAAGAACCATCCTTTAGATATAATAAAACAAAAGGAGTGCATTTGTTTTCTATATCCATAAGACATTTAATTAAAAGAAAGTGAATTTTATTGATAAATGTTCAGGTCATTACAATTAGGCGACACATGAATTTTTCAACACTTGACACCACATCTCCCGACTATGTTTTTCTAGGTACATTATAGTTTAGAACTCATCCCAGAGACTTCATTTTAATTACCCAAATATCCAAGTCACCCTAGCTACAAGCATCATATTAGAAACTATTGATCCTTAAACCTTACTTGGCCACTCACTGATCTTCAACTATAAACAATTTTTGTGAACAATAGGTGAAAGATAAACTTACCATATAATGTGGGTGTAAATACCGTACCCCCCAATTCATAAACCTGACTCATGCTTCCAAGAGTCATTAGTAAAAAAGGTCAAACTGACCGTGATGCATGACACATCAGTATTTGAATATTCTAAGAGTTATCTTGGAACTCATGAAAAATTTAGCCTCTCACATCTTCCATGATTTGTCGAATGACTACCCACATCATGATGTTTTTTCCAAGAAGAAAGCTTCAATAGTTTATGCACTGGTCAATTAGGTCAGGCATCAAAACAGTGCTACCCAATGTAGCCAGTTTTGATAAACAAGAACTTATGGTGATTTTCAAAATAAAGAGCATCACCATGCCTAAATCAAAATACTCAATAACCTACCATGAATTGATCTAAAAAATATCACAAAATAGAGTTCAACATAGAAATAAAATTTTAATCCTAGAAAAATCTCTTTCATATGTTTTCCTTAATAGAACCACATCATTGACCTACTAGGGCTTCATTCAAAAGTAAGGGTCCCTAGGCCTCCCACCTAACCATAATCTCTCTCGCATGAGAACCATATCCCATCCATATTCATTTATTACATAGTGTTTAAAGCACCAGGAAACCCTCTTTTAGAAGAGGTTAAAATAAAATAGGTAAAGAAGTATTGACCTATAAGGTTTAGAATCTATCGTCATCGGTATAACAACATCACTTTCCAAACTTTGGGCTATATGGACTTGACCATATTCGATCATCCAAAAAAACACTAACATACAAAATAAAAGGGATGGATTTTAGTGGTATATGGATACGGTAATACCCCCTTAAGTTTTAACTTACTAGAAAACCACCTGTCTACCCGGGGTACCCTTTCATTATCTTGAGTCATACTCGAGAAAACTGAAACTCGAATAACACCACTTGTCTGAAAACTGAAAGGAATCATTTATCAACACTTTAAGGTTGGAAGTCACTACCATAACTGGGCAATCTCCTTATATACATAATACATAAACCCTAAAACAAGGTCACATCTAAAAAATCACTAGGCCTTACCACCTAACATAAAGGTCTAATGTAGCCTTATAATATTTCATCAGAGTCCCACAACAACAATCACGTTCTCATTTAAGAAAACTATCAAGGAAACATTTAAAATTAACCCCTACACAGGGGTACTTATAACAAGAACCTCTAAAAGATTTAATTTTATGGAATTAAAAAAATTGTAATTCATTTCAAAATTTAAAACAGTTTATATACCAAGGATATAAAGTACCAGTTGTTAGAGAAAATATACCATTCACTTTATTTAGTTGAATACATGCATCATTTGGAAAATAATCTCATAATTTTATTTTTAAACATTTATTTGATTCAAGATTTTTTACAACTATATCTATACAATAAAATTTCAATTTCCAATATATTGAGGAAAACACTCTTTAGTTTGTAATTGAAATTTTAATTAAATGATACCTTATAATAATGTAGCTCAAAAGTAGATAATGGTTCTTTTATTAATTAAAAGAATTGGTCAAGTAAGATTCCACCATACATTTATATATAACACCATATAAGCAGTTAGAGACACTTTATATGACCATCTTGAATAAACATACCCCACAATGTTTAAGTATTAAACACATAAGAAATTAAAGGTAACCTACGAGGGTCCCATAATGTCAATATGGGTTCAATTATATGGGAATCCATCACCAATTTATGGATTCAAAACTCTATATATTACAATTGGAATACTATTTAAGTGAAACCCATAATAGTTTATATTATTGAAATTTCAAAACAACCTTAATGGGTTAATCTCATAAGAAACATGCCAAGACTTTTTTTACTTAGGTTGATTCTAATTTATCTCATAAGAAACATTCCCCAACTGAACAACTTGGGTCCAGTTGTGCATTTAATAATTTAATCATATGGGTCATCATGACCAAGTCATATAGGTACAAGCCCCTTAAGTTACAATTTACCATTTATTTAAAAGTAGTCATTTTCTGTATGAATTAACATTTTAACATTTATATATATACATCATGGTTCATTTAGATTAATTACCATTACTAAATTATAAAGGTACTTTCCTTTATAAGTTACAATTGGCATTCATGTAACTGCAACCATGTTTTTATTTTTGGTCTCAAATATTTCAAATTCATGTATAATGGTTTGATTACATGGGTTTCTATTTCAAATTTATAAAGGCCCATACACTCTATAAATTATTAGTGGAACCCATTTAATCACAACCATAAATTTTTTAGTCCATGAAACCAATGATCCATTGCTAAAAAATGTTATAATTGGATAATTAAGGTGCCACCATCAAACTATATGAGAAAACACCATTTTGGTTAATGAAAACACTATAATAAACAATTACATATTTCATAAGTGTATCTAGGAATTCTATCACTAGAAAAGAAACATTGTTATGTAATATGACAATTTTTAGAAGCATTTCATAAAAATAAGCATGCAAATTATCACTCTAACGTGGTATACAATCAAACAAGCTGCATACTCACATAATCATGTTAATAAAACCAAAAAAATAAGAATAAGTAGGAAATCACAAAAGATTTGTATGAAAATAATCATGCTGATAGATCACACATCATGGTATATAGTCCAGTATGCTAAATAAATACCTAAATAGGCTATAAAAATCATCATGCACCAGAAAATCTATGATGCAACCTATATGGCATGGAATATGCATGATATGTGGATTCTATGTGCCTATAATGATGCATGTAACAATACTTCCTTGAAATACCAGTCCAAGGGTAAATATCTATATACCAATGAATCAATAACCATTGGAAGAACAACAAGCACCCAAGTTGATATAATAATTAATTTTTAATATAAACAATAATTACATCCCTGGAAACTTGATATTTCCCTCATGCATGGGTTTTATGGACCCATTCATGAGCTATTTACTAAGTTTCAACACATTCCTAGTCTCCTTTATACCATCCTAAAAATTAAGAAAAAAAGAAAAATAAATCCACTGATACAAATTACAGCGTCTCGACCTGGGAGCCACTTAGAATTGAGCCCAAAACGATTTTTCACTGGGCCTCAAGTGCGCCTCCCCATATACCAGAGGCTAACGACTAGCAGAGAGGGTCAAAATGTGGTATAGTGGGGATACTATACCCTCTAGATCAGAAATAAATATCATGAAATAAATAATAAATAAATTAAATAGAATAATCAACAACTGATCATCAATAATAAATTAACGAGTGATCATGTATGAATATGATTTGATATTAATATAGGAAGGTATACACAATTCACAATGAGGATGAAAAAATAAATAAATAAATAAAAGAAACCATGACCATCTCAAAGAGCATCATGAGTATAGGCTCAATCCTCTACTCGCATACACCACCCTAGCCCAAAAGGATAACAATAAGAAACCAAAAACCATAGTCCTAAACCTACAATCATGAGATTTGTACAAGTACCCTAGTGCAATGGAGGAATTAACATGATATAAGATATACTCAATAGGCCACCACCAATAGTATCTATAACAAATCCAGTCTGTGTATATAGGCCATAACAGTGTGAAAATATAATAGAAATAAAGTTGTAAATATTAATAATGAAATCCAGTCTATAATAACATTCTATAAAGACCAATATATAAAATATGAATAATTATAAATAGAGAAAAACACAAACCATGACTTATACTGGTATATCAAGTATTAAGAAAGTATGAAATACACCAAATAATCATGCATTAGACATATGGGGGCCAAGACCCAAGGTTATTGACCACGGAATCCTCTTCGAGTCTATAGAGATCATCCTTATAAAAATTAGTGAAATATAGACCTATATGGTCCATGAACCAAGGTTATTGACCAGAGTGTCCTCTTTGAGTCCATGAAGAATATCCATATAAATCTCAGTAAATAATTGGATGGAGCTAAATGATAATTTCCAAGGAGGTCCAATCAATCTAGATCTAAGGTTATAATCCAAGGCATCCAATGAAACACAGAAGCACACACACGCACACACAAGTGGGTTATCAGTTCCATACCATTCTATGTCACACCAGTGACATACCATTCAATCCCATTCAACATAATTCATATAACGATTCAAGGGTCCATGTTAGTATCCATCCCCATAGAAATTTAACTAATCAAATTCTATTCTTAGTTTAATCCACATATAGGAGATGAGAAGGAGGGCCATGTTAATGTACATGCCATTCGATTAAATAACTACATAATTAGCATAAGTCAAGGAATTGTACATTTCATTACAAAATTCCCATTTAATCCATTTCATTAATCCTTTAACTTATAATGACAAGGTTCTAACCAAGGTAATCAACCTTTAACATTTCATTTAATTATATTCGGCTCTATTTAATAATAGGTGAACTCAACACACTCCATGGGTTGGTGTAAACATGCTCAATATCACAAAATCACCTCAAGGGTGGTTCATTTTGAGGTTTATGACCTCCAACCTTATATATGGGTGTAATAAAATTTTTAAATCATGGTTTAAACATCTAATTTAAAGGTATATTAATTTAAGGAGAAAAAATCAGAAGATTCATCTTGAATCACAACAACACAAGCTATAAAACACCCAATTTTTTTAAGGAAAAGGTATAGACCACCTACCTCATGCTTAGGATGTTTCACTCATCCAATAT
The DNA here is from genome assembly GCA_963277665.1 of Viscum album. Lineage (NCBI taxonomy): Eukaryota > Viridiplantae > Streptophyta > Magnoliopsida > Santalales > Viscaceae > Viscum > Viscum album. The sequence continues at coordinate 1,040,200,284 of OY728126.1, forward strand.
CGAGATTTTATTTGATCCAGAATGGGAGAAATAAAAATATTAAACAAACACTGTAAAAGTAGGGTGAATTAGATTACATGGATTTAATATTATTTATGGAGATTTAAATGAATAAAAAAATCACGATTAGTCTTAGAATTACTGAGGATATTCCGATGCATATGAAGACATTCAATTATGGAAAGGAACAAATGAGATTCACCAAGGTGGAGGAGAGGAAGAGTGGTGCGTGCATGGGAGGCTGCCTGGGTGAGGAGAAGGGAAAATGGGAAAAAAACCATTTAAGGGAAGAGGGTAAATTCAACAATTTTTTTCCTTTAAATGAGATGAAAATATTGACCATATGGTATTGGATAACCATGTGCTAACCATACAGTGCCACTGGTTAAGTGGCACTAACCATGTGGCTATGTGCACAATTTGGAAAACCGTGCACATCCTGTATGACCACCTATATAATTTACTATAGATACTCCACATGGACTTGATCCTTACCTTACACAATTTAACAAACCATGTGACACACCTTATTGGGCCTCATAGTTTCTCCTAAGGGGCCGCACGGTTTAAAAAAATCATGCACCATTTCTGTTTCTTCCTAAAAGTGAGATTTTAGATCTTGAGGATCCATAAACTCATACAAACTTACAAGACACATATCTAAACTTAAAAAACATAAAAAAATAACATTTTAAGTGTTACAACTCTCATATTTATGTTATGAGACTTAATTTATTATTTTTCCCATCCACCAAATGATAAGTTCAATTTCCCTTAGAAATTTCTAACTTTCTCTAAACATAAGACCTTATAGATTTATAAGTAATAAACTATATCCCAAACATGATCAACGATATAAATGGTAACAATTTACCTTCTTCCCAAATCTCATAACCCAATTCTATGGAGATATCCAGAGGAACACCTTGTCACTAACTTTAAACTCTAGATCTTATTGATGACTGTATGAATAAATCTTTTGTCAATTTTTTCCACTTTCATATTTTGTTGAATGGTTTGGTCCTTCTATATTATTCTTATACAAGGTTAGGTCCTATCATATTCTTCTCTCTAACTTCATCTTGAAATATTAGAGTCCTACATCTCTTCTCATATAAAGCCTCATATGTTACCATTTGAATTCTAGAATAGAAACTATTATTATATAAGAACTTTAACAAGGGGATATGTTTATCCCAACATCCTTAGAAACCCATTGAACAATATCTCAACATATCCTCTAGAGATTGAATAGTCCTCTCAGACTAACCATCTATCTGAGGATGATAAGTAGTGATGAAACTGAACTCTATCTCCAATTCTTTTTGAATAAATCTCTGAAAAATCAAGGTAAACCTCAGATCCTAATTAGATACCATGTAGAGTGGTACTTCATGCAGTCTTTACACTCCCTTTATGTATATTTTTGTGAGTTGGTCAAGATAGAAAAATTATTTGATGTAAATAAAATGTGGTGGCTTAATAAAGAGGTTGAATACAACCCAAATAGAATTATGGAACTTAAACATTTTTGGGAGTTCTATGATGAAATACATGGTAATGTTTTTCCATTTCCATACTAGTATATATAATGGTTTAAATATACCCTTATAATTCTATCATTCAACCTTAACTTGATGGAATAACGAGCATCAATATATGCATTCTGTGATCTCCCTCTTCATGTTATCCCACCATAAGTTTTACTTTAGATATCTATACATCTTCGTGATTCATGTATGAATAGAGATATGAAAGCTATTAACATCAACCAAAAGTTCCCTCTTCAGTTCTAGTTTTGATGGACCACATATCTAGGTTCCAATCCTTATAACTCCAGCTTTATCAATGTTAAAATTCATGATACTCACTACCTTTTTTTTTGTAGTTGTACAGAACATTTATAGGTTTCTTTGATCTTCTCATGAATTGAAGGATGAGCAGTAATTTGGTAAAGATAAGATTTTTCTCCTCCCATTATAACTTTAAGATTCATCCCTTAAAAATACATGTGTATTGAGTCTTTTTCAATCCTTATCATTGATATAGTAGCATGCTCTTTCTTTCTTAGAGCATTATTCACCTTGTTTTCCTTCCCCGGATGGTAATGTATTGAGTAGTTATAATCTTTTATAAACTCCAATCATCTACTTTGGTTCATGTTTAACTCCTTTTATGTGAATATATATTTCGAAATCTTATGTTCGTTGTATATATCAAAATTTTAACCATAAAAATAATGTTGTAAAATCTTTAATGGAAAGATAAACACTGTAAACTCAAAACCCCATGGAAGGTAATTTTTATCATGAGTCTTTAATTGATGTAAGTTAGAAACAATTACCTTATAATTCTGCATGAGGATTCATACTGAGCCCTTTAACAAAGAATTATTGTATATCGCAAACCTTCCCCCATCGTAGGGTAATGTAAGTTCATGCAGAGTGACCAAACTCTTCTTTAGTTACTTAAAACCATCTTCACATTCCTATATCCAAAGGAACTTCACTTAATTCCATGTTAACTTAGTTAGTGGGTTTGATATAAATGATAAATTACTCACAAGGCATATATAATATCCATATAATTAGAAAAACTATAGATATAATTTACTATGGTCAGTCTAAGACATTTCTTGATAAATTCAATCTTTAAAGGATCTATAGATATTCACTTGCTAGTGATTACATGACCCAAGAATGGTACTTTTTATAGCTAGAATTCACACTCACTAAAATTATCATATATTTTATCCTTTCTTAAGGATTTCAACACAATCCGAAAATGATATTTATATTCTTCCTTTCTCTTATAATATATGATAATATCTTCTATAAATACTACCACAAAATTTTCAAGGTAATCCCTAAGGACTCTATTCATTAAATCCATAAAGATAGTAGGAGAATTTGTAAGTCCAAATGGAATAACTATAAATTAATAATTTATATACCTTGTTTGGAAATATATTTTGGAAATATAGACCCTTTTGATCCTTAAATGATGATATCTCAATCAAAGGTAAATATTTGAGAAGTATTGATCTCCTTGGAGTTGATCAAAAATATCATTGATATAGGATAAATGATACTTTTTCTTGATTGTGATTTTATTAATCTCATTTTAATCAGTGTAAAGATGTATGGATCTATCCTTATTTTTGAGAAAAAGGACCTATTAACCCCATGATGAATCACTCGAGCATATGAAGCACTTATAAATATTCTATTTAAGTCACTTCTTCAATTACTATAATTCAATGTGTTCTATTCTATATGAATTCTTTGAGATAGGAATAAATCAAGGTATGAACTCAATTGAAAGCTTAACCTCTTGCTTATTGATTCATTGACTCACTTTAATTTACTTGTTTTGAAAACCATGAAACACTTCATTTAGTATCTGATCTAAATTTAATTTTTTTCTTTTATATTTGATAATCCCTGAATATAAAATAAATAAATGAATTTCCGGTAACTTGAGGTTTAAAAAATACCGAAGGTATATTAATTTTTGAAAATAAAATGACCTAAGGAATTCTATAATATTAATATTTTAAGGCTTTCATATAAAATCGGTAACCTAAATAATTAAATACATATTACCTTCACTAGTTTTACAAAGCATTATAGCAGTGCTTATTAAACTCATTAGTAGGTGAAGGTACATACTAAATTCATTGGAAGATGGTAAATTTTGTACCGATTTAGTTTCAACTAACCTCAATATACATGGAATATGACCACTGGAATATTGGATATAAATAGAGCTACACCTCAGGGATCAAAAGAAACAACGAATGTGTTACAAGAATACTCTGAGAGCTGCAATCAATTGAAGCCTTAAAATTATTATTAAGTAATGTACTTATAATTGTTTTTTAGTGTTTTTATAGAGCTTATGATTAAGAGGTTTTAATGTAAAAGATTATAAAATTTCTTTTTGTAGTAATTTTAACTATGATGCTTGTTACAATAACCATCATATCAACCTACTAATTATTATAGTGGAAGTACCAAGCTACTAGATAAAGTATAAGGTAAACCAAGCTTCAAGTTTTTGAAGTGGGGAAATTATGACCATGATGATTGAGGGATTTTAAGGTAAGTAAGGCATAAATAATCTTAAAGATTTAAGAAGTGGATACCTTTTGATAGTTTTAAAGTCATGGATACCTCAAATCAGGTCTACAGATCTACCTTTCACTTTAGTCTAAAATTGAGGCTTTAATAATATCCTTTTAAAAGAGTATTTATTTTTCTAACCAATACTCCCTATTTATTTTTAAACTTTAGTTGTATTCTTTCCTCGATTACCATTAAGATATTTTTTTCATAAGACATTTTAATATAGTTAGTTTAAATTTATAATTCTATTTATATTCCATTGATAATTGATAAAACACCATTTACTTTATTTCTACTAAACTTATTATGTTATATTCAATTTATAATTATGCTGTATTTTTTTTAACTATGATATTTGATTTGATTAGAATTTCAAAAAACTAATAAACTTAATACTTAAAGAGGAAAACAATTTCTATTTGTTTTCAAACTACAATTCACCCCCCTCTTTTAGTGTATTTACTATAATATTACAATACTACATTTGGTATCAGAGCTACTTTATATATCTGAAACTAACATGATATTTTTGTTTCCTTATTTTCTATTACTTGATCAGATTTTAATTTTTCAGTTTCATTACACCTAAGAGTGTGTAGATATATTTTTTAGTATTGAAGGAGTACATGTTGGATCAATTAACAATATGAATCCAAATAGATAACTTATATTTGATGTAAATTATTTTGAGTACTATCATAATTGAATGGAGACATTTGTAATTAAATAATGTGTTTATAATTTTCTAATGCTCATCAATAATTAAAAAATTAAAAAAAATCTACAACTATTTCAAGATAAGAAAATAATGAATTCCAGTTGAATTTAAAAGTTTTAAACATTATCTTATGTTATATACAAAGAAAAATTTATAGTCAAGCATCTTAATATAGAACAACTTGTGGAATCAAGAAAAAACTTGATGTTACTCATTTCATAACTTCAAAAGTTCTTGAAACTAAAAGAGATATGTTGAGAGTTGATTATGAATCATTTGTTTTTTTACCTGGAGAATCTATAGCTCAAATTCATCAAATATTTATGACTATTTTAAATAACCTACAATCACTTGGAGAAAAATAATTATTATATGATCATCTTGTTAAATTTTTTTAGATATCCTACAAAATAATGTGAATCTAAAAGAAAATCTATAGATGATACAAAATAAATTACTAAATTAAGTCTTGATGACTTAATTAGAAGAATCATGTAGTATAAAAGCATTTTAAAAAGGGATTCTAAAAAGGAAAGAAAGAAAAGTGGATTAGTTTTTTCTTCTAAATCTCTCATAGATATTTACAAAATAAATTATAATAAATCCTTAGAATATAGTAAATGAGAACCTCCTAAAGTGAAGTTTATAAATTGTAAAGAATGATATTAAAAACTATAATTTCAAAAGTGATTATTTGAATTATAGAAAATATAAAAATGATAATCTTGAAAATAAAGACTCTTCTCATCCAACATGCAATGAATGTAGAATACCTGGTCATATTTGACCAAACTCTCTAGAAATTAAAAGGAAAGATAATAAATATATTCTAGAAAATATTCTAAAAAGAAAGGAATTTTTTTTTTAAATTTATGGATACTTGGAGTGCTAGTGGTAGTAAAATTAATTTAGATAGTTTATTAGAAGATAACGGGGTCAATAAAAAAATTTAAAGGATTTTATTCTAAGGAAAACTGTTTAAGGAAGACTTACTTCTGAATCCCTTATATTGACTATAGATTATAAATGATTCTATGCTTAAGAAAGTAAAAGTGTGAATGATGATGAAATTTCAACATATTCAAATGATGATGAACAAGTTACATAAACATATAATGAGATAAAAAATTATGTGACTGGATGTGAAGATATGAATCAAAACTTTATAGGAAGTGCACTAATCTAAAAAACAAAATTATAGAAAAAAGTGAGTTTTTTAAAGATTATAGATAAACTTAATGAATTAATAATATAAAATGAATTTTTTTCTGAGTTAGATAATTCCAAAAATAAAATTGTGAAGCTAACTACTAAGAGGAAAGGAAAAAAGTAAAGTTAATTCATCAAAAGATCATCCAAAGTTAGATAATTAGAAGAAGGAAAATTCTAAGAATAAAATGAATAATGAATCTTATGATCATACTAATAACAAGGTTATCAAGATGAAATAATAGATTTAATGTATGAAGAAACTTATAAATAAGTTTATAATTAGAAGAAAGGAATTCAAGGAGATGTATGGTCAGTTGAGACCTAAAAAAAATTCATCTAGATTAGGTAGTAAAACCATTGAAAGTTCAATATAATAGAAAAATTATTTTTCAAAAATCAAGAACCCTTATGTACTATGTGTCAGAGAGGAGGTTATTAGAGAAAAACATGTTCATTGAAGAGATCTCAATCCTTCAGATGACATTGTGCATTTATCTCAAAAGAGTTTGCTGCCTTTGAGAATCAAAAAGACAAAGTAATTATGGGTTCTAAATATCTTGTTTTCTAATTGTCCTACATCCAATGAGGTCTATCTTCCCAAATTATAATCTATAAGGCATATATTACTATTCACATATAATCGAACACTTATCACTGGTGCCTCCGGTATTTATTATTTACATTCCTATAAATTCATTGCTTTATGTTTTCTTACTATTTTTCATTATTCATTTATTTAGGGGGAGTGACTATTAATTATTTTACTAACATTTTTTTAATAACTTAGACATTATGTCAACACATTTATGGAACCCTATTTGAAAGAATAAGATCAAAACATTATTAAATGGAAGATAACTTCTAACATTTTAAGATAACATTTTAAGTTCATTATATTTTAAGGAAATATTGTACATTTACCTGAATTTAAAATTATTGTACATTTAACCAAATTTTAAATTGTTGTTCATTTAAATTAATTTAAAATTATTGACCACTTATCTAAACTTAAAAATATTGTTTATATATCTAAAATTAAAATATTGTTTGAATTTATAAAAGTATCAAAAATTTAAAAACAATTCCTTCAAAATAAATATGACATCATGTGTTTTGGAAGGATAGAATTTAAGATGCTGGATCAATGAAATCTATGGAGACTCTTCATATTCTAAATATAACTATATAAAAAGTTAGAACCAATTTTTTTATATTAATTCAATACTATCAGAATGAAAACTCTTTCAGTTTTTTAGAAAGTTTTTTTATCATATTCTGATACGATTATGATATCTTTTGAAGAACTTACCACCCGAAAAATAGTTAGATAAATACTGATTGATTTAGATCTATTTGAGAAGTATTATTTCATGCTAAAAAGTATTATCACTTTTCAAGGATAGAGAAATCCTATTTATACAATGGTATAACATGAGCTATATTACCAATTATTGATTAGTGAGTTATATGGATATACCAGATTCACTGAATAAGATAGAGTTAAGAAGTTATCTTTTTTACTCTTTATAAATTTTTTTACCTTATCCATATAATTTTTTTCTGAACTACTCAAAGTTCCATTTGAAGGGGAATCTCTATTTTTATCTCACAAAATAATATAAGTTTATAGAGAATTTATCAAAACTGAAGTAGAAAAGAATATTTTTTGGCTAATGCGAATGTTCATATGACTCAACATATAACCGCTAAAGTTATAATTGTGTTTCATCAGATATTATATTTTCTACTATTGTGGAAGGGAGATAAGGATACAATCAATAGACAAGATTCCTACTTACTAGAATATCTTATATACTTTAGAAAGTTTATTATTGCTAATTTTTTATGGTCTTACATAAAATAAATATGTAATGGAGATGTTAAAATAAAGATATTACTATATGAAAAACTTTTGAATAGTATTCTTGTAAAGTTTTTGAAGGAAGAAAATGTTGATAATGAATACCTTCCAGAAAGGAAAAAGAGAATATAATAAATAATAAAATAATCTCAATAATGAGATTGACCTAATATTTCAAGGATAAATTCTTTGTTGAAAAATAATTATTAGTCATCTATGTTAATATTCAAAAGTTATTTGAAGAAGGTGATAAAATTAGGATGTTTATATGCCAGAGAAATTGAAACCATCTATATCTCTTGTTTCAGATAAATCTCTCAAGAAGAAGAAACAAAAATCATCTTTGGATGTTAGAACAATAAAAGTAGGTTAATCTTTCCACCTGATGAAAAAGGTGTTGAGTAGGTGGTGTTTTTTTGATTTGTAGAGCCTATTACTACAGCTGGGATTCCATAAATCTTTCTTAATGATTCCATAGCCTTGGATCAAAGAGAATTTTATAATAATATTATCTGTAGTCATAAGGAAAATAAGAAACAAGGTCACCAATTAATGAAACATTGCAAGTAAGAAACATTCTGAATTATCCATGCCTGGGTAAATTTTTTTTTATTGCTTTTCTCGGCCTGTAAATTTTATTTTAATGTAATGTACATGAAAAAATGGCCCGTACCATGGGAGAATGATCAAATTTAATTATTGAAAGTTTCATGTTGGGTTTACCTTTTTTGTTTCAAACCAAATTCATAAACTGATTCCAAATTGTGATAGGTTTAGTATAGTTTCAAAATCATACATGTTGGAAAGGTTTTTATATGAAATTAGCCAACTAATACCATATATGTAATGAGATACATGCCTAATTTCCAAAGTAAGATGGTAATTGGTATTTCTTACCAACAACACTAAGTAACTCACATTTATTAAGAGGATGATAGGTCAGGCACATCACACCCAATTTGGGGGAATTATTTCCTTCTTTTCGACTCTCTTATAGGTTTAATATTTGTTCATGAATATTTACTAGATCCTATTACAAGATTGGTTACCCTAAAAAATGATTGAGTGTTGAATTTTTACAATATGAATCTTGATACAAAGATGAAGGAATTATATTATTGACACCATCTGTATATATCAGAGGTTCTCTATATCGTAACCTATTATTACTTAGCGATGATGGTTTGGGGTATTTCCATATTTTATATCCATGTGAATGGGTACTCTAGGGTTCATTGGAGTCTAGGGAGGTGGTTTATGCTTTTGAATTGGGATTGAACCCCAATATCCATTCTATGTATACCATGAGAATAGAAATAAGAACCTTCATACTTTATTAGACTTATGTTCCTTGAAAGGTATAACAACTGATGTTTTTGAGTGGGACATATGTATATAAGGCTTCCCTTATCTACTTCATTAAGGATAGGTCCTTCTGAAGTAGGAAAATATGTAATCAAACTTACATATAAAAGGAGGCCCATATTGGGGACATTTGTATCATGATGATAACACAATCATCATCAGTCTATAAGCACTCATGATTTATTCTTAGTGTAAGAAATAAGAGATAGTGGGAGATTATATTCTTTGCATGAGAGTGAAAGACTAAATTTTATGTGGATTTCAATGTAAGGCCACCCGAATGTTTAAATGAGGCTTACACACTAAGGTATCCTTGATGTTTAAATGAGACTTACACATTGAGGTTTCCTTGATGTTTAAATGGGCTTACACATTGAGGTTAATTTGATATTTTAAGGTGGAATACATGATGAGGTCTCCCATAATGGGATATTTTTTTCATGCTAATGGAATAATCACTGAAAGTCTCTAAGTCAACATGATTCATGCTGAGAAATAAGAGATAACTAGAGATTGTACTCTTTTCCTAAGATCATAAAACTAAATTGTATAAGGATTACACACTAAGGTCACCTTGATGTTTTAATGAGGATAACACACTAATGTATCCCTACCGTTTGAATGGGGACTACACACTAAGAATTCCTTTATTTTTGAACGAGGATTACACACTCAGGTTGCTCATAATGGGGGATTTTTTATGCTAATGGAGTGATCAGTTCAAGTGTCTAAGACCACATGAGTCACACATAGTATGAGAAACAATAGATAACAAGGGATCGTGCTTACTAAATATAAATATGAGACTTATGCATTGAGGCATCCCCATATGAACATGATCGTAATCCCACAAAGGATATAGATCCATGAGTTTTAATCAAATGCATTGTGATGTGAAGTCTTATATGGTGGTATAAAAGGTCTTCATGGGAAGCATGGATGTGTGGGGATATCTGATGAAAATATGTTTGATATGGATCCCAGGCCTTAAGAAGGCTTCCTATGCATCCTATTTGTAACATGAATCAATTTCACATTCCCTTTTCCCACTAATTTTCTCACTAATGAGAAAGGAATCATGGTTGAGCTTACAAAGATCTTGGCCTTGTAATTTAGGGATTATTGGAGGATATTAAATGGATATGGCCTTTATAGGAGGAGAAGGAATTAGGGGAGAATGAGTGACACCCTTTGGGGTCATATGGTCACACAGTTGTCATGGGGTCATGTGCTTTATGTGAAGGAAGGGTGGTCATGCACTCCGCATGAAGCATATAGTATCATGTGCTCCACATGATGTATTTGGAGTTACATTATTGTGTCAGAATGCAAGGTCCATTCCACTGTGTTATTGATATGGGGGAAGGAACTCACATAGCCTAGCCGCATGACCAAAAAGGTTGTCTCACGATCACATTCCCTTCGTGTGACCAAAAGGCCATCTCACGATCATATTCCCTTCATGTGACTAATGATTTATCATGAGATCATATGATCATTGAATGAAAAAGGTTTTTCACACAACAGGATTTCTTATGAGTCAATTTTATTCTAAATTAATCACCAAACATTTTTAGGTGGAAGAATCTTACGATCGCGTGATCCCTTGTATATTGAAAGTTCTATGTAGTTGTCCTTTCATGCTTCAATTTTTTTTCTCTTTGGAGGGGGGGGGGGGTATTTTCTAGGCATCAAATACCCTATATCTATGCCACTTTTCATGATGGAAAAGCCATGTAGCTTGACTTATGTCGGTGTAAGGATCATCCACATAAGTTGGCGATGTCTCATGCACTTTGTGTAATCAAATCATACGCCATCAGTGATGTCCCACCCTTCATCACATGAAAAAATGATCATGAGAAGGGTCCATCATTACTTTCCTTCCTAAGTTGAGCCTAATGACCTGATTATCAAAAGGGACATCACATGACTCTAAAGGGTGTAATATTATTGGTCTTAGGTCACATGACCGCATGTAAACCTCACAGTGGAAATCCACTTTGTTTAGTTGAGTCACAAAATTGTATTTATCATGTAGGCCAATCACATGAATTTAGAAAGAATCATATAGATAACAATGATCAAATGATCCTCCCATCATGGATAGACTTTTTGGTTATAGGCCCTTGGTTTTTGACTTCTATATGTCTTCTGGGAATCACACGATCAACCATGGATCATGTGACAATGTTTTTTGGACATCACGTGATTAATCACAATCAGATGATGAAATTTAAATCTTATCAAGGGCATCCACTACCACTACTACAAAAATGGGAAAGGGAAGCACCACCTTATTTTAGTGCTAAGCAAAAACTGATGATAAATAAACCCTGTATCAGTGCTAAAATTTTATCGCTGATAAAGAAGCCCTGTATCAGCGCTAAAATTTTAGCACTGATAGAGGGTAACCTTTATGAGCGCTAAAAAAGAACTGATAAAGAGACCATTTATCAGTGCTAGAAAAGAGCTGATAAAGAAGGCATGTATCAGCGCTAAAATTTTAGCACTCATACAGGTAGCCTTTATCAGCACTAAAATTTTAGCGCTGATAAAGGTAGTCTTTGTTAGTGCTTTTTTAGAACTGATAAAACCATAGTCCCATATTTTATAAAATCGGTCGCACAGTGTCCTCGTTTTATCGCGACCTAAAGATCTCGTGGTACTGAAACCCTGCGACTCCCCTCCGCTGCCCCCTGAGCTTCGCATTTCTGGACCTCTGCCACCCCCAATCTTCGCGTTTCCGGACCTCCGCCGCTAGCCCTTCTCCTAATACTCCCCCTAGAACCCCTTCGGTGGATCCTCCTCCCCGAAAAACCTACTTCTCCTCCTCTTCACTTGACCCTACTCTCCTAAAACCCTACTCCTCCATTTCTCTTTGGTTGGCGGCTCCTCCCGTGCACCTCCACCTCTAGAAGTTTCCAAGTGTGTGGTAAGTGATTCAATTCTTTTACATTATTAAATGATTTTGATATGATTTCTTAGTTTCATAGGTTATTCCCATGCTATAACTTCTTATATTTGGATGGGTTAACTATGAATTTAGTGTTTTTATAATGGAACCCCATGCTACCTCATATTCTACCTCTATTAAAATGCTATCATATGTTATCCTTGTTTATGGAAGTATCATATGATAAAAATATAATTTTGTTTTCTTCCTCATTGGTTCATTATGGATTTTATTTTTTGAGAAAGTGGGTTATCTCTAGTCTTAGTGATAGTGACTTATTATGTTACATATGGATTTTTGGAAATGTGCTTTCATAATAATCTTTCCCTATAAACAACATTTTTTCACATATTTTTTTTGAGTTGTGCCCTTCATTTTGATGATGTTAATCATGCTCACATATTGGATTAAGATTTTTCATTAGACTGTTAATATTTTAGTGGAATTATAATATATTGGGTAACCACTATTGTTTGTTTTTTTGTGTTAGTAATTTATTATTTTGTGTGTTTCATCATTTTTATTTGGAGGAGTATCTTTTATTTAGGAACCTATTTTATTATTTCCCCCCTATAAACACATAGGGTCAAAATATAGTGATAGTTTTTTAGAATCTATCTACATGTTATTTTGTTTTAGATCTTTTTTTCAAGGTGTTTATTTATTGTTGAGGTCTTTATATATGAGAATCAATATTTCTACACCATTGACTTACCCTTTATTTTTGGGTTCCCTCACGATTGTTTGAACTATTAGAAATGGGAATATGTGTAATTTCACATTTCTATATTCAAAATGAAATATCTATTAGTGAGAGGAAATTTTGATAGTTATTCATCTTTTCTTGAATATTTTCTTGTTATTAGTGTTGTATTTTTGAATATTTTTGGAGCTGGACACCTCTCTTACCCTACCTTGCAAGACCATGCTACGGGTGTAAGATGCCTTCTGCTGGACTCAGGAGATCATATACCATATTTTCCCTAGGTTTTTCTCCCACTATCTTCTCTAAGGTAATTATATTCAGGTTTGTAGATGGTGACACCAAGGGGACCGATGCCACCCCCCCTAAGATCTTGATCAATAGGGATAGGTTGTCTCCCCCTCTTGGATGTCTCTCAGATGGATTCCTCGACGTCAGTAGGTGTTCCAGTGATGGTTTTCCCCTCAAACCCCACCCAATACTTTGAGATGTCTTCCCCCTCCTCTCTCGTTGATTCCATGTAAATATACCAAGCCCTTTTCTTCTCTATTCCAAATTATTTTCCTTTCTTATGGTTTTGCATAATTGTTCCCCCCTTCTTTCCTTCATGCTATCTAAGTGACTTTGTCTGGAAGTGTACTTGTATGGCATGATGCCCATACCACCAAGATTTCTAGCCTTTCCACCCCTACCTCCATCTCTGTCCTTCTCCCTCGTTGAGGTTACTAACTGCTTCTCTGAAGTGTCCAGACCCCTTCCTAGCAGTGTTTGTTTTGTCTCCCTTGGCTCTGAGCCTGTCATCCAGCTCCAAATACTTATGGATCCAGAGAGAACTCCCTCACCAGCCCCCAAGTTTCATTACCCATCCTTCCCCTTCCCCTTTGGATCCTCATCTCCCACTCATATGAAGCTTACCAACCAGAAGGGATTATGAACATGTTCAAAATCAAGGGACCTCAATGAGAGATCATCCTCCCACTTCAATAAGGCTACTAGCTCTAGATCTAATGCCAGAGCCCTGTCCTACCCATAATTATTATCTTTATATGTAATTCTCATAGTCTTAGTGTGAATGTTAAATTGGAATTCCTCACCATAGAAATAAAAAATCATAATGTCATTGTTGTTGTTTTCAAATAACACAAAAAACCTTATAATAATCATAGAATTATCCTGGAAGATTAAGTTGCATGGATTTCTACACTCTAACCCCTCCAACAGACACAAATGGGTATTTTGGAATAATAAATATGTTGTTGAGACTGTTCAAAATTGAAATCAGTTCATCACTACCAAGGTGTCCAATGGTGACACCACCTTCCTTATGACTTTTGTTTTTGGAAGCTATGACCCTCTTCAAAGGGAATCTCTATGGAGTGAACACAATACCTTCGATCCTGGCCACCATCCATAGTTTTTTGGGGGTTACTTTAATGTCATTTACAAACCAAAGGAAAGGAAAGTTAGAAGCCCATTCAAGAGGAAGGCCATCATGGAGTTTGTTCAGTTCATGGCTGGGAAGGGCCTCATTGATCTCAGCTTCTCAGGTGACAGTTTCACCTGGTGCAACAACTGCAGGGGCCATCACCACTTGTGGAGTCTATTGGATAGGTGTCTATCCAACATGAAAGCCACTAACCTATTCTCAAATACCACGTTTTTCCATCTTTCTTGAGTTATTTCAAACCACTCCCCCTCTTGGTTTCCATTTCTTCTTGGCATGATCATCAGGAACAGTTTCACTTCCACCAGTAGTGGGTTACATCCTAGGGTACCAAGACATGTTTTGTGAAATATGGAATGAACCCTTGTAGGAGTATTGGGCCACCTTCAACCTCAGTGACCTAACATCGAACCCCGATAGGTGTGTGTTCTCCCCTTCCTCCTCAGGAACCTTCACCACCTGGGACTATTGTCGCATATGGGCTCCTTCAGAGTATTCTGATAGATGGAATGATACCTTGGGTTTATTGGATTATTAACACCAGTTTGAGATTTATGTGTGACTATATACTTATTATATTTTATTATTATTTCTTACACACCACCACTTGAGTCGAGTAACCTGATTGAAATCCATATGGGTACTTTGGTTCTGATGTGGATATGGTTTTTTATGTGTTTGTGACATGTGTATGTGTGGATATATGGGTATTTAGGCATGATGATATTGAATGTAAGGCAGAGACCTTGGAGTTGTAGATATATCATTCTTGATTATTCTTGTGTTTAGACTGGGGTGATTTGTGGAAACTATAATGAATCTAAAGTAATTATATTTAATGAATTACATATTGTAGAGATTATGATAATCCTTTATTTACTTATAGAGTTGGCTAGTGGTTTTCATCCATATGTATTTTAGGTTGGTGAGGTATAAAAGGATCGACTAGTTGACCATAGAAGGGTTGACCCGATAGAGGATGATGAGCCATAGAGGATGATACCGTGTGAGTTTTACCATCTATGACACAAGTGATTATCCCCGCAAACCCCTTTGTGTTTGGAAACTGTGTTGATTTTGATGGGGGGTCTATCTTGGTTCTGTCGATTTCCAAATATTTATGGGAAACGATTACACTCCATTAATCTCTATTTTTATAAGGAAGTGGTTCTATTCTAATGTATTTGGAAGTCTTGTTTTGTTTACTTGGACCATAAATACTAATATTTGAGATTCAAATAGGATGAAGATGAATAAAGATTGTATGGATTCTAATTGTTTGACAATAGAGTACAAGAATAGAGTGAAAGAGTTCATCAAGTTTTCAAAGGATCACACAAAGGATCCTTCTCAAATCCTTTGTCCATTTTTACATTGTTGTTATTCTATACTACTTACTCCATAGGAGTTGGAAGAACATTTGATATGTCATGGAATAGATCGGAGTTATAAATGTTGGAATAAACACGGAGAAAAAGAGAATGTAGCTACTGGCTGGGATAAAACTCCGTTTTATGGATCATCAGATATGAATACAAATATGGATAATGGAGAAGACCGTATGGAGGATGAGATTACAGATGTCAATGATGATGAAGATCTTATTGATGAAATGACAAAGACAATTGAAGATGAACTCCGTGATTGCCCAAAATTGTTTGAGAAGTTAAAGAGTTGTGCAAAGACGCCATTGTATGCTGGTTGCAACAAGTATACAACATTGTTAGCTGTAATGAAGTTGTATAAATTGAAAGTAGGCAATGGATGGAGTGATGTTAGTTTTACGAAAATACTCTCTCTCTTTAATAACATGCTCCCTGAAGATAATGAGCTCCCAATCCGGACATATGAATCTAAACGAATGCTACGCTCGATGGGTATGATTTCTGAAAGAATAAATGCCTGCCAGAAAGACTGTATATTGTTTCGCAAGGAGAAAAAATCACTTACAGAATGACCAAAGTGTTGTGCTTCTCGATACAAGAAAGATGAATCCAATCCTACAAAATTTTTATGGTACTTTCCAATCATTCCAATGTTTAAGAGTCTATATGGAAGTGAAGAAACTGTAAGACAATTGTCATGGCATGTAGATAAAAGAAATAAAGATGAGAAATTACGTCATCCGGTCGACTCTCCTTAATGGAAGAAAATTGATCACGAGTATCCTAAATTTGGAAAAGATCCGATAAACCTTCATCTTGAATTATCTACAGATGAAGTAAATCCTTTTGGTTTTCAAACCAGTACTCATAGTACATGGCCTGCTATGTTGATAAATTATAACTTGCCACCCTGGTTATGCATGAAGCGGAAATTCATCATGTTATCTATGCTTATATCAGGACCAAAACAACCAGGTAACGATATTGATGTTTATTTGGATTCTTTGATCGTGGATTTGAAGTTATTGTGGGATTCAAGTGTTATGTTGTATGATTCTTATAAAAGTGAATACTTCATATTGAAAGCGATGTTGTAAGGGATAATAAATGATTTCCCTGCTTATGGAAAATTTTCAGGCTATAGCATTAAAGGAACTCAAGGGTGTCCCGTGTGCGAAGAAGATACATAATCAATTAGGTTGAAATATTCTTTGAAATCTATGTTTCTAGGTCATCATAGATTTCTACCTCGTTAGTATAAGTACCGATCTTGGACGACATCATTCAATGGAAGTTCAGAACAATGCGCAACACCGTCTCCACCAATAGGTGATCAAATGTTTGAGAAAGTAAAAGATGTGAACACTATTTTTGGTAAACCATTTTCGAAAAACCTTACAAAAATCGGTTGGAAAAAGAGATCCGTTTTTTTTGAATTACCATACTGGAATTGTTTGTACGTCAGACATTTTCTTGATGTGATGCATGTGGAAAAAAATGTATGTGACAATGTTATCGGAATGTTGCTAAATTCCCCTAGAAAAAAAAGGATGGAATTAAGGAAAGGTTGGACATGGTTGACATGGGAATATGAGAAGATTTGGCTCCCGTGAAGGGTGAAAATCGAATGTTTCTTCCTCCAGCTGCTTATACTCTTTCTAGGGAGGAGAGATACCAGTTTTGAAACTTCTTCAATGATGTAAAGGTTCCAGAGGGGTATTCATCAAATATCAAGAACATCGTGTCAATGAATGATTTGAAGTTAAAAGGTTTGAAATCACATGACTGGCATGTTTTGATGAAATATCTAATTCCTATAGATTTACGTTGCATTTTTCCCAAGAATGTTCATCATACGTTAACCAAACTTTGTTTCTTTTTAAAATCTATATATAGCAAAGTTTTAGACCTGGCGAAATTGCCAGCTATGGAAAAAGAAATTGTCATCATATTATGTGAATTAGAAATGTTCTTCTCGCCAACATTATTTGATATGATAGTTCATTTGATGATTCACTTGGTGAGAGAGATTCGACTTTGTGGTGCAGTGCACTATAGATGGATGTATCCTGTTGAACGGTATATGAAGATTTTGAAAGGGTATGTCAAAAATAGAAGTTGGCCAGAGGGTTGTATAATGGAGCGATATATTATTGAGAAAGACATTTGAATTTTGTACCAAATACCTATCTGATGTGGAAAGAATTTGTCTCATGAAATCTCGTCACACTGGATGCATTGAGGTGAGGAAATTTTTTGAAGAGATGTTGTGAAAATTGGCATTACAGATCAGGGGAAGGCCCACCTTTATGTTTTGGATAACAGTTGGGAGGTTTCTCCATATATTGAAACTCACAAAGAAATTCTTAGGCAGTTGAATCCATCAAGGGATGAAAAATGGTTATCAAATACACATAATCACCAGTTTATAGGATGATTTCAGAACCATATTTTTAAGAAGTTGGATGAAAATCCGAATTCAATTTCAGAACGACTTCGATGGCTAGCCGCTGGACCAAGTGTGTATGTATTATATTACAGTGGTTATGTAATTAATGGTTATACATTCTATACAAATGAACATGTTTAGGATAGTACCATGAAGAATAGTGGATTTACACTAGTGGATGAAGAGATGCATGTTTCTGGTAGTAAGGACAAAAATCCAATTTATGAAAATATGTCATACTTTGGCATTATCAAACTAATATGGGATTTGGATTATACGACATTACAATTGATGATTTTTCAATGCAAATGATTTGATAACAACAATGGTGTTAAAATAGATGAATGGGGATTTTTGAAAGTTGATTTTAGTAAATAAGGGTACAAATACGAACAGTTTATAATGGAATCACAAGCGGTACAAGTTTTTTATGTTCTAGATCCCGCAAACCGAAAGTGGTCGATTGTTCTGTTATCATCCAAAACTTCTGAAGGTTCCAATGAAAATTCAGTTGAGGACGATCCTTTTAGTGGTACGTCGCAATAATTTCGGAGCGGTACCAATGTAGATGATGTTTTTTATGTTAGAGGAGACCACAATGAAGGGATTTGGATAATTGATAGAGGTGTCAAATCCCTTCAGCCTTTGAAAAAAATAAAGAGAGTTCAATAAACATGTTATATTTTGTTTGTAATATAGATCTTGTTATCTCATGTTATTATCTTATCATTACTGAATTTATGTAATCTAAATTAACTGTTCAACCAGTTTTGTAGATAATGACTTATGCACATTCTGGTGCTCCTAACCTTGAGGCTGAACAAGTCTCTCAAGCTGCTACTGCTGCGGCTGCTGCTGCTCCTACTGCTCCTGTTGCTCCTACTTCTCCTGCTGCTCCTACTACTCCTGCTACTACTCCTGATACTCCTACTGCTCCTGTTACTGTGGATCATGCTTCTCCTAGTGTTGAGGTCCAACAACCATCAACACATGCCGTTGCTACCATTTCAGATGAACATATAGATGATGTTGATATTGATGAAATGGCCGGGAATGAAGCATCGACGTTGCATAAAACACAAGTGCGTTGTAGTTTGACGGTGTTATCCAAATTTCTTAAGGCGAAAAGCAAAGGCATCAAATTTGATGTTATATGGATTGCACGAGGCCAATATGTGAATCCCAACACGACTATGTTTAGTAGTTACATTGGAGTTGTCACTCAACAATGCGTGCCAATTAACATAGATTCATGGAACCATATTGTGTCCGGGATGAAGGCTGTGATCTGGGAAGAAATTATGACAACATTATGAATTTATTTCTTTAATTTACTAGAAAATAAAATAATGAAACAATGTCTTACTCTTCTCAATCTCTTGCAGAGTACATTTATAGTAGACGATTCACCCAAGGATTATATACTAAGTCTTTCAGGAAGGATTCATCGAGGTTTTTTCACTATTTTAACAAGATTTCACCTAAAATATTCCAATGGTAAAATAAACCTGCACCCACCCATTATCTACGCTCACCTGATATTCCAAGAAGAATGGGATGCATTTATTGGCCGCCGTGGGGATGAGAAGTTTCAGGTACATTGTGGGTGATAATACGTTGTTTTAGGATACATGTATTCATCAATTTGATTGTTAATATTTCATTTATGAAATAGAAACTCTGTAATGAAAATAAGGAACATGCATCAAAACCAACATACCCCTATCATGAATCAAGGATGGGGTACGCTTCACTAGAAAAGAAAATGGTACGTATTTTAAATTTACAGTAATATTGTTAGGTGCCAAAAAACAAAATCATAATTATCTTTCTATGTTTATATGTAGATTGATGAGTCTAAAACTAAAGACACTTCCATCCCACATCATGTTCTTTGAAAGGAGGCATGTGTGAATAAGGAAGGGAAGCTAGTAGACGAGAACACACAAAAAGTGTGGGAAATTTGTGTAAGTATGACGTGACGATAAAAAGATTTGTATTAAATTACTATTACATAAAAATAATTAGTTATTTTTTTATATCCGACAGTCATAGGAATCATCTACTCCTGTAGCAGATGTAGACTTATTATTGACGGCTTTGAAGCAGCCAGAAAAATACGGTCGTGTCAGAGGTGCACGGTTTGGGGTGACACCCTGAGTATATTTTGAGAAGAAGAAAAACGGATGATAGAGATGAAACATTGAAACAAATGAGTGAAAAACTAGCAACCCTTGAAGAACGATTGCAATGGCAGGGAGAGTTGATAACAACTTTTATGGGTGGGAAGAAAAGAGAAGACAAAACTCAGGAACAACCAGTGCGTGAAGATCCCACCCCACCCCCCACTAGCTTTGAGGTGAGCCATTCCCCTCAAAGAGCTGTCTTAGCCGTGGTAATCAATATTCTAATAATTGTTCCCATGAAATTTAAATCATACAAACACTGAAACTTTTCCTATACTGATATTATACAAGGTGATAATGATTTTGATTTATATCTGTCAACACCCACCTATCACCTTGTAGCAAGGGCTATAGTGTTCAACATCCTAGATGAAACACTGCATAATAGACCACTTCCGAAAGATCATCTGAAAGTGACAATTATTTTAGTTCATGATACAAATGCAGAGCTACCTATTCCACTTGATGACGATGATATTCATATGGTCGAAAAGGCTATTGGGACATTCATTACATGGACGTCACAACTTGTAAGAGTACATGCAGCCAAAGAGGTATTTATTTCTTCTTTCTTTCAAGATAAACCTTTAACAATTAATGAGAAAAGGGTCTGAACCAATGAATGTTATTATAGATGGAGAAAGGGAAGGGGGTGACAAACGTCGTCTCAAAACCATCTAAAGGATCGACCAACCGATCCCAAAGAGATACTGAAAGCAGAATAACACCACCTGTTCTCTATCCATATTTACTAGCATTGAAGACTCATGTGGATACGAAGCTAAGATGTGTTAGTAGTCATATAGTGGTTTTCGAAGAGAATATATACAGAGAGGAAAGTCAATATTTCGTTGCTGCTGAAAATGTAAGTGAGATCCTTGAAAATTGTTGGCTAGGCATCACAGTTGTAAATATATATATGAGGTATGTTTTCGTGAATTGATTTTCTAAAAGTTGATCTAATGTGAAAATTATGACTAAATGAATTTTATATTATTGACAGATGTATATATGAAAAACAGTTGAAGGAATTTTCCCATGAGCCAAAATTTGAACTCGTTAGTCCTCATACCACATCATCACATCTAACGAAAATAGATCCATCAAAAAAGAATTAAATAGTGAATGTCTTGCTGAAAACATTTGAAAGCAAGATTACATATGACATACTCTTCTTAATACCAACCATGTAGGGGTAAAACTCTATGATTAAAGAATAACAGTTATATTTTGAATTCTTTTATTACTTATTCCTTTTTGTGTTTTTAGGAAAAATTGGATTCTAGTTGCGGTGAACTTGGATACTCTAAAGATTTATTTTCTAGATTCAAAGCAAGGATATCCATCAAACCAAACACACATGATGGAGTTTGTGAATCTGTAAGACACTACATCCTACATTTTAGGTCTAAACATCAAGTAATATAATTTATATTATCTTTTAATAAGGATTCTTCTATGATAGGGCGGTGTATCATTATCATCTAAAAAAAGGAATGAGGATAGGGGATAAGCATAAGGAGGCGATCATGTACTACGTTTGGACAAATATTAGGGTATATATAATAAAATTTCACTATCCAAACACATCTCAACACAAGTTACTTATTCTCATAATGATTTTTTTTATAGCGTCCAAAACAAACAAATGATAATGATTTTGGTTATTATGTTTGTAAATTTATGAAAGAGATCATTTTTCATCAACAAACAATCATCCCTAAAGAGGTATTTTTAAAAACAACTAGTAGTTCATTTAATTTATTTATCAATTATTTATTTTTATATTTTGGAGTACTAATCTGACTGCTGAAAATCCTCATACTCAAAAAACAATATAGATATGTTCAGAAATGAGTGGGCCGCATACCTGATGGTAGATTGTACACAAATATCATAAAGATCTGACTTGGGGACATGTACAATTGGCGGTCATTTTTGAGAGGGGTTAAGGGGATCAAAAGATGACACATTGTTGTATATAAATGTTCATAGGAATATTTTAATTGTTATTAAATAAAAAATACTTTCTCCAATGAGTCAATTTCCCATTTTAACAGATTATATGCACCAACAACATGCAAGAATGATGAACCACTCAAAGGGTCTCTCTTTTGTTTAAAATGGACACAATTTTAAGTGAAAACAATAACTTACCTATGGAAATACAACCAAACGCATTCGGATTGTGTTGATCCTTTAAGAGAATGATCCACGAGTGTGTTGGGGATGTGTACGAGTCATCCCCGCCTCAATCCGAGGCACGGTGTGGCTGGTACCACTCAAAGAGTCTCTCTTTTGTTTAAAATGGACACAATTTTAAGTGAAAACAACAACTTACCTATGGAAATCCAACCAAATGCATTCGGATTGTGTTGATACTTTAAGAGAATGATCCACGGGTGTGTTGGGGATGTGTAAAAGTCATCCCTGCCTCAATCCGAGGCACGGTGTGGCTGGTACCACTCAAAGAGTCTCTCTTTTGTTTAAAATAGACACAATTTTAAGGGAAACCAACAATTGACCTAAGGAAATCCCACCAAACGCATTTTTATTGTATTGATACTTTAGTAGAATGATCCACGGGTCCTTTTTGACATGTAAGATTCATCCCTGCCTCAATACAAGGGACAATGTGTCCTGTACCACTAAAAGAGTCTCTCTTTTGTTTAAAATGGACACAATTTTAAGTCAAAACAAAAACTGACCTACGGAAATCCGACCAAACGCATTAGTATTGTATTTATCCTTTAGTATAATGATCCACGCATCCTTTGTGACGTGTAGGATTCATCCCCGACTTAATCCGAGGCACGGTGTGACCGGTACCACTCAAAGGGCTTCTATTTTGTTTAAAATCGACACAATTTTAAGTGAAAACAACAACTGACCTACTAAAATCCAACCAAACGCATTAGGATTGTGTTTATCCTTTAGGAGTACGATCCAAGAGTCCTTTGTGATGTGTACGAGTCATCCCCGCCTTAATCCAAGGCACGGTGTGGCCGGTACCACTCAAAGAGTCTCTCTTTTGTTTAAAATGGACAAATTTTTAAGTGAAAACAACAACTGACGTACGAAAATCTGAACAAACGCATTCAGATTGTGTTGATCCTATAATATAATGATCCAAGAGTGCGTTGGGGATGTGTAAAATTCAACCCCGCCTCAATCTGAGACACGGTGTGGCTGGTACCACTCAAAGGGTCTCTCTTTTGTTTAAAATGGACACAATTTTAAGTGAAAACAACAACTGACCTATGGAAATATGACCAAATGAATTAGGATTGTATTGATCCTTTAGGAGAACGATACACGGGTCATTTTTAATGTGTAAAAGTCATCCCCTCATCAATTCGATTCACGGTGTGGCTGGTACCACTTAAAGGGTCTCTCTTTTGTTTAAAATCAACACAATTTTAAGTGAAAACAAAAACTGACCTACGAAAATCCGACTAAATGCATTAGGATTGTGTTGGTACTTTAGAATAAAGATCCAAGGGTCCTTTTTGATGTGTATGAGTCATCCCCACCTCAATATGAGGTACAGTGTGGCCGATACCACTCAAAGGGTCTCTCTTTTGTTTAAAATGGACAAAATTTTAAGTGAAAACAACAACTGAGATACGGTAATATGACCAAACGCATTCGGATTGTGTTTATCCCTTAAGATAATGATCCACAGTTTCATTGGGGACATTTATGAGTCATCCCCGCCTCAATCCAAGACACGGTGTGGCCGATACCACTCAAAGGGTCTCTCTTTTGTTTAAAATGGACACAATTTTAACTGAAAACAACAACTGACCTACAGAAATCCAACCAACACATTCGGATTGTATTTATCCTTTAGGATAAAAATAAAAGGGTAATTTGTGACATTTTAGAGTCATCACTGCCTCAATCAGAGGCATGGTGTGGCTGGTACAACTCAAAGGGTCTCTCTTTTGTTTAAAATGGACAAATTTTAAGTGAAAACAACAACTGACCTACGAAAATCTGACCAAATACATTTGGATTGTGTTGATAATTTAATAGAACAATCAAAGGGTGAATTGGGGATGTTTACGAGTCTACCCCGCCTCAATCCAAGACACGGTGTGGCCGGTACCACTCAGATGGTCTCTCTTTTGTTTAAAATGGACACAATTTTAAGTGAAAACAACAACTGACCTATGGAAATCTGACCAAACACATTAAGATTATATTGATACTTTAGGAGAATGATTCAAGGGTCCTTTTTAAATTGTAAAAGTCATCCCATCCTCAATCCGAGGCATAGTGTGGCCGGTACCACTCAAAGGGTCTCTCTTTTGTTTAAAATGGACACAATTTTAATTGAAAACAACAACTGACCTACGGAAATCTGACCAAACGCATTCAGATTGTCTTGATAATTTAGGAGAATGATCTACGGGTAATTTTTAATGTGTATGATTCATCCCTGCTTCAATCCAAGGCATGTTGTGGTTGGTACCACTCAAAGGGTCTCTCTTTTGTTTAAAATGGACAAATTTTTAAGTGAAAACAACAACTGACCTACGGAAATCTGACCAAACGCATCCGTATCATGTTAATCCTTTAAGAGTAAAATCCAAGAGTGTGTTGGGGGTGTGTATAAGTAAACCCCAACTCAATCCAAGACACGGTGTGGCTGGTACCACTCAAAGGGTCTCTCTTTTGCTTAAAATATACACAATTTTAACTGAAAACAACAACTAACCTACAAAAATCCAACCTAACGCATTAGGATTGTATTTAAATTTTAGGAGAATGATCCACGGGTCCTTTTTGATGTGTACGAGTCATCACAACCTCAATCCGAGGCACGGTGTGGCCGATACCACTCAAAGGGTCTCTCTTTTGTTTAAAATGGACAAATTTTTAAGTGAAAACAACAACTGACGTACGGAAATCCGACCAAAAGAATTCTTATTGTGTTGATCCTTTAAGATAAATATACATGGGTGAATTAGGGATGTGTATGAGTCAACATCGCCTCAATCTGAGACACGGTGTGGCCGGTACCACTCAAAGGGTCTCTCTTTTGTTTAAAATGAACACAATTTTAAGTAAAAACAACAACTGACCTACAGAAATCCGACAAAACACATTTGTATTGTCTTTATCCTTTAGAATAATGATCCACGATTTCTTTGTGATGTGTAAGAGTCAACCCCACCTCAATCTGAGACACGGTGTGGCCGGTACCACTCAAAGTGTCTCTCTTTTGTTTAAAATGGACACAATTTTAACTGAAAACAACAACTGACCTACGGAAACCCAACTAAACGCATTCTTATTGTATTAATCCTATAGTAGAATGATCCAATGGTCCTTTGTGACGTTTATGAGTCATCCCTGACTCAATCCGAGGCACGGTGTGGCCAGTAACACTCAAAGCGTCTCTCTTTTGTTTAAAATGGACAAATTTTTAAGTGAAAACAACAACTGACCTATGGAAATCTGACCAAACGCATTCATATTGTGTTGATAATTTAAGAGAAAAATCAAAGGGTTAATTTGAGATGTGTACGAGTCAACCCCGCCTCAATCCGAGACACGGTGTGGCCGGTACCACTCAAAGGGTCTCTCTTTTGTTTAAAATGGACACGATTTTAAGTGAAAACAACAACTGACCTACAGAAATCAGACCAAACGAATTAGTATTGTATTTATCCTTTAGTATAACGATACACGGGTACTTTTTGACTTGTATGAGTCAATCC
Source organism: Viscum album (assembly GCA_963277665.1). Lineage (NCBI taxonomy): Eukaryota > Viridiplantae > Streptophyta > Magnoliopsida > Santalales > Viscaceae > Viscum > Viscum album. Next base: position 1,040,226,419 of record OY728126.1, read on the forward strand.
CTCCTCAATACGAGACACGGTGTGGCCGGTACCACTCAAAGAGTCTCTCTTTTGTTTAAAATGGACACAATTTTAACTGAAAACAACAACTGACCTACGAAAACCTGACCAAACACATTAGTATTGTATTGATCCTTTAGGATAATGATCCAAGAGTACTTTTTGATGTGTAAAAGTCATCCCCGCCTCAATCCGAGTCACGGTGTGGCCGATACCACTCAAAGGGTCTCTCTTTTGTTTAAAATGGACACATTTTTAAGTAAAAACAACAACTGACCTACGGAAATCCAACCAAATGAACTCGGATTGTCTTGATACTTTATGAGAATGATTCGAGGGTCCTTTGTGATGTGTAAGAGTCATCCTCTCCTCAATCTGAGGCATGGTGTTTCCGGTACCACTCAAAGGGTCTCTCTTTTGTTTAAAATGGACACAATTTTAAGTGAAAACAACAACTGACCTACGGAAATCTGACCAAACACATTAATATTGTATTTATCCTTTATGATAATGAAACAAGGGTCCTTTTTGATGTTTATGAGTCATCCCCGCCTCAATCCGAGGCACGGTGTGGCGGTACCACTCAAAGCATCTTTTTTTTAATGGACAAAATTTTAAGTGAAAACTAAAAATGACGTACGGAAATCTGGCCAAAAACATTCAGATTGTGTTGATCCTTTAATATAACTATCCACAGGTAAATTGGGGACAAGTAAGAGTCAACCCCGCCTCAATCCGAGACACTGTGTGGCCGGTACCACTCAAAGGGTCTCTCTTTTGTTTAAAATGGACACAATTTTAAGTGAAAACAACAACTGACCTAAAGAAATCTGACCAAACGAATTCAGATTTTATTTATCCCTTAGGATAACAATACAAAGGTCCTTTGTGATGTGTACGAGTAAACCCCACCTCATCCGAGACACGGTGTGGCTGGTACCACTCAAAGAGTCTCTCTTTTGTTTAAAATGGACACAATTTTAACTGAAAACAACAACTGACCTAGGGAAACCTGACCAAACACATTCATATTTTATTGATCCATTAGGATAACTATCCAAGGGTCCTTTGTGACATGTAAAAGTCATCCCCACCTCAATCCAAGGAACGGTGTGGCCGGTAGTACTCAAAGGGTCTCTCTTTTGTTTAAAATGGACATAATTTAAAGTGAAACAACAACTAACCTATGGAAATACGACCAAACGCATTCGGATTGTATTGATCCTTTAGGAGAACAATCCATTGGTCCTTTTTGATGTGTACGAGTCATCTCCGCCTCAATCCGAGGCATGGTGTGGCCAGTATCACTCAAAGGGTCTCTCTTTTTTTTAAAATGGACACAATTTTAAGTGAAAACAACAACTGACTTACGGAAATCCAACCAAACACATTCGGATTATCTTGATCCTTTACGAGAAAAATCCATGGGTCCTTTGTGATGTGTAAGAGTCAACTCCACCAACCCCCTGGACCACCCCCACCCCCTGGACACCAACCCACCCCCTGGACACCCCCACCCCTCTAGACACCCCCACCCCCTAGAAAGCCCCCTCAACCCCCTGGACACCCGCACCCCCTGGACACGCCCATGGAAACCCCCCCCACCTTGGACTGTAATGTATCAGATTTTCCATAATTTATTTTTAAAAATATGTGGTAATTATTTCAAGACCATTTTTCGAGACGACGTGCAGTTCTGGGGCCCGGTGAGCCCGGAGCAAATGTTTGAATTTATTTAAATAATTAAATAACGTGCATATGTGGTTTTCCTGAAAAAGTGAAATAACTCTTAAATGGGTGCTCAGATCAGAAATTCTAGGGTACTGTTGCGTTCAGAGTAGCAATTTTACCCTATAGGAGACCTAACACTGACTAGCACAGGCCAGTGGAAAAATCTGGTTTTTGGACGTGACCGTAATAAAATATTTTATTAAATTTGTTTTAGCAGATATCTTTTATCCTTTTTAAATAAAGGCTTGTACAGGAGTCCAGGGTTACAAAACTCATAACCCTGAAACCCTTGGTGGCTCTGGAGGCTCTGGAGAAATCCTCCCAACGCGGTGACGACGTTCTTGACGATTTTCACCGGTGACGACGATGCAATGACCAGATATTCACCAACAAACGCTGCAGATCCAGGTAGGATGTTTGATCTTGATTCCTTTTCCCCATTCTTGATTCCTATGATGAACGCAGACTAATCCACGAACAGATTATCCCGCAGATCGGTCATATTTGCGGGATGGTCTTTTTGCGGGAATCATGGGGATTTGATTCTTAAAATTAATTTGGTTTTCATTCAACCTTCTAATGGTGACGAACCAAGATCGACACGAACATCGATCGAGGTTCACCCCTCTCGATTGTTGTGTTTTTATCTCCCAGTTTTTACGCGTTCTTCGTTGCGTTCTATGCGTTCTTGGAGGAAATCGATCGTTGCACATTCGTTTGTTGGCGCAACAATCCAAGATTATAGATCCAACCCCGGAGCGATGTCCCAGAGGTGAGACGATGGTTTTAGTGGATGATTCGGAGTGGATCGAGAGATATGATTTTTCGTGAGTTTTTCTTCGGATGGATCGTTCGAGGTTTATGATCTGATTTAAGGACCGAAAACACCCGTTTCGGTGTTCGTATGATGAAACGAACCAACCCCTGGAGTATCAGGATGAACGGGTGGGAAACCGTGGATCTGGAGGATCAGCCGCGACGCGAGGTGGAAGACGGCGTTTCTGGAAAAATCCCAACTACACGGCGTGTAGTATGGGCTACACGGCGTGTGTTCATTGGCGGACTACCTGACATGTACTCCGGGAGTACACAAACACAAGTTGGGTACACGTCCAAGGACACGGTGTGTATACCCCTCCCCGGCCAGAGCCGGCCAGATGCACGGGATACCCCGTGTACTGGTATACGGGCAGGAGACACGGACGGAGACCGTGTACGGGCACATGGCCAACGTAAATGAAGCGAGCCCTAGGTGCTCAGACACGATGTGTAATCCTACTACACACTGTGTAGTTACTTTTATACTATGATCCAAATGACCCATGTCGTTTACACGGGCAGTACCTGGAGTCAAGGAACACAGGGTGTAATCCTACTCCATGCTGTGTAGTTGAGTTTTACACAGATTGAAAAGATGACATGGGCCATTTACACGGGCAGTACCCGGGGTCAAGGAACACGGTGTGTAACCATACTACACACCGTGTAACCAATTTTACATGGATTGAGCCAATTGCCTTTTGTGACTTGGGCTAGTTTCCTTAGGGTTCATCCCCTTGGTCTTTCTCCTGAAGGATACCGATATCATTTCCTACATATAGGAGTATGATAACTTCAGCAGGACTTCCTGAATAGAGTTGTTGGAATCCCCTCTTTGAGACTTGGAGCCGGATCCTCTATTAATTCCTAAAACCCTAGGTAGAGTTCTTGGTATCAACGTGACCAACTTTACCCGGGCGCCGATCCTCTGCTTAGTGGATTAGCTCATACTAAGTTGTCAGAATCACCCCATGACTTGGTGGTGATCCTCATCTGAGCATCATGTTCCCAAGTACTTGTGGGGTGTGTTCTCCCAAAATGAGTACTTCGTATCTCTCTCTTCAGACCTAGGAGTGTGTTCTCCCGGTTGCATGCTTAGTGAAATCTTCGAGTTGGATCTTAGTGGTGGTTTCAAAATGGTCTTTTGTGTATGATTATATCTGGATATTCTTATTATATGTTCCGTAAACATATACCGTGTAGATCTGACTATACCTTTCTTTGTGGTATTTCCCTTGTTGCATTCCTTTGTGGTTTCGGGGTGTCATACTGGGTATTGTTATACTCACCCCTGCATGGGCTTTGCCCACATGTGTCATGTCTTGTGCATATGAGTGAGCCTTTGATAGGATTCTAGGCCGACCAGGACTGAACGGTACTCAGGGAGATCAGACAGGTTGAGGTGTGTTCCTACGACTACAGATTGCAGTCCCAACACCTTTCTTTACAGGTTGGATTTTGTTATGGAATCTTCTTTTGGTGGGATTGTACTTTTTTCCCAAGGTTTTACATTCTTGTACTTTACTTTCCTATCATACTTTGTCGGTTGGGTTTTAGCGTATGCATGCATCTTTTTCCTTTTAATAGTTTTTACTTTTCATCGTTGTGGGCTTAGAGATGTGTGTGTGTGTGTACAGGTTTATAGGAAATGCCTCCCATGTTAGTAGCATGCCTACTCGGTGCTAGTCACTAGCCCCTGGCCTATTGGAGGCGGGCTTGGGGAGTTTCGGCTCGGGCCCCACTGGGACGGGTCGTGATAGAGTGGTATCAGAGGTGGTTGGTTCTACCTTAGGACTGAGATTCTGTGAGTTGGTTTGGGGCAATAGTGTTAAGTGTTTCGAGTTCGACTTTCAGGCCAGGGACCCCAGTGTTGGTGCGGGCGGCCGACGTATCCATACACCAGGACTCTGATAACTTGATTTTCGACTCGGAACATGATAAAACTAGTTTTAGGGGAAAATAATGGTACATGCATCATATAGTAATGTGTTGTGGTTTCCATGTCCTTCTTGTGTTAGCTCTCCAGATATACTCACTGACTGCGATACATCTTGTTTTAATTACAGGATGCCTCCACGACGCACACCCGCTAGGATCCAGCAGCTCGACCACAAGGATGACCCCCTCAGTGATGAAGCCTCGATACATTAACCAGATCCCCCAGTTTTACCATCAGGTGGTGTTCCAGTTATCCCTCCACCTGTGGAGCAGTGTTTAGTGCCTGCTGTACCAGTGGAGGAGGAGAGTAGGTTGAGCGCACTCTATGAGTTTCAGAGACAGAGACCCCTCAGGTTTTGAGGCGAGCCTAACCCTCAGGCAGTAGAGGACTGACTTGAGGTAGTGGCCAGAGTCTTCTATTTGGTCAAGACACCAGCAGACCAGATGGTGATCCTAGTAGCGAGCCTTCTGCAGGGATCAACAGGGCGATGGTGGAGTTTGGTTATCCAGACCCACGACGAGGCGACTCTTTCATGGTCGGAGTTTGAGCATCTCTTCATAGAGAAGTTTTCATCGGTTACCCTGAGAGAAGTACGTATACAGGAGCTTCTTCAGCTCCAGCAGAGGACCATGATGGTGGCTGACTATTCATCGAGGTTTACCGACCTCTCGCGGTACTCGATGGATATGGTCAGAGATCAGTACTTAAGAGATCTGAATTTTGAGCGGGGCTTGCGCAGAGATATCAAAGATAGCATCATACCTATGAGAATTCCTACTTATGCAGGGGTGCTCGAGTGGGATTTGGTGGTTGAGAGCTTCTTGGCAGAGCAGAGATAGTCGACAGTTATCAGTAGTGGGCGAGCTGGAGCAGAGACCTCGGCAGTAGGGAGCCGACGTCATGGACCCTGGCATGGGATACATTTTCAGAGGAGATCCTAGGATAGGGGATCTACCGTACAGGGTTCGCAGGATGCATCCATCCAGCCTCGAGAGAGGCAATGCTACTCATGTGATGGCAGGGGACATCTCGCTCGAGATTGTCCGACCTTCCGTACTACTGACACGGGAGCAGTGGATGGACCACCGAGGTAGAGGCAACATGTGGAGCAAATAGATCCGTGGGGTGGAAGATGTGGTAGAGGAGCTGGGAGAGTAGTTGGAGGTGGTCAGCATTTTGATCTTTTACCACCACCACCCCCAGGAGGTCCACCCCAGGCTTAGGGAGCTGGTGGACAAAGGTAGGGATAGCTGCAGGCGGCAGAGGCTTATGACCCAGGTACTCCCGAAATGATTAGAGGTACAATCTGTGTCATTTCTAATTTGGCTACCGTAATGATAGACACAGGTTCTATTCATTCCTTTCTGGCTGCTTATCTTGTTTAGGACCTTGAGATTCCAGTTGAGCTGTTGACTCGACCCTTAGGATTAGAAACACCAACTAGAGAAGATTCATAGATAACACACCTCTGTAGACAGTGTGACCTGACCATTGGAGGTGAGAGTTTCGTTTGGAACCTCTTGGTGGTAGCGTCGAGGCCTTATGATGTCATTCTTGGAATGGATTGGCTATCCACAGTTCATTCCCAGATCGACTGTTTTAGGCGAAGGGTGCGGTGTGTCTGCAGTGATGGAACGAGGTTCTCTTTTTTTGGTGAAAGAGAGACCCAGGCAGCATAGAATGGAATCGCACATAGGAAGGTGCAACCATTATCCTATAAGTTGGCTAGAATATCCCTTGGCACAATAGATGTTACGAGTTTCCAGTTTCCAGCAGTAGTGGCTGAGTACGAGGACGTCTTTCCGAAGGATGTCCCCAGACTACCTCCCCATCGGAAGATAGATTTCTGCATTTAGTTGCAACCCGGGACGACACCGATATCAGCATCAGCATATCGGATGGCTCCTATAGAGATTCGTGATCTAAGGGTGCAGTTGGAAGACTTACAGAAGAAGGGCTTTGTGAGACCCAGTGTTTCACCTTGGGCGGCCCCAGTGCTGTTTTCCAAGAAGGCAGACGGGATCTTGAGGCTATGTGTAGATTACCGACACTTGAATCAGGTGACCGTGAAGAACCAGTATCCACTACAAAGTATCAGTGACCTATTAGACCAGTTGAGAGGGTCACGATGGTTCTTGAAGGTTGATCTACGATCAGGCTATCACCAGTTGCGATTACGGGATAAGGATATACTGAAGACGACTTTCAGATGTCTCTATGGTCACTATGAGTACTTGGTGATGCCCTTCGGTGTGATGAATTCCCCAGAAGTGTTTATGGGACTCATGAATTAGATCATTCAGCCCTATCTAGATCGGTTCGTAGTGGTCTTCATCGATGATATCCTTGTGTACTCTGCGTCCGAGGAGGAGCATGCGAGACACCTAAGGATGGTTCTGGACATACTCTAAGAGCACCCGTTTTACGGGAGACTCTCGAAGTGTCAGTTCTGGATACAGGGGTCCACTTTTTGGGACACGTTATCTTAGCAGATGGAGTAGCAGTGGACCCAGCCAAGGTAGAAGAAGTGTTAGCATGGGAGCCACCCCAGAGCTTGACTGAGGTGAAGAGTTTCCATGGGTTGGCAGGCTACTATCGGAGATTCATTCTTTATTTCTCCAGGATTTCAGCACCCATGACAGCTTTGACGAGAATGGGGTATCCTTTCGTGTGGACCGAGAGATGCCAGCAGGCTTTCCAACAGTTGAGACAGAGTCTGACGAACGCCCCGATCTTGAGATTACCGGAGGAGGGTGTCGAGTACGTAGTGTTCTGTGACGCATCAGGAACCAGGCTTGGTTGTGTCCTGATGTAGAGGCAAGCGATGATTTCCTATGGATCACACCTATTGAGGCCCCATGAGAAGAACTACACGACCCATGATCTTGAGTTGGCAGCGGTAGTCTTCACATTGAAGATGTGGAGGCACTACCTGATGGGCGAGCAGTTTACCATCTACTCTGATCACAAGAGTCTCAGATATATCTTTTATCAGAAGGATCTTAATTTGAGACAAAGACGATGGCTTGAGTTCCTCTAGGATTACGACTTTGAGATCATTTACACACCTGGGAAGGGGAACGTTGTGGCAGATGCTCCCAGCAGGAAATCCAGTTCTCAGTTGCTGGATGAGGCGACGAGGCAGTTGGCCTCATTACAGTTATCCTTTGTGGATTGAGATGAGGGAGCTTACCTTTAGTCGATGGTTGTTACCCCTCCACTCTTACAACAAGTCAGGGAATCACAGATCGAGGATGCTAGCTGTGAGACTCTATGTGATCAGATATCCACAAGTGATGCTACTGATGGATATTCAGAAGGTGGAGAGCATGTTGTTATTTTTAGAGGGTGTACAGTAGTAATAGTGACGTTGCGAGAGGAGATTATGAGGGAGTTCCATACATCTTTTTTGGCGGTGCATCCAGGCGTGACAAAGATGTACAAGGACCTTTGATGCCAGTTCTGGTGGCCAGGAATGAAGAAGAGTGTGGCAGAGTTTGTTTCTCGGTGCCTTACTTGTCAGCAAGTAAAGGCTGATCACCAGGTGCCAGCAAGTTTGAATCAGCCCCTTGAGGTGCCAGAGTGGAAGTGGAACGAGATATACATGGACATCATGATGGGTTTACCACGTACGTCCAGGGGACACGAGGCTATCTAGGTGATTGTTGATCAACTCACCAAGTCGGCCCACTTCCTAGCCATACAGGAGCAGAGTTCATTAGAGAGATTGGGAAACCTCTATGTGCAAGAGATAGTTCGACTTCATGTAGTTCCATCAACGATTGTCTCAGATCGTGATGCTCGTTTCACATCCCAGTTGTGGAAGGGATTGCAGGAAGCTTTTGGGACTCAGTTATGCTTGAGCACAATGTTTCATCCTCAGACTGATGGTCAGACAGAGTGGACTATCCAGGTTCTGGAGGATATGCTTAGAGCTTGCATACTTGACTACGATTGTAGATGGGAGGATCAACTACCACTGGTGGAGTTTTCTTACAACAACAGTTATCATTACACTATTGGTATGGCACCATTCGAGGCTCTGTACGGGCGACCTTGCAAGTCACCACTTTGCTGGACTGACCCAGGAGAGTCAGCACTCATGGGCCCAGATATGGTGAGAGCTACTATGGAGAAGGTGTAGGTCATCCAGGAGCTGATGAAGACTGCACAGAGTTTGCATAAGTCTTATGCCGATAGGAGACAGAGGCCCTTGGAGTTCGAGGAAGGAGACCATGTGTTCCTTTGGGTCTCACCTCGATGGGGATTGCGGAGATTTGGATGAGGCGGCAAGCTATCTCTGAGGTTTGTTGGCCCTTTCTAGATTCTGAGTAGAGTTGGCGGGGTGGCATATCACTTGGCTCTACCTTGTCAGATGGACTGGGTACACAACGTCTTCCATGTTTCGCAGCTATGGAGGTACATGCATGATCCATCACACGTCATCAACTGGGGCGAGCTAGACATAGATTATGGAGCTACCTTTGCTGAGTACCCAGTGGAGACTGAGGATCGGTAGGAGAAGATCCTTGATGGATGAGCTATTCCCTTAGTGCGTGTCCAGTGGCAGTATGAGAATCTCTAGGAGAGCACGTGGGAGAGGGAGGCTCAGATTCACGTGCAGTACCCACATATTTTTGAGTAGCCCTTGTTTTGTCTTTTCAGGAATGTAAAAGCCCTAAGGTGGGTGTGATTTAATGTCTCGGATTTTCCATAATTTATTTTTAAAAATATGTGTGAATTATTTCGAGACCATTCTTCGAGACGACGTGCATTTCCGGGGCCCAGAGAAAATGTTTGAATTTATATAAATAATTAAATAACGCGTGCATGTGGTTTTCCTAAAAAAGTGGAATAACTCCTAAACGGGTGCTCGGATCAGAAATACGAGGGTGCCGTTGCATTCAGAGCAGTGGGTTTACCCTAGAAGAGACCTAACATCGACTAGCGCAGGCCGGTGGCGAAATCTGGTTTTTGGACATGACCGTAATAAAATATTTAATTTAAAATATTTTATTAAATCTGTTGCATCGGATATCTTTTATCATTTTTAAATAAAGGCTTGTGCAGGGGTCCAGGGTTACAAACCTCATAACCCTGAAACCCTTGGCGGCTCTGGAGGATCTGGAGAAAGCCTCCCAACGCGGCGGCGATGTTCTTGACGATTTTCACCGGTGACGACGACGCGACGACCGGATCTCCGCTAACGAACACCGCGGATCTAGGTAGGATGTTTAATCTTGATTCCTTTTCCCTGTTCTTGATTCCTACGATGAACGCAGACTAATCCACGAACAGATTATCCCACGTATCAGTTGTATTTGAGGGATGGGATTTTTGTGGGAATCGTGGGGATTTGATTCTTGAAATTAATTTGGTTTTCGTTCAACCTTCTAACGGTGACGAACCAAGATCGGCACGAACATCGATCTAGGTTCGTCCCTCTCAATTGTTGTGTTTTTATCTCCTGGTTTCTACACGTTCTTCTTTGCGTTCTACGCGTTCTTGGAGGAAATCGATCGTTGTGCATTCGTTTGTTGGCGCAACGATCCAAGATTGTAGATCCAACCCTGGAGCGATGTCACAGAGGTGCGACGACAGTTTTGGAGGACGATTCGGAGCAGATCGAGAGATATGAGTTTTTGGGAGTTTTTCTTCGGATGGATCATTCGAGGTTTATGATCCAATTTAAGTACCAAAAACATCTGTTTCGGTGTTCGTATGATGAAACGAACCAACCCCTGGAGTATCGGGACGAACAGACGAGAAACCATGGATCCGGAGGATCAGCCGCGGCGCGAGGGGGAAGACGGTGTTTCTGGAAAAATCCCGACTACACGACATGTAGTATGGGATACACGGTGTGTGTTCATCAGCGGACTACCTAGCGTGTACTCCAGGAGTACACGGACACAAGTTGGGTACACGGCCAAGGACATGGTGTGTATACCCCTCCCCGGCCAGACCCGACCATATGCACAGGATACCCCGTGTACTGGTACACGGACATGCGACACAGACGAAGACCGTGTACGGGCACATGGCCAATGTACAGAGATTGAGCCACAGGTTCTCGGACATGAAATGTACTCTTACTACACACTGTGTAGTTACTTTTATACAGTGAGCCAAATAACACGGTCCGTTTACACGGGCAGTACCCGGAGTCAAGGAACACAACGTGTAAGCCTACTACACGCTGTGTAGTTGAGTTTTACACATCTTGAACGGATGGCACGACCTTTTTACATGGGTAGTACCCAGGGTCAAGGAACACGGCGTGTAACCATTCTACATGCCGTGTAACCAATTTTACATGGCTTGATCCAGTTGTCTTCTGTGACTTGGGCTAGTTTCCTTAGGGTTCGTCCCCATGGTCTTTCTCTTGAAGGTTCCCGGTATCATTTCCTACATATAGAAGTATGATAAATTCAGTAGTAATTCTTGAATAGAGTTTTTGGAATCCCCTCTATGAGACTTAGATCTGGATCCTCTATTCATTCTTGGAACCCTAGGTAGAGTTCTTGGTATCGACGTGACCAACTTTACCTGGGCACCGATCCTCTGCTTAGTGGATTAGCTTAGACTGAGTTATTGGAATCACCCCATGACTTGGTGGTGATCCTCATCTGAGCATCATGTTCCCAAGTACTTGTGGAGTGTGTTATCCCGAAACGAGTACTTCGTATCTCTCTCTTCAGACCTAGCAGTGTGTTCTCCCAGTTACATGCTTAGTGGAATATTCGAGATGGATCTTAGTGGTGGTTTTGAAATGGTCTTTTGTGTATGAGTATATCTGGATATTCTTGTTATATGTTCTATAAAAATATACTGTGTAGAGATGATTGTAACTTTATTTGTGGTATTTACCTTGTTGTATTCCTTTGTGGTTTTGGGGTGTCCTACTGGGTATTGTTATACTCACCCCTACACGGGCTTTGCACACACGTGTTGTGTCTTGTGCAGATGAGTGAGCCTTTGACATGATTCTATGCGGACCAGGACCAGACAGTACTCAGTGAGATCAGACAGTCCGAGGTGTGTTCCTACGACAACAGATTGCAGTCCCAACACCTTTCTTTACAGGTTAGATTTTGTTACAGATCTTCTTTTGGTGGGCTTGTAATTTTGGCCCAGGGTTTTACATTCTTGTACTTTACTTTCTTTCCGTACTCTGTTGGTTGGGTTTTAGCGTATGCATGCATCTTTTTCCTTTTAGTAGTTTTTACTTTTTAGCGTTGTGGGCTTAGAGATGTGTGTGCGTGTGTACATGTTTATAGGCAATGCCTCCCATGTTAGCAACATGCATACTCGGTGCTAGTCACCAGCCCCTGGCCTATTGGAGGCAGTCTTGGGGAGTTGCTGCTCGGGCCCCACTGGGATGGGTCATGACACTGACAACCCCCCAACCCCCCCCCCCTCAGACACCCCCACCCCCACCCTCCCTGGACAACCACCACCCCCCTGGATGGAACCCCACCCCTCCTTGACACCACCCCACCTTGACACCACCCCACCACCTGCATACCCCCAACCCCCCTGGACACCCCCACCCATGGACGACCACCCCCACCCTCCCATAAACCATCCCACCCCCCTTGGAAAGCCCCACCAACCCCCTATACCACCCACCCAGACACCCCCCACCCCCTAGAAAGCACCCCCCCGACACCCTGGACACCAACCCACCCCCATGGACACCCCATAGACAGCCCCCCACCTGGACACCCTCCACCTGGACACCCCCCCTCCTTGGACACCACCCCACCCCCTGGACACCCCTATCCCCCCAGAATCCCCCATCACACCCTTTTTGGACACCACCACACCCCCTTGGACAACCCCACCAACCCCGCGAACTTACCCCACCCCCCGGACACCCCAACCACCCCTAGAAATCTCCCTCGACACCCTGGACACCAGACCACCCCCCTGGACACCCCCATAGACAACCCCCCTCCTAGACACCACCCCACCACCTAGAGACCCCCACCCCCTGGACACCACCACCCTCCTTGGATAGCCCCCCAACCTCCTGGACCCCCCACCCCACCTGGACACCCCCATCACCTCAGAAACCCCCTACCCGCCCTTGGACAGCCACCCAGACACCCCTACCCCCCCTTGGACTACCACCCGAAACACCAGAACAACCCCCCGACCCCTTGAATTCTGAATAGAATTCTTTATGTATTTAATTAACTTATGAATTATGTGTTAATGGTGTATGGGTATACTTGGTGTAATTAGATTATGATTTATGTGTTAATTTTGTATGGGTATACTTATTGAGATGCTGAATTATTTGCTGGTGCTGTTTGGGTGTGCTGCTGTAGATTTTTTTTTGCAGCAGACAGAGAATTTATCAGTGCTTTTTTAGCGCTAATAAAAGAGGCCTTTATCAGTGCTAAAAAAGCACTGATAAAATCCACATTTATCAGCTCTAAAAGTGCACTGATAAAGGAATCCTTTATCAGCGCTAAAACAACGCTGGTAAAGTGTACATTTATCAGTGCTCTTTTAGCACTGATATACTGATCCTTTATCAGCACTTTTTTAGCGCTGATAAATGTACATTTTATCAGCACTAAAAAAGCACTGATAAAGGGGACCCCCTTTTATAAGCTTTGAGCTTTTCAATGCTTTTTTAGTGCTGATAAAGCCCATTTTGAGTGATGATAAAGCCCATTTTTTTAGTAGTGGGGACATAAGAAGAGTGTTCCTTACTTCCACCCAACACTTTTGAAGAAGTTCCCATAGAAAAATTTTAGGATAAAGTGGCTAAAAAAAATCTCAAATATGATATTCAAGAGCTTGAAGATATGGTACAAGATCTTCAATGGAAAATGGATAGGATAACTTCATATTTTCAAGCATCATTAGAGCAACTTGAACCTGAACCAGAAGATGTGCCACTTATCTTACCTGATTTACTTAAGAAGACCAAGGGGGATGATTTTCCTATTGAGCTACATGTGGGAGATCAATAATATATGGATTAATTATAGATGAATGTTAGGAAATGATTGATATCCACATACATTTCAAATAATAATAGCTAACACCATTGAAGGTAGACACCACCCAAGTGGTGAAATTTGAATATTGGAGGAGCTTGACTACCTGCCTCCATACACAGAGAATCTACTCCAAGAGGAACTCACCATTGAAGAAGACATTATTGCTAAACCAACTAAGGAAGATGATCATTTGTCAAAATCTATTTCATTTTATTTTATTCAATTTGAATTGAGTATTAATTCACACTGCTTTGAATTTTCTGATTCAGAAAATCTTTTTTATTCCTTAGAGGAGGAAGAAGAAATTGAAAATGGGCCTATTGAGGAACACATGAAGATCCCTGATTTTTATGAACATACATTTAAGGATTCCCATCAGGAAATCCAGGTATCCAAGCCTGAGGAAATCAAGATAGAGGATACTCAAAATGAAAGGGAGAAATTAATTATTAAAAATTCAAATTTAAATTTTGTTCAAGTAAAAATACCTGCTTACTTTCCCTTTGATTATTCAATTCATGCATCCCATATTGAGCCAACACTGGACAAGAAGGAAGAGATTGCACACTTAGATGTTAGGGAAGAGGATGGTTCATACTTTATCCTACCCCCATCATGTAAGATAAACCTAATTCTGAAGGGGAGGATCTGATATACTCTATACATGAATCATTTTTTACCAATAAGGAAGAAGCACAAGCTTAGATAATCCACATGTGGTGGTTCAAATCAAATAAGATTCAACCACCAACTAAATTTGGATAATAGCCGGTACTTCCCTATGGAGGTAGTAAAAATTCAAGACCCACTTGGGGGACCATAAATAGACTTATCCTTTTCATTTTCATTCTAGGAATTTATATTTCAATTTTAGTTTTAGGAAGTATCCCAACATATAGTCCACTTCCTCTTATCTTTTTGAGCTTAAATGACATGATCCTTATGATTAATTGAGTAATTCTCTTCTGTAGGTTCATGATAGCAGAAGGAACTTCTCAAGCAGTGGAGGAATAAGAAAAAATCTTCATTGGAAATATAGTGCACTTTTATTTTTATCTTTTAAACTCTTTGATTTTTTCCAAATCATTTTTTGAGCTTTAAACCAGAAAATTTCATTCCCACATTTGAATTCATGATTTACTTGACTCATCTAGGAGATATTATTTTCTTAGTAATCCTATGATTACATGTTTTATATTTCAATGATTAATGATATTGAATGACTAAAATGGGAAATTATATGATTAAAGTGAAGTATGGATATTAAAATGTGGACTCATGATTTGAGGGAATTGATTAATCCATATAAATAAAATTTCCCAAATTTTTTTATGCTTTTAATTTTTGTCATTCATGTGAATTGATTTGTTATTACTATTTAATCCTTGAGTGATTTTACAATATCACATTCCCATTCCCAAGAGGATTTCTAGACCAAGTACTACATATTTTATTCTTGATCATATTTGTTGAGTGATATTGGGATATGTCACCGACCATAACTTTCATTTGAACCAGTAAAATCTATGACTATGTAAAAACACATTTAAAATGATTGATACATATTTTGAAAAACCATTATCCTTAAGATAACACCTTTATATCAATCATTTTTTATACCTTAGAAACCATGAATGACCTTTTTAGGTATGCACTATGTTTCAACCCACTTTTATATATTCTTGACCTACTCTTTGTATTTTCATGATATTTTAATGTTGTAGTGTGGGGGTGAAAGTAATCATGAAGAAAGGTATAAAATTAATTGTTTAGAAGTGTGGGGGTTTTATTTGTGGGTGATAAGAAAGGTCCTTGATTTATTCATTGTACTCTTCATTATCTTTCCTCTCTTTCCAAGGTGGGGAGGGGGGGATAACAAAAAGAACCAAAAAAATGAGAAAAATGGGTTGTGATTTAGGAAAAACAAAATTCACAAATACTAGACCTATTATTTTTATCATATGTTGTTAGGTGGTGGATTTGAGGTTTATTCTAAGCATAAATTTTGAAAAATAAAAAAATGAAAAAGTTCTCTGAAAAATGAAAAAAAAGAATAAAAGTTAATAAAAATTCAAGAGGGTGCACAAATCATTCATTATTATTAATTTGATCATTACCTTTACTTTTATTTTTTGGGGGAATATGATTTGTTACAAATTTAAGGGGATAATGTCATTAAACTTTTATTTTTGATATCATGCATTGTACTTTAAGAGATCAACCTCCTTCTTGAGCCCTAAATTTTAAAACAACAATTTTTACCAACCTTAAGCCTCAAAGGAATTTGAACCTTAAATTAAAGACCTCATGATTATATGTGTAATTTTTCTTTAAAAATTTGATAAAGTAGATCAATTAAAATCCTATTGATAAGTAACATGTATTCATGATATGAGCATAACTCTACTTGAATTTGAATCATGAGTGATGAGTGAAAAGATTCTAAAGTAAGGTAAATAATAATTTGGCATGTTTAATAATGATGAATTAAGAAACTTGAATTAATGAGAAAAGAAGTTTCCATAAAATTCTAAATTGAACAACTAAAATTCACGATTTGATTGTTTCATTGAAAATTGATAAGTTAAATTTATATTTTATATAGAATTTTGAAAATTTTATTTGACATTGAAAATTGTTTTATTTTATTACTTGGAAATTTTAATATTTGTAACATTGGTTCCTTATAAACTCCTTGTTGAGATTTTATTCTTGAGGAAAAACATGGTTTATGTGTGGAGGTATTTGACAGACTCATTTTTAGTTCATATTTATAATCAAATTTTAATGATTTTTAATTTTTTTTCAATGATAAAACCCTTGAATTTCATTTTTTTTCAACGATTGATAATTTAAAATATGGAATGAAAATGGTTGAAACAAATAAAAATGATTTATTTCTTAATTTTTCAATTTTATGTATCTTATGAAATTTTCTAATGCTTATTTCATGTGTTTGTATACAATTTTAGGCTGAGCTTGAGCTAGACTATCAACTAAGCCAACCTTCCATTAGGAAAGTCCACAAGGGGAAGCCATCCAGGCCAACCATAGAGGGACCACTTGAGCTAGAATGGAATGAAGGATGAATTATCCTGGAGAAGTGGTCCATGGGTGGTCAATCCAACAGGTTCATAGTAGGTTGAGGGGCCCGTGTGGGTGTAATGCACATCTGTGGTGCGTGTGGGTGAAACTAGGAGGCCATCCCCAGAGTAGCTGATCTAGAATGAGATCCCATACTTAACCTTATAAAGGATCGTGAAACTGCATCCCTTTTTGATGCAAGACACAATTTTTAAGTGTTACTGTTCACCCCCCCAACTCGCTCCACCGTGCTCCACCGCTGCTCCACCTTCATCTTCTGCTCCCATTTCTGTTGCTCTTCCAAAAAACACCATTTCCAATCCCTTTAAAAGATCATACTGAGATCCATCTTCACTATCACACCCTTCCACCACTATGGATCATCTCTTGTTCATTGGAAAATTTCCATGGATCCTCATTCAAAGCCTCATCTAGCCACTTCAAAGGCCAAATGAGGAATAAGTTCCACTTCCTAGTGATGTCCACTACCATGATGACACTACTTTCATGCTTCTCCACTACCAAGAACCAATTACATCACCTCCGATCACTATCCATCCATTTAGAAAACATTTACCCACTGCTCACCAATGCCATGCACCGTCCTCCAACATCTGTGATGCCACTATTTATCACTAAAATCCACCATGAACGCCACTGCTCAAACTCAATCTCAATCCACCAACACTGCTGAGCCATTTACATGACATTAGGTGTTCCATGCACACCATGCATGGAGAAAGGGACCAAATATACCCTGTTGGAACTAGTAACACTTCAATTTTAAAACTGATATGCCCATGACTCTAACCACCAAATTCATTCAGGTGTTTCCTTTCCTTCATGTGGGTTTTGGGGGAGTTTTAAATGAAGATATGAAGATCCCCCGAGGACCAAGATCAAGTCGAGACCCCCTATTAATTCCCATATAAAATGAGGTCCATGACCCCACTAGAGGATAAATCAAGCATCCCACAGAGGGAACCCACATGAGGAGAAGGGATCGACCACATGTTGCATCTTTTCTGTTTTCATTTTTTATTCTTCTTTTATTTTTAGTTTATCTTTATATTAAATTAAATTTCAATTTTCTTTTTATTAAATAAATTCATTCATGTTAATTCAATTATTTAAACCATTCTTATTATTCTTCTTCTATTATTATTCTTATTCTTTTAATAATAATAATAATTATTTTTATTTTAACATTATTCTTTTTATTTATTTATTTATTTATTTATTTTTAATCTCTCCCTCTCATCCTAATTTTTTTATTTTCTTATTTTTATTTTATTTTTTCTCACCCTCATTCTTTTTATTTTCTCTTATTTTATTTTATTTTATTTCTTCTCTTCTTCCAACCACCAAGGTGGTCTCTTACTCCCGATAATGAGAGGTAGACACGAGGCTTAGCCTGGGAGAGGTCAAGGGGTTATTTAATTTTTCTTAAGGTTTATTTTATTTTTTGGTAGATTTGAGTAGCATACATGAGTGGGAAGAATGTCTCCATTGTGGTGAATTTACCCCATGATATGCAACTTAATTTGTTTCTATTCTTTTGTTAAAAATATTTTCCCTCTCTTAATTGGATAACTCTTCACATGATGGAGTTAAGAGAGTCAATGGATGAAAAGAAATCAATAAAGTTGGGTCTTGGAAGATGGAACAACCTCGACCAAGGTGTTTCATAAACCTTGATTATAAGATGAGTAAAAATTGAGATTTATTAGGTATTCACATATTCCACAATTTATAAATAAAAATAATAGTAATTTTTCATGAGATTTCATGTTTGTATTATCAAACTAAAATCTAAAAAATAAAGGAGAATAATGGTTGAACCCAAAACTGAACCTTAAACCAAGTTATTTATTCCTTAACTCATTCTATTTAGAATTCTATGGTAGTTTAGTTTAAATTCTCATATTTAATGTCATTTCATTATCTTAGAAAATAATAAATAAAAACCCAAAAAGATTTATCATCGTTTTAATAAAATAAATGAAACAAAAAAGATATTTTTTAGGTGAATTAGATTAAGTGAGTGAACAAACTGAGAAGCTTCTCAAGTGAGATGACCCTGGTCATCCATTGTGTTGTACTAGGAGAATAATTTACTTTTTCTATGCCCTACATCATGAATGTGTTTATCATGCAATCACGTGATGAAATTTTTATTATATGACCAAGCTATGTGATTGCCTACCCCAACATCAATCACACAGTGGCATGAAACTCACATTCTGGTTTGCTTGTGTGACTCCAAAGACATCACAGGGAGTGTATGGATCCATAAGATTCATGCAGAGAACATGAATACCCTTCCTTCATGTGAAGTTCATGACCCCATGACCCCCTCATGAACATATAACACCCATGGGAGTCTCTCATACTCTCCTAAGTCCTTATCATCCCATAAATTACACATCTCTTTAATATCCTCCAACACTCCCAAAATTATGAGGCTACAATATTTGTATGGTCAACAATGATTACTTTCTCATTAGTGGGGAAATAAGTGGGAAAAGGACATGTGAACTATGAGAACATTGATTCCTGTTACAAACAAGACATGCCAGAGGCTTTCTTATGGCTCAATCACCATATCAAACATATTTTCATCAACTATCCCCACATAACCATGCTTCTTATTAATAACTTTAATACCCAGTATGAGCCTTCACATCACAATGCCTTTTATGAAAAATCATGGAGCTATATCCTTCATGGGCCTGAGATCATGTTCCCATGGGGATTCCTCAGTGAATTAGTCCTTCATCAATATGTATTGTACTTGATCCCTTGCTATTTTTTGTTTCTAACACTATGAATGACTTTCATGGGCTTAGATACTTGAAGTGATCATGCAATTAGCATGAAAAAAATCTTCCATAATGGGAAACCTCAGTGTGTAAGATCCATTTAAACATTGGGGAAACCTCAATGTTTAATCCCCATTCAAACAACATGGAGACCATAGTGTGTAATACCTATTCAATCATTAATCCAACCTTATTGTGAAAGACCTATACAATTCAATATTATTATCTAATGGAAATATTTCAATATCCCACTATCTATTACTTCTCATCATGACTCATGTGGTCTTTGAGAGTTGTTGTGATCATTCCTTTATCATAATAAAAAACCCCCATTATGGGAGACCTCAGTGTGTGAGCCCTGTTTAAATACCAAGGAAACCTCAGAGTGTAATACCTATTAAAAAATTAGAGAAACCTCAGTGTGTAAGCCCCATTCAGACATCAGGATGACCTTAGTGTGTAAGACCCGTTCAAATATCAGGGTAAACTTAGTGTGTAATCCCCATACAATTCAATATTACACTCTAATACAAAGTGTCCATTGTCCCAATATCTATTATTTGTCACACTAAGAATGATTCACATTGGATTAGATAATGATGATGATTATGTCTTCATCATGATGAAAATTCCCTAAATTTGAACCTCCATTCAAATGTAAGTCTTCTAATATCTTCTCCTACTTCAGAAGGCCATATACTTGATGAAGAAGATTAGGGAAGCCTTATATCCATAATTATTGCTCAAATCCTTTACTGTCTAACATTTTTTATAAAATAATTATAACTAACTACATGGGTTTTTATTTCTTTTCTCATAGGATACGTAGGATTCCTCTTGGGGTTTCACTCATAATTCCAAAACATTAACGCCCTCCTTGGATAGTGATAAACTCCATAGTTCCCAATTTCACAACTTTGAAATATGAAAATCTCCCAAACCATCACCAATGAGTAATAATAGGTTGAAATATAGAGAAAATATGATATATATAGATTTTTTATTAGTATAATTACCTAGTATTTGTACCGGGATTCATATTAGTGAAATTCAACACCTGATCATTTTTTAGGGTGACCAGTCATGTATCAGGATATGATAAATATTTAAGAACATATCTTAAATTTATAAGATATTTCTAGAGTATGAAATAATTCACCCCAATAGGGCGTGATGATCCTGACCTCCTATCCTATCGATTAATGTGAGTTCCTAAGTATTTTTGGTAATAAATACTAATGACTGCCTTCTTTTGGAAAGTAATCGTATAGATCGTTACGGATATGGGAGCCATTGGGTGTTTCCATGGATAAACCTTAATAATGTGAATGATTTTGAAACTATACTAAGCCTCTCACAATTAAGAATCAGGACAAAAATAAAATTTAAAATAGGATAAATGAAGTTCCCTTTCATGTCCATATTGTCTCCAAGGACAGAATATCTATTAACCCTTTAAATATAAAGGTAGTCAAAGAGTGGCCTAAAATCACAAATATAATCATTTCCCAAAGTTTCTAGAATTTAAAATGTTACTATCAGTAGTTTGTTCAAGATTTTTCATGATTCTCCAACCCATTTTCCTTGTTATCATGTTAAAGGGTTAAATTCACATGGTCAATAGAATGTGTGGAAAGTTTTGAAGAGTTGAATAGGTTAATGATTAATTAACTATTATAAACCTTACCATTAGGTAAGGAAGTATTTTTAATTTATAGTGATGCATTAAAAAAATAACCTGGTTGTTTCCTTATGTAGAATTATAAAGTGATTTACTATGCAGTAGGGTGGTTGAAAATCTATGAATAGAACTATCTAACTCATGAACTTGAGCTGACATACATAATATTTGATTTAAAAATATAGATACACTACCTCTATAGTTAAAGATATGATATATATATGAACCAAAATAGTTTTGAGTATATATTATAACAAACTAGGTTTATCATACAAAAATATTATATATTTTTAGATGAATATTCATTACATTATAAAAAATTAGGCTTAAGGATTATATATGTTTAGTGTATTTTGAGACTAGATACACTATCTTATTATTTCATGAAATATCTTCAATTTATACCACATATATCTTCCCATTAAGTACGCTTCATATATATACAATACTTCAAACCTTTATTCATAACTTGGGGAAAGGAAACATAATAAAGTGTGATCTTATATGACAAGGGTAAAAAAGGGAAATACATAAACATAACATGATCCTAAGAGTATGAGACTATGATAATTGTAGATGAAAACCATAACCTTCAAATAAAAGATCAAAATCATGAGTTATGGAATAAATATTGGTAGTTTATAATACATAAATCATATGAAATTAAAAGAACATGATCCATAAGAGCATAACATTAGCATAAGACATTGACTTGTGGCATACACATAAGCATAGAAAATAACTTCCACAGTAGTCAAGGATCACTACCAAGGCTATCATAGTGGAATGGTTTCACTCCCCAAAGCATCATAGTAGTCAAGGTTCACTCCAAAGACCATCATAGCACACAAAGTCCCTTACTAAACCAACTTTACTCTTCATTCCAATCATGTCTATCTCATGAGATATAAATCTTTACCTAATGTATTGGCGTGAAATATAAGTCCCACACACCACATAATGAAAATCATAAGTATGTGTGACATAAGATCATAAAACTTTCATCATATCACAACCCAAGAAATGAAATGTGTTTTATAAAAATTTCAGCATATCATAACCTGTGAAAAAGATGTAGGTTTCATAATCATTTCATCATTTTATCACATAATAACCCATGAAAATAAGTGAATTTCATAATCATTTCCTCATGTTTTTACCCATGGAATATAAATAGGTTTCATAAAAATAATTCCATCATAAACAAAAACCATTCAATGAATGAATAAGAATGGTATCCTTGGATCATATCCCTAGTAAGGTGTAGGTAACATCAATAGATTTCATCTTATATGGAGAATGATTTTAAAATATTATTTAAACATTTCTTGATGAAAATAAATTTTCATTGAAAATCACTTTTTTAAACTAAAAATTTATAAAAAATTTTGAAAATCATTTTCTTTTAAAATAAACTTTTAAACTTATAAAGGAATCTTTAAAAATAATTGAATTTTTTTTGAGTAAAACATCCTTTATACTTTTAGAAAAAATTTTAAGGTTTGAAACATTTTGAAAAACCTTTAAAATAACCTTGAAAACTTATAATGGAAGCTTAAAATAAAATAATGTTCATTATGGTTGGAAATTCCATTGATACCATACATGTTAAAACAAATATTCCTTTCACATTTTCAGTAAAATCCAACATGGAATTGTTTGGAAAATGACATGAAGATTAATTTCAAAAGATTTTTTAAAATTCAAACATGGGTAATTTTTTTAATAAATAATTTGGATTTTTTTAAAAACATTTATTGATTTTTTAGAAAACATGGTTTTGGAAGAAAATGAGTTTTCGACCGAAGAGGGAAATAAAGATGATTTTTCTTAAAAGGATTATTTTGAAATCTTGTACAAATAAAGAGAAGAAAATAAAGGGAAAAAATTATTGTCTAAAAATAACTAGATGAGAAGAAAATACATGATTTTATTAAGAGTTAGATCATACTATTTCATCATTGTAATCATAATCATTAGAAATCCTTATAAATGATGAGATTATAATATAAAATCCTTACCACTTTCTTAACTTTGAATTATAATCCCCAAGAATGAATAAAATTAAATAAGATTAAATAAATTCATGATATTACATGTAAAAGGGGTTTTATATACACCTTATAAAAGAACATAGGTGCATAACATGATATATGTCTCAAAGAAGGAAAATTGAGACAAAAATCCATTACTATTTGGGTATATTTTGAACTGTAAACTCTGTGAAAGAGTGATCCTAAAATGGATATGTAAATAACCACAATTTTCATTATAATTAATATGAAATACATTCATGGACATTATATTCACCACATATAAGAAAAAAGTGGTGAATATGGCATGTATCACACATATATAAAAGTGCAACGAAAAATGCATTACCACTTTAGTAATTTTTTGAATCATAATCCCCAGTAAATAATAACATCAAATGAAACTTTGAATATAATTAAAATAATGATATTCATGAATTAAAATTTCTAAGAGGTCGTATATACACCACACAAAGGAAATGAGTGGTGAATTTTCATATGTCTCCCAGAAATAAAATAGAGACCAGAAATATCTTACCTTAAGTCTTTACTTATTTCATACATGTTCAAAACTCTTATATAATAAATATAAGTTTATTATAAATATATTATAGAACCATACTTATATATATTATACCATATATGATTTACTTATGAATTTTTATTACCCTTTTATTAAAAATTCCTTGTTAAAATTACATTTCGGGTAATAACTACTTTATTTTTCATGTATGTTTTGATTTGGTATTTTTGATCCTATGAAAGGTTCTATCATGGGCACTCTCAAATGATGTGTGGTTTTTGGGTTCTTAGGTGCATTAGAGTGGATGACTAAGGTCGTATCTCAAAGAGGTGGTAATTAAATCAACTTCTTAAAGGCATTATGAAAATAAAAATAAAATAAATACACAACTTAGAATGATGGGGGGGGGGGGTTGATTGAGGTTTATAATTCAAGAATAAGTATTCTAGAAGAATATTGTATTTTTTTTTGAAATGAGATTGAGAAAACACAATGAGAATATGTTTTTTAGGAAATATTTTTAAAAGGTATAATCGATCTAAATATACTTATTAAGTTAATTACTAATCATTATCATTCAATATTAAAATCCACTTAATTATTATCCCTTAATTTTTTAGCCCTTGAACCCTACGGGAATTAAATTAACCACAAATATGAAATTAATTAAACCCTAGTCTAGTTTCAGAATATGAAATCATAGCACCCTACTCTGATTGTTGTCCTAAGGATAGATTATGGTCAGTAGTAAATTAGGGCACATATAAATTCTTTAAATGAGGATTAATTAAGTTTTGGTATTGTTTTTTATCTCTACAAATTGATCCTGTGTCGTTTGTTTTATCGATTAAGATTACACTCTAACAGTTCACACGTCACTCGACCTCACGTGCTTTGTTTAATTTTTTTAGTTTCTTTCTTAGTGTCTTTTAAGCTAAAAAGTAAACTCATAGATAATATTATTTTAATTAAAGTATCTCATTGATTCAAAAAAAATAAGTGAATAATGTTATAGGTAGATCTATTACAAAGAAAAATTACTATTTCATGGGCGGTGTTGTCATTGGAGAAACATTTTTCATTTACAAAGGATGTAGAAAGAGTATAACCCAATCAAGTTTCTAATATTTATTTCTAGCCCAAATAAGATTAGTGGTGAATAATAAATTTTAAAAAATATAGTACATAGAAGAGAGAATAAGAAGTTTATTTTACAAACACATGTATTACATCATGAAGAAGGAGAAAAAGGCTTCAATGAAGGGATCCCTGCACATGAGCCTCAACCCAGTTGGTGAGGTCTCTCTAAGTGAATCCATGAGACCCAGGTTCAAAACCAGGTGGAGGCATAATTCTGGATACTGTAGAAGTACTGTAGTAGTACTATGAGGGAACTGTAGCAATACTATGCGGGAACTGTAGCATGTACTGTAGTAGCTAGAACTATTTACCTTGGGCCATCGGTTTAGGCTTGAAGTCCTTAAGGTCTTTGATCCACCGAGTCCTTCGAATTATTAAGGATTTCCGGCCACCTTTAAGGCCTTCGGGCCATCTCAAGGCCTTCGGGACACCTCAAGGCCTTTGGGCCACTTGATATGTAGATGCCCAAACAGATTCTATAAGGAACTAACTCCAGAGGAGGATTCAAGATTAGGACGCATTCACCAGAGCATGGCTAATGGATTTGAAAAAATGAGAGGGTATGGAATTTTCATTAGTACCAGGCCTGTGCATCTCTGCATAGGATAGCTAACCGAACAACCATGCAAAGGTGGAGAGCTGATCATGATACAAATGTTGGGGAGGGGAGGTTTCATGTAGTCATAGTCTATATGATTTTCTTATGACCTATGGGTCCTGTAATTTCTCAAAGCCTATGGGAAATGTAATGTTAGGGTTCCCCTTCAACCCTTAAAAGGGGGATTATCAAAAATAAATAAAAATAAAGGCCTTCAGGACATTCAGACAGGAAGGGATCCTTTCTTCAAGATCTCTCCATATGAGTATAGGGAGTTAAAGAATATCCAAGGTGATGAGAGGAATCCTATTTAACTCCAAAATTCTATCACTTCACTCCTTGGTCTAACTCCAAAATTAAGTTCCCAAGATTCCCTTTTATAGCCAAAATGGGAGGTGGTTTTGGGAACACAGATTTGTAGATACCACTTGTATCTCGATTTTGGACTCATGAATGTCCATATATCAACTTTGAAAAGAGATTAGAGTTGTGTTTTTTCCTCTTGAATATCTCCATGTGAAATTTTTAGGCCATTAGAAGATTAAAAACTGAGATATGGACAAAATACATAACAAAAATTTTGACTTTGAGTAGATTCGGTTTCCTGGACAAATTTTCTCGTATGGCCCCCTAGTTGAATGAATCAGACTTGGTTTTCTTCATAAGATTTGTATCCGACTAAATTTTGGATCATATTAAAACATTTAATCCCATTCAAATTCATCTAATATATGTAGTGGGTGTTTGAGTCCACATGTGTGCTTGGGATCCTGCGTAGTTTGACCTACTTTTCTTGAATTCCATTATGGGATCTCCAAATCAACTCCACCTATAATGAAAACATCAAAAAAGTGATATCAACCTTTTTAACAGTGATAAAAATAATCTAATTGAACCAAATTATAATTTCAATTTGATATAAAATGTGTAATTCACAATTCAAAATTAGTTTAACATTGTGGTGTAAGGGTGGAAATGAATAGTGAATCACGGTGCGATCACACCCCCACACATGAACATTTTAACTCTTGAAAAAAACCTCATATCATGTAATCTATAAAATTGTGACAAGATATGCATATTAATATTTCCAAATCCAGATTGTAAATATATTAAAATTAAGAATATCATCAATATTCAATCTCAATAAATTTGAAATCCATTCTCTCATAAACTATATCAAAACAAAATCTAGTGAGATTAGTGACACTAATCATAAAAAAATAGGTTATGGGTCTACCATGCCATTAATTCTACACGTATTTTTGTGTTAACAATTTCAAGATCAAATCTCCACCACTTATTTAGTATATTCAGTTCTTGTAAAACATTTCTTATTTCCATGTTTAATTCCACCGAACCTATTCAATATTCCTTTGCAACCAAATTTCAAGACCCACTCACTTAATCATTCCCAAAATTCAAACCTTAAGATCCATACATAGATATCTCCATGTTTTTTAAATTTCATCACTCTATTATTTATTAAGATAATATATTTTTGTGTATTTTGTTTTGTTTTTTTTATTTTCTCGAGGACGCAGGACTGTTGGATGTCAAGTACACACGCATAGGTCAATTTGGTGCAGTAGTGAAATCTATCAGAATGGAAACAAATGTATGGATAAACCATTGATATAAGATTAATTTTTTACCTAACTTGGTTATACCTTCAATTAAGTATGAAAAATTTCACAATTTATAGTTGTGTGAAAAGTTTTGTGGAGAAATAAATGACAAAATTTACCATGAACAAATATCACAAAGAATAGTGTCAAAATCTAAATGGTTTTATAATGATACAACCAATCATATCATTGATGACTTCCATTTTTATAAAAATAAACCCTTGATGATGATATCTAGATCATTCTTATCATTCTACTAATGATTTTTGAAAACATACATTTTCTGTGTGTTCTATAAGTAAATGATCATATCACATTATATTTTTTTTATTGTTTTTTTCTTTTTTTCATGTTTTTTTAAAATTTAACAGAAAACCTAACATAAAGCACACACAAAATACAAAAATGAAAATCCTAAATAGCTACCCAAAAATGTTTTCCCCTCCCCCACACTTAAAATATTTCATTTTCCTCAATGTGTACCTATGAGATTATAAATGTGCATGAAATGTTGAATTTTAAATAGGAAAAATAATATAAAAGTGAAAGGGTTAGGAACAACCTTATATTCTCATGTGATGATGGGGTCATGTAGTGTGAT
The DNA here is from genome assembly GCA_963277665.1 of Viscum album. Classification (NCBI taxonomy): domain Eukaryota; kingdom Viridiplantae; phylum Streptophyta; class Magnoliopsida; order Santalales; family Viscaceae; genus Viscum; species Viscum album. The sequence continues at coordinate 1,040,254,038 of OY728126.1, forward strand.
GAAATCAACCGTATGGGTGGGAAGTCCCTCAATGTACTACTTTAAACATTTCCAATTTACTGTAAATCTCAATCCTATATCCTCTTATGTGATCACCACTGGAACATAAGGAAAAACATTAGATAAAACATAGGGACCTAACCATTTTGAACACGACTTACCAGACATCAGATTCAATCATGAACTACAGAGAAGGACTTTCCCCTTACATGAAACCCTTTTTTTGGATCATTCTATCATGATCTGATTTTTATATTTCCTTAAAGATCATTTAGTTCTCATATGATGAAAATCAAATCTCCTCAAGCTCTTGAATTTGCAGCTTTTGTTGAATTGAAACCTGGGCCAAATCCATGTTGCATTTCTTTAGAGCCCAATATGCTCAATGATCGACCTCCATAGGGATATGAAATTATTTCCCCAAAAATGATCTGGTATAGTTACATACTAATGGGAGTCTTATATGCTGTTCTATAACCCCAAAGTGAATCATCCAAGTGCTTTCTCCAATCCTTCCTATTCGGATGCAAGATTTTCTCTAAAATTTGTTTCAAATCCTGATTTGAAACCTCAATCTGGACATTTGTTTTGGGGTGGTATGTAGTAGAAGTTTTATGAATCACCCCATAATTCTGAATGATGGAATCCATATTTTGATTTAAAAAGGATGTCCCTTAGTCTTTGATGATGGCCTTTGGCACTCCAAACATACAGAAAATTTGATCCTTGAAAAAATTCACTACAATATGAGAATCTTCAGTCTTGGTGGACTTGGCCTCCACCTATTTGTTAAAATAATCAACATTGACCAAAATGTAAAATAAACCAAATGAACTTAGAAAATGACCCATAAAATAAATTCCCCAAATATTAAAAATCTCATACAATAATATGGGTTGTTGGGTCATATCATGTCTCCTCAAAATGTTTATAATGTGTCAAAAGTGAGAGAATGACTTATAAAACACATGGGCATCATGAAACAAGATAGAACAATATAATATAGAGTATAAGACCTTTCTAATCGTAATTTGGGGTCTAAAGTGTCCACCACAAGAAAGTGTATGAAAAAAATGAAAAACAGATTCAAAATCATGATCAGGAACACACCTCCTAATAACTTGGTCACTACACATGCACTGGAGGTAGGGATCATCCTACACATAAAACATAGACTCACTCTTTAATTTTTGGACTTGGTTTTTATTTAAATTTTTATGAATTTCATAGGAAACAAGGTAGTTCAATAAATCTACATACCAATGATGCATTCCTGATATGACATAGAAATACTAATCGGGGAAATTTCCCTTAAGTAGTACCAATCCAAAGTTTCATCCTCTAGTGTCTGAGTAATCCTACTCATGTGGTCCACCAACAATTTTTCTGACCATTTATTTTCCTTTATCTCAATATATAATTCTTGAATAAGGATAATCCATCATATAAGTATAGGATTTGAATTTGGATTATTCAATAGGTATCTCAGTGCTACATTGTCAGAAAAAAGAACTACTTTAGAGCCCAATAAATATGAATGAAATTTATATAAAGAAAATATAACATCAAGAAACTCATTTTTAATTGTGGTGTAATTTTCTTGGGCCGAATCCAAAGTCCTCAAGCATAAAAAATCACATGGGTCTGGCCTTCCTCCCTCAAATATATGATATCTCCAACCGCGATGTTGGACACATCACACATAAGCTTGAAAGGAAGATCCCACTATGAAGGATATATGATTGGTGGAGTGGTCAAATTATTATTTAGCTCATCAAATGATACCCTACATGAATCATAAAAATAATCAGTATTTTTTTGAAACAATCAAGATAAGGGTAGAGTGATCTTACTGAAATATATGGTGAAGCATCGATAAAAGCCTGTATTCCCTAGTAATGATCTAAAATCATGCACATATGAAGGATATGACAAGGATAAAATAATATATATCTTAGATCTATCAGCCTCTATTCCATTTTTTGACACTAAATTTTTTAAGACAATGACATGCTCTACCATGAAATGACATTTTTCAAAGTTGAAAACCCAATTATTAAAAATAAAATTATTCAACACATTTACCAAACTAAATATACATTCATCAAGTGAATATCCATACAACATAAAATCATCCATAAATACCTCCATGCGGGTCTCATTAAAATCTGAAGAAATACTCACCATGTATCTTTGGAAGGTACCCAGGGCTTTGAAAATTCTAAATAGAATCCTTCAATAGGATTATGTTTAGAGACCCAATTTTTTCCTTTTAATACTTTGAAATATTTCTATATATATTTCCAGATATAGATACCAATACAATATGTGATTCTAAGGAACGATGTGGCTTAAGTTAATTTTATAAAAATATTAAATATATTTTATATTATGAACACGAAGTTTTTTAAAGAAAATGGGAAAAATCTTAAATGGCAGATCAGATTAGAAATTTGAGACCATGGTTGAGTCCAGAATGCATTATTTAACCCAGGTGCGACCTAAAATATGTTAATGTGGGGAATTTGGATATCTTTCCATTAGAGGTGCATTCATTTGGTTAATTAATTAAATTAATTAAATTATTTAATTAAATTATTTAATTTATTTAACCTAATCAGACTTCTATAAGAATACTATTATGGAGATTTTCTCAAGGTTAGTCTCATATCCCTATGGCCTTCGAGATCTTCTTATTTCTCTCCTTCCATTGGAAAATCACACTAGGCGATGGTGAATTTATTGATTAGAGTAGTTTAGAGCACAAAGAATACAAAAAATTCTTCCATTTTTTGTGGGAACTTTCTTTGATGAAGAATAATCCAATCTCTAGGTGGGACTCATAAAACTATAGATTACACCCTTTTTGATTAAATTGATTGAGCATGATCATCCCTTTTATGATCTACACTAATTATTAGACCTTGAATGAACCTATGTTCCAGTTTATTTGATTATTCAATTGTTTTTTAACCTCTAATATCCTTATTCTTGATCTTTGGACAAGAAAAATTGAAAAATATCTCTAAATATTTGTTCTTGTGCCTTCCTACCACAATTACTTCACGTTCTTCTCCAGTTGGACCCCACGGTCCTGGTTCGACATTGTCGGGCAGTACTGAGCCTGATTGGACCCCCAGATTAGAGCCAGAATCACTTGCGAGGGACATATCAATAAACTAGGGATATATATGTGTTTTTTTCAGGTTTGGGGTTGATCATTTTGATGATTGAAAATAAAATATTTAATGATTGAAGAACCTGAGAAAGTGTGGTTTAGGATAGGGTGTACAAAGATTTGGGAAATGATTTTTTAGGCACCTGATGGTCAGAATCCTCTAGTCAGGGGAAGATAAACTAATTTTGAGAAAAGGAAAGGATGAAATCAAAGGTGGAAGACTAGAACTGGTGTGCAGAGAGCAGATATGAATTTTTTGAAAAATCCTAACAATATTACTTGTAGCTCAAAGAACACACGATGTGTATCCCCTATACTTTGGTGGCTAGGGTTTCAGAAAATTATATAGATGACATGACATGTATCCCTCCTACATTCCAGGTATCACTTCCCTAGGTGGACAACCTATACGGCAGAGCACACGGGAAGGACCCCATGTGGGAGTACATGACCATACACACAACTCTGTACTGAAGTATATAGACATGGATTGAGTAAAAAAATAGGATGGATACACAGATACAACCAAGAACATGGGTGGGACCCTGAGTAGAATGGTCACACTATGTAGATCCCCAGCACACTGTGTATCCATACACAGCTGGAAAGACATGTACCTATAGGGACATGAATAGGTGATAGAGTGGGACCACACGTCATGTGGGTCCCCTCACACACTGTGTACCCCATGGTTCCTTTTATGGAAACAAAAATATTATATTTCTCCTTTGTATGGACTAGTATTTTGTCCCATTAGTAGAATATCCTGAGTGTTTTCTGCATATAACATGATGGTGTGCTTGATTGTGGAATTTGGGATATGATGTGAGATGTTTTGGGTGTGACACTTGTATAGGAAATGCCCATAAATGGAAGTGATTAGGAAGAGGGTCACCAGAGACTAGAGTGTAACCCCTCATCAGTTTGGGCATGGGTCCTCAATCTACTGAGTGGAACTCCCCATCAGATAGGGTGAAGGTCCTTGATGACCAGAGTGGAACCCCTATCAAACTAGGTCGCCGGTCCTCGTGACACTAGAGTGGAACCCCCCATTAGCTTGGGTGTGAGTCCTCTACATATCGAGTGGAACCCCCTATCTGATAGGGTATGGGTCCTCATGACACTATAGTAGAACCCCCCTTAGTTTGGGCATAGGTTCTCTACCTACCGAGTGGAATCACCCATCAGATAAGGTGTGGGTCCTTGTGACACTAGAGTGGAACCCCCCATCAGCCTGAAACTACTATAATACTAGGTTTATCCAGCACTAGGGTTTTAATAGCATTTCATAAAATCATTTTAAAAAAAAACCCTTTTTCAGTGATAAAAAAAGTGCCATTAAAGGGGGTATTTAATAGCGCTAAAAAACCACTATTAAAGGGTATCCTTTATCAGCACTTGTAAGAAAGCCTTGATGGGGGGGGGGGGGTTATCAGTGCTTGTAAAAAAGTGCTAATAAAGGGGTGGTCATTATCAATGCTTTTTTACTAGCATTGATAAGGGGTATATTTTGAAAAAATATATATTTTATTAAAAATAATATATTAATATATTAATATATTTATATTGATATAAATATAATATATATATTTTAAATACGTTTTAGATAAGGCTAAATATGTACACATAATATATAATATATTTAGTGAAAAAAGATTATAAAATAATTTTAAAAAATAATTTTAATTAATAATTTGATAATTATTATCGACTAATAGTCATTTAATAACAATTTTAAGATAAAAAAAATCAAAAAAAAACAATAAAATATCTAAAATAAGTTGAAAACATAACTCAAACTTCAAATGACCATAACTTTTGATCCATATGTCTGTTTGGGCTCTACCACATATCAAATTGAAACTTGTGATGATATCTACACTTTGGAAACTAGGGGATCCTAGTGGTGTATTTCAAGGCGAAAAGTCCTAGAAGGCCTCCAAAATTAAGGTTTTAGTTGGGGTACCACAATTTTTTAACATTTGATAGATTTTTATCCTCTTTTAAGGGGGTATTTTCCCCCTTTTTAGTGTGGAATTAATTTATTTCTAGGGATTACACTCATAATGATATTATTTATTCGAAATTTTATCATTTTTGACAATGTAATTTTATTTATAATCAAATATATAACAATATGTACATAGTTTTTATATATTCACACATAAAAATTAAATTTTATAAATAAATATTTAAAAATATTTACATATAAAATATATTTCTCAACATATAAACCTTATATAAATAAAAAATAATATCCTTTTTATTTAAAATAATAAATTAAAAATATTTATATACCTATAAAATTAATTTATATATAATATATATATATAGATATATATATTTGTGTGTGTGTATTGACAAAAATATATATATTTATCTATATATTCTAATATACGTATATAAATATTAATATATAATGTATGCAAATAAATATGAATATTTATAATTATATTTATAGATTCAAACACACACACACACAGATATATATAAATATATATGTATGAATGTATTTATAAACACACACATACACAAAAAAATGTATTATATATATATATAAACTTATATATATAAATGTATGGATAAAAATGTAATGAAATATATATAAATATATAGATATATCATAAAATGGAAAACAAAACGATATAGTTTAGTGGAAAATGCATTGGCGTATGGGTTATAGGTCTCAGGTTCGAAACTCGCTAGAGGAAGGGGCACGCGCGGGAGGGTGGAATTATCTAAAGCATTGATAAGAGGGGTGGGGAAGTGCTGATGGGGGGTGTGGATGGGAAGTGCTGATAAAAATGTGGAGGGAAAAAAATATCTCCTTTATCATCAGGGCCTTTAACAGTGCTAAAAAATCACTAATAAAGCTTGGCTTTATCAACACTAAAAAAAGTGCAGATAAAGGCCCCTTTATCATCACTTTTTAGCACTGTTAAAGGGGAACTTTATCTATTCTTTTTAAATGTGATATTAAAATCAGAACCTTTAACATCTCTCATGTTATTAGTGATTCTGTAGCACTGATAAATCCATTTTACTAGCACTGTTAAAGGCATGATTTGTAGTAGTGTGGGAATGAGTTCTTTGTTGACCAAGTGGAACCCCACTTTCAATTGGGCTCCGATCCTCGTGACACCAGAGTAGAACCCCCATAACGCATTTGGGTGTAGGAACTCTATGGATAATTATATATTAGAACCCTCTGATACACTAGAGTGTGGGTCCTCTACTTAGAGATTTCCCCCCCTCAACTATGTGGCACAGTGGCGAGGCATGGGCCTTCACTTGATTACTTCTGGACAAATGCATGGGATGTTGCGCATCGTTGATGGACTTTTGGAAATATTGGAGACTCTTTTTCTAGCTAGGGATATGAGACAGATATCCCCTTATTCTCTTGTTTGGGATTCATTTTTCTAAGCATATATGTATGTGTGTGTGTGTGTGTGTGTGTGTGTGTGTGTGTATCCATACCTTTAGATTTGGTTACCCTCCTATCATGGGTTGAAAAGATGCATAGGGTATGCCGAACTCTTTCCATTTTTAGATTATCATAGTTGAATGATGTTAATATCATACTATAGGCAAAAAATACACGACGTGTAGTCCATCTACACACCCTGTTGATCCCATTTTACTTGAAAAAAGTTACTCTCTCTCCTGGTTCGAGTTGATCTGTTCTCTTTCACTACTTTCTACATCCATTTTACTATATATTATCTTTATATTACTATATCATATCTCACTACTCCCCCTTTTATCTTTCAGGGTTTTCTACTAGGTATGTATATACTCACCCCTACATGGGGTTTTCCCACAACCGTCATGTCTTATGTGGATGATGGACTGGTCAATGGTGACGTTAGAGGAGCTTAGGGATATAGGGTGTTGGGACCAAATACGGTGGTTGTAGCTTAGAGATCAGGAGTTGGGATCTCTCAATAGTTTATTTTCTAGTTTTTTAGTTTGGGACATATCTCTGGTTGGGTGTGCATTTTAACCCTTTACCTTTTAGTTTTCACTATTTTACTCTTATACACCATAGATGTTTTTCATGCTTGCTTTACTTTCTAACTGTTTCATATTTGTACTCATTTTTCCTCTACACTTTTGTATTGATATGGATGTATGTGTGAATATTGGTTTATAGGAAAAGGCCTCCCCATGTTAGTTGCACCTTCAGTGCTGGTCCCCAATCTATGGCCTATGGAGGTGGGCTTGGGGTAGTTGCAGCTCGAGTCCTGATTAGGTTCAAGTTTTAAAAGATTTGTTTCAAAGATTGTTTAATAATTGGGATGGTATTTGGAGTAGTCACATTCTGAGGATTTGGTTGGGATTATGGAAACCATGTCAAAGTGTTTTGAGTGTGGCTCTCAGTCCAGGGAATCTAGTGATGGTACATGTGGCCGATATATCCATTCACCATGAACTTGACTATCTGCTTGTTGCCTCAGTATACCGAGACATTGGTTGCATGGATCAATGGTACACACATCATATATGATTTAGTATTTGAATTTCCTTCTTTATTCATCTCCCCATTAATATATATATATATATATATATATATATATATTCTCACCAGACTGTGGTACATCTTATTTAAAATTTTAGGATTCCTCCGCAATGACAACCAGCCAGGATACCAATTTTAGATCATGATAACGATACAATGAGTGATGAAGCCTCATTTCAGGTTCCATCCCACAAGATCCTTCCTCTATGTGGGAAGGTATAAGTATCACCACCTTTCGAGCATCAGATCATCCTAGCAGAGCAGGCTAAGGATGCTCACATGCTTAACATACTGTGCAAGTTCCATCTCTAGAGGCCACTGAGGTTCTATGGTAACCTAGATCCTCAGGAAATAGAGGATTGGATAGATTTGGTGGTCCATATTTTTAGGTTCATCCATACACTAACAAATTATGTGGTTGTTCTATTAGATATCATTTTCCATGGAGTATCTCGGTGATGGTGGAGTCTTTTTACCTAGTTTCACGATGAGTCAACACTCTCACAACCCAACTTCTAGAAGTTGTTCTATGAAGAGAACTACGCCTCATGTTTTCACTCATTTAGGATTTAGGAGCTTCTATATCTACAATAGGGATGAATTATAATTTATTAATACACAATGAGATTCACATACCTTACACGGTATTATGTTGAAATGATACATGATGGATACTTCTGAGTAAAAAAGTTTGAGCATAGATTCCGCAGAGAGATACATGCTAGCATGGTTCCATTTTGAATCACCACCTATTTCGGAGTGTTGGAGAAGGAATTGGTGATAGATAGATTCCTATCATAGGGATTTTAGGAATATGGAGTTGGTAGTGGGCGTCACAAGGTTGAGTCATCTACAGTAGCTTACTGGTGCCAGATGAAGGGATCTTGACACATGTGACCTCCCCATGATTATACCCATGCATGTTGTTAGGGGAAACATAGAGGACCAAGGAATAATGTATAGGGGTGGTACTATGATAGTGGCAGGAAAGGTCACATGGAATGTGACTCCATGAACAGACATGCTGATAAGTGTAGATAGGCAGCTAATGGGATGATATGGTAGAGGAAACACCATGATTAGGTAACTCCTAGGAGAGGGAAGGGAGGCCCACTAGGAGGAAGAGATATAATAGGAGCAGGAGGAGCTACGAGGGGTTGATGATACCATGATATCCTTCCACTATCACCATCAGGAATCCCACATCAGGCTCAAGGAGCTGGTGTTTGGGATCGTGAATAGCTGTTGGATCTAGAGTCTTATGACCCCGCACTACATGAGATGATTAGAGGTATGATCTATGTATTTTATACTCCTTAAGTATTAGTAGACATAGGTTCCAGTCATTCCTTTATCTATGTACTCCTAATACAAGATATGGAGCTCCAAGTTGAGATGCTAGCCTAACAACTTCATTTTTAGGTTCCTACAAGGAATGATTCTTATGTATATTTTATTTTCCGATAGTGAGAGCAATATTTTGGTTGAGAGAGGTTCATGTGGAACTTTTGGTCCTCAAGATACAAACCTATGATTTAATATTGGGTATGGATTCCATGGTCCAAGACCATATTTACTGTCACTGCAGAAGATTCAGATTCTTTCACATTGATGGGACGAGATTTACCTTTATGGGTGAGAGAGATCTCATGGTAGGATGAGTTGGTTTTGTGAGCAGGAGGCTGTAGCCCATAATCAATTAGTTGGAAAGTATTTCCATTGGAATAGGAGCCTATTCAGGAATCTTGATTCCTTCATTCATGGAGGATCATATGGATGTGTTCCTTGAAGATTCTCAAAGACTACCTTCGAGGCATGATATGGAGTTTTGTATTGATTTGTATCCCGGGGCACCTCAAATATCTTCTACGGCATATCAGATGGCCCCTAATGAGCTCTATGAGTTATGGTTTTAGTTGGAGGTTCTTAGAGAGAAGGGTTTTATCTGTACTAGTGTGCCCCAAGGCATATCCAGTGTTTTTTGTGAAAAAGGTGGATGATAGCTTGCGTCTTTATGTGGATTATAATCACCTTAACCAGGCCATGATAAAGAACAAGTACCCCTTGTTGAGGATTGATGACCTATTTGACCACTTTTGAGGTGATAAATGGTTCTCAAAGATGGATATCTGGTTCAGATACCACCAGTTGAGGGTTCTTAAGGATGATATTCCAAATATGGAATTCCGATGTCGCTATAGGAACTATGAGTTCTTGGAGATTCCCTTTGGTGTGACGAACGCATCCACCGTGTTTATGAATTTGATGAAACAAGTGTTTCATCTGTTCTTGGAGTATTTTGTGGTTGTCTTCATTGAATACAGACTCATATACTCTTTAATAGAGTAGGATCATACATATCACTTAAGGACAGTCCGAGATTTTCATTTAGGGAACCAACTTTATGGGAAGCTCTCAAAGTACTAGTTCTTGATCCATGATGTTCACTTTTTAGGGAATGTCATTTCTAAGCATGGTTTAGACCCAGACTTAGTGAATATCGATGTAGTAATTTACTAGGATCCATCCAAGAGCCTGTCAGAGGTGAAAAGATTTCCTAGTTTGGCAGGGTACTATAGGACATTTGTGTAAGACTTCTCCAGGATTTCATCCCCTTTGACCACTCTGACGTAGAAAAGGGATTCTTTTACCTAGAACAGGAAGTGAAATAGGGCCTTTTAGGAGTTGTGGATGAGGATGATGAGTTCTTAGATGTTGATACTAACAAAAGAGGTTGTGGAGTTCATATTTTATTGCAGTGTCTTAGGATTTGGTCTCAGTTGTGTGTTGATGCAGTGGTAGGGAGTTACCGTATATGGGTCGAGGTAGTTGAGACCCCATGAACAGAACTATGAGACTCATGACCTATATCTGGTAGAAATAATATTCTCCTTGAGGATGTGGAGTCACTACCTTTTGGGTGAGCACTTTTTATCTACTCAAACCATCAGAGTCTCAAGTACATCTTCACGCAGAGAGATTTGAACCTCAGACAATGGTGCTAGTTGGAGTTCTTACAAGACTATTAATTCAAGATAGTATACATAGAAAGGAAGGTAAAAATAGTAGTAGATGGAATTAATAGTAATTCAAAATATCGTTGGTGTAGAAGGCTTCTGAGTAGTTGGATTCCTTGTAGTTGAACCTAGTAGAGCAGGAGGGTACAACTTTTCTGCAGTCGATGGTGTTGAATCCTCTGCTTCTAGAGCATGCGAGAGAGTCCCAACTGGGAGACATATACTATGAGGTTTTATATGACCATATATCCAAATACAATTCACCATATAGATATTTTTAAGGAGGGAATCATGTTATCATTTTCCAAGGATGAATAGTGGTCCTAGTCACGATGATAGAGGAGGTGATGTGAGAGTTCCACACTTCTCCCATAGCTATGAATCTTGATGTGAGGAAGATGTACAGAGACATTCAATATCATTTTTGGTGGTCCTAAATGTGATAGATCATAGCCATGTTCGTCTCTCCGTGCCTCACCTTCTAGTAGGTGAAGGTTGAGAACCAAGTTCCGATAGGTTTGTTGTAGCCCCTTGATATCCCTAAGTGGAAGTGGGGTGACATATCCATGGACTTTGTGATAGGGATTCTACACATAATGAAGGGACATTATTCCATCTAGGTGATATTTGAGAAACTCACAAAGTTGAAACACTTCCTTACAATCAGAGAGTGGATTTTGGTGAAGAGTTTGGTGTAGTTGTATGTACGAGAGATCATTTGCCTTCATGGGGTTCTATTGATGATTTTATCTGATCTTGAATCAAAATTCACATCACGATTATGGAGAGGAATGTAGGATAAATTTAGGACCTGAATGAGGATGAGTACACCCTTTCAACGCCATACATATAGGAAAACCATGTTCACTATCTAGTGTCTGTGGATATGCTGAGGGATTTCATGTTTTACTTTTTTCGAAGCTAGGAGGATCACTTTTCCTTCGTATAGTTTATGTAAAACAATATCTACCACTCTACCAATGAAATAAAACCTTTTGAGGACCTATATGGGAGATAATGAAGGTTACCATTGTTCTAAATAGATATTAGTGAGACGTATCTTGTAGGTCCATAGATGGTGCATGTGATGATGGAGAAGGTCTAGGTCATCTATGAATGGATGCGGATGGATAAAAACTAGAAGAAATCTTACACAACTCACTGTCATATTCCCTTGGAGTTTGATAAGGGAGTCCATGTTTTCCTAAGAGTCTCACCATCATGAGGATTTCATAGATTTGATTGGGGAGATAAGTTATCCATGAGGTTCATTAGGATATTTGAGATTGAGTAGAGCGTTTCAAAGGTTTCTTACAACCTCTCCATACCCCCACAACTGGAGAAAGAGCACGATGTTTTCCATGTATTTTAGCTGAGGATACATGTGTATGACCCCAAACACATCATTGACTAGGGTGAGCTAGACATCAATAATGAAACCACTTTTTTGGAGCACCCAATGATGATCGAGGATTGACAGGAGATGACCTTTTATGGATAGAGCATCCCCTTGGTTCACAATTTTTGGCAACATTGGAATGTACAAGAGAGATCCTAGGAGTGGGAGAGCTAGATACATGCTTAGTATCTAAATTTTTCTTTTTATTTTTTTCTTATAGAGGATGAAAATATCGAATGAGAGAATTATGTATAGACCCAAGTATTTCCTTGTAAGACTTTAAAATATTTCTATATATATTTCTAGAGCTAGGTGCTATGACGACATGTGATTCTAAGTCATGGTGTGCCCAAAATTAATTTTATAAAAATATTGAATATATTTTATATTAGATGCATGAAGTTTCATAAATAAAATAGTATAACTCTTAAACCAAATTTCAAATCAGAAATCCGAGACAACTGTTTAGTGGGGAACACATTGTTTACCCTATGAGAAACCTAAAATGGGACGACATGGGGCATTCAAATATCTCATAAGTTGACAGTTCATTTAGTTGGTTAATTAATTAAATTAATTGGACTCCTATAAGAATGATTATATGGCTATTTTTCTAGGGTTATTCTCATTACCCTTGGAAAGTTGATATCTTATTCTTCATATCCTTCCTTTGGTGAATCACATCTGAAGATGAAAAATCTTTGGATCAGAGCAAATCAGATCACAAAAAATGCAACTAATTCTTCCATTAATTCATGGATGCATTATTTAATGATGAACGATCCAATATCTAGGTAGAACCCATAAAACAATGCATTATTCCATTTTTGATTAAATTGATTGAGTATGATCATCCCTTTTATGATCCGCACCAATTTCTGGACCCTGCATGCTCATATGTACCAGTTTATTTGATTATTCAATTGTTTTATAACCCTAGATATCACCATTCTTGATATTTGGACAAGAATTATTGGTAAATATCTCAAAAACCTTTTTCTTGTGCCTTCCTCCCACAATTTCTTTGTTTTCTTCATCAATTGGACCCTGCGGTCCTAGTTTGACATTTCTGGGCAGTACCAAGCCTGATCAGACCCTATATTCATAGATGAATCACGTGCAAGGGATGGATCAAAGAACCAAGGATAGATCTGGTTTGTTTGATGGGTTTGGGTGATCATTTTGATGATAAAAAATCAAATCTTCAATGATGGAAGAACTCAGGTGAGCGCGGTGAGGGATGGGGCATACAAAGCTTCAGGAATTAGTTTTCTGGTCACCGGACGACTGGAATCCACTGTCTAGGGATAGATCCACTAATTTAGAGAAAAGAAAAGGTTTGAATCAAAGGGGAAGAAAAGATATATTTCATGGAGATCGAATATGAAGTTCTGAAGAAATCTCGACCACACACCATGTAGGTCTAAGAACACATGACATGTAGCCCCCATACTGTAGAGACTAGGGTTTTAAAAAGTTATAAGGAAGGAATAATGTGTATCCCTCTTAAATGATATGTATCACTTTCCAAGGTGGATGAGCCATGTGGAAGAGCACAAACACATGACCCCATGCGAGAGTACATAGGTAGGCACATAATCATGTATTGAAGTACCCAGACATGACTTGAGTACACAGACACTGGATGGATACATGGACGTGGCCAATCACATTGGCGGGACCCCAAGTGGTATGGGAATTCCATGTAGATCCCTTAAATTCCATGTATCACTACATAGTTAGAGATATGTATATCTTTAGGGACATGACCAGGTGATTGAGCGGGACCACATGCCATGTGGGTCCTTGCACATGCTTTGTACCCCTTGGTTACTTTTGAGGAAACTTCAATCTTCCGTATCTACTTTGTTTGGACTCAAATTTTGGATTGAGAGTAGCATATCATGAGTGTTTTTATATTTAGAACATGACGGTTCAATTAGTTGTGGATTTTTGGATATGATATGAGATGTTTCAGGCATGAATCTTGTTTAGGTGGCACTCGATGGTGGTATTGACTAGGAAGAGGATCACCAAAGACTAGAGTGGAACCCTCCATTATCTTGGGTTCAAGTCCTCTACCTACTAAGTGGATCCCCCTATCGGATAGCGCAAATGTCCATAATGAATAGAGCAGAACCCCCTATCACACTAGGGTGTGAGTCCTCATATAACTAGAGTGGAACCCCCTATCAGTTTGGGTGTGGGTACTCTACCTACAAAGTGGACCCCCTATCAGATAGGGAGAGGGTATTCATAACAATAAAGTGAAACCACCCGTCAGATTGGGTGTGGATCCTCTATCTTCTGAGTGGAACCCCTTATTAGATAGGGAGTAGTTCCTCATGAAACTAGAGTGGAACCCTCATCATCTTGGGTGCGGGTCCTCTATCTACTGAGTGGAACCCCCCTTTCAGATAGGGATTGGGTCATAGTTCCACCAGAGTGGAACCCCCCCTAATGTATTAGGGTGTGGGTCCTATATGGATATTTATAGAGAAGAATCCCCCTGATAGACTAGGGAATGATTCCTATACTTTTAGATTGTTTCCCTCGACTGTGCGACGCAGTGGTGAGGCATGGGCCTTCACTTGGTTACTTATAGGAAGATTCCTGAGATGATGGGAATTATTGATGGACTTATGGAACTATTGGAGACTCTTTTTCATGGTATGGGATACGAGATAGAGATACCCTTACTCTCTCATTTTGGATTCTTTTTTCTATTCATATATATATGCACACATATGTATCCATACCTTTGGATTTGGTTACTCTCCTTCCAGGGGTTACAAAGACGTAAGGGGTAGGCCATGTGAATTCTGTGTTTATATTTTCATGGTTGGATAAGGTTACTCTCCTTCTATGGGAAGAAAAGACTTAATGTGTAGTCAATATACACACTATTTTTATTACCTTGTGCTTGGATGAGGTTACTCTCTCTCTTGGTTTGGTTTAATCTGTTCTCTGTCACTACTTTCTACATCCTATTTACTATCTACCATCTTTATATTCTTATTGCGACTCTTAATTCCCACCTTTTAGTTTTTGGGTAATCCTTCTGGGTATGTATATTCTCACCCCTTCATGGGATTTTCCCACACGTGCCATGTCTTGTGCAGACGACAGAAAATTAGATAGTTATTTCAGAGGAATTTAGGGATTCTAGGTGCTTGGGACCACGTACAATGGTCATAGCATGGAGATCAAGAGATGAGATATCTCAAAAGTTTATTTATATTTTTTTAGGTTGGGTAATATCTTTGGTTGGGAATTTATTTTCCCCTTTACTTTTTAGTTTCCCCTGTTGTACTCTTATGCACCCTAGAGGTTTTGAATGCTTGGTTTACTTTCTAGATGTTGCATCTTTTTTACTTCCTTTTTCTTATACACTTTTTCATTAACATGGTTATGTGTGTGCATACTGGTTTCTAGGTAAAGGCCTCCCTATGTTAGTTGTACCTTTGATGCTAGTCTCCAGCCTCTAGCATATAGAGACAGACTTGGGATAGTTGTGGCTTGAGTCCCGGTTAGGGATGGCTCATTAAATGATATAACAAATGGAAAAGTGAATGTTGTCTTCCCCCAATCCCCTGGAGCTATAGGAACCTAAAAATATCTAGAAAATCTATCCAAGAAACAATAGTGTGTCTTAACAGCTAGTATATTAAGCATTTGATCAATAAATGGGAGGGGGAAATGGTCCTTGTGAGTGGATTCCTATAATGAATACACACACGCTGGCTGTTTTTTACCATCATTGGAACTAAATCCTCTCTCTCATTTCTAAACACAATAACACAACTTTTCTTAGGCACAACCTAAATAGGACTCACCCACTGGGAATCTAAAATGGGATACATGATACCTACATCGATAAAATTTTCAACTTATTTTTTAACAACTTACATAAGAGTTAGATTAAGTCTCCTTTGTGGTTGCCTAAATGATTTAGTACTATCCTTAAAAAGAATCCTATGCATGAAAATGGAGGGGCTAATATCAGATATTTTATTCAAGGTCCACTCGATTTACCTAATTTTCTCCCTCAAAATACTCAATTTTTTTATTTATGTTCAAAAGGGAGATTTTTAGTAATTATAATAGGTAATATCTCACCACTCAACAAGTATGCATATTTCAGATTTAGGGAAAATGGATTGATTTCCAATGTAGGGGGTGATGCATGGATGGAGAAATTGAAGGAACTAAAATATGTGTATAATGAATATCAAATTAGAATAGACATCATCGAAATAAGAGAATAATGCATCAAATACATCAACATACTCAAAAACTATGTCATAATCAGAGTGAACATGATGAAAATAAGAATATGAATCCACATAAAAATAAAATCCAAGAGAGTATTGTGCATTAGAAATAGGTATGGAAGTGATCATCGACATCAAACTAGAAACAATGATTACAATCTCTCTAAGTATAGTACAATCAAAATCCTTGGGGTTTTTACTTGGTGTTTCCAAATGGGAGATAAAAATACTAGAATGGTCCTCTGAGGGGTACTTCATGGAGTCCAAAACATTAAATATCACAAATTGATCTCTAAAATCCATGGAAGGTGTACCCTTAAGGACATTTATGATTGTTTTTTCAGTTTTGATTAATTTCATAACTAATATAATGGGGGAACAAGAATTTACTTGATCATCCTCCATGTTAAGCACATAGAAATCTATTGGAAATATCATGTATCTTACCTGAACAAGTATATCCTCAAGGACACCCACTAGATATGATGTATCTCTATTCACAACTACACCACAAATCACATTGTCTTCCGTTCACCAACCTATAAAGAATAGAGTATAGAGTGAATAATCACATTTATGGAATCTCCCAAATCATATAAAGCATTAGAAAAGTTTAACTCTCCTATAGTTCATGGGATGGTAAAAGTCCCCAAATCCTTTTACTTTGTTATCATTGCTTGAGTTGGTGTGTTGAGTACTAACACATTATTTACAATATGGATCCCCTCATCTCCCTTGACCCCTCTTCGATTGGTATAAATTTATATTAAGAATTTTTCATACCTTTAGATTTTCTTAATGTCCTCAATAATGGGGATGTTTATCTCAACACACTTTAATGTGTCAAAAACCACTTTTTCTTACATAGAATATTTAGACACCTTCTTGGTTTGTACAACTCTATTTATAAATAGAAGGGATTTAAGAGGAACATCATAAATATTTTTCTTATATCTATATTTATCCTTAAGCTTCTCAATAGTTAGTCTTGAATAGAGATTCTACAGAGTTATAGTGAATCCTAATGGAATGGAAAGTGCAGTTGTATCAATATTTTTCTTTCTACTTCTTAATGTGATAGAACTAACATTCCCCTTGGGATTTAGAGTATGTTTGGAAGGAATATTTATAGAGTTATTACTCACCATTTTATGGTGGGCAGTGGAAATATGGATCATTTGTCTCTTTAACTCCCTCAACTATGAACCCCGAATCTTCAAATCATTCTGTTGATTAAGAAAAATTTGCTTTAAAATTTTTATCAATATTAGAATATACCTTTGATTTATAATTCCCATGTTGTTGACTTGTTGATTCTTAGGATTAAAATATTATTTGGGGTTGTAAGTTGGAGGCTACTAGAAGTTTTATTGAAAAGAGGGACTTTTTTATTGTCCAAATCTATAACTCATGACTAATTGATCCTTCCACCCTTGTTTTTATTTTGGTAAAAATGAATCATAATTATTTTGGGTAAGTGGTTGTTGTTACTGCTGATATGTTCTCTTAGGTAATATGGTTGTGTAATCCTCTGTATCTTGTAATTGGGGGAAATAGTCAGTTGGGTGGTCCGTTTTAGTGAAAATTTCAAAAAGTCTCACAGGAGTGGGTTGGGATATCTTTTTTGCTAAAAAAATATTTTTCACCATAGTGGTAAATTATTCTAACTCAGTATCTATTAAATAATTTTAAAGAGAAGAAGGACTTACCTGATGTAATCCTCTAACATGTAGTATACCTTGATTACAAATTTTTTTGGAGTTTTGTGCCATATTCTCAATCAACCCACATACAGCTGTTGGTGTTTTGTTAACCAATTCCCCTTTAGTCGCAGAATCCACCATAATCCTCTCCATAGGCATGAGGCCTTCATAGAAGTATTGGATGAGTATTTTCTCACTAATTTGGTGATGTGGGAAGGTTGCACACAACTTATTAAATCACTCCCTGTACACATACATTTAATCCCCTTATACCTACTCGATCCCTAAGATCTTCTTTATAATAGAATTGGTCCTCAATGATAGAAAATTTCTCTACAATAAAACAAATTTCAAATCATTCCAACATGTTATATCTATATGTTTTAAATAATAAATCCAATCCTTCATAGTTCCATCAATTAAAAATGGTAATGCTCTTAGTTTGATTTTATATTCAATGACATTTCTTATTTTAATTTTTGATCATACCATATTTAATTATTTAAGGTTTTTTTGGGTCCTCAATAGACAAGCCATGAAATTTTGGAAGAAGGTTAATTAACCCTTATTTTAGTTCAAAGTTGGATTCAAGATTTGGATATGAAATGCATGTAGTTTGATAATTAATATCAGGTGAATTCAACTCTTGAATGGTCCTATTGATTTTATTTTTATGATTTTTATACATTGGATTTTGTTTAATAATTTTTTAATACGAGCTTCCCTTTTCAATGTTCCTAGAATCGTGGAATTACTAAACTGGGTGAATGTTGAAACTTTCCATTGACTGAGACCATTTGATTTGAGCCCGAAGACTATGTTCAACCTCAGGGTTGAGATCTAATAGATCCTTAAGATTAGTTTTTTTATATATAAAACAAAAATAAAATGATGAAAATTGAACCATAATAAAAAGATAATAATTTTGAGTTGATGGTCCAAAAATAAGAAGAAGAAAAAAGATGAAAAATTCAGAATGGGTAAAGAAGGAAGAAAAAAGCGACGAAGAGAATAAAATGAATATATATATAAAAATACTTATAATTGGTTGAAATATGTTGTTGCCTCCCCAATAATGACACCAATTTGAATGGAAATGTCGTGTGTGCTCTCAAATGATGTGTAGTTTTTGGGTACTTAGGTGGCGTAGAGTGACTAACCAAGGTTGTCTCTTAAAGAGGTGGTAATTAAAACAACTTCTTAAAGGTATCATGAAAATAAAAATAAAATAAATATACAACTTATAATTATGAGTTACAGTGGGTTTTATTGAGTTTTATAATGAAAGAATAATTATAATGGATTTTTTTTGTTTTTTAAATGAGATCGATAAAACAGAATAAGAAGATGTTTTTTAGAAAATATTTTTAAAAGGAGTAATTGATATAAAATTAATTATTCAATTAATCACTAATAATTATAATTAAATATTAAAATACACTTAATTATGATCCCCTAATTTGTTAACCCCCAAGCCCTATGAGAATTAACTTAACCACAAAGATGAAATTAATTAAACCATAGGCTAGATTCGGAATATGCAATCATATCACCCTGCTTTAATTGTTGTTATAAGTCTAGGTTATGGTAAGTGGTAAATCAGGTCACATATCCATTATAGAAATGAGAATAAATTTAGTTTTTGGATTATTTTTTAACTCTACAAATTGATCCTGTGTCATTTGTTTTACCGATTAAGATCATGCTCTCACAATTCAGACATCACTCAAAATCACGTGTTTTATGTCAATTGTTAAATTAATTGATTAGTTTATTTTAATTTAAGAACTAAATTCATATATCATATTATATGAATTATAGTTTCTCATTTATTCAAAACAAATAAGTGAAAAATGTTAGAGGTAAATCGATTACTAAGAAAAACTACTCTTTCATGGGTGGTGTAGTCATCGTAGAAATGTTTTTCACCCGTAAAGGTCATAGAAAGGGTATAACTCAATCTAGTTTCTAATATTTATTTATAGTCCAAATATTATGATTAGTGAAGAATAAAATTGAACAAAACATAAAAAATAAAAAAAGACTAAGAAGTTTATTATGTAAACACAAATATTACAACATGAAGAAGGAGAAGAAGGATTCGATGAAGGGATCCTTGCTTCAAGAGATCTCCCTACGAGTACAGGGAGTTAAGAAATAAAAAGGTGACGATAAGAATCATCTAGAAATAAAAAATCTCTACACTTTACTCCTTGTTAAAAATCTCAAATTAGGTGCCCAAGGTGCCCTTTTATAGCCAAAATGGAAGGGGTTTTGGGCACCCATATTTGGATATACCACTTGTATCTTGGTTTTTTACTAGTAAAATTCAATATCTAAACTTTGAAAAAAGAGTTAGAGTTTTTTATGGTATATTGAATATATCCATGTCAAATTTTGTGGCCATTTTAATATTACAACTTGAGATATGGCCGAAATACAAAACCAAATTTTGACTATGACTAGATTCAATTTCTTAGAAAGATCATCTCAAATGGGCCCCTTGTTTGATGAATTGAGATTAGTTGTCTTGATAATAGTTTTAACCCACTAAATTATGGATCTTTACACAATATTTAATTCCATTTATATGAATGTATTATCATAAGGGGGTGTTTGATCCCACATGTGTGCTTGGGATCCTGTGCAATTTGGCCTTCATTGATTGAATTCCATTGTGGGATCTCCAAATCACCTCCACCTATAATGAAAGCATAAAAACATGGGATTTAACTTTTTAACAGTGATAAAAATAATCTAATATAACCAAATAAAAAGTTCAATTTGATATAAAATGGGTAATTTATAATTCAAAATTTGTTGAAAACCCTGGTATAAGGGTGGGAGTGAATAACGAGTCATGGTGCGATCATACTCTTACATTGATCATGGTTCCACAATCATAATACTTTTAAAAATGTTATAAATAACAAAAATATTCATTATATATTTATTTATATTAATATATAAAATCCATAAATATAAAATGAAATACACCATTCTTTTAGATGACAAACCGTACACACGCATGAATGCTATTTTCATTTTCTCAGCGGATTGAAAGAAAGAAAGGTAAATAATATATTATAATAATATATTTTTATTTTATTATATATATATAAAATATTTTTATTTAAACCTATCATTATTACCTTCCATGTAAAGTGTACATGAAAAATGAATCACATAACATAGTGAGGCAGTAGTCCGCCACACACACGAACAACATTATCATATACCCCATAGAATGGAAAGTAAGAAGGTATATGTGATAGAATAATTCAATAAGTATAATTATATTAAAAATATAATAAATATTCATTTAATATATCCTTATTACCATCCAAGTAAATCAAAAATGAAAAAAACATTATATCGGTTCGCAAGGCGGTAGACCGTTGTACACATGAGCGAAATTATTATTTTCTTATGGGTTAGGAAGTAAGAAGGTTGATGTGGTATTATAATTAAATAGTTATATTAATATATTAATATCAAAAATATCATATATAAATATTAAATCCATCATTATATCTAGATATGTGAGGTGGTTATGGAAAACGAATAGCATTGGTTTGCGATGCGGTAGTACACCGTACACATGAACGATGATTTTGTATCTCATTTGATGGAAGAGGGGAGATGGATATAGGTAATCACCTTAACATAAAAAAACATCAGTATATATTATATAATTAGGTTATTATATCATAATTATTTAATAATAATTTAAATAGGTGGAATAAGAAATAAAATAAAACACTCGGTTAGGGACATTACCTCTTCTTCAGACAACTTCTTTTGGTTTGCATTAAAGACTTCCAAGGTTGGATTTTAGACCAAAAAAAGGATTGTAGGATGAGATAAGATAATAAATAAATTTATTTTTTATAGAATTGGATTAACCAATGGGTTTTTGTAATTGTAAAGAGGATAGGATAGGGGTGTCCTTTTATAAGTGAGGTGAGTGACACAATTGTAATTTTTTAAAAAGAAAAGGTTTTACCCACACTTTCTCATTCCAAAATGATAAAAAATGGACCATTATATATAATAGAAGATATAAGGTTTAAATTTGTCTATAAAATGGATATTGGACTAGTTTTGGATCATTTTTAACCCTTATCTATTTAGTTTAACCCCATCGTAAACCCATTTTTTTACCTTAACCATGGTAAATAATTTTCAATATTTTTACTATTCATTATGGTAAAAAATTAAGTTAAACTTATTAGATGATATAAATTATGATAATTGCAAATATGGAATCCATTTTTACAAATTAATTTTACAAAATTGAAAAAATTTAATTTAAAATTAATCCTGTAGACGCGACGATAAAGTAGGTTTTCAACGAGAAAATGCTCAAAAGTTTAAAAAGTTTTTATATGAAAATTAAAGATAAAAATAATTTAAAAGACATAAATCAGATTAATAGATATATAATTGAACTAATGTTTCTTTTATAACCATATTTTTTTTTTAATTTTTTAAAATCTTTTAAAAAGTGATAATTCTTAATAAAAACCATTATTTTCACTATTCATCAAAAAATTTATCTTAGAAAATTCACGAAAATTTACCCTAAGAAAATTTCAAAAGTATTATTTCAAAAATTAATTTCATTTTTTAAAATACTTTTTTAAAATTAAAAATAATTAATTTTAAAGTAAGTGCGCAAAAGGCGACAATTTTTTTAATAATAATATTATTTTAGGAGTAAAATTGGCTTTATTCTTATCTCTTGTATGTAAAACAAATAAGATAAATGTTAAAATTTTTATTGAATATATAATATATTATTTTCATTGAAATAATTTACTAATTTTATTTTATTTTATTTATTGATATAAAACATGTTTGTGTATATAAATTTTTTTTCTAGAAAAAGATTCCCATGATTTTCAATTGGATTTTATTTTCAATTATAATTAATTAGTCTCTAGATAATTAATTATATATACATGTGTAAACCATATATATTCATAATTTAGTTAATCCTATTCAAACCTAACATTACAACAACTATATGATAACTATCATATTAAATAATAATATTTTGATAATATGTCGCATTTTGTTTAAAAATTTCATTTCATGTAACCTAATCTAAAATCAATTTTGATTGTAACAAAAAATATAGAAAATATTAAATTTTTTCAAAAAACATTTCAAAAAATCTTGGGGTGTTACATTCTACCCCTATTAAAATTAATTCCTCCTTTGAAATTCATCAATTTTATACTAAAAACTGAAGACACTTATACCTCATGACATCCTCAGGTTTCCACGTAGCTTCCTCAAGCTGGTGTTTTTATCAAAAAAATTTGAGTTGGTGAGTGGTATTATTTTCTAACACATTAATTGTATGATAAAGAACCTCAACCAATTTTTCTTTATTATAAAAACTATGCCCCAGCAGTATGACCTCTAAGTTCAGTTCATGTGAAGGATCATGTATATACTTAGTCAGGAGAGGTATATGGAACACATCATGAACCAGAGAGAGGTTTGGTTGAAGTGAAAAATGATAAGCTACTATCCTGATATGATCAAGTATTTCAAAGGGACAAATACCTAGGGATTAGTTTTCCATTCTTTCTTCCATGGATAAATTCATAGAAATACTTTCTTACCAACTTCAATTCTAGACAACATTGATGATTATTAGAAAAATATTTCAATAAAAAATGTGCTATAATTATGTGTTTCTAAATGGTTCTAACCACATCTTCCATCTCATATCCTTTCTTAGGTCCCAATAGATTTATTTCTACAACTTGATTCTAGTACATTGGTGTTCTACACTTCTTTCCATAAAGGGATTCATAAGGAGCCATCTAAATGCTTGAGTGAAAGCTATTATTATAAGAAAACTCAACTGGAGAAAGGATTTGATCCCAACCAAATTTAAAATCCATAGAAAAAAATCTTAAATATCCTCTATGGTTTGAATTGTTCTCTCAGACTGACCATATGTCTGAGGATTATACCCAATGTTAAAGCTCAAATCTATTCCAAGATCTTACTAAAGTCTTATCCAAAACTTTAATGTTAACTTCAAATCCCGATGAGATACAATTGAATGTGGTACTCCATGTAACCTTACCACTTTCTTAATGTTTATTATGGAAATAATATCTAGATATATATTTTATTTGATAACAATAAAGTGTGATAACTTCATAAGGTGATCAACTACAACCCCTAATTACTTCAACATCAAAGACAATATAAACCTTATATGTCACCATTACCTTTAATGATACCTACACAAAGTGCAAATGAATTCCTCTTTATATAACTTTTTCACTAAAACATATACAAAACCAAAGGGTTTTATTTCTATAAATTCAACTTAAAACATCCTTAATATTGATAAAATTCCATCACATAAAACCTCAAAAGGGGTGTCAATGAATTTTAACTTATGATCAACCTTAAACTCATAAACTCATGATGGTATCTATAACTCTTAAGTTAATCTTACATGAAGACATATATACTTCAAAAATTAACACAATTATTATATGTTTCTTGATTCGTATAACTGGAATACCATTAATAAAATACTTCCACACCATAATTCATGAACCCAAATACATACACACTTAAATCCATTCACTTCAGCAGTTGGAATAACATATGTATTTCCATGGTCTAGGGGATAACCCTTAGTTTATATCATTGAATCATAAAAATCCCAAGTTACCCACATATAATTCATTCAACTCATCGATAATTTTTTACTCTATAACCTTATTTTTCACACAGATAACATCTTCCCATCCATTTGATATATTGTTCTAGGTTCTTCTTTCTATCTTCTTGACATGTTGGAAGATTAATATTCCTTCCTTTGTGTTCATTTCCACATGAACTTTCATAAAAGTTCATATTCGTCTTATTTTACACTTTAGGAATCTTACAAAAGTTTACATTGTTAATTATACATAGCTATAATTGATTAGGAATAACATAAATATCTATCTCTTCAGTCATAATCCAATCTGGTTGCTCATATTCACCAAATTTTCCATTAGATTCAGTGTTAAC
Organism: Viscum album; assembly: GCA_963277665.1. Classification (NCBI taxonomy): domain Eukaryota; kingdom Viridiplantae; phylum Streptophyta; class Magnoliopsida; order Santalales; family Viscaceae; genus Viscum; species Viscum album. The sequence continues at coordinate 1,040,279,187 of OY728126.1, forward strand.
ATTATTTTCTTTCTGGTTCCAGCCATTAACAATAACTAAAGATCATAGTATGAGAAACAATAATCATAGTGGGAAACAATATAATCATGAAAAATTACTTATTAGATGTATAAATCACTGCAATTTATTTTAAATCTATGACACCTTATGCTTAACCTAGGTCATTCTTAATCATTATTCAAATATTTTATAATGGTTCATAAACTATCTGTGAATTTCCAAGGCATATCCCCTAGGGGTGTCAAACTAGGTGTGCAGAAGGGACCATTGTTGTGAACTGGGTGATGACCAATTCTAGTTAAATGCACCTTTTTTAGAGTTATTACCCATAGGTACCATTATGAAATATCTATATCCACTTGTATTATCCAAACAAGGATGTAATTTCATGGAAACCACTCACTCCACCCCTTATCAAAATTCCATAACATTTTCCTATACTTTGAATCATTCTTAGACTTATTATCATGTATATACTTAGAGTTATCATTAAAGTTTTGATATCCTATTTTACAAAGGTTAAATAAACCATTACTTTGATACCAAATTTAATGACCCATGCTTCTCATATATAAATATTATATATTATTAGATGAATATTCATTACATTACAAAAAATACATGCCTGAGGACCGTATAGGTTCAGTGTATTTTGAGACTAGATACACTATATTCTTATTTCATGAAATATCTTTAATTTATCCCATAAATATATTACCATTAATTAATATTCATAGACATACCCTACTTAAAACCTTTCTTCATAACATAGGGAAAGGAAACATAAGAAAGGGTGAGATCAGATTCTTAGTAAGGGTAAAAAAGGGAAATATGTAAACATAATGTGAGCATAAGGGTATGAGAACATGATAATAACATATGAAAACCATAAAATTCATATCAAAGATCAAAATCTTGAGTCATGGTATAAAGTTTTCAAGTTCATAATACATGAATCATAATAAAATCAAGGAACATATTCCATGAGAGCACAACATTGGTATAAGACATGGAATTGTGGAATACACATAAGAATAGAAAATAATTTCAATAGTATTCAAGGCTCACTTCCATGGATATCATAGTAGAATGGGTTCACTCCATAAACCATCATAGTAGTCAAGGATCACTCCTAATACCATCATAGTGAACAAAGTCACCTATTATTCTAGGTTTACTCCCCATTCCAGTCCTGTATATCTCAGGAGATATAAATATTTACCAAATTCATTGGAGGGAGATATAGGTCCCAACTTCCACATAATGAAACTCATATGTAAGTATTCTACAATATCATAAAAAATTCATTATATCATAATACATGAAATGAAATGGGTTTGATAAACATTTCATCATATCAGATTTGGTGGAGAAGAGACAGGTTTCATAATAATTTCATAATTTCATGATAGAATAACCTATGGAAATAAGTTGGTTTCATAATAATTTTCTCATGGTTTAACCCTTGTAAGATAAATAGGTATCATAAGAATCATTCCATCATAAAAAAACCATTTAGAGAAAGAATATGAATGGTATCTTTGGACCGTGTCTCTAGTAAGGCATAAGTAACATTAACCAATGTTATCTTAGATGGAAAATTATTTTTAAATATAATTTAAAAAAGTTATTGAGGAAAATAACTTTTATTTGAAAATCATTTTTTAAAACTAAAAATTCATAAATTTTTTTGGAAATCCATTTATTTGTAAATAAACTTTGAAACTTATAAAGGAATCTTTAGAATAATTTAAAATATTTCTTGAGGAAAATATCTTTTCCACTTTGAAAAATAATTTTTAAAATATATATAATTTTTAAAATAGTTTTATTTTAAAATAAAATTAAAAACTTATAAAGGAAACTTCAAATAAAATAATGGTTATGGTGGTAGGAAATTCCATTCATGTCATACATGTTAAAACAATGATTCTTTTCACATTTTTGGTAAAAGAGAAACATTAACTATTTATAAAATGGAAGTAATATTCCTTTTCAAAACGTTTTTTAAATTTTAGAACATGGGAAAAAACATCTTTAATAAATAATTTAGAGAAGTTAAAAACATTATTTGAAAACATAGTTTTGGAAGAAAAAGGGGTTTTCGACCGAAGAGAGAAATAAATTAAATTTTCTTAAACTAATTATTTTTAACTCTTGAGTACATATGTAATTCCCCAACCCTAGAAACCCAAAGTCGGTGCATTATTTTAATACATTGGCATGATTACAAGGAATCAAGTCCTGAAGGACCGATCAGTTTATCAGTCTTGGAAAATAGATTACATACATGAATATTACATTTCAATTTCAAACATAAAACACATAATAGATAGTTCTTTGAGAACACCATTATTCCCTTTATCTTAACCTTGAATATCAATTATAATACACATCTTGGAATCCTAGGAGAATAAAACATAAGAAAGGGGTGATCTCAGATGCTTAGTAAGGGAAAATAATTTAGCGGAAGCTATAAAATTTTAAGGTAATATGTGTAATAAAAATAACATCATTTTTAAACATAATCTTGAACATCATATGGAAAAATTAAATCAAACATCACCATATAAAAATTCACATGGATATTCTACTATTTGAATAATCACATGTAATAACTAATTTCATAATGAGGGAATGCCTAATGCCAGACATCATTACCACATAGTCAAGGCCTTGGGCCAAGAATACGAATAAAATTTTTGTCAAGTCCTTGTGCCAAGAAACTAGTTTGTATCATGATACCTACCAATGCATCAGGGATCTATAGCGGGCTCCACCCGTCACTTACTAATTCCACTGCATTTTTCATATAAAAAAGTTGAAACATAACATAAACATTCATATTAAAACTAGCATACAAAATGTCAATACATTAACTATAAACCATGAATGGTATAAAAATAGAACATTCACAGTCACACATATCATAACTCATTCAATACAATATGGAAGATTATATTATAATAAATCAACTTCAATCAAGAATAATATCTAGTAAAGGATGCTGACATAATTGAAAATGATCAGTAAAACTTTTTAAGAGAAATATCCATTTTTGTAAAATCATTTAAAAGGCACACATTTATAAAGGAAGTAATTTAAAAAATATTTTTGAATCAAAGTGTCCCATACCAATTTGAAACTTTTGAAAAGAATTATCATCTCAAAACATTCATGTCCATATAAATAAATCCTTAAAAACATTTTGAAAATATGGAAATTAATTAAAAGGATTTAGAAAGATAAATATTTAAGAAATTTAAACTAATGATCTAGTTAAATATACCCTCCCATAAAACCTTAATATATTCCTTTTGAAAACATTTTTATTAAATATGGATATCGATGATAAATATGTCCCAGTAAATACTTACACATAAACAATCTTGGATAATAATGATATTGAGGAAATAACCTTTACCTTGCACTTTCCTTTGGCCAAGGGTACGTTTAACCTCATGTATAATGACCATAGTATGTTATTAAATTATACGAGGGGGCGCGATGTAGCTCTTGTAAGAGCTTCTTTGGGCGGCTAGGGTTTCCGCCACCGCATCGTCCCGCCCCCCTGTCACTGTTGGTTCCTCCGTTGGCGCAGTCTTGCTTGGGAGACCTGTCAACAATGTTTCTACGTTTCTCATCCTCTTCGGATGGCATACAAGACCACCGTATTCTCTCCACCATGATCTGCGTTGTCTGCTGGCTTCTTCTCCGGTTCGCGTCTCCGAATCGGCATCAGTGTCGAGGGATCATGTGGGATTTGTCAATCAGAGGCGATGTGTTGGGCTCGATGCTTGATCACATGGGATTTCTTCTGGTTTTCGAATTTTTTGGGTTGTTTTGTTTTGTGGACAGGTGAGTTGGCATCCTCTAGAATGCACATGATCATCGACTGGATGTTTGTGGGCAGCCGCGATGCGGAACACTCGCTGGCGCATACACAAATGACAACGGTTTGACCTAGGATGAGTTCGTGGCACCGGCTCATCCTGATCCTCTCATGAGGTTTTTTGGTTTTCTTGGGTCTTGTTGTAGTGTGGAAATTTGGGTTTATGTGGGTCGGAACGTGGTAGGGTCGTCTTCGAATACTGGGCCAGTACGCAGTTGCGGATGGCAGACACAGGAATGCTCAGTGTCAGTGGTGTTTCTCCTCGCCAGTTGGCTTCTCCTTCCTCTCTGGTTTGTTCTGTGTTTCTGCCTTTCGTTTTGCCCAGATGGTCATGCTTCTCCTTGGTTTCCTCTTCCATTTCCTCATCCACCTTCACACATGCACGACCCCAGCTTGGTTTGGTGTGATGGATTTCATGACGTTTTGGATCGTGTTGGTGGCTTCAGTGAAGTTGTATCTATTGGGGTGCTATTTTGGTTTCATGGCGTGGTTATCGATGGCTCTGACAGTCCCCTGGTGCATTTCAATGAGTTTGGTCTTGGTTGTTGTTGTGCGTTTCTCTGTTGGTCCGGTCTGGACTTGGCGTGGTTCCAAGCCCGTCCCGCTTATGATTCCCTTTGCTTGTTCTTCCCTTTATTTGTTCAGTTATCACTAACCTAAAAGTGACTTTTTTGAAAAATAAAAAAAAGAAGTTTCAGTCATTATTTTATTAAATTATAATAGAACCATATTAATATTTATTATATCATACATAATTCATTTATGAATTCATACTACCCATTTAATAATGATTTCCATGTTAAATTATCATTTTGTGTAATAATCGCTTTCTTTATCGTATGTGTTTTAACTTGTTATTCTTGATCGCATAATTTAGATCATGATTTAAATACTTCCAGAATATAAACCTTGATTTATATATCATATATATTTAGAATATAAATATTTATAAAAGATAGATATTTAAATGGAAGGCACTGTTTATGGAGAGGGTAGGCCGTACGTACGCATAAACGCTGTTTCCGTTTTCATATCGTATTGAACAGAAGTAAGTGAATAAGATATATGTAAGTAAATACACACACACACACACAGATATATATATATCTCCAGTAGCATTATTATGTCATATATTACATACATATTAATAATATATATTTTTATAATCATCGTTGAATGGTGAATGTGGGAATGAATCTCATCACGTCGTGGATACGGTAATCCGTACATACGCACGAGCGACAATATCATTATATTGATGGTGAAATCATATGTAATTGGATGTTATATCATATATACAGAATAATTATCTTGTTATATTTATTATTTACATCAGTTATACTCATTATTATACCCATCCAAATAATGAAGTGTTTGAATAACAAACTACACCACGACGTGGAGACGGTAAGCTGTACGTACACACGTATGATGAATTTGTCATTTATTGGATGGATAGAATAACGAATATGGTTGTACCATATTTATATTAACATCACAGTATGTAAGAAGTATTGGATTTATTATTTTTGTATGGAAACAACAATGAAAGAGGGACTGGAAGAATAAAATAACTTGAAAGAGGGTGGTGAAATTATTACCTATTCTTCCGGTGTTTCCTTTTGAGTTGATCAAAAGGGATCCTTAGGTTGGAATTATGATAAAATTAAGGACTATAGGTTGATTTGAGGGAAGTTGGGAGGATATTTGGGCAAGGGTTGGCTGAGCCAAATGGCTTTGGAGGTGTGATTTTGTGAGAAGGGGAAATGCCCTTTTATAAGAGAGGTGAGGGGAACTTTAGGAAAAGATTGAAATATTATTTTATAATAAAATCATTTTCAGTTTATAATGGCTCCAAAATGATTTATTTATAGGATAATGTGGGGATGGTTCGAAAAAATCTCAACCAATAGGTTTTATACAGTTTTGGGTCACCATATTAACCTTATCATTTAGATTTAACTCTTAGTTAAATAGTTTAAGTTTTACCATGTATTTTTGTATTATTATAATAATTAGTTAATAAACTTACTTTAAAATTCCAATAGAACATAAAGTGGTTAATTAATGATATATCTATCATTATATAAGTTCTTTGGAAGAACCTTATATTTTTTGGACTATTATATAATTTAATAATATAATATTTTTTTAAAAACTCATTTATGTCAATTTTGACACTATTTAGTATTTGATTTTTTTGAAAGTCATCACAAATTTATTACTTAGAAATAAATACATTGAATCAACCCTAAAATGTCATATTAACCTATAGAATTATATTTATTTTAATATTTATAATACCATTTATTTTATTCTTTCATTAATAATGAAAATACTGCATCATTATTGTGTCATATATAAATATATTTATTTTATGTATAAAAATTATAAATAAAATATCATGATGTAGGAAATAGTTTTAGATTTATAATTAATATTTATAGTATAATAGATCAATTATATAACCTCATATAATTTTTTTTACTAAAAGATATATGCTTTTGTTATTTTTCTCTTTACTTTAGATTATTTAATATAAAATGTCATTATCACTCTCAAGTGGCTCCATGAGGTCCCAAAATCAACCCAAGGATGCCCATGGTCGGACATGTATCATAAAATAGGAATAAGACACATGTTAGGGTAATTTAATATCATTATAATAATATTTGTTTACCCTTATTTACCAGATTTACCCTTTAACCATGGTAAATAAAACATTTACTGAAGTAAATATTCATAATGTCTAAAAATAAAAGTTACATATTTAACCAATTTGGAACTCCTGATTCAAATATGGAATTCATTTTTCCAAATTCAAAACACAGAAGTGGAAGAAATTAATTTAAAATTAATTCCCGTTGTCAAAATAAAAAGCGTGTTTTTAAGAAATAATAACTATCAAAAGATTGACACTTGTTTATGTCCAGTTTAAATGTGAAATTACATCTAATGACCTAAATTATATTAAATGATAAAAATATAATCTAATTATACTTTAAAACCACTAAAATGTATAATTTAACACTATAAATTATTTCGATTAAAAAAATTTGTTTTTAATTAAAATATAGTATTTTCACTATTCATCAAAATATTAAAGTTATGAGAAAAGTACCATAAATTTATCCAAACTAAATTTTTATGTCTCGATTCTAAATAATAATTTAATTTAATTAAATTGAATATATAAAAGTTTCAAATATTGGTTTAAAAAAGGTTCGCCATTAAAAGGTGGTAAAATTGCATTTTTTGAAAAATACTTCTTTTATCTGAAAAAATGAATTTGTTCTTATATTATGTCTAAGAAACACATAATATGGATTCTAAAATTATATTAAGTATATAAAATTCAAAATTCAGTTAATACTATTCATAACTGCTTTTTGAATGACTAGTTTGGTAAGTCGTGGTGCACTCGAACTCGGTGTTGCGTTTAACACAAGTTATTGAATTACTTTTAATAGATAATGCACTATGAAATCTTGGGGTGTTACATTTTCCTGTCCTTCAATAAATTTCATCCTCGCAATTTGAAATTGTTCTATAAAAATAAAAGGTTAAAAATAGAAAAATACCTTTGTGGAAAACCCACATAAAAAATTGGGTTAATAAAATTTAGTCTTAATAAGAGGGAAAGGGAAATGAAAAAGTCACCGCCAAATTATGATCTCGATTAGGTGAACATTGGTGGAAATTAGAGACACATAATTAGAGGAAAAATGTAAATATTTATAGGGAGTGATTGAGGTCATCAATCACAAAAAATTATATAATTGAGAGCCTCAAAGCCATCAATCTATGATGATTTAAAATATCATTGGTTCAATAAAACATAAGGTATTAGGATAACACATTTTTGGTTTTAAGATCCCTTCCCTAAATTTTAAGAATTAATTTATTCATAGAATAATAATAATAATATATATATAGATAGATACTTGACAAGTAGACTTTCATCCTTCAACTAATTCTTACCAAAAACTCATCTTTCACTCCAAAAGATAATAGAATTCAAAAATATTCTATTTATCCTAATCATATAGGGTTCAAAAAATAATGAATTTATAAATAATTTGTCAGACTATTTATAAAAAACTACATTATACAAACCAGGACATCACATTTGCTAATGGTAGGTGATCCACCCTTGTCGCCCTTCGGTTGCGGGTTCAAGTCTCGCGGCCTTGCCGGATGCGACGGGTTTTCACCCGACCTCCGGGTTGTCCTTTTTATGATAATCCCAAAATAATCTCAATAAATGATTTAACCTTAACAATAGTATCCAATTTCAATATTAATCGATTCCAACCTTTAGAATTATCCAAAATACTTCTGTCCAAACTCACAGTCCAAAATTTATAAGGAAGGTAAATACAATGAAGATCCTTTTTTCCATGTAATAACAGGTGAATACCTTCATCATTAATTCTTTTAAAACACTATAACACCCTGAATTACCATAAAAACTTATTTATTACATTCATGCTCCCTTATTCCTTATAGAATACTGGATATACTCATTCTATCCAAAAATGTTATAAACTCGAACAATGATGGAATATACAAATCATTAATCAGTTTCCAGGTAGTCAAGAATATCTAATATAATTTATCCAAATAAATAATATATTATTGAAAAATCACTACCTCAGTATCAGAAACATATTATGGTTTATCTTTCTCTCAACCATATATTTTCCAAAAAATTTAACATGCTATTGAGTCGCTTTTATTGGTTCCACACAATCTCAAGTCCTTAATGAAATAGTACTGTACTACAATCCTTATATACTCTATAATTCTTATAACATGTACATCATTAATACATACTAAAATGACACAATACTTTAATAAAAACATAAGAAATCTAATCATTCCTCTTAATATTCAGTAGTATCATAACTTTATTATTATCCAATAGCATCAGTTTGGGTATACTCTGATGATTTGGAAATTGATTCGCGTAGTATCCCAACTCCTTGCAGATGAAGCATTGTACATTTGAAACCATTTTCTTACCCTTGCAATCACGTACTTGGTGTCCTTTTTCTCCACACATATAAAAAACTCCCATTCCATTCAATAAATTACCAAGGTGATTATTTCCACAGTTATCACATATGGGAAAATCTTTCTTTCCCCTCTTCCCTTTATCCATCTTTCTCTCTTCCATACTTTTCTTGTCTTACTTCCCTTCAAATCAATATAACTCAGATAATTCTTTACTTATCTTATTAACACATGATACTATTTCTTCATATGATGAGAATACGTGGGAGACTATTTACCTTCTAAATGTTGGCTTAATACCATGAAAGATATGATCCTTCTTAATCTTTTGATCATTCATATTACTGGAATTCTCATTCCTTCTACTAGGCACCATTTCTAAACAATGGAATACACTAAGTTAGTTTATGAATCGCAATGCATAATTCCAAACTTGTAAAATACCTAATGTAAATTATAAAGATTATGCATATAATATATAATCATAAAATGTTTTCTTTGAGGAAGTATTTACTCTTAAATCTGTCATAATGACTTATAATGAAAATGCGAATTATCCTAAGCATATCCCCCGGGAGTTTCGTAACCAAGAGTGTAGCAAGGCCCGTTTTCGTGTACCAAGATACCCTGAGTCAAGCCTGAAACTCCTTGTTGGAGTTTTCACTCCTAGGTACATCTGTGCTAGAGCTGCCTCTACTTGCTCGTATCCAAACAGGGATGTATTTCTTGGAAAATACACAAAATCTCTACATTACCAAAATTCTAGGAAGTTCTTCTATACTAATCCTCAAAGTCTATATTAAGGTAATGTTCTATAATCAGATTTTATCTAAATCAATTTCCAAGGATGTTGATAAACTTCCTCTCATACCAACTATAACACCCCGATCTTAGAATCCCAGAGTCAGTGCATTATTTTAATACATTGGCATGATTACAAGGAATCAAGTCCTGAAAGACCGATCAGTTTGGAAGTCTTGGAAAATAGATTACATACATGAACATTACATTTCAATTTTAATCATAAAACACATCATAGATAGTTATTTTAGAACAAAATTATTCCATTTAGATTAAACCTACATATCAATCATAATACACATCTTGGAATCTTAGTAAAATAAAACATAAGAAAGTGGTGAGCTCAGATGCTCAGTAAGGGTAAATAATTTAGCGGAAGTTATAAACTTTTAAGGCAATACGTGTAATAAAAATAATAGCCTTTTAAACATAATCTTGAACATAATATGAGAAAATTAAATCAAACATCACCATATAAACATGCACATGGATATTCTACTAGTTGAATAATCACATGTAATAACTAATTTCATAATGAGGGAATGCCTAATGCCAGACATCATTACCACATAGTCAAGGCCTTGTGCCAAGACTACAAATAAATTTTTTATCAAGGACTTAAGCCAATACACTAGTTTGTCTCATGAGACCTACCGATGCATCAAGTAATTATAGCAGTCTCCACCCGTTACTTACCACTGCATTCCTCATATGAAAATGTTGAAATGTAACACAAACATTCGTATTAAAACCAGCATACGAAATGTCAATACATTAACCATAAACCATGAATGGTATAAAAATAGAAAATTCACAGTCACACATATAATAACTCATTAAATACAATATTTAAGATTATATTATAATGACTCAACCTAAATCAAGAATAATATTCAGTAAAGGATGCTGACATAGTTGAAAATGATCAGTAAAACTTTTTGAGATAAATATCCCTTTTTGTGAAATCATTTAAAAGTCACACATTTATAAACGAAGTAATTTGAAAGATATTTTTGAATAAAATTATCCCATACCACTTTGAAACTTTTGAAAAGAATTATCATTTCAAAACATTTATTCCCATATAAATAAATCCTTAAAATCATTTTGAAAACATGGACATTAATTAAAAGGATTTAGAAAGATAAATCATTAAAACATTTAAAATGATGATCTTGTTAAATAGACCCTCACATAAAGCCTTAAAAGATTACTTTTAAAAACATTTTTATGAAATATGAGTATCGATGATAAATATGTCCCAATAAATACTCACACATACACAATCTTAGATAATAATGAGATTGAGGAAATAACCCTTACCTTGCACTTTCCTTTGGTCAAGGGTACGTTTAACCTCCTGTATAATGACCATAGTATGTTATTAAATTATAAAAAAACCATATTCATATTTATTATATCATACATTATTCATTTATGATTTTATACTACCCATTTAATAAATATTTCCATGTTAAATTAACATTTTGGGTAATAATCGTTTTCTTTATCATATATGTTTTAACTTGTTATTCTTGATCGTATCCTTTAGATAACGATTTAAATTCTTCCAGAATATAAAACTTGATTTATATATCATATATATTTAGAATATAGATATTAATAATAGATAGATATTGAAATTGAAGGTAGAGTTTATGGAGACGGTAGGCCGTACGTACGCATAAACGATGTTTCCATTTTCATATCGTATTGAATGGAAGTAAGTGAATAAGATATATGTAGGTTCATACATACATACATACATACATACATACATACATACATAAATACATACATAAAAACATATATATATATCTCCAGTATAATTATTATGTCATATATTACATACTTATTAATAATATATATTTTTATAATCATCGTTGAATGGTGAACGTGGGAACGAATCTCATCGCATCGTAGAGACGGTAATCTGTACGTACACACGATAGACAATATCATTATATTGATGGTGAAATAATATGTAATTGGATGTTATGTCATATATAAAGAATCATTAACATATTATATTTATTATTTAAATCATTTATACTCATTATTATACCCATCCAAATAATGAAGTTTTTGAATAACAAACTATGCCACGACGTGGAGACGGTAAGCCGTACGTACGTACATATGGTGACTTTGTCATTTATAGGATGGATAGAATAACGAATATGGTTGTGAAATATTTATAGTAACATAAAAATATATCGGGGGTACTGGATTTATTATTTTGGTATGGAAACAATAAAGAAAGAGGAACTGGAAGAAGAAAAGAACTTGAAAGAGGGTGGTGAAATTATTTTCTCTTCTTTGGATGTTTCCTTTTGAGTTGATCAAGAGGGATTCTTAGGTTAGCATTATGATGAAAGTAAGGAATATATGTTAATGTGAGGGAAGTTGGGAGGATATTTGGGAAGGTTTTGGCGGAGCCAAATGGCTTTGGAGGTGTGATTTTAAGAGAAGGGGAAGTGCCCTTTTATAAGAGAGGTGAGGGGCACCTTAGGAAAAATTGAAATATTATTTTATAATAAAATCATTTTAGGTTTCTAATGGCTCCAAAATGATTTATTTTGAGGATAAGGTGGTGATGGGTCAAAAAAATCTCAGCCAATAGGATTTAGATAGGGTTGTGTCACCATATTAACCATATCATTTAGATTTAACTCTTATTTAAATAGTTTAACTTTACCATATATTCTTATATTATTATAATAATTGGTTAATAAACTTACTAAAAAATGCCAAGAGAACCTCAAGTGGTTTATTAATGATATAAATATCATTATATAAGTTATTTGGAAGAACCTTATATTTTTAAGACTATTATATAATTTAATAATATAATATTTGTTTTAAAAAATCATTTATGTCAATTTTGACACTATTTAGTATTTGGTTTTTGTGAAAGTCATCAAAACTTGATTACTTAGAACCAAATACATTTAATCAACCCTAAAATGTAATATTAACCTATAAAATTCGTGGATGTCATAAAAAATTTGAAATTTTATTTATTTTAATATTTATAATACCATTTATTTGGTTATTTCATTAATAAGGAAAATACTGCATCATTATTGTGTCATATATAAATATATATATTTTATGTATACAAATTATCAATAAAATATAATTATGTATAAAATATTTTTAGATTTATAATTAATTTCTATAGTTAAATACATCAATTATATAACCTCATATAAAATTTTTTTTACTAAAAGATATATGTTTTTGTTATTTTTGTCTTTACTTTAGATTATTCAATATTAAATGTCATTATCACTATCCAGTGGCTCCATGGGGTCCCAAAATTGACCCAAGGATGACCATGGTCGGAAATGAATTAACCAATAGGAATAAGAAACATGTTAGGGTAATTTAATTTCATTATAATAATATTTGTTTACCCTTATTTACCAGATTTACCCTTTAACCTTGGTAAATAAAATATTTACTGAAGTAAATATTCATAATGTATAAAAATAAAAGATGTATATTTAAAAAATTTAGACCTCCTAATTCCAAATATTGAATCAATTTTTACAAATTCAAAACAAATAATTGGAAGAAATTAATTTAAAATTAATTCCCGTTGTCAAAACAACAAGCATGTTTTTAAGAAATAATAAATATCAAAAGATTGACACTTGTTTATGTCTAGTTTAAATGTGAAATTACATCCAATGACCTAAATTATATTAAATGATAAAAATATAATCTATTTATTCTTTAAAACCACTCAAATTTATAATTTAACACTATAAATTATTTTGATTAAAAAAGTTATTTTTAATTAAAATTCAGTATTTTTCATTATTCATCAAAATATGAAAGTTTTCAAAAAAGTACCAAGAATTTATCCAAAATAAATTATTATGTCCTGATTAATAATAATAATTTAATTTCATTAAATTTAATATATAAAAGTGTCAAATATTTGTTTTAAAAAAGGTTTTCCATTAAAAGGCGGTACAATTGCATTTTTTGAAAAATACTTCTTTTATCTGAAAAAAATGAATTTGTTCTTATATTATGTTTAATAAAAAAATAATATGGATTCTAAAATTATATGGAGTATATAAAATTTAAAATTCAATTAATACTATTCATAACTACTTTTTGAACGGCTAGTTTGGTAAGTCGTGGTGCACTCGAACTTGGTGTTGCGTGTAACACAAGTTATTGAATTATTTTGAAGAGATAACGTACTATGAAATCTTGGGGTGTTACAAAATAAAGAGGTGAAAATTAAGGGAAAAAATTTATTCTATATAAATAACTAGAGGGTAAGAAAATGAATGATTTTCTTGAGAGATAGTTCTTAAGATTTCATCATTGGAAGCATAATCATGAGAAATCCTGATAAATGATGAGATTGTAACATAACATCCTTACCATTTTGGTCACTTTGGATTATAAGACCCCTGAAATATTAACATTAAATGAGAATAAATAAATTTATGATATTAAATATAAAAGGGTCTGTATATACACCTCATAAAAGAATATAGATTTATAACATGGCATGTGTCTCAAAGAAGGAAACTTGAGACAAAAATCCCTTACCGCTTGGGTATCTTTTGAACCGTAAACCCCATTAAAGAGATAAATTAAAATGGATATGTAAATACCCATAATTTTCATGAGAATAAATTTAAAACTCATTCATTTATATTATATACACCACATATAAGAAACAAGTGGTGAACATGACACCTATCTCATGGATATAAAAGTGAGATGAAAATTCCCTTACCACTTTAGTGATCTTTTGAATCGTAATTCCCAATAAAGTAAAACATCAAATGAAAAATTTAATAACATTAAAATAGTTATATTAATAAAATAATAAGTTTAATTGGAAATATATACACCACATAAAAGAAAAAAGTGGTGAATTTGTATATGTCTCCTAGAAATAAAAGAGAGACAAAAAATCCCTTACCTTAAGTCTTGAATTCCTTTGTACACATTAGAACCTCTTGTATATTAAATACAAGTTTTTTATATATCTATTATAGAAATAAAATTATATACATCATAACATATTTGGTTTACTTATGACCTTTTGTTACCTTTTTATTAACAATTTATTGTTAAAATTACATTTTAGGTAATAACTGCTTCATTTTTCATGTATGGTTTAGTTTGTTATATTTGGTCCACTTAAATTGATCATGGTTACATCATATAAATAATTTTAAATGTGATATAAATATAATATATATTAATTTTATATTTATTTAAAGTAATTCATTAAAGTTAGACATAGAAAATGAAATTCACCGTTCATGGAGATGGTAGGCCGTACGCACACATGAACGCTGTTTCCATTTTCTTGACGGATTGAAAGAAATGAAGGTAAATAATATATTATCATTAAAAAATAAATTTTATGTAATAAATATCATATATGTTTATTTAAAACTATCCTTATTACCATCTATGTAAATCATACATGAAAAATGAATCACACCGCTTCACGAGGTAGTAGTCTGCCGTATACACGAATGACATTATTGTATTACCCCAAAAATGGAAAGTAAGAAGGTATATGTGATATAATAGTTATATAAGTATAATTATATAAAAATATAATATGTATTTATTTAATCTATCCTCATTACCATTCAAGTAAATAAAAAATGAAAAACACATCATATCGGTTCGCGAGGCAGTAGTCCGCCGTACACATGAGGGACATTATTATTTTCCAACGAGTGAGAAGGTAAAAAAGGTATATGTGGAATTATAATTAAATAGTTATAATAATATCATAAATATCACATATAAACTTTAAATCCATCATTATATCCATCCTTGAGAGGTGGTTATGGAAAATGAATAACATTGGTTCGCAAGGTGGTAGTTTTCCGTACACACGAAATATAATTCTGTATCCCATTTGATGTAAAAGGATATGGATATAGGTCATTACATTATCAAAAAAATATCATTATATTTATGATACTTATGTTGTTATATAATCCTATTTTAATAATAATTAAAGGAGGTGGAGGAATAAATAAAACAAAACTCTTTGTTAGGGACATTACATATTCTTTAGACAACTTCTTTGTGATTTCACCAAAAGGATTACAAGGTTGAATTTATGACCAAAATAATCATTATAGAATGATATAAGGGAATTAAGGAAGATATTTGGGTATGTCTTCACTGAACCAATGGGTTTTGAAAGTGTGAATAGTAAAGGATAGTTGGTGGCCTTTTTATAACCCATGTTTTTCTCATGCTAAAAGGATCAAAAATGGAAAATGGTTGAGAAGAGAAGAGATAAGGTTGAAATATGTACAAAAAATGGGTGATGGAAAATTTTTGGGTTATTTTCAACTCTTATCATTTTTTAACCCCCAGTAAACCCATTTTGTTCTTAACCGTGGTAAATATTTTTTATTATTTTTACTATTCATTAGGGTCAAAAATTAAGTTGAGATTAATAAATAATATAAATTAAGATGAATCAAAATATAGATTAAATTTTTATAAATTCCATTCACATAAATTAAAAAAAATAATTTAAAATTAATCTCACAGATGTGATGAGAAAGCGGGTTTTCAAAAAGAAAATGTTCAAAAGTTTAAAAAGTTTTTTATATCAAAATTTAAAATGAAAATGATTCAAAAGACATAAATTGGATTAATAGATATATAGTTGAACTAATTTTTCTCTTATAAACATCTTAAAACAATTTTTATGTTTTTAAAATCTTTAAAATAAATGAAAATTCTTAATAAAAACCAGTATTTTCACTATTCATCAAAAAATTTATCTTCATATAAAATTCTCAAAAATTTACCATAAGAAAAATTTGACATGATGATTTTAAAAAGTAAATTTATTTTATAAAATAACTTTTATAAAATTGTAAAAATTAATTTTATAGCAAGTTCTCAAAAAGTGAAAATACTTTTTTTAGAAAAATATAGTTGTAAGCATATTATTAGATTTATTATTATTTCTTGTATATGAAAAACATAAATTTTTTTATTGAATATATAATATAAAATTTTTATTATAATCATTCACTAAAATTTAATTATTTAATTTATTAGGATAAAACATGTTTGTGCACATAAAAATAGTTTTTCAGAAAAAGATTCCGTTTATTTTCAAATAGTTTTTATTTTCATTTCTAATTAATTGGTAACCATAGAATTTCTTATATATACATGTAAAAAACATATATTTTCATAATTTAATTAATTCCATTCATACCCACCATTCCAATGACTAGGTGATAAATATCATTTTAAATTGTAATATTTTAATAATATGCCACCTTTTGTTTAAACTCAGTGTTGCATCCAATGCAAGCTAAACTCTGTGTTGCATGTAACAAAAAAATTGAAAATTTATTTTTAAAAATAAAATATCAAAATCTTGGGGTGTTACATATATTATCTTATAAGGTGCTCAACATGAAGTAAAGAAGATGGTTTGAACTACTCAATGACTATGATTTCTCAATATGCTACTACATTGTGAAGGAAAATAAGGTGGATAATGAATTGAGTATGAGAGACCATGGATATATAATGCTGATTAGGATTAACAAGGATACTATATATATATATATATGTTAAATATGATTTTGGTGATTTCTAGGAAGGAGGATCTAACTTTCATTTTCCAATAAATTTCTAAACCATCCTCATTAGAAATGATAGAGAAGTCACAAAAGGATGATGAGAACTTGAAAATGAAGATCAAATTAGTGAATGATGGGAAATTAATATAATTCATCTATAGACATGGACTATTGAATTTTGGGAATAGGTTATGAATTCCATCTATACCAGAGTTGAAATAGGAAGTGCTAAATGAAGAACATAGCTCAAATTTCTTCATACACCCTGGTAGAATAAAGATGAATAGGGGTTTAAGAGAACATTTTTAGTGGGATGGTATGAAGTTGGAAATTACATATTATGTTTCAAGATGCTAAGTATGCAAGTAGGTAAAGTATAAAATAAAAATGTGACACCCCACACACCATGGTGTTTTTTAATTGGTATTATTTTATATTTTCTTAAGGATTTTGATTTTAGGATCTTTACATGTTGAAATTTCATTTTTTTGGAGGATTTTTGGGAGAAGAATTATTATCCCACATACCTAGAAATAAATGTGAAATTCCCATGCAGGTGGGCCTATAATTTTGACAGGGCCATTTTTCATGGCTTATATACGGTTTTACAAACTATACATATCTCCCTAGAAGATGTGTGAGGCTTTGGGTGTGTCTGAGGTGTGGTGCACAACTTTTTCACAGTTTATTAAACCACGAGGAAAGTGTGCAATTTGGATCTAGTTTTTGACAGTGCTTAATAGAATAGTTAGATCATAGTTTGTTGAATTTTGCAGTACCCGAGGAGTAACCATGAAACCTCTTTGTCTTAGGTAGAGGATCACATTTGGTTTGCACATGGTTTAAAAAAATATGTGGTGAAAATGTGTGACCATTCCAGGTGTTTAATTTTTGGGGTATATCCCAAAATACCACTTTTGAATTTAAAGTTATTTTACCCCCATTTCTTCTCACTCTTGTTGGGCAACCCTTGGGAGCCAAGGAGGAGGTCTACAACCTTCCTCCTCTTGGTTTTTGCCTGTATTTAGTTATTTCCAAGAGATCTTTAGTATTTATTCCTCTTTTACCTCTAATTTATTTCTTCCTTAATTTATATATTCTTCAATTACCTCTCTCTTCTTCACCTAGTTATATTCTTCCCCATGAACCCTAGATATATTATGTTTAATTTTAATGTTCTGGGTGGATATAATGTTAGGTGTTTTGGTGTTGAGGGTTTATATATGTCATTTCTACCCCCATGGTTTTGGTTGTTATTAAAGGTGACACGTTCTGAAGCATTTCATCTTGGATTCTACTTCTTACAAGTAGGTGTTACTATTAAATTTCTTAATATTGGAATTAAAGGTTTTATTTTTATTTCTAAATTCATTTTTATTCAAATTATGAATATATATGACATATTCATTTTTATTTAAAGCTGTTTCATGATATTTTGAACTTGGAATAAATGGATTTTCATGTGAATTTCATGTTTTCATGTTTTAAATGAAATGTTTGATTATGATAAGATTTTTTGAAATGCCCATGTGGATTTATGAAATGGTTTTCATGATGTGAATTGGATTTTAATTAAGTTTTTATTTTTCAAGGAGCAAAATCTATGTTTTAAATGGAATATGGTTTTAAAGAGAGTTTTTTCCTACAAGTTTTTAAGAAGGGGTTTTAATGTATTTCAAATGAAAATTTTAAATTTTTGGCTTATTTACCCCTTGAGAAAATTCCTTGACGACTCCTTTAATTTTTTTTGAAGGGAATGGATTCCATTTGGACTAATTTTTGGTTTTTATATATGAAGACCCTTATTGAAGGGTAGATTTGAAATATTTTAATGAGATGAGTGGTTTTTTGAGCCTCTTAAAATGTTTTTAGTGATTTTTTATGAAATGGGAAAGGACTTGGAATCCTGAGCCATGTTTTTTTATTAAAGGTAAAATTGGAACTTTTGTTTTAAAATGGTGGATGTGAAATACAAACCTTGATTACCCCCTTTTTATTTAACCCTTGTGTGGGTTATTGATCACTATGTGATTATTTTTTGATCACCTTGTGTGGTAATGTTATTGTTAATGTCATGGTATATTTTTTTTATATAAAGTCTATTCACCATTTGGGTGTTAGGGGTGAGGGTTGTTATGATTATTCCTTGTGTGTTAAACTTGGTTTGTTTGTTCCTATGGATTTATACTATTATTGGTCATGATAAAATAGGTACTAACTGGGAGATCAAGTTTTTTATGATTGTTGTTTTACACACCACAAGTGTCCGTCCATTAATTTTAGTAACAAAGGTCTTAGAGGGGTGTTTTAATCGCAATGGGGATTGTGTGGTATAATTAGATGACTTGTGCTTGAACATTAGTGCATTATAATAGCGAGTTTGTGAGTTAGTACACACTTATATGGTAAGTTTCTTTACAAATAATCGATCCCAATGCATATCCCAAGACACATTCAATTTTTTGGTTATTTATTGATTGAGGGGAGTATAAACCAGGGTTCTTTGTATCATTTACCAATTTTTCATTATTATGGAATCTTCTTTTATTTATTTGGTTTCATGTCTTATGATATATGGTTTCTGAATATTGTACTTGACCCATGCATGTTAGGTTGTTTTATTTTTGAAATTATTTTTCAAAGATGTTGGAAAAACTTTTTTGAATTTAAATATATTTGTTTTGGTGCTTTAAATTGAATTTTAAAATGGTGTTTTGGGTGAATGATGGATTTAGATGGTGAAATGTTTTTAAGTGAATATTTTAGTTATATAAAACATATAAGGTGTTTTTAGGAAATGTAAATGAGTGTGTGTAGTTTTGAAATGGATTAGTCTAGTGGATTTATTTTCAAATAATTGTTTTTGGTTTTGGAAATAAGTGGAATGTTTTAAAAAGTTGTTATGGACATGTTTGTGTTTTCATATGGTATATGGGTAAAGATTAATTCATATCTTTATTTTCAAACAAGCATTAATGAATTTCTTTATGTAACATATTTCATAGTTTTGGTGGGTTGTGGTGACCTACTGTGAATTTTAGCTTAATCCTATATGTTTCAAGTTCTAGGTTCCTAGTTAGATTTAGTTTTGTTCATCATGGCCGATGTGGGGTGAGTTGGGTGGTGATGAGAAACCAAAGGTTGCATGGAGATGGTTCAAGCTCATCTTGAGTTAGGTTATTGGTTTTTTTGGTTAATGTTATATAAATTATTCCAAGCTGTTTCTTTTATTTATGTATGTTTTTTATGTATATGAAAATGGGTTGGATTATTATAGTTGATTATGACCTGTTTGACATTTTTATTTATTTTGGTTTATGTATTCATTGATTCCTATTTCTTTTGTCTATAATTTTGGAGAA
This sequence comes from Viscum album, assembly GCA_963277665.1. Classification (NCBI taxonomy): domain Eukaryota; kingdom Viridiplantae; phylum Streptophyta; class Magnoliopsida; order Santalales; family Viscaceae; genus Viscum; species Viscum album. The sequence goes on from OY728126.1 coordinate 1,040,299,880, forward strand.
ATAATTCCCAAAGAGATTATGTGATTACTAGACACTAGTTTTCATCTCATGGGGATCTGTAATGTCATTCAAGCATTATGGAAAATTGGGTTGGGTGCTGGGTCAGATGGAATCTGGAGATTATTTTTTTATAACAAAATCTAGAGGGAGTCATAAAACCGCTTCGTATAACTATATAGAAGTGGGAAAATATTATAATTAAAATTTTTACTGTAATCCCAAATAATCTAAGGAAGAACAATTCTATATAGGTCATCATTGATTTTCTTACTTAGTCTACTCATTTCTTATTGATAACAGAAGATATACCACTTGAGTGCCCTGCCCGACTCTATATCAATGAAATATTAAGGCTTCATGGGGAACATCTATCAATTATATCTAATTGTGACCCTTATTTCACATTGAAATTCTGGAGGAGTCTTCAAAGGGATATCAACACTATGATGAATTTAATCATCATCTATCATCCTCAGACTGATGGGTAGTATAAAAGGAATATTCATAATTTTTAAGACATGTTGTTATCATGTTCTCTTAACTTGAAATGTATATGGGATTAGTATCTAACTTTGGCGGAAAGTTTATACAATAATATCTTCCATTCAAGTATCTATATAGAACTATTCAAAGAATTTTATGGGTAGAGGTTTTATATTCCAACCTATTAGGAAGAAGTTAGAGAAGGAAAGTTAGTTATCCTTTAACTTATATTTAAGAAAAATGTAAATGTACATACTATTAAGGATCACATTAATGAAAACAAAAGAATAAAAAAGATATCCATTAATAATAGAATGAAAGAATTGCAATTTAAAGATCGGGATCATGTATTATCGAAGGTTTCAATATGGAATAGATTTATAAGATTTAGTAAAAAGGGGAAGTTAAGACCTAGGTATATTTGGAGTTTTAAAATAATAAAAGGAATTGGGTTTGTATCTTACTTATTGTCTATTCCACCCAACCTTTATAAATTATATAAAAAATTACACATTTAATTACTGAGGAAATACATACTGGATCTAATAGATGCTCTCACATATGAGGGAATAGAGTTGGTTCATGACTTGTTATATAATGAGGAGCTTGTATAGATTCTTAACACCAGAAATAAAGTATGCAGAATCAGACAACTCATTTGGTTAAAGTCCTTTGGAGAAATCACAAACTAGAAGAGGAAAAAAGGGATTTTGAAGAATATATATGTAAAGAGTATCAAAATTTGTTCAATATCTGATATATATCCCAAATTTTAGGATGAAATTATTTAGGGGTTGATGTAACACCTAAGACTATACTGTAGTAGGTAAACACTATATCCCAAACTATCACACAATACGCCATTCAAAGAGCCTTTATTCAATAATTTATTTAATAGATTATTTTAATGATTTAAAAATGACTGAAATAACTTTATTTTTGAATTAATTATATTGAAATTAGTTTAGTATAAACTTTTTTTTTTCATTTTATGAAATGATCATTTTTAGTTGAAAATATGGTTTTCATAAAACATATAATTTTTAGGACTTTACCATTATATAAGAATGACCTAGAAGTGTAGAAAAAATTTTAAGTAATGAAATAATAATTTATGGAATAAAAATATGAATTTTAAAATATTATTTTAATTTTTAAATACTATACCCAACATTTTTAGAACTAATAAAAATGTCACTTTGATAAAAAAACTACTTTCAGTCTTTTCTTTAAATCATGTATTTTAAAGGTAGATTCATTTTTGGATTTCCTTGAAATCCTCTTACCTTCTATTTGTTTTATAATAAGTCAATTTTTTTGGTAAAACTAGTATCCATGATAATATTATCTTTTATATAATTTTAATGCTTAAAAGCATTATTTCTCTAAAAACTGTTTTTTACATGATTAAGTGTATTTTTTTTAAAAAACCCGACTCTTTAATCCTTTATAAATTTTGTTTGATAAAATGATGTTTAAATTTTAAATTATAATCATATAATTAGTTAAAAACTTCAATCTTAATATTTATCATTAAAATTAATTAATAAGGTTATAAATTAATTATAATGATAAATGTAAAAGAGGGTAAATTGAGTTTAACCTAGTGAAAAAGTCCTAAAACATTTATAAAATATGAATTTAATTGAATATTTTAGATAAAGATAAACAAATACATGTGAAATCTATATATTTTTTTCCATTTTTAGCCTTTGAAACCTGAATAGTTACATTATTGAAGATGTAAGGGTTACTCCCAAAACAACACTTCCATTCACTTTTAAAAGGTTAAAATATTCACTACTTCAAGACTCAACTATCATTAGAATTTATCATTGAAAATATTTTAATTTTTCTATTCCTATAACCCTATACCACATTTAAATGGTTATGTTCACCATTACTGAGCATAAGTCCCTCATTTCCAAGGAGACTTCTGAGGAAAATTCAAGTCCCTGATGTGAGTATTATCAACTAATTAGATTTATTATCAATTAAAATATTCCAAATTTATTATATACACACTAATATAAATATATTATTATAATTTATATACTTTATTTTCACTATATTAAGGGTATTATATTTATTTATTTATATACCCCATCCATTAGGAAAAACAAAACCATTGTTCGTGTGTTGAGTGGACTATTGCCTCCACGACGTAACATGTTTCATTTTCCTTCACTGTTTTACAAGGTTGGATATAAGGATAGTATTAGAGGATACATATGATTTTTTATTATATCATTAAGGTTATTTTATTGAAAATTAGTGAACATATTAATGATATGATAAATAAATAATAATCATTTATTTAATCATTTAAAATAAGTGTTCTAAGAAGATACACTTTTATTCAAATCGTGTAAGATTTTCATATCCATTAATTATTCTTCTACTTCCTAAAAATTATAATATATCACCCTAATAAACACTAAATAATATCATTATGATTATTTTATATTATATTTTAACAAAACCACCTTGTAACAATTCATTAAATCTGGATATGTTCATGTTTGGGTCAATTTAACCATTTACTTAAATAATACTATGCATTTATATCATGAATAAATATGAATTTTTTTTACCATTATAATAAGATATAAATGTGTAAATAATTATTATTTTTGTACCTATATATATTAAATCATTATCCAATTCATCATTTAAAGAAACACCATCCGTTCATAAAAAATCTTTAAAACATGCATATTATTGATTTCATCTTCAAGGATAAGGTATAAAACTACATTGAAAGGAATTTAAAACATCATAAATTATTATAAATAATCCCTAACAGTAACTTGAAATACTTAGTAATAATTTAATTTATACTAAGAATGAATACAAACATCATTGTTAGGAAACTAGTATAAACGATCAAAACTATAAACACTAATGTGGAAAATCAGAATAATTCATGTAGAGTGAATATTTATAAAGAGTATGAATGAAAATAAATACGAGTAAGGTTATTTATTAAGTGATTAATATTTATATTTTTATTATACATTAGGTTAAAGAACGTTCATGGATGTCAGGATAATAGGTAAGGGTTTTCCATCTCAAATTCCTCTCTTCGAGACATATTTTGTATTATGAACCTAATTTCCATTATATAGTGTATATAATACCTATTTGAGATGTTATATCATGAATTATAAGACAAATTTTAAGCCCTATATTTCAATAGTTTTTGATTTAATTTCTACCCAATAAATAAGTGGGGGTTTTCCATCTCAATTTTCATTACTAGGGAATCATGTTATAATCACCTACTATTTTATTTTGTGTGGTGTATAATTTGACATAGAATAATTTTTACCATATTAATAATTAAATTTGAGGGGTTTAAATGTATATATTTTTATACCTCTCTAATGTTCTTTTGATTCAATAATTACCTTTTTCCATGGTTTTAAAAACTATCCTAAGTTTAGGTAAAGTAAAAGTGTGTATAATTTCATAGAAAATACACCCCTGCCTTGATACTGGAAAGTGGATGCAGCTGTGGTAGAGATTCAACTAGGGGTAATATAACCTAAAAGAATTTATTTATAATTAAATAAATCATAATATTTATGTAAAATTAATATACCTAAGACTTCACACTTGAAGATACACTCCTGAGGGACATTCTTTGGAATATTCACACACTCTTAATGAACCACGATAAAGGATTTTTCCTACCATTAACTTGGTCTCCTAGTAATGAAAACTATAGGATTAAATTATTTTTTTCTATGGTTAACACAAAAAATTTATGGTACCCTCACACATATATTTCTTTTATAAGTTCACTACCTGTTACTTTGAGGATCCCCTACAACTTCCAAGTTGATTAAGGGATGTTCTCTAAGAAATAAAAAATATTTTATTGAATGGGGAAGTATTTAATGTATGAATTTATCAATATAAGGATCGAAAAGTTTTATTTAGAAATAGGTTTCCCATGGAATTATATGAAAGGTATTTATGAATCTTATGGTGAATACATTAAACTTAATTAGGTGATGGGTGGGCCCCAAAATTATATAGACCCTCGATGCATTAACAGGTATAATGAGACAAAACAAGTTGGGTTTTAGTGCATACCTCTTACCATGATAGTTAAGTGTCTTAGAATAAGGCCTTGATAATAAGTTTTTTATTTCCATCATTATTCATTCAATTAGTATGAAGTCAATGATTATTGTTATACATGTTTTGATTTTTTTTCATGTATATAGTATGCCCTCAGTTTCAATTGATTATAGCTTCATGTTATTCATTTATTATTTCCATATCACATATTCCATATTTATGTTATGTAATATTACACCATATGCTACTCCTTATTTAGAATTTTAGATCACCCTTATTTGTTTTCCTTTCCCTAGAAAATCTAGAGGAGGACTATCTATAATTTTTAGGGATATGATGAAAGGAATAATTATGTTATCATAATATGTTAATGATGTATCTTATGTTTTAAAATGTATTTTATGTATGTATATAGTCTTCCAAGAATAATTAATTGTTCAATCCTTCAGGAATTATTTTACTTTATACCAATAATTTAATATAACTACCGGATCTGGGTTTTCAGAGTCTGAGATGTTATAGAGGATCATCCAGTACATAAAGTATTAGAAGATATAAGATTATGCTTTGGGAAAGACAATCCATTATGTGGTTACATTGATGATAATTTATTTGGGGATTATAATATTGGGAAGATCACCATAGTGTTTGGGTCAACCTATAAAAGAACAATTATTAGTTTTATGTCACAAACTAACCATATTATTAATTTATACACAAATAAATCAGAGTATATATCTACAAAAAAAATAAAGAAAGGAACTAGTATGGTTGATATCGTTTTTGAAGGATCATAAAATGATTCAAGATGGTGGAGTGTGACTGTGATTCTCTTGACTTATAAAACCACGTTTAAGAAATGAAAAAATACATCTTTCTAAAATATCATTTCATTTAGAATTTACTAGAGGATAAGTTACTGTATTTGAAAAAGATAATTTAGAAGAAATATCTATTGTATTTTCATTAAGGTTATATTCTAAGAAAGTATGAAGCAATATTGTGATATAGTTAGACTTGGGTGAATGAATGAAAAAGAAGAACAATGACTATTGTTTGTTATATAAAATCACTAATGTTCCTAAGTATTGGAGAGTTCTGAAGAGTTCCATAAAGTAAACTTCAAATGGGATATTTTTGGGATGAGAAACTTGTTTATGTTAAAAACTCAATGTACTAGATGGAGAATAACCAAATGATAACATGGTCAGGATAGTTCAAGCAGTGGATATGGTTTCTTTATTCAAAGGCAGGTTGACCAGATGATGGAATTATTTGATGGGGAATGTTAACTGGCCAGTGATCTTGAGGATATTTAATAGAAGTTATAGTGTTGGTCCTAGTGGTTCATGATAATGTTATGGGTACTATTAATTATTTATAATTATAGTGGTAAGGTGATGATAGATACAGGAAATAGGAAGTTACCATAGAGGAATGGTGGGTCATTCATGAATTTATGAAGGCAGTTTAACTAAATGACTGACTGAACTTACTCTATATAAGTGGAACCATGAATATATGCGGTTAATACATGTTTGGATATTACTTTAAATTAGTGATCTAATTTTCTAACTAAAAAAATGTGATTTTAAATATTGTGCCTTCTAATATTAATAGGATGTGGTATTTTTTCTCCCATTGACGAAGGATATAATACTTGAACCATGTAAAACCAAAGTTTTAAACTTTCATGCTTTATTTATTCTCAAATAATATCGAATGCTCTGTTAGTTAAGATTTTTCTTGATTGTGTGCGAGGGCTACTTAGTGTGGTGGGCAGGGTGAATAGTATTTCTATATTTTAGTACACCGAGTAGTGGGAGTCTCCCTGAGGATATACGCCCACAATATATATAATTCATTGAATATCACCTAGTAACCAGATGATGAAAAAAATACTTCGAATAATAATAATAATAATAATAATAATAATAATAATAAGATCACACAAACATAAAATATTCAAAATAATCCAAAGATTCAATGTGTAAAGGCCATCTACCTTGGATTATTATCTATTTAGTTAATCTAATATTATGATAACCTCCTTGAGCCAAGGAGAACCTATATCAATCATAAACACCATTAAATCAATAAGTAATTCATTTATATGAAAAACTCATAATTGTAGTCACTCGTGTCATAATTTTATTAATTATGGTACTATTAAAAATTTAAATTATAAATTTAAATAGCGAAAAAATGTGATTGTATGAATTTTTGGATTTGTAACTAGACTAATTTTTTATTTTGGTATTCAATTATGAATTTGGGAACAAGTGGATGAAATTTTGGGTGATTTTACCTATTGTTTTAGGTTTTATTATAATTTTAGAGGTTTGAGTAAGGTGAAGAGGAGGTGTTATCTGTAACTTTAAAACTACAGATGACACCATATAATCTATAATGGGTATTAAGTACCTAATTAAGTGAGACATAAGAGGGATGACTAGGTGGTTACATTGGGAACTTTATGGCCTTATACTATGTACTATGTAGTACAAGGTTGATTTTTTTTAAATAAGTGAAATTTATTCTTTCTGTTTCATTCTTTTTGACCCCAAAGGGGGTTCTTTAGGTATTATCATCTCTTGCCACCTGAGAGGCTCCACCATTCCTCCTATTTGGCTTCTTCATCCCCTCCTATTATCTACTTCAATCCATGGATTCTAATAATGATTTTTCATCACCAAAGAATAGTAAACCTAATTTATTATCTACTCCTATCCTCTTTATCACCCCTATTATGATTTTATATCTTATAAGATAGGTACTTAGATTTAATTTCACCAAAGAATTGTGAAATTCATTTGATTTTAAGGGGAATTTACATGTATTAGATAAAGAAAGCTAAGGTTAATCATCCATGTTTAATAAGTCATCATTTTAATAATAATTGATTTTGGGATGGTTAATTCTAGGTATTTTATGATTTTTGGATGAAGTTAGGTTGTGTATGGAATATAGAAATTAGGTATTTAGATTATTTTGATATGATGTGTATTTTGAAAAATTTTATCATGAGTTTCCTTTGATAAGTTCTTTTTAATTAATTGTAGAAGTTGGTAATTTGGGTTTGTTTGGTCATAGATTTTTTTATGAATTTCAGGGAGCACACTTGGTGGTCATTATATTTTGAGGATCTCTCTAATGGTTATGGTAGGTGGTCTCAACCCTCAATATAGTTTTCAGGTTATCCTCATGACATGACCACCCATTGTTTTCCAAATTAATAATAAATAAAAAATATTATTTTTTGAATTATGAATGGATTGTTTCAATTTTTTTTGATATATCTTGTTAAATATTTTCAAAGTAATTTCACATGAAACTATGTATTGGTTTTTATTTAAAACCTTGGGTTATAACATTATGCAAATTTTATTTTTAGTAATTTTTCTATAAATTATGTTAATGTTTATTTTAGTAAATATATTTAAGTATATTTAATGGTTTGTTTGTATTAGATTACATATTTATCCCTATACATTTTTTTAAAAAATAAAAGTTGGTAATTTATGGGCTGTTTAGGTTTAACTTGTTTGGGTATGATTTATTTTTCTTAATTTCTTATATAAAATTAATTTGGCATATTTAATTATTTTAGTCAATCTTTTTATAAACATAAAAAATTAAAATAGTTCTTTAAAAATATATTTTCAATTATTTCAAGGTTCATGTATATAAATTTCCCAAAGTTCCAAATGGTTTCAAAATCCATAATAAGATATTATTTTCTATATATTTAGGCTATGTCACTCAACTTTATTTTATTAAGGTAAAATAATTTTTCTCTTTTTTTTTCAAATTTTGGGTCTAGAATGAAGTTAATATTTTTTCCCCATAAAATTTAATATCTCTTGGGACTTCATGGTATGAAATATTTATGTTTTTTAAACTAAAACTAAGTATATGGAAAAACTATACCACGACCAATCACGTTTTCTTTATTCTTTATCATGTTTTATAGAGGACATCACTTCCTCCACCTAAATATTCAATGAATAATAAGTCAATTATAAATACATAAATTAGGTTATGCGATTTCATCAATGATAATAAAATGGCTGTGTTGATTAAATAGGCTATAAATATTTGGATATTTAACTTTATTATATTTTATCAACTAAAAACAAAATTACACACACACACAATAATTATATTTTTTTCTTAAATAAATGGTTATGTAATTGGTTTTATGTAAATAATTTAAATATACAATTTTTAGTGAAATTATAACCTTGGGTGTTTTTATTCTTTAAAATATTTAAATCCTTTGACTATAGATTAGATTTAATATTTTTAAGTAAAAATGATTTTTTTTAAATTTTCTCTCTTTAAATATGATTAATGAAGTGACCTAACATAAAATATATAGATCTTATATCATTCTACATAATTAAATATATTATCTCAATATTAAAACCCACACCCTAGACTTAATGGTTTAGTGTCTTTAGATATTAGCTACATAACCATCTTATTACACAATAATACTTTGAAATCTTCAAAAAACTACCCCACACATGATTCCACCTAATTATATTCTGACATTTAAGTTCATGGTTAAATATATAATCACAATAAAGGAGTGTTATCAATACTTATTAAGGGAAAAATCATAAAAATACCTAGATATAATGTATCAATAGATAAAAAACATGTGAGAAAACATGATCATGAGAGAAATTCATGATTAAAGAGATACGATCATGGAATCATATAATGTGATCATAAGGAATGAAATAATAATATTGGAACATTTTATAGTAACATTGAACCATAAAATTACCACCATGGAAACATAAAATTCACTATGGCATAAGAATAATAAATCATAAGAAAACAATCATAACCCATGGGAACATAACGTAACAATGTTGTATGAAATAGAAAACCGTAAAATATGCCAATGAACTCTACCAAGACCATTATAAAATTTAAAAAAAAGCTAACTGCATCATGTATAATAAAAAATATTAAAATTTAATAACCTAACATGCTCTATAACATATGAAGTGGGATAAGATCCCATGTCATATAACATAGTAGACTTGGATAACCTCCCATGTCCTATAATATAATGGAATAGAATAACCTCCCACTTCCCATAACATAATGAAATATGAAAACCTCCCATGTACCACAACATAATGGAATAGGATAAATTCCCATATCTAATAATAAAATATACTAGGATAACCTCCCATGTTCCATAACATTATATACTAGATAACCTCCCATGCCCCACCATAATATCATGAGATATAAATTTTTACCCAACGGATTGGAGGACTATATAATTTTGATCCTTATATCACATAATGATAAAACATATTTATTTGTGCCACATTAAATTAATCATACATCAAATTTTAATTATCAAATAGAGAAAAAATGGGTTACAAACATTTTCATAAGATATCATATATGAAGTAATCAATAATTGGATCAGAAGATACCAAAATTTAAATCACCCAAAAGAAAATTAGAATAAGATAACTTAGAGGGTGACACATGAATCATAATTTCATATATTAATTATCATATATATATATATTAAAATGTAATATAAATCATACATTTATTTTTCTTAATTTTTTTGTAACATTTAAAAAAAACAAAGTTACATGCCACTTTCAAAAATCATTTTCAAAAGGTAATAGATGTATTTTAAATAATTTTTTTAAATTAAATATCCTAATAATGTAACCTTGAAAAATTACTAAAGGTTAAAGTATAAAAAATATAGAATAGAAGATACAAAATTCAAGGGATTAGAAATTTTTTTAATATCTTAATAAAAATTAACATTGATAAAAAAGTTACAAAATTAATTTTTTGAAAATAAATATAGATAGATATGGAAGGTTGGGAAAACATAGATATTTATCCTTTAAAATAAATAAAAGAAATATTTTTGATAATAAATAATATTTATATGTATAAAAATTATCCAATATATAAACGGGAAATTTTCCTTTATAATGACAAAACTTTATAATGTAAAGATCAATGAAAAGAGAATTTGAAATGTAATATACCTATAAATAAAGGAAAAAAATACTATATGAAATATATAAGGGTATAAATATATCCAAATTAGAAGAGTATAGTCAAATAAAAAATTTAATGACTCAATTAAAATAATATTAATCCAACAAAACCCTTACAACTTTGGTAAAGTATGAATTAAAAGAACATGAAAATAAATCTAGAAATAAACTTTTAAATAATATGAATGAAAAGTGATTTTTGATAAAAGAAGTCAGTTGGGTAGTATTTACACCATGTAAAATATGAATAATTTAATAATTTTTAATTTGATTCAAGGAATGTAAATTAAGATAATGAACCCTTATAACTTTGATAATGTACGAATCAAAAGAAAATTAAACCAAGATAATGAAATAAAATTGTAAATCACATAAATCAAAAGTGAGTTATGATAAAATAAATCAATGATGAAGTAATTAAAGCATGTCAAATATGAACAGTTTCATAGTATGGGAACTTTTCTATATGAAGGTAAATTGATATGAGAACCCCTACCTTGAATTCCCTCTTGTTCGGACACTCTTTAATACCTTTGATGAAATCAATTCTTCACACAATGATTTCTTACGAAATGAACGACTTATGACTCATTCTTATGACCAAAGGCTACCAAAAATGAGAGGGAAATTTAGGATATGTAATTTAGATAGGTATTCAAGATAAAACCAAATTATAGAAGTGATTTTTAGTGCAAGGAAAGGTCTTCTTATAGGTGAAAATGAGGAACATTTCTTTGGAAACTTGAGTTAGTTGAAGTGAAAACATGGAATCACATGGGAGTTAGGTGTGTTAGGTAAGGAAATTTTGGCCGGAGTTTTAGGATTGACTAACACACCTAAAAAACAACTTATAATATTTTTAAATATCAAATTAATTATGAAAAAGTTCTATAATGCTAATTTACCCCACTTTACCTCTTTTTACTATATTTAATTACTTTCCACAATAATTTTTTTTACTAAAAATAAAACATAACCACTCTTACCTAAATTTTAAGTGATGATTCCAAATTTTGATTCCATTTAACCAAATTAAAATTATAAATATGTGTATTTTAATATTTAAATGAAAACATATAATATATAATAAATATTATTTTTATAGGCAAAAAAATTTCTAAAAATTAAGCATTCTTATTCATATTTTATATAAATTAATAATCATTCAATGAGTGTTGATCTATTATATATATTCCTATAACATTAAATTTTAAAAAAATCATCATTTAACCATTATTTATTTTGTATTTTAAAATAAAAATGCATAACACATAAAAATGTTTTTTGGAAAAGTATATTTTTCTAAATTAAATGATTTGATCTTTATTTATGACCTATTAATTATAAATGTATGATTTTTTATTTATTTTTTTCTCTATATAAAAAATATATTTAATTTATTTTAACACTCCAAATATGATAAATTTAACTTTTAAATAAATATATATATTATATCATAAAAATAATATTTTTGAACAAAATATATTTCTTTGACCACAATTGAATAAAATTTTATTCATTAAAATTAACTATTTATTTAATGTATTTTATTTATTTATTTTACTAATCATTACTTTATTTTTATCAATCCATTTTACGATAGTCATTCTTTAAAACTAATAAATTTAATATAAATAAATGAATTAGTATCTTTTCATTTTATTCCAAAATAATTTTTTATTTTAAATAATCTATTTATTTTGAAAATATATATTTTTATCATCTAAATAAATATAATTTATATCAAATATATACCAATAATTTCAAACTAGCAATATGATTACTGTTATTAAACCTAAGGTCTATATACCCATTTATAATGGTCAAATAATGACTTCATTTCCCCAATCACATCCTATAAATTCTTTCCATTATAAATTTACAAATAGAACTTCTCATTAATTTAATTTTCTTTTAGGATTCTACAAAAGGTTTTCTCTTTTAATGATGTTTTTTCCTGTTGTAGGTTTAGTTCTACTAACAACAAAACTCAATGGAGAAGATGATCAAGAGTATTTCCTAGTTGTAAAATTATTATTATTATTTATTTATTATCCAATTTTATTTTATGCACTTTTAAGGTATGTAATAATCAATGGAATGTAATAATATATGGTATATAATACTTTATTTCATTTACTTCTATTGTAATGTCCCATTATGAGTGATTAAAGTGTTCTTAATTTTATTCATATCTTTTAGGATTAATTTACGACTTATATTTCTATTCATTACAAAAAATAAAACAATAAACATAGGGAAATAACATTCTAATAAAATATGGGAGGTTATAATCAACATAGGTAAGTTTTAACATTGAATGAATTATTTTTCATAGAAAATGAAATTCCTAAATTGATTTTTAAATATGGAACACATATTTGAATAAGAAACTATCATATTTTAGTATGTATTAATTGGTGTTTATGTCACACTATATACCTTGTTTGATATTTTATGATTAGGCATTGGTTATGAATAATTCTATGTTGAATATTTTACTTAATATACTGTTAGTATACATTATTTGTAGTCCATATAATTATTAGTTTTTAGTTTTTCATAAAATTAGTGAGTGTTAGGTTATTAATTTTCCATGAATTATGATTGGTGTGGATTGATATTATAATATTAAAAATTAATGAGTATTACATGAATTATCCATTTATTTAATCCCACCTTTTATTATAAAACTTTTCATTACATTTTACAAACAAAGGATCCTTATACTCTAGAAAAGAGAGAGAGATATTTTGAGATGAAATTTCTACAGCATAACAGCTATATAACAAGGTTTTATAAAACATTAGAAATAGAGGGGACAAGGGTAACCCACTCATAAATAACTCATAAAACAGTATAGGGATAGAATAAAAATTAAATAAGATCATTTTATGGATTTTTGAATGACATACCACATGAAAAGGAAACTTTAAAGAAAAGAGAAGATGCAATTTCTTTTACAAAAATTCGGCAGCCTAACAACATCAATTAAAAATTCAGAAAATCAGTTGATGAGAGAGTAAAGGGTCTCTCATAAATTGGACATGAAATGTATAGTAATAAGGATATAGAATAACATACCCTAACATAAGAAGATGGAAACTAGAAGATATAACATAAAGAAAGTCGTGACTTAAAAGAGGAGGGTGAAATGTTCCCTTACATTGAAGAGTAACATCAAAAGCTCAATAGTTGAGACCTTGGGGGGCTTGAGGGAACCTTGGTAGGACTCATTGGGAGGTAGAAATAACAGAGATTCGTTAAGGGAAATTTTTTAATGAAATTATTGAAGGAATGTGATGGTATTTATAGAAAAAGTGAGGGAATATTTAATTAATTTCCAAGGGACACCTCATCAGTGGTATTTGCAAAACCATGGGCTTGAACATGGTATTTTCCCATGGTATTGGCCACTTGTGACACCTAATAACATATCTTACTATTCAAAATTCGACCATAATTATTACATCATTATTACATAATTAGTGATGTCATTAATCACACGGAAACTCAAAACTATATTTTTACTATTCACCGAAAAACAAAACATTTTATAAAAATATCATAAATTCACCCTAACCTAATATTGATGATTTTAATTCAAAAATGAACTCCATTTTAGGAAAGTATTTTTCTAATTATGACATATTTAATTTTTAAGTAAAAACACTATTTACTTGAAAAAATATTAATACTTAACTAATAATTTCTGAAACAGTTATTTACTTATGCTTTTATATCACATCACTATTCAAGATGCCTAAATTATATATATAATTTCTTAAGTGAGGTTACTATTCCATTGGTCACATTACAATTCATAAGAGTAATATTATTATTCACACTTTACTATTCACTAAAAGTGAAGTTGATCTTATTAGAATCTAAATTTCTTACTGATCACAACTTTAGAAGACCATTTTTTGAAAATAATTTTACATTATTAATTATTTAAAGTATTCAAAAATATTTTAAAATACCATTTTTCCAAAATTCACCAATAATATGGAACTTCAATAAACTCATCCTATATTTATTGAGACATTTGAAATACATATATTTTACCATTAGAATATACAATAATTTTATTTATATAAAATGATTATACAAAGTAACTAAGGCCTTGTTACATATCCCCTTATAACACCTGCATAGGACCTAAGTGTAAGGTGTGATATGGTAATAGAATCTCGGGGAGACTTGAACAACATTTCCCGAGGGGTGATTTCTATCAGCTTGAACTTCTCCCTTAGGCGATTCTATTGAAGCTTCACATGTTGAAGCTCATCTTGGGCTCGGTCCAGAGAAAAGCCTAGTGATGCAATCTCCTTCCCAAGCTCTGACAGATGTGCTTCGTATGGACCAAGTCTATTGTATGTGGCCATTGACTCTTATTTATGTATTAATTAACCAAGATCACTTATATTTATAAAAAATAATCATAACATTAAGAATTTAGTTTCCAATAGTCATATTGACCAAGAGTCATATAACAGTCAAAACCTAATGGTATTATTTTAATTATACTCACTTCATTAATTAAAGGATATAATTTTGTCGAGTATAAAATAAAATAGTACACAAATTCAATAAATAAATATTATTCAAAAGTTCAGGTCATTACATTCTCCCCCCCTTAAGAAATTTCATCCCGGAAATTTCAACTCGTACCCTTAGAAGAGAAAAGGTGTGGGTACTCCTGCCTTATAGAGTCTTCTAGTTCCCACACAGATTCTTCATATTTGTGGTTCCTCCAAAACACCTTAACAAAGTGGGTAGTCTTGTTGTGTAGAACCTTGTCTCTATGATCCATGATCTCCACCGGATGCTCCTAATAATAAAGGTCATGTTACAGTTGTACCACCTATGGATTTAGTTTATATGAAGGGTTAGGTATGTACTTTCTCAAGAGGGATACATGGAAGACATCATGAACTTGTGATAGATTTGGAGGAAGTGCAAGCTGATAGGCCACTGCTCCTACGTGATCAAGGATTTCATAAGGGCTAATGTACCTAGGGATGAGCTTCCCTTTCTTCCCAAACCTCATTAATCTCGTCCAAGGTGAAATTTGAAGAAAAAATGTATCACCAACATCAAACTATAAGTCCCTTAGACGTTTTTTGGTATAGATTTTTTTCCGAATCTGAGTAGACTTAATGAGTTGTTGGATGGAATGGACCTTTTCTGTCATCTCTTGAACAAGATCAGGTCCAAGAATATTTCTCTCACCAGCTTCATCCCAACAAGTAGGAATTCTACATCGCTTCCCATATAGAGCTTCATATGGTGCCATTTGAATGCTCGAGTGGAAGTTGTTGTTGTAAGATAACTCAACTAAAGGGAGATGTTGATACCATCCTCCTTTAAATTACATTAAACATGTTCTCATCATGTCCTCAAGTGTTTGAATAGTCCTTTCAGATTGGCCATCAATTTGGAGGTGATAGGTCATACTGAAATTCAATTCAGTGCTCTGATAATGTTGAAGACTTCTCCAAAATTTTGATGTGAACATTGGATCACGATCAGATACGATAAAAAGTGGAACTCCATATAGTCTTACCACTTCCTTCATGTAAATCCTGGAAAGTTGATCAAGAGAAAAATCTTCCCGAATAGAGATAAAATGGGCAGTCTTTGTGAGATGGTCCATAATAACCCATATCACATTTTTTCCTTTGGAAGTTCTCGGGAGACTAGTGAAAAATTTCATTGGTATATTGTCCCACTCCTATACTGGTATGGGTAGTGGTTTTAATACCCCTTTAGTAAGTTTTCACTCTACCTTCACTTGCTGACATACTAGGCACCTTGAAGTGTAGTCAGCAATCTCCCTTTTTATATTATCCCACCAATAATGATTATTAAGGTCTCTATACATTTTCATGCTTCCTAGATGTATAGAGAAAGTAGATCTATGAGCTCCATCCATCAGATCCTTATTTATTTCAATAATAGACGGAAAAAAGTCTTGTATGAAATTTGTGTTCACTATCTTGATCAATATTGAACTGAGGAAACTTCCCATCCTTCACATCCTCATACTTCTTCTATAATGAAGGATCTTCTTTCTGAGATTTCTTGATCTTCTATAGTAATGGAAAAGTCATCTCTGAGATTTTCTGCTTAATGCATCAACAACTTTGTCTTCTCTTCTAGGATGATAATGAATTTAAAAATTATAGTCTTTAAGAAGTTCCAACCATCTCCTTTGTCTCATGTTTGATTCCTTTTGTGGGAAAATATACTTCAAACTTTGATGGTCTATGTATATATCACATTTCTCACCATAAAGATAGTTCCTCCATATCTTCAAAGCAAAAAGAACCGCATCCATCTCTAGATCATGCGTAGGATAGTTCGGCTCATGAGTCCTCAACTATCGATATTCATAAGAGATGACTTTTCCATTTTTCATGAGGATGCACCAAAGACCTTTCAGAGATTCAATGCTAAAAACAACGAATCCTTCTCCACTTGATGGTAGAGTTAACACAGGTGTAGTAACCAATATCTTCTTTATCTCTTGGAAACTTTCCTAACAATCCTTTGTCCCAATGAACTTGACCCCTTTTTGATTTAACTTGGTTAATGGATTATAAATTCATGAAAAGTTTTTCACAAACCTCTATAATATCCTGCTAATCCAAGGAAACTACAAATCTCAGTAATTGTTATAGGCTACGACCACTCCTCTGCAACCTTTGTCTTTGTAGGGTCAATTGTGATTCCTTCATTGGTTATAATGTTCCCCAAGAAAGGAACTTATTGTAATAAAAATTAAAATTTTATAAACTTTCCAAAAAGCCACTCCTTACGTAGAGTTTACAAAATAACACTTAGATGATCCTCATGCTCCTCATGAATTTTGGAATATATCAGAATATTATCAATAAAATGTACCACAAAGTTATCAAGGTGGTCCTTAAAGACTCTATTCATCAAATCCAAAAAAATAGAAGGTGAATTAGTCAGTACAAAGGGCATAACAACAAACTCATAATGCCCATATCTTAATTGAAAGGCAGTTTTTGGAATATCTTCTTTCTTTACCCTCAATTGATGATAACCATATCTAAGATCAATACTAGAGAAAAATTGAGCCCCACGAAGTTGGTCAAATAAGTCATAAATTCTTGGTAGAGGGTATTTGTTCTTTACTTTGATCCTATTTAGTTCTCTATAATCAATTCATAGCTGTATTGATCCATCCTTATTCTTCACAAATAGAACATGTGCTCCCCAAGGAGACATACTCAATCAGATAAACCCCTTCTCCAAAAGATATGGGAGTTGTTTCTTTAATTCCTCTAGCTCCACATTTTCCATCCTATATGGGGTCTTTAATATCGGATGATATCTAGGTATGAGTTCAATGGAGAACTCTACCATTATTTCTAGGGGAGGTCCGAGTAACTCCGCAGTGAATACGTCAATGTATTCCTAGACGATGAGGACATTTTCTATCATTATACTCTCATTTACTTCTTATTCTTCACCAATAAACTCTATAAATAAGGATATAAGAGGTTATTATAGACAAATATCAGGTTTATATATCTTTCCTTGGAATATAATTGTAGGTTTTCCATTCATGACTACTGAGATTTTCTTGCTTATGCATTCGATCTTAGTATTATGCTTTGAGAGCCTGTCCATCCCTAGTATAATATTGAATTCCATCATAGGGATGACTACTAGATTTGCGATAAGATTGTTCCCACTAAATTAAATACTAGAGTTTCTAAACACTGATGATGCTTGGATAATCCCACCAGGAGTCCTGACCGATAACTCTAGTTTTATCAATTCAGGGTTTGATTCTAAATTATTTGCAAACATAGTGGAAATAAAGGAATGCGTAGAACCGGAATCAAACAAAGTAATTTATAGCTTTGAGAGAACAACAATAGTACCTTCCACCACATCATTAGAAGCTTCAAAATCAGTCATAGTGATTGAAAAAGTACAACCTTGTTCTCCTTTCCATTGTTGAGGCTGATGGTGGTTTCCCTCCACTACCCTCAGATTTGGGCAGTGATTGGAAAAGTTACCAAGTTGTACACACTTATAGAATTGGAAATCAGGTAGTTCTTGTACCATCTTCCATTTTTCATTAGTCTTTGGGTGTTTCACCTTCACCTCACTATGAAAATTCCACGCAATATGGCCATCTCCTCTACACTTTTATCACTTCCTGCTACTGAGTAGAAAGTTCCCCAAATGCTTCTTCTCACATTTATTACACATGGGGAATTGCACTTTATTTCATCCTCTTCCCTAATTGAAGCTCCTCCCTAGGATTGGATACATTGATCTCTTCTTTTCATTGGATTTATGAGACCATTGTGTCTCGCAAAACTCCAGTTCAACCTTCATTCCACTCCATACGATCTCCTCATAGCTATCATAGTCTCGATTGGCTAGATTATTCTGCAGATGAGGTTTATATCCACCGAAGAATCTATCAACCTTACCATTTGGATCCATGACAAAGATTGAGGGGTAATGGGAATTTTTGGTGAAGTTCATCTCATAGCTTCCAACAGATTCATTATCCTTCTGCTTCAGCTCGAGAAACTCCTTCTGCATTTTTGTTCTCATCAAATGTGGGAAATACTTATTAAAGAAGATACCTCTGAACTCTACCCACTCCACAGCTTCAACCTCTAATCTTGGCATTTTTTTATTAGCTCCCACCACTGATCAGGTTCTCCCTCTAAGCGGTAAACAACCAGGGTGACCTTCTCTTATTCCGAACAACGGAGCATAGAAAATATCTTCTCAATAGTGCTGATCCACTGTTTAGAAATCAATGGGTCAGTAGATCCACTAAAGGTTAGTCATCATTAATGCATAAAGGACTCAACATAATGTTGTTACTTTCATAGTGAGATCAGTCTCTTAGCTTGATTCAAGTTATTTCCCATAACTTGAGTAAGTTGGTTCATCATTCTCATGAAAGTTTCCATTCTAGCTTCCATCGGAGGGCTGTTAGTGCATGGTCCATTATGGTCACCATTTTCACGGTTCCTCATATTCCCCACTATTTTTTTTAAGAAAAACATAGTTATAATATTATTTCATTTATGAATATTTTAACTATAAAGGATTTTATGTCTTAAAACTTCATGATTAAACAATTACATTTCTCTATAAATCCTTCATAATGATTCATAAAAATCTTGCGATTAACCAAAAATATCCCCCAGGAGTGTCAAAACAGGAGTGCAACAAGGCCTGTTTCATGTACCAGGATACCCTGGGTCAAGCCTGAAACTCCTTTTTGGAGTTTTCACTCCTAGGTACATCTGTTCCAGATCCAAATCCACTTGTTCATATCCAGACAAAGATTTATTGGTTTGAAAACCACTTACTTAATATTTACCCAAAATACTAGGAAGTTTTCTTATATTTAAAATTTTATATAGGGTTATTCCTAAAGTTTTCATAGCCTAATTTCCATAAATAACTAAACTATCCCTTTATACTAACTATGAAATCCTGCCTTTTATTACAAAACTTTTCATTACATTTTAGAAATAGAGGATCTTTAAAGTATAGTGTCTTAGAAATCAGGAACAATATACATGAAAAAATTAAACATTATTCTAACCCACTTTTAAGGCTTCATAAAAGGTTCATACTAAGTACAATTACTACATATCATAACCTGAATACATACATCAAAGGAAAGGGTGAGTAGAAGGCCCAATAAGGAAAACAAGGGAATCCGTTTACTTGTGATATCAATAAGAACTTGATGAAAAACATAAAGACATGAGAAATGGAAGTAGATGAATATCATAATAAAAAGAACTTGAATAATAACTTTAACATGTGGCTAAAAAATTTAATTTATACATTCATGAACATATCACCAAGGTTCATCTCCAAGGTATCATAAAAATTACCAAGGTTATTCACCATGGTATCATGGAACTTTTCATCTCTGGAGATTAAATTATTTACCCAATGCCTTAGAGTGATATTAGGAAGAACTATTAATATGTATTTATTTTCATGTGATCCACATATATCATAAACAAGAAGTTCATAAATAACCCAAAAATAATAGAAGAAATGGGTTTCATTTCAAAATCGTGACGTTTTAAAAGTGCTTAAAAAAACTTGATCGTTATGTCATTTATAACCCATGGAAAAGGAATGAGGGTTTCATGTATGTCAATTCCAGAATAAAATATATCATATTTATGTATTTATGAATACCCCTATAAAAAAAATGTGTTTGGGTATTCATATAAATAAAATAAGATAATTTCCTGAGAAAAAGAGAGAGAGATTTTGAGATGAAATTTAGGCAGCATAACGACTATATAACTTAGCTTTAGAAAAAATTAAAAAGAGAGGGGAAAATATTAAACCACTCATAAATAACTAATAATATTGTATAGGGATAGAATAAAATTTAAATAAGATCATGGTATGGATTTTTTAATGACATAATACCTGAAAAGGAAACCTGAAATAAAAGAGAAGATGTGATTTCTTTTACGAAAATTCAGCAGCCTAACGATGTCAATTAAAAATTCAGAAAAATTAGTTGATGAGATAGGAAAGGGTCTCTCATCAATTTTAAATGATACAGATAGTAATAAGGATATATAAGAACATACCCCAATATATGAATATGGAAACTAGAAGAAATAACATAAAGGAAGTCATGACTTAAAAGAGGAGGGTGAAAGGTTCCCTTACCTTGAAGAGTAACTTCGAAATCATGAAGGTTAAGACCTTGGGGGGGGGGGATTGAGGGAACCTTGGGAGGAATAATTGGGAGGTAAAATACCAGATCTTAGTTGAGGAGGAATTTGGAATGAAATTATTGAAGGAATGTGTTGGTATTTATAGCAAAAGTGAGAGAATATTTAATTAATTTCCAAGGGACACCTCATTAGTGGTATTTGAAAAACCATGGGCTTGCCGAAGGTATTCTCCCTTGATATTGAGCACTTGGGACACCTCATAACATATATTACTATTCACAAGTATACCAGAATTATTACATCATTATTACATCATTAATGATGCCATTAATCACTCCAAAACTCAAAAATAATATTTTTACTATTCATTGAAAAACAAAACATTTTATAAAAATATCATAAATTCACCCTAACCTAATATCGATGCTCTAAATTCAAAAATGAACTCCATTTTATGAAAATATTTTTCTAATTATGATATATTTAATTTTTAAGTAAAAATAGTATTTACCCGATAAAATTATAATACTTAACTAATAATTTCTGAAACAGTTATTTACTTATAATATTATATAACTTCACCATTAATGATGCCTAAATTATATTTATAATTTATTAAGCGAGGTTACGATTCCATTGGTCAAATTAATATTCATAAGGGTAATATTACTATTCACACTTTACTATTCACTAAAAGTTAAGTTAATCTTATTAGACTCTAAATTTCTTACTGATACCAATAGTAGAAGATCATTTTTTTGAAAATCATTTTACATTATTAATTATTTAAAGTATACAAAAATATTTTAAAATATGATTTTTTTCCAAAATTCACCAATAATATGGAACTTCTATAAATTTATCCTATATTTATCTAGACATTTTAAATACACAGATTTTACCATAAGAATAAATAATAATTTTATTAATACAAAAGGATTACGCAAAGTAACTAAGGCCTTGTTACATAGCCCCTTATAACACCTGCATAGGACCTAAGTGTAGAGTGTGCTATGGTGATATAATCTTGGGGTGGATTAGACAACATTGCTGAGTTGTGATTTCTATCATCTTGAAAATCTCCTTTATGTGATTCCGTTCAAGCTTCACATGTTAAAGCTCAGCTTGGACTTGGTCCAGAGAAAAGCCTAGTGATGCAACCTCCTTCCCAAGCTCTGACAGATGGGCTTCGTATCACATGAGTCTACTGGATGATGCCATCGACTCTTTTTTTTTATTAATTAACCATGATCACTTGTATTTATAAACAATAATCATAACATTAATAATTTAGTTTCCAAAGGTCATATTGACTAATGATCATATTGACCAGTAATTATATAACAATCAAAACCCAATGGTATTATTTTAATTATACTCACTTCATTAATTAAAGGATGTAGTTTTGTTGAGTATAAAATAAAATAATACACAAATTCAAGAAACAAATATTATTCAAAAGTTTGGGTCATTACACCCTTATTAGGGATGATGATAGTTTTATCAGTTGTTTCTACATTATAGTCTATCTATGGATTAACTTGTTAATTGTGTCTCTTTTACTAGTATCATTGATTTATAACATGTAAAAGTATGGATAAAGTTGTACGTATGATCATGTTTATTATTTTGTTACGTTGAACATGTGGTCACTATAATTAGTGATATATATAAAATCATGGCTACTGATTTGATATATCAAGAATTTTTTTGGTCATATATTGTTATTATAAGATGCATATGTAGGGTTTCTCTGGGTTTGGACACCTAAAAATACTCAAGTTACCATTTAACCAATAAAATTAGTTCTTTTTTTATAAAATATAGAAAAATAGATTGAGAGAGAGTGATAAGTAGGCATTCCATGTATTGATGGACAGGTTGATAGAATCACTCTTGGAAAATAGCCTTTTAACTTCAGTTTTTTTAAATTTTAAACATTGATTAAAAGGTGACATCATTACAACCAATGTTAAATGTAATGGTTCAATGTTAGTTTTTTATAACCAATGTTGAGAATTGATTTCAATGTCATTTTTATTAATATCTAATGTGGAAATATTTTTTTATTAGATTTAGTGTAAATTTTGACATTGATTCTAATTATAACAAACATTAAATTTAACTTTCCATGTTGATTTCCATAAAAAATGACATGGAAAGGCACCTTAAATTCCCATTATAATTAAAAACTGACATTAAAATTATTAAAAAATACCTGAAAAAAACTTATCAATGTCGTTTCTTAAGGAGAATGGTGTCAAAACTTATTTTTTAATTAATTATTGAAATATAGCACCCCAACCCTATTAATAAAATCCACCAGTATTAGAAAATATCAAATAAAAACAAACAAAATAAAAAAAAAACAAATAAGAACATGATGTAAGATTTTATATAAAAATTTTCAATACAATACTCATAAATGAAAATTTTATATATACATCTATAAATTAATAAAACCTATAAAATAGTTTTCAAGTAAATCTTGAAGATGATTTAAGACTTCAATAAAATATAATGTAACATCATAAAAAAACTATAAAAAAAATAAATTTTATAAATTTAAAATACAACATCTATTTTAAAACATAAGAGCTACAATGGAACTAACCATGTGAAAATATGGCACTATTGAAGTCGTTATAGTCTCAAAAAATGAATCATAAAACCTAATATCTACATTCAACCTTTCTTATTTTATGATGATGACACATTTATGTAATAACACTTTAAAAATAGAACACACTATATATATAAAATAAAAAGGTATTAACTATACTATAAAAGTCAACCACCTTCACTTACACATAATTAATTTCATTCGGGTTTTTCTCTACAAATGGTTTTTGTTAAATGCCTTCTATGACCTATTATATTTTCATATATTAATTACTAAACTATATGAAACATGATAAATATTATATTTAAGTACTAATAAAATAGTATAAAACTTATGAATTTTAGATGCCTAAAAAATTATCCCAAGCTCCATCCATTAAATAGAATAACCAATATGATGTGCATTCATGTGGAAAAAATAAGCATGATATTCAATGTATACTAAAACAAAACTTTTTTTAGAATAAATGATATTATAATGACCAGTAGTTCAAAATTATATAATAATTCTTACCCTTCAATGAATGAAAGAAACCAACACTTAATCTCTATGTTTTCCAATACTTTAGCTATATATTTCACTCTAAATTTATTCCTCATGTATTAAACAAACATTGAAATATATTAGGGATAAAAAAATCTATAAGTGGATTTTCTCTCATATTTTCAACAAATAGTGTGCAAATACCTAATTATAATATTAATAAATTAAATCATTGTAAGTGTAATGACCTGAGAAATTTTGGGTCATTATATTTTGAGGAGGATTTTGAACCTTTAATTAATTGAGGGTCCAAATTTCAAACTAAGATTCAACGTTGAATTATGATGGTTATAACCCCTTAAAATAATGTTTCTGGATGAAGAATATGGCTTAAGAGGTATCCTGGGGGATCGGGAGGGCCCCACATGGGGTTGGGGTGGTAATTGTAGACTTAGATATAATAAACCATTAGCTAGCTAGTGGTAGCCATTGGCCAGATGATGGGTTTATAAATCCTTTACTATAGATCCATAGAATATATGGTGGTATTAGATCACAAACTTCTTTTCAACTGCAACCATCAGCTCTCTGGTGGTACCCAAAAACTAGTCAGTGGGACTGGTTCAAGTGAATTTTAGTGGGGCATCCCCATATTTTCCCTATTAGGGTGGCTTGGGTTTTTGCTAGGTTAGGTGATAGGAGAGTCCATTTTATCCAGATCCTCCCTTCCCTTCCTCTCTTGATCCCCTATAGTAGAGGGATGGATATAGGTTCATTTTAGAGACTATTTTGGTTGATTTACTCCTTCATTATTCATTTTTATATTCCTCCTTCACTGCCCTTATTTTTTGTTCTAATTAGGCTAGGTTTTAATTGAAATTACTCTAGAGAATGGTAAAATCATCATCGATTGATTGGGTTTTTTCATGGCTAGCATAGAGGAAGTCCCAAGAGGCTATCTTCCAGCCATCTGTCATTATTTTAGTGGAAGTAAGACACTACCCTAATTTTATTTATTATTTTAGATCAATTAGATGAAAATAACAATTTCACAGGTGTGAAATGATTTGGATTTTATGTGGGATAGTGCTAGGAGTATGATTTGGACCCACATGGTGTGGTTGGTCAAGAAATCGAGTTGATGAAGATGCAAGGGTTTCCAACCTTGTGACCATGCTTCCCTTATTGATTAAATAATTATAAATAATTATAAATAATTATTGATGCTTATTTTCATGAGAAAGGTGTTTGCGAGTGAGGGAGAGGCTTGATGAAGTCATGCACATGCCTGGAAAAGGTGACGAGGATATTGACATGGGTGGTGACTTTTTGATGGAGGTAGTTCATCCCTTTAGTACAAATCCACATATGTTTTTATTCATGAATGATTTTCTATATTCATGCGCATGGTTTAAGTAGATGGATAGGTAATGAAGATGCCTTAGGTGGATGAGATTGGGTGGTGTTTGACCTACTAAGTATGGAATGGGTTCTCTTGAGCACTTGAGTGATTAAGATTTCCTTGAAATGGTGTCACCAAGGGGTGAGAATGGAGCATGTGATGAATTGAGTCCTTTATAAGGTCTTGAGGTTTTAGATGGTGATGCATCTCATGTGAGATGAGAAATAACCCTCTAGGGTAGAGTAGGTTCTTAGAAAGTAATGAATGAAGGATTATTCCTCAGGGACTGATGAGCTATGATAGAAGGGATACCTCTAGGTGTCTTTTATGACATATCCTTTGGGTGATGTGAGGTAGGGCCCTATAATAGGTTTTTGGTTTTAATAAAGTACTTTGAATGATGTTTCTAAGGGATATTAGAGTTAGTTGGATTGGTACATTCATTGGGTAGCATGAACAACAATGATGGGGTTTTTTGATGAGGATAGATCAGACCTTGGGTCTGAGTTAGAGGAACTATTGGGTTGTGGTGTTACCATTGGGTGATGATAATGAGATAATATTTATGAGGTGAGGAAAATATGGGTCTGGAGGACCCAATATAATTTTTTTTGGTGCGAGGGGTGACTTATACAAGATGAGGGTCTAGGTATAGAGTGGCCAATTCCCTAGGGTCAGTGGGTGAGCCAGTGTGGAAAATTGTGGCCCTAAGTGATGCTGTGGGTGTTGATGGACCTTTCCTCAGAGGCTTGGGTTTGGGTGACTGATAGAAGTTACCTTGAGGATGTTTGGGTCTATGTTCTTGAGGTGAAATCCCCAAAGTCTCCAAGGATGGGTCAATATGATGATCGTGCCCTATTCAATCATGTTTTAGATTGAAGACCTTTTTGTATGCATCTTGGGTTAGTGTGATGACCATTCCATGTTTCTTCAGGTATTGGGTCGGTGGATGACCATGACTTGATTCTTGGTTATTGGGTTGAGGATCTTTCCAGATGTGTCTTGGGTCAGTGTACATACATTATAACGTTCCATGAAGGTATTTGGTCGAGGACTGCCTTGGGTGTTGGGTCTTAGGATGACATGATAAAATACTAATGGACCCCCCTTGAGTGATAAGGGATGTGTTGTGTCTTTTGGACATATGATTATGCCTAGTGTATGGATGCATTGGGTTTAGGCATTGGAGTCCACCCTACCTGGGTCTTCGGGTATAGGATGAGAATCATTTTAGTGGTGAAAATTATAAGGCAATGTTGGGATTCTAATATGGTGCTAAAGTAGGTTTGATCAGGTGATGTGGTGGCCTAGTTAGCACATAATGATCTGATGTGAAAAGATTCATGGTGTCCTAGTTAGCACATGATGTCCATGGTGCTTGTGTGACATATCTATTTTATTCCTCATGCATACACGTGTATAATGGTGTATAATTTGAGAACTTGGTCAGACCCTATTAAGATGTATTTATCACACCCTACAGGGGCACCCCTATTCACATGAAATCCTTCTCATCTGCTTTCTGGTTCATCATGTGATATGAATAGGATCAGGATCGTGCAACTCAATGGGTTTGGAGACATGGTGTGTGATCCCTAGTGATGGAATTAGGATTTATGTGCATGCATTGTAACTTTTGGGTTATTTTTTATCTAGGACTAGCCTAGTGGATATTTAGACTTGTATACTTGCATTACTTCCACATGATACATTTTATATGACATTTTTTTTGTTTTATTAAATGTTTTATGATTATGTGTGGATATTTTATTTATTTTTACACTATTTCATGACTTGTATTTGATGGAAAAGTCACCCCACTATATCAATTTGGCCCTATTTTCTAGTTGGTATCCCCCAGTATACAAGGAGGCTTTCTTGAGGCCATGTGAAGACCACAGATCCAAGAACTATTGAGTATCCCTAGGGAGGGTTGTTCTAAAGTGAAATCAAGGTTGTTTTGTTTTGTTTTGGGGAGATGGTATATTGGTGATCTTGGGATGTTTCAAATCTTATGATGGACCTAATACTAGAAATTCATGAACAAATTTATGGTGGGATGTACTGATTACTAGAGGTATGATATTATTGTTATTGTTTTGTGTAGTTATGATTGAAATGTTTATTGAACATGATAGATTATCAAATATTTAATTTTTAGTTTTGGATCTTGGACCACCATTAAGAGCTTTTGTCCATGCATCAATATAGGCACATAGGAATCACATGACATGTGCTAGTTTTTATGTGATTGAATTTTTCCAATGAGAGTTTAACTGATAAAAGTGTTAGTAAAAACATATATGGTGTTTTCCCATATAAATTGGAATGATATTTTAATAACTAGACCTCATGAATTTTCTTTGATGGTAGGCCATGTCCATCTAAGTGAAAGATGTTATTTATTTATGATGAGGTAGTTCCTTCATCAAGGGATGTATGTAGACCCTTGGAGGGTTGATGTAGGCATTAGATTCCTTAGTGATGGAACCCTAGGGGGTTCATTACGTGCATGTGATCTAAGGAAAATAACATGTTGTACCAAGGATGTGGAAACCTTGAGTGGTTGGTGAGAAAGGCATGATTTATGTGTTGTGTCTTAGAATGTAAAATTATTTGAGCGTCTCTAGTATCGAAGTGGGGTTAGTCGGAAAGATCTATTGAATGCCCATCCTAGTAGTTTCTTAGGATACACGCTTTTCCTCATAGTGGGATAATGGGTAGATAATTGTGGTTCTTGAGACTACGCCCATGATTTAGGTGATCATGGTGTTAGACTTGGAATGAGTGAGATTCCTTGAGCTTTAGGATATGACTAACCTACATGTGGATTATGGTCAATGAGTTAGGCGCATGACCTAGGATAAATGAGACATGGCTCATGGGAGGGTGAGTTGGGTGGTGTGATCAGGTTGTACAGGAGTGTGTTTCCATTGGGTTTATGTGAGATCAAAAAGGATCTTTGGTGTGGAACTTTGAGTGGGTTCTTGACCTAAAATAATTCCCATTGAGGATAGTGGGTGTTGACAATAATTTTGAGGAAAAGTGTCAAGGTGTGAGGGTGAGGTGTGATGAGTATGTGTAGTTCGTAGTTGGGTAGTCAATTAGTGAACAATCTATGAGAAGGAATGTTGTGAATTGTTTTAGGTTATAGAAAAACCTAATTTGAGCTATGATGGTAGTGCGGTGGTGGTTTTGGTTTTTGGTTATTCTCAGGGAGAGGTAACTAGGGTGTTATATTAGACACTCCCAAGAATGGTGGCCCTAAGTGTCTGATGGGAATTTTGGATGTATCTATGGTAAGAGGTGACATCGATGACGGAACAAGGTACTGAGGTATATTTGGCTAGATTCAATCCTTGATGGTATTTTTCAGGGAGTTTTGGTGTTGAGAATGTTTTTGAGAAATGTGTGCGTGGATCAGGAAGAGAAATACACATGCGGTGTTGGGACCTAGTTGGGGTTGGTGATTGAGTAACAGTTTAAGGGAATCTATATGGTGGGGAGAACACTATTATCATGTTGGAGGGTGTGGCCCTCATGTCAGATGAGTTTTAATGATGCTGAGGATTATGTTCCTAGTGATATGGGAATGGGTAATGATTGGTATTTAGAGTTGGTGCTCAATTATGTGCGAGTTGTCTAGGTCTAGTAAACCTTATGTTATATGGGTTGTAAAATTAGTTAAAATTATCATTGGATGGATAGGGTGACACTAGATTACTATTTTTGGTAGGATCTAATGTGACCTGGTAACTTTATAAATACCAGAATCGAGACCCAGACACTTTTTTAGGTGGATTTGGTGTGCCAAAATTATGCTCAGGGTGGTTTGGGGAAATCTAAGTTTGAGTCATATCAGTGGCGTGCTAGTGCATGGAGTGAAAGAATGAAAGTTAGGGAAAGGTTTTGGTTATCCAAACATGTAGATACCCTGGGAGTCATACCTGAACATCGGTGCCAGTGTTTGGGTGATGTTACAATTCCTTAGGGTGTTATGGAATTGTGATCAGGTGTCCCTTTTGAGGTTGTTCTGGTAGTTTAGGCTGAGATATTGGGGGAGTGTAAAGAGAATTAATGATTGGCTATTTAATGTCAAATCATATGTGGAGATATTAAAACCACATCAGGTTTTATTTTTGAGACATTGTTGGTGGTTTGGAGGATTTCCAGGAGGTGTGTTTTTAGTATGTCATTCCTATGCTGGAAATCACCATAGTTTTAAATTGGATATTGAAAGTGGATATTTATGGTGGGAATAGAAAAATATTCATTAAAAAATAGATGGATAAATTGAGGTGTTTTAAGAGATATGACTGTGGAAAGTGCCATCTCAATGTTTGTGATGGCAGTGAGTGGTTGGCTCAGCCTCTGAAAAATAGTGAATTGGTGTTTGGATTAGTGAATTATAAGCATGTTTCATGCTTAGAGATGGAACATAATGAACTTTTAGTCAATAAAAAATTGAGATAGGTTGGTATAATGGTATTTATATTTACCATGGATTCTCAAGGATGATAATAATTATAGTGGGTAGTTTTAATGGAATGAGGATTTTTAGGTTGTTACATTTTGAGGAGTTTGAAAATTTTATTAGTGGATGGGATGAATTGTTAATTGAGATTAAAAGTAGAATTTAAAAGGTTGTATCCCTTAAAAATAATGTTTTTGGATAATTAATTTGGCTCGGTAGGTTTCCTGGGGTCTCAGGAGGGCCCTAGGAGGGGATTGGGTGGCTTCTGTAGTCTTGGCTGCAACAAATCACAAGCCACCTAGTGGTAACCACCAGCCAGCCGGTGGGTGCATAAATCCTTTACTTCAGAATCTAGTGACAATATGGTAGCATCCAACAGACATATAGTGGTATAATTAAATATCTTTGTAGGTTTATGTAACCTCCTGCTAGTCGGTGGAACCCACTAGGTAGCCAGAGTGGCTAGTTTGAGGGAATTTTTACAAGGGCATCCACATATTTTCCCAATTAGGGTGCCTTGGGTTTTAGATGGGGAAGTGATGATAGAGGAAATTTTTATTTATATCCTCTTCCTCCATTCCTCTCCTGACCCCCATGGTGGGGGTATGGATCTATGTGAGTTTTAGTGGAAATTATGAGTGAGTTCCTCCTATATTCTTTGTTTTTGGATTCCTCCTTATCTATCGTTATTTTTTATTCAAATTGAGCTAGGATTTAGAGATTATTTAACTGGATCATGAATAAATCATGGGTGGTTGATGGGAATTTTTAATGTATTGTGTAAAGGATATCTTTAGAATCTATCAACTTACCACCTATTGTTATTTCAGTGGAGGTAAGATGATTACCTAATTTTATTTAGGTTTTTTGATGATTTGGATACAATTGATAGTTTACTAGGCATATAAAAATGGGTATTTCATGTGGTATGGCACATGGGGTGTGCTGTAGACCCTCCAAGCATGGTTGGTTAAGAATATGGGGTGATAGAGGTTCTTTGTGAGGGTTTAAAGCATTAGGACCTTGCTTCCCTTTTTGATTAATTAATTATAAATTATTATAATTAATTTTTAATGTTTCTTGGCTTGAGAAAGGTTCCTAGAAGTAAGGTTAGGGATAGGTGATGCTTATAAGGGCTTGGTAGAGGCATGCACAGTCCTAGAAAGGTTTCCACAGAGCCTTATATGGGAGGTAACTCCTTAACAGAGGTAGGTGATACCTTAAATAAAAATTCATATATGTGTTTAAGAATGAATGATCATATTCATGAATGTTCATGGTTCATGTAGACTGATAAGTATCAAGGATGACTTGGCTAGATGAGATAGTGTGGTGTTCAATGTCCTAATCTTGGAATGGATTCTCTTGATCACCTGTGTGATTGAGATTTCTCGACGATGGTGTATCCATAGGGAGAGAGTGATGCTTATGATGAATTGAGATACCTTTATAAGGTATTTAGGTTTGAGATGGATTCAATAATTATGTGAGATATGAAACAACACTTGAGGGTGTAGTGGGATCTTGGAAAGTGATGTGATCATAAACCATCCATAGGGACTAATGAGCTATGATGGGAGGGTTTCCACTATGAGTTAGCTGGGACATTTCCTTTAGGAGAAGTTGATAGGTCCTGGGAATATATTTTAGGTTTTACTCAAGGAATAGGCATGAGGTTATTAAGGGGGTCTCATGTGGTTTGTATTGGGATAGTCCTTATGTATTAGGATTGATAGTGATAAGGGATTTCAATGAGGATGGATTGGACATTGGGTTTAGGTCATAGGACCCTATAGGCTATGATTTCACCATTGGGTGATGAGCATGAGATAATATTGGAAAGGTGAGATCGATATGGGTCTGGTGGACCTAGTGGAAGATGTAAGGCGTGAGGTGTGACTTTTTTGAGATGAGGGGCTAG
Organism: Viscum album; assembly: GCA_963277665.1. NCBI lineage: Eukaryota > Viridiplantae > Streptophyta > Magnoliopsida > Santalales > Viscaceae > Viscum > Viscum album. Next base: position 1,040,332,147 of record OY728126.1, read on the forward strand.
GCCTTGATCGACTAGTGCCTTTAGGTCAGCTGGTGTGATTGGTTGTGACCCTTGGTGAAGCTGTGTGTGTTGATAGAACTTTCCTTGGAGGTTTGGATTGGGGTGACTAATGGAACTTTCCTTGAGGCGAATCATGACTATTTACTTGGGGAGATTTCACCAGTTCTAGTGGGTATGGGTCGATGTGATGCTAGTGCCTCACTCCTTTAGGTTTTGGGTTTAGTACCTTTCCACAAGCTGTTTGGGTTGGTGTGATTATCATGCTTTGTTTCTTTAGTCATTGGGTTAGTTATGACCATGAACTGATACATGAGTATTGGTTTAAGGACCTTTCTAGATGTGTTTTGGGTCAGTGTCAATATGTTGGAACTTATCGTGGGTGGGTTGGTTTGAGGACCACCTAGGGGGATGGGTCATGGGATAACACGAGATGAGATTAATGAACTTCCCTTGAGTATAAAGGAATGGTTCATGGATTTTGGGAGTATTACCTTACTCTGTGTCTATAGGTATTGGGTCGAGGTATTTGATTCCTCTCTACCTTGGTCTTCAGGTATGGAATGGGAATCAATAAAATTCCACAGATAATGAGGTGACTATGGGATTTTAGTATGGTGCTGAAACAGGTTTGATCAGGTGCTGTGGTGGCCTATTTAGCACACGATGACATGATGTGTAGGGATTTATGGTGCCCTGGTTAACAAATGATATCCAAAAACATGTGTGAAATTCTTATTTTATTCCTCATGAATACACATGAATGATGGTATATAGTAGGGGAAATTGGTGAGAACATACTAAGATGTATTTTTTACACCCTACACTGGCACCCTAGTGTGCATATACAACTTCTTATCTACTTTTAGGTTTAGGGTAGGATGTGTAGAGGACTAGGTTAGTGTAGCTAGATGGTTTTAGAGGTAGGGTGTGTAAGGCCTGAGGATGGAAGTAGGCCAAGTGTGTGTACACTATACCTTTTTGTTTATTTTTTATTTGGTACTGGCCCAGTGGGAGGATAGAGTTGAATTCTTATATGATTTTTATGATAAATTTGATATATCATTTTTTCTATTTTTGTTATTCATACTTTGATTATATGTAAATGTTTTGGTTATTTTTACGATGTTGTATGAATCTTATTCTAGGTCACAATCACCACACTATATCAATGTGGCCCTCACCGTTAGTTGGTAACCTCTAGTATATGGGGAGACACACTTGAGACCATGTTACAACCCAATATCCAAGCATTGTTGAGTGTCCCTAGGGTGGTGTGTTATAATAAGTTATATTTATTTAAATAAATTAAAATAAAAATAAAAATTTAATTAAATGGAAAACAACTATACCACAATTAAGGAGATATCAACACCAATGACAACATCCACAACATCTTTTTGAAATATTATTAAAAGATAGTCTCTGAAATATATGATGAAATTCATCAAAAAATCATAATAATTATCCAATATTAAAAAATTCATTGCTAATTTTGTTAATATTTGAGATTCATGAAAATTATCTAAAGGTTTTGGTTCTCAACACTTTTTGTTTATTTTACAACGAATGCATAGATTTCTAATAATTATATATATATAATAAATCTATGAAAAAAATAAAATAAATTTGAAATTTAAAATAAGTATAAATTAAAGAAACAACACTTACCTAAAATGTCAAGTGTTGATAAATACTAGAAGGATATAGTAAGAAATGAGCCATACTATATTCAACTATGGCCACCTCCTCAGTAGGCAATGACACTTGGAGCAGTTGGATCAATAATATACTATTACACTAAACTGATTCAACTCCATAAACTTATGATGGGTATAATATAAAAAATTCTATAATATTCTCTATAAAAAAATATAAATGGGGATCCCCATCATAAAACTCATAGTAGACAACCTTGTTTGAATAAAGAGGTGGAGGATCTAGGTAGGCATCTTGGGTAGGCTAAGAAGGCTAGAGAGGTTGTGTCTATTTCTATATTTTTGAAGGAATAATATGTAAAGACGATTTAATTTGATCATATATTGATTGATTCATCTCTCACAGATCAAAATTCAAGGAATCTATTTCTCATTTGTATTCTCCCCCCTTTATGTTGTACTAGGAAATCTAAAAACTTTTATCATACTAAAACTCAACTCATATCCTCTTACATAGCCTAAGTTTTATTGATTTACTAAAGAAGTAGATAGAATTTATATCCATTCCTCAAGGATGAAGGTCCCTTATGTCACTTTATGTTGAAATACATACAAATATTATATATGAAAATGTTATATTAGTGTGATGAATTTAAAAACACAAATAATTAATAAAAATGATAATTATCTTTTTTTATATTCTATATAAAAACTTCTATTTATTAATCCATATGAAACTTAAATTTTTTATCTTCCTCACCATTTTAAACATTTCATGGAGTGTGATGGGAGATGAGGGGATGAACTGAACAAATTTTGATCCACTATTAGAATTATCTCTTAATCCATCAAACCTTTCAACAATCATTTGCTCCTCCAGTAGATGATACCCTCCACATGATAATATATAAGGCCATTCATTAAGCACTTAGTTATATTGGTGAGATCTATTGAAGTTTTGTTATATAATAATAAATTAATAAACATTTAAGTATTTAACAAAAATCTTGACACATTTATTTTACAATCAAATTATCATACCAGAAATGATTCTTCCCACTACCTAGAGACAAAATTCTCCCAAGTCTTTGCATTTATAAAACAATATATGGGGATTGGGTTTTCATTCCATTATTTCCCAAAAATATAACGTGAAGTAAATTATATTTTAAAATCTATCCATTTAATCGAAACAAAATATTTCCACAATTTTTTTATTTTTTTCATATATGATAATTCAAATGTCATCTATAGTCGAATAAATTAAATATTAATCATGAAATATATAATATTTGAAGAATTGGGAAAAAATAAAGTAGATGGGAAATTTCACTGTTATAGACTCCCAAAACCAATCTTTCACCCTCTTATCAATGCTCTTTCAATAATTATATAAAATATTAATCCTATAATGGCTCTATATGGATTTATAACTCCTAAACTACTTTTCATTCAAGACTATAAAATTATCATCATCATTAAATTCAATTATTAAACTCTAATACTAACGAGGATGTGAAAGTTTTGGTGAACATGTAATCTCACCTTTACCAACTATGGGTATTTTCTTATCTAGAGAAAAATAATACTTTTATATAAGAGGCTCATCTATAGTTATGCAAATTACTTTAAAAAGCAAAAAAAAATATTTCATTAAAAAATTTAATTATTATATATACATTAATATGAAAAAATATACTCATAACTTAGTAAATGTTACTCTACCTCCATATATATAATTTAAATAGATAAATGAAATGAAAATATGTGTACTGGTATTTTATTATAATTAAATTATTATTTAAAGTAAAAAATTTTATTTCTAAAAATAGAAAGAAAATTAAATCTATTATCTTAAAAAATAAATCTAAAGGAAAATAAATATCTAAAAATAATAAATATAAGGAAGTATTATAAAAAAATAATAACATTAGGATTATTCAACAACAAATTTTTTAAATAAAATTGATGAATATAAAGATTAATATAAAAATCACTGAAATTATAAATAATTATAAATTTAAATACCCAAGTTAAAAAATAGCATCATTATATGTTTATGTTTCATAAATAATTAATAAATTCAGGCTTCTTCAAGTAAAAAATGTGTAAGGAAAACTGATGAATAGAAAATTAATTCAGAAATGGAAGAAATGATCCAAATATATAGATTTAAATATATAAGTTAAAAAACTACTTTTATATGTGTCTTCTTCATAAATTATAATGTTAGGTTTTTCAACCAAATAATGTTTAACTGAAACTACTGAATATAAAATTTAATAAAAAATGATGGAAATGATCAATATTTGTAGACTTTATTATCTAAGATAGAGTTTTTACATGTATAAGTTTTATAGAAAATTGAAAATAGATATTTAACTAAATAATTTAGAGAATAATTTAGTGTTATACTATATTAATTATATGTGATTGTTTCATATTTCATGGACCACATTTACATTAAAATCATTTTTATCCTCATGTAATCATATAATAGATTAAGAAATATCACATAAATCCTCAAAATCATCAACAATATCAACACCCGAATGAAATTTATACCTTGAAAAATTATAGACCACATATCATTCAATGGGTCAAAAATATAAAATATATTTTTTTCATGTGCTTTCAGGATGAATGAGTCCTCTTTGTAACTAAACATTTTCAAATCAATAAGTGTAAATCCATACTAATCATGTTTCACACCAGTGTTACTGTCAACCTAGTTACACTTAAACAACAATTCTAAAAATTTAGTATAATTAATCTCTCATATATCCTTAACAACACTAAAATACATTATTGATACAAAAATTGGTTTTTTTATCTTTTATACTTGAAAAATGCATTGTTTCAATGATGACTATTACTCTATTATTTTGAGAGGTACTCTTTTTATCCTGTTTTGTGTTTATGTAAAATGTGTAACCCTTAATTTCAAAACCAATACTTTAACACATGGTCCCCTTACTAATTGTTTCAAGGTTTTTGATTCAGATTAATATGTGTTAAATTTATTCTTAAACTATGAAATTAATGAATTTTTACATACATTCATTAAACAATTTTCATTATTTAAAGATACCATATATTTAATATAGTAATATGTGGTGATATATATGGTTTAACCTCACATGTGTTGTTAAAAATGTAAAAATATTCCTACATCACTTCATCACATAGAAATAATATCACCTTTAGGCCACAAATCCCATTACCTTCAATATCAATTGTTAAATCCTGAGATACATAGAGACCAACATGATCCACTTTATAAAAATAGTTAGTATATAACTAAATCACCTATTTTGATATATATTCTTAAAAAAATATACTTCTGGTCGATGTACATTTTAAACACTTCACTTCAGAATTTTCATATATCATTCAAATGGATACATCTAATGTAAATAAACAGGGCCACATATTTTTCATCCATTGCACCAAATAAACCACCAGACGAACCATTATATCAAAAAAATGATGTCGGGGGATATATTTATAGATGAAAAATTATAGTTATTTATTAATTATCTAGCACATATAACAAATTTTGATCCATATCTTTACCGAAAATGGAATTGAAAATGTAACACCACATGATGATAATTTTTTTGATAGGCATTGATAAAATTTGATGCAATGAAACTGGTAGTATCTATTGTATAAATAAATGATATTCATTCAATTTCATTCCAATGAAATTAAATTTCTTCAATGACACCAAATTTCTGACATTTGAAGAATACCCAATAGGTACTTTAATACCATACATGCATTGAAATTTTTTTTATCTTCTCACTCTTTCTTTACACATGAAAATACAATTGTAAATATATTATTTTTTACTTTCATATTAGGAGATAACGAAAAAATGTTTCCCATGGATATTAAGTCCAATCTTGCATTTTATCCATATTTAATCATTCATTTTATTTCTAATAAAGTTCCAATAAATTTTTCACATATTTTTTTATGAACTTGAATAACTTCAATGTAATATTTCAACTCTAAAAATATTCAATAACATAGGTCAAATAATATGGAACATTTCTTCTATTTATTTTTTTGATGACCTAAACTTCCGATCACTCCAAATGTGACATCTTGTTTTTCACCTTATTATAATATTATTTAGTTGACAATGGTCATGGGTGAAATAATAATCCTTTAAACCATTATTTTTTTTAATATTTATTAAGGATGTTCTAGTCACAAAAATATTTGATATCCCGTATAAAATTTCTTTTTTACACTACATAATTGATGATATGAAGTCCCTTCTTTTCAAACTGTACATGATTTATGACCCTTAACACTATATCAAGACAAATTTACATACACACGAAAGTTTTATATATTGAAAATTACCATAAAAAATAAAAGTGAATACTTTTTATTATATCCATTTGAAATTTCAACATTTGTTTCCTATAGAAATTATAAATCATTAATCAACAATGAGAGAAAAAAATAAATATCATTTCTAGACTATTTTTTTCCATAAATAATCAAGCTCATAATAACATATTCTTTATTCATACATATCTATGAGATAAGTTATAGAATACCAACATAACATCCTATAAATTGTGTTGGCTACTAAGGATCTGATATATATTCATTCCATCTCTGTATGATCCCATTTTGATATTTCTAACTCAATTTCCAAAACTAGTATTTTTTTATCAAATCTCTTCCATTTTTGTGAATTGGTAGGGTGATGTTGGTTTCCATAAGAGAATCTCTCATCTTCCTACAATATTATCCCCTTTTAATTATTTTAATTTTTAAATAGATTCTTCAAACTATGAATTTTTTGAAGATACGAGATTGCTTTAGCAGGAGGTTTAGTTCCCATTATTGAGAATGAATTACAATTGGATTTTTTATACATTTTATATCATGATGTCCTCTATTTAGGATATTATAATAAAATTTCAGATTCCTTCTTATACATCACACAATTATTAGGGAAATCATGTATTTTATTATACCCCAATACCATTGGACATAATAGTTTCTTTTAAATCATAATTTGAATATGGAAGAAACTGTTTCAAAATTTCCTGTAGTTTAGTGAAACTTTTTGTCACTCCATCTATTTTTATAAATTTAGTGTAAACTAGGAACAATGGTTTCTCTGTATCTTCTTAAAATCGTTCAACACTTCCTATTTTTAAATGGGGTCAATGCCTACATCATGAATTAATTCTTTAATATGATCCTATGTCTTATGTTTTACATCTTCATCAACACTATATCTTGAATTCTTTATTATTTTACTATGATAGATCCAAATTGTATAACCATGATTAAAACTATAGAAAATAATATGGTCTTTCACACATAGAAAATCATATTTTAGTTCTCAAGATTTCATTTAATAAATTCCAATTAATCATTAAACCCTTTCTCATATTCATCATTAGTTATTAATGTATTTATCTAATTATGATTTATTAATTACTTAAAATTATAATATAGTATATGAATACATTAAAACATGTAATTGTTTAAAATTATATATAAAAAGTTAAATTTAAAACATATAAACATATCAATATCTAATATGATTAAATTTTAAATATATATATTCAAATTATACACACACATATAAAAAATATACTCAAAATAATCAATCAATTAAACATTTATTTATAATAATTTAATCAAAATAAAAATTACATGGAATAAAAACTAATAAAATAAATAAATAAATACAATATAATAAATAAACAAACCAATAATCCCTATAAGTTTAATAAAAAAATAAACTAAATATTTATTCATTAAAATTTTAAAAAAAATTAAACAATACAATCATTAATATAATTAATTAATGAATAGAATACAATAAATATATACACTATTTTTATCAATAATAAATAAATGAATAAAAATTAAAATTATTAAACATTTAATATGTAGCACCCCTAACATTTTATGGTATGTTTCTCTTAATAACACTGTATTCATTAGATAGCCTATATTTCATGAATCATTGAGCCTTTGTGGAACAAAACTTGGTTACTTATAGGATATAGCCAAAACATAGCCATTAAACTTAAATTTTCCAGCTCTGTGATTCAAATTTTAAAAATCTAACATACACGGTTGTGTTCAGGATGATATTTTTAGTTTGATAGAATTAAATTAATTTTTGGGGAATAGTAACCTATCATTATGAATAGTAACCAACCCTTATGAATAGTAAATTACCTTTATGAATAGTAATATGACTCTTATGAATGGTATCCATACCCATGAATGTATAAATAAATTTAGGCACCTTTAAAAAAATGATGAATATTTTAAGTGGTTATATATTTCTGTTAGCACATGAGCCTTAGCCCGTTTGGTAAGGACTCTGTAAGTGCATTCAAGCGACCAGGGATCAAATCCAGGTTGAGGAAGAATTTCTGGGTATTGTAGCAGGTACTGTAGCGGGTACTGTAGGAGGCACTGTTTGACACTATAGAAGCTAGGAATATGCCCCTGTTTGGGCCTTCGGAACACCGATTTGGTCCCTGAGTCCTTTAAGGCCTTCTGGCCACCCAGGACTTTGGGTTAGTTAGGCCTTAGGGCCACCTCAGGGCCTTCGAGCCACCTTAAGTGCAAATGCAAACTAGACAACCTACAAGGAACAAGCTCTACAAGGAGGATGAGCAAGGAGATTTCACCACAGCTAAAGCTAAACAGATTGCAAGAATGAGAGAGTATGAGACCTTCCATCAGGACAAGCCTGTGCATGCACGGGAATGCCTAGCTGAATATCCATGCGAAGGTGTAGAGCTGATTTTACGATGAAGATACTGGGGATGAGCAGTTCCAAATAGTTAGTTTGGGTTGTATGTAATGTTTGAAGCCTACGGGAAATGAATTCCTCTAAGGCCTATGGTCCATGTAATAATTATGCCTACGAGCCTTGTAAGGGTTCCACCTCACCCCTTGAAAGGTGGATTATCAAAAATCAATAAAAAATGAAGGCCTTCAAGCCATTGGAGTGAGTATATTTCTATTAAATAATTATTTAATTAAATATTTAATTAATCATATTTAGAAAATTATTTTTGAAAAATGGACTTCATTTTTGGATTCTACACATCTAAAAATAGTTAGGGTAAATTTTTGGGATTTTTCTAAAATACTTGAATTTTTTGTGAATATTAAAATACATTAATTTACCGTATAAATACATTATAATTTAAATTAACTATTCCTAGAATCATGAGTGATGTAAGAACCCAAATATCTAACTCACATTCATATATTACTATTCTTGGTCATTTAATACTCACTATTGCTTGTCTTGAGAGGAAATAATAAATTAATGATTATAATATTAAGAAAACTCCTCTCCCCTCCACTATATAAACCACCCCTCACCCCCTCTTCCTCCCACACCACTCAGGATTCAAGCCTTGCCTAAATTATGCCAAATAATATTCCCAAGCCCTCTCCCCATGTCCAAGACCTTCTAGTCTCACAAAAGACCAAAAACAAAGGCATTAAGGAGATTCTCAAGGAGGAGTACTCAAGAGGTGAAACTTTCTTCTCTTTTCTTTCAATTTATTTTACAAACTTCCATTCTTTTGTTCTCCCTTCTCACCCCCTCATCCAAATTCCATGATAATTCCGGTACCATAAATGTACTGTATTTTTATTGTTCTAATGGAACATTTTATCATAATCTCTTTTTCCCCTCCTTTTATACAATAAATGCAAACACCATCCGAGATGTGTTAATTTATCACACTCAAGGAAGACGGGTTTTCAATTTGCATTAATCTCTTAAATACTGGTCATCAAACCTTTTCAATGGTTTAAACAGGTTATAATATATGTATTTTATCTTGATTAATGTTCTGGAATCCTTACACATTCATAATATGGAATAATAATACAAAACAAGTTTATTGTGCACAAAACCGCCAAGCCAAATCCAAACGTTTATTTTTAACTCATCGAATGAGTCATCCTCATGGTATATAACCAGAATTATTATAAGATAATTTATATCTATTTAGTTTCAATAATAATTTATATTAAAAATTCTTTATTTTTAACCATATTTCAAAAAAACATCCATTCATGAACACAAGTAAACAAATCATGAAAACCAAAGAAGAAAATGCTACAAAAACAAAAAAATTGAATATCTTAAACCATCAAAAAGGCCATTAATGAACCTAATAAGGTCATAAAATATCAATTACATGTTTATGAGGTTATAGAATTATTAATTAATAAAGCTAAATTTGATTATTCAGGTCGTTAAGAACAATCAAGAACACCTTCAAGCATAAGGTAAGGGATCATCTCTCTCACTTTTGTTCAAGAATCTCCCCCATATTGTGATATTTTATTTTTAATGCCTAATTATGGGGTATGTTTTATCACCTCCACCATACTGACCTAATTAAATATAAATAATGGGATACCCATTTACTTCTCATTAATCCCTCTCAAGAACACTCGTTACCATGTCGAAATGTCTGTAAGGGCTTTTCTCATCTCACTTTCAATTCTGTGGGATTTCCATTATTTGACTCATATTTCTTATATGTGGTATAGTTGTAATGAAATTTGATATATATTATCATGATTCTATTTATATTAATGGTATTATGTGATTCATTTGGTGGTTATTAAATTTTGTTCATACAACTCAATTGATTACAACGTGGTAACGAGCTTTGTCTCAAATTTCACTTTATTGTGACTTGCTTAGTATTGTGCACCTACTGTTGCTTATGTGGTGTACCTTGTAACGTCCTGGATCCGGGTGCCATTCAACGGGTGCCTCGAACCCGGTTGGTCACATGACCTCAGGCGCATTTCCCCAAACTCCAGAGGTTGCTGACTAGTAGTGAGGGCCCAAGTATGATAGTGGGGAAACTATGCCCTCATTTGTCAAAGTGTAGTGTAGCGGAATACTAGATAAAACATACAACAACAATGGAAGCAATAACCATACACAATTTTAAATGAACAACTGTAGTAAAATATAACAAACAGTCATATAGATAATGATGCAACATGTCTCTAGTTATAAGAAAATAGCCAGAACATGTTACACAACAGTACAATATGATACAATATAAAGTACAGGTACAACAGAACAAAAAAGAAAAGCCGGCAGTATCGCGAGCCTAAGCTCGGTCCCATGCTCCCATACTCCTCAGCAACAATCAAGTACCTGTATAGGGACTCTTTCCATTATTCACACCTGCAAAAACATAGTCTGTTTGGGCCGAAGACATGACCCAAATAGGGTGTGAGAAATAAATCCCAGTAGGCACCCACCAAAGGCCCGTGCCCAACTGTGTAAAAATATGCAACAATAGTGTGTAGTAGTAAATGCAATAAACTGAGCAGTACTCAAAATTAACTAAATTTACCAGTTATATTTCCATTTTAATATTTATTTAATCATTCACTATAAGGAAATCACTATAGTGAATTTTCTATGTAAACAGTCAGTGTCCTCAGACATGCAAACCCTTACCCTCAGGTAATCAGAATCGTAACCCGTAGGTAATTTCCCACAAGAATAACAGATTTTTCCCTTAGGCATACAAAGTGTCTCCCTAAGGCACAGAGTCTATTGCCCACAGGAATGAAAGAAGTTTCCCTCAGGCTAAAATAACCACTACCCTCAGGCTAAAGGAAACACTACCCTCAGGCTAAGTAAAGCACTGACCTCAGGCTAAGCAAGTAACCGGGCCATGCCCAATATATAAAAAAGAAATAGACATGGAATTCCTCTCAAAGAAATTCAATAATTATTATTACAATGGCACACCCTCGAGTATCTGTCCAAACGGCTAAATAGAGGAACACACCCTCGGGGTGGTCCTGGATCCAAGCTGCGATCCCAAACAACGTTTTATTATCACATTTAATTACCTATACAATTTCTAGGTATTCAAAACCACCAAGGCCTCAGCCACACGACAACCCAACATGGGTTCTTAGCAAAATGGTACAAAAAAAATGCATAACAGTTGGAAATTAAAGACCGAGCCACCTACCTCGATTTCCCCTGATCCGTATACGCGAATGATGATCCTTGAATCATCCAAGAACGACGTAGATCTGAGGTGAGAGAAATACCCGTTCAAATGTAAATAACTTTCCCTCGGGAAAGAATTGGTAAGAATGGATTAAGGAGAAGGAGAGGCTTACCCATACGGTTCCAACGAGATCGACATAGGCGGAATCAGATTCCCATCATGCGATCTGGAGATCCTCAAAGGTTTGGTCCTCTCTCCTAAATCCTCCTCCAGTTCTAAGCCTTCCCTGTGAACAGGGGATGCTACTACCCATTTTAAGTGAAAAAAACAAACTACACAGCATGTACTATTGACTACACAACGTGTACTTTTCTTATTTAACTATTCCTTTGGCGGCTACCATTCCCACTACTGCACTATTCATCCATCGACATGAGTACACGACATGTATTCCTAATCACACGGCATGTACTATCGCACAGCTGGCGGCTGGTTCCACCGCCTTACTATTTTCCTGCCAACTGACTACACGGCGTGTAAATACCCACTACACGGGGTGTGGAAAAGTACATGGCGTGTAGTCACAAAACTTAGGATTTTCCCCACTTTCCTTATATTCTCAAAAATACTTAAGGAAAAGAGAAAGGAAGAAAACCATAGATAAAAAATAAGAACCAGGTTCTTACAAACTTCCCCCCTTAAAGCAATTCGTCCCTGAATTTCCCTTCCAAGGGTGGTGAAGATAAAGCGCAGAATAGCTCTGGCCACTGAGCACGTACGTCGGTCTCCCGCTCCCGGGTTTTGTCCTAAACTCAACCATGCTGCCATAACACTCGTACGAGAGGAACTGACCAGACTCAAAGAACCTTCTTCCTCCTATCCATGATATGAATCAGATGCTCCTCAAAGGAAGCATCGATCTGAATCTCAACCTTCTTTGGATGAAAGACGTGAGACGGGTCTGAATGACATCGACACAACTAAGATACATGGAAGACGTCGTGCATGGCCCGATACCTCTGTGGTAACTACAACTGATAGGTAACCATCCCGACTCTCTCAAGAATCTAAAGTGGCCCCACATACCTCGGTGAAAGTTTACCTCATCTCCTGATCCGTCTATGTCCCAACCTCGGTGAAACACACAGGAAAACCTGATCCCCGACCACGAACTCCAAGGGTTGTCTGTGATGATCAACATAAGATTTCTAACGATACTGTGCAGTAGCCATCCACTTATGAATCAACTGGACCTGCTTAGAAGTCTCCTGCACGAGACGTGGTCCCAGTAAATCTGCCTCACCTGCCTCTAACCTACACAAGGGTGATCGGAATGGCCTACCATATAAAGCCTCATATGGTTCCATCTCAATAGTTGCCTAAAAACTATTATTATAGGAAAATTTTACCAGGGGTATGTGCTTCTCCCAAGATCCCACAAAGTCTAGGACGCATGCACGTAGCATTTCCTCAAGCACTTATATCGTACGCTCTGACTGACCATCGATCTGAGGGTGGTAAGCTATGCTCAGAAGCACCTGTTTACCCAGTTCTCTCTGAAAACTCTGCCAGAAACGAGACGTAAAATGGGCATCTCTATCTGAAAAGATAGAACGAGGAACCCCATGAAGACGTACGGCCTCTTGGATATACAAATTTCAGATATCGTCAAAACTGAAGGTCTCCTTGATCGGCAAAAAGTGAGTTACCTTCGTGAGTCTGTCCACAACAACCCACACGACATCATTGCCTCGAGGTGACCTCGGTAACCCAGTCATGAATTCCATCACGACATCATCCCATTTCCACTCCAGTATGGGTAACTTCTATAACAGTCCAGCTGGCCTCTCATGCTCCGCCTTCACCTGCTGACAGGTGGAACATCTCGTAACAAAACCAGCTATCTCCCTCTTCAAACCCGACCACCAGTACTGACGTCACAAGTCACAGTACATCTTGGTAACCCCGAGATGAACTTCCCAAGCAGAAGCATGAAACTCCCGCATCAACCCCTCACATATATCCCCTGAAACCCACACTCATCCATGGAAACATATAATTTCATCATCGCCTATCGTCCATCCTGGAGGAGGGTCCTCACTCACCACCAACTCCTGTAGAACTATGCCTTCTGACTCAAATAGATGTCTCATCCTCACTCTATCCAGGAGGGTAGAAGTCAAGATGAAGATGAAAGATAGAAATTCCCATGACTATCGTGCACCTCCAAATGCATCTCAGAGAACAAGGCCATGAGCTGCCACTCACCACTGACCTCCTGCACCGCCTGTATCTGAGTCCTCCTGCTCAGTGCATCGGCTACTACATTACCTTTACCAGGTGTATAGGCAAGCTCAAAATCAAAGGACTGAAGGTATTCGACTCACCTTCTCTATCTCAGGTTCAAGTCATGCTGAGTAAATATTTACTTGAGACTTTTGTGGTCGGTGAAAACAACAAAATGATATCCTAAGAGACAGTGTCTCCAACAGCGCAACACATGAACTAATGCAGCCAACTCGAGATCATGTGTTGGGTAATTACTCTCATGTGGCCTCAACTGCCGAGAACCGTATGCAACAACTCGGTCGACCTGCATCGACACTGCTCCCAGCCCAATACCTGATGCATCACAGTAAACTGTATAGCTCTTTCCTTGCTCTGGAAGTATCAGGACTGGTGCTGATGTCAACCTTCCTTTCAGTTCTTGAAAGTCTGTTTCGCAAGCTTCTGTCCAAACGAAATTCAAACCCTTCTTAGTCAAACCCATCAATGGTGCTTCTAAGCAGGAGAAGTCCTGGATGAAGCATCTGTAGTAACCATCCAGCCATAATAAACTCCGTATCTCAAACACATTCTTAGGCTGCTCCCAAAAAACCAATGCTCTCACCTTCTCTAGGTCTACTGCAACTCCTTCCTCTGAGTTGATATGACCAGGAAGTGAATCTGGTCCATCCAAAAGTGGCACTTTGAGATCTTAGCATAGAGCTGATACTCTCTCAGTGTACTTAGTACGATCTCAATATGGGTGGCATGGTCATGTCGAGTGTGAGAGTACACTAAGATATCGCCCACGAATACTACCACAAAAGAATCTAGGTAAGGATGGAACACACGATTCATCAGATCCATGAAAACTGATGGCGCATTTGTGAGTCCAAAAGGCATAACCAAGTACTCATACAAACCATATCTGATCCGAAAGGCTATAAGTGGTATGTCCGATGGTATCATGCACAACTGATGATATCCAGATCTCAAGTAAATCTTTGAGAACACTCGTGCTCCCTGAAGTTGATAAAAAAGATCATCAATCCTCAGTAAGGGATATCGGTTCTTAAATGTCAAATGGTTCAGCTTCCGATAATCCATATAGAGTCTGAGGGTACCGTCTGCCTTCTTCGTAAAGAGGACTGGTGAACCCCAAGGAGAAGTACTGGGTCTGATGAAACCCTTTTCCTGTAACTCCTCTAACTGCCTCTTGAGCTCCTGCAACTCTGGTGTAGCCATCCTATAAGGAGTAATGGACACCGACGCTGCTCCTGTCACAAGCTAATTAGATAAATCCACCTATCTCTCCGGAGGTAGACTTAAAAAGTCATCTGGGAAGACATCCCTGAAACGATCAACCACTGGAGGGAAATCCTTTTGACAAGTCCCCTGATCATCCAGATATAAACTCGCAATCTGGGCTGTGACTCCACCTTGCCCACGATGCTCTGGTCCAGCTCGACTCGCCTGAACATCTTGTTCACCCTTGTATAGAAACTCTCCACCCTCTGGTGACGTGAAACTCACCCTGAGACGATAAAAGTCTACAAAGGCTCGAAAGGGAACCGACCAGTCCATCCCGAGAATGACATCATAACTCATCATCTCTAAGACATAGAGGTCCCATAGAAAGTGACACCCACCAACCTCAAGGGGGCACTCCTTGCACTGACACACACACATCGTTCTAGTTCCTAACGGAGTGTCTAACGTCATAACAGCAGAAGAAGTAGAAACACAGAGCCCAATGCTCTCCATAACGGGCACATATATAAAACTATGTGTAACACCCGTATCGAAAAGTACAGAAGATAAAACAAAAGATACTAGAATAGTACCTATGACAGTAGAAGGTTCAGGATCCTGCTTCTGTTGGGTCTATTGCATTGCATATGCCTGCCCAGTTCCGCGACCCTGTGACACTGCCTGGCTACCCTGAGCTGTCCCGCCTTGCTGCCTCTGAGATCCTGGTGTCTGGATACCATGGCCATGAACACTATCTCTACCTGCACGCCCTGACGTATTCCAGTTTCCCGACTGGTAAGAAGCTACTGTTCCTGCTCCCACACGCGAAGCCTGTATAGAACCCCTCTCACTAGACACTGGTGGAAACGCCCTGCAAAAGGACTGCAAATGACCTATCTTTCCGCAAGCTCGGCACTCCACTGGGTCACGTGGAAACTGCGGTCTCTTGTTCCCCTCTTTACCACACTGGTAGCACATGAATTGACCACCTGAAACATTCTTCTGGTTAGTACTGCCACTGTGAGAGAAATCCATCTGTCTCTTCCTCTTACCAGTAGAAATAGTACCAGAAACTGGTGCCGAACTGCCCTGGCCTGCACCTCTAGCTTCCCGAAGGTTCTTATCTATAATCAGCGTTTGGTTCAAAATAGCATGTACTAAAGGAAACATGAAAACATTCACCAGTGCTCAAAAGTCATATCAAAGACCATACTCAAAGCGTCTGTCCCTCAACGTCTCATCACCCACCAGAATGGGTGCAAAATGATGAATCTTGGTGAAACGAGCAGAATAATCCATCAACGACATAGCGCCCTGCTGCAAATTCATGAACTCTCGAGCTCGATCTGCCCTCAACGTCTCTGGGAAGAAGAAGTCATAGAAGGTGGTCTGAAAATCTTCCCATGACATGTCTCTGTGATGATCTGTCTGAGTGGTAACATCCCACCACCTCTTGGAGGAATCACGTATCATATAAGTCACGAGATTGAACCTCCACCCTGGAGGCGTCTCAAGATGCTCAAAGATAGTCTGCATAGACCCCATCCAAGACTCCGCAACCTGTGGTCCTCCATCCCCTGAAAACATAGGCGGATACTGCTGCTGGAATATACAAGTCAACTCAGCTATAGATGTGGCAGCCGATGGTGCTCCCTAAAAGGTCTGCATGAACTGCATAAAGCCTTCATGGAACTGTGCCTCCACGCCTGTGTCCGGTATAACGGCTGGCACCACATCTGGCTTTATTGGAGGATCCACTGGTAGCCCATGGACTACCATCTCTAGAGTATAATCATTTCCGCTCTCTTGGAGAATAACACGTGTTCGTCTCTGTGGCATGACTCTACAAGGTCAAAAACATGCCTTAGATTTAAGTTCATCAAAGACTAAAAAACGAGGGGACCAAAAAGGAAACAGGAGGAAGAAGGCATTCATGTTTTCAAAACAATACTACACGACATGTATATTAACTACATGGTGTGTATCTGACTTTTCTTCCCCTGCCTGGGTCCTTCTACACGGCTAAGACACACGAATCCCATTGAACAAGACTACACATCGTGTATATAATCTACACGACATGTGTGGTTTAATTTCCCAACTTTCCGTGTCATTTATGACACGGCCGACTACTCGGATTGATACTACACGGCGTGTTACACCCACACACGGCGTGTACACCACCCCGTTTCCCTAGCCACACGACTAAGTCCACACGGTCTCTCACCGGTCAAGACTACATGGCGTGTCCCACAAGTACACGGTGTGTTCAAGAAGAGGTAACACCAACCCGTGTTTGTTAGTTACACAGCTGGGTCCCTAGGCCAGACTTCACGGTGTGTTCCACAGTGGACACGACATGTATGTCTTAAGGTATCCTCCGTCTGTGTTGTTGGTTACACAGTGAACTCCAGGTCAACACTAAACGGCATGTATATCTGGTACACAACGTGTGTTCCCCAAGCATTTCCCTTCCCTGTGTCCCCACCCACACGATCTATGGCACGGGAATAGACTACATGACGTATACTGAGGGTACACGACGTGTACTCAAAAAGTTTTCTTTTCTTCCTGAACAGAAGAACACACGGTGTGTGTCCGAGGAACTACACGGTGTGTATTGTGGGTTTTACAGACAATAGGCCTCTGAAACTAATCTAGAACCCAGAAAATACTGAAAAATAACACCTAAGTGCCAAATTTCGATCCGTGAGGGCCCATACTCCCCGAGAATCAAAGTTTGGCATCTTATATGTGTTATAACAAGATAAACAGTCAATGATCCACCAAATTACAGTCTATGAGGGACCATACTCCTCAAAAACCAAAGTTTGGAATCCATTATATCAACTGACTCACACGAAAATACCCTATCACATAGCAGGTATTTATCAAAGCAGCTATCACAATAACATGCTTTTTCTAGGACAACAACTATCACAACAACATGCAATTTATAATGCACCTACATGGATTGGAACTATGCATGGCATGTGATTTCTATCATGTGCCTAGATGATGCATGAGACGGAATACACTCATATCATTGGGTTGAAACTAAATAGAACCCATGGATAAAATATAACAGCACAATCACAAGTGTGTCATCCAACGGTGAAATCAAATCAACTGTAAAATTTTCAAAATCAGAAAAATTGCAAAAATACGAGGTAGACTAGCTTTTCCCTATACACGGGTTAACTACGCCCGGGAATAGCTTATTACCAACTACCATTCCCATCCTATCCCTAAATAAGGCTCCAAATAGTAATCCAAAGAAAATAACTCCTCTGATACCACTTTGTAACATCCCGGATCCGGGTGCCACTCAACGGGTGCCCCGAACCCGTTTGGTCACATGACCTCAAGCGCATTTCACTAAATGCCAGAGGCTTCCGACTAGTAGTGATGGCCCGAGTCTAATAGTGGGGAAACTATGCCCTCATTTGTCAAAGTTTAGCGTAGTGGAATACTAGACAAAACATACAACAACAGCAGAAACACTGCCCTCAGGCTAAGTAAAGCACTGCCCTTAGGCTAATAAAGTAACCAGGCCATGCCCAACATATAAACAAGAAATACACATGGATTTCCTCTCAAGAAAATTCAATAATTATTATTACAATGCATACCCTCGGGTATCCGACCAAATGGCTAAACAGAGGATCGCACCCTCAGGGTAGTCCTGGATCCAAGAAGCGATCCCAAACAACGTTTTATTACCACATTTAATTACCTATACAATTTATAGGTATTCAAAACCGCCAAAGACTCATCCAAACGACACCCCAACATGGGTTCATAGAAAAACGGTACAAAAAAATGCACAATAGTTGGAAATTAAACACTGATCCACCTACCTCAATCGCCCCTGATCCATATACGTGAATGATGATCCTCGAATCGTCCAAGAATGACATAGATCTGAGGTGAAAGAATTCCCCGTTCAAATGTAAATAACTTTCCCTCGTGAAATAATTGGTAAGAATAGCTTAAGGAGAAGGAGAGGCTTACCCGTACCGTTCCAACGAGATCAATAGAGGAAAAATTGGATTCCCAGCATGCGATCTGGAGCTCCTCGAAGGTTCGTCCCTCTCTCCTGACTCCTCCTCCGGTTCTAAGCCTTCCTTGTGAATAGGGGAGGCTACTTCCCATTTTAAGGAAAAAAACAAACTACACGGTATGTACTTTTCTCATTTAACTGTTCCTCTGGCGGCTACCTTTCCCACCGCAACACTGTTCATCTATCGACATGAGTACACATCGTGTATTCCTGATCACACGACATGTACTATCGTGTAGCTGGTGGCTGGTTCCACCGCCTTACTATTTACCTACCAACTGACTACACGACGTGTAGTTGGTTTTTACACCCTTCCTTGTTGACCTGGCTACACACCCTGTGTACTCATCCCACACAGCCAAAATACATGGCGTGTGGAAAAGTACACAGTATGTAGTCACAAAACTTAGGGTTTTTCCCCACTTTCCTTATTTTCTCAAAAACACTTAAGGAAAAGAGAAAGGAAGAAACTCGTACCTCAAAAATAAGAACTGGGTTCTTACATACCTAATTCCCATTTGATATTACTTTTTAATTGAAATTATATTTCATTTAAATATCCATATTTTCATATCATGGATATGACTATTGTTTAAGTCGTATACCATTTTACTTACGGTATTTATTTTGAATGTTGTTTTGACTATGGAAATATTGATGAATACATATCCTCTATCCTATACGGATAATGTAAAGTCATGTTACTCTTGTGTTGAATCTATGTATAAAGAATTCTTTGTATTCATAGGCTGGTGGGGCCTGGTACAATCCCTATATGAATCAGTAGGTCTTATGAGACAAATCAGTTGGCGACAAACCCTTCGAGTTTGTTTCCAGGAAATCAGACGGGTTTCTACCCATATAACTAAACCATTTTTACAGTATTATGGTATCATGTTCCAGATACATGATGTCCAATTAATAACAATTTTCTTTATTCATTATCAGTTATTACCATCCATGAGGTTTTCACTATGAAAAAATTTATGGATGCAGTTTCGTTCTCTATTTATTAATGGAATGAGTTTTTCATTTATTCACAATGCCATATTGATTATGTCAAATTGTTTATAATTCAGTTATTATTGATTCATGTTTCTGACATTTTTAACCCTTACTAAGTGTTTGAGCTCACCCCTTTCATTGTTTACTTTCAATAGGTGATGGAGATGAGATCATTTATTGAGTTCTTGTGGATGCAGTCTTCAGTTTTTGTTATGTATCATATTTTTTATTCTTTTCCAATTTAATTTGAGTTACATCTATGTATATAGTTTCTTCAGGACTACTAAACTGATCGTTCCTTTGGGATTTTCATTCCTTTTAACCATTCCAATGTACTTAGTAATGTACTGAATCCGTTCTAGAGGGGTCGGGGTGTTACAGTTGGTATCAGAGGAAGTTTAGTAAAAAACATGGAAACTAGAGTAGAAAATGTATAGTAGGGAACAAAGATCTAAGGTATTATTTGAGGATAAACATACAAGAATGTCCTGATATTTTGGTAAGGAATAGATTATGTCAATCTTTCTAGAAAATACATCCCTGTCTGGATACGATCATATAGATGTGGCCCTGGCACAGATGTTCCTAGGAGTGAAAGCTCCAACAAGGAATATCGGGCTTGAACTAGGGTATCCTAGTACATGAAAATAGGCCTTGATTCAATCTTGGTTACGACACTCCCGGGGGATATTCTTAGGATAATTTATATTTTCTTTACAAGCCATTATGAAGGATTGAAATGTAAATTATTACTCAAAGAAACTATTTTTCTGATTATGGGATTTTCCATGCATAGGATCTCAATTTATGCTATGTATTTTGTTAAATTAAGATTATATATTATGATTCATACCATAATCTAGTGTGTGTAATTATTTAGAAATGGCGTCTAATGGAAGAAGGGGAACCAATACTCGTGGGAAATGTAGGGATCTCCCCACTAAGCAAGTCAACACAGTCAATGTTGGAGCAGATCAGATCGTGAACATATTGGGACAACTTACTCAGGTTGTAACAAATAACCATTCCACACCTATGTTGGAACTTTTCATGTGGAAAAAGCCCCCATATTTTGGAGGGACTACTAATCCAGTGGTTGCTGAGTAGTGGATCAAGTCCCTTGAAAAGATATTCATGGCATTAAGATGCAATGAAAATGAAAAGGTAGTACTGAAAGTATATTGTCTCAAAGGAGACATTGATCAATGGTGGTCCTTGATTCAGAATACCATGGAGGAAAAAAATAGAAGATATGGAATGGAGGTATTTTAAGGAAATATTATTTGAAAAAATATTTCCCTCATGAGAAATGAACCGAAATGAAGAGAAAATTTCTTAGCTTAAAGCAAAGGGAAGAAGACAGTGTTGTAGAGTATAAGGCTACCTTCACAAGGATATCCAGGTATGTCGTAGATTACATATGTGACTCAGCAAACAATATTGATCATTTCTTTGAAGGTCTTAAGCCATGTATTCTAAGGGCACTAGATTCTCAAAAAATTTCGTCATATGTTGAAATTGTATCAAGTGCCATCAAAATAGAGAAGGAATTTTCTAGATCAAATTTGTTCAAGGGAAACCAGGATAAAAAGTGGTACTCTGATAAACAAGGGAAAATTGAAGCACCAAAAAAGAACAAGGGAACGAAGAAATTCCCATTATGTGAGAACTGTGGAAAGAATCATCTTAGGAAATGCTTGAAAGGCATGGGAGTCTACTATAAGTGTGAAAAAAGGGTCATCTATTTCATGAATGCAAGGGGAAGATATAATTTGATGATGTTCAATGCTAAAATTGTAGAGATATGGGACACTATGCAAATGAGTGTCCTAAAAGCCAAGGAAACGTGCCTCAGAAAAAGTCAAGAGAGAAAGGGAGAGCTTATGCAATTACAACCACGGAAGTTGAAGTTCCCAATAATGTGGTGACAAATACTTTAATTGTTTCTTCAAACTTATCCAACACTTTATTTGATTCTGGATCATCGCATTCATTTATATCTTCCCAGCTTTCCAATAAAATTAGACATGTCCAATTTGATTTAATAAAGGAGTTATCAGTCAAAACTCCTAGGGGGTGCATCCTTGCAACAAAGGCATGTCAACTAGTCCCCCTCACGACACACAAACGTGCTTTAGTTTCTAATTTTATTGTCATACCAATGAATGGATTTGACTTAATTCTCGGTATGAATTGGCTGTTAAACTATAATGCGAATATTTATTACAAGAAAAAGGAAGTTATAATTTTTAAAAATGGTGCAGAATCTCTTATTTTTAGAGTAGAGACCTCGCCACCCAATTCTTATCTAAATCCTCCTCCAATAGCTCTATTGAATGCAATTCTTGGAGAGGAAGAGAACCCAATATCTATGGGTGAGGAAAGAAATATTCAAATTGAATATGTGCATATAGTGCAAGAATAAATTGATGTATTTCCAGAGGATTTTCCTAGACATCCTCTAGAGTGGGAAATTGAGTTTTCCATTGACTTAATTCTGGGTGAAAGACATATATTGAAGTCTCCCTATAGAATTGACACCGTGGAATTAGTGGATCTAAAGAAACAACTAGAGGAATTGAGTGAAAATTTATTTTTTCGACCTAATATTTCTCCATGGGGATCCCCTATCCTCTTTGTCAACAAGAAATATGGATCCATGAGGATATTCATTGATTATAGGGAGATAAATGCTATTACAATAAAGAAAAAGTATCCTCTACCTCAGATTGATGATTTATTTGATCAACTTCATGGAGTTCAATACTTTTCAAAGATTGACCTTCGATCTAGATATCATCAACTACGTGTGAGGAAGGAAGATATTTCTAAGACAACATTTTGAACCAGGTATGGGAATTACGAGTTTACTGTGCGGACTTTTGGATTGACTAATTCACCCTCTGTTTTCATGGATTTAATGAATATAGTTTTCAAGGAATATCTTGATAACTTTTTTGTGGTATTAATCGATGATATCCTAGTATACTCAAAAAGATATGACTACCATGAGGATCACTTACGGATTATTCTGAAAACTCTTAGAAGAAATAAATTATATGAAAAGTTTAGCAAGTGAGAATTCTGGATTCAATTAGTTTCTTTTCTAGGCCATATTGTCTCTAAGGATGGAATCCTAGTTGATTCTGCAAAGGAAAAGGAAATCCAAGAATGGACCATTCCAACAAACATAACCGAGGTATGCAGTTTTATTGTCTTAGCAGGTTACTATCGGAATTTTGTTCAGAATTTTTCTCGACTGGATAACCCGCTAACCAATCTCACATGTAAAGGAGTTAAGTTTGTGTGGAAAAAAGAATGTACAGAATGCTTAGAGGAATTGAAAAGAATATTTATCAATGCTCCAATTTTGACTCTTCCATCTGGAAGTGATGGATTTCCAATATACAGTGATTCATCAAAGAATGGACTGGGTTGCATCCTTATTCAAAATGATAAAGTTATTGCTTATGCATCCAGACAGTTGAAGAATCATGAGAAAAATTATCCAACTCATGATATTGAGTTAGAAGCCATAATCTTTGCTATGAAAATACTGATACATTATCTCTATGGAGAAATATGTGAGATTTAAATAGACCACAAGAGTTTGAAATACATTTTCACACAAAAAGAACTCAACATGAAGAAAAGAAGATGGATCGAGTTACTCAAAGATTATGATTGTTCAATACAATACCACCCAGGAAAGGAGAATAAGGTGGAAGATGAATTAAGAAGGAAAGATCATGGATGTCTAACTCAAATGATGGTTGAGAGAGATCCTATATTTTTGGATCTACTAAATATGGATATGGGAATTTTTAAAGAAGGGGAAACATCTTTTCTATTTCAAATGATTTCTAAACCATATTTATTAGAGAAGATAAAAAGCTCTAAATCTGATGATGAGAATATGCACAAGACAATTAATGCTGTCCAGGATGGGAGATTGGAAGACTTCGTGTATGAGGAAGGAGTTCTAAAATTTGGGAAAAGGTTATGAATTCCATCAGTACCTAAGCTAAAAAGGGAACTATTAGATGATGCTCATAGCTCAAATTTCTATATGAACCAAGGTATCACCAAGATGTATTGAGATTTGAAGGAATATTTTTGGTGAGATAATATGAAGTGGGAGATTGCTAACTACGTGTCAAGGTGACTAGTTTTTCAACAAGTGAAGGCAGTGAGACAATGTCCCAAAGGAGTGATGCAACCTCTACTTATTACTATGTGGAAGTGGGATAACATTACGATGTATTTTTTCACTGGACTACCGAGGACACCTAGAAGGAATGATGCAATATGGGTAATTGTTGATCATCTCACAAAATCAAAATACATCCTTCTAATAAGAGTGTATTTACCACTTTAGCACCTGGAAATATTTTATATTAATGAAGTTGTAAGACTTTATGGTGCACCTCTATCGATTTTGTCTGATCGATATCCCTGGATTACATCAAAATTCTAGAAAAGTCTCCAGAAGGCATTGAATACTAAGCTTTGTATGAGTACTTCTTATCACCCCCAAACTGATGGATAGTTTGAAAGGACTTTTCAAACTCTGGAAGACATGTTGAGATCATGCTATCTTGACTTCCAAGGTATGTGGGATCAATAATTTATTTTGGTGGAATTTTCCTACAAAAATAGTTTTCATTATAGTATTCAAATGGATCCATATGAAGCATTATATGGAAAGAGATATCAAACTCCAACTTGTTGGGACAGAGTTGGTGAGAGGAAACTTATAGGCCCGAAACTTATTAAAGAGACCATGAAAAAGGTGAAGACAATCCAAGCCCATATTAAAGTATCCCAAAGTAGGGAGAAGAGTTATGATGACAACCAGAGAAAGGATTTGGAATTCCAAGTCGGAGATCTTGTATTTCTGAAATTATCTCTATGGAAGGGTGTCTTAAGATTCCGTAAGAAAGGGAAATTGGGCCCCAGGTACATCAGACAGTTTGAAATTTTGGAAAGAATCATAGTTTTAGATTACCATTTAGCAATGCCTCCAAGTCTCTCCAAATTTCATGATGTTTTCCATGTGTCATTGTTAATGAAATACATTCCATACCCAACGCATGTACTCAACTATGAAGAAATTAAACTGAAACCTAATTTTTCAAACTTTTAAAAGCCTATCGGTATTCTTGACACAAGGGAGCAGGTATTGAGAAATCAAACAAATCATCTAGTAAAGGTTCTTTAGAGGAACCAGAATATGGAGGAAGCAACATGGGAACCTGAGGATGTTATGAAGAAGATCCACCCACATCTTTTTGGTGGACTTTATACATAAAAATTCAAGGATGAAATTTTTGAAGGAGGAAATAATATAGCACCCAAACATTTAAAGGTATCTTTCTCTTAAAAACACTATATTCATTAGATAGCTTATATTTCAGGAATCACTGAGCCTCTATGGAAAAAAACTCGGTTACTTATAGGAGATAGCCAAAACCTATCCATTAAGCATAAATTTTCCAATACTGTGATTCAAATTTTAAAAATCTGACATACAAGGTTGTGTTCAAGATGATATTTAGAGTTTGATATAATTAACTTAATTTTTAGGGAATAGTAACCTACCATTATGAATAGTAACCTACCCTTATGAATAGTAACTTACCCTTATGAATAGTAATATGACTCTTATGAATGGTATCCATACCCATGAATGTATAAATAAATTTAGGCACCTTTAAAAAAAGATGAATATTTTAAGTGTTTATATATTTATATTAAATAATGATTTAATTAAATATTTAATTAATCATATTTAGAATTTTTTTTTGAAAAATGGAATTTATTTTTGGATTCTACATGTCGAAAATTTTTTAGGGTAAGGTTTTGGGATTTTTATGAAATACTTGAATTTTTGGTGAATAGTAAAATACATTAATTTACCATATAAATACATTATAATTTAAATTAACTATTTCTAGAATCATGAGTGATGTAAGAACCCAAATATCAAACTCAAATTCATATATTATATTCTTAGTCATGGAATACTCACTATTTCTTGTCTTGAGAGGAAATAATAAATTAATGATTATAATATTAAGAAAACTCCTCTCCCCTCCACTATATAAACCACCCCTCACCCACTCTTCCTCCCACACCAATAAAGCTTCAAGCCTTGAATAAATTCTGCCAAATAATATTCCCAATCCCTCTCCCCACATACAAGATCTGTTGGTCTCACAAAAGGCCAAAAACAATGGCTTTAAGGAGATTCTCAAGGAGGAGTACTCAATAGGTGAACCTTTCTTCTCTTTTCTTTCAATTTCTTTTACAAAGTTCCGTTATTTTATTCTCCCTTCTAACCTCCCCTCATCGAAATTCCATGATAATTTCAGTACCTTAAATTTACTGTATTTTCATTGTTCTAATGGAATATTTCATCATAATCTCTTTTCCCATCCTTTTATACAATAAATGCAACACCATTCGAGATGTGTTAATTTATCACACTCAAGGAAGACGGGTTTTCAATTTGAATTACTATCTTCAATACTGGTCGTGAAACCTTTTCAATGGTTGAACCAGGTCATAATATATGTATTTTATCATGATTAATGTTCTATAATTCTTACACATTCATAATATGGAATAATAATACAAAACAAGTTTATTGCTCACAAAACCGCCAAGCCAAATCCAAGCGTTTTTTTAACTCATCGAATGATTCATCCTCATGGTATATTACCAGAATCATTATAAGATAATTTATATCTCTTTAATTTCACTAATAATGTATATAAACAATTATGGATATTTAACCATATTTCAAACAAACATCCATTCATGAACACTAGTAAACAGATCATGAAAACCAAAGAAGAAAATGCTACAAAAACAATAAAATTAAATCTATTAAACCATAAAAAAGGCCATTAATGAACCTAATAAGGTCATAAAATATCAATTAAATGTTTATGAGGATCTAGAATTATTAATTAATGAAGCTAAATTTTATTATTTAGGTCGTTAAGAACAATCAAGAACACCTTCAATCATAAGGTAAGGGATCCTCTCTCTCACTTTTGTTCAAGAATCTCCCCTATGTTGTGTTCTTTTATTTTTAATGCCTAATGATGGGGTATGTTTTCTCATATCCACCATACTGCCCTTATGACATATAAATTATGGTATACCCCTTTAACTCTCACTAATACCTCTCAAAAACACTCATTTCTATGCTGAAATGTTTGTAAGGGGTTTTCTCATCTGACTTTCAATTTTGTGGGATTTTCATTGTTTACCTCTTATTTCTTATATGTGGTATAGTTTTACTGCCATTTTATATATATTATCATGATTCTATTTATATTAATGGTATTATGTGATTCATTTTGTGGTTATTAACTTTTGGTCATATGACTCAATTGATTACAACGTGGTAACGAGCTTTGTCTCAAATTTCACTTCATTGTGACTTGCTTAGTATTGTGCACCTAATCTTTCTTTTGCGGTGTACCTAATGAACATGTGATATAAATTTTCAATTGAAATTATATTCCATTTAAATATCCATATTCTCATATCATGGATATGATTATTGTCTAAGCCGTATACCATTTTACTTACGGTATTTATTTTGAATGTTGTTTTGACTATGGAAATATTGATTAATACATATCCTTTATTATATATGAATAATATAAAGTCATGTTGATCTTGTGTTGAATATATGTATAAATAATTATTTGTATGTAGAGGTGGGTGGGTCCCGATACAACCCCTCGATGCATCAGTAGGTCTCATGAGACAAATCAGTTGGCGACAAACCCTTTGAGTTTATTTCCAAGAAATTAGACAGGTTTCTACCCATAGAACTAAACTATTTTATGGTATTATGGTATCATGTGATAGATACATGAATTCCAATTAATAATAATTCTCTTTATTCATTATCAGTTATTAATATCCATAAGGTTTTAACTATGACAAAATCTATGGATGCAGTTTCGTTCTCAGTTTATTAATGGCGTGCGTTTTTAATTTATTCACCATGCCATATTGATTATGTCAAATTGTTTACAATTTATTTATAATTGATTCATGTTTCCGACATTTGTAACCCTTACTTAGCATTTGAGCTCACCCCTTTCATTTTTTTACTTTCAATAGGTTATGAAGAAGAGATCATTTATTGAGTTCTTGTGGATGCAATCTTTAGTTTTTGTTATATATCATATTTTGTAACATTTTCCAATGTAATTTAAGTTACATATATGTATCTAGTTTCTTCAAGACTACTAAACTGATTATTCCTTAGGGATTTTCATTCTTTATAAGCATTCCATTTTACTTATTAATGCACCGGCTTTAGTCTAGAGGGGTTGAGGCATTACATAATAGATTTAAAAAAAAAAGAAAATGAAAATTTCACTGATAAAAATATAGATATTAACAACATATCTATGACAATTAGGGACAACATAGTAGTAAATGAAAATTATATTTCATGCAATTAAATGGAATCAAAATCAACAATAAATAAAAAAATATAATTTACAAATCACAATCATTAAATAATTCTTCAAAATAAAGAAAATAAAAATTTAATTGATAAAAAATTGTAGATTTAGATAGTATATCTATGAAGAAGCAATATAAAATAATAGAAAATGAAATTCAGATTTCATAAAATTAAGTGGGATCACGATCAATAATAAATAGATAAATTTTTTAAAAAACCCAAAAACATAATAAATATTCTAAAAAATGAAATTAAATTAACTCACAAAAAATTTAGATATAATTAGTATATCAGTGATGAAAAATGGAAAAACAATATAAGGAAATATTTTGATTTAATGCAATTAGGTTAGAGTAAAATTGAAAAATAATACCACCAATGACAATAGTAGAACATAGAGGAGAGAAGAGGAATGACTTGATGTCTGTGAAATGTAGTAAAAATGGATGAAATGATAATAAATCAAGTATAAAATCACATAATTAGGTGATGAAAAGGATAAATCAGGGTGAAAGAAGTTTAGGAAGGTATTTGAAACTCATTTAAGTTACGTTTTGGGAAAATAATGTTTATATAATGATAACTGAAATCTGAGTGAGTTTTTTATTTTTTGAAAAGTTTTTGGTATTGGTTCCTTTAATAACAGACATTAAAACCTGGATTGTAACAAAATTATGAGAGGAAATGATTTTAAAACCAAAACTAGTGATTTTTTCACATAGGTTGTTAGTATAAAATATGTTATGTGCTTGAAGATTGAGGTTTTCATATTGGTTATACTAATAACCGATGTTAAAACCTCCACTAAAAAGGTTTTAACACTAGTTATTATAATAACTGACATGAATATCTAAACAGTTTAGATTTTCACATAGGTTACTAATATCTAATGTAAATCCTAAATGTATAATATTCTTTTTATATTATTGAATGGGATGGTCTTAGAATTCTCTATCTATTTTTACACATTCCTCTTTCCTGAAGGAATGAGTTGTAATATTTTCCCAACATAGTATACACTACCCATTTTCTATTAGATTGCTATCATACCCTGAGTTTATTTCTTTTAATCCATGTATCATAACTACACTATGTGTCTTGACTGAGTCACCATAAAAATTTTGAGTTAGGATTGAAGTTGTTTTGTGTTGGAATGAACCCATCTATTATAAATATTTGTTGGTTATAACTAGTATTCATATAAAATAAACTATTCACATCTTTATCCCATGATTCAATGAATGTATTAAAAACCCATTATATTTGTATATAAGTGTGTGAGTGTGTTTAAATGTATATACATGTTCTTTAATACTTATATTTATTCATTGTGTGAGTGGAGACACCATAAGTAGTGGCCTAATGAGTCTTTTTACTCAAACCCTACATGTGTACTCTAGTGGAAATGTGGTTTGAATTATTGTATTTTATGTATTCTTATAGCTATTGGATGTTCATGGTTTATTTGGAATGTATTCTATACGATCATGTAAAAAATTTAATACGGTGTTAAATCACATGATGGAATATTTTACACATTCGGTGTTGGAATATCACCACTTTTATTTAAATTATTGGTCTAGAGTACTTAGTATCTTACTTTCACATGCGTGGATTTGTTATATACTAATCTATTTTGTTTTCATGTTTTATCTACATTAATATATATATGGATTACTTATTATTTTTCTTAATTGTTTAGTTATACCAAGTGTCATTATTGTACAGGTCACAACTTAGTTTGAATATTCTTTAGGTTTAATTTTGGAGTTTATGATATCTGAATGAGTAATATTGGAGTTTTTGAAATGTCCTATAAAAATTTATTTATTTTTTTAAAGCACATAAATAATTATGTACTGATAAATTAAGACCCAAGATGCTAATCTCCACCCTTTGGGATCAGAGAACACTCCTAGGGATAGTGGCAGTCTGAATCAAGTACTATTTAAATATCTAGGCCAAGGTCATTATAAGTGGTATTTGAGAATAGTTTTGGGAGTTTTTTAGGATTTATATAGACAATATTTTTTACAAACCAACCTTATTAGACCGTCCAGGTCACCCAAATAAGATTTTTACAAGGTTCAAGGTGCGTTCCCTATCACCACGGGTTGGAAACTAGTCTCAGACCATAAAAAATATACACCAATGAGAATTATTTCTCACAATAAATTAATAACTAAAAGAGAACATACACTAGAAATCATACAATGACCACAAAATTTATCAGGGAATCATAAATGTCAAATAAACAATTTTTAAATTCAACTCATACCAAAAAGTTTATAAAAGTATAAATAAACTCAACAACCATAATAAACTTGAACAATCACAACCAATAATCCTAATTTTGACTTAAAAAACATTAATATAAAAATAATTTTAATAAAAAGTTAACAAAATAAAAGGTAGGTTGGGGTAGAATTATACAAGAGAAGAAATTAAAATAAATAACCAAAAAGGAAACACTAAAACATCGATCTCTATACGACAAGTGAAAAATATTCACCTTCCACATCAATGACACTAGAACCCCAATATAATGACCATATCATATATCCAAGTGTTAGTCATCTAGAATCTGCATCATAGATTAGAAGATCCACATACACACACTTGGTGTGTATTTAGGGTGTGAGAATAAAATCCCTATTGGGATCATCCTCACACATCATATGTAACCTTTTAATATAAATAAATTTCATGCTAGTTTGAAATAAAATTTTGAAAATATGATTTTACATTTATATTCGAGAAGTAAAAATAGATAATAACATAAAACTAACCATTCAAATGTAAACCATTTACTTATCATATATGAATTAAACTTTTCATTTTATAAATAAAGGTTTATCTAGGTTATAACAAAAACAACCTTTCAATCACATTTTTGGAAACACTCAAATTTAAATAAACATTAAAAAAACCATTCCTTAAGTAAAATAAAAAGTTATTTAATAAATCACATGTAAAACAAGATTTCATTTAATGTATACATAATTATAGTTTAAAAATTTATTGAAACTAACTTCTAAATATGTAGAATAAACCATAAATTTAAGGAAAAGTTTATTTAACTTAACAATAATGAATATAAATTCCATACATTTTAAACCATATTTTTATGTAATATAATTAGAATGATAAAAATTTGACACAAAATATACTTTATAAGGATATCAATAAGATAATTTATGAAAAATATGGATATAAGGAAAGTGACCAACGAAGATAATCATATATCAATCATCATGGGAACACCTAGGATCCTTGGATAAAATTTAGGACAAAACAATAATGGTTTCCATTTAATTATAATGCTTGATATGAAAAAAATTCCTAACAATCTATTTTACCCTTATAGGTCTATATGAGAGTATAAATTCCCTAAAATATCCTAGTTCTAATTTGGGTCCATTGGACAGAGTCTTATAATGTCTAGTGGAGGAGTCATAAAATTTCCAACATTGCTACCCAAGGTATCCCATGACATGTAAATTGAGGTCATAAATACAATCCAATACACTTATATATTATCATATAAATAGTCAACAATGATTATAACTCTCCCTCACCTATGATCACCCTTCAAATAATCAACCTAATTTTATAATATCATCAATAATATAATAACATTAACACTTCATAATAATCCATCCAATTCTCATTTCGTATAAAAATTTTCAAAAAATGTTTGGAAGTGGGTCACTTAAAGGGAAACTAAAAAAATGAAGAATCGACAATTTTTTTTTTAAATTTGTTAAAATTCAAAAAGTTTAGAAAGACATAATAAATAAAACTGAAATTATACCTTTAGAATATATAAATAACATTTTTAAATCATGAGAAAATTCAAATAAATTAAGTTTCACTAATATAATAAGTCAATTCAAAAATAGAAAAATAAATCCATAATATTTGAAAACCTTTGTAAAAAAATTATGATAATCATTAAAATTTATAAGGGTATAATTCACAAAAGTAACATTGATTAATTAAAAAAATACAAGGGTGTCATTTTAACAAACACTTCATATGTATTAGTTTTATATAATAAAATCCAAAGCCTTTGAGACAGGGAATACCTCTTTGAAATCAAGTAAATCATATAAGAAATTATCATAAATTCATAAACACTTCACAAATAATTATAATAAAATTTATTTTAATTAAAAACATGGGTTTAAAAGATGCTAGAATTTTAGGTTTTCTAATTCAAAGGAAATGGATGTAGCCACCCACCAGAATCAATATAAATGGAATTTGGAAGACTCAATCTGTCAAAAATAAGTAATGTAAACCCTCAAACAAAAATTTATAACCCTAAATTTATGAATCCCACAATTAAAATCAATTTAAAATGAAACCTTATCCATCACGACTATGGGGAAACATGCACAAGAGTGAAGAAGTTAGGAGAAGACTAAAGGAGTGGTGAGGGGGGGGGGTTAGTGGACTTACTTGGATAAATAATCACTTTTAATGGAATTAAACCTTTTAGAAGGGAATGGGAGAAAGAGAGTGATGCATTGGAGAGTATGATGGGGTGAAAGGACAATAGGGGGAGAAACACATTTAAAATAGGATTATATAAATTTAAAAACAATGGGTTTTAAAATATGTAATGGTAGTCTAAAAAATTTGGGAACCTATGTAGGATACCTGTGCAACCAAATTCTCTTATAAAGGAAGCATTTTTTCTTGTTTAAATGTACATGCTCATGCATGGGCATGAAATTTTCCCATGAAACCTATAAAAACCCTCCAAAAAATAAGTTTTTTTTGACATGAAACTAAAATTAAAATCCATAACTGATAAATAAATAATTTAATACTAAAAAATAAAATCAAGGGTTCTATAAATTTCCCCACAATATCACTATCTATCCCCAGAATGTCTATATGGAGATGATTGATCAAAGGAGAAATGTGAATTATCATCCACAATTGGGATATGATTAAAAATTAGAAGGGACCCACTAAACTGTTATAGGAAATGATTATTAGGAAGAAAAAAAATAAAGTAATAAAATAATAATAAGATCCTCCATGGTCAAGTATTGAAAACAGATATCCTTATAGGCATGAAGATTGACTACACAATACACAATATATCCCTTTATACAAGGATGATATAAAATATTAAATAATGGATTAACTTCAATGAAACAGTTTCCAAATGGAGTCTAGGACACCCGGTTATTGAGGTGAACAAACTATTTTATTTCCTTCTAGGCAAGGATGGATTGGGGAAGAAACACTTTTCATGATGACATCAACAAAATAAGGAGATCATTTTATGTTTACCTCCTCACCACATATATATTCTTTGATATACAAATTTACAAGAAAAAATGGGTCAATCAAAAGAATTAATATGATAAAGAAGGTCAAATAACTTCTATCATTTACTAGGTTCTTCCACCACCTATGTAGATAAATAACTATATAATACATTTAAAACCCTAATAGGGAGCTGGATATAATTTTATAAGATATCTCATAAAATCTAGACACCCTCAATAGTCATTACAAAGGACATAATTTTAAACAAAATTCATATTTAAAAAGACTATAGTGGGGATTGAAACAAAATTGAATGAGGAAAAATTCTTATAAAATATGAAGAATACCTAAATAAATCATCCTATCAACATCAGGTTTTACATGTTGAACTTGGGGATCTCTAGAAAGGGTATATGTAATGAACCAACCCAGGTTAACTTGACAAGTCACCCAAGAAGTTCCTCTATAAGGCGAGCGTCATAAAAAAAAAACTAAAACATGTCTCACATATAACATAAAGAATAAACAAATTATATAGTATACGAAAGAGTAAAAAATCATAAGACATATAATTTCAATCCATGCAATGTCTCTTGTTTTGGACCCGATGAAAATTCTAGGGGAATTTGTACTTTTGGCATTTATTGGAGGTTCCATTTTTAAAACTGGGTTTCAAAATTTAATTATGAGAGTGGGGAATCTAAGATGTGTTTCTATTAAGAAATTAAATTAAATAAATTAAAATTAAAATGAAAATAAATTAAATGGGGGTTGATGGAAAATAATAATAATAAAGAATTTTTTTAATGATAGTAATAATAGTAATAATAATAATAATATTATGATGATGATGCTGATGATGATTATTATTTTGAGTTTATGTTTTAAGAAAAACAAAATGAGGGATACCTTCTCCGTCCTCCCTCACCTGTAGCGCATGACTAGAACCCTCTCTAGGCTCCTCTTTGAGCCGCACATCCCCCTTTTGGCCAAAACCCCATGGCGCGACACCCTTCCCTCTTATCCTTCCCTGCATCACGAAAGACCTCTCATTCGAACCTCCATGGAATATGAAACACCTCTCCACTTCTCTCCAATGTGTGACCCCCCTTGGATGAACCCCTAGAGTACATGAGTACCTCCTTGTGGTCTCCTCCCTGCACACTTATATGACTAAGTTTCTTCCGGTTTTCTATCTAATTATTCAATGTAATCCTCCTGTATCACATCTCCTCCCTCAATTGTGTGGTTTTTAAATCTTTCATAACCCGATGAGGTGCGGTCAAAACCCTAGGGTTAGGGGTTGACCAATTTTTGGTTTTCATCCATTGATAGGTTGTATGAAAGGTTTCTTGAGACTCCTTGGTTCATATTATGATATCCACCACCGAAGAAAAGGTGGATTGGTTCAATTTAGTTTACCTCCAATGGTTTGGGGTATGTTTTTCTATATTTATTCATTGTTTCTATTTTTATAATTGGGGATTTTTAATTTATGAGTTTCTAGTATTTTTGTTTAAGTGAGAAACCTTGCCACATGATTTTGGGTTTCCACCACCATATGAGGTGAGGATATTTATCCATTTCTTTGTTTCACATGATTTATTTAGGGTATTTAATGTGTTTTCAAGTTCCCCAGATTTTAATCTGAGTGTGTTTGTCCTTACTACAATGTTTTGAGTTCTTAATAATTTTTTATAGAGAGTTTGGTCATCTTTGCTGGCGCACACACACAAACATAGGTATGTATATATATCTTCCACATACATATTCCCTCATGGATAGGGGAATATTTATTTTTGATTAAAGGATATACATATACATATACATATATATATATATATCTATAATAATGTATGTGCGTGTGAGTGTGGGGTAGTTTTAAGTGCTCGCAACCAAATCTGACCAGTGCCGAGTGCTGGCCTAGTATAATTCTTGAGGTATGATCGCTTTCCTTTCCATTTTAGTTTAAGAAATCATTAATTAATTTATTTAACATTCGTCTTCACCATTTTTCAATTCTTTTACATGTACAATAGTTTTTATAAAATGTTTTCCTTTGTTGAATTGGATGAAATTATTAAATTAGAGAAATGATTTATTTGATAAATAAATTCATGATTTTATAATAACCCCCCCAATAGAGGTGAAATGTCTTCAAGACAAAAATTAGTGATAGTTATTCATATCATGCTTAGTTTTGGTTTGAGTTTTTCCATATTCCTCTTTTGGGTGCTTGTTTTGAGGCATGTTAGCTTTTACCCCCTTTGAATAATATAAATTTGAATTATCTTACTCTATCAGTTTAAATGAAATTGCCTAAGTATGAGTATGCCTTATTACCATGACACTTTCCATTCGACCCATTGAGTCTTATAAATGACATTTCCATGTTTATGAAAAGTTTATAATTTTGTTACGGTAAATATATTGTATAGTATGGATTGAGCTAGATAGTAACATCCATCTTAATGAATTGACCATGACACTTTCCAACATACATATGGAGCCATATGACTTGGTTGTCATGTTTTAATGAAATTTGATGCCTTAATGTCTTTGACATGACTAATGACCTACATGAGAGGTCCCTACCTCATGTGTTGAATCACACCTATATATGACCATGACTTTGTTGACGTTTAATTGAAAATCATACGAGGTTATTCCTTATGTCTTAAATTATGAATATGAACATTATTTCATTCCATGTTTTATCAAATGATTGTTTAAATTGTTAAGCCTTTCTTGATTGATCACTTGATAGCTTGGTTCATTATAATCTCTTGATGAATTGAGGATTTTATAAATGGTTATGCCCAAGTATTTGTGGTTTGAATTGAATTCCAAGCTTAGACAATCTTGTTGGCATTAATTATTTAAATGTAATTTATGAAATGTGATTAAAGTAATGATTATTCCATATTAATTATGGATATATTTCATTGGTTATATGATACGCTTGGTAGATTATACCTCTTTAACTTGTATTTCTCTTATTTATGGCTTATTTCTTGGTTATATGATTTGTGCCATTGTGTATTGGACTATTTGAAATAGCTTTATAGCTTTTAGCATGAGTTGGATATTTAAATAGATTGAAATTATAAATTATTTTTCTTATGATATATGCCTTGATTGTGATGAGCTTGGATACTCAGATCTCTTAATAAAGGCCGGTAGAGAACATGGGTTATATATTAAGGACTCATGGATGGAATCGCTGTGCCCGATGGTTTACGACCCGACATGCTTGGGGAGATGATTTGGCTTTCCAAGAAAGGGCTTCTTAGGCAGGTTATTGTATTACATAGTGATACAAGATACCTAGGGGAGAAACCATAAACACACCTTTTCGAATGATGGATAAACCATGCTTTAGGTGATACTCGGCCCCCTTTTGAGATACCTGGTATGGACTTTGGAATTTACCATGCCTCACAATGATACTTGGGATGTTATTAGGGTTACCTTGGATGGTCTCGATGGTATTGGATTTTTGAATATTTCCATTGCAATACTTGAGATTCTTTATAGTTCACTTTTTATGGGCACGAGACTCCACACCTAGATTTGACAAATTGTTTGGATTGCTTTGTCTGTTTGATATTTGAAACATATGAGATACATCCTTCATTATTATTATGTATTGTGCTCGCACTTTATATTTTTCCCTTATTTTACTAGCACACTTACGTGATGACATGGGATTTAGACTCCAAGCCAAAGATCAAGCTTGGGGGTATGCCTTACTTGGTTTTCCATGTTACAATTAGATCATGTATATATTTTTTTCCTCACATATATATACATTATAATCTTTTGGCTTATGCCAAAGGAGTGGTATGGGATGGGTGTTCGTTTAGGAACCTAGACCAGGTTTCTATTATTAAATTTTTATCACTATACATTTATTTTATATGGAATACTTAATAATTTATATTGAATTTTCTGGATTGGACTAGAAACTAGTAGTTCTGACCTACTAAGATTATATCTCACACCCTGCTCGGGCCTCTATTGCACTAGGGTTATCCAAGCAGTCTTATAGGCTTGTAGGTCTTTGGATTCATTTCTTGTGTTGTGATACTTTTCTTGTACGAGGGAGTTAGGAGAAAAGTAATGAACTGATGCTCGAGATTCTTGTGGAGATAGTATTTGGGCAGTTTTTCTTTTATTACATTGTATGAATATTTTTATTTTTTTTCTACTTGCACTTGTAGCATCATCTTTCATACATGAAATTTTGTAAATTGGAATTGACCACTTTAATTTAGTTATTATAATATTTTTCTTTCGCTTTTTTTTTCCATTTATTTATTAATACTTATACTATTGAATATTATTTATTCTATTATACCACTATGATACTCTAATATATGAGGGAATAGTCTCCCCAAAGATACTCCCTAGGCCCTTATTGCTAGTCGACATCATAGTGGTATAATAGAATAAATAATAGTCAAGTGGCTTAGGCTGATCTGGGACATTAAAAAGTGGTGTCAGAGCTTAATTTTTTATTCATCTTACTATTTTGGGTTGGTAGAAAGGATATTAGGAATGTTTCGACACTTGGTTAATAATTGTGCTTGGGACTGATCACCCCACATACGGGGAAATAGCCAAGTGTCCTAGGCTGGGATTATTGTTTGTGCTATTTGTAATATAGTCAATATGATTTTGCCTTGAGTGAATGGTGTTATTTCCACTACTTATGGATTTATGTAGTTTATGGTATTTTTACCCTTAGCTGGGTTCGACAAGTATGAAACATTACATGAATCTTACTTGGAACATAGAAATTAAAATGTCATTCATATTCCATGCCATGTAGTTGAATTTATATGTTTCCTACTGATTTGATTACATGACTTGAGTGCTATGAATTTCTTGACTGTATAACATGCTTATCTATTTTTATTCCATGTTTCCTCAAAATATAGAATGACTTTCCTGTTTAGTACACCATGTTTATGTGAATATATAATGTTGATTTGTGTTAGTTTCTTTTAGTAACATTATTCACTTTGTTTTAAATATGTAATTGATGGAATGGAACAAATATATTTGTTTTTGATAAATTAAATTAAATTTTAAAGTTATTGTGTTAATGGGTGATTTATGAATTTGGAAATGGAAACTTATATTAAATGTTTTTACTATGATATATTACAAAAATAGTTATAAATGACAGGGCTTTCAATTTTAATCTAAAATAAATTGGTTACCTTATAAAACTCACATCTAGACCCAAGTAGGCCATTTCGGACATGTAACCTATGTGATGACCCATTTGGGTATTTTTAATTTCTAAAACTAAGAAACTTCTATTGGGTTGATTTTTGAAGAACCCCAGTTGCCATAGTGGGACCCTTATAGGTTACATTATCTATTAAAAAAGAATTTTTATGATAAATTTCCTAATAAATATGAGATTATAATAAATTTTTAATGTTTTAAAAGAATGTTTTATGAGACTTTATTGTTTTTCACTAAGGTGGTGGGTTAATATCAATTTCATAGTGATTTTGTTTTAAAATAGGCACTTGATGTTTTGTTTTAAATCATTAAATGTTAAAAGGTTAAATGTGAATAAATGTAAAGGTATTGGAAATAGAACCCTAGGTGGTTTACTTTGTTTAAAAACCCTTGTGTAAGGGTAGTTTAAGTTTCTCCTTGTGTATCCTTGAAACAGAATTGTTGGAAATTTTTGTATGCCTTCATTTTAGAAAGGGATTAGATGATAGAATATTGAGCATGGAAACTTTCATAGGCATAACCCCATTATGTTAAAACACATTCTACTCTCATGAGGGTATGGACCTTGGTAGGTAACACCCTTAGTTTTTAAAAATTCCTTGCTAAAGCCAATGATTTTTCTGGTATTTTGTATTGTTTGAGTGCCATTTTTCCTAGAAGGACTTTTAGTTTCTAAATTAAACCCTTGTTCACATGGGTGATCATGGTATAGTTTACCATTTTTACAAGAATGATCATCAATTAATTCTTTGTTTTATTTGGTTAGACCTGACTCAGGAATTTTCAGCTTCTTAGTAGGTCTCATGACCATATTTCATCTCTATGGGTAGCTCATGAGGTCATCGCTCTATTTTGTAGTCATATGAAATAGAACAACATTGAGTCATTTTTCTACACAACCCATCATATTCTTGAATTCATATGTCTGATAAACTTATGGATAGTATTTAGGAAGTGTCGGTTTCTTATGAAACTTTGGGTTAGTATGAATTCACGTACATGGTTCCCATTAAGTGCTAAACTTTGTAATAGACCTATTTAGTTTAGTTAAAT
Organism: Viscum album; assembly: GCA_963277665.1. Taxonomy (NCBI): domain Eukaryota; kingdom Viridiplantae; phylum Streptophyta; class Magnoliopsida; order Santalales; family Viscaceae; genus Viscum; species Viscum album. The sequence continues at coordinate 1,040,372,512 of OY728126.1, forward strand.
CAGTGAACCTTGTTTTGTTGATCACGTCCTCAAGCCATCTTCATAGTAGAGTGACCTCAATTTTGATGTAATAAATGCGTCCCAATGCCCAAGATGACTTCCTTGAGACCCAAGTGTTTTGAAAAGCCGGTCCATTTGGTTGTTAGTTTTCTTTCAAAATGATATTACATATGTGAGTGAGACTCAGAGGAGCGTCGCGTTGGTTCTGGTGAATGTGTCCTTCCAAGTTGAAGGAGCACAACTAAAGATAAACATTTGAAATTGTCAATCTTGCATAAACTCCTTTTTGAGCTAGTGAGTTTTGTAAATTTTAGTGCTTTCTCGACAACATGACATTGGTGTGGTTGGCTGTGAGTGAAACCTTTGAGAAATTTCATTGGTCTTGGTGGACTTCGGTGGGTAAAGTGTGGGAAATAATGTAATTAATTGGGCAATAAAAGGCATTATGATCAGTTGTAATGACACGTAGGAAGGTGAAACCGATCTTCCTTCAAAGGAAGTTGAAAAGTAGTGGTTTTACTATTCTTTTGGTCTTCTTGGTTTCCTATTAGTGTATCATTTTTTAGTGACGAGCATGTCCTCTATGTTGACATCATCCTAGATGAACTAATAGAGAATTAGTTTTATTCCATGTTAAAGCTTTTAAAATATGTTGGGCTTGTCTGGGTGGTTTTCTCAGTTTTACATGTTGAATGCATAGTTCCTACCGATGCATGGTTGGTGAGTCTGAAGTGATACTTGGGTTCCCATGCGGAAACTCCTTGGCTGAAGTCTAGGACAATAACCATTTGATTTGACTCGAATTCTAGACAGATTGTATTCTTGGCTCCATCAATGATCTAACATAGATTTTTGGTCTTGTACCAATGTCTCTTTGAAAACACGGAGTACAGACTACTTTAACTAGTTCCTTAGACATCGGTCTTTTAAATCTGAGGTTATAATAGAATTTTTGTCGAGATTGGAGTTGATGTTTTAAAAGGGTGTAATGATTCTAGTGTCTTGGATCGGGGTTCCACCCTTGTTCGTGTAGAGGAACAATGAAATTTAAATAGTCAGTTGATGGTTTGACAAAGAAATGTTTCCAGAAGTCAAGTATGGAATTCAGTGTACATATTCATGGTATATGCAGGATGCCTTGGGAGAAGGAATTGCAATTATCTTTATAAAATGCTGGCCCTCTAAGCCGAACATCTTCCAGAATGGTCAGCAAGAGTTTCTTGAATTTTTATCATCCTTTTTAGGGTTTATAGTTAGTGAAGGACTGTTTCTAGCATGTCATTAGGTGTAGGTGAGTGCAGTGTGTATTAGTTGGGGTCTTTCTAGAAAATATGACTCAACCTTGAAAATTTAGTTAATGCGGAATCGACTATTCGATCATTTTAAAAGTCATTTCAAAATCTTCATTATAATTTTAGTGCATGATTTTAAGTCTATTCCAATGGTGGAGGTTTTTTAGTTTGGAATTAGCCTATTTATAATGTTAAAACCTATAGTGGGGATTACCTTCAGTTATATGTTTAAATAGATGATGATGTGATCGTGTATCTTGCTAAACAGAATCGGGTAAGTTTCATCTTGGTGTTCTAGTTGGATAATCGAGAATCGTCTCAAGTTGGTATGACTTAAATGTCGTATTCTTAAAATAGTCTTAGAGGTACGTTAGGCATTTGAAAGAAGAACATGAATTTTTGAAGAAAAAATCACAACCCTTTTAGCTCTAGTTATGTTTTAATTGTTTCCTGAAGGCTTTTTGGGGACGATAAGTCCTAAAGTGGGGAGGCTATAATGTACAATGTTTGGAATTAGACGAAAATTATAAGGGAATTTGAACTTTTGACATTTACTAGACCTGTTGTTTTTAATACTAGGATTAAAAATATAATTATGAGAGTGGGGGACTTTGCGATGTGTTTATTTTAAAAAATTAAATTAATTAAATTAAAATTAAGATGAAAAAAATAAAACAGGGGTAAATGGAAAATAATAATAATAAATAAATGTTTTAATAATAGTAATAACAATAATAATATTTTTATATTTATAATTATTTTGATTATGATTATGATTATGATTATGATTATTATTATCATTTTGAGGTTATGTTTTAGGAAAAACAAAAGGAGGGATCCCTTCTCCCTCCTCTCTCAACTACAACACGTGACCATCCCTCACCATGGGCTCCCTATTCAGTCATGTGACCCCCTCTAGGTTGAGACCCCATAGAAAGAAACCTCTCCCTCTTCTATTTCCCCGTGTTATGCAAGCCCTCTCAGCCAAACCCCCATGGCGTGCAACAACCCCCACCTCTCCAGCACGTGACCCCCTTGGCCAAACCCCTGTTGTGTACGTTTCCTCCTTGAGGCCTCCTCCTTATATGCCTATCCGATAGGATTTACTCTAGTTTTCTCTCCAATTATTTGATAAAATCCTCCTCCATTTCATCTCTTCCCTCGATTAGGTGGATTTTCCCTCTTTCGGTGCCTGGTGAGGTGCGGTCAAAACCCTAGGGTTAGGGGTTGATTGATTTTTAGTTTTCTCGTATTGATAGGTTGTGCGAAAGGCTTCTTCAGAATCCTTGGTTCATATTCGAACATTCTCCATATAATGTGAGGTGGATTGGTTCTACTTGGTTCACCACCAACAGTTTGGGGTAAGTTTTTACTTCATTATTTATTGTCACTCTTTTTATAATTGGGGATTTTGTGATTTATGAGTTCATGGTATTTTTGTTTAAGTACGATGGCCTTTCCTTGTGATTTGGTGTTACCACCACCATACAAGGTGATGTTCTTTATCCATTTCTAAGTTTCACACCTTTTATTTAGGGTCCTTAAAGTGTTTTTGAGTCCTTAGATTTTAATATGAGTGTGTTGGCACTTTCCGCAGTGTTTTGAGTTCTTAATATTTTTTTGTAGAGATTTTGGTCATATTTTCTAGAGCACACACACACACACACAGGTGTGTATATATATATTCCTCATAAATATTCCCTCATAGATAAGGGAATATGTATTTTGGATTGAAGGATATATATATGTATGAGAATGTGTGTGTGTGTGTGTGTGTGGGGAAGTTTCAAGTGGTCATCGCCAAATCTGATAAGTGCCAAGTGTCATCTTAGTTTAATTCTTGAGGTAGGATCCCTTTACTTTCCCTTTTAATTTAATAAATCATTAATTAATTAATTGCATGTTCTTCACACCTTTATTTAATTCTTTTACATATATAATAGTTTTTATAAAATGTTTTCCTTTGGAGAATTTGAATAAATTATTAAATTAGAGAAATTATTTGTTTGATAAATAAAGTCATGATTTTATAATAAAACCCTTCCAATGTAGGTGTACTATCATCAAGATAAAAAGTATTGATAATTATTCCTACCATGCTTAGTTTTGTTTTGAGTTTTTCTATATGCCTCTTACAGGTGCTTGTTTTGAGGAAAGTTAGCTTCTTCATTCTTTGAATAATATAAATTTGAATTATCATGCTCGATCAGTTTAAATGAAACTTCCCGAGTAAGAATATTCCTTGTTACCATGACTTTGACCATTTGACCCTTTGAGTCATATAAATTAATTTTCCATGTTTAGGAAAAGTGAATAAATTGGTTATGGTAAATGGTTTGTATAGGATGACTTTAGCTATATAATAGCATCCCTTTTAATGAATTGACCATGACACTTTCCAATGGAAAAATGGATCCTTATTACATAGTTTTCACGTTTTAATGAAATTTAATTCCTCAATGAATTTGGCTTGACTAATGACCTGTATGATAGGTCCTTGCCTCATGTGTTGAATCACACTTATATATGACCATGCCTTTATTGATGTGTAATTGAAAAGAATAAGAGATTATGCCTTTTGTACTAAATTATGAATATGAACTTTCTTTCATTCCATGTTGTATCAAATTATTCTTTAAATTAATAAGCTTTGCTTGATTGATCACTTGATAGCTTGGTTTATTGTAATTTATTGATGAAATGAGGATTTTATAAATTCTTATTCCCATGTTTTAGTAGTTTGAGTTGAATACCATGCTTGGACAAGCTTGTTAGCTTGAATTATTTAAATTTCATTGATGACATGTGATTAAAGGCATGATTATGCCATGTTTCTTATGGTTATATTTCGATGGTTATATTATACACATGGTAGCTTATGCCTGTTGCCTCTGTGTTTCTCTTGTTTAAGGACTATTTCTTGGTCATATGATTTGTTCCATTTTGTGTTGGACTATTTTAAATAGCTTGAAAGATTTTAGCATGAGTTGGTTATTTAAATGGATTTCAAAAATAAATTAGTTTTCTTGTGATATATGCCTTGATTGTGATATTCTTGGCTATTTGAATCTCTTGATATAGGCCCGTAGAGAACATTGGTTCCCTATTAAGGACTAATTGATGGACTCTCCATTCCCAATGGGTTATGACCTAATGCGCTGGGGGAAATGATTTATCTTTCAAGGAAAGTGCCTCCTGAGCAATTTATTATACTAATGAGTGATACTGGTTCCCTAGGGGAGGCACTATGGATGAACCTTTTGGAAAGATGGATATTCCATGTTTTAAGTGATACTCGTTCCCCTGATGAGATACATAGGATGTAATCAAGAGTTTACCATGCCACACAGCGATACGTGGGACACCGTAAGGGTCACCTGTGATAGGCTTGTTGGTATTGGATTATCAGATGTTCCCATTGCGATACATGGGATTATTTATAGATCTCCTTTGAGGGGCACGATACTCCACACCTGTATTTGATAGATTGTTTGGATTTATTTTTCTATTTGATTGTAGAATCATATGAGATGAATTATTTATTATTATTATGTATTGTTCTTGCACTTGAGATGTTTACCTTACTTTACTAGAACACTTATACGATGAAACAAGATTTAGACTCCAAACCAAATCTCAATATTGGGGGTATACATTACTTGGGTTTCCATGTTAATATTGGCCCTTGTATATATTTTTTTCTTTGCACATGTATACTTTATAAACTTTTGGCTTAGGCTGAAGTAGGTGGTATGAGAAGAGTGTCTGCTCAGGAACATGGACCAAGTTCCTATTATTAATTATTTATCACTCTACATTATTTTATATGGAATACTTATTAATTTATATTTCATTTTCTAGATTGGTCTAGACATTGGTGGTACTGGCATACTAAGATTATGTTTTACAGCATTATCGGGTTTCCATTGAAATGGGGTACCCAGAGCTGTTCTATAAGCTTGCTGGTCTTTGGATTAATGACTTGTGACATGCTACTTTGCTTGTAAGGGGTAGTTAGGAGAAGAGGATCGAGTAGATGCTAGAGATGCTCATGGAGCTTGTCGTTGGGATGTTTTTATTTTGTTATATTGTATTACTATTTTTATTTCATGATACTCTCACTTGTATCATCATCTTTGATACATGAAATATTGTAAATTCACATTGGCTTCATTAATTCAGTTATTATAATATTTTTCTTCCATTTTTTTCCATTTATTTGTTACTGATTCTACTATTATCTATTATTTATTATATTATTCAACTATGCTACTCTGATATATGACAAAATGTTCTCCCTAGAGACACACCCTTGGCCCTCACTACTAGTCAGTAGCCTTTGACATTTGGGGAGATGCGCTTGCGGTCATGTGACCCACCGGTCCTACTACCAGTTTAGTGGTCATCTGGACCAAGAAGTTACAAGACAGATAAATAAAACTTAAAGTAAAACAATACAATGTAAAGTTGAAACTCCAAGTGACTATATATCACCACCAAACCACCCCTCAATGGAGAGATCTACACAAAATAGAAGCTAACTCACTACATGCCATACTTCCATTTAATTGTGTTCTAAAAAACTACATCTAACAAATTCCAAAAGTAAAAAGTAGGGTGTGAGAAAAATGTCCAGGAGGGTTTCACCAAAGAATCTATATAAAGTATATTACTATGAAAATGTCAGTTTTAAATTTAAAAGAAATCATGTTTATAAAGTATTTTGATAAGATAAAACTGCCAGTAAAAAATCCCTTAGATTTCATAAAAGCCCTTTCATATTCAAATAAGTATTGAATATTACAATTACATATGAGAAAACATTTGAGAATAAGTAAAATCATATATATAAACCCCATTAGATAAAAAGTGTGAAATCAAACCATGAAATCTACCATCATTTGAAAAACCAAGCATAAATTAAAAAGAACACCACTTGGTCACTAGAATATGGGAATATGTAATATAAATAACAGAAAACCTAAAATAGAAATATACTAGATACAAGTTGACATTGAGTCCCATAATGGTCTATCAACATCCCAAAACCTCAAGTGGAATTACACACACTAAAGTGACATGTACATTTCCCAATGCACCCAAGGTTCCCGATGTGTTGTGCTTTCAAAAACCATTTTAAAACCTTTAACATGTTTTTAAATCATTTCCATAGTGAATCATTACTACTACCATTATTGAAAAATAAATTTAAAAAACAAACCACCTTTAAGGAATTTCATAATCATTTTTCATGTCAAAGAATTATTGCCTCCACGCTTGAAAAAATATTTTAGAATCAAAACCATTTTTAAATAAAAAACACTTTAAAAACATATATCCTATGAAATAAATCCACCTTGATATAAATTTGAATTTTTATTTAACAAAAACCAAGAATTGAATAAGAAAATAAAGTTATTAAATAATTACAACCTTTATATAGAGACATCTACCACAAGAAAAAAGATGAATCCCTAATAATTGATCACCCAAAGTCTGGGGTTAATCCTGATCGAAGAGGGGATCCTTGATAATAATAAAATATAGGAGAAATCAAATTTTGAAACTTCTGAGCCCATTATATCTATTGAATTGTTCCATAAAGAATACTACCACTTATGACCTAATCATAGATACAAAGGACATATGAATACTTTGATCTACTAGAGGAAATACTTGCTATGAATTAACTACATTTATATATTAATAATTCATCAAGACTTATAATATAGGTAAGTATAATATAAAACATAATCAAAATAAACATCAAGGTTTATAACTACCCAAAAAAATATAATAAATAAACCTACACTAAATACCATAAACTCCCATTTAATTATAATTTTCATAATTTAGAATATAAAATATAAAAAGTAAAAAAAAAATAAAACCCTTAAATAGAATAAGGGAACTACCCTTCTCACATTAAAAATTAAATCCATAAGAAAACTACACAATTATTATTAAAAAATAAATATAAGTACCTTTTGAACATAATTAGTAATATATAGGAAATATATTTCAAAAGAAATATTTTTAAACAATAGATTTACAAAATCCTTTCATAAAATCACCAGGAATAACATGTAAAAACTTCTTAAAAATTCAAAATAAGGTAACCTTTACTATAAAAATCATTCCCAAAGAAAATTTATAATACAATTAGAAAATATACATGAAAAACTTTATGATAGTTCAAGTTAATGAAACTTAACCTTGTAAATTAACCACATGCGACAAACCATATGAAACTATCACCTAATTATAAGATTTATAGAAAATAATTCATTACATATAATCCCACAACCTTTTAGGTTTATAGATTTATAGAATTAGGAAAACTATTTAACTAATAAATCCTATGTATTTCTCATAAAATGAACATTTTTCTCATTACATTATGAAAAAATTAATCCATATTAATCCTTTAACATCTCCTATAAATTCTTCACACATGCTATTATTTTAGATATGTCATGTGTAATAATTTTCTTTATAACTAGGGGAAATGGACACATAATAAGGGTAAGCTCAAAAGGCTAGTAAGAGAATTTTCATGCACTAAGCTTTTATGGAATGATCAAGGTATGCATTATATGGTAGGAAATGAATGATAATCATATAATTAAATATAACTGATCACATGAGATTGAAACAAACCTATGGTTAAAAAAAATAAATAAACACATGAAAAACAATATATTATTTCATGGTGATGGACTTCATAATGCCAAACTTTTCCAAGAATTGTACATAGACATTATATACTATCAAGACCTTATGATAAGAAATATACTTCTTATTTAGACTACATCTAATACATCTATATAAATGGGTAGACATACACTAAATACCTAGGCTAGTTTGTCTCATGAGACAAACCAATTCATCAAGGGGATATTGAGGGCCCCACACCTTACTAACTAAGTTTAATACATTCATTATATAAAGGGATGAATAAACTATACAATACATAACCAAAATTCCTTAGTAATCAATTAAAATATGGATTAAAATAAAAAACATACAATTTTTTAATATTTCCCAAATAATTAAATGGAATGAATTTCTATGTAAACATCACTCAAACTGACACCACATAGAGTGATGTATGTATGGTTAAGTCAATAATTCCCCTAATAAATAAACAAAACCACATGATTATAATACATCTAGGGAAATATGGAGGATGATATTATTAAGGCATATCCCAGGTGTAACATAATAACTTTAAAGGATCTTATAATAGGTGACACCACATTCTTAAGAAGAACTCTTCAAATAGTATCACATTATAAGGGATAAAGAATTAGATTGTTTGTTAAAATGAGTTTAATTACCCAAAATAAAATAGTATGTGAGGGTTTAAATGGTAATCCATGAAATATAACTCAAAAATTGGTAAAAACATTTTACCATAAATAGGAAAATGGAAGAAAAATCGTAAAAGTGATTTTATAAAACATTTTTGACATTGAATTAAAAAGAGAAAGTTATGATTCAATTTCAAACGTCATTTTTAAATAGGTAAAATGAATATTCTTTTTTCAAAACTAATTATAAATATATCCAAATAATAAATACTTGAAAATGATATAAAGTTTTTTCATAGGAAATATGGGTTAAAAGATGAAAATAAAAACCTGAAAGAGAAACACTTTTTAATATTTTAAAAATAACTTTTAATTAAAATACACATCATAAAATGTATAATAAAAATTAATTTTGAAAAGATGAGAATGTAAATATGAAGTAAAATTTTTATAACATATAATTAGGTTTCCAAAAAGGATAATATTCATTGGAAGATAAAATATGGACATGGAAGAGAAATTGTTATCAAAGATGATGAGAATTATTTTTAACAAATATACACTTTTTGATAAATAAATTCCTCAAGGTAAAATATTTGAATTAAGAATTTCACTTTCACTTAAGAGAGAATATATTATTGTATCACAGTATATTATAATGAAAAAAACTTGTAAAACCATATTAAAAAAGAATTATTATGACTTGAGAAAGGAAGTTGAGTAAATAAAAATCATTAAGAATATCATAATCATTGAAGTAATAATATTTCATAAAGTAATTAACAAGATATAATTATAAATTAACATAAAATAAATTAAAATTACAATTTTATATAATCATTGGATAAAATAGATCAGCTTAGAATAATGGTTTTCAAAAATAATTATTGTAACTCAAAGAAGGGAAATTGAGTTCAGAAAAACCCATACAAACATCATATTTTGACAGAAGAGTCATTTTAAAAGGATTTTTATCAAATAAATTTAAATACCAAAAAATAGAGTAAATGAATCAGAATAAAATAATATATTATAACGTACCCAACTTATAAGAATAAAGTTCAAAAATAAAAATCATAATTCAATGAATGGAAATTATGTTAACAAAAACCCTTACAACATTGTTATCTTTTGAATTGAAAACCCATTAAAGGTATAACAAGATATGGATACATAAATCCATTATATTTCAAGGAAAATTTTGATAAATTAAATCCAAAATCAATATATAGACCCAAAAAAGGAAACAATTTGTAGATACCCGAAGCTTGACATACATGGACATTAAATTACTTTTGCGGAATACTTAGTACATAACAAAAACAGACACACAAGGACAATAATAGTTTAGTGTCTTTGGAAACTCGAAATATAATCTTCTAATCGCGGTGAAAGATCTTCAACATCTCCCATAAAGATCTTCCCCCCCCCTTTTCTACCTAAAACCTTTCTTTATATCCTGGGTAAAAGAAAACATAAAAGGGGTCATCTCAAATGCCCAGTAAGGGTAAACATAGAGAACATAAAACAACCCATAAACATTTGAATGAAAAAACATGAACATAAAATCTAAACATCAAAATCTTGAGCAAAGACATGAATCTTTGAAGAACATAAGGCATATATCATTAGGGAACATCAATCATGATAAAATAGCATGGGAATAAAACATGTAATTGTGGCATCCATTAAGCATATGTAATGATTTCCATAGTAGCCAAGGCATTGCTGACAAGACCATCTTAGTGGACAAAGTCCCTTTCTGAATCGAGTTCACTCCTCGTTTCAGTCCTGTAACACTGAACCGGATTAACTTACCATTCCAGCCATGTCTATCTCACGAGATATAAATAATTACCCAATGAATTGGAGTGAGATATATGTCCCACCCATCTCATAATGAAATCATTATTTCATGTGCCACAAAATCATAAATCATACATCATAGCATAACCCATGTAATAAAATGGGATTCTTAAAAATCATGCCATCAAAAAATAATCCATAAAAATTTGATATCATTTCATCATAAGAAAATTGAAACCATTTAAATCATAGAGACATTTTACTTGAAACATACACATATGAAATAATGTCATCTTATATTGAAAATAGTTTTGACAAAACACTTGAAATGAATTCTTGAGGAAAATATCCTTTCTTCTTTAAAATCATTTTCTTTTCACAAAATTCCATGAAATTTTAAAAGAAAAGGGTTTTGTTGAAAATAATCATGCAATATTTTAGGTGATGCTTCTTTAAAATGAGGCAGTATGAAACCGTAAAATTCCGTTCACGCTGTATAAGTTAAAAATAACATTCTCCTCGTACTTTTGTCGGAAAAGTCAAAAAGTACCTTATATGGTAACCAAAGGAAATATTCCATTCATACAATGTGGTAAAAAGTCAATAAAGGGTAAAAATTACTTTAAACATTCATGGAAGAGTAGTAAACATTTTATGAAAACATTTTTAGAAAACATGGTCATGGATGATAAACGTAACCGCAGTAAATACTTACGTATAAGCAATCTCGGATAATAATGAGATTGAAAATTTATCCCTTACCTTAGGTCCGATATGATTCATACGTATCCAAACCTCCTGTATAATGATTTAAATATTGTCATTGACTTATTAAAGAATAATATTCATTGTTATTATATCATATATGGTTCACTTATGACTTTATATTACCCGTTCTTTTCTAAATTCATGTTAATGTGGCATTTTGGGTACAATCGTTTCATTTGTCGTTCGTGTTTTAACTTATAATTATTAATATGATTACATAGATCATGATTACTTACATCTATAATGTAAAACATGATTTATATATAATATATATTCAGAATATACATATATATAATGGATCGGTAAATGGAAAGAAATACACTGTTCATAGAGACGGTAGGCCGTACGTACGCACGAACGCTGTTTTCGGTTCCTTATTGAATTGAATGGAATTAAGTAGATGACATAAATATATATATACATAAATACAGTAGTGTTATTATGTCATATATTTCATTATTACTTATTATATATACTTTATAATCATTCTTGAATGGTTATCATGGAAAGTGAATCTCATCGCGTCATGGAGACGGTATTCCGTACGTACGCACGAGCGATGATATCATTCCCATGATCGTGGAATTGTATTAAAGTGTATTTATAATATTATAGAATCAATATCAATTTAAAATAATCATATATATTCATTACTTTCACCATTATACCCATCCAATTAAGGTGGTGGTGGAAAATATATTACACCACGACGTGGAGACGATATTCCGTACGTACGCACGCGCGGTGATTTCGTTTTCTGTAGGATGGATAGATGGTGAAATATGGTTGTTTCATAATTATAATAACATATCCGTATATTATTGATACTGATGTTATTACTTGATAATGAAACAACTAAATAATAATAAGTGGAAGAAGAAATAAAGTTGAAATAATCGGTAACGAACATTACCTCTTCTTTGAAGCGCCTCTTTGAGACCTCCTCTTAGGGCACTAAAATTGGTATTTGAAGAAGACCAGGACCTCTAGTATGTTTATAGGGAAGTGGAGAAGATAATTTGTCAGGGTTTGTCCGAGTTTGGAGGCTCAAAGTGGTGTGAGGAAGAGAGGGAGGAGGTGCCCTTTTATAAGGGAGGAGAGGGGCACCTTTGGAATAACTAAAAATATTATTTTATTAAAAAGTCATATTCAGTTTTTAATAGCTCCAAATTGAGTTATATCGAAGATAAAGTGGGTATGGGTCTAAATCCTCTCATCCAATAGAATTTAGACAAGTTTAGGTTTCTATTTTAACCTTATCATTTAGATTTAACTTTAAGTTAAATAATTTTTCTTTTACCGTGTCTTCTTGTTTTCTTACACTATAAGGTTAATAAACTTACTATAACAAGAAAAACGAACCCCAAGTTGTTTATTATTAATATCTATATCCTTATCTAAGTAATTTTTCCAAACCTTAGATTTTTAGGAATAAAATAACAATTAATAATATAATATTTGTTTTAAAAACTATTGTATGTCAAATTTGACACTATTTGGTAATTGATTTTTGTGAAAATAATAACAGAATGATTAGTTCGAAAAAAGTTAACTAAATCAATACTAACATGTCATAGTAACCTATAAAATTAGTGTAATTCATAAAAAGTATCAAATTACATTTATTTGGGTATTTATAACATCAATTATGTCAATATTTCATTAATAAGATAATTACTGCATCATCATTGTGTCATAAATAAATTAAATTATTTAATGTCTAAAAATTATAATTAAAATACCATTATATATGAAATCTTTTTATCTTTATAATTAATATTTATAGTCGAATTTATCTTATATATAACCCTATATTAAAAATGATTTAGTTATTAAACTTTGATTTTAACTATTTTAACCCTTATTTAAATAAATTAATAATAAATGTCCTAATCTAATCCAAGTAGACCTAGATGGTCATATTTTATTCCTAAGGTTGTTTTTTGTCGAATTAAACTTATCCAATAGAATTAGGACATGTGTTAGGGTAATAATAATAACATTTTTACCCTTAATTACCCTATTTACTTTTAACCGTGGTACAAAAAAAAGTAAAAAGTTACTATTCACCAAAAAATATTTTCATCTCATTGAACCACATTTTAGTCCTTGATATTAACCGTGTCTCTCGAATCTTCTAAATTCTACTCACAGAAGTGGTAAAATTATGTTTTATGTGAATTTGCAAATTCTCCTAGGAGGTAGGTAAAAGATGGTGAAAAGTTCAATAAAATTTTAATATATCTAAAATTATTATAAAATGACTCTAATGAATTTTATTGAAAATATATAGGTATTATGTATCAATTTTGATCTAAAATAAATTTAAATAAAATAAATAATTATTTAAATAAAAAGTGGGTATTTAAATAGTAACCCAGTGTTTTCACTATTCATCAGAAATTGAAAGTTTTCAGAAAAATACCAAAATTTTACCCTAGGCTAATTTAGATATTCTAAATCCAAAAATGAAGTCCATTTTGGAAAATAAAATTTCAAAAAGTGTGTATTACTATTCATAACGGCTAGTTCATAATAATATTATAATAATATCTCCTTTAGTGAAACTTGGTATTGCGTACAACACACGCTATCGTGGAAGGTCGCGATTGCGTGTAATGCAAGACAAGTCAGGGATGCGTGTAGTGAAAGCTCCTTTTGGTGTAGCGTACAACACAAGACATCAATAAAATTAAAAAGAATATTTTTCATAAAATCTCTGGGTGTTACATTCTACCCCCCTAAAAATGAATTTCGCCCTCGAAATTCGTCGGGGTTATAAATGGTTTACTACAAGAAAGTTTCTTTAATAGAAACCCGCATCTTAAAAAGGAATACCAAAACTTGGCTTTAAAAACTATAGTATGAAACGTAACGGTTACCCAAATTAACTAATCACTGGGTTTCCACATAGAATAACCTAGGTGAAAATATGGATATGGAAGAGAAATCTAACCGTCACGTTCTGATAGAGAGTGGTAGAGAACATGGCTATGAAAAAGACAAAAATCACAAAGCCATATATTTGTGATGATCTAGGGTACCATCTGATTCATCAGATATAAGGGCACTAGGACAAAATTTTTGGTTTTCAAGATCATTTATCTAAAGTTGAAGAATTTGAATTAGAAGAAATACTTGCTTGATTTTGGTACAATCTTACTATTGTTCGTGCTTTGAACAATTTCTACTTCATCTCTTAAAGAAATGAAGTAGAATTTTTTATTCATGAAGTGCTAAAAGATCATGTGATAGAATGATGGGTCATTCCATCTGTTTCAAACAAAATGTTATCAAAAGTTATCAAATATACATAAGTCTATCTATGGTGAGGTTAATCATATACGATTCCAAAAATGAACTTATACACCATCTATCATGCCGCTTAATAAAATAAAACTAGTTTCTACTAACCAGGGACTTCCTGTAGGCTAGTGGTAGGCGAAAAAGGCCAGTCGCACTTCAGTTGTGGGTTCGATTCCCACATCCTTGTCCGGCGCAATGGGCTGTCGCCCATCCTGTAGGTTGTCCTTTTTTCTAAAACTACATTACTATCGAAAAAATGTTCTATCCTTAAACAATACTAACTTATGTCCAACATAATCCATTCCAAACTTTAGGCTTATCTAAAATACTTCGTTCTAGGCTCATAGTATAAATAAAATGATTACTTGAAATGTCATATAACAATCACGTGAATGACACCATTTATCCCCCATATATCATAGGATATGTCTTGTTGGTCAAATTACAAACATGTGGATACCTTAATCATGTATTCTCTTGAAGAATGAATACCCATTGAACCTTAGTGAAAACATGAATGTTGTAAAATTTTAACACTTTCCATATACCGAAATCCCAAAAATTCTATATACTCAAACCATAATATCACTTAGTCCTTATATCAGTCATGAGTTCATGAATACAATCAAACATATCATTATCTTCTTATCCCTTCATTATGCGCATATCGTCTACTTTCCAAAAAAAATATTTCAATCACTTTTCATGGTTACGAGTACCATATAATAATTGAAAACCAGTACATAGATATTCCAAAATTCCACAATACCATAAATGAGATTCCATGATACTATTTTGAAATCCCATTACATAAACACTTAATTATTACAAAACATCATTTTCATACTCAACATCACAAATAATGATCGCATGAGACTTCCCTTTATCCTTTGCTTTAAGAGGTTGATCACGTTGATCATCATTAACCCATGGATTAGGGCATTTATTAGCATAATGCCCCATTTCATTGCACTTGAAGCATTGAAGTGTTGGTGGAGAGTTCTCTCTAGTATTTTCTCTATTAACATCATTAGCAACCTTTTTCCCATTACTTCGACAATCAACTGCTCGATGACCTTCTTTTCCACACTTAAAAAATTTTCTAGTACCTTTTAGGAAATCTCCACCATGCTTCTTTCCACACTTTGAGCATAAAGAAACATTCATCTTATTTTCACCATTGTTCTGAGATTTCTCCTTGAACTCCATATTTCATTTCTTGTCAAAACCATGAGATGGATATGTAACACCAAATTCCATTTCTACCTTGATAGAACAACGCACAATTTATTCATAGCTATTGAAGTCTCTTATAGCTAATGACTTTCGAAGACTTGGTTTTAAGCCACTGAAGAATCGATCAACTTTACTTTCAGGCTGGATGATAAAACCAGATGCATACCTTGCAAGTCTTGTAAAATTCGCTTCATATATACCAATAGATTCATCATCCTTCTGCTTAAACACAAGGAACTCCTTTTCCATCCTTGTTCGAAGAATACGAGGGAAGTACTTATTGAAAAATAATTTCATGAACTCGTCCCATTCCATGGAATCAATTTCATCTCTTGGTCTCGTATTCTTGATAAGATTCCACCATTGATCATCTTCACCTTCCAAACGATATACTGCTAAGATGACTTTATCATGTTCAGAACATTGAAGAACTGAAAATATCTTTTCAGTGGTATTGATCCATTATTCAGCAACAATTGGATCAAAAGACCCACTTAAATAAGGTGGACGTTTCCTCATGAAGGATTCAAAAAAATGTTGCTCCTTTCTCTGCTCATTTTGAAGTCCAGAATGATTCATAGCTTGTGTAAGTATATAAATAAGATTGTGAACTCCATCTCCCATGACATTGGTTTGGTCAGGAGGACAATAATTGAATTGTCCATTACATTGATCAACATGGTTCTTTCAGGTTCCATCCATCGTCTAAAACCCAAAAAATAATAGCATGAGAGGCAAATTCCATGCTAGGGAAAAAACATAATAAATGGGGAGTACCTTCAATATCTAACATCTTAGGTTTAATTATAAGATCGTTAGTGCAATTATAGGACTATAACCTATACGTATACTTAACCTTAGGGACATCCCTAGACATACCTTAGAAATATCTCTAGGGATCTCACTGATGTTTTCGCATCCTAGTTTCCAAAGGTTAACTAAACCTTTGCTCTGATACCAACTGTAGAGACCCGAATCTTGACGTATATGGAAATTACATTACTTTTTCAGAATACTTAGTACATAACAAAAACATACACACAAGGACCGTAATAGTTTAGTTTCTTTGGAAACTCGGAATATAATCTTCTAATCGTAGTGAAATATCTTCAAGATCTCCCATAAAGATCTTTCCCCCCTTTTTTTTATACCTAAAACCTTTCTTTATATCCTTGGGAAAATAAAACATAAAAGGGGTGAGCTCAAATTCCCAGTAAGGGTAAACATAGAGAACATAAAACAATCCATAAACATTTGAATGCAAAAACATGAACATAAAATCTAAACAACAAAATCTTGAGCAAAGACATGAATCTTGGAAGTACGTAAGGCATATATCATAAGTGAACATCAATCATGATAAAATAGAATGGGAATAAAACATGTAATTGTGACATCAATTAAGAACATGTAATGATTTCCATAGTAGCCAATATATTGCTGCCAAGACCATCTTAGTGGACAAAGTCCCTTTCTGAATCGAGTTCACTCCTCGTTTCAGTCCTGTAACACTGAACTAGATTAACTTACCATTCCAGACATGTCTATCTCATGAGATATAAATATTTACCCAATTAATTGGAGGGAGATATAGGTCCCACCCATCTCATAATGAAATCATTCTTTCGTGTGCCACAAAATCATAAATCATGCATCATAGCATAACCCATGTAATAAAATGGGATTCTTAAACATCATGCCATCATAACATAATCCATAAAAATTTGATATCATTTCATCATAAGAAAATTTAAACCATTTAAATCATAGATACATTTTACTTGAAACATACACATATAAAATAATGTCATCTTAGATGGAAGATAGTTTTGACAAAACATTTGAAATGAATTCTTGAGGAAAATATCATTTCTTCTTTAAAATCATTTTCTTTTCAAAAAATTCCATGCAATTTTAAAAGAAAAGGGTTTTGTTGAAAATAATCATGAAATCTTATAGAGGAAGATTCTTGAAAATGAGGTGTTATGAAACCGTAAAAATCCATTCACACTGTATAAGTTAAAAATAACATTCTCCTCGTACTTTTGTCGGAAAAGTAAAAAAGTACCTTATATGGTAACCAAAGGAAAGATTCCATTCATACAATGTGGTAAAAAGTAAATAAAGGGTAAAAATGACTTTAAACATTCATGGAAGAATAGAAAAAATTTTATGAAAACCTTTTTAGAAAACATGGTCATGGATGATAAACGTAACCCTAGTAAATACTTCCGTATAAGCAATCTCGGATAAAAATGAGATTGAAAATTTATCCCTTACCTTAGGTCCGATATGCTTCGTACGTATCCAAAACTCCTGTATAATTATTTAAATAATGTCATTGACTTATTACAGAATCATATTCATTGTTATTATATCATATATGGTTCACTTATGACTTTATATTTCCAGTTCTTTTGTAAATTCATGTTAAAGTAGCGTTTTGGGTAAAATCGTTTCATTTTTCATTCGTGTTTTAACTTGTAATTATTCATATGATTACTTATATCATGATTAATTATATCCCGAATGTAAAACATTATTTATATATAATATATATTCATAATATACATATATATAATTAATCGGTAAATGGAAAGAAATACACCGTTCATGGAGACGGTAGGCCGTACGTACGCATGAACGCTGTTTTCGTTTCCTTATTGAATTGAATGGAATTAAGTAGATGACATAAATATATATATAAATAAATAAAGTAGAGTTATTATGTCATATATTTCATGATTACTTATTATATATACTTTATAATCATTCTTGAATGGTTATCATGGAAAGTGAATCTCATCGCGTCGTGGAGACGGTATTCCGTACGTACGCACGAGTGATGATATCATTACCATGATCATGGAATTGTATTAAAGTGTATGTATAATATTACAGAATCAATATCAATTTTCAATAATCATATATATTCATTAATTTCACCATTATACCCATCCAAGTAAGGTGGTGGTGGAAAATAGATTACACCACAGCGTGGAGACGGTATTCCATACGTACGCACGCGCGATGATTTCATTTTCCGTAGGAAGGATAGATGGTGAAATATGGTTGTTTCATACTTATAATAACATATCAGTATATTATTGATACTGATGTTATTACTTGATAATAAAAAAACTAAAGAAGAAGAAGTGGAAGAAGAAATAAAGTTGAAAGAATCGGTAATGGACATTACCTCTTCTTTGAAGCGCCTCTTTGAGACCTCCTCTTAAGGCCCTAAAATTGGTCTTTGAAGAAGACCAGGACCTCTAGGATGTTTCTAGGGAAGTGGAGAAGAGAATGTTTCATGGGTTTTCTGAGCTTGAAGGCTCAAAGTGGTGTGAGGAAGAGAGGGAGGAGGTGCCCTTTTATAAGGGAGGAGAGGGGCACCTTTGGAATAACTAAAAATATTATTTTATTAAAAAGTCATATTCGGTTTTTAATAGCTCCAAATTGAGTTATTTCAAATCTAAGGTGGGGATGGGTCGAAATCCTCTCATCCAATAGAATTTAAACAAGTTTAGGTTAATATTTTAACCTTATCATTTAGATTTAACTTTAAGTTAAACAATCTTTCTTTTACCATGTCTTCTGGTTTTCTTACACTATAAGGTTAATAAACTTACTATAACAAGCCAAAAGAACCCCAATTTGTTTAATATTAATATATATAACCCTATCTAAGTCATTTTGACGAACCTTAGATTTTTAGGAATAAAATAACAATTAATAATATAATAATTATTTTAAAAACTATTTTATGTCAATTTTGACACTATTTGGTAATTGATTTTTTTGAAAATAATAACAGAATGATTAGTTCAAAAAAAGTTAACTAAATCAATAATAACATTTCATAGTAACCTAGAAAATTAGTTTAATTCATAAAAAGTCTCAAATTACATTTATTTGGGTATTTATAACATCAATTATGTCAATATTTCATTAATAAGATAATTACTGCATCATCATTGTGTCATAAATAAATTAAATTAGTTAATGTCTAAAAATTATAAATAAAATACCATTATGTAGGAAATATTTTTAGATTTATAATTAATATTTATAGTTTAATTTATCTTATGTATAACCCTATATTAAAAATGATTTAGTTATTAAACTTTGATTTTAACTATTTTAACCCTTCTTTAAATAAATTAATAATAAATGTCCTAATCTAATCCAAGTGGACCTAAATGGTCATATTTTATTCCTAAGGTTGTTTTTTTGTCGAATTAAACTTATCCAATAGAATTAGGATATGTGTTAGGGTAATAATAATAACATTTTTACCCTTAATTACCCTGTTTACTTTTAACCGTTTAAAAAAAAGTAAAAAGTTACTATTCACCAAAAATTATTTTCATCTCATTGAACCAAATTTTAGTCCTTGATATTAACCGTGACTCTCGGATTTTTAAAATTCCACTCACAGAAGTGGTAAAATTATGTTTTATGTGAATTTGAAAATTCTCCTAGGAGGTAGGTAAAAGACAGTGAAAAGTTCAATAAAATTTTTATATATCTAAAATTATTATAAAATTCCTCGAATGAATTTCATTGAACATATATAGGTATTATGTATCAATTTTGACCTAAAATAAATTTAAATAAAATAATAAATAATTATTTAAATAAAAAGTCGGTTTTTAAATAGTAACCCATTGTTTTCACTATTCATCAAAAATTGAAAGTTTTCAGAAAAATACCAAAATTTTACCCTAGACTAATTTCAATATTACGAATCCAAAAATGAAGTCCATTTTGGAAAATAAAATTTTAAAAAGTAGTTATTACTATTCATAACGGCTAGTTCATAATAATATTATAATAATATCTCCTTTAGTGAAACTTGGTATTGAGTACAACACACCCTATCGTGGAAGGTCGCGATTGCGTGTAATGCAAGAAAAGTCAGGGATGAGTATAGTGAAAGCTCCTTTTGGTGTAGCGTACAACACAAGACATCAATAAAATTAAAAATAATATTTTTAATAAAATCTCGGGGTGTTACATTCTACCCCCCTTAAAATGAATTTCGCCCTCGAAATTCGTCGGGGTTATAAATGGTTTACTACTCGAAAGTTTCTTTAATAGAAACCCAAATCGTAAAAAGGAATACCAAAACATGAATTTAAAAACTAAAGTATGAAACGTAACGGTTACCCAAATTAACTAATCACTGGGTTTCCACATAGGAGAACATAGGTGAAAATATGGATATGGAAGAGAAATATAACCGTCATGTTCTGATGGAGAGTGGTAGAGAACATGGCTATAAAAAATCCAAAAATCACAAAGACATATATTTGTGATGATCTAGGGTACCATCTGATTAATCAGATATAAGGGCACTAGGACAACATTTTTGGTTTTCAAGATCATTTCTCTAAAGTTGATGAATTTGAATTAGAAGAAATACTTGCTTGATTTTGGTAAAATCTCACTATTGTTCGTGCTTTGAACAATTTCCACTTCATCTCTTAAAGAAATGAAGTTGAATTTGTTATTCGTGAAGTGCTAACAGATCATGTGATAGAATGATGGGTCATTCCATCTGTTTCAAAGAAAAGGGTATCAAAAGTTATCAAATATACATAAGTCCATCTATGGTGAGGTTAATCGTATACGATTCCAAAAATGAACTTATAAATAATCTATCATGCCGCATAATAAAATAAAACTAGTTTCTACTAACCAGTGACTTCGTGTAGGCTAGTGGTAGGCGATAAAGGCCAGTCGCACTTCAGTTGTGGGTTCGATTCCCACAGCCTTGTCCGACGTGATGGGCTGTCGCCCATCCTGCAGGTTGTCCTTTTTCTAAAACTAAATTACTATCGAAAAAAAGTTCTATCCTTAAATAATAATAACTTATGTCCAACATAATCCATTCAAATCTTTAGGATTATCTAAAATACTTCGGTCTAGGCTCATAGTATAAATAAAATTATTACTTGAAATGTTATATAACAATCACGTGAATGCCACCATTTATCCCCCATATATCATAAGATATGTCATGTTGGTAAAATTACAAACATGTGAATACGTTAATCATGTATTCTCTTGAAGAATGAATACCCATTGAACCTTAGTGAAAACATGAATTTTGTTAAATTTTAACACTTTCCATATACCAAAATCCCAAAAATTTTATATACTCAAACCATAATATCACTTAGTCCTTATATCAGTCATGAGCTCATGAATACAATCAAACATATAATTATCTTCTTATCCCTTCATTATGAGAATATCATCTACTTTACAAAAAAAATATTTCCATCACTTTTCATGGTTACGAGTACCATATAAGAATTGAAAACCAATACATAGATATTCCAAAATTCCACAATACCATAAATGAGATTCCATGATACTATTTTGAAATCCCATTACATAAACACTTAATCATTACACAACATCATTTTCATACTCAACATCACAAATAGTGATCGCATGAGACTTCCCTTTATCCTTTTCTTTAAGAGGTTGCTCACGTTGATCATCATTAACCCCTGGATTAGGGCATTTATTATCATAATTCCCCATGTGATTGCACTTGAAGCATTGAAGGGTTGGTGGAGATTTCTCTGTAGTCTTTTCTCTATTCACATCATTAGCAACCTTTTTCCCATTACTTCGACAAATCGGAAACGGTGCTCGATGACTGCTTTCACTAGAGAAACAGTTCTAGACCTTTAAGAAATCTCCACCATGATTCTTTCCACACTTTGAGCATAAAGAAACATTCATCTTCTTTTCACCATTGTTCTGAGATTTCTCCTTAAACTCCATCTTTAATTTCTTGTCAAAACCATGAGATGGATATGTAACACCAACTTCCATTTCTACCTTGACAGCACAACACAGAATTTCTTTATAGCTACTAAAGTCTCTTATAGATAATTCCTTTCGAAGACTTGGTTTTAAGCCACTGAAGAATCGATCAACTTTACTTTCAGGTTGGATGATAAAACCAGATGCATACCTTGGAAGTCTTGTAAAATTCGCTTTGTATATACCAACAGATTCATCATCCTTCTGCTTAAGCTCAAGGAACTCCTTTTCCATCTTTGTTCGAAGAATACGAGGGAAGTACTTATTGAAAAATAAGTTCTTGAACTCATCCCATTCCATGGACTCAATTTCATCTCTTGGCCTCGTATTCTTGATAAGATTCCACCATTTATCAGATTCACCTTCCAAACGATATACTGCTAAGATGACTTTATCATGTTCAGAACATTGAAGAACTGAAAATATCTTTTCAGTGGAATTGATCCATTTTTCAACAACAAGTGGATCAGAAGACCCACTGAAAGAAGGTGGACGTTGCCTCATGAAGGATTCAACAGAATGTTGCTCCTTTATCTGCTCATTTTGAAGTCCAGAATGATTCATAGCTTGTGTAAGTATAGAAATAAGATTGTGCACTCCATCTCCCATGACATTGGCTTGGTCAGGAGGACAATTATTTCATTGTCCATTACATTGATCAACACGGTTCCTTCGGGTTCCGTCCATCGTCTAAAACCCAAAAAATAATAGTGTGAGAGGCAAATTCCATGCTAGGGAAAACAACATAATAAAGGGGGAGTACCTTCAATATATAACATCTTAGGTTTAATTCTAAGATTGTTAGGGAAATTCTAGGACTATAACCTATACGTACACTTAAACTTAGGGACATCCCTAGACATACCTTAGAAATATCTCTAGGGATCTCACTAAAGTTTTCGCATCCTAGTTTCCAAAGGTTAACTAAACCTTTCCTCTAATACCAACTTATAGAGACCCGAATCATGACATATATGGACATTACATTACTTTTTCGGAATAATTAGTACATAAAAAAAACATAAACACAAGGACCGTAATAGTTTAGTGTCTTTGGAAACTCGGAATATAATCTTCTAATCGTGGTGAAAGATCTTCAACATCTCCCATAAAGATCTTCCCCCCCTGTTTTTTTACCTAAAACCATTATTTATATCCTAGGGAAAATAAAACAAAAAAGGGGTGATCTCAAATTCCCAGTAAGGGTAAACATAGAGAACATAAAACAATCCATAAACATTTGAATGCAAAAACTTGAACATAAAATCTAAACAAATTTTTTTTGAGCAAAGACATGAATCTTGGAAATACGTAAGGAATATATCATAAGGGAACATCAATCATGATAAAATATAATGGGAATAAAACATGTAATTGTGTCATCCATTAAGCACATATAATGATTTCCATAGTAGCCAAGGCATTGCTTCCAAGACCATCTTAGTGGACAATGTCCCTTTCTGAATCGAGTTCACTCCTCGTTTCAGTCCTGTAACAATGAACTGGATTAACTTACCGTTCCATCCATGTATATATCATGAGATATAAATCATTACCCAATGAATTGTATGGAGATATAGGTCCCACCCATCTCATAATTAAATCATTCTTTCATGTGCCACCAAATCATAAATCATACATCATAGCATAACACCATGTAATAAAATGGGATTCTTAAACATCATGCCATCATAACATAATCCATAAAAATTTGATATCATTTCATCATAAGAAAATTGAAACCATTTAAATCATATAGAAATTTTACTTGAAACATACACATTTGAAATAATGTCATCTTATATGGAAAATAGTTTTGAAAAAACACTTGAAATGAATTCTTGAGGAAAATATCCTTTCTTATTTAAAATCATTTTCTTTTCACAAAATTCCATGCAATTTTAAAAGAAAAGGGTTTTGTTGAAAATAATCATTCAATCTTGTAAAGGAAGCTTCTTGAAAAGGCCGGCGTTATGAAACTTGTAAAAATCCGTTCACACCGTATAAGTTAAAAATAACATTCTCCTCGTACTTTTGTCGGAAAAGTCAAAAAGTAACCTTATATGGTAACCAAAGGAAAGATTCCATTCATAAAATGTGTTAAAAAGTAAATAAAGGGTAAAAATGACTTTAAAAATTAATTGAAGAATAGTAAACATTTTATGAAAACATTTTTAGAAAACATGGTCGTGGATGATAAATGTAACCCCAGTTAATACTTACGTATAAGCAATCTCGGATAAAAATGAGATTGAAAATTTATCCCTTACTTTAGGTCCAATATGCTTCGTACGTATCCAAAACTCCTGTATAATGATTTAAATAATGTCATTGAATTATTAAAGAATCATATTCATTGTTATTATATCACATATGGTTCACTTATGACTTTATATTACCCGTTCTGTTGTAAATTCATGTTAAAGTAGCGTTTTGGGTAAAATCGTTTCATTTGTCGTTCGTGTTTTAACTTGTAATTATTCATATGATTACATAGATCATGATTACTTACATCCAGAATGTAAGACATGATTTATATATAATATATATTCATAAATATACATATATACAATGGATCGGTAAATGGAAAGAAATTCACCGTTCATGGAGACGGTAGGCCCGTACCTACGCATGAATGCTGTTTTTCGTTTTCCTTATTGAATTGAATGGAATTAAGAAGATGAAATAAATATATATATACATAGATAAATTAGCATTATTACTTCATATATTTCATGATTACTTATTATATATACTTTATAATCATTCTTTAATGCTTATCATGGAAAGTGAATCTCATCGCGTCGTGGAGACGATATTCCGTCGTACGGTACGCACGAGCGATGATATCATTCCCATGATCATGGAATTGTATTAAAGTGTATGTATAATATTAAATAATAAATATCAATTTAAAATAATAATATATATTCATTAATTTCCCCATTATACCCATCAAAGTAAGGTGGTGGTGGAAAATAGATTACACCACGGCGTGGAGACAGTATTCCGTACGTACGCACATGCGGTGATTTCGTTTTCCGTAGGATGGATAGATGGTGAAATATGGTTGTTTCATACTTATGATAACATATCCTTATATGATTGATACTGATGTTATTACTTGATAATGAAACAACTAAAGAAGAAGAAGTGGAAGAAGAAATAAAGTTGAAAGAATCGATAACAGACATTACCTCTTCTTTGAAGCGCCTCTTTGAGACCTCCTCTTAGGGCACTAAAATTGGTCTTTGAAGAAGACCAGGACATCTAAGATGTTTCTAGGGAAGTGTAGAAAAGAATTTGGCCGGGTTTGTCCAATCTTGAAGGCTCAAAGTGGTGTGAGGAAGAGAGGGAGGATGTGCCCTTTTATAAGGGAGGAGAGGGGCACCTTTAGAATAACTAAAAATATTATTTTATTATAAAGTCATATTCGGTTTTCAATAGCTCCAAATTGAGTTATTCCGAAGATAAGGCGGGGATGGGTTGAAATACTCTCATCCAATATAATTTAGAAAAATTTAGGTTTCTATTTTAACCTTATCATTTAGATTTAACTTTAAGTTAAATAATTTTTCTTTTACCGTGTCTTCTTGTTTTCTTACACTATAAGGTTAATAAACTTACTATAAAAAGCCAAACGAACCCCAAGTTGTTTATTATTAATATATATAACCTTATATAAGTCATTTTTCCGAACCTTATATATTTAGGAATAAAATAACAATTAATAATATAATATTTTTTTTAAAAACTATTTTATGTCAATTTTGACACTATTTGGTAATTGATTTTTGTAAAAATAATAACAAAATTATTACTTCTAAAAAAGTTAACTAAATGAATACTAACATGTCATATTAACCTATAAAATTATTTTAATTCATAAAAAGTCTCAAATTACATTTATTTGGGTATTTATAACATCAATTATGTCAATAATTCATTAATAATATAATTACTGCATCATCATTGTGTCATAAATAAATTAAATTATTTAATGTATAAAAATTATAAATAAAATACCATTATGTAGTAAATCCTTTTAGATTTCTAATTAATATTTATAGTCTAATTTTTCTTATTTATAACCCTATATTAAAAATGATCTAGTTATTAAACTTTGATTTTAACGACTTTAACCCTTCTTTAAATAAATTAATAATAAATGTCTTAATCTAATCCAAGTGGACCTAAATGGTCATATTTTATTCCTAAGGTTGTTTTTGGTCGAATTACACTTATCCAATAGAATTAGGACATGTTTTAGGGTAATAATAATAACATTTTTACCCTTAATTACCCTATTTACTTTTAACCGTGATAAAAAAAAGTAAAAAGTTACTATTCACCAAAAATTGTTTTCATCTCATTGAACCACATTTTAGTCCTTGATATTAACCATGTCTCTTGGATTTTTGAAATTAAACTCACCAAAGCGGTAAAATTATGTTTTATGTGAATTTGCAAATTCTCCTAGGAGGTAGGTAAAAGACGGTGAAAAGTTCAATAAAATTTTTATATATCTAAAATTATTATAAAATGCCTCGAATGAATTTAATTGAACATATATATGTATTATGTATCAATTTTTACCTAAAGTAAATTTAAATAAAATAAATTATTATTTAAATAAAAAGTTGGTTTTTAAATAGTAACCCAGTGTTTTCACTATTCATCAAAAATTGAAAGTTTTCAGAAAAATACCAAAATTTCACCCTAGGCTAATTTCGATATTCCAAATCCAAAAATGAAGTTCATTTTGGAAAATAAAATTTTAAAAAATGGTTATTACTATTCATAACGGCTAGTTCATAATAATATTATAATAATATCTCCTTTAGTAAAACTTGGTATTGCGTACAACACACGCTATCGTGGAAGGTCGCGATTGCGTGTAATGCAATCCAAGTTAGGGATGCGTGTAGTGAAAGCTCTTTTTGGTGTAGCGTACAACACAAGACATCAATAAAATTAAAAAGAATATTTTTCATAAAATCTCGGGGTGTTACACAAGTGGCGATTACACATCATATCTCAATGAAGAAAAATTGAGATTCAAAACCCTTAACTTTAGTACTAGTTTCATAATGGAAATGTTGATTATTATCTAAATGTTAAAATTTCACCATTTTAGGATTATAAAATTAAATTTAATATATGTTTTATAATTATTTATGAATTCATAATTTCATTTAATAATTATATTTGTTATGATTCATGATGATGAAGTAAGTGATAAACTTGATTTTGGTTATTTTCATGAATGATGGGTGGTATCTTAATAACAGGTTATATATTACCATTTACATTCAATATAAAATGTAATTATTTGTTTATTATTTTTAATATCTCCTGTATTTATGTTTCCTTATTTACCCATGATATAAATTTTTAACATTGTTCATGTAGGTGGTTTAATCGACCCAAATAAGAATATGCTATAATCATTGAGTGAGTATGGTTATGAAAGTATCCATTTAGTATAATATAATTATTACATAAGAAAAATGATATTATTTATATTTTTTAATCTAGTAAATCTTATTATAATATATATTTTTAAATAATAAAATACTATATGAAAAAAATACATCACTTTCGTGGGGGCAGTAGTCCGCAAGTACGCACAAGAAAACATTCATTTTCCATAGACCTGGAAAAAAATATAGAATTTTTTATAATTAAAAAATATGAATAATTTTATAAATATAATATTAATACATTAAATATGATTTTATAACAATCCATGTAAGGTAGTGATGAAAAATAAAGTATTCCATTCATGGTGGTGGTAGTCTGCACGTACACATGATGACGTCTTCATTTTTCGAATCGTTTTGGTGGAAGGTATAAAATGGATATTAAATTATTATAATTACATTTAAGAATATTATTAATATTTATGTTATCATAATTTATTGTATATAATAGGTTTGTGGGTGTAGGAGATAAATATAATTAAGAGAGATCGGTTGAGAACATTACCTCTTCCTTTGGATGTTACCCCTTGGGTAAAACCTTAAGGATACATAGATTGGTATTTTGGAAAGAATAATACTTCTAATAAATGGGGAGAGAGTATCACAGAGAACATTGAAGATTTTTTATTAAGATAATTATTTAGTAGGAGTAAAGAAATTGGGTGGATGTGAACTCATCTTACATATGAAGGGAATGCATTTTTTGTAAATACAACTTCTTAATATAGAGAGAGCACATGTTTCAAATAGAATGTAGAGAAAAATAGTAAAATAATGGAGATGAGCATTATTTAAGGTTAATAATCCAACAAAAATTCAATTTAAAATAAGTTTAAAACATTTTTAGTCCATTTCCTCTAATATTTGTCACTTTTAACGTTTTTGGTTTTTATCATGGTAATTAATTTTTACCCAAGTAATTTAATTTCAAAGCCTAAAAATAAAAATATATTTATAAAATATTTTTTACCAAATTATTTAAAATATAAATCCATTTTATAAAATAAAATTTATATCTGTAAAAAAATAATTTTAAAATTAGAACATGTAATGTGTAAAAACCCATTTTTAGGAAACATGTATTATTAATCATATATGTTATGTTTTGAAAAAATAATAATTTTATTTGATTTTGATGATATTAATTGATTTATTATTAACAAAATTATAATTATTTTACTTAAAAAATACCAATTTTACCCATCAAAAACATAATTAAAAGAGAAATAATAAAAATAGTTTTTATTGGAAATTTTTTTCTCAATTTCTAAAGTATTAAGAATATGTTTTATAAATTCAAAAAATATTTGTAAATAATTAATTTAAATATATAAATATATTTTTTATCATGATGTTTTATAATATTTTATGATATAATTACCTCTTAATATAGTTATAAATGCTATAGTTTTAGAAAAAAACAATATTTTCAATATTCACCTAGAAATCAATTATTTCTAAAAAATCCAAAAAGTTAACCCTAATATAATTTTTAAATGATGGATTTAAAAATTAATTTAATTTCTCAAAATTCAAATTCTATGAATTAAAAATTTATTTTTTAAATGAAAATTCAAAATATATAGAAAAAACTACTTTTAATTAAAAAATGCATTTTTCAAATATCAATTGTTCTAATTCTTAGTTTATTTAAAATAATAATTAAATAGGGTTTAATATATTATTCATAAAAAATAGTTTATCCATAATATATCTATTTTATTAATATAAATCACATAAAAATTTAATTTTTGGATACATATTTAACATAAAATGATTATAAAATTAATATATATCATTTATTTTTTTTCTTCTCTTAAATAAAATATAAAATATAAAATTAATTAATAATTATATATTTATTTCAACCTAAATTATACTTACATAACCCCTAAATATCTCAATGTAATTCCTATGCATAATATATACTCAGGTGGTAGTCATAGGTGGTGATTCCACTAGCTTGGATCTCATGGAAATTTCTACAAGCTTGAACTTATTTCACAATCGATTTCTCTCATAGTTTATTTTTTGAATTTTGGATTGGTTATATTAAGGGGAACCCCCCTAATAAAACCATTTTATTTATACTCTTATACTAATGAGATTTATAAGGAAAACTCCCACCCCATATATAAAATTTTAAGGTAAATATATTCAATTATAGTTTTAAATAAGAAAATAAAAATATGTTTTTACATTTGTATCAAATAATTAATACGATAAAATCACTTGAAACTAACCATTCATGGGTAAAATAGTTTCTTATCTTCCATGAAATAAAATTTGTATTTTATAAAGAAAATTTGACCATATTAATAATTAAAACAACCTTTAAAGATCACTTTTAAAACACCCATATTTAGAGAAACATCAAAGAAAACCCATTACTTGAGTTACATAAAAATTTATTTGATGAAGTATAGGTAAATAATGATTTATTTTAATTCATAAAAATTTTTAGTTTAAAACATTAACGAAACTAACTTATACCGATTAAGAATCAAACACAAATATATGGGAAATGTTCATATCCTTGAAAGTAATAAACATAGTTTTCATAGATTTATTAAACCATATCTATATGTAATACAAAGGAAATAATAAAAATCCAAAAAAAAATACTTTATAAGGATATAAATAAGAGAAATTATGATGAATAAGGATGAAAATACCATAACTAATGAAGATAATAAAATACCAATCATCATGGGAACATTGAGGATCTCTAGAGACAATATATGTCAAAAAAAATAGTGACATCAATCTAATTAGAATGCATAATGTGATCGAACTATATGACAATGTATTTTAATATTCTTAGCGAAAATGAGAGAAAAAATCTTGTAACCAGAGAATAGTTCTAACTTGGATTCACTATAAAAAGTCTGATCCTAGATAGTGTAGAACTAGTATATAGATTTATTTTCAAGATACCCAAAGATTCCCAAGACATATCAATTGAGTAGATAATGTCAAACCACTACACATTTATATTATCATAACAATACTAAATAATTTTTATAACTCACCCCACCTTTGATCAATTTTAAAACAATTAGCCTTATTTTATAACACACAATTAATAAAATAAAATAAACACTATATAAAAATCCATACACTTATTGTTTCATATAATATTTCCATTTTCACAAAATGATACAAAAGATCTTCAAAGGAAACACAAAAATCAAGAATAAATTGTTTTTATAAACCATTCCTTACATTTCATTAAAATTTGAAAAAATAAAAAATAACATGAAATTATTCCTTTTAGAATATCACCAAACCATTTTAAATAATTTGAGAAGTCAAAACAAAGAATTTTTTTATAGAATAAATCAAATTCCAAAATATCCAAATGAGTCCTTAATATTTAAAAACCTTTGTGAAACCATGATGATAAATTATTATAATTCATAATATATCAAATTATAAAATTATCTTATTAATTCACAAACATCCAAGGATGAAATTTTAAGAAACAATTAGAGTGCGTTAGTTTCATATAATAAAAACTAAATCATTTAATACATATAATACCTCTTTAATATCATGGAAATATTAGTATCAAAACATTGAAAATTTTAAAATCTTCATAAATAATTATAATAAACTTTATTTTAGTTAAAAAATGGGTTTAAAAGATGAAAAAATTCATGGTTTTAAAATTCAAAAGAAATGGATGGATCCAATTAACATATTCAGATTAAAAATAATGTGTAAGACTTAGTGATTTAAAAGAATAAAGTAAAACCCTAAGTAAAATATTTGGAACCAAGAAATTAAGAGACCGAAAATTAAAATCGAGATAATATGAAACCCTATCTTCCATGGTAACGGGGAAACAAGAACAAGAGTAAATAGGGAAGGATATGATAATAGAAGAAGATATATATATATATATATATATATTTTAGTGAAACTATTTGGATAAATCATAACTTTTGATGGTGTTACACTGGGTTAAATGGGAGTATCGTAAGGGATAGATGCAATAGAGGGGATTCTGACATGTGGATAAAGATATGGGGAAAATTCCCTTTAAATATGAATAAAAAAATATAGAAATACAAGTTTATAAAATATAAACGGGTAAGTGTAATAGGATATAAGCCTTTTAATTCTACCCATTAAACCTAATACCTTCTAAAGAAATCCATATTTCACTATTTAAATTCATGGGCTTATACATGGGCACACATCCTACCAATTCATCCTAGAAAAAAATATAAAAATTAATTTTTTAAATAATACTTAAATTAAAATAAAAAATATATAAATAAAAAGAGGAATGCCTAAAAATGATTTCGTGGGTGTTATAAGAGTTAGGAGTATTGGGACTTTATAAGTAATTATAAACAGTCCTGATAAACCTCTTTGTGGAAGAATATCAAGTTATAAGGGGATGTATGGGTACTAAGTAGGCACCATAGCAGTGAGTGTGCTTTTTGTTTAAATATCTTGAGCATGATATGATTAAACTTGAGAAGTGTATAAGGCTTAGTAGTGGGACAAATTTTTCATTAGTCCATGAATCATTAGTATAGAATCACATTAAGATATGTGAATTAAACTTCTATGATATGACTAATATATATAAATAGATTTAATTAATTATATGAAATTAATTAGATTATCATTATTTTCTTGAATACCTTATTAAGGATGATGTAATCAATTATGGTTATTAACATATACATTTGTTTATTTATGACTCATTTATAGATTTTAATACATTATTATTGAAAATTAATCTTATGCTTCATGAGATATTCTTATTCATGATTTCCTTTCTGTTTGGAGATATACTACTGAGAATATTTTTGAACTATAATATTGATTCTATAATTAACACATGTTTTATATTTAAATAATGGAGTAAATAGTTATATATGAATGTGTTCAAAATGGAAGCATGTTTTTTAACGTGTTGGTAAAATGGAAATGATTTCTTTTAAAATTGAATTTTCATCTTAGTTAGTTTTGTTAAAAACCTTGTGTTTTAAGCGTAAAAATTCAATTGTAACTTTGAGATAAAATAAAACTTGTTATAAAACTATTTGAATAATGAATAGTTTTTTGTAGACTATAATTATAGTGGAAGATCATATGAGGTAGACCCTAGTTAATTCATATAGTGGGATGAACCTTAGATCATATTTAGATTGAGCAGTTATATTTTGGGAACCTTGAGAGTGTTATCACATCATCCTAGTTTTGGAATCTTGTTGGAATTTATGGTTTATATTGGTTTTAGTAGTTATGAATCATTTGTGTATTGGGTACTTTGGGATAATATTTATAGTGTATTTATGATAAATTTATAATTTATAGATGTAAATAATATTTGTGTCATGACTGATTGATATTCTTAAGGATAGAAAGTGGTATGTTTGGAATTTTATAGTGACCAGTGTCCTAATTTTATTGATTATGTTATTATTAAAGATTCAAATTATAAATTTGAGTAGGAAAAATATGATATTATTTTATTTTTTTGATCTAGAATAAGGGAATTATTTTGTTTTAGGATTTTGTTATGAATTTGGGAATTAGTGTATGCAATTTTAGTTTTTTTTACATAAGGTTTAATATTTCATTAGAAGATGTTCAAGTAAGGTGGAGAGGATGTGACATCTATAGTTTTAAAACTATATATGGAATTGAGTACTTATTGATATGCATTGGGTACCTAGTGAGGTGAGGTAGAATGGGGGTGCACAGGTGGTGCAACAGGTACACCTTGGGGCCTTATACTTGGTACCCAATATTCCCAATTAATTTTTTATAAAATGTGGGAGCTTTGATATTTTTCATTCAATATTTTTACCCCCTAAAGGGGTTAATTCAGGTAATATCCTCCTTAGCCACCAAAGATCCTCCTTTATAGCTTATCAATGTATTATTCATCCCATACACCTATATTATTTAATTAATGAATTATTTGGATATATTTTCATTGATAAAGTAAGGTAATCCTCCTATAACCTCTTCTACTTGCCACTTCTACTATTATCTTATGATTTCACATATTCTAAAATAGGTATTTAGATTTAATTTCACTAATTCATGGTGAAATAAACTTGAATTGAAGGGGATTTCACATGTCTTAGCTAAAGGAATATGATGTTAACCATCTTCATACTGTTAGTCCCTATTTTTTTTATCAATAAGTGAATACAGGTGGGTTTATATTATTGATTTTATGAATTTTAGATGAATCCAGAATGTGCATAGAATAATGTGATTGGGGATTTTTATTTTTTTATATCAACTGTATTTCTAGAGTTATTCTTATGAGTTTACTTTAGGAATTATTTATTTATTATTTATAGAAGTTGGTAATTTATTTTTTGTTGGTTATATATTTTTAAGGATCATTGGGAGCTGTCTTGGTGGTCATTGGATTGCGAGGATGTCACCGATAGTTAGTTTAGGTGGACTCAACCCTATATATGGTTTTAAGGTTATGCCTATAAGATTACTGCCACTTATTTTAAATATTAATAGTAATTATTAATTTTTTTAATAATTATGAAAGAGTGTTTATTTTTTTGATATATCAAGTAAAATATTTTCAATATAATTTATTATGAAACTATGTATCATTTTTGATTTATTTATTTTTTATTTAAAACCTAGAGTTATAATTTACAGTAAAGTTATTTTTCTGTAATTTTTTTTATCAAATATTCTATTTTTTAATTTAATAAAAGAGTTAAGCATAAAAAATGGGTTGTTTTTATTATTTCATTAATATATCCACAAACTTTTTAATGGAAAATAAAAGTCTCTAATTTCTATGTTGTTGGATTCTAATTCTTATTCAATGCATTCATTTTACTTTATTTCTTCTATAGAACTCAATTAGAATGTTTCATTGTTTTGGTCACCATTTTTCCATAAAAATGAAAATTGATCATGTATTCTTTAGACATGGATACATATTTTAATTATATTGTGGTTAATGTCAATAAATATTATAAATTTAAAAATGGTTATAAAATCTTTAATAATATATGTTTTGATATTTTGAGACTTAATGTTATAAATGAATTTATTTTTGGAAATCAAAGTTGGTATAGTAAAACTATACCTTTGGAAATCTTGTTTTAATGGTACTTTATCATGTTTTAGAAAGATAATATCTCCCCCCACAAAAACCTGAGTGCATTATAAGTCAGGTATCCTTATTTAACCTAAGTTAAATTATTTTATTAGTTAAGAGATAATGGATGGGTTGATTAAGTGGGAAGGAATGATCGGTTCTTTAACTTTTTAGTTTAATATACTTATTTAACTTTCTCTACTAAACATAAAACCACATATATATAAAATAATTGAAGTTTTTATTAAATAAAAAAATATTTAATTTGTTTTATTACAATACTTTAAATATAATTTTTTTTAGTGAAGATATAAACTCATATATTTTATTTCCGTAAAATGTTTTTATAAATGAAAAAAATTTCATTATTGAATATATTTATTCTTTTTATGTAATAAATTCTAAATGTGTAAAATTTTTCCTCTTTTAAATATGACCAACATAGGTAAATTTTAATTTTTAAAGGACTATTTTTATTATAGAACAATTTCTTAAACTGAGTTTTAAATATAGAATTTTTTTTAAATAAGAAAATTTCAGATTTCTTTTACTATGTTTTAATTAGTGTGGATGTCACACCTTATACATTATTTGGCTTGTTTTGATTTGGAATTGGTTATGATCAATTCCTTGTTTAATATATTACTTGATTTACAATTAGTATCCACTTGCTGTAGTCTATAATTTTTTTAGTTCCTAATTTTGGCTTGAAATTAATAAGCCTTAGGTTATTAGTTATTCCCTAGATTATTCTTAGTGTGGATTTCCATTAGAGTATTTAAATACAATGACTATGTAGTGAATTGATCCTTTTTTGGATCAATGATAGTTTTCTTTCTTTGTTTTTATCATTTTATTCCATCCAGGGATTAACTATTCAACTGTGTCTATTTTATATATAGTATTGATTTATACCATGACAAATGAATAATAAAGTTGTATATATGATCCTGTCTATTATTTTTTCTATATTGAGAATGTGGTTACTATAATTAGTGATATTTATTAAATCATGTATATTTATTTGATATATAATTCATTTTAAATTGTTATATATTTTTATTATAAGATACATAAGAAGTTATTCCATGTATTAATTGATAGGTTGATGGAATGGAATGGGATCACAATGCTCAAACTTGTTATTAACTCTCTCTTTTTTCAAAGGGATGAATTTTAATATTTCCCTAACATGGTATACACTATTCTATTTCCAATGTAATGGGTATTATAACCTAAATTTGTTTATTTTATTCCATGGATAAGATAGAAACTAGGTTTACTGATTGGAGTTACATATTGATTCCAAGATAGGATCGAAGTAGGTTTGTACAGGCACAAACCCTCCTAGAATATAGAGATATCTTTTATAGCTAAAATTCATTTAAAAGTAACTATCAACTTCAGTCATCCTTGCTTTTATGGTTGTTTAAAAAAATGATTATATATATATATATATGTTTGTACATGTGTGTGTTCATTTAGACATGTTCATACATACACCTATTTATTTTCTCTGTGAGTTGAGATATCGTTGGTGGTGGCTTATTGAGTCTTTTTACTCACACCATACATGCACACTCTAGAGGATATGTGATTTCAATTTATAAATTTTATATACACAGATCATTATTTGATATTCATGGATTTTATGGTTGTGTATATAATAGGGGAAAATAAAGACTCCACTATGGTATTGAAGAATAAGAGGAAATATTTTTTTAAAGGGAAGTGTTGGCACATCCCACTTCTATTTAGATTATTTTTTTAGAGTACCTAGTCTATGAATTTTTCCTTTGGGGTGTTATTATATATTTTTATATGATTTATCCATATTTATCTAGAGTTAGAGTCCCTATTCTTTTAAGTTGTTATTCAGTTAGATCAAGTGTCACCATTGTGAAGATCACACCTTAGGATGAAAAAAGTTCAAGTATATTTTTTGGGATCATCTGATATATATAGACGAGCCATAAAATATTTTTAAAATAACCCTATCATGACTTATTTATTTATTTAATGCTGGTAAATTTTTCCCTAATGATAAAATAAGACCCATGATTCTAGTTATCAAAACATGGGGATTGGGGAATGATCTTGGGGATAATGGTGATTTGAATTAGGTACTATTTGGGAATCTATTCTACCAACATTGTAAAATTGTAATACTCAATGAAATTATCACCAAGTGACACAAAGATGTTGATACCATGAGGAACAAGGTTCAATATAGTTACAACACACCCTAGACCTTATCTATTCAAAATCCATAAAATCTAACACACAACCATGGTGAATTTCATGGAATTACATCATAATTACTAAATAAAATTCCCATGTAATTTACATTAACAAAAATTATATGAAATTGTGAGACTATAAGATTATTGAGTAACTAATATGTCCCATATATGAAATCCCCTTGTTCTTTATGTGATTCTACCATGATCTGATGGAGTCACACTTCTAAAACCTAATAGGGATGCACCAAAATTAAAGTATGTGGGAGAAAAATACCAAAATAGGGATAAGAATGAATAATTACAACAAATATTTTACTTTGTGGTTACTTATAGCCACCAACATCTCCGTTTCAACCACCATACTAACAAAAATCTCATTCAGGTATCTACCAACCATATTTCAACCTTATTAACAACTAATAAAACCTTCTTAACATGTTCAAGTATTCCCTCTATTGATAAATATAAAAAATTTAGAATTCAATCGTCCACAAAATCAATGAGAGTCCAACCTTCCTTCTAGTTCTCCAACATATGAAAGAAATATTTTTTTCAATTCCAATAAATGTTAATAATAATATTTATTATTATAGAATTTAAATATAATAAATTATTTTTTTTTGAGAAACATGAGGGGTTAATGTTTTTTGCATGTTTAGGGGAACCACGAAAGTTAACCATGCATAACTTTAATGGTGATAAAGTGAGTAGTGTAATGTTATATAATAGTTTAGGTTACCATACAAGATAGCTTGACATTCCTCTTAGTTTACTTGAAACTCCATTATTAATGTATCAAATTCTTAAGACCCTTTTTAGTATATTAATGTTATTAAGAATTAATTTTGATTAAAAAAGTCATAAATCATTATTTTAATATTTTAAATGATGCCTTTATGAAAATATGTGTGTTTCGATAAGAATTTTTTTTATCTTTATGAAGTTTTTTTATATAATTTATGATTATAAAATATTTTTTATTTTAATATGCTGATTATGGGTGAAATATAAATTGGTATAATGTGTTTCATTTTTTATAATATTGGTAAAATTTATTTAAAAGTTTTACTATTATAATTTATATTGTAATAATAAATTTAGTATTAGTAATATTTGATTTAAATTATAAAATAGGGGAGGAACTCACATTTATTTCATGTTGAGGATGAGTCGCATGACCCAAGGGGGAGGAGATCCTCCCATATTATTTTTTCCCTTCATTCATTGTATGGAATCTCAAGGTTCTACATAACTTTCTCTCATTTCTCTCCCTTTAACATTTCTCTTATTTTTATAAGAGTTTTTTTGATTAAAAGTTCATGAAAAGATAGTGTTTTTACATGTTAAGGAACAACCCCTAATTTTAATTCATAATTTGGTTTAAAAAAGGTGAAATAGTAATTTGTAAACTAGATTCAACACTGAATCTTTAAGGTTAAAAGGTTTCATCAAAATATGAGTAGGAGAATCTATGATTTTCCTATAATCTTTCATATCTTTTAATTCTTGGGGTTTTGAGAATTTATTTCATGGTTATAAAATGTATCCATAATTTATCTATGATGTTTTTTATAATATTATCTTGGATTGGTATCCAAACATTTTTTATGTTAAAGAATCTTTTTAGAATCCTTCTATAAAATTATACTAATATATTTTTGTACTTATAATGTGTTTTATAAAATATCTTTGAGGCTATTTATGATTAAAATGGGGTTATAATGATGTTTTTAAATATTTTTTTTAGAAATTGTATTTAAATATAATTCAGCGGTTTATCTTTTATAATATGGATTTCTTGCAAGGAAAGTGTTTGTCAAAATATTTATGAAATACACTTTACTTTTATTGAATTTGTAAGTGATGTTTGGGATATGTTTGATTTTACGTTAAGTGGTTTTTATTATTTGACATTTTTTTGTGCTTTATTAAGGGTTTTCCAAACATATTTTATGCTCTTATTACTTTAAATAAGATTAATTTACTATTAGGGTTTATAGTTAGTGAAGGACTGTTTCTAGCATGTCCTTAGGTGGAGGTGAGTGCAGTGTGTATCAGTTGGGGTCTTTCTAGAAAATATGACTCAACCTTGAAAATGTAGTTAATGCAGAATCGACTATTCGATCATTTTAACAGTCATTTAAAAAGCTTCATTATAATTTTAGTGCATGATTTGAAGTCTATTCCAATGGTGGAGGTTTCTTGGTTTGGAATTAGCCTATTTATAATGTTAAAACCTATGGTGGGGATTACCTTCAGTTATATGTTTAAATAGATGATGATGTGATCATGTCTCTTTCCAAACAGACACGGGTAAGTTTCGTCTTGGTGTTCTAGTTGGATAATCGAGCATCGTCTCAAGTTGGGATGACTTAAATGTCATATTCTTAAAATAGACTTAGAGGTGCGTTGGGCATTTGAAAACATAACACAAATTTTTGAAAAAAAATCACAACCCTTTTAGCTCGAATGATGTTTTAATTGTTTCTTGAAGGCTTTTTGGGGACGATAAGTCCTAAGGTGGGGAGGCTGTAATGAACAATGTTTGGAATTGGATGAAAATTCCAAGGGAATTTGAACTTTTGGCATTTAATAGACTTGTTGTTTTTAATACTAGGATTAAAAATATAATTATGAGAGTGGGGGACTTTGCGATGTGTTTATTTTAAGAAATTAAATTAATTAAATTAAAATTAAAATGAAAAAAATAAAATAGGGGTAAATAGAAAATAATAATAATAAATAAATGTTTTAATAATAGTAATAACAATAATAATATTATTATTGTTATAATTATTTTTATTATTATTATGGTTATGATTATTATTATTATTATCATTTTAAGGTTATGTTTTAAGAAAAACAAAAGGAGGGATCCCTTCTCCCTCCTCTCTCAACTACAGCACGCGACCATCCCTCACCATGGGCTCCCGATTCAGTCGTGTGACCCCCTCCAGGTTGAGACCTCATAGCGAGAAACCTCTCCCTCTTCTCTTTCCCCGTATCATGTAAGCCCTCTCAGCCAAACCCCCATGGCGTGCAACAACCCCCACCTCTCCAGCACATGACCCCCTTGGCCAAACCCCTGCTGTGTACGATTTCCTCCTTGAGACCTCCTCCTTATATGCCTATCCGATAGAATTTACTCTAGTTTTCTCTCCAATTATTTGATAAAATCCTCCTCCATCACATATCTTCCCTCGATTAGGTGGATTTCCCTCTTTCGGTGCCTGGTGAGGTGCGGTTGAAACCCTAGGGTTAGGGGTTGATTGATTTTTAGTTTTCTTCTATTGATAGGTTGTGTGAAAGGTTTCTCGAGAATCCTTGGTTAATATTCTAACATTATCCATCTAATGTGAGGTGGACTGGTTTTACTTGGTTCACCACTAACAGTTTGGGGTAATTTTTTACTTCATTATTTATTTTCACTCTTTTTATAATTGGTGATTTTGTGATTTATGAGTTCATTGTATTTTTGTTTAAGTACGATGACCTTTTTATGTGATTTGGTGTTAGCACCACCATCCAACGTGATGTTATTTATCTATTTCTTAGTTTAACACCTTTTATTTAGGGTCCTTAAAGTGTTTTTGAGTCCCTAGATTTTAATATGAGTGTGTTGGCACTTGCCGTAGTGTTTTGAGTTCTTAATATTTTTTTGTAGAGATTTTGGTCATATTTTCTAGAGCACACACACACACACAGGTGTGTATATATATATATTCCTCATAAATATTCCCTCATAGATAAGGGAATATGTATTTTGGATTGAATGATATATATATGTATGAGAATGTATGTGTGTGTGGGGGGGGGGGGAGTTTCAAGTGGTCGTTGCCAAATCTGATAAGTTCCAAGTGTCATCTTAGTTTAATGCTTGAGGTAGGATCCATTTACTTTCCCTTTTAATTTAATAAATCATTAATTAATTAATTTCATGTTCTTCACATCTTTATTTAATTATTTTCCATATATAATAGTTTTTATAAAATGTTTTCCTTTGGTGAATTTGAATAAATTATTAAATTAGAGAAATTATTTGTTTGATAAATAAAGTCATGATTTTATAATAAAACCCTTCCAATGTAGGTGCACTATCATCAAGATAAAAAGTATTGATAATTATTCCTACCATGCTTAGTTTTGGTTTGAGTTTTTCTATATGCCTCTTATGGGTGCTTGTTTTGAGGAAAGTTAGCTTCTTCATTCTTTGAATAATATAAATTTGAATTATCATGCTCGATCAGTTTAAATGAAACTGCCCGAGTAGGAATATTCCTTATTACCATGACTTTGACTATTTGACCCTTTGAGTCACATAAATTAATTTTCCATGTTTAGGAAAAGTGAATAAATTGGTTATGCTAAATGGTTTGTATAGGATGACTTGAGATAGATAATAGTATC
Organism: Viscum album; assembly: GCA_963277665.1. Lineage (NCBI taxonomy): Eukaryota > Viridiplantae > Streptophyta > Magnoliopsida > Santalales > Viscaceae > Viscum > Viscum album. The sequence continues at coordinate 1,040,414,320 of OY728126.1, forward strand.
CCTTTTAATGAATTGACCCTGACACTTTCCAATGGGAAAATGGATCCTTATTAAATAGTTTTCATGTTTTAATGAAATGTGATTCCTCAATGGAATTGGCTTGACTAATGACCTGCATGATAAGCCTTTCCTCATGTGTTTAATCACACTTATATATGACCATTCCTTTATTGATGTGTAATTGAAAAGCATAAGAGATTATGCCTTTTGTACTAAATTATGAATATGAACTTTCTTTCTTTCCATGTTGTATCAAATTCTTCTTTAAATTAATAAGATTTTCTTGATTGATCACTTTATATATTGGTTTATTGTAATGTCTTGATAAAATGAGGATTTTATAAATGCTTATTCCCATGTTTTAGTAGTTTGAGTTTAATACCATGCTTGGACAAGCTTTTTAGCTTGAATTATTTAAATGTCATTGATGGCATGTGATTAAAGTCATGATTATGCCATGTTTCTTATGGTTATATTTCGATGGTTATATTCTACACATGGTAGCTTATGCCTGTTGCAGCTGTGTTTCTCTTGTTTAAGGATTATTTCTTGGTCATATGATTTGTTCCATTTTGTGTTGGACTATTTTAAATAGTTTGATAGATTTTAGCATGAGTTGGTTATTTAAATGGATTGCAAAAATAAACTATTTTTCTTGTGATATATGACTTGATTGTGATATTATTGGCTATTTGAATCTCTTGATATAGAACCATAGAGAACATTGGTTCTCTATTAAGGACTAATGGATGGAATCTCCATTCCCAATGGGTTATGACCTAATGCACTGGGGGAAATGATTTATCTTTCCAAGAAAGTGCCTCCCAAGAAGTTTATTATACTAATGAGTGATACTGGTTCCATAGGGGAGGCACTATGGATGGACATTTTGGAAAGATTGATATTCCATGTTTTAGGTGATACTCGTTCCCCTGATGAGATACATAGGATGTAATCAAGAGTTTACCATTCCACATAGCGATACTTGGGACACCATAAGGGTCACCTGTGATAGGCTTGTTGGTATTGGATTATCAGATGTTCCCATTGCGATACATGGGATTATTTATAGATCTCCTTGGAGGGGAACGATACTCCACACCTGTATTTGATAGATTGTTTGGATTTATTTTTCTATTTTATTGTAGAATCATATGAGATGAATCCTCCATTATTATTATGTATTGTTCTTGAACTTGAGATGTTTACCTTACTTTACTAGAACACTTATACGATGAAACAAGATTTATACTCCAAGCCAAATCTCAATCTTGGGGGTATACATTCCTTGGGTTTCCATGTTAATATTGGACCTTGTATATATTTTTTTCTTTGCACATGTATACTTTATAAACTTTTGGCTTAGGCTGAATTAGGTGGTATGAGAAGAGTGTCTGCTCAGGAACGTGGACCAAGTTCCTATTATTAGTTATTTATCACTATACATTCATTTTATATGGAATACTTATTAATTTATATTTCATTTTCTGGATTGGTCTAGACACTGGTGGTACTGGCATACTAAGATTATGTATCACACCATTCTCGGGTTTCCATTGAAATGGGGTACCCAGAGCTGTTCTACATGCTTTCTGGTCTTTGGATTAATTACTTGTGACGTGATACATTGCTTGTAAGGGGTAGTTAGGAGAATAATATCGAGTAGATGCTAGAGATTCTCATGGAGATAGTTGTTGGGATGTTTTTATTTTGTTATACTGTATTACTATTTTTATTTCATGATACTTTCACTTGTATCATCATCTTTTATACATGAAATATTGTAAATTCACATTGGCTGCATTAATTCAGTTATTATAATATTTTTATTCCATTGTTTTTCCATTTATTTGTTACTAATTCTACTGTTGTCTATTATTTATTATATTATTCAACTATGCTACTATGATATATGACAAAATTTTCTCCCTAGAGACACACCCTTGGCCCTCACTACTAGTCAGTAGCCTCTGACATTTGGGGAGATGTGCTTGAGGTCATGTGACCCACTGGTCCTACTACCAGTTTAGTGGTCATCTGGGCTAAGAAGTTACAAGACAGATAGATAAAACTAAAATTAAAACAAGATAATCCAAAGTTGAAACTTCAAGTGACTATTTATCACCACCAAACCACCCCTCAATGGAGAAATATACATAGAAGAGAAGCCGACTCATTACATGCCATACTTCCATTTACTTGTGTTCTAAAAAACTACATCTAACAAATTCCAAAAGTAAAAAGTAGGGTTTGAGAAAAATGTCCAGGAGGCTTTCACCAAAGAATCTATATAAAGTATAATACTATGAAAATGTTATTTTTAACTTTAAAACAAATCATGTTTATAAAGTATTTTATAAGATAAAAATGCAAGTAAAAAATCCTTTAGATTTCAAAAAAGCCCTTTCATATTCAAATAAGTAATTAATATGACAATTACATATGAGAAAACATTTGAGAATAAGTAAAATCATCTATAGACACCCCATTAGATAAAAAGTGTGAAATCAAACCATGAAATCTACCATCATTTGAAAAACCAAGCATAAATTAAAAATAACACCACTTGGTCACTAGAATATGGGAATATTTAATATAAATAACAGAAATCATAAAATTGGAATATACTGGATCCAAGTTGACATTGAGTCCCATAATGGTCTGTCAACATCACAAAACCTCAAGTGGAATTACACACACTAAAGTGACATGTACATTTCCCAATGTACCCAAGGTTCCCAATGTGTTATGCTTTCAAAAACCATTTTAAAACCTTTATCATGTTTTTAAATCATTTTCATAGTGAATCATTACTACTACCATTATTGAAAAATAAATTTAAAAAAAAACCACCTTTAAGGAATTTCATAATCATTTTTCATGTCAAAGTATTACTGCCTCCACAAATGAAAAAATATTTTAGAATCAAAACATTTTTAAAGAAAAAACACTTTAAAAACATATATCCTATGAAATAAATCCACCTTGATATAAAATTGAATTTTTATTTAACAAAAACCAAGTAATTGAATAATAAAATAAAGTTATTAAATAATTATAACCTTTGTATAGAGAACCTACCACAAGAAAAAAGAGGAATCACTAAGAATTGATCACCCAAAGTCTGCGATTATTCCTGATCGAAGAGGGGATCCTTGATAATAATAAAATATAGGAGAAATCAAATTTTGAAACTTCTGAGCCCATTATCTGTATTGAATTGTTCCATAAATAATACTACCACTTATGACCTAATCATAGATACAAAGGATATATGAATGTTTTTATCTACTAGAAGAAACACTTTCTATGAATTAACTGAATTTCTATATTAATAATTCATCAAGACTTATAATATAGGTAAGTATAATAAAAAACCTAATCAAAATAAACAACAAGGTTTATAACTACCCAAAAAAATATAATAAATAAACCTACACTAAATACCATAAACTCCCATTTAATTATAATTTTCATAATTTAGAATATAAAATATAAAAAGTAAAAAAACCCTTAAATTGAATAAGGGAACTACCCTTCTCACATTAAAAATTAAATACATAAGAAAACTATAAAATTATTATTTAAAAATAAATAAAGTACCTTTTGAACATAATTAGTAATATATAGGAAATATCTTTCAAAAGAAATATTTTTAAACAATAGATTTAAAAAATCCTCTCATAAAATGACCATGAATAACATGTAAAAACTTCTTAAAAATTCAAAATAAGGTAACCTTTACTTTAAAAATCATTCCCAAAGAAAATTTATAATACAATTAGAAAATATACATGAAAAAATTTATGATAGTTCAAGTTATTGAAACTTAACCTTGTAAATTAACCACATGTGACAACCCATATGAATCTATCACCTAATTATACAATTATAGAAAATAATTCATTACATATAATCCCACAACCTTTTAGGTTTAGAGATTTAGAGAATTAGGAAAACTATTTAACTAATAAATCTTATGTATTTCTCATAAAATGAAAATTTTTCTCATTACATCAGGAACAAATTAATACATATTAATCCTTTAACATCTCCTATAAATTATTCACACATGCTATTCTTTTAGATATGTCATGTGTAATAATTTTATTTATAACTAGGGGAAATGGAAACATAATAAGGGTAAGCTCAAAAGACTAGTAATAGAATTTTCATACATGAAGATTTTATGGAATGATCAAGGTATGCATTATATGGTAGGAAATGAATGATAATCAGATAATTAAATATAACTGATCACATGAGATTGAAACAAACCTATGGTTAAAAAAATAAATAAACACATTAAAAAAAATATATTATTTCATGGTGATGGACTTCATAATGCCAAAATTTTCCAAGAATTGTACGTAGACATTATATACCATAAAGACCTTATGATAAGAAATCTACTTCTTATTTAGACTACATCTAATACATCTATATAAATGGGTAGACATATACTAAATACCTAGGCTAGTTTTTCTCATGAGACAAACCAATTCATCAAGGGGATATTTAGGGCCCCACCCCTTACTAACTAAGTTTAATACATTCATTATATAAAGGGATGAATAAACTATATAATACATAACCAGAATTCCTTAGTAATCAATAAAAATATGGATTAAAATAAAAATAATACAATTTTTTAATATTTACCAAATCAATAAATGGAATGAATTTCCATGTAAACATCACTCAAACTGACACCACATAGAGTGATGTGTGTATGGTTAAGTCAATAATTCCCCTAATAAATAAACAAAACCACACGATTATAATACATCTAGGGAAATATGGAGGATGATATTATTAAGGCATATCCCAGGTGTAACATAATAACTTTAAAGGATCTTATAATAGGTGAAACCACATTATTAAGAAGAACTCTTCAAATAGTATCACATTATAAGGGATAAAGAATTATATTGTTTGTTAAAATGAGTTTAATTACCCAAAATAAAATAGTATGCGAGGGTTTAAATGGTAATACATGAAATATAAATCAAAAATTGGTAATTTTTTTTATCATAAATAGGAAAATGGAAGAAAAATCATAAAAGTGATTTTATAAAACATTTTTATCATTGAATTAAAAAGATCAAGTTATGATTCGATTTCAAACATCATTTTTAAAGAGTTAAAATGAATATTTTTTTTCAAAACTAATTATAAATATATCCAAATAATAAATACTTGAAAATGACATAAAGTTTTTTCATAGGAAATGTGGGTTTGAAGATGAAAATAAAAACCTGAAAGAGAAACACTTCTTAATATTTTGAAAATAACTTTTAATTAAAATACACATCATAAAAAGGATAATAAAAATTAATTTTGAAAAGATGAGAATGTAAATATGAAGTAAAATTTTTATAACATATAATTATGTTTCCAAAAATGATAATATTCATTGGAAGATAAAATATGGACATGGAAGAGAAACTGTTATCAAAGATGACGGGAATTATTCTTAACAAATATACACTTTTTGATAAATAAATTCCTCAAGGTAAAATATTTGAATTAAGAATTTCACTTTCACATAAGAGAGAATATATTATTGTATCAATCTATATTATAATGAAAAGAACTTGTAAAATCATATTAAAAAAGAATTATTATGACTTGAGAAAGGAAGTTGTGTAAATAAAAATCATTAAGAATATCATAATCATTGAAGTAATAATATTTCATAAAGTAATTAACAAGATATAATTATAAATTAACATAAAATAAATTAAAATTAAAATTTTATATAATCATAGGATAAAATAGATCATCTTAGAATAATGGGTTTCAATAATAATTATTGTAACTCAAAGAAGGGAAATTGAGTTCAGAAAAACCCATACAAACATCATATTTTGACAGAAGAGTGATTTTAAAAGGATTTTTTATGAAATAAATTTAAATACCAAAAAATAGAGTAAATGAATCAGAATAAAATAATATATTATAATGTACCCAACTTATAAGAATAAAGTTCAAAAATAAAAATCATAATTCAATGAATGGAAATTCTGTTAACAAAAACCCTTACAACATTGTTATCTTTTGAATTGAAAACCCATTAAAGGTATAACATGATATGGATATATAAATCCTTTATATTTCAAGGAAAATTTTGATAAATTAAATCCAAACTCAATATATAGACCCAAAAAAGGAAACAAGTGGCGATTACACATCCTATCTCAATGAAGAAAAATTGAGATTCAAAACCCTTTACTTTAGTACTCGTTTCATAATGGAAATGTTGATTATTATCTAAATGTTAAAATTTAACCATTTTAAGATAATAAAATTTAATTTAATATATGTTTTATAATTATTTATGAAGTTATAATTTCATTTAATAATTATCTTTGTTATGATTCATGATGATGAAGTTAGTGATAAACTTGTTTTTGGTAATTTTCATGAACGATGGGTGGTATCTTAATAACAGGTTATATATTACCATTTATATTCAATATAAAATATAATTATTTGTTTATTATTTTCTAATATCTCCTATATTTATGTTTCCTTATTTACCCATGATATAAATTTTTAACATTGTTCATGTAGGTGGTTTAATCGGCCCAAATAGAAATATGCTATAATCATTGAGTGAGTATGGTTATGAAAGTATCCTTTTAGCATAATATAATTATTACATAATAAAAATGATATTATTTATATTTTTTAATATAGTAAATCATATTATAATATATATTTTTAAATAATAAAATACTATATGAAAAACAAAATACATCACTTTCATGGGGGTAGTAGTCCGCAAGTACGCACAAGAAAACATTCATTTTCCATAGACCTGGAAAAAAATATAGAATTTTTTATAATTTAAAAATATGAATAATTTTATAAATATAATATTAATACATTAAATATTATTTTATAAAAATTCATGTAGGTAGTGATGAAAAATAAAGTATTCTATTCATGGTGGTGGTAGTCTGCACGTACACATGATGACGTCATCGTTTTTCGAATGGTTTTGGTGGAAGGTATAAAATGGATATTAAATTATTATAATTACATTTAAGAATATTATTAATACTTATTTTATCATAATTTATTGTATATAATAGGTTTGAGGGTGTAAAAGATAAATATAATTAAGGGAGATCGGTTGAGAACATTACCTCTTCCATTGGATGTTACCCCTTGGGTAAAACCTTAAGGATAAATAGATTGGTATTTTGGAAAAAATAATACTTATAATAAATGGGGAGAGAGTATAAGAGAGACCAGGGAAGAGTTTTTATTATGATAATTATTTAGTAGGAGTAAAGAAATTGGGTGGATGTGAACTCATCTTACAGATGAAGGGAATACATTTTTTGAAAATACAACTTCTTAATATAGAGAGAGCACATGTTTCAAATGGAATGTAGAGAAAAATAGTAAAATAATGGAGATGAGGATTATTTAAGGTTAATAATCCAACAAAAATTCAATTTAAAATAATTTTAAAACATTTTTTAATCCATTTCTTCTTAAATTTTTCACTTTTAACGTTTTTGGTTCTTATCATGGTAATTTATTTTTACCGAAGTAATTTAATTTGAAAGCCTAAAAATAAAAATAGATTTATAAAATAATTTTTACCAAATTATTTAAAATATTAAATCCATTTCATAAAAGAAATTTTTTTTCTGAAAAAAATAATTTTAAAATTATCACATGTAATGTGTAAAAACCCATTTTAAGAAATGTGTATTATTAATCATATATGTTATGTTTTGAAAAAAATAATAATTTTATTTGATTTTAATGGTATTAATTGATTTATTATTAACAAAATTATAATTATTTTACTTAAAAAATACTAATTTTACCCATCAAAAACATAAGTAAAAGAGAAAGAATAAAAATAGTTTTTATTGGAAAAATTTTGCTCAATTTCCAAAGTATTAAGAATATGTTTTATAAATTCTAAAAATATTTGTAAATAATTAATTTAAATATATAAATATATTTTTTATAATGAATTTTTATAATATTTTATGATATAATTACCTCTTAATATTGTTATAAATGCTACAATTTTAGAAAAAAACTATATTTTCAATATTCACCTAAAAATCAATTATTTCTAAAAAATCCAAAAAGTTCACCCTAATATAATTTTTAAATGATGCATTTAAAAATTAATTTAATTTTTCAAAATTCAAATTCTATGAGTTATAAATTTATTTTTTAAATTAAAATTCAAAATATATAGAAAACACTACTTTTAATTGAAAAATGCATTTTTCAAATATAAATTGTTCTAATTCTTACTTTATTTAAAATAATAATTAAATTGGGTTTAATATATTATTCATAAAAAATAGTTTATCCATAATATATCTATTTTATTAATATAAATCACATAAAAATTTAATTTTTGGATAAATTTTTAACATAAAATGATTATAAAATTAATATATATCATTTATTTTTTTCTCCCCTTAAATAAAATATAAAATATAAAATTAATTAATAATTATATATTTATTTCAACTTAAATTATACTTACATAACCCCTCAATATCTCAATGTAATACCTAAGAATAATATATGCTCAGGTGGTAGTCATAGGTGGCGATTCCACTAGCTTGGATCTCATGGAAATTTCTACAAGCTTGAACTTCTTTCACAATCGATTTCTCTCATAGTTTATTTTTTGAATTTTGGACTGGGTATATTAAGGGGAACCCCCTAATAAAACCATTTTATTTATATTCTTATTCAAATGAGATTTATAAGGAAAACTCCCACCCCATACATAAAATTTTAAAGTAAATATATTCAATTATAGTTTTAAATAAGAAAATAAAAATATGTTTTTACATTTGTATCAAATAATTAATACGATAAAATAACTTGAAACTAACCATTCATGGGTAAAATAGTTTCTTATATTCCATGAAATAAAATTTGGATTTTATAAATAAAATTTGACCTTATTAATAATTAAAACAATATTTAAATATCACTTTTAAAATGCCCATATTTAGAGAAACATCAAAGAAAACCCATTACTTGAGTTACATAACAATTTATTTTATGAAGTATAGGTAAAGAATGATTTATTTTAATTCATAAAAAATTTTAGTTTAAAACATTAACAAAACTAACTTATACCTATTAATAATCAAACACTAATATATGGAATATGTTCATATCCTTGAAAGTAATAAACTTAGTTTTCATAGATTTATTAAACCATATCTATATGTAATACAAAGGAAATAATAACAATCCACCAAAAACTATACTTTATGAGGATATAAATAAGAGAAATTATGATGAATAGGGATGAAAATACCATAACTAATGAAGATAATAAAATTCCAATCATCATGGGAAAATTGAGGATCTCTAGAGACAATCTATGTCAAAAAAATAGTGACATCAATATAATTAGAATGCATAATGTGATTGAACTATATGATAATGTATTTTACTCTTCTTAATGAAAATGAGAGAAAAAATCTTGTAACCAGAGAATAGTTCTAACTTGGATTCACTATAAAAAGTCTCATCCTAGCTAGTGTAGAACTCGTATATAGATTTATTTTCAATATACCCAAAGATTCCCAAGACATATCAATTGAGTAGATAATGTCAAACCACTACGCATTTATATTATCATAACAATAGTAAATAATTTTTATAACTCACCCCACCTTTGATCAATTTCAAAACAATTAGCCCTATTTTATAACACACAATTAATAAAATAAAATAAACACTATATAAAAATCCATACGCTTATTGTATCATATAATATTTCCATTTTCACAAAATGATACAAAAAATCTTCAAAGGAAACACAAAAATAAAGAATAAATTGTTTTTATAAACCATTCCTTACATTTCATTAAAATTTGAAAAAATAAAAAATAACAAGAAATTATTCCTTTTAGAACATAACCAAATCATTTTTAAATAATTTGAGAAGTCAAAAAAAAGAATTTTTGTATATAATAAATCAAATTCCAAAATATCCAAATGAGTCCTTAATATTTAAAAACCTTTGTGAAACCGTGATGATAAATTATTATAATTCATAATATATCAATTTATAAAATTATCTTGGATTAATTCACAAACATCCAAGGATGTAATTTTACGAAACACTTGGAGTGCGTTAGTTTCATATAATAAAAACTAAATCATTTAATACCTATAATACCTCTTTAATATCACGGAAATATTAGTATAAAAACATTGAAAATTTTAAAATCTTCATAAATAATTATAAGAAACTTTATTTTAGTTAAAAAAATGGGTTTAAAAGATGAAAAAATTCATGGTTTTAAAATTCAAAAGAAATGGATGGATCCAATTTCCATATTCAGATTAAAGAGAATGTGTAAGACTTAGTGATTTAAAAGAATAAAGTAAAACCCTAAGTAAAATATTTGGAACCATGAAATTAAGAGACCCAAAATTAAAATCGAGATAACATGAAACCCTATCTTCCATGGTAATGGGGAAACAAGAACAAGAGTAAGGAGGGAAGGATATGATAAAAGAAGAAGAGAGAGAGATATATATATATATATATTTTAGTGAAACTATTTGGATAAATCACAACTTTTGATGGTGTTACACTGAGTTAAAGGGGAGTATCATAAGGGATATATGCAATAGAGGGGATTCTGACATGTGGGAAAGATATGGGGAAAAGTATCTTTAAAGTAAGACTAAAAAAATATATAAATACAAGTTTCTAAAATATAAATGGGTAAGTGGAATTGGATAGAAGCCTTTTAATGCTACCCATTAAACCTAATACCTCCTAAATAAAGCCATATTTCACTATTTAAATTCATGGGCTTATATATGGGCACACATCCTACCAATTCATCCTAGAAAAAAAATATAAAAACTAATTTTTTTTGAATAATACTTAAATTAAAATAAAAAATATATAAATAAAAAGCTGAATGCCTAAAAATTATTTCGTGGGTGTTATAATAGTTAGGAGTGTTGGGACATGATAAGTAATTATAAAGAGTCCTGATAAACCTCTTTGTGGAAGAATATCAAGTTATAAGGGGATGTATGGGTACTAAGTAGGCACCATAGAAGTGAGTGTGCTTTTTGTTTAAGTATATTGAGTATGATATGATTAAACTTGAGAATTGTATAAGGCTTAGTAGTGGGAAACATTTTTCATTAGTCTGTGAGTCATTAGTATAGAATCACATTAAGATATGTGAATTAAATTTCTATGATATGACTAATATATATAAATAGATTTAATTAATTATATGAAATTAATTATATATCATTATTTTATTGAATACCTTATTAAGGATGATGTAATCAATTATGGTTATTCACATATACATTTGTTTATGTATGAATCATTTATGGATTTTAATATATTATTATTGAAAATTCATCTTATGCTTCATGAGATATTCTTATTCATGATTTCCTTTCTGTTTGGTGATATACTACTGAGAATATTTTTGAACTACAATATTGATTCTATAATTAACACATGTTTTATATTTAAATAATGGAGTAAATATTTATATATGAATGTGTTCAAAATAGAAGCATGTTTTTTAACATGTTGGTAAAATGGAAATGATTTCTTTTAAAATTGAATTTTCATCTTAGTTAGTTTTGTTAAAAACCTTGTGTTTTAAGCGTAAAAATTCAATTTTAACTTTGAGATAAAATAAAACTTGGTATAAAACTATTTGAATAATGAATAGTCTTTTGTAGAATATAATTCTAGTAGAAGATCATATGAGGTAGACCCTAGTTAATTCATATAGTGGGGTTAACTTTAGATCATATTTAGATTGAGAAGTTATATTTTGGAAACCTTGAGAGTGTTATCAGATCATCCTAGTTTTGGAATCTTGTTGGAATTTATGGTTTGTATTGGTTTTAGTAGTTATGAATTATTTGTGTAGTGGGTACTTTGGGATAATATTTATAGTGTATTTATGATAAATTTATAATTTATAGATGTAAATAATATTTGTTTCATAAATGATTGATATTCTTAATAATGGAAAGTTGTATGTTTGGAATTTTATAGTGACCAATTTCCTAATTTTATTGATTACATTATTATTAAAGATTTAGATTATAAATTTGAGGATGGAAAACATGATATTATTTTATTTTTTTGATCTAGAATAAGGGAATGATTTTGTTTTAGGATTTTCTTATGAATTTGGGAATTAGTGTATGAAATTTTAGTTTTTTACATATGGTTTTATATTTCATCAGAATATTTTCAAGTAAGGTGGAGAGGATGTGACATCTATAGTTTTAAAAATGTAGATTGAATTGAGTACTTGGTGATATGCATTTGGTACCTAGTGAGGTGAGGTAGAATGGGGGTGCACAGGTGGTGCAATAGGTACACCCTGGGGCCTTATACTTGGTACCCAATATTCCCAATTAATTTTTTATAAAATGAGGGTACTTTGATATTTTTCATTCAATATTTTTACCCCCTAAAGGGGTTAATTTAGGTAATATCCTCCTCAGCCACCCAGTATCCTCCTTCATGGCTTATCATCATATTATTCATACGATCCACCGATCTTATTTAATTAGTGGATTATTTGGATATATTTTCATTGATAAAGTAAGGTAATCCTCCTATAACCTCTTCTACTTTACACTTCTACTATTATCTTATGATTTCACATATTCTAAAATAGTTATTTAGATTTAATTTCACTATGTCATGGTGAAATACACTTTAAGTGAAGGGGATTTCACATGTCTTAGCTAAAGGAATATGATGTAAACCATCTGCATGCTGTTAGTCCCTATTTTTTTTATCAATAATTGAATACAGGTGGGTTTCTTTTATTGATTTTATGAATTTTAGATTAATCTAGAATGTGTATAGAATAATGTGATTCGGGATTTTTATTTTTTTATATCAACTATATTTCTAGAGTTGTTCTTATGAGTTTACTTTAGGAATTATTTATTTATTATTTATAGAAGTTGGTAATTTATTTTTGGTTGGATATATATTTTTAAGGATCATTGGGAGCTATCTTGGTGGTCATTGGATTGCGAGGATGTCACGGATAGTTAGTTTAGGTGGACTCAACAATATATGTGGTTTTAAGGTTATGCCTATAAGATGACTGCCACTAATTTTAAATATTAATAGTAATTATTAATTTTCTTTATATTTATGAAAGGGTATTTATTTTTTTGATATATCAAGTTAAATATTTTTAATATAATTTATTATGAAACTATGTATCATTTTTATTTATTCATTTTTTATTTAAAACCTAGAGTTTTAATTTATAGTAAAGTTATTTTTCTGTAATTTGTTTATAAAATATGTTATTTTTTAATTTAATAAAAGTGTTAAGCATAAAAAATGGGTTGTTTTTATTATTTAATTAATATATCCACAAACTTTTTAATGGAGAATAAAAGTCTCTAATTTCTATGTTTTTTGATTCTAATTTTTATTCAATGCATTCCTTTTACTTTATTTATTCTATAGAACTCAATTAGAATGTTTCATTGTTTTAGTCACCATTTTTTCATAAAAATGAAAATTGATCATGCATTCTTTAGATATGGATACTTATTTTAATTATATTGTGGTTAATGTCTATAAATATTATAAATTTCTAGATGGTTATAAAATCTTTAAAAACATATGTTATGATATTTTGAGACTTAATGTTATAAATGAATTTATTTTTGGAAATAAAAGCTGGTATAGTAAAACTATACCTTTGAAAATCATGTTTTCATGGGACTTTATCATGTTTTAGAAAGATAATATCTCCCTCCCACAAAAAACTGAGTGCATTATATGTCATCTATCCTTATTTAACCTTAGTTAAATTATTTTATTAGTGAAGAGATAATGGATGGGTTGATTAAGTGGGAAGGAATGATCAGTTCTTTAACTTTTTAGTTTAATTTACTTATTTAAATTTCTCTACTAAACATAAAACCACATATATATAAAATAATTGTAGTTTTTATTAAAGAAAAAAAAATATTTAATTGGTTTTATGAAAATAATTTAAATATAATTTTTTTTTTGTTTTTAGTGAAACTATGACCTTATATATTTTATTTCCTTAAAATGTTTTTATAAATGAAAAAAATTTCATTATTGAATATATTTACTCTTTTTATGTAATAAATTCTAAATGTGTAAAATTTTTCTTCTTTTAAATATGACCAACATAGGTAAATTTTAACTTTTAAAGGACTATTTTTATTATAGAACAATTTCTTAAACTGAGTTTTAAATATAGAATTTTTTTAAATAAAAAAATTTCAGTTTTCTTTTACTATGTTTTAATTAGTTTGGATGTCACACCTTATACATTATTTGGATTGTTTTGATTTGTAATTGGTTATGATCAATTCCTTGTTTAATATTTTACTTGATTTACTATTAGTATCCACTTTATGTAGTTAATAATTTTTTTTGTTTCTAATTTTGGCTTGAAATTAATGATCCTTAGGTTATTATTTATTCCCTGGATTATGCTTAGTGTGGATTTCCATCGGAGTATTTAAATGCAATGACTATGTACTGAATTGATCCTTTTTTGGATCAATGATAGTTTTATTTCTTTTTTTTATCATTTTATTCCATCCAGGGATTAACTATTCAACGACGTCTATTTTATATATCGTATTGACTTATACCATGATAATTGAATAATAAAGTTTTACATATGATCCTATCTATTATTTTTTCTATATTGAGCATGTAGTTTCTATAATTAGTGATATTTATAAAATCATGTATATTTATTTGATATATAATTCATTTTAAATTGTTATATATTTTTATTATAAGATACATAAGAAGTTATTACATGTATTAATTGATAGGTTGATGGAATGGAATGGGATCACAATGCTCAAACTTGTTATTAACTTTCTCTTTTTTTAAAGGGATGAATTTTAAGATTTCCCTAACTTGGTATACACTATTACATTTCCAATGTTATGGGTATTATAACCTAACTTTGTTTATTTTATTCCATGTATAAGATAGAAACTAGGTTTACTGATTGGAGTTAACATATTGATTCCAAGATAGGATCGAAGTAGGTTTATACAGGACCAAACCCTCCTAGAATATAGAGATATTTTTTATAGCTAAAATTCATTTAAAAGTAACTATCCACTTCAGTCATCCTTACTTTGATGGTTGTTTGAAAAAATGATTATATATATATATATATGTTTGTACATGTGTGTGTTCATATAGACATGTTCATACATACACCTATTTATTTTCTCTGTGAGTTGAGATATCGTTGGTGGTGGCTTATTGAGTCTTTTTACTCACACCATACATGCACACTCTAGTGGATATGTGATTTCAATTTATAAATTTTATATAAACAGATCATTATTTGATATTCATGGATTTTATGGGAATGTATATAATAAGGGAAAATAAATACTCCACTATGGTATTGAAGAATAAGAGGAAATATTTTTAAAGGGAAGTGTTGGCACATCACCACTTCTATTTAGATTATTTTTTTAGAGTACCTAGTCTATGAATTTTTCCTTTTGGGGTGTTATTATATATTTTTTATATATTTTTATATGCTTTATACATATTCATCTAGAGTTAGAGTCCCTATTCTTTTAAGTTGTTTTTCAGTTAGATCAAGTGTCACCATTGCGAAGATCAGACCTTAGGTTGAAAAAAGTTCAAGTATATTTTTTGGGATCATCTGATATATATAGACGAGCCATAAAATATTTTTAAAATAACCCTATCATGACTTATTTATTTATTTAAAGCTGGTAAATTTATCCCTAATGATAAAATAAGACCCATGATTCTAGTTATCAAAACATGGGGATTGGGGAATGATCTTGGGGATAATGGTGATTTGAATTAGGTACTATTTAGGAATCTATTCCACCAACATTGTACTATTGTAATACTAAATGAAATTATCACCAAGTGACACAAAGATGTTGAACCCATGAGGAACAAGGTTCAATATAGTTACGACACACCCTGGACTTTATCTATTCAAAATCCATAAAATATAACACACAACCATGGTTAATTTCATTGAATTACATCATAATTGCTAAATAAAATCCCCATGTAATTTACATTAACAAAAATTATATGAAATTGTGAGACTTTAAGATTATTGAGTAACCACTATGTTCCATATATGAAATCCCGTAGTTCTTTATGTGATTCTACCATGATTTGATGGAGTCAAACTTCTAAAACCTAATAGGGATGCACCAAAATTAAAGTAAGCGGGATAAAAATACCAAAATAGGGATAAGAATGAATAATTACAAAAAATATTTTACTTTGTGGTTACTTCTAGCCACCAGCATCTCCGTTTCAACCACCATACTAACAAAAATCTCCTTCAGGTATCTACCAACCATATTTCAACCTTAGTAACAACTAATGAAACCTTCTTAACATGTTCTAGTATTCCCTCTGTTGATAAATATAAAAAATTTAGAATTAAATAGTCCAAAAAATCAATGAGAGTCCAACCTTCCTTCTAGTTCTCCAAAATATTAAAGAAATTTTTTTTTTTTCAATTTCAATAAATGTTAATAATAATATTTATTATTATAGAATTTAAATATAATAAATTATTATTTTTTGAGAAACATGAGGGGTTAATGTTTTTTTCATGTTTAGGGGAACCACGAAAGTTAACCATGCATAAATTTAATGGTGATAAAGTGAGTAGTGTAATGTTATATCATAGTTTAGGTTACCATACAAGCTAGCTTGCCATTCCTCTTAGTTGACTTGAAACTCCTTTATTAATGTATCAAATTCTTAAGACCCTTTTTAGTATATTAATGTTATTAAGAATTTATTTTGATTTAAAAAGTCATAAAGCATTATTTTAATATTTTAAATGATGCCTTTATGAAAATATGTGTGTTTTGATAAGACATTTTTTTATCTTTATGAAGTTTTTTATATAATTTATGATTATAAAATATTTTTTATTTTAATATGCTGATGATGGGTGAAATATAAATTGGTATAATGTGTTTAATTTTTTATAATATTGGTAAAATTTATTTAAAATTTTTACTATTTTAATTTATATTGTAATAATAAATTTAGTATTAGTAATATTTGATTTAAATTATAAAATAGGGGAGGAACTCACATTTATTTCATGTTGAGGATGAGTCACATGACCCAAGGGGGAGGAGATCCTCCCATATTATTTTTCCCTTCATTCATTGTATGGAATATCAAGGTTCTACATAACTTTCTATTATTTCTCTCCCTTTAACCTTTCTCTTATTTTTCCAATAGATTTTTTGAATAAGAGTTCATGAAAATATAGGGTTTTTGCATGTTAAGGAAAAACCCCTAATTTTAATTCTTATTTTGGTTTAAAAAAGGTGAAATAGTAATTTGTAAACTAGATTCAACATTGAATATTTAAGGTTAAAAGGTTTCAACAAAATATGAGTAGAAGAATCTATGATTTTCCTATAATCTTTCATATCTCTTAATTCATGGGGTTTTGAGAATTTATTTCATGGTTATAAAATGTATCCATAATTTATCTATGATGGGTTTTTATAATATTTTCTTGGATTGGTTTCCAAACATTTTTATGTTAAAGGAATCTTTTTGGAATCCTTCTATAATATTATACTCATATATTTTTGTACTTATAATGTGTTTTATAAAATATATTTGAGGCTATTTATGATTAAAATGGGTTTATAATGAAGTTTTTATATAAAATATTATTTTTAGAAAGTGTATTTCAAAATAATTCAGCGGTTTATCTTTTATAATATGGATTTCTTGCAAGGAAAGTGTTTGTTAAAATATTTATGAAATAGACTTTAATTTTATTGAATTTGTAAGTGATGTTTGGGATATGTTTGATTTTACATTAAGTGGTTTTTATTATTTGACATTTTTTTTGTGCTTTATGAAGGGTTTTCCAAACATATTTATGCTCTTATTACTTTAAATAAGATTCATTTACTATTAAATTTTTTGTATTCTTGATATAATTATTATATTGGATGGTATTATTCATTATGATATTAAATTTATAGAAAAATGGCATGGTTTGAGATTGAAGAGGAACATGAGGACCTTGTTTAATTCTATGGGTAATTGATATGAGTTCTCCACTACTTTGGATTAAGCACTAGATTTTTCCCTAAATGAAGTTCATGTATTGGCTAAGAGGTTTTCACCTAACAAGGCTATGAGGTTAAGTCAAGGTCTAAGTCTATCAAGTTCACCACAGGCTTGTAGGTGTATTGTTAGAAAGATCATATATTATTCCAATATACTCATGG
Organism: Viscum album; assembly: GCA_963277665.1. Taxonomy (NCBI): domain Eukaryota; kingdom Viridiplantae; phylum Streptophyta; class Magnoliopsida; order Santalales; family Viscaceae; genus Viscum; species Viscum album. Next base: position 1,040,432,662 of record OY728126.1, read on the forward strand.
TCATTATCCCATATGAGTTTTCTTATTTAATACTATACCTTATTCATGTTTTATTTACTTAATTTTATGATTTACCTCATGGTATATTTTCCTTTATTTTAAGATTAAATTTTTTATATGATTCACTTTATACTTTTTTATATTTATAGTATTATTTTATATGAATCATTTAGATATTTTTTTATTAATTTTATGATCTTACTTGGTTTTAAGATAAAATAACGTGGTTTTAAAATGAATATAATATAATATTTTATTATTTATAATGAAAAAAGTAACTAAATTATTTTGTAATTATATTTCAAACTAGAATTTTGAGTTTATATTATAAAAGGAAATATATAGATTCATGGAGGTATCCTACTAGACATTAAATCACACCCTATACACACACACCATGGTGTGTATATAGTTTGACATTCTCTTGCCTAGTATTTTGGGTGTTATTATACCACTTTAGGAGAGGATAATTAGATCATTTGTGGACCATAGAAGGGGTGACATACATAGTTTCATATGTGACACCTAAAGTTAGAGTTTATTTCATTTAATTCATATTATATTGGTTTTATAGTATTTAATCATGTGTAACTTGATTTTTTTTAATTTTTATTGTTTTTAGTTAGTTTGGTTTAATTTCATTTTCTATTTATATATTTTAAATGATAAATTATTCCCATGATTAAATATCTTACCCTTGGATCCTGTTCTATCCTAGGGAGATCATGAATATGCATTAGATTTTTGTAATATCAATCTAGGTTCAACGAAAAAGTATTCATGTCGATATGTTATAAAATAAAATTAGAGCATGAGTGGGTAGTTGGGTGGTAGGTGGAGGTGGGATCCTCAAAACTTGAGAAGAAACCATGTGTAGAGTTGTTCAACCCATTCATGGTATAAATTCAAGTTATCATGGTAATTTTGGGTTGAGTGGGTTTATCAACCCTTAAATGGGTTTCCATTTCATTTTTTCTAGGGTGAGGTTTCTTGAAAATTATTTTTTAATACTAATAGATGATATTTAGAATTTTATGCATTATGAATTATTTTTAATCAGTTTAATTCCTCTTATAAACATTCAATGTTTTATAAATAATCATGGGGGATAATATGATTGATTAAAACACCTTATTATTTATTTTTTGTATGTTTATATGGAATGACTTATGACATGGGTGGTGACTATTTGATTGATTGTGTGATACATGAATATGATGATATGTTGAGTGATGCATGACTTTGTGACATGTGTGGTGACTATGTGGTCAATTTACTGAGTGATTCATGTATTTGAGATTTCAAATTTTATATGAAAGTGTTTTTCTAATTTATAATTGAAAGTTGGTATATTTTATAATAAATGAGACTTTATTGATTTTAAAAGGAAATGATATTTATAGGTGGTGTTTTGAAACTTCATAAAAGATTGAACATCATTTTCACATTTTCATAAATGTATTATGATGATCTAAATGTTATGGAATTGGATTTGGAATTGAATAAATTGTACTATAGAATTTTTAGATATGAATTTTTTATATTTATATTACAAAGAATTTTTGTCACGACCCCTCCCTCCAAAGATGCCCCTCCCGAGATGTTAATGGAGAAAGAGAGATAATGAACCCTGAGTCTCGCCTCCAGTAGCCCCCAGGGTGGCGACCAACACCAAGGGTATACAGTCTCACAAAATGGAACACATTAAAATTTTGAAAGAAATAATATTAGGAGATAATATGTTTCACCCCAAAACAACTCCAAGATATACATATAATAACAAATCCAAAAACCATACTACATGCATGTTTTAAAAAATAAAACTATTACAAATGCAATAAAACTCCAAGGTAAGTACCAAAAGTAAAGATAAGTAGTAACACAATAACTATCCCAAAGTTTGAGCTAGTATCACCCAGCATGGTCCCTGTGGTCCTCTTTGAAACCTAAAAGTATTTTTATATACATAGGATGAGCATAATAGTATACTAGGCAAGAAAAACCTAAGTCCCTTGGGAAAATGTGAAGTAAGCATACTAATTCTCATGTGAGAAAATAGTAGAGCCAAAACAAAACATAAGAAGGTATACTAACCACCCCAACTTCACCAAGGCACACTCACCAAAAAATGAAATTCATATAGTATAATATAAATCACACCAATGATAAGGTACCCCACACCACTTTCCCATTGATTGGACACTCTGACACCCTTAAAAAAATGCATTGTCACTCCCACAGATTCCGAACATATCAAACCACATGACTTCCACACACACCTATGCCTCACAACCATATCTCACCCACATACACCTAGGCCTCCCAACCACATCCCACCCACATACACTAGGTCCAAAAAACACACCTCCTCCTAAAGACACCTGGTAAAACACAACACATCTCACCCTGAAGACACATGGGAAAGCACTAATCACCCACACACACCCATTAGCTGCAAACCCCAACCTGCCCGAAGAGACTTGGGCTATCACCACCTAGAAGGAGCTGGGAAGAGCGGGTGGCCATCCATCTATTCTCCCACTATTATGTTTGGGAAATACACCCTCCCCCTATAATTATGGGGGTGTTTGGAACATTTTTCTCAACTTGGGTGGGGTTTTTATAGAAATCATAAATAAAAATACATGTATATATAGATATAATACCAACTACTTCTATCCAACCTATGGGTTCTCAAATAAAACACCAACTCACAATACCGCCTTTACTGCTACCTCTAAATGCACAACCATACAACCAGCCTCTTACTCAAATATTCCCCCAACAAATTTATTTAATTAATTATCATTATTTATTAAATAATTAATTTATTCATTATATATCTACCTAGGAAACTACTAGACATAACACACAATAAGACACATAGAAAATTCACACAGAGGAATAAGAACCCTGGTAAATTAACCCACTTCACATTCCCCTCTATTTAACACCCATATCAACCACTTCCATCATCATTCATCATAGTCATCCTTCCTAAAACTCCTCTCAATGAAGAAAACCCCCAAATCACAGTCACACCCAACAACACATCACTACACAACCTGATCATAGCCCTGCTGTAAAATACCTCTCATATTTTCCGTAATCAAACAATATCCTAACCCGAGATTCCATTACACCACCAGAATCACCCCACATCACACAAACATTCCCACAACCCTACTAAAACACAATTCAGAAAAAATTCACACACAACACACCACTACACGAACCAAGGAAATACATGTTTAGATTTAACAAGGCATTCCTCACTCAATTTACACTTTTTAATTCACGATTTATCATAGAAATAATTTGATCCCGGGGAATCCATTTATTAGTTGAGTGTACATGGTTATCCTGTTTCATAATAATTGTTCGACAAGAAACCAAACATCATGAATTCCAGAATCATTAATCGATGTGAAAATAAGGAAAACCAATGGAAATGATTTTCAGCGGGGCGTTTAGCCTATATAATCACAATAACAACAAAAAAAATAAGTTCATACATCACTTTTCCCCAGCCTCTGTATACTGATCTTAAACCGATTCAATTATATTTATTTAATTTGCATTCAAATATCTTCACAAGGAAACATCCATACACCCACCCCACATGATACAAATATAAGAGGAATTACGGAAACCTAGTTGGAAGAATAAGCGATCAATACTTCATTATTGCGCCAAAATAGGGGCATACATGAAGCAAAAAAACTATAGGGGAAAACTAGGTCCAAGGGACACACCCTAATCTCATGACTCATTGGAGAATAAAAGTTCTGGTACATATAGTATCAATAGAAAGGATAAGTAATGAAAGAAGGGAAGTCCCCCAACTTAGAAGGATTAGGTCAGAGATTCATATGATATGAAACGGTCTTGAATTTCCATTAAAGTGAAATCTCAACAAAACATGTGGTTTGAACATTTAGAAGGCTCCTAGAATTTAATAAAAAGTAATTATATGATTTATATCCCTTAAAACTGCTTTAAAACAACTTAAATATAGTATTAAACTCATTTTTCTTCAAAGAAAATGTTAAAGGGGTGAAATTGTAGGCAGTTGGAAGCACTATTCATGACTCACCATTGGATGAGTCATCGGTGCGAGTCACCATTCGAAGAGTTACTAGTGAGAGTCACCATCACAGCTCACAGGTCCTGACTCACTAGTTTGAACAAATTTTTTTTCCCACCATTTTGACTCACCATTCTGACACACTTTTTTGACTCACTATTTCGACTCACCATCATGACCCCCTATTGGGGAACCTGAAAAACTATAAATTTTGAAAAGTTTTTAAATAAGTCACCATGACATCCCAGAAAACTTCAACCACTATATTTTCACAAAGTGATGGACTGGAGAGGTCCAGACCATTATATGAGATACCTATCAAACTATTCTTTCCCTTGATAATTGAAAAAAAAACCCTGAAGGAAGAGTGGGATCTGAACAACCACCCCATGAGAAACCTCTTAAGGATCTCACTATGCTTGAAACACTGGTTCCAGCATCTACTAACCTAAAAAACCATGAAACATAGAACACGATCACAATTAACATGCCTTATCAAACACATGAATCAGAAAATCCCATCTTCCTTGTCAAGATGTTATCTGCTTGGGGTGGTATTGACTCACTTATACGGGTTTAATCAAATCATAGTTAATGCATATCAATTAGGAATCTGGTTTCTCTATTTCACTTGTCAAGAAATTATCACACATTGCACCACAAACATCTCAACCCAAGGGAAAAAACTCATCTCATACAAAACAAGTTTTAAGCATCACATCACAAAGAAACATAAAAAAAGTCAAAAGTCAAAAAAACTCTAGGTACTGGGCACACATATTCATTTCCCGCTCCCAAGTACTCTCATCCGGGCCATCATGCCTCCACAAAATGTGAACCAATGGAATATTCCTCCCACACAACACCTTATCTAAATGATCCAAGATCCCTTTTGGCCACTACAAGTATGTCACGTCATCATCGATACCCATTTCTCCCCAATCAATGACATGGGAGTCATCATGAAGATACTGATGGAGTTGAGAGATGTGCAAGATGTCGTGGATCATCTCTAAATATGGTAGAAACTCCAACTGGTATGCTACCTCACCAAATTTCCCCAACACCTTAAAGGGTTTGATGAACCTGGGAGAAATATTACTACCTCTACTAAACCTTTGGTACCCATGTCGAGGGATACATTAAAGAAAACGTGGTCCCCAACCTTGAACTCCAAGGGGATACTCATACAATCGACATATGAATTCTGCTAGTCTTGTGCTTCTTTCATCATCTCATGAAGGAGATGAACCTTTTCTATCATGATTTTCACTACTTATAGACCAAGAACAACTGTCTCCCCAACCTCTATCCATCACAAGGGTGAATGACACAATCTTCCATATAAAGATTTGAATGGACCCATTCCAATGGAAAAGTGATAGCAGTTATTATAAGAAAAATATATCAATGGAAAGTTTTATACCCAAAATCCACCAAAGTCTAAGACGTATGCTCACAACATATCCTCTAACATCTGGATAGTCTGCTCTACCTTTCCATCTGTTTGAGGGTGGAAAGTAGTGTTGAGGCATAACTGGGTTCTAAAAGAATACTGTAATCCCCTCCAGACTCATGAGGTAAAACATGTATCCCAATCTCATACAAGGGATCTTTTAACTCAATCCAGTCAAACTACCTCATCCACATACCTCTTTTCCAAGGAATCCACTGTGCTCGATTATTTTATTTCTAATAAGTGAGCCAATTTCATCAACTTATCCACCACTACCCAGATAGCATTGTATACTCCCTGAGACCTAGGAAACCCTGTGACAAAATCCATTGATATGTCATCTCACTTCCACTAGGGAACATCCAAGGGTTACAAAAAACCACCAGGAACACTTTACTATGCCTTTACCCACTGGAAGACCAAGAATCTTGCAACAAGCCCCAGTACTACCCAATTCATCTTGGGCCACAAAAACTGCATCTTCAAGACACTGAACATCTTGGTAACTCCTGGGTGTACTGCTAAAGGTGAGCTGTGGAACTCACTGAAGAATTCCCCATGCATCACCACCATAAAAAACAACCTTCCACAAAACAAAATCTAATTTTGACCATCCTATAGCCATCCCTCTAGAGCATCGACATGGAAAACACGATTATGAAACACCTCTTCCTCTGATTCTCCCCACTAAGACTCCTCCACCTACTACATTAGATAATAATGCACTATCATCTGAAACAAAAATCATTTACCACTTTTCACCCTTGAATCCATGTGCAAGGATTCTAACTCCTCCATCTCCTTCCATGTGTCTGAAGATTCCTGACAAACCTCATTCTATGAATTCCTTCTCAAGGAATCGAGCATGAAATTACCATTTACTGAGGTGTAGGAGATCTCAAAATCATAGTCCTGAAGGAACTACACCCACCTCCATTGTTTTAGATTTAGATCACTTTGGTAAAAGATATTACTCAAACTCTTTTGATCTATGAAGACCAAAAATCACTCAACAATAAGGTAATTCCATCACAAATTTAGTGAAAACATGACCGCTACAAGATCCAAATCATGGGTGTCATAGTTAAGTTTGTGGGGAAATAACTTCCTAGACCCATAAGAGATCACTCCTCATTGCTTTATCAAGACACATCCCAGGCCCATATGAGAAGCATAAAAAACACCATGAACATCACCCCTTCCTCTGGTAACTGGAGCACTGGAGCACTGACCAAATTCCCTTTCAGATAGATAAAATCTAGCCGGAACTGCTCACTCCACACAAAATCTTTTTATTTTATAGTCAGGACTGTCAACAAAGCTGAAAATCAATAGAAATCAGCTACAAAACTCTGGTAATAGCCCATAAGACCAAGAAATTTATGAAATTCTACCACATTCTTGGGTGATTCCCAAGAAAATATGCTTCATCCTTTGACCGGTCTAAGACCACATTCAATTGAGACACCATGGTCCTAAGGAAATGAACCTCTCATGTCCAAAATTTTCACTTAGACAACTTTTTGTAGAGATTGTGGTGTCCAAGAACCTGCAATATGGTTCTGAGATGCTTGACATGCTCTTACTTTGACTTTGAGTTGATCAGGATATCATTGATGAAAATGAGGATGAAATGGTCTAGGAAATCATGAAATATGGAGTTCATTAATCCCATGAACATAGATTATGCGTTTGTAACACCGAATGATATGACTACAAACTCGAAGTTCCCATACATAAATCTGAAAGCAGTCTTTAGGATATCTCACTCCTTCACCCTCAAATTGTGATACCTAGATCATAGATCAATCTTAGAAAACTAACTCACCCCTCTCATCTGGTTGAAAAGATCGTCTATCCTCGAAAGAGGGTAATGGTTATTGACCGTCACCTGATTCAACATATGGTAGTCTATGAACAACCTCATACCTCCGTTATACTTCTTTGGAAACAAAAATGGAGCATTCCATGGTGATACACTAAACTAGATAAATCCCTTCTTCATCAGGTCATTAATCAGAATCCTCAACTCCAGTAACTCAGAAGGTTCCAACCAATAAGGATCCATCAAAATCGGACAATCACCGTGATTCAAATCTATCCCAAAATCAACGTCAAGTCAATGGGGAGTAGAGTCACAACCTCCTTGGTGAAAACATCCAAGAATTAATCAACTACCCTAGGATCCTCTATCTCAGATTCCTCAGATTCCACTGATATCTCATCTAACAAAAATAAAATGGGCTCTTCTCATTGACAACCCACTTGACAACTTTTCTCACCAATAAAATCCAAACACTCTCCATCCACGTCTGAAAAAACTACTATTCTCTGAAATCATTGAATAAAAACATGCACAGAATAAATTCGGTCGATTCTAAGATTGACATCGTATGGTTGAATCTATAGAAAGAAGAGATCCCCATAGGACTAATGTGGTCTCATCATCAGTCTACATCCCCATCACACATCAAACAAGCTGGTCTATCCGCCTACTGGCTTAATAAATACTAGGTGCATGGGAAGCCTATCAACGTCTAGTCCCAGATAATGGGATATATTAGGTGAAACAATGTGGTGAGAATCTCCTGAATCAAACCAAGTGCAAGAAAGTGTACTAAACAAACTGATCGTACCTCTAACGATCTCTGACCCTATTGGAAATGATGCCTCTGCTACATGCAACTGACAACACCCTCATCGAGGTCCCTGAGGACCACCCTGTGGTTGGCCTCCACATGATCCAACTCCCCTTAGTGGACCATGATCTTGTTGTCCCTGCTTTTGAGGATGGATTTCAACCTTTCCACCTCCACCATATTGATCTAGAATGGCCAATGGACACTAATTCTGATGATGTATGCGATACCCACAGAATAAACACATCATCCCAAAGCCCATAGGAAATGAAATATGACCTCCAACACCATAATTTTGGTAAGGAAGCTGGTGAGGTCACCTCCCTGCCGGTCAAAACCTCAAAGGCCCCGAAACCTAAGATGTTCCACTAATGGCCCTAAATCTCGATGAACTCTATTGGATCCACTTTCATGGTAAACCTCCTTGTGAATTCATCTTATCGATTACCAATAACTTATTTTGAACCTCCGGATACATTTGAAACATAAATGGAGTAACATCATATTGGATAGAAGGAGTAAGCCACTCCTCTAGACATCTCGCACGAGAATCCTCATCTGGAAAGAGGTCTGGGGAGAAGCGGAGAGGATACTTGAACTTGATCCCAAGTTCCTATACCAACATATTCCCCTTCTAAATAGAGAGTATATCCTACCTATTTTCATTCTTCATAGTCGAAGAAAGGAAATCTGCTCAGAACTCCTTCAGAAATTCAACCCACAACATGTCAACCTCCTTACTCTCCCCAAGTACAGTGTCCACCATTGATGTGCAGATCCCCACATCTAGATCACTTCCAAAGGAACCCCATACTCTTTAATAACCCATATCAAATTGAAGGCGATCTTAAGATCATTGAGCCATCTCTCGATATCCATGTCTAAAACGATTCCCTTGTACTTTCCCAAGGCCTACCAATGGAAAGAACATAACTTTATCTACCACTAGTTGTAATACTCCACCGGATCAACCCTCCACCGGTCAATTGGGTTAGCCTAATGAGCCTCAACTGCCTAAGACGCACATGAACGATGACCAAGTTCTATAACTAGAAAAGGTAAAAAATGAATTCCTAAGGCCAGGTATTATAGAATTTTATTTAAGATTCATTTTAACTCATTTAAATCATTTCAATATCCACTTAAAATTCAATAAAAGAACCCAATTAATACAAGGAAATAGTTTATTTTGATGCATGTAGTCTTACCAAGGTCTCTACCCTGCAAATTGTGTAGCCTCACATGGTCGTTCGATAGGCCCAGAGTCCTTACATCAGATCATGGGCCCCCCTAAAATCCTAGGTCCTAGCCGGTCTTCCCTGGCCAATGTCACACACCAAGATAACATGACACTATCACCCTACCAACCCATGAAATACACACTATGAATAACACAAAACTCCATCATATCTCTCAAACATCACATATAATACAATTCTGTCATGACCCCTTCCCTCCAAATATTTCCCTCCCGATTAGTCAATAGACACAGAGAGATAATGACCCTCAAGTCCCACCTACAGTAGGCCCCAAGGTGGAGAACTACACCAAGGGTACACAATCTCACAAAATGGGAGGCATTTCACTTTTCAAAGAAATAAGATCGAGAGATAATATGTTTCACCCAAAAACAAATCCAGGATATACAAATAAAAAGAAATCCAAAAACTATCCCACATGCATGTTTTAAAAAATAAAACTGTTAAAAATGTAATAAAACTAAAAGGTAAGTACCAAATGTAAAGTTAAGCACTGAAAAAACAACTATCCCAAAGTCTAAGATAGTATCACCAGCACTTTCCCCATGGTCCTCCTGGAAACCAAAATGTAGTTTTATATACTTAGGCTGAGAATACTAGTATACTCAGTAAGAAAAAACCAAAGTATCTCATGAACATGTGAAGGAATAATACCAATGATCATGTGAGAAAACATTATAGCCAAAATAAAACCTAAACAGGTATACTAACCACCCCAACCTCACTAAGTCACACTGACCAAATAACGCAAGTCAAATAGTATAATATAAATCAATTCGATGATAGGGAACCCCACACCACTTTCCTACAGATTATCCACTCTCACACCCTAATGGGAAATGTCATGGAACTCCCACCTCTTCTGAAAATTTCAAAACACACCTCACCCGTATAAAACTAGACCACACAACCATATCCCACTCACAGAAACCTGTTCCTCACAACCAAATCCCACCCGTAGACACCTGGGCCACAAACCACACCTCATCTCAAAGAAACTTGGGAAAACGTAACACTTCTCATCTCGAAGACACCTGGGAAAGAACTACTCACCCACACACACCTGGGACCCAAAAACCACAACCTACCTAAATAAACTTGGGCTATTACCACTTGAAAAAATGAATTACTAAGATCGAGTGGCCAACCATCCATCATCCCACTGGGATGTTTGGGAAAGACCCCCTCCCCCATGATGATGGGGGTGTTCGGTATGTAGTAATCAACTAGGGTGGGGTGGGTATTGAAATCACAAAGGAAAATAAATGAATATATAGATATAATACCGAACAATCCCACCCAACCTATGGGTTCTCAAACAAACCACCATCTCACAATATTTCTTTTTCTGTTACCTCTAAATTCACAACTACACAACCCTCTATAAACTCAGATATTTCCCCCGACCAATTTGTGTAAAAAATTCTCATTATTTGTTAAGAAATTAATTTATTCCTTACATATATACATATGAAACTAATGGACATAACACAAAACAACCTAATAAGAAAATTCACATAGAGGAAGGATAACTATGGTAAATTAACCCACTTCATGTTCTTCTCCATTTAACTCCCTTTACCAACCAATTCTATCATCATTCTTCAAATTCATCATTCCCAAACCATACTATCAACATAGAAAACCCCCCAACTCACAAATACACCAATAACACATCACTACACAATCCTATCATAGATCTATTGTACAACACATCTCATCAATTCCACAATCAAACAATCTCCTAACCTGAGATTCCATTTCACCACTGAACCACCCCACATCACAAAACCGTGCCCACAACTCTACTAAAACACAATTTAGAACAAAACCAAAAATATCACACCACCACATGGACCAAGGAAGTACATATTCAGATTTATCAAGGCATTCCTTACTTGATTTACACTTATTAATTAAACTGTTATCATAGAAACAATTTAATCCTGGGGCATCCATTTATTAGTCGATTGTACATGGTTGACCAATTTCAGAACAATTTTTTGATAGAAAAACAAACATCATGCATTCCAGAATCATTATTTGGTGCACAAACAAGGACCACCAATGGCCGTTATTTTTAGCAAGGCGTTTAGCCCGTATAATCACAATAACAACAAAAAACAAGAAGATCATATCTCATTTTCCCCAGCCCTTATATATTAATCTTAAACCAATTCAATTATATTTATTTAACTTGTATTCAACTATAATCATAGGGAAACATCCATAAACCCACCCAAAATGATATACAAATAAGAGGTATGAAGGAAAAATTCTTGGAAGAAGAAGAGATCAAAACTTCCTTATTACGCCAAAGGGCGCACATGTAGTAGAAAACTCTTGGGAAAAAACTTGATCCAAGGGGCACACCCAAATATCCTGACTCCTCAGGTGAGAAAGGATTAGGATCATATAGTCTCAAGAGAAAGGAGAAGGAATGAAATAAGGGAAGGTACCTAGCTTAGAAATATTACATCTGAGACTCACAGGATATGAAACAATTTTGAATTTCCATTAAATCTAGATATAAACAAAACCACTTGGTTTGACCATTTATAAGAGTCCTGAACTTTTATAAGAAGTAATGATATGATTTATAACACTTGAAACAACTCCGAAACCAATTAAATACGGTATTAAAATTATTTTTTTTCAAAGAAAATGTTAAAGGGGCCGAACTGTAGGAAGCTGGAAACACTATTCATGACTCACCATTGGATAAGTCACCGATGTGAGTTACCATTGGAGAGATACCAGTGTGATTAACAATTGAGAGTCACTAACATGATTCACCTGCACGAGTCACTAGTGCGAGTCACCATTTGGAAAGCTACTGGTGAGAGTCACCGTCGCGACACACCAATCCCGACTCACCGGTCTGACTCACTGTTCTAACCCACTATTCCAACTCACTGTTCCGATGCACCGTTCGAAGTCACAATTATGACTCACCATTATGACCTACAGTTTGGGAACCTAAAGAACTAGAAAATTTTCAAAGTTTTGAAATAAGTCACCATGACCTCCCAGAACACTTCAACCACCATATTTTTACAAAGTGATGGAACAGAGAGGTCCGAGCCATCACAATTATGGTAATTATTTTTTATTTTTTTTAATTATTGTACATTTTTTTTGATAATATGAGTAGTGTATTATATGAATAATGTTTCAAACTTATTATATATATTTTTCATTACTTGAAAGTTATAGTATAGTATGTTATTTGATTATGGATAAAATATTCTTGATGATAAATTGTTGGATTAAGCTTGTTTTTAGGTGTCATGATTCCAAAAAATGGTATGAGGATTACATAAATTTAAAAGTAACTAAATAAGATATATAACTAATTCTAAATGGATTATTTTGGTGGATACCTAATTGAAAATTAGTTATTTGTACATTTTATTAACTAATATGCCTTATTTATAGTTTTTTAAACCTTCAATTTTTATGATATTATACTTGATGATAAGAAGAATATTTATGAAATTATTAATTTTTCTTACTTCTTAAAAAGTACGTAGAGTGAGTAAGAACATGGTGTTTTGTTATTTTTTTTCATAAATTATGATTTTTATTTGCTCAAATTTATACATACTAATGAATTTGAAATATATTATGTGTAATTAAAGAAAACATAGAAATATTGAAGCTATATGTATTTGTTTTCATCCATGAGTACAGATTATTTTAAGTTGTTGAGAATGTTTTTATGATTTTAAACATGTAATTTAAGTAATTTGAGATGAATTTTGGGGGATAAAGTTGTTTGGAGTTGAGTTGAGAATCCAAGAAAATAATTCTGGATTGATTTTTTTTGGATAACTTGGAAAATTACTAGAGTATACTGTGATGTCTAACATATTATGGATGTAACATATGATATTTTTACTGATACATAATATATTATAGTATATAAAAAAAATATTTGAGGTATATATAAGATCTATTCTATGATACGGCCATGAAATATCTGACGTTGATACATAAGATATTTTAAAGCTTATAGAAGATATATTTTTATGTTCATAATAAAATGAAAATGGTAATTCTGTACTATGAAACATAATATATTTTGAGAATATATAATATATTATAGACGATATTAATGATATTATAGGATGTAAAAATGTAAAAGTATCATACCCACTATGGTATGTAATATATTATATATGATACTAAAGACATGAAAAGTCATTTATATTGTTTTTTTGAGAATAACTATTATTCTCATAAGTATATGAAATAAACTCTAGTGAATTGATAATATATTTGATCTCTCTACTATGATATGTAAAATATTACATTTCTTATGTAATGTTTATTAATTTGAGAAAATATGAGAATTATGGAGCTTATAGTCAAACAAATATTTGTTGATATTCAATTCAAAAAATCTGTGATGTAGAGAGATTGAGATATGATTCAATCCAAGTCATAAAGATAATTAAATATAGAAGAACTTATAGGATATTGGATTGATATTTTTTGGATTTCAAAGCTAAATATTTGAAATAATTATTGAAGATCATGACCAATAATTTTTTTAGGATATATTTTAAACTATTTTAAATAGAGAATAATGTAGTTGTAATTTAAGGGATGATTTATCTGCTCAAATTATGGAAATAATATTCATATCATTTGGTGAATAAAATATAGAAAACTAATTTAATGAGTATGTAATGAGAGAGAGATAGACTAACACTTCCATGTTAAAAAAACAATTTCAAGCTATCATTTTTAGAAGGATAATAGTTTAGGAGTAAGAATATGATGTATATGTTCATATTTCTCTGTATATATTGATAATATTGAAAGGATTAGTAGAAGTTCTATGTTCATGTAGTGCTACTATTATTTCATTAGTTCAAAAAGTCCTTGTTGACCGAGGAAGAAGATCTTATATGGTGATTCTATAAAAAAATGGGGTTAAAATGAAGATCTTGTTCATAGTGATGGAACAAAGTTATAATAAAAAATATGTAATCTTTATAAATATTTATCAAGAGATAGATGATGGTAAATGATTGATTCACATGAGTTAAGAGTGTATTCTACCCGTATCTTTTAATCTATTAGATAGTTTCACAAGTTTCAAGGATGTATTTATCCTTTATCTTTCTAATTTCATAGGAATATTGGATTTATTGTTACCTTATAAAACAATTAATGAAATATCAGTGATAAAATATGTGTCTCAGAATCAACCTAAACACAGTAATAAGTATCCTCCCACCTTGGGGGGAATCTTCATAAAAATTCTTGTGTTCCATATATTTATTTTATTTCAATTTTATACAAGTGAGAGTGAGATTAAAAAGGAGTGGATTGATAATTTAACGAGCCAAAAAGGTTGTTTTAAAATAATAAATAAAAAAATATTATCTTTAATTCATCCCAATTTCTTTTTGATAAATCACTATTTAACTAGGCACTTTAGTAGTGAATACTCATAATTGGGTTTCTATTAAATCAATTAGCTATTTCAAATATAATGTATTTTGAAATATATTTTATGATTGGTATGTATCAAATATTATAATAGTTATAAGAGGAATAATACACCATTGAACATGTTTCAAAAATTATTGTGTATATATTTGTGTAATATTTGTTCAATTTTTTAAAGAATTATTGATGTGGGTTCAGTTTGGTTAAACCTACAGAAGCCTCAAATTATTCTTTTTGAGAGGATCATTTGGACTAGTTTTCTTTGATTATTTTGTTCATAAAATTATTTTATGATAAGAATGTTATGGTGTTTCTAATGTGATTATTTTTCTTTTGAAAATTTAATAGAGTTTTAGTATATGTTTATAGTTTTAGGTTTTCCATGTATGACACATTTGAAAAAATTTCTACCATTACATGTAAATGATTATTAAAAAATTCTGATTTGGTAATTCTAAATGAGTCATGTAAATTTTAAACAAGGGGATTAAATTTTATTATTGATGAGATAGTTTTTAGTTGGTTTATTTGGAATATTTGTTTTAATGTTTTAAAACTTGGAATTTTCTTAACCTTAGTAAATTTATGAAATGGTCGTGATTTTGAAATCAATTTTTTTGAGATGTTTCTTCGAGTTATAGGGTGTTTAATAACCCAATCTATTTTAGCTAAATAGAATGAACCTTTTAAATTTCACTTATTTATTCTTATTTTATTATTCTACCATAGAGTGTAAAGTTCTATAAAAGGAAGATAAAGTGGATTATATTCAATAAATAGGGGTGTGTTATTTAAAATTCATTATACCTTTTTATACCCACTATATTTTTAATTGATTTATAAACCTTTTTAGGATTACGAATGTTCATACCTCACATAGATTTTTATTTATTGTTAATCTATGTGATAAATAATTTTCTAAAAATAAAATAATAAATTATTTTAAATATATTTTTGATAAATTGAATTATATTGATGTTGGATAGTTGAGTAAAGAGAAGATTTTGAATATTGGACTGATGAATCATGCTTTGGGAGAATTTATTGACTTCTGTAAATGAATTTTTTCTTCAATATTTTGATATAAAATAATTTATATTTTAGAATTGATTCATGTAATTTGGAAAAGGATTTAATGATTGTAATTTTAATATATTAATGGGAATTTAGGTGATATAAAATAAGTAAAGAGATAAAAATGCAAATAAAAAAATAAAAATACAAGGTTGGAAGTTAATGGAATTACCTTGGATTGACCTATAATAAAAAAACCTCCCCTTCCAATATTAACTGTTATCAATAATATTTGGTATATATTTATAGTGGGGATTGAGGTGATGGATTTAGTTTGATTGCAATGGTTTTTTTGATTCTTTAATGATAATTCACAACCATCCTATGATCATGTTCTAACTATCACTAATAGTTTTGATATGTGATTAAACAAAAAAGAAGATAAGTGTATGTTGGACTTGGTATATCTATTACCTATATTGAAGAACATAGTTTATGTTTGGTTTCCATGTATTATTTAGAATTAAAATTAAAATATACCCTTGATCAAATAAATAATTGAAATTCCTATATAAAAAAAAGTTTAATTTAAAATCTTAAGGAAAATTAAAATACATTCTTGGTTAATTTATTTGAGAATTTATGTGTTGAAAATATGTTATCAAGTAATTTTTGAAAATAGACCCACATTGATAATTGTTTAATATTCATTAAATAAGTAATTTAAGTGGATATACTGAATTTTCATTTTGATTATATGGAAATATATTCTTGAGGACTAACAAAAGTTTAAGTGTGGGGGTATTTGATATATGATTAATTCCATGTAACAAATGGATTGGTTTTAAATTAGTTTAGAATAGTATTAAAATCTACTATTTTAATTATTAATGTTATATTAACTATTTAGTTAATATTATTATTATAGAATAATTATATTTTTAACAAGTTAATTCAAGAGTTATTGTTGCTTTTATTTTTTTTATTTTAATTATTATAGTTTAATTATATTTATTTATTATTGTAGGAAATGAAAAATAATGACATGGTGGGAATTGAACATGATGTAGTCTATATGGAAAGTATGGACATAATAAAATCATGGATAAAAAAGTATTTTAAGGGATTTTTATGTTGGATAGAGGTTAAGTGATTTAAAAAACATAAAACATTGCATGAAACCATGCCATGGTTTCTAAATTAAGGTAGTAAAAGAAAATGGTTTCGATTCATGGTGAGAGGATATGTTGTTATTTTATATATTTTATTAAAAAAGGAATATTAAATAGAAACCTTTAATGGTATTAGTTATTATATCATGGTTTTATAGATAATAAAAAATCCAAAAATTTCTTAAAAATTTATAAGATCATGTAATGTTTTTTGGATATTTGAAATTTGAGTGGAAGAGTATAAAACATCTTGTGGTTTTTATGGAAAATGTTTGGTTTATTCATATGAAATATTTTCTATAAATATATCATCCTTATACTTGTGAAAAGGATATATTGTGTTGGAATTATTTGGAGCATAAAGATAGTTGTTTAACAATAGATAAGACATTGAATTGTCCTCCTCTATATTGAACGTAAATATTTTCATGGATTTTTATGAAGGCATGGATAAATAAAAATATTTTGTGCTAATAATTATTAATGAAGGACGATTGATTTGTTAATTTTTTCTATTTTTTATGGAAATTTCTTTGGGTTCATTCATTTATTAAATGTTCTATTATTTTCATTTTTTAATAATTTTGAACATCGTTTTTTAATCAAGGGTGTTCCATTTATGTGTAAACTATATTTTTTGAACTTATTCTTGATCATAGAATTTGTTTTAGAAATCTATGTTTAAGCCTAGTTTAAATCACCTGATTTCTAAATGAATTTAACTATTTTCTCATGATAAAAGTATGATGTAGTAATTAGATAAAAAATAATAGACCATGAGTTTGTGTAAAAATTTATTTTTTATAAAAATAAATTATTCATTTGAAATATTAGAATTATAATATTATAATGATATTTAATTTTTTATTTATATTATAAAATTTTATTTCAAAAATTTTTTATAATTAATTTAAAAAAGTGATTCAATTCATTAATCTTGAATTTTATATCAAAGTATTATTCTAGGGATCAATTATTCTCTATGGGTTCAACCTCATACTTTCAATTTACTACACATACATAGTTAGTGTTTAGAAGAATTATTTAAAATTTCTTAATCTGATTCACTATGAGAATTAATGATGCCTCATAGGATGTCATAAATCCAAAATTTTCTCTTTATTTGTTATTAAATGTTCACAAGTGGTGTATAAGAGGTTTAACATGAACCTAGTTTGTAATTTTCCATATAAATAAAAATATAAGATCATATAACCATTGAAATGTTCATCAATATTCAATCTAATATCTCAAATCATATCATATGTAGTTTATACTACACACATTAAATATCACACAATAATATTTTCACTTAAAAATAAATGTCAAAATAATTTCTCATATATCAAAACATATAAATGAAATATTACATACCCTAAACAACCATTTATTAAAAAACTATATTTAAAAAATAAATCTATCCTAAATAATTTTAAAACATGATTTACAATAAATTATACCATTTACAAAACCTTTATCATTTTATAAATTTTCCCTTTCGAATAAAATTAGTTATATATATTTTTTGAAATACACTCAAACACCTACATCATTTGTAAAACCCTTTTATATATCATAAATTTTTTCTTTTAAAATCACTCACTAAACATGAAATCATTTCAATTGTAATATCAATATACTTATAGAGTAGAAAACACGATTTAATAATTATAAGGGTAGTCATAAGAAAATATTGTGTGATAATTTCATCACATTTCATAAACTACATATGATATAAAAAGCATTATTTAGTCATAGAATCTACATTCAAAATGGAAGATTACATTTTGGGGTTATATTAATCTATATATAGATAATACATTACAAGTTCTAGTTAATGAAATTTCCACTGTCATATAATTAAGAAAACACCAATTATTTATTAGTAATTTTTAATTTACATGGAAACTTATCCCATTTTGTTCTATCTAAAAATAAACCTTTAATTTTACCAATAAAGTGAAAAAATTAATATTTTCTATGTTTCCCACGTTCATATCCATAAGGCATGAGGCCCATCACATTATCACCTCTATAACTAATAGTGAAAACCATATAAATCAAAATCCAAAATCAGGTTGAGAATGTCTCGACCATATCACTTTCATAGAATCATAGAAAAATTGTTCTTTAAATTTAAATGTGTTTATTTTGAATACATATATGTATTTATCAAGTCTCAATCCATTCATTTGTTCATATCTATACAATTATACAAAATCAAAACTTTCTTTGATACATTTTTATAAAAATCTTCCTTGAGGACAAATCACATGTCATGAGATGGGTTATAACATGGGTTCAAGAATGAATCCAATTATTATTTAGTATTATTATTAGATATTAAAGAATAAAAAAATTATTTTAGAGTCTCTTACCTCAATAATAATACAAAAATTAAGTAATGAAAATAAACCAGAAAAGAGTTTTCCATATGGAATCTCTTTGAGAGCCCCATTACCTGCCATGATACTAAAATATAATAACCATATAAAAACTGATAAATAAATATTTTTATATTAATTAATACACATGATTATTTCCCTAATACATATCATAATACCAATATATATATATATAAATAAATAAATAAGTTTATTAATGAAACTCCTTGAATTTATTTTAAAATCCATTTTTATGAGAGTACTTTGGTTCTATAAACCATATTTATCTTCATGTTCCCATCTCAATACACTTTTATGACACTTGGGATGGAAAATATCATGAATTAACCTCGTAAACCCCTGATATGGTCTCCCAATATGGCCCTAGGTGAGGTATAAAGGACATTCCTAATCCCCATAGGCTAGAAACAGTTTCTAGGGAATCAAAATATACTTATTAGGAATGATTTCACCTAGATAAATAATATATGAAATGAAATAAAATTATACTAGGAGTATGACATTGTAAATTTATACATTGGAAGTCCATGAAAGATAAAATAAATTGTTTTGAATAAAATAAATCCAAACATATATTAACTAAAAATAAACCTTTATATAAACACTATATCATAACTAAGATAAAAACCAAAATGCCAGGATAGTTGACTTGACCGATATATCGATGGTCCAAAATACAGAAAATAAACAAAATATATAAAAACAATGGTCTCATAAAGACCCAAGGTTAACATTTAACATACCTACTTTATTAGATGCTAAGAGAGAGAAATCTATAAGTCAGAGCTTCTAGAGAACTTGAACTTAAACCTGAACAATCCACTTGGTCTATAGACACCATGTGGTGTTAGCAGGACATGGTGATATATAGAATAATAATATTTAACTATAGATTCAATTCATTTCCTTTCTCATAAAAATCTATAATTCTAGTTTTTATTATTATATTTAGAAAAATAATTTTCTAATGCTTTTGAAAAAAATCAAAACATTTCCTAAATTCCTTTTTTAAACATAATGATACTTTAAAAAAATATTTATCTCTTCTATAAAATCTCTTTAATTTTTTTTCTTCTAAAACCAGTTCCAAGACCCCTTTATAAAATAATTTAGAAGTAACTCAAAATATAAAAATGAAATATCAAACCCGCAATTATAACGAAGTAGAAAAATAAAAAAGAAACAACTAAATAGATAAACCAAGCACAAAATAAGTCATAAGTTAGAAGAAAGTATAAACCAAGAACTAAAAAATAATGGATACATATAAAACAACCATATAAGAGATTAAGATAAATTTAATATAATGATATAGAAAATCAATGGAAAGAATAAATTAAAATCATAATACAATTTAGAAATAAATGAGTCAAAATAAAGTGTTCATAATTATGGTAAAACCCTATAAATCTAATGAGATAATCATATAAGCACTTAAGTGGAACCATTTATTGGATTGTTGATACCTTCATAGTTTATAACCAACTCAAAAACTATCAACTATCCTCATTGGAGGTGCTCCAGTAGTTGGTAATGGTCCAATTATAGAGGATACAAGTCTATATTATTGGGGTAAGTATAACAATTGTCTCTCAATATCTCACTAAATTTTCTAGGATCCCCATGAAACTAGTAAAAATAGGAGGCAAGGAAGAATCTGTGACACATTGGACAGAAAGATCAATAATATATCATAAGTAAAACCTTTACTATAACATACCTTAACTCACCCTCTTACACACTTAAAACTTAATCCCTCAATTAAATTTACTTAAATATCATCAAAAATCACACTTTATAATAAAACTAATAAAAAACAACTTCTACAGGGATTAAGTCAATAATATAATTCCATTTAATAAATAATTTTTTAATTAACGTTCCAAATAAACCTTTTTTATAAAAGTAATAATATCATTTCAAAAACTTCCATTGAAACCCATTTTGAAATAAATTTTATTTTTAATTGTCCTTTTATGGTACTAAACGTGCCTTTTAACACTTTTTATAAATAAAATTTTGAAACTATTTGTAAAAACCATTTTGAAATCAAAAATTAATTTTAAAATATATTTTGAATTATAATTTTTTTATTTTAAAAAACTGATTGAAACTAAGGGAATGTTCCAATTTAAATCCATCAAATTCATTAAACCATAAAAACATCAAGGAATAACATCACTAAACAATTAAGAAAACACAATAAACATGTATAATAAATATATAATATAATAAAAAATTCAATTCATATAGTAAAGTTTATTGAAAAATATTCTCAAACGATAACCCTTCCTAGCCCTTGAATTTACCATTTATAACAAATACAGAGTTAAAAACTCTCTTTTTGAAATGACAATCCCTTTGATAAATTCTCATATTAATTTATTTTAAATTATAAAATAACAAAATTTTATAAGAATAAGTATTTTATAAACCTCAATAACGATATTACATGTTAATAAAAAGACAATCCATGGAAACACTAACTTATATGATGTGTAGATTATACAAAACCTTAAAATACAAAGAGATAAAGTATCGAGGAGTAATCCTCACACCCTAGGAATAAAATCCACAATGAGTTAGAACCAAAACCCACTTATTTTAATCCAAACACCACCATATAGAAAGTGAAAGAGTAATAAATTACAAGAAGGATGAAGGAAGATGGAATAGAGGCTAAACCTTGGATAAAACACTAAAAATAGAATGAGTAAGGCCACATAATCTAATGAAAAAAGGAGTGGGAGGTCACCTGGTGCTCCCTAAGATGGATCTTGCATTAATAAATATATATTAGGGGTTACAAGGGTTAAATTTGATAAGGTTATAATGGTTATTACACCATTTTAAAACATAGGGGTAGATCACATGGTTGGTGTAGGGTTCACCAAACCATGCACCAACCATGCATCCCACATTGGGAACACATAGGGAATTCCAAATGGGTTGACCAAATAGTTGTAAAAACCATTCACCATCTATGAAATTTTATTTCTAATAATTTAAAAACCTCCCACATAGTTAGTTCATAGTTTTCACTAACCATGTACTAACATTATAACATGCAATTTCTTGAATTTCCCAGAAAAATAAAAAATAAGGGACCTAAAACACAAGGTAAACAAATAAAATTCAAACAATAAATAAGATAATAATCTAAATTAAGGTTAGGGTGTGACAATTATCCATAATATAACACAATATACCCCTAAAAATTCACTAAATTAATAAGGAAAGACAATAACATCAAGACATAGGATACAAGACCTCTATAAATCAAAAAAATACCCAACAGTCTCAAATAAAATCCAAAACCTAGAATCAAGAGGAAATAATTTAAAAGGATAAATATGAGTAATTATTTTAAATCCAAGACCATTAATATGTTTCCCCACTATATTAGGCTTTCACTTATCATGGTGTACCACTCAAGATTGATGGTTTTAGGGAGAAAACATCAAAAGACTACCCATCACTTTAATTAGAATAATCCAAAACCAATTACTAAACCCAATACCCTATCCATTATCTTATTAAAAAGATGTAAATATCAAAAAAACGTCATATGGATTCAAATAATCCAAATAATAAACAAAAACGAAGAAACTATGAAAGCTCATATGAATAATATAGAGCAATATGAGTACCTAAAAAAAACTAGAATCCCATTTAGATCCAAGATAGGGTAAGGATTCTTTGATATCTCAACATATGAAACAATTTAATTTATTAATATGACTCAATTTACTACTATTAATGATGGTCTTTAGGACTCTTGAACATAAAGGATTAGAATGTCAAATCTCAACAAAATGTTGGTAAATAAGAGACTGCCAGTTCACTATAATAATTGCATAAGAGTAAGAATATTCTATGAATTAATATTTATTTTCTATCTCAGATTCATCCTAATTCCTCTTCACAAAATATGTTGAACTATTACTGATTCTGAAAGAAATATGGTTACAAACCCCCATTGAGTTGGCCCTTAGAGATCTATTCCACCATTATAGACTCATTGACCACATCCTCAAAATAATATGGATTACAATGAGTCATTTTAAAACTAAGTTATATATGAAGACCCTAAAAAAAGAGGAATCTTTAGTGAGTCCTCGAACACCAATTCAAAGGATAAGGAAATAAACCAATTAAATAAAAAATATATACTCATTCACTATCTTCTTATCCAATTGAAGTTCATAAGTTTCATCTCCCTTTATACTTTAACATTCTCAAGAAAATGACACTAAATGAACATAGTTGTAATACCCCCTTTCTAAATAAGTTATTTAATTTAAGAGAAATTTGAATTTTTGATTTAGTGGTGGGATCATTTTGTGAACTAGATATTAAAATGGAATTCAAAGCATTTGAACATATCTAAGAATTCATTTTAGATGTGTTTTAAATATCTAGTAGTGTCTCGAGTGTTCTGGAGGGTGTTTGATAAGTGATCATGGAATCAGGCTACTAAAAAGTGAAGATTTAAGACATTAAAATCATTAATGAGTCATTTACACTATAAATGAAATTCATTGTGTGTATTAAGGGTGTGAAAATGGAAAGATAAAGAGATAAGACCACTACCCAGAATTTCATAGAGTGGACCTCATGTTCATGCCTTGAAAGGTTGATGGGTGTGTGTTTTGATTAAGGCCTATTTGGTATTTTGGGGGTCTGTGTGTTTCATTTTTTATAGGGGTTTACTATTGTGATGAGGCCATTTTGGGTTTTCTCCACCTACCCTTTCCTCCCATTTAATCCCCCTTCAGGGGAAGGTATTTTGGTACATTTCTCAAAAACAATCTTGGTAAGGTGTCTATTTCTCCCCAATAATTGATTTAGTTCATTTATTATGAAATTTGGATCAATTTATTTTAGGGGTTTGGCTTAGATTCTAAAAATAATGCTGGAATACATTGATTTTATGTGGAATATTCTTTGTTTTCCTAGAGGGTTTCTCTAAACAACATATAAAAGCTATCACACGTTGTTTTGGATATAAAATTTCATCATTTTTTAGGGGTTTGGATTTAAATAAATTATTTTAGAGTCTAATTTGGTCCCCATTTATGGGTTTTTACTATAATAGTGTCGAGATCATGTCATGGACCTCTCACATGTATTAAATTGTTGTTATGGTGTGACATGTGTGCCCAATGAGTTTTTTAGGCATTATGGATTTAAAAATTAATTTGTTAACTTATTAAAAACGTGTTAATAGTTACTTGAATAATTAATTATAATTGATAATAATTAATTATGGGATATTATTATGTGATTTATGGATTCAAGATAGACATGCGATGGCGATAAAATCTTGGATAGGCTTAGGAATGAGTTGTGAGATGATAAATTAAAAAGGAAACAACTTCATGAATGAGGCAGTTGGTCCCTTGTACATGATCCTATGGTAATTTCATTCATTTATTTATTCTTAACCAGTGATGTTTAGTCTCACCAAAGTGTGTGATTAAACTTTAAATTTAAGTGGATTGTTAAATTACAATTAAATTATTATAGATGAATTTAAAAGGGTTCCTAGGCCACAAGGGACCTTGAAAATTGACTTGATTTCCACAGCTTCTAATGGTATAGGTCTTAAATATAATTTTAACCAAGATTTTTTTGTACCCTGAGGGATATTAGTTATATATAATGAACTTGATGTAGAGGCCCAAGTGTAAGGTTCCCTTAGAAACCTTCTAGTTGAGGGTTTGATAGGTTGAGGTGGTTGGCCTAAAGATTGGCAATATGAGAACCATGATATTCCTTTAAGCCTTTAGGATAATGATATAACCATAAAGAAAGTGTTCTCCCCAACTAATATTTTTATTTCCTATTTGGGTAGACCATGTGGAGATAAATAGTTAGGTTGGGTCAGTGGATCGACCTAGGGATGACATGGGAATGAATAATGGTAATTTTTCTATCCCTTGGGAGAAATCCCAATAATGATTTCCTTATGAGGTCAGTGTGGACATTTGATTATATTAATATGGATACATGATGTATTAACCTTGAGTGATCAATATTTACCTAATAGATCCAATTGAAATTATGGAACCCATAAAGGGTTTCTGTTCTTGATTTGACCTTAGGTACCTTGGTTGGTACCCTTATGATATGTTGACCATTGAGAGTGTGTGTGTGAGAAATGTGTAGTGATGGTTGTGGGAGTCACATTAGAATAGAAATCGATAATGAACCTGATATGTCCTTATGAATTGTGTCTGGATGGGTAATTGATAGGAATACCTTTTATTATGAGATAGGTTTCATAAGATGGTTGGCCCCATGAAGATGCGTTATGTGGGTTGTTACAGGAGGATGTAATACCCTTTAATATTCATTTACATACATGGGATTCCTTGGACATTCTACTTGGATATAGAGTTTTCCACAGAAGACTACAGAATACTCATGATTACCTCCTAGGGTTCAGTGATGACACTTGATGATTATTTATCTCCTAATATCACCTATTATGGATTGGATTTTAGCATGCTATAATTGGATGTATCCGACATGCTCCTTAGATATGGTAGTTATGCCTAATACTATGTGTATGGCCTTGGATACTTCCAAGGATAAGGCATTTATGAAATCTATAATATGGACATTGGGCCCAATATAGGTTGGAATAAATACCTGACATGATCATATACACCTTGACACTAGTTAAAGTAGGTTTCGGATGATCCCATGATCCATGGTAGAACCTAAGTATTGAAAGTGATTACTTATTCATGCTTTCATAGTTATTTTATTTATTTATTTTGATCATATTGTATGTTCCAAACAAGTATTTACCAGTTATTTATTGGACCACATTGGTGGTTCTCTACTAAGTTTTACTCACAACCTTTTCATATGACCATGACACTTTGGTACATGAGAAGACTTCATTGGTTGTAGGTTCAGGTTTAGAAATGGCCCGAGGTAGTTGGATCAAGCGGTATAGCTTGGACATGATAGGAATTTGGGATGAGGTGATACTTAGGAATGTATTAGAGAATATTATATATATAAATTTTATTATTTTATCCATTTTATATATGTTGTCATATTGGTGGATGGATAAAGAACCTATGTAACTCTATACTTTCGTATTCACTTGTTATTGATGGTCCTTTTTTATTACTTATAAATATTTAGATATTTATTGTTAATGGATGATGTTTGGTTATTCTATTATTATTTCATACTTTGATATTGGGGTATATTATACCCATGGATATACTTTATACCCCCACTTATTGTTGGAAACTTATAACATATAGGTCGGTTCACCAGTGGTCCATTGGCGATTTCTCCAATTTGAGCCCCACTCAGTGGCCATGGCCTTGGGGATTATGTCACAAAGTTGTATCAAATATTATTGTGATTGGTATTTCATAATGTTTCAAATTTTTATTTTTTATTATTATTTAGGGGGATGGTAGAAATGTGAAATATGAATGCCTGGGAGATTATGATAGATATCCGACTAGTACATCATGAACACCTTTTCCAATAGGAATTCCAAGTTACCAGGGGATTGAGATTTCTATTACTAGATTTTGATTTTATGATTTCACCTAGCCAGATTCACATAGAGTTTTAAATTAATGATTCATTATGTTTTTTGGTTGTTGGACCATTAGTAAGAGGTTTATGTTCGTGCATCATATTTAGCACATATGATTCACATGATATTTTCGTGAATGTGTGCGATTGATATCATTTACGATGTGGTTCAACTATTTAAATTATTAGTAACAACTTATATAATGTTTTCCACTGTAACTTGGTAGTGTCATTCTACTCATCTGAACCACCATATACTTTTATTCTGATGAAATGTCATGAGGATCTATGGTGGGATGCTTGATGATGGAGGCTATGCTTTCCTTCTTCAAAGGGATGTGTAGTGACACTGGAAGGTTGGTGTAGGAATTATATTCCTTATAGGTGGATCTCTATTGCGTAATTATGTTATTTTTTCCTACATAAAAATGGGATTGGTTATTTAAAGTGTCAACAACAATATATACAGTGTTTTGATATATCGATTCTTAGTAGAATTATACTTAACCAATCTATATTACTATGGGATACTCAACCGAGATCATGGTAGGGTGATTCCATTATAAATATGTGATGATAAATAACATGTGATTATCAAGGGGGTGACTCTCATATATAGAGGTCTGATAAGGATTAACTAGATATTTAGTATTCTCAAAGGGTTAATTCCTTATATGGATTCTTGGTGAGAATCTGTGTCCTAGTATGATAATGAGTTGGGATATGATTCCTGTTATATATGTGATACCCTAGCGTGGGTGGTTTAGAAATGAGTTACTGAGTGATATTTGAGATTGGAATAGAAAGGTATTACCCTTGAGTTATGGTCTGGTGAGATGTGACCTGTGGATTTATGTGGGAGATGATTATACTTTTAGATACAACTCAGTATGTTAGTGAGACGAGTGATATGTAATTGATGAGATGAGATATACAGGGGAAACCTGAGCGAGGGGTTAGCCTGGACTTCTGAATTACTTAGATAAGGGGAGCACTATTAAGTGATTTGGTTTAATAGATTGGTGCATGTGAGGTGATACTATGTATTTTGTATAAGTGGGTTTATGCCTTGATTTTTTGACATAAGAAACTTGATGAGATTTGGTATCAAGGTTTAGTTTTGAGGGAAGGACTAGTCAAGTGCTTGACCATGTTAAAATTGGATATTCCTTTCAGAACATGGTGAGAGCATGGGTAGATTATCACGATCTATAAATGGTACGAGTTCATGGGAGGCCATGTGATGAACCATGGAATAAGTGAAATTCACATTTTTAAAGAGGAGTTTCGAGGACACTTATAGATTGAATCGACTGATATGCATGTGGGGAATATTCATGTGTTTAGGCATGTGAGCCTAGGATCAATGAGACATTACTCATGGGATTGTGAGTCAAGTAATGTGACTAGGTGGTATGAGAGTGTACAACCATTACATTAGGATGATATTGAGGTAGTTTTCACTGGTGGTGTATGACACCATTTGAATTATAAATTAGTGAGAGGCCACATATGAGTTGAGGATTAATAGGATTAATGAAATTCTTTTCGGAAGGATGATCAGGGATGTTACATGAGAATAAGGAGTATCTCCATTATGATATATTGATGACACTATGTATTTCATGGTTTTATTAGTTTAAATATTAAATGAGTGTGGTTTTTGAGCATAAACATGTATGAGATAATAAAACCTATTGAGGTTATGCTCATGTATTGGTATATGGAAATCCAAATAGTGGTGGGGGGCATTAGATATTGAAGGGTATTCCCCTTGTTATAAATGAAAATTTTGATGATTTTTGAGGGTGACGTTACTATGAGTTGAGAATGATCGATGATCGATGTTTTTTGTTATCAATATGTTACAAGTGGGATGACCACTTATAGTTTTTATGTGAGGTAATGGATGATGTTTGGGCCATAGAGAAATGAACCTATGTTGGTAGGGTTGTGGTTGGAGTGGGACTTTCCACATAAAAATAAATATTGAAATTGGATATAGATTTTCTAGGAATCCAAATTATCAAGTCCCTTAGTGAATACCATATTTGAGATTCAGAGGATTTTTTAGAAGGAATTTGTGAATTAACATTGATCATGAGATGTATTTGATATAATTTGAGGGTGATTTAGATTGGGGATACAATAGTACTTTAGGGAGATCATGGTGAAACGTTTCTTTGGTTGGGGATCCAACTATGGAATTAATGTAAATTTGGGTTCATACTTTGGTGTGGGTATTGAGATGATCTCAGGATGCCTTCATGAGTTGAGGAATCCAGATCAGTTGGTTTGATAGTGCATCAGTAGCTGAAATTGAGAATTTTCATGAATGATTGAATAAATAAGGCATGATTAGTGTTTTCATGCATAATTGGGTGTGTTGAGATAGGATATATATCAAGTGTGTAATTTTAATAATGATTTTATGTTTCTATTGATAAATTTGATGATGGGGAGAACCATAAATTAAAATTGGAACTTATGAGTTAAGACTTATATTGGGGAGAACCATAATATGAAGGATGAATTGATGGGTGAAACAATGGTGTCTTGGGTTATGAAGGTACATATAATATCTCTCTATTAGTGTTTTAGTAGTGGGTATGAGTAGTGATTTGTGTTTTGGAAAATTGAGCACCATTTGTTTGAAGTTACGCAATGTGTTTGAAGGCAGAACACAATGAGTTAGTGATAAACTGACAATTGGGATTGGTCATGATTTTTGGTCGAATATCCAAAGAGACTTCTTGGGGATGATAAATACTAAGGTGGGGGAATTATAACACATAGTTTTTAGATAGGTTATGAAATTTAATTGGAATTTAAAATTTTGATTTGGTGGTATGCTCATTATGAGTGTGTTTATTGAGGTCTATATCAATGAAATTCAACACCTGATCATTTTGTTATGGTAACCAATCTTATACCTAGATCTGGGAATGATTCATGAACATATCATAAATATATAATAGAGTCCTTGGGTATACAATAATTCCCCCCAGTAGGGTGTGAGGAGAAAAAAATTCCATCCTCTTTACAAATGTGGGTTCCTATTTGTCGTAGGTAAGAAATACGAATGTTCATATTCCTTTGAAAAGTGTTCATGTAGATCATTATAGATATAAGAGTTGCTGGGTGTTTTTATGGATGAACCTTACAGACATAATTTTTTTTGAAACTATACTAAGCCTCTAATAATCAGGCTTTGAGCCGCAAATATAGTTAAAATAACCTCAATTAAGTTTCTTTTCTTGCCCATATTGTCTCCAAGGATGGAATATATGTTGACTGCTCAAAGATAAATGTTGTAAAATAATGGACTACAATGATGAACATAATCGAGTTTTAAAGTTTAGTAGGTTTAATATGTAACTATCTATTGGGATGGTTCCCAATACCGCAACGAAAGTAGTCACATAAGCACATAAGAAGATTCACACAAAGGCCTTTTATCACCTGAAGGAATTTTATCACCTGAAGGAATTTTACATAGAACCCAAAGGATTTTTAGAAATCACCCAAAGGATTTATCTCTCTTGACACACCTGAAGGAATTTTTCACACCCCACCCATGAACATACCATTTTGATGTACCGCTGATCATCACAACCAAGACACACTTCTTGATCTTCGCAACCAAGAAGACTTTTGATATATGACATAATCATGAATATCTTTTCATGCGGTCCTAAACAATTCTCTCTTAATATTTTCATGTCATCATCTTCATCATCTATTTGCATGAGTTATGCACATAATCATCTTCATCATCTCATCACATGAGTTACCGCAAATGCAGTAACCCCTTCTTGGTTATCTCTTTTCGACTATATCATTACCGACGCTACACATCTCTTCTCCACAATAGTTATTTATATATAGTCATTTTTTTCCATTTGTCTTCCAATTAATGTGGTCAATATTATTTCCCATTTAATGGGGTCTACCATTATATGTATCACATAATGTGATTCACAATTAAATTCTTCACATTAATATTTTATGTCAATATCCCAACAATCTCCACCTTGACATAAAATATCAGTGTCCTATGATCATTGACTCCACATTCATTGGCACCACTACCAATGACCTCATCAACATTGTATTCTTGATCATCGACTCCACCATTAGCAATTTTACCTTAAACATGCCTATCATGATTGAATACACATTCAAAAAATATCCATCATGATGTGACTTCATGGATCCATCAAAATAATCACATGTCCCTGATCATTCCCTCTGATACCATTTTTGGGGTGGTGCCTGATGCCGTAATGGAAGCAGTTTCATAAGCACATAAGAAGATTCACCCGAAGTCCTTTTATCACTGGAAATAATTTTATCACCCAAATGAATTTTACAAAGCACCTGAAGGATTTTTAGAACATACCTGAAGGATTTATCTCCCTCGACACACCCAAAGGAATTTTTCACACCACACCCATTAATGTACCATTTTGTTGTATTGTAGATCATCACAACCAGGACACACCACTTGATCTCCATATCCAAGAGAACTTTCAATACATGGCACCATTATGAATCTCTTTTCATACTGGCATCGACAATTCTATCTTCATATTCTCACGTAATCATCTTCATCAACTCTTCACATGAATTATACACATCATCATCTTCATCATCTCTTCGCATGAGTTACCAAAAACGCGGTAAACCCTTCCCAGTTATCTATTTCTAGCTACATCTTTGCTGATGCTGCACATCTCCTCTCCACAGTAGTTGTTTATATATATAATTTTGCTATCCATTTGATGTCCAATTAATAAGGTCAATATCCATTCTAATTTATTGTGGCCCACCATTAAATGTCTCATATAATTTGATTCACAATTAAATTCTGCACATTAATATTTTATGTCAATATCCCAAAAATATCCATGGTTCTTTCAATATTTTTTCTGATTTTCTAACACATTTACCATGTTAACATGTAAAGAGGTTAAATTTACACAATAAAGGGAATATAAATAATGTTTTGATGAGATAAATTTGTGACTAATTAATGAAACAATAGTAGCCTCACCATTAAGTAAGTATTATTAATTTATAATGATTCATCAAACAATTTTGTTTATTTTATCCTTATATATAATGATAGAGTTATTGACTATAAAAATTGGTAGTTGTAAATCCATGAACATAACTATCCAACTCTTGACCTTAAGATAAAATCCATAATCTTTTCTTTAAAAATTGGGAGACACTACCTCTATGTTGAGAGATGTAATATATATACGAACCACATGAGTATGAATTATACCTTCTCTCGTAATGAGATCAATATGAGGTAGAGAAGATGGTCAGAACTACTCAAGGAATATGATTCCTCAATACACTACCACAATGGGCAGGAAAACAATTAGCCGATGAATTGTGTATAAGAGACCATTGATTTTTGGCTATGATAAGGATTAAGAAGGATCCCATATATGGAGATTAAGTAAATATGGATATGGTTATTTCTAGGCAAGGGGATCCATCATTCCTTTTCCAATTAATTTCTAAACCATATTTTTTAGAAAGGATAGAAAAGTCCTATAAGGATGATGATAACATAAAAATGAATATTAAAGAAGTGAATTATAGGAAATTGAATAAATTAATTTATAAATAATGAGTGTTGATGTTTGGGAATAGTTATAAATCCCATCCATGCCATATTCTAAACAAGTTCTTATAGATGAAGCATATTTTTCAAATTTCTCACTACATCCTGGTAGCATAATGCTATATAGGGATTTAAGAGAATATTTTTTGTGTGAAGTTAAGAAGTGGGAAATTTTGGACTCTATAGATGCTTATTATGCCAATAGGAAAAGTCTATAGGACAACTGTGACACTCCACATGTCATAATGTTGTTTATTTTTTATTATTTAATCTTTTCTTAAGTGGTCTTGACTTTTGGTTTGTTGTGGGATGAAATTTCAAGTTTTTGGAAGATTTTTTTTGAGAATATTAGTTAGCCCTCATCATTAGTAGTAACCATGCGGTACCCATGCAGGTGGGCCTATTATTTTAATAGAGCCATTTTACCAGGTTTCTGTACAGCTTGTCAAACTATATGGAGATCACTATATGTTGTGTAGGGATTTGGGTGTGTATGAGGTGTGGCACATGACTTGTACATGACATGGTAAACCATGAGAAAATATTAGGGTTTCGATCTTGTTTTTTAGTGTTCTAAACGGAATGTTTGGGGTATGGTTTGTTAAACCGTACAGTTACCCAACTCTTGTGACCTGTCTTGGTTATTAATTTTTGGGGTATTTACCAAAACAACCCTTTTCAATTTAAGGGGTTTTCACCCCCATTTATCCTCACTCATGTTGACCGACCCATGAAACCCGAGAAGAAGTTACACTACCTTCCTCCATTTGATTATTGACCTATCTTTGTTTATTTACAATAGATATTTAGGCATGTTTTCCCCCTTTTCCCTATTATTTCATTCTTTCTCTCTTTATCTCTTATTTTCTTACCTCTATCTTCTCTCTTGGATTTGGTTTCCCCCATGATCCCTAGATCTATTATGTATGATTTAAGGGTTTTGTGTGGATATAATGTTTTAGTTTTTGGTGTAAAGGATTTATAGACATTGTTTTTACACCCATGGGTGTGGTCACTACTTAAGGTGACATGTTCTGAAGCATTTTATCTTGGATTCCACTTATTCCATGTAGGTGTTACTATGAAATTGTTTTATTTTGGAATTATGGGTGTGATCATGCTTTCTATATTCATTTTTATTTAAATTATTAATATATGTGATATATTTGTGGTTATTTAAATATACTTAGTGGTGTTTTGATCTTGGAATACATGAATTTTCTGATGAATTTCATGATTTCATATTTGAAATAAAATTTTATAATGTGAAAATATTTTGTTAAATGGACGCATCTCTTTTTGAAATGGGTTTCAAGACAATCATTGGATTTTATTCCAGTTTTAGTTTTCAAGGATCAGAAAATACATTTCAAATGGAATTTTTTTTAAAGGGAGGTGTTTTCCTCCAAGTGATTAATAAGGGTTTATTTAATGTATTTAAAATGGATATTTGAAATATGTTTGTGATTTACCCTTTCATAAAATGAATTTATTGATCATTTAATTTTTTTGAGTGGAATGGATGGCCTTTGGCCTTGTTTTTGGTTTTCAAAGAGCAAGACCCTTGTTTAAGGGTAGATTTAAATTTTCTTAATGAGATGAGTGGTTTTGTTGATACATTAAAAAAAAATTAATTGATGTTTTATGAAATGGAAAAGTAATTGGAATCCCAATACATGTTTTGGTGTTAAAGTCCTGATTAGCACTTTGTTTTAAAATGGTGGATATGAAAGACAACCCTTGATTTTCCATTAAATTTTACCCTTTACGTGGGTTCTTGATCACTATATAATGCTTTTTTCTCCCATTACGTGGGATTGTTCTTGCATATTCCATGGTATATTTTAGTATATGGGGGATGTTCATCATTTGGGTGTTAGGGGTGAGCATAGTTATGGTTATGCCTTATGTGTTAGAATTATATTTTTTATTACTATGACTTACTTCCTTTATAGGTCTGGGGAATTTGGGTGCTAAATGGGAGATAAATTTTGTTATGCTAGTTGGTTCACATGAAACTAGTGTCCCCCCTTTGTTCTAGGAATAAAGGATAGGGATGGGAGTTGTCCTCACAATGAAGCTTGTGTGGGATAATTGGATGAATTGGGTTTGAACTTTAATGAATACTAGTAGCTGGGTTGTGGGTTAGTACACTTTAATATAACTAGGTGCTTCAAATATTAGGGATACAATAGTAGATCCCATTAAACACACAATATATAATATTTTTATTGATGAAAAAAAGTCCACAAATCACAAAAAACATAAAGGAAAAAAGGATGATCAGGGGGTGTATAAAATAATGTACTCCAAGGGTGTATGTGCGTACATGACCCACACATTCAGAGGGGATATTTCCCACACTCTAGAAAACCATTCTAGTATTATCATGATTTCCCTATGAAACAAGAAAATTTGATACTTTTTTTCCTTCCCACCATGTGTGAAGAGTGCTCATTCCATTAGAGATACAATTTTTACATCCTAAAATGAGGTAATAAATTGACTTGGTGGTGAAATTACTACCTTATAAGATATTGTGAATCCCGAAAAAGTATATATAGATGGAGGAAAGTGATATATTAAAGGGAAAGTAAAATCTATAGTTCTTTAATGAATATATTGTCCTCATCCATGATAGAATTCCCTTGACCATAAAAACTACTGAATAATTAATAGATTTTACCTTTGTGGTCTTAGATGAAACCAAACCCCCCAACACAATTCCCATGACACAAAATCCATACACATTGATTTTAAACCCACAATTATGAGGCTTCAAGCACAACCATCTCACTAACCTGAGAACATTTAGAGAAATAGAAAAATACCTTTAACCTTCCACAATCATTCCCAATATGTGACTTTTTTCACACTACTTCACCAGAGACCCCAGATCCACCATTCGAATATTGTACTGGAATTGAATGGCTAATGTTGGGTTGAAATTGTCTCCAATGTGTGCCTTATTTCTGGCATCCCAGATAGATCAATACCTAGAAACTAATAACCTAGATATATCCCTTTTCTCTTGTTTTTTCACTTCCATAGCATGAAACCTATTTTGAAGGAACTCCACATAGGTACTTTGTTTCATATAATTCCTAACGAGGTCACCAAATCCCCTTGAGACAACATTAGAAAAGTCACTTTCAAAGAAAATATGATCCAATTTTCCTAACTAGAGTTTTAGTAGCACCGACTTATCAATGGAATAAGTAGATCCCATGAAACATCTATTCTTTTTGTTAGTTATTAATTTAGGAAAGGTTTATCAAGTTATTGTTTGTATCAATTCCCTTTCCTTCATTATTATGGAACCTTCTTTTGTTTATTTGGTTTCATAACTTACGTTATGTGGTGCCTAATTTTTTTCTTGAATTGTTTGTATATTGGGTAGTTTCATTTGGAAAATGATTTTTTAATGATGTTGGAAAAACCTATTTTGAATTAAAATACTCTTGTATGGGTGATTAAATGTGAATTTAAAAAAGGGTGTTTTCATTGAAAATGGATTTTTCTGGTGAAAATTTTTAAAGTTAATTTTTTTTAAATAAAAAACATGATCTATGTTCAATAAATGTAAATGGATGTGTATAGTTTTGAAATGGATTAGGCTGGTAGATTTATTTTCAAATCATTTTTTTGGTTTTTTAAAAAAGTGGAATAGTTTACAAAGTGGTTATGGACATGTTTGGTTTTTTAAAATGGTATACGTGTAAATATTACTTCCAAGATTTATTTTGAAACTAGAATTTATGAATGATCTTATGAAAAATATTACATAGTTTTGGAAGGTTGCAGTGACCAAATAGGATTTTTAACTCACACCTATATATTTCAGGTTCCAGGTTCCAATTTGGATTTAGTTTTGTTTATCGTGGATGATGTGGGGTGAGATTGGTGGATGTAAGAAACCAAATGTTTCATTAATATGGGTAAATATCTACTTGAGTAATTTTGTTATTGTTTTATTTGTTCTGCCTTTCTGTATATTATATTTATAGATGTTATTTATGCATATGAAATTGGGTTGGATCTGTCTAGTGGGTTATGACCTGTTTGACATGTTTATTTTTTTGATCCTATATTTATTAATTTCATGATATTTTTCTCTAATTTTGGAGAAATCATTCCCAAAGGGATTCTTATGATGCCTAGGTACTAGTTTCCAGCATGTGTTGATTCGTGTTTTCATTAAATAAAGTATTTTAATAGTAGATTTGGTTTTTTAATTTCCTTTAAAGAATCATAAATTCTATTTTTTATAATAAATAAAGTTATTTCATTAAAATTAGTATCAAAAACAATTTTATCTTATATATAAATTTAAATCTTATAAATGTTATTTCATTAAAAACCATTTTTATGTGATTAAGTGTATTTATTTTAAAATTAACTTTTAACACATTTAGAAATTTTATTTGATAAAATGATATTTAAATATGAAATTATAATTATAAAATTATGTAAAAAAATTCAATCTTAATTTTTTTCATTAAAATTAATTACTACGGCTAAAAATTAATTATCACAGTAAAAGTAAACGTGGTAAATTGAGATTAACCTAGTGGAAAAGTCTTAAAACATTTAAAAAAATGAAATTAATTGAAAGTTTTAGATTTTTATCAACCAGTACATGTTTACCCTATACTTTTATCATTTTTATCCTTTTAAACATGAATAGTAACCTTACATTATTGTAAATGTAAGTGTTACTCCCAAAACTACCCTTCCCTTTACTACTAAAACCTTCACGACTTCAAGACTCACCTCTCATTAGAATTTATCCTTAAAACTCTTATATTTTCTCTCCTAGAACCCTCTTCACTTCTGAAATGATTTTTTTCACCATTAATTAGCATAAGGCCCTCATTTCCAAGAGACTTCCAAGGAAAATTTAAGTCCCCAATGTGAGTATTATCAACTATTGAGTTTTTTCTTAATTATCTTCTTTAAAAAAATTTATATACAAAGCAATATAATGATATTATTATAATTTATATACCATAATGTTACTAAATTTGGATTATTATAATTATTTATCTATACACCCTATCCATTAATTAAAATAAAACCATTGCTTGTGCACTGTGCAGACTATCGCCTCCATGCCAAAAATGTATTTTGTTTTCTTTCATTGATTTCCAAGGTTGGATATAATATTGGTATTAAAGGATAAATATAATTAAGGTTTTGTTATTTAAAATTAGAGAAATTATTAATGAAATGATCAAAAAAAATATCTTTAATTTTATCATTTAAAATAAATGTTCTAAAGAGATAATATTTTATTCAAATAATATAAGATTGTAATATCCATTAATAATAATTATAATTTATTAAAATTATAATATATGAAACTAATAAACACTAAATAATATAATTATTCTTTTTTTATAATATATCTCTATAAATCCACCTTATAACCATTTTTTAAATCCAGGTATGTTCATGTTTGGGTCGGTTTAACTACATACTAGAACAACACTATGAATTTATATCATGGATGACTATGAAAAATTATTTACCAGTATAATATGATATAAATGTTTAAATAATTATTTTTTTGGTTATAGATATATTATATCAATATCTAATTCATTAATTAAGGAAACACCCTCTGTTTATCAAAAAGCACTAAAACATGCTTATTATCAACTTCATATTCCAGGATAAGGTCTAAAACACTCATGAAGGGAATTTAAAAAATTATATATTAATATAAATAATTCATTGTATTAAATTTAATGACTTATTAATAATTTAATTTTGAGGAATAAATCATACAAAAAATACTATTATGAATCTAGTACAATTGATCAAAACTTTAAAAACTGATGTGGACAATTAGAATAATTCATATAGAGAATGACTATTTATAAAGAGTATGAACTAAAATAGATATTATTAAGGTTATGAATTAAGTTATTAATATATATATGTTCATGACACATGAGGTTTAAGTATTTTCTTAAAATTTATGACAGTAGGTAAGGGTTTCCATTTGAAATTCCTCTCTTTGTGACATATTTTTTATTATGTACCTAATTTACATTGTATAATGTATATAATACTTATTTGAGATGTTGTGTCATGAAATTAATTTGTTAATTATAATTGAAAACCAAGTTTAATCCCTCTATTTCAAGAGAATATGATTTAATTTCTACCCAAGAAATAATTGGGGTTTTTACGTCTCAATTTTCATTTATTGAGACTCATGTTATAATCACCACTTATTTTATTTTGTGTGGTGCATAATTTTCCATAGAATATTTTTTTCCATGTTACTCATTAAATTTATCTAGTTTAAAAGTTTATATTTTTATCCCTCTCTCATGTTCTTTTGATTCATGAGTTACCTTTTCCATTGAGGAAAAACTATCATATGATTTGGTAAAATAAAAGTGTGTGCAATTTACAATAAAATACATAACTATACAGATACTAGAAAGTGGATGTGGTTGTGACACATATTAAAGTAGGGGGAATCAACCCTAAATGGTGGTTTTAATTGAATCATTATTCATCTTGATGTATAATGAGTGGGCCTAAGACTGGACACCTGGTGAGACCATCCCAGGGGATATTCTTTAGAATACTCACACACTCTTAATAAACCACGATGAAGGATTTTCCAAACCATTTCCTTGTTCTCCTACAAATGAAAACTATTTAACCCAATTACTATCATCTATGGATAACCTAATACATTGATGGTTCCCTCAGAACTATGTTTATTTTATAGGGGAACTACCTATTACTTTGATGATACCCCATGACTTCCAAGTTGATTAAGGGATATTCTTCTTGATATATAAAATATTCTATTCAATTGGAAGGTATTTAATGTATGTATTTCTCAATATATAGATAACAAAGTTTTATTCAACAATTTTTTTCCTAGGGAATAATATGAATGGTCTTGATGACTCTTATGGTGAATGCATGGTAATTAATCTGGTGACATGTGGGGATCAAATTTATATAACCCCTCAATTCATCAATAGGTCTCATAAGACAAAACATGTTGCCTTTTGGTGTATACCTCATACCATGATAGTAAAGTGTCCTAAAACAAGGACTTGACGACAAGTTTTTAATGTAAAACATTATTCATTCCATTAATATGAGATCAATGTTTTTTGTTATCCATGTTTTTTATTTTTTTTCATGGATATATTATGCCCTCAGTTTCAGTTGATTATAGATTTATATTGTTAATTTATTTCCATGTCACTTTTTCCATGTTTATGTTATGCAAGATTCCACTATATGCTACTCCTTATAGAGAATCTGAGATAACTCTAATTTGTTTTTGTTTCCCTAGGAAACTTATAGGAGGACTATGTATAATTTTCATGGATATGATGAAAGGGATAATTATGTTCTTGTATTATGTTTATATTTTATATTATGTTTTTAAATGTATTATATGTATATATTTGTTCTTCCAAGACATATAAATTGTTTCACCCTTTTATAAATCTTATAATTTATACCAATAATGTAATATAACTACCGGATCTGGGTTTCTGGAGTCTAGTATTTTATAGATTTTCATCTGATACTTAAAATGATCCAAATATATAACATTATTTGTCAGAAAAAACTTTCCATTCAGAGGTTATGTTTATGATAACATAATTGGGGATTCAAATATCTAGAATAACCCCATAGTGTTTGAGTTAACCGATAAATTAATGATAGTTAGTTGGATGTCATTGATTAAACATATTGGAACTTTATCTATAATGAAGTCTAAGTATATATCTACAATGGAAGCTAAAAATGAACTAATATGGTTTGTGTGATTTTTTAAAGAGATCAGAAGGAGTCAATTGGGTGGAGTGTTATTCGGTGATAATCACAGTTCAATTCACTTGGATTATAATCCCATGTTTCATGAAAGGAAAAACTATTTGTCCGGAAATATCATTTCATCTATAATTTACTGGAGGACAAGGTATTAGATTTAAAAAAGATAACTAAGAAGAAAAATCCAGTGCATATATTCACTAAGATGTTGGTCTAATAAAGTCTTAAGAAACATTGTGACATAGTTATACTTGGGTAAAATAATGGGGAAGAAAAGAAATTATTGTTGTTTGTTATAGAGGATTA
The DNA here is from genome assembly GCA_963277665.1 of Viscum album. NCBI lineage: Eukaryota > Viridiplantae > Streptophyta > Magnoliopsida > Santalales > Viscaceae > Viscum > Viscum album. Next base: position 1,040,473,500 of record OY728126.1, read on the forward strand.
ATAATCTGATTAATTCTTCAAGAGTTTCCAAGAGTAATTTAATATAAAATTTAAATGGAATATTTCTATTATGAAAATTTTCTCATGTTCTAAAATCATTATACTAGATGTATAATAACCAATAGACAACATAGTCATTATAGTTCAAGAAGTGGTTGCAATTTCTTTAATGGAAGGTTGGTTAATAAGATGATGGTATTTTTTGATGGGGTATGTGCATTGGTAAGTGAGCTTTATGTTGTTTAACATAAGTTATAGTGTTGAACCTTTTGGGATATGACAATGGGATGGGTTGTATTCACTATTTTCCAACTACAATGTTGAGGCGATGATATCTATATGAAACAGGTAGTCACCACAGAGTAATGGTGGTGTATTCATGAATTTTAGAAGGTAGTGTAACTAAATAACCGAATGAGATTACTACTAGTATGTGGGCCCACCAATATATGTGGATAAGATTCAATTGGATATTGATTTAAAGTAGTGATCTTATTTCTTGACTAAAAAAATTTAAATATCATGTCTTTTGATAGTAATCTAATGTAGCTGTGTTTCTCCCACTAAAATATGATATAATATCTGAACCACTTAAAATAAAAGTGTTCAACATTCTATATTTTTTTTTATTTTTCCACTAATCTTGAATGTTGTGTGAGTTAAGTGTTTTCTTTAGTGTGTGTGAGGGATTCTTGGTGTTTTGAGTAGGGTGAATCTTTTAGTACACTGAGTAGTGGGATTCTTTCAAAGGATTTGTGTCCGATGCATGTATAATTTTATGGATATCATCCATGAATTTTTAGTTGAAAAAATACATATAAATAATAATGATAATAATAATATCATAAAATAACAAAATAATCTAAATAATTAAAACAATCTATGTGTAAAGTCCATATAGCTTGGATTATTATCTATTTAATTAATCTAAGCTTGTACTGACCTCCTTGATCCAAAAATAACCTATATCAATCATAAACACCATTAAACTAATAAGAAATTAATTTATAACTAAATCAACAATTGTAGTGACATAGGTCCTAATTTTATTGATTAATAAATTATTAAAAATGTAAATTGTTAAAACATGGGCTTGTTTGAATTTATGGATATGGAACAAGGCTCATTTTTTTAGGATTCAATTATGAATTTAGGAATAAGAGGATGAAATCTGGGGTGTTTTACATATTGTTTGTGGTTTAATTTGAATTTTATTGGTTCGAGTAAGGTGGATAGAAGGTTTCATTAGTATTTTTAAAACTATAGATGAAAATATATAATCAATAATGGGTATAGATTAGCTAGTTAGGTGGTATTGATGATGGTTTTCCATGTGGTTCTACTGGGAACTCGGTGGCCCAGTACCAGGTACTTGGTAGTCCAAGGTTGATTTTTTTCAAATAAGGGAAATTTATTATTTATAATTCCTTATTTTTAACCCCAAAAAGGGATTCATTCAGGAATTATCATCCCTAGCCACATCAGAGCCTCCACCATGGATCCTCTTGGGCTACTTCATCCCCTCCTCTTGTCACATTTAATCGATGGATTCTAAGGATGGGTTTTCTTCTCCAAATTAAAGTAATCCTCTTTTATCCTCTTCTCCTACCCTCTTTAACTCTACTATTATAATTTTATATCCTATAATATAGTTAGTTAGTTTAAATTTTTCCCTAGAATAGTGAAATTTATATGAGGTGAAGGGGATTTAACATTTCTTAGCTAAAAGAAGCTAATGTTATTTTTCTATGTTTCATAAGTCACTTTTTAATGGTAAATGACTTTGGGATGGATAATTTTATGTATTTTATGATTTTTGGACGATTTTTTGTTTTTTATGGAATAATGAAATTATGGATTTTGGTTATTTTGGTATCAAGTGTATTTTTGAAAATCTTCTCATGAGTTTCCTTTGAGAACTTGTTTATTATTTTTGTATGTTGGTAATTTGGGTTTGTTGTGTCACATAAATTTTTTTGGAATTCATTGAGATCACTTGGTGATCATTAGAGTATGGGGATCTCTCTATAGGTTATGCTAGGTGGGCTCAACCCTTTGTGTAGTTTTCTGGTAATGCCCGTGACATGACAACCACTTGTTTTCTAAATTAATAATAAAGTTTAAATATTTTTTTTAAATTAAGAATGGGTTGTTTCAATATTATTTTGATATATCATGTTAAATATTTTCAATGGTTTTTCAAATGAGATAATGTATTGGTCATGATATATTCTTTTTTTCTTTAAAACCATGGGTTATAACTTTAAATAAAGTTTATTTTTTTGTAAAGTTTTTTTCAATTATATTTATGTTTATTTTAATAAATAGAGATAAGTATATATAATTGTTTTTAAATTTTTATTTATGTATCCCTACAAATTTTTATAGAAAATACAAATTGGTAATGTCTAGGTTGTTTAGGTATAACTTATCTGGGTAAGATTTTTCTACATAATTTTATCTATAAAATTTATTTATTATTTTTTATAGTTTTTGTCACAAATTTTTTATAAACCTAAAAAATGATTATATATTCTTTAAACATATATTTTAAATTATATCAAGGTTCATGTATATAAATTTTATAAAGTTCTAAATGGTTTCAAAATCTATAATGAGATATTGTTATTAATATTATTAGGATATGTCACTTAACATTAGTTTATTAATGTAACATAATTATTATATTTTTTTCATTCTTTAAATTTTTGGGTGTAGAATGAAGTTGATATTTGGTTCCCCATATATGTTAATATATATTGAGAATTAATGGTACAAATTATTAAAGTTTTTAAAACTAAATATGAGTATATAGTCAAACTATAAGCCGACCAATCATTTTTTATTGTGCCTCAATCATGTTTTATTGAGGAAATCACTTCTCCTGACATAAAATTGAGTGAATAATAAGTAAAAAATCCATATATAAACTTGGGTTTGTGATTTCCTAAAATATAAGAAAATGGTTGGGATTATTAAACAAGATGTAATTATTTTTCTCTTTAGCTTTATATAAATTTATCAACTGAACATAAAGCTACACACACACACACACAATAATTGTATTTTTTTTAAAGAAATGGGATTGAATTTATTTTATTTAATGAATTTAAATATACAACTTATTTTTAGTGAAATTATGACCTTTTGTGTTTTTATTATGTAAAATATTTTATTAAAACACACTTTTAATTATATAACAAATATACTATTTTTATGTAAAAAGGAAAAAATTGTAAAAATTTACTTGATTTAAATAAGATTAATGAAGCTACATGACACAACATACATATATATTATATTAATATCCATAATTAAATATATTATCTCAATAATAAAACTCACTATGAACACTTAATGGTTTAGTGTCTTTAGAGATTAGCTACATAACCATATTTTTAAAAAATAATACTTCCACATATCTTAAAAAATTCTACACACATGATTCAAACTAGAAATATTTTGACAATTAACTTCCTAGTGAAATGGGGAAACATAATAGTTGAGTTTTATAAAACACTTAGTTGGGGAAAAATCTTATCAATGTGACATAGATAATGTATTGATAAATAGATTATAAACATGATAGAAAACATGAACATGATAGAAATGTATAATTAAAGAGATAAGGTCTTAGAATCATAGAATGTGATCTTATAGAATGAAATAATAATCATAAAACATTTCATAGGAATATTAAACCATAATAGGATCATCATGTAAAAATAAAATTTACCATGTTATAGGAACATAAAATCATAAGAAAACAATCATAACCCATGGGAACATAACATCAGAATGTGGATTGACATAGAAAACCATAAATATATCAAGTATCTCTGAAAATACCAACATAACATTATAGTCAAAGCTAGATGCATTATTCCCATTAAAAAAATAGTAAACTCGACTAACCACCCATGCTTTATAACATAATGATGTAGGATAACCTCACATTTATTATAAAAAAGTAGACTAGGATAACCTCCAATGACCTATATCATAATGTACTAGAATAAACTCCCATTTCATATACAATAATGGACTTGGATAACCTCCCAGTATAGTAAAATAATAGACAAGGATAACTTACCATGTCCCATAATAAAATGGACTAGAAATCCTCCCATGTTGCGTAACATAATGGAGTAGGATAACCTCCCATGTGCCACATTGATCTTATGAGATATAAATATTTAACCAAAACATTGCACGACTATATAATTATGAGACCACTATCAAATAATGATAAAACATATTTATCTATGCTATAATACAACAATCATACATTAAATCATAATTATTACATGAAGTAAAAATAATAGAAAATGTTGTTATAAGGTATTGTATATGGAGTAATCAATATTTGGATCAGAATATACCAACATTTCAATCACCAAAAAGAATCCTAGTATTAAATAACTTAGAAGAATAAAAATTAATCATAATTAAATATATTAACTATCACATATATATATATATATGAAAATGTGAGATAAAACAAAAATATATTTTTCTTAAATTTTTGGTTACATTGTTAAAAAAACCAAGTCATATGCCACTTTCAAAACTAATTTTTAAAAGGTAACAAAAGACATTTAAAAAATTATTCTTAAATTAAATGTATTAATAATGGAACCTTTAAAAATACATAAAGGTTAAAGTAGTATAAATATATATTAGAATATATAAAACAAATGGAAGTGGAAAAAAGTCATTTTTAATATTTTAAGAAAAACCCATATCGATAAAAAATTATAAAATAAAATTTTGAAAATAAATAAATGTAAATTTGAAAGGTATGAAAATTAATACGTATTTTTCCTTCAAAATAAATAAATTAAATACTTACTCTAAAAAATAATATTTATATGGAAGAAAATTACCAAATATATATAGTGGAAAATTTTCTTTGTAATGACAAAACATTATAAAGTAAGGATCAACCAAGAGAGAATTTGGAATGTAATATCCCTAGAAATAAAGGTAAAACCCTATGGGATATAAAGGTAGTAATATATCTAAATTAGAATATTATAGTAAAAGAATAAATAGAATGAATTAATGAAAATAATATTGATCCTAAAAAACCAATACAACTTTGGTAATGTATGAATTGAAAGAACATGAAAATAGATCATAAAATAGAATTTTAAATCATATGTATCAAAATTGATTTATGATCAAAGAATCCAATAATGTAATAATTAAACCATGTAAAAGGGGAATAATTTCATAATTTGTAATATGTATCAAGGAATGGAAATTAATATAAATAAACCTTATAACTTTTTTAATGTATTAATAAAAAAAATAAAATTGAGGTCATGCAATGGAATTGTAAATACCATGAATCAAAATTGAATTATGATTAAAGAAATAAGGGGTGTAGTAAGTAAACCATGTCAAAGATGAATAAGATCATATTATTCTAACATGTATCAATGAATGGAAATTGAGTTAGTAACCTCTACCATGTATTCCCTCTTCGTCGGACACTCTCTAACACTTTTGATGGAATCACTTCCTCCCATAATTATTTCTTAAAAATTAAATGAATTAAGACTCCTTGTAACCAAAGGATAAAAAACCCTGGAGGGTAATTTATGAGAGGAAATTTAGATAGGGATTTAAGATAAAACGAAAGTATAGAAGCAATTTTGAGTGAAAGGAGAGGTCATTTTGTAGGTGAGAATGAGGGACATTTCTTAGGATACATGAATTAGGTGAAGTGAAAACATGTAATCACATGGGAGTTAAGCTAGATAGGTATGGAAATTTGGGTTAGAGTTTTATCATTATATAACACAACTAAAAATAACTTCTAAAATGTCTACATATCAAATTAATTATGAAAAATTCCTATAATGTCAATTTACCCACCATTACCTCTTTTTACTATATTTACTTATCTTTCAAAAAAAATATTTTCTACCAAAAATACAACATAACCCCTCTTAACTAATTTGAAGGGATGATTAAATTTTTTTACTCTATTTAATCAAACTAAAATTATAAATATGTGTATTTTAACATTTAAATGAAAATGTATAATATATAAGAAACACTTTCTTTATAGGAAAAAACATTTTAAATATTAATTTTTCTTATTCTTACTTGATATAAATTAATAATCATTCCATGAGTGTTAATCTATTTTTTATACATATAAATTTAATGTTTATAAAAATAATCATTTATCCATGATTTATTTATTTTGTTAAAATAAAAATTCATTAAATATAATATATAATTTTTATAAAATTTTATTTTTATATGTTAATTGATTTTATCATTATTTATGTCTGATTAATAATCAATGTATGAATGTTTATTTATTTTTTTATATATATAATTAAAATATTTAATTTAATTTAATACTCTAAGTATGATTTATTTAACTATTAAATAAATAACTATATTTTTTAATAAAAGAAATATTTTGAATAAAACATATTTCTTTGACCATGATTAAATAAAATTTTATTAATTAAACTCAATTATTTGTCTAATAGATTTTATTTATTTATTTTAATATTTTTTACATTATTTTTATCAGTCCTTTTTATTATAATCATTCTTTAAAATTAATAAATGTAATATAAATAAAATAATTAGTAGCTTTTTATTTCATTCAGAAATCATTTTTTTTATTTTAAATCAATGATTTATAATGAAAATATATATTTTCAACACCTAAAAAAACTTTTTCTATATCAACTATATACCATTAATTACAAAATGGTAATATATTTACTATTATTATACACAATGTCTATATACACTTTTATAATGGTCAAATAACAACTATATTACCCCCATTACATCCTATAAATTCATTCCATTCTTACTTATCAAATTATATTTCTCAAACCTTTAATTTTATCTTATAATTTTATAAAAGTTTTCTCCTTTTAGGATGATTTCCCATTGTCAGATTAGTTTTACTAATAGCGATACTCAATGGTGATGATGATCAAGAGGATTCTCTATTTGTAAAATTATTATTGTTTTACATTTGTATTCCCAGTTTATTTTATGATCGTTTATGTGATTCAAAAATCCATGGAATGTAATAATATATTGTATAATATACTAGGTTTTATGTACTTTTATTAAAAAATACTATTATAAGTGAATAATGGGTTTTTAATTTTATTCATATCTTGTATGATTTATTTACGAATTAAGTTATTATTTATTACAAACAATAAAACAAGAAACTTAGGGAAATAAAATGCATACTAAAATTTGAGAGGCTATAATCAATATATGTAAGTCTTAACTTTGAATGGATTATTTTTAATTGAAAATGAAATACCTAATTTGAGTTTTAAATATGGAAAACATATTTGAATAATAAAATACCTTTTTTATTTTGTTTTAATTGGTGTTTATGTCACACTTAATACCTTGTTTGATATTTTATGATTGGAATTGGTTATGAATAATGAAATATTTAATATATTACTTGATCTACTATTAGTATGCAGTATTTGTAGTCCATTTATTTTTTATTTCATAGTTTTTTCACAAAATTAGTAAGCTTTTGATTATTAATTTACCATGAATTATGCTTGGTGTGTCTTGATATTAAAGTATTTCAAAGTAATTAGCACTCCATGACTTGGGCCTTATTAATCTTGATGATAATGTTCTTGGTTGTTTCTAAATTTTATTATATATATTGATTATGTTGGGAACTATGTATCTTTTACTGGTAACATTTATTTATAACATGTTAAAATATGGGTGAAGTTGTACATATGATCATTTTTATTTTTTTGTTATATTAAACATGTGATTACTATAATTAGTGATATTCATATAAGAATGGAAATATCTTTTATATATCAATCTTTTTATATGGTCATATATTGTTATCATAAGACACATATGTAGGTTTTCTCCTAGTTGGGCCACCTAAAAAACATGGGTTCCCATTTAACCCATAAAAATAGATCTTTTTATTAAATCTAAAAGAAGATGTTAAGATAGACTGATAAGTATATATGGAATGTATTGATGGATAGGTTTATTGAATCAATATTTCAAAATACCCTTTTAAAACAGTTATTTGTAATTTTGAACATCGATTGAAATGTTGCATCATTGCAGTCAATATTAAAATTAATATTTCAATTTTAGTTTCTTATAACCAATGTGGAATCTTTATTTCAACATTGGTTTTATTAATATCTAATGCTAAGGGTTTTTATCAGCTTTATTGTAACTTTTGATAGTGGTTTTAATTATAATAGATGTTAAAATTAACTTTCCATGTTGGGTTTCATAAAAAATGACATGGAAAGTTACCTTCGACGTCCGTTATAATTAAAAATGATGTCAAAAATCATGAAAAAGATTACAAAAGTACTTTTCAATGTCAGTTATTAAGGAAAATGGTGTCAAAACTAATTTTTTAATTAATAATTGATATAAATTACCCCATTCTTGTTAATGGAAACCTCCATCATTGGAAAATATGAAACAAAAACTTGCAACAACAATAAAAAACTAATAAAAACATGATGTAAAATATTACATAACATTTTATAAGATAATACAAATCAATTTAAATTTTACATATGCATCTTTAAATTAATCAAAACTATAAAATAGTTTAAAAATAAATCTACAAGGTTCTTTATGTATTTAATTGAATATGATTTAAAATAATAAAAAAACTATAAAACAATAACTTATATAAAATTTACAATTCAACATATCGTTTAAAAAATAAGAGCTATAATGGAACTAACCTTGTGAAAACATGTCACTATTCCAGTCATTATAGTATCAAAAATGAATCGTAGAAATAATATCTAAAACCAAAATGTCCTATTTTATGATTCCACTAAATTTATATAATAACACTTTGAAAATAAAACACAAAATATATATAAAATAAAAATTATTATCTATACTATAAAAGTCATCAACTTTTCCTTTCACATAATTAATTTCATTTGGGGTTTTATCAATTAGTGTTTTTTAGCACCTTACATGAACAAATATATTTTCATATATTAATTACTAAAACATATGTAACTTAAAAAATACTATATTAATTAACTAATAATAAATTATAATATTTTTGAATTCAAGAGGCCTAAAAAATATCACAAGAATCATCCATTAAATTACATAATCAATATGTTGTGAATTCATGTTTAAAAAATATTTATAATATCTATTATCTTATAAAATATAAAAAGTTTATCATGAATGATATTATAATAAATAACAATTCTTAATTATATAATACCTCTTACCCTTCATGGAATGAAATATTCCAACACTTAATATCTACGTTTTCCCATATTTAAGCTATATATTTCACTATAATATTCTTCCTCCTAAATTAAATAGCCATTAAAATATATTATATATCAATAAATTTATAAATAGATGTTCTATTATATTGTATACAAAGAGAGTGAAGAAAACTAATTTAAAAATTAATAAATTAAATCACTATAAGTGTAAAACCCTCAGATGTTTTGGGCCATTACATTTTGAGGAGTTTAATACTTGAATTAGTTGATGGGACAAATTAGAAATTGATTTTCAAAGTTGAATTCTGAAGGTTGTAACCCCTCAAATGATTTTTTTGGATAAATAATGTGTCTTAGGTGGTGTCCTTGGTTCTTTGGAGGTCCCCAGGAGGGGATGGGGTGGCAAGTATAGCCTTGGATGCAACCAACCACTAGACTGCTAGTGATAGCCATCAGCCAGATCACAGGTATATAATTCCATTCATACAGAAGCCACTATCCATTTGGCAATAGTAGACAATAGTTATATAAGCTGTTGTGACCATCAGATCACTGGTGGCACCCACCAACTAGCTAGTTGGGCTTGTTCGGGGGTGGGGGGAATTTTGACGGGAGAATTCCAATATTTAATTTATTATGGTGGATTATATTTTAGATGGGTGAGGTGATAAGAGAGTCCCTTTTTAGATAACTCATCCCCCTCCCTTCCTCTCTTGATCCCCATAGTAAGGGTTTGGATCTAGGTTCTTTTTAGAGGTGATTTTGGATGAGTTCCTCCTTTTTTATTCATTTTTTTATTCTTCCTTCAGTGACGTTATTTTTGTTTCGAATTGAGCTAGGTTTTGGTTATTATTCCACTGAAGTATTGTAAAATCATAATCAATTGATGAATATTTTTAATGGAATGCATAGAGGAAGCCCCAAAATGCTTTCTACCAGCTCTCCTTCATCGTTCTGGTAGAGGTAATACCCTACCATAATTTTATTTATGGACATGATGAATTGGACAAAATTAATAATTAAGTAGGTGTAAAATGATCAAGATTTCATGTGGGATGGTTCCGAGGGTGCATTATGGGCCCTCAAGGTGTGGTTGGTCAAGAATCTAGGGTGACGATGATGCTTGGTGAGGGTTTACATCCTTGGGACCTTTCTTCATTACCAATTAATTAATTATAAATTATTATAATTAATTTTTGATGCTTCTTGGCATGATACAGGTTCCCAAGACCTTGGGAGAGGCTTGGAAGAAGCATGCATAGGCCTAGAAAGGGTTCTATAGAGCATAAGATGGACGTTAACTCCTTGATGGATGTATTTGGTCCCTTTAATAAAATTACATATATGTGTTCATGCAATAATTATTATTGAAATTCATGTGCATGGTATGAGAGATGGATAAGGAACAAGGATGACTTAGGTGGATGATATTGGAGGGTATTCAGCCTCCTAAGCTCAGAACGAGTGCTCTTGATATCCTGAGTGTTTGAGATCACCCAGAGATGATGTCTTTAAGGGGTGAGAGTGATGCTTGTGATGAATTATGGAATGTGGAAGGTCTCTAGGTTTGTGATGGTGACTCATCTAATGTGATATGGTAAATACCCCTTAAGGGTGTAGTGGGATCTTGGTAAGCAATGCAAGTAGGATGATTCCTTAGGGATTGATGAACTATAATAGGAGGGCTACCTCTAAGTGTGATATGGGACATCTCCTTAAGAAGATGTGCAGAAAGGACCCAGAAAAGGTTTTGGGTTTTACTATAGGAATTGGAATGAGTCTTATATAGGGGATTAGAGTGTGTTTTTTTACTATGGTCCTTGTGTAGTTATACCAGGATTGATGAGGGTTTCTGATGAGGATGGACCAAACCTTAGGTATAGGTAGGAGGATCCAACGGGTTATAGTGTCAGAGTTGGGTGACAAGTCTGAGATTATATTTGTGAGGTGAGACTGATATAGGCATAGAGGACCTAGTGGATTCCTTGATGGGTGAGGGGAGACTTATTCGAGATGAGGGTCTAGGTATAAAGTGAACAACACCCAGGGGTTAGTGGGTGAGCTGGTATGATGTGCTACAACCCTTGGTGATGCTATGGGTGTTGATAGACCTTGCCTTAGAGGATTGAATCAGGGTGATTGATGGACCTCACCATGAATATTCTTGGGTTTGTGTGCTCAATTTTACTTCCCCAGAGTCCATGGGGATGGTTCAATGTGATTACTATGCATTGTTCCTTTAGGTATTGGGTTGAGGACATTATTATAAGAATCTTAGGTCAATGTTATTATCAGTCCTTATTTATTTAGGTATTGGGTCAATGGATGATCATGACCTAATTATTAGGTATTGGGTTGGAGAATTTTATAGAAGTGGCTTGATTTTTTGTGAATGAATTAGAAATTTCTATGAACATCTTAGGTAAAGGAACAATTTTGGGGCCAAGTCTTGGGATGATATGAGACGAGACATATGGATCTCCATTGAGTGAAAAAGGACGAGTCATGGATTTTGGATGTATGATCATGCCTAGTTTCTATGGGTATTTTGTTGAACTATCGGGTGCCTCCATACCTAGGTCCTGGGGTAAAATCTTGGAATATGTATAGTGGTATTAACCATGAGGAAAAAATGGTATTGTAGCATGCTATGGAATAAGGTTTGATCAGGTATTGTGGTGGCTAGGTTAGCTCATAATGAACTAATGTGTAGGGAGTCATGGTGGCCTAGTTATAATATGATATCTAAAGAGATTATGTGACATTTCTACTTTATTCCTCACGAATACATGTGTATGAGGGTTTATACCAGGGAAATTACTAAGACCCTAATAATATGTGATTCTCATACCCTACAAAAGCACCATGATGCATGTACTGACCTTATCATTTATTTTTTGGTTTAGCACAATATGTACAAAAAATTAGTCTAGTGTAGCTTGAATGGTTTGAATATAGGTTATGTGAGGCCTAAAGATGTAAGTAGGGATAGTGTTCATTCATTGCACCTTCTAGTTAATTTTTATTTCGGATTATCCTAGTGGGAAGTCAGAGTTTCATTCCTGTATGACTTCCACCTGAGACATTTGATAAAGAATTATGTTTGTTTGATTATGAATGTTATTATTATTTGTGGATGTTTTGGATAATTTTAAAATATTTTATGTCTCTAATTTGAGGGAATAATCTCCCAAATGTATCGATTAGGCCCTATCTACTAGTCAGAAACCTCTCATATACAAGGAGGCAAACCTGAGGTCACATGAAAATCACATATTTGGGCACTGTTGAGTGGACCTGGGGTGGGGTGTTACGTAGTGGAATCACCGGTGTTTAGTTAATAATTTTAGGGGAAGGTAGATAGGTAATCTTGGGAAGTGTCAAAACCTGTGATGGAACTCATACTGATAGGTCATGAACACCTTTTTGGTGGGTATTCCTAGTTACTAGAAGTATGAGATTACTATTCTTGGTTTGAGTTATTATGATTGAGATGTTTATTGAACATGATAGTTTATCAAAGATGTAATTATTGGTTTCAGATCTTGAACCATTGTTAGATCCTTTGTGAATGAATCATGATAGGTACATATGAATAATATGACATGTTCCAAATTAGGGGTGATTGGATTTTTTTGTTGAATTTTCAACCGATTAAAGATCTAGTAAAACATTATATGGTGTTTTATCTTATAGCTTTGAATGATATTCTAATCAACTAGAACTCGAGAATTTTTTTGATGGTAGGTCTTGTGGATTTAAGTTTAGGATGTTCTATAATTATGATGAGGTAGTCTCTTTATCAAGGGATGCATGTAGACCCTTTAAGGATTGTTGTTTGAATTGGATACCTTAGTGAAAGAACCATGTCTGGTTCGATACATTATATTGATACCTGAGGAGTGATCCATTTATGAGAAAATGTTTTCCTAAGGATGTGTGAACCATGAGGGATTGGAGTGAAAATAATTTGTGATGTGTTGTGGCTAAGAATATGAAATTCATAGATCATTTCTTGTATCTAAGAGAGATTAGTATGATAGATATATTGGATGCCTATCCTAGTTGGTTCTTAGGATGTGCTTTTAGAATCATAGTTAAAATGTGGGTAGATGCTCATGGTTATTCAGACAACCTCCATGAGGTGGGTTATTGTTCACTTATCTTTGTATTGAGTGAGATGCCTTAGGTTATTGGATATAACTGGAATGCATGTGCATCATGGTAAGTGGGTTAAATGAATGCCCTAGGATAGATAGGACACAACTCATGGGAGTGTGAGTCAGGTGGTATTATTGGGTTTCATAGGAACATGTAGCCGTTGGGTCTATTTGAGATCAAATAGGATCATAGGTGGGGACCTTTGAGTGGTTTCATGACCATACACTCTTCCCTTTGTGGAGATTGAGAATTGACAAGAATTTTGGGGATAAATTCATGGGGTGTTAGGATGGAGTGTGATGGGTATGTATAGTGACTAGTAGGTATTCTTATTAGTGAACATGTTGTGTGTAGGCCCATTGTGAATTATTTTGGGTTATAGAAAAAACTGAGTGGCACTATGATGGTAGTGAATTAGTGGGTTTTCTTTGGGGTTATTCTTTGAGAAAGGTGACCAGGGTATTTTGTTAGAAGATCTCAGGAATAGTGGCCTTGGGTGTTTGATTGTGATTTCATATATCCCTATTGTAATAGGTGACATCAGTGATTGACCGAGGTACTTAGGTATAATTGATCAGATTCAATCATTGATGGGATTTGTCAGTGAGGTGTAGTGTTAGGAGTATTTTCAGGAAATGTGTGCATAGTTCGGAAAGAGAAGTACACATGTCGTGTCAGAACTCAGTTAGGGTCAATGCTCGAGGAGCAGTTTTAGGGAATCAATATGGTATAGAGAATACCAGAATACGGTTGGAGGGTGTGACCCTCATATCAGATAAATTCTTACGATGCCGAGGATGATGTTTCTAGTGAGTCACAAAAGGTCGGCGATTGGTGTTCAGAGTCGGCACTCAAGTATGAGCGAGTTAGCTAGGTCTAGTCAATACATGAGCTGATGAACATAATATGGGTTATGGGGATAAATTTTGGTTTGGAGGTTAATGGTGATGATACATATATAGTGGGGAGAATTGAATTGATCATGGATAAATAGACCTTGCATTAGATAGACCACAGAGATAGTGAAATAGATCACTGGATGGACAAGGTGACACCAGGATATCGGTGTGTGGTTAGATTTGAAAATATCTAGTTACTTGAGATATTCCATAATTAGGATTTGGATGCTTTATCATGTGGAGTTGGTGTATTTTAAATGGTATCATGGTGGGTTTAAGTGATTTTAGGGTGAGTCAAATCAATGGTGTGACAGTGCTTATCATGAGAGAATAACGGTTAGGGAATGTGGTTGGTTATACCACTATAAAAATATATAAGGAGTTGGAATCACACTTATGGTGTTTGGGTGATGTTATGATGCCTTTGGGTGTCAAGAAATTGAGATCAGTTTTCCTTTTTGAGGTTATTGTAGCAAGTGAGCATGATCATTTTGGGGAATTGGAAAGAGAAGGTCTAACTAGTGATTTTATGTGAAATCATATGTGGGGGATGAGAACCATATTAAGGGAGATGTTCAGGACATGGTTTGTGGGTCAGAGTTCCTGCATGTGATTATTTTTTTGATAGCTCATTCTTATGGTGGGTTTTACCATAAATTGGTATTTGAAATTGAATTTAGAGATTTATGGAGGTAAGAAACATAAGATATGGGATAAACCATATGGAAACATTGAGGTGTTTTAGGAGAGATGAGTGTGGTGAGTTTCACCTTGGTGGTTGTGCTGATGGTGATCGGGTGGCTCAACTTATGAAAAATAGTGAATTTGTGTCTGGAGTAGTGAATCAAAAGTAACTTTGGTTATCATAGTTGGAACATAGTGAGTTTTCTACAAATTGACAACTAGGATAGGTTGAGATATGTGTCTTGAGGTTTACCAGGGGTTCTCAAGGATGAGAAGAATTATGGTGAAGTGTTTGTAATTCCCTAAGAATTTTCAAGTGGTTACATTTTATGGAAGAGTTTTAACCTTTAATTAGTTGATGGGATGTGTTTTAAAATGAGGGTTAGAGTTGAATTTCAAATTTTGTAACCCCTCAAAAGAATGTTTTTGGATGAGAAATGTGGCTTGGGAGGTGTCCTGGGGGCTCGAGAGGGACCTAGGAGGGGTTGGGGTGACTATTATATCCTTGTTTACAATAAACTATAGGACATATGGTGGGTGTATAAATCATTTATTTCAGAATAAATTGTCCATTTGATGACATCCACCATCCATTTGGTCATAGTAGACAACATCCTTATAGGGTGTTGTAACCACCATCTATTTGGTGGGGGTAGTTTGATGAATTGTTTTTAGAGGAATCCCCATATTTTCCCAATTAGTTTTCATTGGGTTTTAGATGGGAGAGGTAATTGTAGAGGTCATTTTTAGTCATCTCCTCCCTCTCCATTCCTCTCTTGACCCCCATGGTGGGGGGATATATCCAAGTAAGTTTTGGAAGAGATTTTGGGTGAGATCTTACTCTATTATTCATTTTTAGCTTCCTCCTTTTCTTTTTTAGTTTTTATTTCTATTTGGGATAGGTTTTTGAGATGATTTAACTGGAAGATAGTGAAATCATGGGTGATAGATTGGGGTTTCGTAGGGTTTTTATAGGATATCTTGAGATCCTATTTTCCATTGGTCCATCAATGTTTCATTGGATGCAAGACATTACCAAAATTTTATTTAGGTATCTTGATTATTTGGATGAAATTTATGATTAAAAAAGTTTTGAATTATTGGGATTTCATGTGGGATGGTGCAGGGGGTGTTCTGTAGACCCTCTAGGTGTGGTTTATCAAGAATCTGGGGTAACAACAATGCTTGGTGAGGGTTTCCATCCTTCGGAACTCATTTACCTTATTGATTAATTAATAATAAATTATTATAATTATTTTTGATGTTTATTAGAAAGTGATATGTTCAAATTAGAAAAAATTAGGCATGTTGAGACTTGGTAGGTCTTGGTAGAGGAATGAGTAGGTCTGGAAAGGGTGTTGTGGAGCTTGACATGGGAGGTAACTCCTTGAAAGAGGTAGTTGGTCCTTTAATACAAATCCACACAAGTTTTTAAGAATAAATGATTGTATTCATGAATTTTAAATGTTCTGGTAGATAGATATGGATCAACAATGCCTTGGGAAGATGAGATATGATTTCATTAAACCTCTTATTCTTGGGAAGTGAGATCTTGAGCACTTGTGTGATTGAGATATTCTGATGATGGTGTCTCCATATGGAGAGAGAGATGCTTGTGATAACTTGATTCCTTTATAAGGTATTGGGGTTCAAGATGGTGACATGAATCATGTGATATGGGAAATAACCCTTGAGGGTGGAGTGGGATCTTGGAAAGTGGTAGAAGAATAAATAATCCTTGGGGAATAATGGGATATGATGGGAGGGTTTCCTCTATGAGTTACCGGGGATATATAATTTAAGAGAAGTTAGATAGGGACCAATAATAGGTTGTAGGTTTTACATAAGGACCTGGATTGAGGTTTCCAAGGGTACATAAGGTGGGTTTTCATGGGATAATACTTGGGTAGCAAGACCAAGAGTGATAAGGATGTTCAAAAAGGATGGATCATACCTTGGGCCAGGGTTAGGGGAACCAACATGCTATGATGTCACCATTGGGAGATGTGAATGAGATGATATTGGCATGTTGAGATTAATACAAGTCTAGAGGACCTAGTGGATTCCATGAGGTGTGAGGATTTACTTGTTTGAGATGAGGGGCTAGGTCTCAAGTGACTAGTTCCTTGGGGTTAGATGGTGAACTGGTGTGACAGGATGTTTCCATTGGTGATTTTGGTGGTGCTGATGGACCTTGTCTTGGAGACTTGGGTTAAGGTGACTAAAGGACCTTCCCATGAGGGTTCTTTGGTTTTTCACCTAATTTTAATTCCCCAAAATAAGTAGGTATGGGTCAATGTGATGACCATGCCTCATTCATTTAGGTTTTGGGTCAATGAAATTTCCAAAAGTGGCTTGGGGTGGTGTGATGATCATTCTTTGTTTCTTTGTGTATTGGGTGGGTTAATGATCATGACCTAATGCTCTGGTATTGGGGTGAAAACCTTTCCTGATGTGTATTGGGTTAGTGTTCATGAAAATGACCTTGAAATGAGTAGCTTGATTTGTGGACCACCCTAAGGGTTGGGTCATGGGATGACACAAGACAAGAATAATAAACCTATCTTGAGTGAGAAGAGACGGGTCATGTCTTTTATGTGTATTTCCATGACCCATTTCTATAGGTATTGTGTTTATTTATTAGATGCCACACTACCTAGGTCTTCGAATATAGGATATACATTAGTGTAATGATATAAATGGTGAGGTGATAAAGGGAGCTTAGTGTGGTGATTAATTTGGGTTGATCAGGTGTCGAAGTGTCTTCGTTAGCACATGATGACCTAATGTGTAGGGAGTCATGGTGTCTTGGTTAGCACATGATATCTTGGTTCTCATGTGACATTTTAATTTTATTCCACATGAATACATTTTTATAATGGAATATACTAGGGGAAATTAGTGAGAACCTACTAAGATGTAATTCTCACACCATGAAAAGGCACCCTCATGTGTATGAATACCTTATATTCATAATTTAGGTTCAAAATAGGATGTGTAGAGGATCAATTTGGTGTAACTTTATGGGTTTGGAGATAGGGTGTGTCAGGATCAAGGATGATAGTTGGACTAGTGTTTGTAAACTTTACCTATTGGTTTATTTTTTATTTGGTACCAGCCAAGTGGGTGGTTAGAGTTGGATACTTGTACGAATTCTGTATGAGACATTTGATATAGATTTTTGTTGGTTTTGATTTTTTGTACTATGATTATGTGTGGATTTTTTTGTTATTTTTCAACTATTTTTTTGATATTATTTGAAGGAATATTCTCCATACTATATTGATGAGGCCCTCACCATTAGTCAAAAACCTAGGGCATACAGGGAGGCCCACTCGAGGCCATGTGATGACCCTAGAGTTGAGAGCAATTGAGTGGACCCGAGGTGGTGTGTTATAATAAGTTATATTTATTTAAATAAATAAAAATTGAAATTGAAATTTAATTACATTGAAAAAAACTAAAACATTTTGATGGAGTGATCATCACCAATAAAAAAATCTATAACATATATTTTTTAAATATTCGTAAAATATAGTCTCTCTCACATACGATAAAAATTAGAAGAAAATAATAATAATTCTCTATTATAAAATAATACATTACTAATTTTATTAAACATCATGACTTATGAAAACTATCTAAAGGTGTGGGTACTTAAAACTTTTTATTTCTTTTGTAATTAATCCTTATATTTTAGATACTTCTATATACAGTAAATCAAAGAAAAAAATAAAATAAGTTTAAAATTTAAAGTATGTATAAATGAATAAAATAACACATATCTCATATGTAAAATTTTGACAAATACTATTTGGATATAGTAAAAAATGACCCATACTCTATTCAACTGTGGCCATCTCCTTGGTAGGAAATGAAACTAGATCAGTTGGATCAATGATATACCACTACTACAAACTGATAAAACTGCATAAACTGATGATGTATATAGTAAAATAGATGAATTAAGATTATCTATACAATAATATATCCATGGGGATCCCCTTAATAAAACTCACAATACACATCCTTGTCTGAATAACAAGGTGGAGGATCTGGGTAGGAAAGTTGGGTAGGCTGGGAAGGTTGGGGAAGTTGTGTTGATTTCTCTATTTCAAAAATCATAGTCTATACAGATGATTTAATTTTATAATATTTAGATTCATTCATCTCTCATATATCAATAATAAATGAATCTATTTATACTATGTATTTTCCTCCCTCGATGTAATACTAAGACAACCAAAAACTTTTATAATTCCAAAATCTAACTCATATCCTCTAACCCAACCTGAGTATTGTGGGTTTCCTAAATCAATAGCTAGAATATACATCCATTCATTAGGTATAAAGGTACCATGTGTCACTTTCTCCTGAAGTAAATCAAAAAATAATGTATGGAAATGTTATATTAGCGTGATGAATTTTAAAAAAACAAATAATTAAGAAAAATAATAACTATATTTTTACAATCTTATCAAGTACTTATCTTGATGTACCCATATGAAACTTCCCCTTTTTTATCTTCCTCACCCTTTTTAAAATTTCTAGGTGAGTTAGGGGAGATGAGGGGCTGAACCAAACCAATTTAGGGCCACTATGGGATTTAGCTATTAATTCATCAAACTTTATAGTAATCATTTTATTTTTAATTAACTAATACCCTACAAATGATAATATATGATGAAATAAATTATTCACTTGGATTTCTTAGTGACATCTCCTAGAGTTCTAGTATATATTAATTAATTAATAAAAAGTCAGGAAATTAAAAACTATTTTTACAAATTAATTTTATAATAAAAAATTACCACAACTTAAAGGATTCCTCCAACTAACTAGTGACAAAATTCTCCTAGGTCTCTACATCTATAAACCAATATATAGGGAATGGTCTTTCATTCCGTTTTCCCTGAAAATATAATGTGAAGTCAATTTTAATTTAAAATCTATCCATCCAGCTGGCTCAAAATATATCTACCTACTTTTGTTCATATCAAGAAATTAAAATGTCATCTTTGGTTGAATAAATTAAATATTGATCATAAAATATATCATATTTTAATAATTGGAAAAAGATTAAGTAGATTATAAATTTCACCATTATAAACTCCCATAACTGATCTTTCAACTTCTTATCAATACTATTCTTGTCATGATATAAAATATTAATCATACAATGGCTTTACATGGTTATATAAATCCTAAACCACTTTTCGTTTGGTCCTACTAGATAATTATCATCATTAAATTAAATCATCTACCTCCACTCCTCATGAGGAAGTGAAAGTTTTGGTAAACAAGTAATCCCACACCTACCAACTTTGGGTATTGTCTTCTCTAGAGAAAAAAATACTTTTATATAAGAGGTTCATCGATAGTGCTACAAATAATTTTGAAAAAATATATTTCATTAATAATTTAATTGTCATTATATATATTAATATTAAAAAATATACATATACCTTAGTAAATATTCATATGCCTCTCCATTTATTATTTAAATATATGGATGAAATAAAAATATGTGTATGAGTATTTTATTATAATTAAATGATTATTATGAGTAAAAAAGTTGTTCCTTAATAATAAAAAATAAAATTATATGTATTATGTTAACAAATACATTGGAAACAAAATGAATATCTAAAACTAATAAATACTTATAAATATTCACAAAAGAATAATAATGTCAGGTTTCTTAAACCATAAAATTTGTAACTGAAATTGATGAATATAAAAATTAATATAAAAATTCACTAAAATTATAAATATTTATAAATTTAAATACCCAAGTTAAAAAATAGTGTCGTTATATGTTTATGATTCTTACAAAAATTATAATATCAGGCTTCTTCAACGAAAAAATTTGTAATTAAAATGAATGAATATAAAAACTAATTTTAAAATGTAAAACGTTCCACATAAATAGATTTAAATATATAAGTAAAAAAAAACGATTTTACGTGTGTAGGCTTCATAAACAACAAATTTTGGTTTTTTCAACAAAAAATGTTTAATAAAAACAACTATATATAAAATATAATAACAAAATTACATAAATTATCAATACTTATAGATTAGAATATCAAAGATAGTGTTTTTACATGTAAAAATTTTATAAAAAATAGAAAATAGATTTTTACCTTAATAATTTATAGAGTAAAATATTGTTTTCACATATCAATTATATGTGATAATTTCATATTTTATGGACCACCTTTACATACCAAGAATTTTTATCCTTAGATAATCATACAATAGATTAAGAAATATAATGTAAATCCTAACATCATCAACATTCTCAACACCCAAATGATTTCTCTTGAAAAACGAGGGCCCAATGATCATAAAAGAAGGTTAAAAATATAAAATTTATATTTTTCATGCACCACTATGATAAATGGTCCTCTTTGAAACTAAATCTATTCAAATCAACAAGGGTAAATCCATACTCATCATGTTTGAAACCACTTTTACTATAAACCCAGTAACACTTAAACATTAGTACGCAAAATTTACTATACTAAATCTCCCATATATCCTCAAAACACCAAACTATAGTGTTGATAAAAATGGGTTTTTATCTATTTCACTTGAAAAACTATTTTATTCAATGATGAATCTCACTCTACTATTTGGGTGATACATTTTTTGTCTTGTTTATTATGTGTAAAATGTGTAACCATTAATTTCAAAAACAAAAAAGTGGGATCACATTAGAAAATGGTCCCTTGATAATCATTTTCATGTTTCTTTGATGCAGATAAATAACTATCAACTTTATCCTTAAACTATGAAATAAATGTACTTTTTTTGTCTATTCATCAACCAATTTTTATTTATGTTGACATATAACATCTTTAATCCAGTAATATATGATGATATATGTGGTTTAACTATACATGTGTTGTTAAAAATGTATAAATGTGCCTGAATCACTTCACACCATTGAATTAAAATCACCTTTAAGACACACATGTGATATCCTGACCCGGAGGCCCCTGAATTGTGCCTCGAGCTGATGGGCCATGTGGCCTCAAGTGCGACTCTCCACATGCCAAAGGTTGTCGACTAGCAACAAGGGTAACATGTTGTACAATGGGGAGACTATACCCTAATGATCAGAGTATCACATCGATGAAATGAATAAATAAATAGCAGAAACATAATGGATGATTGACAGTGGAAGGTAAGCATCCAAATGAAAATAATAAAAAAAAATATCCAGTATCATATAAAAAATTATGTAATGTGTTGTATCTAACAAAAAGGATAAGGTTGACATAGAAGTAGGCATGAAATACAATACATGTATCAAAAGAGAAAAAGGACAAAAAATTATATCTCCAATAGCATCATAAGTCATAGATCGACCCCATGCTTCCCCCTCCCATGCTATAAACAATTGAAGTATCAGAAATTGGGCACTTTCCCCTGTCCCTACTTGCATCCACATAATCTTCTTGGGTAACATCGACGACCCAGATAGGATGTGAGATAAACTCAATAGGCCACCACCAATAGTGTCTATAAATATCAAGTCAGTGAATATAATATAGAAGTGTCCAGATAATAAATGATAAGATGCAATTAGATCTAAAAAAGGGTTGGCTCAGATTCCAGATGGACACCACGGTGGTACTACCTACTTCAGCCTAAGATGGATAATCTTTGAACAAGTAACCAAACACATACACATATATGGTGTTTATACATAGTGACATCTACAACCATATATATGGATACTTCTAATATCATGGAATCGAGGCATAAATAAATCATCCATGAAATGTAACATGATTCTCACAAGTGTTAGGGGACGCCATTTCCAGTATCATAATAGTTTAATGGAATCCATGTGCAGTATCATAATAGTGAGGTCGCTATGCCCAATATCATATCAATAACGATCATAATTATCATATATAATAGTAAGGGTCATCATTAATATATGAAATAATAGGGACTCCATTCATGAATGATATCATTAAGGGTCTCTATGCCCATATCATAATAATTGGTTTGTCATGCCCATGTACCATAATCCAGAAGGGTCACCATGCCTATATCACAATATAGGGATTCCATGCCCATATCACACCTATAGTAGATGGTACGCCATTCCCAAAACATAGCATGTGAGGTTTTCCATTCCTAATATCATAATAGTGGGGTCTTTATGACCGATGTATATCAGTAATAAGAAGTCAAAGGATTTAATCATATCCTACATATAATTCATATTAAATAGAATTTCTCTTTAGACAAGGGTGTAACCAATTTTATATTTAATCAAGTGATGCTGTCAAATCACTCACTTCCATTCATTTAATTATTGATTGATAAGTGTGTTAGCCAAGTTACACCATAAAAATTATCCATTTCATTTATGATTTCAAAATTAGAAGTCACGCCAAAACCATATAGATGATGGTTTGGCAGTAAGACATATATAACAATGGAAATTCATTGGCACACATCAAGGGGTGGAAAAAATTCAGTGGGAACTAAGAGAGTCATTAGGTTATAAATTAAGTCTACCAATTTAAGGAAAATTAAATTCAGGTAAATGTGTGGTGAAACTGACATACGATACATAACACATATTATAAAACATATGACCTTTGAGGTATAATTACCATACCACCTACCTTATGACTATAGATGAGAACTCATCTTGTATCAGCCTTTGGTTCAGTCCATATTGAAAGAAAATGACAAAATAGATGAACACCCTAAAAATAGGGAATATGAGGCTTCACCTAAATAACTTCAACGGGATAAAGAAAAATGATGAATGGTGTAATATGAATGAATTAATTACCAGCATGTATCTAATGAGATGAATGGTTTTTGGACACTACTAGAAAATTGGTCTTTAATAGTGCTAGATATGGCCTTTATCAGTTCTAGAGAAGCACTGACTACCAAAGCGAGACTAAAATCCCTAGTCTTTTATGAGTGCTAAAAAAACACTGATAAAGGGATCCTTGATCAGTGTTAAAAAATGTTGATAAAGGGAAAATTTATGAGAACTTTTAAAAACACTAATAAAGGACTCATTTATCAACACTTTTATTTAGCATCTTTAAAGGGGAACTTTATCAGAACTTTTGAAAGCGCTCATGAAGGGTACCTTTATCAGTGTTTTTAAAAGAGCAGACAAAGGACCAATTTATCAGCACTTTCAAAAGTGATGATAAAGGGCAATACTTTATTGTGCTGTAATATCACACTACAACACCAGTATAATGTGTTATAAGAGTACACCACATCACTAGAAACACCACCAGATATAAACAAATTCAAATCCTGATAATGATTTAAATGAAATGAAATTTACAACACAAATGCATGAAAAGGACACTATATTATAGACATTTAAAACATTGGTTTATATAATTACATTAGTACAAATTATTACATACAATTAAAAACATCAATTTTCCTTTTTTATTTTGATCCTAACCCTGATTTATGCTATTTCCTAACAAAACACACCTTCTCCAGAAAAGAAAAAAACATGTATAAGAAATCAATTATTATGTTAGTAATAATATAAAAAATAAATTAATAGAAAGTGTTAATAAATTTTAAACTAATATTTGTGTCATACTAGGAAAAATATGAATCATATTGGGTTTCAGTTGATTCTTTCATGTCACAAATTACTTATGGATAATTTTCCTAATGTATCTAAAAAATACGAATGTGTTTTCTTAGTTTTGAGTAGTTCAGTTGTCCTTTTAACTAAAACTGATGTCAATTTTAAATAAAATGATGCACTTTGAGTCATACCGGTCATACCATGGATCGGATTGAGGTGTGGCGGATTCTTAGACATCCAAAATGACTTATGGTTCATTTTCTGAAGGTATCAAAACAATATGAATATGATTTCTTAGTTTTGATTACGTCCATTGTCCTTTTTTACTAAAATTTCATTTTAAACCTAAAACATTCACTTTAAATCATACCGATCACACTGTGTATTAGTTTTTTGTGAGACCAATTTATACACGTGAAAAATGACTTAGGAATTTATGTCCCAAACTATCAAGAAAAACAAAGTGCTTTTTATTGGGTTTTAGTGAGAGAAAATTTGAACCAAAATGTTGATTTTAAGCGGATAGTAGACACATTATTCCATACCAGGAACATAGTATACCAGACTGAGGCGTGACTGATTTATACATTTTGAAAATGATTTATGTATAATTTTTCTAAAGTATTTAAATAATTCTAATGTTTTTGATCAGTTTTGAGTAGGAGATTTATCCTTTTTACTAATATTGATGTCAATTTTAAAGAAAAAGATGCACTTGGAGTCATACCAGTCACACCATGAATCTGATGAGGTGTAGATGACTCCTTCATGCCCCAAATGACTTATGGATCATTTTAATAAAGCATCAAAACAATCCTAATGTGTTTTCTCAGTTTTAAGTTTTAAAATTAAAATACACACTTTGAATCATATTGATCATGTCATGTATAATTTTGATGTGAGACTTATTTCTACATGTCAAAAATGACCTATGAATTAATTTCCTAAATTATAAAGAAAATCTGACCATGTTTCCTTAGTTTCCAATGAGTGGAACTTTCTAAACTAAAATGTCAATTTTATGTTGATAATGAACACATCGAGTCATACTAGGTATATCATATATCAGATTGGGATGAGTCTTATCTGAAACACCAAAAGTGACTTATGGATCATTGTCCTAATGTATCTAAATAATCTTAATATGTTTTCTCAATTTTGAGTAGGTCATTTTTTATTTTAAATAAAATTGAGTTAAATTTTAAATAAAAAGACGCACTTAGAGTCATACTAGTCCCACCCTACATCGGATTGAGGTGAATATAATTCCTACATGTAACAAATGACTTATTGATTGTTTTCTTAAAGTATAAAAACAATAAGAATGTGTTTTCTTGGTTTTGAGTATATCACTTTTCGTTTTTACAAAAATGTCATTTTAAACTTGAAACACACACTTTGAATCTTATCGATCACATTGTGTATTGGTTTTATATGAAACCAATTCTTACTTGTAGAAAACAACTTATGAATCTATTTCCTAAATTATCAAGAAAATATGATCACATTTTCTCAGTTTTTAGTATGTGATACTTTTTGTTATAAAATGTTGATTTAAAAATGATAACAAAAACATTGAGTCATAACAATAATATCATGTATTAGACTGAGGTAATACTTATTTATAAACATCATAAATGACTTATATACCATTTTAATAAAATATCTAAATAATACGATTACATTTTTTGGTTTTGAGTTGGTTAGTTTTCCTTTTTAATAAAATTGTTTTCAGTTTTAAATAAAAAGATGCACTTCGAGTTGTACGGGTAATACTATGCATCAGATTGAGGTGTGGATAATTCCTTCACATCCTAAATGAGTTATAGATTGTTTTATAATATATCAAAATAATACTGATGTGTTTTCTCGATTTTTGAGTACATAACTTGTCTTTCTTACTAAAATTTCATTTTAAACTTCAAATATGAACTTTGACTCATACCAATCACACCATGAATCAGTTTGACCTGATAGTGATTCTTATACATAAAAAATTATTGACTAATAGATATCCAAAATTATCAAGAAAATATGAATATGTTTTCTTAGTTTTTAGTGAGTGAAACTTTGGGAACTAAAATATCAATTTTAAACTGATAACGGACACATTGAGTCATGTCAGGAATATCTTGTATCATATTGAGGAGAAGATGATTTCTAGACATAAAAAATGACTTAGAGATAATTTTTCTAAAGTATTTAAACAATACTAATGAATTTTCTTGTGTTTGAGTATGTATGTTTTCATTTTTACTAAAATTGATGCCAATTTTAAATAAAAAGACCCACTTGGAGTCATAACGGTCAAACCATGCATCAGATTGAGGTGAAGATGATTCTTAAGCATCCCAAATGAATTATGGATTTTTTTCCTAATTATAAAAATGATTCGAATATAGTTTATTAGTTCTGAGTACATCACAGGTCTTTTTTTACTAAAATGTCATTTTAAACTTGAAACACAAAATTTGACTCATACCAATCACAACATGTATCAATTTGACATGAGAATAATTCCTACGCATAAAAAATGACTTATGAATAAATGTATTAAATTATCAAGAAAATTTGTGCACGTTTTCTTGGTTTTCAGTGAGTGACACATTTTGAACTAAAAGGCATATTCTAAACTAATAATAGACACATTGAGTCTGTAACACCCCGAGATTTTATGAAAAATATTCTTTTTAATTTCATTAATGTCTTTTGTTGTACACTACACCAAAAGGAGCTTGCAAAACACGCATCCCTTACTTTCCTTGCATTACAGGAAATCACGACCTTCCTCGATAGCGTGTACGCAATACCGAGTTTCACTAAACGAGATATTATTATAATACTATTATGAACTAGCCGTTATGAATAGTAATACCCACTTTTTGAAATTTAATAAATTTTAACTTCCAAAATGGACTAAATTTTTGGATTAGGAATATCGAAATTAGCTTTGGGTGAAATTTTGGTACTTTTCGGATAACTTTCATTTTCTGATAAATAGTGAAAATTACTAAATTTTAATTAAAAACAACTTTTTTAATCGAAATAATTAATAGTGATAAATTATTAATTTGAGTGGTTTTAAAATATATTTAGAATATATTTTTACAATTTAATACAATGTTGGTCATTGGATGTAATTTCACATTTAAACCAGACATAAACAAGTGTCAATCTTTTGATAGTTATTATATCTTAAGAACACGCTATTTGTTTTGACGACGGGAATTAATTTTTAAATTAATTAATGAAAATGATATGTTTGGAATCTGGTAAAATAGACATCATTTTTGAATTCATAATATCAAATATAGCTTAGGCCTAATTTTTGGTATTTTTCTGGAAACTTTCATTTTTTGATGAATAGTGAAACCACTAAGTGGTAGTTAAAAAACTGAATTTTTCATAAAACTTAATTTTACCGCTTCTATGAGTGGAATTTAGAAAATCCGAGAGACACGGTTAATATCAAGGAGTAAAATGTGGTTCAATGAGATGAAAATAATTTTGGGCGAATAGTAACTTTTTACATTTTTTTACACAGGTTAAAAGTAAATAGGGAAATTAAGGGTAAAAATGATATTATTATTACCCTGAAACATGTCCTAATTCTATTGGATAAGTTTAATTCGGCCAAAAACAACCTTAGGAATAAAATATTACCATTTAGGCCCACTTGGATTAGATTATGACATTTATTATTAATTTATTTAAAGAAGGGTTAAAATAGTTAAAATCAAAGTTTAATAACTAAATCATTTTTAATATAGGGTTATACATAATATAAATTCGACTATAAATATTAATTAGAAATATAAAAATATTTCCTACATAATGGAATTTTATTTATAATTTTTAAACATTAAATAATTTAATTTATTTATGACACAATGATGATGCAGTAATTATCTTATTAATGATATATTGACATAATTGATGTTATAAATACCCAAATCAATGTAATTTGAGACTTTTTATGAATTCCAATAATTTTATATGTTAATATGACATGTTAGTATTGATTTAATTAATTGTTTTCTAAATAATCATTCTTTTATGATTTTCACAAAAATCAATTACCAAATAGTGTCAAAATTGACATAAAATAGTTTTTAAAACAAATATTATATTATTAATTGTTATTATATTCCTAAAAATCTAAGGTTCGGCCAAGATACTTATATCATTATAGGTGTATCATTAATTGACCACTTGGGGGTCTCTTGGATGTATATTGTAAGTTTATTAACTATATAATATAAAAATACAAAGTGACATGGTAAATGTCAATCTAATTAACTAAGAGTTAAAACTAAAAGATAAGGTTAATATAATGACCTAAACTTGTATAAATTCTATTGGATGAGAGTATTTCGACCCATCCCCACCTTAGCTTCAAAATATATCAATTTGGAGCTATTAAAAACCGAATTTGGATTTATAATAAAATAATATATTTAGTTATTCCAAAGGTGCCCCTCTCCTCCCTTATAAAAGGGCACCTCCTCCCTCTCTTCCTCACACCACTTTGAGCCTTCAAGCTCGGCCAACCCCTGCCAAATTCTCTTCTAAACTTCCCTAGAAACATCCTAGAGGTCCTGGTATTCTTCAAAGACCAATTTTAGTGCCCTAATAGGAGGTCTCAAAGAGGCGCTTCAAAGAAGAGGAGGTTTGGATACGTACGAAGCACATCAGGCCTAAGGTACGGGATAATTTTGCAAATCTCATTTTTTATCTGAGATTGATTATTCGTAAGTATTTACTGGGGTTATTGAAACCGTCCATGTACAGGTTTTATAAAAGTGTTTTCATGAATGTTTAAATTCCTTTTTACCCATTTTTGATTTTTTGACTTTTACTACATGGTATGTAAGGAATCTTTCTTTTGTTTACGTTACAAGATACTTTTTTTTGACTTTTCCGGAAAATGTATGAGAAGAATGTTTTTTTAACTTATACAGCATGAAAAGATTTTTACGGGTTTTTAAAGCCTTATTTTCATTAAGCTTCCTCCAAAAGATTTCATGACTATTTTCAACAAAATCTCTTTCTTTTAAAATTTCATGATGTTTTGTGAAAAGAAATTGATTTTGAAGAAGACAGGATATTTTCCTCAAGAATTCATTTCAAGTATTTTATCAAAACCATTTTTCCATCTAAGATGACATTATTTGATATGTGTATGTTTCAAGTATAATGTCTCTATGATTTACATGGTTTCAATTTTATTATTATCAAATGACATCCATTTCTTTTATATTGATTATGTGATGATGGGATGATGTTTATGAAACCCATTTTATTTATTGGGTTATTATAAATGATGTATGTTTATATTGTGGCACAAGAAAGAATGATTTCAATATGAGATGGGTGGGACCTATATATCCATCGAATGCATTGGGTAAAGATTTTATATATCATTAAATAGACATGGCTGGAATGGAAACTTAAACCGGTTCAGTAATACAGGACTAGAACAAGGAGTGAACTCGATTCAGAAAGGGAATTTGTCCACTAAGATGGTCTTGGCAGCAATTCCTTGTCTACTATGGAAATCATATCATGTGATTAATGGTTTTCCACAATTACATGTTTTATTCCCATGCTATTTTATCATGATTTATGTTCCATTATGATCTATGCCTTATGTACTTCCATGTTTTATGTCATTTCTCACGATTTTAAATGTTCATGTTTTTTTAAGTTAAAATGTATATGGTATGTTTTATTATGTCCATGCTTACCCTTACTGAGCATTTGAGCTCACCCTTTTTATGTTTTCTTTTCCCCCAGGATTAAAAGAAAGATTTTAGGTAAGGAAACAAAAATGGGAAAATCTTTATGGGAGATGTTGAAGATCTTTCACCACGATTAAAAGATTTTATTCCGAGTTTCCAAATACACTAAACTATTATGAGCCTTGTGTGTCTGTTTTTGTTATGTATTAAGTATTCCTCTAAAGTAATGTAATTTCCATGTACGTCAAGCTTCGGGTCTCTATAGTTGGTATCAGAGGAAAGGTTTAGTCAACTTTTGGAAACTAGGATGCGAGAACTTTAGTGAGATCCCTAGAGATATTTCTAAGGTATGTCTAGGGATGTCCCTAAGGTTAAGTATAAGTATAAGTTATAGTACTAGAATTACTGTAACCCAAGATGTTAGATATTGAAGGTACTCCCCCTTTATTATATTGTTTTCCCTAGCGTGATTTTTGCCTCTCACACTATTCTTTTTGGGTTTTAGAAAATGGCTTGAAACAAGATGATTCACGATAATGGAGGATATGATGGACAATGGAATGATATTCTTCATGAGCAACCAAATAAAATGGGATTTGGAAGTCCAAACATCATTATTATGCCGAATAAGCAATCTCATAATATGATCAATAAACTCAAATTTGGTAAGTTTCCTGACTCGGCTAATAAGAGAAAGATGGAGTTTCATGATGATCATAGAGGAAAGAAATTTCAATTTCCCCTATGTAAATCATGTTGGAAGAGGCATCAAGGAGAATGTTTCAAAGGAAATGGAAGATGCTTTGGGTGTGGAAAAGGACACAAAGCCAGTAAGTGCAAAGGAAAAGGTTCAGTTAACACCAGGGATGAGGATAATGGTATTGCTACGACATCAACAATGGTTAAATGTTTTAAATGTGGAATGTACAGGAATTATGCAAACCAATGCCCTAAGGGAAAGTCTCATGAAGAGAATCAGTATGGTCGTATGGGTAGTATTTATGTTGATGATGATGAAGAGACTACAAATGATATGTGAGTTGAAATAATTGTTGAAGCTCGATCAATGGTTTAATAAGGTAGTGGAATGATTACATGTTTATCAAGTGTAATGTTGTATAAGTAATCTCATGGTACTATGGAATAAAGAGACATATAAGGATTGTTACACTTTTGTATTTCCTTAAGTTTTGAAAGTGTATGATGAATGGTACCAGTAACCATGAAAGGTTATTCAGATATTTTTGGAAAGTAGATGATATGCGCATAATGAAGGGATAAGGAGAAAATTAAATGTTTGATAGTATTCATGAGCTCATGACTGATATAAGGAAATAGTTATATCATGGTTTGAGTATATATAATTTTGGGGTTTTGGTATGTGGAAAGAGTTAACTTTTGACAGCACTCATGTTTTCACTAAGGTTCAATGGGTATTCATTTTTTCAATAGAATACATGATTAAGGCCTTTGAACGTTTGGAATGTGACCAACAAGAAATATCTTATGATATATGGGGATCAACGATGGTATTAACATGCTTGTTATATGAAATCTATGGTAATTGTTTTCACTATAATATGAAAATGGACTGCAATATTATGGATAAACCTAAAGATTGGAATGGAATATGTTGGACATAAGTTAGTATCGTTTAAGGATATAACCTTTTTCGATATTATTTATGGGATGTTATAGTAATGTAGTTTTATAAAAAGGACAACCTGCAGGATGGGCGATAGCCCATCGCGTCGGACAAGGCTGTGGAAATCGAACCCACAACTGAAGTGCGACTGGCCTTTATCGCCTACCACTAGCCTACAGGAAGTCCCTGTTTAGTAGAAACTAGTTTTATTATATTAAGCAGTATGATATATGAAGTTTAAGTCCATTTTAGGAACCATATATGATTAATCTCACTATAGATGGACTAATGTATTTTTTGATAACTTTTCTAACCTTTTGTTTGAGACAGATGGAATGAACCATAATTCTATCACATGATCTGCTAACACATCATGAATGACAAATTCAACTTCATTTATTTAAGATATGAAGTGGAAATTGTTCAAGGAACGAACAACAGTGAGATTGTACCAAAATAAAGTGAGTATTTATTCTAATTCAAATTCTTCAACTTTAGGGAAATGATCTTGAAAACCAATAATGTTGTCCTAGTGCCCTTATATCCGATGAATCAGATGGTACCCTAGATCATCACAAATTTATGGCTTTGTGATTGTTGGATTTTTCATAGCTATGTTCTCTACCACTCTTCATCAGAACTTGATGGTTAGATTTTTCTTCCATATCTATATTTTCATCTATGTTCTCCTATGTGGAAACCCAGTGATGAGTTAATTTGGGTAACTGTTACGTTTTATACTTTATTTTTTAAAGCAAAGTTTTGGTATTCCTTTTTATGATTTGGGTTTCTATTAAAGAAACTTTCGAGTAATAAACCATTTATAACCCCGAAGAATTTCGAGGGTGAAATTCATTTTAAGGGGGGTAGAATGTAACACCCCGAGATTTTATGAAAAATATTCTTTTTAATTTGATTAATGTCTTGTGTTGTACGCTACACCAAATGGAGCTTGCAAAACACACATCCCTGACTTTCCTTGCATTACAGGCAATCTCGACCTTCCTCGATAGCGTGTACGCAATACCGAGTTTCACTAAACGAGATATTATTATAATATTATTATGAACTAGCCGTTATGAATAGTAATACTCACTTTTTGAAATTTTATAAATTTTATCTTCCAAAATGGACTTCATTTTTGGATTCGGAATATCGAAATTAGATTAGGGTGAAATTTTGGTACTTTTCGGATAACTTTCATTTTCTAATGAATAGTGAAAATTACTAAATTTTAATTAAAAACAACTTTTTTAATCGAAATAATTAATAGTGATAAATTATTAATTTGAGTGGTTTTAAAGTATATTTAGAATATATTTTTACAATTTAATACAATTTTGGTCATTGGATGTAATTTCACATTTAAACCAGACATAAACAAGTGTCAATCTTTTCATAGTTATTATCTCTTAAGAACACGCCATTTGTTTTGACGACGAGAATTAATTTTTAAATTAATTAATGCAACTGATATGTTTTGAATCTGGTAAAATAGACATCATTTTTTAATTCATAATATCAAATATAGCTTAGGCCTAATTTTTGATATTTTTCTGGAAACTTTCATTTTTTGATGAATAGTGAAACCACTAAGTGGTAGTTAAAAAACTGAATTTTTCATAAAACTTAATTTTACCGCTTCTCTGAGTAGAATTTAGAAAATCCGAGAGACGCGGTTAATATCAAGGACTAAAATTTGGTTCAATGAGATGAAAATAATTTTGGGTGAATAGTAACTTTTTACTTTTTTTTACCATAGTTAAAAGTAAATAGGGTAATTAAGGGTAAAAATGATATTATTATTACCCTAACACATGTCCTAATTCTATTGGATAAGTGTAATTCGGCCAAAAACAACCTTAGGAATAAAATATGACCATTTAGGCCCACTTGGATTAGATTATTACATTTATTATTAATTTATTTAAAGAAGGGTTAAAATAGTTAAAATCAAAGTTTAATAACTAAATCATTTTTAATATAGTGTTATACATAATATAAATTATACTATAAATATTCATTAGAAAGATAAAAAGATTTCCTACATAATGGTATTTTATTTTTAATTTTTAAACATTAAATAATTTAATTTAATTATGACACAATAATGATACAGTAATTATCTTATTAATGAAATATTGACATAATTGATGTTATAAATACCCAAATCAATGTAATTTGAGACTTTTTATGAATTAAAATAATTTTATATGTTAATATGACATGTTAGTATTGATTTAATTAATTTTTTTCGAACTAATCATTCTGTTATGATTTTTACAAAAATCAATTACCAAATAGTGTCAAAATTGAAATAAAATAGTATTTAAAACAAATATTATATTCTTAATTGTTATTATATTTCTAAAAATCTAATGTTTGGCCAAGATACTTATATCATGATATGTGTATCATTAATTGACCACTTGGGGGTCTCTTGGATGTATATTGTATGTTTATTAACTATATAATATAAAAATACAAAGTGACATGGTAAATGTCAATTTAATTAACTAAGAGTTAAAACTAAAAGATAAGGTTAATTTAATAACCTAAACTTGTCTAAATTCTATTGGATGATAGGATTTCGACCCATCCCCACCTTAGCTTCAAAATATATCAATTTTGAGCTATTAAAAACCTAATTTGGCTTTATAATAAAATAATATATTTAGTTATTCCAAAGGTGCCCCTCTCCTCCCTTATAAAAGGAAACCTCCTCCCTCTCTTCCTCACACCACTTTGAGCCTTGAAGATCAGCCAACCCCTGCCAAATTCTCTTCTCCACTTCCCTAGAAACATCCTAGAGGTCCTGGTCTTCTTCAAAGACCAATTTTAGTGCCCTAATAGGAGGTCTCAAAGAGGCGCTTCAAAGAAGAGGAGGTTTGGATACGTATGAAGCACATCGAACCTAAGGTAAGGGATAATTTTGCAAATCTCATTTTTTATCTGAGATTTCTTATTCGTAATTATTTACTAGGGTTATTTAAATCATCCATGTCCAAGTTTTATAAAAGTGTTTTCATGAATGTTTAAAGTCATTTTTACCCATTTTTGACTTTTTGACTTTTACTACATGGTATGTAAGGAATATTTCTTTTGTTTACGTTACAAGGTACTTTTTTTGACTTTTCCGGAAAAAGTATGAGAAGAATGTTTTTTTAAATTATACAGCATGAAAATATTTTTAAGGTTTTATAAAGCCTTATTTTAATGATGCTTCCTCTAAAAGACTTCATGAATATTTTCAACAAAATCTCTTTCTTTTAAAATTTCATGATGTTTTGTGAAAAGAAATTGATTTTCAAGAAGAAAGGATGTTTTCCTCAAGAATTCATTTCAAGTATTTTATCAAAACCATTTTTCCATCTAAGATGACATTATTTCATATGTGTATTTTTCAATTATAATGTCTCTATGATTTACATGGTTTCAATTTTCTTATTATGAAATGATATCTATTTCTTTTATATTTATTATGTGATGATAGGATGATGTTTATGAAACCCATTTTATTTATTGGGTTATTATGAATGATGTATGTTTATATTGTGGCACACGAAAGAATGATTTCAATATGAGATGGGTGGGAACTCTATCTCCCTCCAATGCATTGGCTAAAGATTTTATATCTCATGAGATAGACATGGATGGAACAGAAAGTTAAACCGGTTCAGTAATACAGGACTGGAACGAGGAGTGAACTTGATTCAGAAAGGGAATTTATCCACTAAGATGGTCTTGGCAGCAATGCCTTGGCTACTATGGAAATCATATCATGTGCTTAATGGTTTTCCACAATTACATGTTTTATTACCATGCTATTTTATCATGATTTATGTTCCATTGTGATCTATGCCTTATGTACTTCCATTTTTTATGTCGTTGCTCAAGATTTTTAATGTTCATGTTTTTTTTAAGTTCAAATGTATATGGTATGTTTTATTTTGTCCATGCTTACCCTTACTGAGCATTTGAGCTCACCCTTTTTATGTTTTCTTTTCCCCCAGGATTAAAAGAAAGATTTTAGGTAAGGAAACAAAAATGGGAAGATCTTTATGGGAGATGTTGAAGCTCTTTCACCACGATTAGAAGATTTTATTCCGAGTTTCCAAAGACACTAAACTATTACGATCCTTGTGTGTCTGTTTTTGTTATGTATTAAGTATTCCGCTAAAGTAATGTAATGTCCATGTATGTCAAGCTTCAGGTCTCTATAGAGTCATACCAAGAACATCATGTATTAGATTGAGGTAAATATGATTCCTAAACATCAAAAATGAATTCTTAATCCTTTTAATACATCATATAATCAATAAAAATGCGTTTTCTTGGTTTTGAGCAGGTTAATTGTACTTTTTACTATATTTGATGTCAATTTTAAATAAAAATACACACTTTGAGTCATACTTGTCACACCGTGCATTGGTATTTATGTCTTCAAGGTAAAAATTTATGATCTCTTAAAAACATAGTCTTCGAGAACGTTTCAACCGAACTAAGTATGTGAGTTTTTCACAAATGTGACACCCAACATTCAAATAATGATATAACCTGATAAATTCCCATAAATGGGGAATTAATTTATCAACTCCTACTACATGGAACCCAATGTGAATTCTTCACTTCTATGAGAATCATAATTTGTAACACATATATCCTACATCAATTTCATATCTTCAATCAATAGAGACAAATATATATCAGTATCATTACCATGTTTCTTTGGTCCAAATATAATAAGAGACAAAATAAGGTATTTTCACTTCATGCATAACCATGGAGGAAAGTTATAATTTTATAAAATGATTCGCCATGTACTATGAGAACTACTCTATACACCAAAAGGATATTCCTTCTATAGATATTGCAAGATGAATGTTTCTCAACTCATTTCTTAATTTCGGATAATCATAATAAATTTTATTCCATGGGGAAAATATTCTAGATGACATAGGTTACAATATTTAATTATTATATCTATATTACATGTCTATTGTATCATGGTTTCCTAACATCAATATAGTCTTGTAAACCATGGAATTATAGGAATGTACCATACAGATTTTGAAGTACTTGATTCATTTTTATTGTATCGAAATGCACCACAAATAAGAAATTTTATGAGAGATTCACAGTCCTTGTGAAATAATATGCAATCATTTGGAAATGCATATATATTTTTATAGATCATTCCCATTGAATGTAGAATTTGTTTAGCGTTATATGTTCATCATGGAAGTTCATTTTATTCTAGTTGAATATCATTCAAGAGACCAAGTAGTTCTATAAAGATGATTCCACTCCATCCATTTCCAGCTTTCGAATTATATAGATTTAATACAGTTGAAAATGTTGTGTATTTAGTATAACCTGTATATACTGGTCTCTTGGAAAAACTATTTAACTTCTTAAACAACTTTGGAAAATCTATAAGATAATATTAAATTTCTATTTTCATTTCTTCTATGAAATATCTATTATCATTTACAATATAATTCAAATAAAATGATTCATAAACCACAATATCATCCCAATTAGTGTGCACATTTAGTTTTTCCCTGCGTTTATTCCAATATTTATAGATTTGATCTATTCCGTGACAAATCAAATGGTCTTCTAACTCCTCCGAACTAATTTTTCTTGATTAACAACAAAGTAAAAATGGTCAAAGGATTTGAGAAGGGTCATATGAATACTATATTGAAAACATGATGAACTCTTTAACTTCAAATTTGTACTCATTTGTAAAATGATTTGTGTGCATCAATTTTCAATTAATATCCATCCTACAGGGTTTATAAAATATTAATTTTTTGTACAAAAAATTTAAAAATACACATAAGATATACATTATCAAAGATGGAATTTAAAGAAAATTATAATAAGGGAAAACCAACATTTGATTATTTCAATTATTTTTAGCATGATTTAAAGAAAATAGGTAATTGAATTTAAGAAAAGAATTAATCCACTATAGTGGGTGTTATCCTCTGAATTCATTCAAAGGTGAAAGTTATAGAAAACTTTCATGCTCATCAGCTCATCTCCCGAAAATTTATCATCACATTTTGTTGTTTGACAAACATCATCCATCTCTTGTAGACATGAACCTACGTTTCTTTAAATACACTAAGCAATAGTCATCTATTGGATGACTACTTCTTAGAGTAGTACACAAAAAATTAAAGATATGGGGGATGATTCTCAAGTTATAAAATGCAATAACTATTTGGGATATTAACTTATGAGGATGAAAATTTTCAATAAAAGAGTTGGGGGATGAGTATCAATAAACAAATTTCAATAAAAACTTTTTTTGACACACATAAAGTCCGTATTGAATCCCCTAAATAAATTAAAATATAATATAGGAAATTAAGGAGCAATAAGAAACCAAAATATGATAAACATGAATAATAAACTCTCATTCAATCAACTAAAATATATAAAAATGTATTGATAAAAAATTTAATAAATAAAGAGTTATTTCATATATATGGATGGTAATTAGAGACTCATAGGGGCAGAACCAATACATGTAGACATAAAATGATTAATACCTAAAATTAAGTTTGAATATATAGAATTTTTTAACCTCCATTATATTTTTTAGAATAAATGATGTAACAACCTAAGGAATTATTACATTTAATATTAATATTATATCAAATATTTGAAAACATATCAAGACTCTTTGGATGTCAAATTTCCACACCGACCCATCACAAAGATTTTAGGGAGGTCATCACATTAGATCTACCCATCTAAAGGATTCTAGGGAGGTCATATAATAAAACTTGACCCATCCTTAAGATTATAGGAGGTCCATAAAGAAGATGTCATAAAGCAATAATACACATCAATACGATGTATCCCAAACAAAGGATAAAAACACAAAAACCCTTGAAACATCTATACCATACAGACATGCCTCTACAGAGACAGAATGACTCATGTGAGGTCACATTTTCTAAGTGCAATACCCTTACATTACTAATAAATCTAAGTAGAATTGAAAAACTAATAGATCTATTAAACATCACTCTCCATCTAAAGTCTCTACTACAAAAATATGAAAATAAATAGTCTATTTAATATGCCAGGAAGTAGTCTCATAGACTACCAAACCACCATCAAGAAAATTGAAACCTACAAAATTATATAGATGATTTAAAATG
Organism: Viscum album; assembly: GCA_963277665.1. Classification (NCBI taxonomy): domain Eukaryota; kingdom Viridiplantae; phylum Streptophyta; class Magnoliopsida; order Santalales; family Viscaceae; genus Viscum; species Viscum album. Next base: position 1,040,512,702 of record OY728126.1, read on the forward strand.
GGATGGGACTTCTACCATATAGTTTACTTAACTATTTATCAATAAAAAATAAAGCATGATTCATCCAAACTTTCACATAAAAAAATAGTCGCTCACAAATCACCTATATTAATTCACATCTATAATTAAGAAGGAAGGATATGCTCATATGGTATGAGAGAAAAGCTGGGAAGGCTCTCAATATAGGTGTTTAACATTCAAAAAATTCCAAGAATCAAAATGGATGATATCAATTACTAAATCTCCAAAATGTATAACTTTCCACACTAACAGTTTCTAAGAAATCTCCACCACAACCATAATCATTGATGTTTTACACCGTGAGTTCCCCAAGAGAATGTAGATAAAGACTTAAATTTGATATAAATTAGAGAAATACTTATGTTCGATCCTTGGATTCATTCAACCATTGAATTTTTCAAGAATTGGGTTTGAGCCTTGGAATTATCTGAACCCTGATTCGAACCCTGATTCGAGCTTTGATTCCCTGAGGTGTGCCTAAAGAGGGTGTCTTCCATGAAAAGATTCAGATATCGCGGTGAGTTCATGACTGGTTAGGATTTTTAAAAAAGACTCGGACACTTTTATCAGCAGTTTCAAAAAACCACTCATAAATTCCATCTTTATCAATGCTAAAAACACTGATAGGGATGTCTTTTATCAGGGCTTACTACTTTAGCATGGATAAATGATTTATAATTATGATTATATATAAAAAATTTTGTAACTATATTTATATAATTATATATATATATATATATATTTAAAAATTATATATAAATATAAATATAGTAAATATATTAATTATTTAAATATATTTATTATAATTTTATAACTATTTAAATAAATATATATATATATATATATTTGTAATTATATAAATATTTTTTTAAAAAAAATATTTATTTATTTATAACTATAAATATATAAATTTATAAATGTAGTAAATGTACAGTGGGGAATATATTTACTAATAAATATTTTTTATGAATATATTTTTAACATTATTAATGAATATTTAATCTTAGGTGCATTCATGTTAACTATGAGTGAATTTGAATAAATTTAGAATGAGTAAACTTTAATAATATTGAAAAAATAGATATGTTTTATTTATTAAATATAAATTATTTAAAATATGGGTATATATTGAAATAAAGATGAATACACATTGAAAATATTAAAGCATACTAAATAAATAAATATAAATATAAAATTCATTAATTATATATATGTGAAATCAATATAAAACGTTTGATCTATGTTAAATTGAATAGTCAACCAACATTCAATTATATACATTACTCGATGCAATTAGTCAGTCTTTTTAATTCATATTAATTTTTAGTTACAAACCATTATTCACTAAATATATGACAATTTAATATAAAGAATAAATATTTTATGTTATATAAATAATATTGATATACATTCATATATACATAAATATCTATATATTTAATATATATTATTTATTAACATTATCAATAATTATTTAATTAATAAAATATTTAATATTTTTCACAATTTACTTATTTTGAAATTTTAATTCTTTAATTTTCATTTGTTTAAGTTTTATTTTTCTTATATCTATATATTTAATATATACTATTTATTATTATTTTTAATTTATATATATTATAATGAATTTATTCATTTTTATCAATAATTATATAATCAACAAAAATTTTAATACATTTTTTAATAAAATATTTTTTATTTTTTATTTTTTATTTATTTAATTATTTAATTTTATTCGGACCTTTATCAGTGCTAAAAAAGAGCTGATAAAAGATCCCTTTATGAGTGCTCAAAATAATGTTCTGATAAAGGGTACCCTTTATCAGTGCTATAAATAAAGTGGTGATAAATAGTACCCTTTATCAGTGCTAAAAATAATGTGTTGATAAAGGGTACCCTATATCAGTGCAAAAAAAAGCACTGATAAAGGGTAACTTTTATCATTACTAAAAAAAGAGCTGATAAAAGGTACTATTTATCAGCTCTAATTTTAGTGCTCATAAAGGTTCCCTTTTTGATAATTTCTTTCTAGAACTGATAAAGGCTAGTGCTATTAATGTCCTATTTTTTAGTTGTGGAATCAGAGTCTAGATCAGAAAGTTATCCAAGAACCTAGATGGAGGCCCGATGTTTCTCAGTGGGAGGAAATATGGGAGGGCCATCTATTGAAATGATAAAAGAAAGAGGGTGTTTAATATTATAATTCATTATTGGAAAGATGGTAATATCACCCAAAAATAAGGGGTCATATGGTTTGGCCTCACAGTTGTCCAAATCATGTTCCAACTATGCTTGTCCCACTATCCACAAAGGGAACTCGAAAGGTTCGTACACATAGTTTAGAAAAATGTGCGCAAACCATGCTATATGTATTTTTCAAAAACTAAATAGAATATTAATGAACATGTGTCCCTATGAATATAGTTAGGGAAAAAATACACCCTATTATACACTCTAAAAATCCTTGCATGGTTAGGAGAAATAGTACAACCCATTTTTTTCTTCCACTGGCTGGGGTTCTGGGTCCTAAACAAGCCCCAGAAAACCCTGTTTTTCTATATCATCCCTTGGATTTTATATTAGGTCAAAACCAAAGAATTAGACAAGAAATTAAAAGATTTGTACAACAGAAAAAATTGGGTTCTTACAACAGAACCCGTTACCTACAATATCTGTTACTAAATGTGGAGATACATGGAGACTTACATGATCTAATTTATATAAATAATTAATATAAAACTCAATTTTTTTGATATATATTATTACACAATATATTCCTCTGTCCGATGTATATTTTTACCACATCCCTTCATAATTTTCATATATCATTCAAAAGGATACATCTAATGTAAATAAATAGGCCCATATATTCTCATCTATTACCCAAAATGAATCACTATATGAAAAATTATTTAAAAAAATGATGGTGGAGGATATATTTTAAGATGAAAACGTATGATGGAAAATTCATTTTCTAACACATATAATGAATTTTGACCCATGACTTTGCTGAAAATACAATTGAAAATGTAACCCAAATTGATGATAAACTTTATGATAGGCATCAACAATATTTCATGCAATGACAAGAGTAGTAGTTTTGGAATTAAAAAGATGATAGTCCTAAGATTTTATACTTATTAACTTCAAATTCTTGAATAAAACCAAATTTTTTATATTTAAAGAATACCCCTTGGGAAATTTAATACCTTGCATACATTCAAATTTTTTTAACTTTTCACTCTTTCTTAATACTTGAAAAGCCCAAGGTAAATATATTCTTTTACCATTTCATAGAATGATGTAACTCAAACATGCATTCCCATGTATATTAAGTCCAATATTTCATTCAATCCAAAAATTTTTTCTTTCTTTTTATGTTTAACAAAGTTCTAATCAAATTGTAACATATGTTTTTATAAACTTTTATAACATGAAAGAAATGTTTTATCTCAAAAAATATCTAATATGGTAGGTCAAATTTTATGCTCCATTTATTCCATGTATTTTTTTGATGACCTTTACTTCTCGTCATTCCAAATGTTATATCAATGTTTTTCACCTTGTCATAATATTGGTTAGCTGATAATGGTTAAAGGGGAAAATCATACTCTTGTAAAGCATTAAGTCCTTTTTTTAATCTTTATTATAGATGATCCAATAACAAAAATATTTAATATCCTATGTACACTATCTTTATCCCATTCCACAATTTATGATACGAAGTACCTTCTTTTAGAATTCTACAAGATTTATGACCCCTAATACTGTATCGAGAAAAGTTTCCATATGAAAGATAGTTGTTTATGGTGAAAATTACCATAACGAAAAAGTGAATAGTTTTTCTTATATCCAAAAAAAAATTCATTGTCTATTTACTATAGATATTTTAAATAATCAATCAATGGTGATAGATAAATATCAGTATCATTTACAGGTTATTTTTTTCTTCCCAAAATCATCATGCTCATCATAACATATTTTTATTCTTACATATCTATGAAGATAAGTTTTACAATACCAACATAACATCACATGAAATATGTTGGATACTAAGGCTTCAATATAGATTCATTCTATATATTCATGATCGGATTTTGATATTTTTAACATCATTTACAATACCAAGAAGTTTTTATAAAATATCTTCCATTATAGTGAATCTTTATAGTGGTAAAGGATTCTATAAAAGATTATCTCATATACATACCATATTATCCCCGTTTTATTATATTAATTTGTAAATATATGATTCTAATTAGGAATTATTGGTAGATACTATATTTTTTAGTGTTAGGTTTAGTGCTTGTTCTTAAGAATGAATCACAGTTGGATTTCTCATCCATTTTATATCATGAAGTCCCACATTTAGGATATTATAATAAAATTTCACATTCCTTCCTATAATTCACACCATTATTGGGGGAAAATGTATTTTCTTATACCCAATACAATTAGACATAATACTTTGTTTCATAATAATTTGAATATGAAAGTAAATCATTCAAAATTTCATATAGTTTAAGGATACTTTTTATCACCGCGACCGTTTTTATGAATTTAGTGAAACCTAGGAACAATGATTTATCTACATACTCATACAATATTTTAAAACTTCTTTTTTATATGTTCAATGACTGAATCCTGAATTAATTCTTTAGGGAAATCCCATGTCTTATGATATACATATTTATCAATATTAAACATTGTCCTCTTTATTATCTCACTATGTGAGATCCAAAATGTATAACCATGATTAAAGCTATAGAAAATTTGGACTTCATTCACACATAGATAGAAAATCACATCTTTGTTTTCAATATTTTATTTAATAAATTCAATGTACTAATAAACCCCTTTCTCATATTCATCAATAGTTCTTCATGTATTTATCCAGTTGTAATAAATTAATTACTTAAAATTATAATATAGTTGGTGAGTATATTAAAACATGTAAACATTTAAATATAAATAAATAAATAAATATATTAAAAACATATAAAAATATCAATATATAAGATTCTTAAATTTAAAAAATATATATATTTAATTTATACACACATATATAAATAATATAATCAAAACAAGCATTCAATTAAACATTTATTCATAAGAATTTAATCAAAATAAACAATTAAACAAAATAATATCTAATATGATAAATAAATAAACCCAATATAATAAATTTACTAAACCTTAATTCTTATAAAGTATATAAAAAAATAAATAAAAATATTTATTCATTAAAATTGAATAAAAAACAATTATACAATATAATAATTAATATAATAAATGAATTAATTGAATATAATAATTAGATACCACATTTTTATCAATAATAAATAAATGAATAATTTAAAAATCTTAAACATTTAAGATATATTTTAAACAAAGAAGATAAAAAATTTAATTAATAGAAAATGTAGATACAAACAACTTATATATGGAGAACGTAGACAAAATTGTAGTAAACAAACATAATATTATATGAAATTAAATGGGAGCATAGTCAACAGTAAATAGATAAATAATATTTAAAAATCCAATCATTTAATAAATATCCTGGATAAATAAAATAAAAATTCAATTGACATGAAAGTTGGATTTAATATATATATATATATATATATATAAATAATAAATACAAAATAGGTGTAAATAAACTTCTTATTTTATGAAATTAAGTGGGATAATAATAAAAAATAAAAAATGAAAAAAATAAAAAAAAATAAAAAATGCATAATAAATATTATAAAAAATTAAAAGAAAAATTTAACTCATGAAAAATATAGATGTAAGAAGTACACCAATGATGAATAGTGGAAAAAAAGTAGCAAAAATGCTTTAAATTAAACTTAATACAGGGGGAGCATGATACAAAAATAAAATCACCGGTGACAGTGGAGGAACTCATAGGATAGATGAGGAATGACTTGGGGTCTATGAAATATAGAAAAATTGATGAAATTAAAATGAATCAACTAGAAAATAACATAATTAAGGGATAAAAAGGGTGAATTGGTATGGAAAAGAGTTTTATAAGGTGTTTTAAACTCATTAATGTTATGGTTATATAAAATAATGTAAATTTAATGATAACCACAAGTTGTGTGATTTTTCAGTTTTATAAAAAGATTTTTATATTGGTTCCTTTGATAACAAAACATAAAAATTGGGGTTTAAATTTTTTATGAGAGGAACCAATATTAAAACCCAAACCAAAGATGTGTTCACATAATTTTTTATTATAATATATTTAAATACTATTATGATTGAGTTTTACATGTTGGTTATACGAACAACTGAAATAGAAACCTCCATTGAAGGGGTTTTAATGTCGGTTCTTATAATTAATAACAAGAAAACCCAAATATGTGTGCTTTTTCACATAGGCTACTAATAATTGAAATTAAATACCAAATGTAAAATTTTCTTTTTCTACTATTTAATGTGATAGTATCATTATTATTTGACTTTTTATACACCTTCCCCTTTCCTGAAGTGATGAGTTGTTATATTTCCTTAACTTAGTATACATTATCTCATTTCCTATTAGATGTGTATTATACCACATTTTTTTTATTTGAATCCATATATTATAAATCACTAAGTGTATTTATTGATTCACTAAAAAAATTATGAACTTGGATCGAATTAGGTTTGTGTAAGAATGGACCCACCTGAAATAAAGATTTATTTGTTATAACTTGTATCCATATGATATATACAATTAAATTATTTCTACCATTATTTAATGACTATATTTAAAATAATTTTGTTATATATATTTATAAATTTTAGTGTGTTTAAATTTATATACGTATTCATGAATACTTCTGTTTAGTCCCTATGTGAGTTGAGACACCATTGGTGGTGGCCTACTAAGTTTTTTTCTCACTCCATATATATATATATACTCTAGAAGATATATGGTTTCAATTATTGTATGATATGTATACCAATAAATATTGGATGTTAATATTTTATTGGAAATTTAATCTATATGATCATGTACAAACACCACTATGATTTTAAAGCACATGATTTTTTTTTCAAAATTAGTGTTTTCATGTCACCAATTTTATTTATATTATTGGTCTATTGTACTTAGTGTATTACATTCACATGTGGTGAGTTGTTATATATTTATCTATATTCTTTTCATGGTTTATATACATTCATCTATAGGTTAATTCCTTATTATTTTATTTTATTGATTATTTATATTAAGTGTTTCTGTTGTTGAGGTCACACATTAGGGTGGAAATATTTTATATTTAATTTTGGAATTGAAGATATATGAATGAGTCATACTAGAGTATTCTAATATATTTTCATCATTCATTTATTTATTTAAATCACATAAATAATTTTTTAAAGTAAAATTAAAACCTAATATACTAATTAATGTCCCCCAAGGATCAGGGAACACTCCTACAACCAGTGGAAGTTTGATTCGAGTACCATTTAAGTATTCAAGATAGGGTCATTACGTATGGTATAAGTGCATAGTTTTTAAAGTTTTCTAGTATTTTTATTGATATGATTTTTCACAAATAAACCTAATTTAACCTTAAAAATCACTTAAAATAGCTCATTATAAGGCTCATGGTGCATTCCCTATCACCATGTTTTAGAAACTAGTTTGGGATCATAAAAAATATACACAAACAAGAATTATTTATTCCAGTAATTCAATAAATAAAAGATAAGTTCAACCTAAAATCATGGAATGAAAACATCATTTTTCATGTAATCACACATGTTAAATAAATTTTTTTTAAATTAAACTCATACAATTTTTTTGTAACAATATAAATAAAAAATCAACAACCATAAAAAACTCAAACAAACACTACCAAGAATCCTTGCTTTGAAATAAAAAACATTAATACAAAAATAATTGTAATAAAATTTAACAAAATAAAAGGTAGGATAGGGCGGAATTACACAATAGGAGAATGAAAAATAAATAACCAAAAAGGAAACCCCAAAACAACAATCTATATATGTTAAGTAAAAAAGCTTTAGCTTTCACCTTAGTGACATTAGAACCCCAAGCTAATGATCATATTCTATATTTAAGTGGAAGTAATATTGAACCTACATCATAGGTCATAAGATCCACATACACACACTAGGTTTGTATGCACAATGTGATAAAAAAATCCTCGTTTATATCTTCCTCACTCCCCATACACAACCTCTTAATGTAAATCAATTTCATGCTAGTTTGAAATAATACATTAAAAATATAATTTCACATTTTTATCGACAATAAAAAGATATAATCACATAAAACCAACCATTAAAGTGTAAAATAGTATCCTTTATAAAATGAAATACACTTCGGATTTTATAAATAAAGTTTTATTTGAGTTATAATAAAAAACACCATGAAATCACACTTTGTAAAAATATATATTCAGAGAAACATTGAAGAAAATAATTCCTTAAGTTACATTCAAAATTATTTAATGAATTATAGGTAAAACATGGTTGATTTTAATTTATATAGAAGTATAGTTTAGAATGTTTTTGAAACTAACTTTTTCCTATAAAGAATAAACCATCACTTTAAGGGAAAAATTATTTTCCTTTACAATAATCAATAAAAATTCCATATATATTTAATCCATATTTATATGTAATATAAATAAAATTAAAAATATTTGACACAAAATATATTTTATAAGGACATTAATAAGTGAATGTATGGAAAATAAGGAGATAAATACAATAACCACAAAGGATAAGCATATATAAATAATCATGGGAACTCCTAGTATCCTCTGGTACAATTTAGGGAAAAACAATAGTGGTATCCATTTAATTGGAATTCTTGATGTGATGCAACTACCTAAAACTCAATTTTTTCCTTCCAGGCCAAACCTAGGGGAAAAATACCCTAAAAAGATAGTAGTTATAACTTGGGGCCACTAAGAAGAGTCTCATAATGTCTAGTGGAGCACTCATATAAATTTCACACCTATCTACCCAAGGTTTCCTATGACATGTAAATTGAGTTGATAAATACAAATCAATATAAATATTAGCATAGAAATAATAAAAATTATTATAACTCACACTTACCTATGACTACCCTTCAAATAAGAAACCAAATTTTATAATAGCATTAATAATATAATACCATTAACACATTATTAAAATCTATCCACTTCCTATTTAATATGAAAATTTCAATTCCAAAAAATGAAACAAAGTGGATTACTTCATGGGAAACATAAAATCAAGAATAAATAACATTTTTTAAAAAAATACTTAAAATTCATAAAAATTAGAAATACAAAATAAATAACACGGAATTATTCCATTTCGAATATAAAAAAACAATTTTAAATCATGATAGAAGTCACAATAATGAAGTTTCACTAATATAATAATTCAGTTAAAAAATATCCAAATAGATCCATAATATTTGAAAAACTTTTTTAAATTTTTTTGATAAATTATTATAATTTATATGGAATCAATTCATAAAAATAACATTGATGAATTATAAAAAAATTGTGGTTGGTATTTTAACAAATACTTAATGTGAGTTAGTTTATTTTATAACGTACGAATCCTTTGAGACTTGAAATACCTCATTGAAATAGAGTAAATATTATAATAAACACTAGTAAATTTATAAATAATTTACAAAAAATTATAACAAAAGTTATTTTAATTAAAAAATTTGGTTTAAAAGATACATGCATTCAAGGTTTTCAAATTCAATGGAAATGTATATAGATACCTACAAAATTAGTGGTAAATAGAATGTGGAAGGTTCAATCCATCAAAAATATGTAATAAAAACCATTAAAAAAAATTATAACCCTAAAATTAATAAACCACTAATTAAAATAAATATTAAATGAAACCTTATCCATCATGGCTATGTAGAAACAATAATAAGAGAGAAGAGGTAAGGAAAAGATAAAAGGAGTGTAGAGAAATATTTTAGAGGAATTAATTGGTGAAATAATTATTTTTGATGGATATAAACTATAGAGAATTTAAAGAGAGAAATAGAGAGATTCATTGGAGGGTAGGGTGGTGTTTAGGGAATATAGGGGAAGAAACATCTTAAAAATAGGATTTAAAAATTATAAAAAGGTGTTTTAAAATATATAATGGTAGGATGAAAAATTTGGGTGCACAATAAGGATACCCATGAAACCTAATTCCTATACAAGGGAGGCCTTATGTCACTATTTAAATATATAGGCTCATGCATGGGCATGTAATGTTCCGGTGAAACTAATAAACACCCTCCAAAAAATAAAAATTTTAACATTAAATTCAAATTAAAATCCATAAACAATAAATAAAAAAATAAATATCTAAAAATAAAATCATGGGTGTTATAATTATCCAAATAACATTACATTATACCCCCCACATGTCTCTATAGAGATGATTAATCAAATAAGATAAAAAATTATCTTCCTCATTTAGGTCATGATTAAAAATTAGAATGGACTCACTAAACTTATATAATAAATGATAATTAAGAAGAAAAAATTAAGTAATAAGATTCTAATAATATCCTCCATGACCAGGGATTGAAAATAGATATCCTTATAGGCATGGATATTGAGTGCACAACACAAAATCTGACCTTGTGTATTAGGATGTCATAAAAGATTCAAAAATGGATTAAAAACATTTACACCTCTTCTAAAAGGAGTCAAGGAATCCCAACTATTGAGATTAATAGACACTTTGATTTCCTACCATGTAGGGATGTTTCTAGGAAGAAACACTTTTCATATTGACATGAACAAAATAAAGGGATCATTATATGCTTATCTCCTCACCAAATATATTTTATTCAATATAATGCTTTCTATATAAAAATGGGATCATCCCAAGACTTAATATGATAAGTAAGGTCCATAAATAATTCTATAATTTAATAGGATATTCCACAACCTATGTAGCTAACTATATATATAATATATTAACAACACTAATTGGGAGTTGGATGCAATTGTATTAGATATCTCATAAAATTTAGAAACCCTCAATAATAATTACTAAGAACATCATATTAAATATAGGTAATAATAAACAAGATAATATAGGGGATTGACACAACATTTAAGGAGCAAAAATGCTTATAAAATAGTAAGAATAACTATTGACATAATCCTATTGAAACCTTGTTTAATAACTTAAACTTGGGGATCTATATAAATTTTATAAATAGATCAAACTTTATTATATGTTGTTATTATATATAACCTTTATATATGACCCAACTATCCACAACTATGGTAGTTATTAGGAGTTACATGACTTAAAGGCTTCTTATGTTATGTATTACTATATTAATGGAACACCAAAAATTTATTATTGGAATAATTTATATAGATGATGAAGGATGGTATATTTATAACACTAATCACCTGATTGAACTCCATTCATTTCCCCTTTTTACCACCATATTTTCTTAACCACTTCTCGGCATAGTGGAAACATTACCCATCTTAGGGTATCTTTCCATAATTTCTTCTACATTTTCACTCTTCCTCACTACTTCCAAATAGGATTTTAAACCAAAAAGTGATACCTCAGACTAAAGAGAAGAATGAATATCCATTTCAAAACATTTATATTTAAAAACATCATTTCACACCCACTCGGGTAGATAAGGTTCGAACTCAACAAAATGATGATCATACTCTAAAACAAACTGATCTTTTTACTCAAGGAAGTACAATTAAATAACCTTAAACACTTTTATGGTGTCAATTTAACATTAAATACTTCAATAATTTTTGGAAGATCAAATATCCCATCGATATTATATAGCCACAATTTTTATTGATTAGATCCTTGCTAATCATGAAAGATACAAGGGAAAATATTTTGAAACTTCTGAACCCATTATCTCTATTGAAGTAGTCCAAAAAGAATACCTCCTCTTATGGAATGATCAAGATACACAGAAGGCCTAAGAAGACTTTTATCAACTAGAGGACTTAATTTTTTTGAATTATTTACAATTCCATCTTGATAATTCATCAATACTTATATTAAAGCAAATAATAATAAAAAATAGAAAACATAATAAAAATACATTACAAGGTCTATAACAACACAAAATAATATAATAAATAAAACTGTGCTAAAAACCATAAATTCTCATTGAATTAGAATTTTTAAAATTTATAATATAAAATATAAAAAATGTAACAAAATAAAACACTTAAATATAAAATTGAACCTCTCTTTTAACATTATAAATTCACTCTATAAGAAAAATATGAAATTATTATTATAAAATAAATATAATTCCCTTTTGAACATAATTAGTAATATATAGAAAAAATATTTACAATGTAATCTTTTTTAACCAATAGATTTATAAATCACTATGAATAGCTTGGAAACACTTCTTAAAATTTCAAAATATGGTTAACATAACTTCAAAAGTCATTCCCAAAATACATTTTTATGTTAAAATTTAAGATTATACATGAAACACCTTAATATTGTTCAATACAGTTCAATTAAAACCCAAAAATTATCCACACATGAAAAAATGACAAAATTATCCCCTTATTATAATATTTATATAAAATATTGCATTACTTACAATCCCACTACCTTTTATATTTATATATTTAGATAATTAGGAAAACTCTTTAATTAATAAATCCTATGAATTTATCATCAAATGAATTTTTTTACCATTATATTAGTTATTAATTAATCCATAATAATTCTTCAACATCTCCCATAAATTCTCTATACAATCTATTCTTCTAGAAATATCATGTGTAATATATTTCTTTATAACCTAGGTAAAAGGAATCATAAAAAGGATAAACTTAAATGATTAGTATGATAATTCATATACAATATTATATTATGGAATAAAAAAATGAATAATATGTTAGTAAATAAATGATAATCTTATAATGCCATATATCTGATCATATGAGATTGAAGCAAATCTATTTCAAACAAAATAAATAAACACATGGACAATAATATCTGAATTCATGGGGATAAAATCGATAATGGAGGACTAGTAAAGGACTTATGTTAATAAAGTACTTATTATAAAGACCTTAGGCCAATACATATACTTGATATCCTGACCACATCCAATACATTTCTCTAAATGGGTAGACATACAATGAATTTTTGGGCCAGTTTATCTCATGATACATACTGATGCATCTAAAGGCTATTGAGGGACCCAACCATTATAAATTAGTCAATTTCATTCATTATATGAAGGAATGAATAAAATATTTAATATATAGCCAACATTACTTAGTAATAAATAATAATTTTTATTAAAATAACATATATAAATTTTTTAAATATTTCTACAATCAATAAATGTAAAATATTATTTATATAAGAATCCATCAAACTAACACTATATAATGTAATATTTATATGTTTAAGTTAATAATTTCCCTAATTAATAAAAAAAATTACATAATCATAATCCATCTAGGTAAATAAAATGGGTGGTATAACTAAGTCATATCCCAAGTGCAGCATACGAACTTTAAATGATCTTGGCATATGTGACACCGCCTTCCTAAGAAGAACACTTCAAATGGTTTAACATTATACGGGAAAAATAATTTTATTATTCGATACCATGAGATTAATGACCCATAATAAAATAGTATAATATGATTTAGAAGTTAATATATGAAATATAACTCCAAAATAGAAAAAAAAAACATTTAACATAAAGAAGAAAATGGAATCAAAAATCATAAAAGGGATTTTATAAAACATTTTCAACAATTCCTTAAAAAGAGGAAGTTAGAAGTGAATTGTAAAAGTCAGTTTTAATGAGGTAAAATTAATAAACTTTTAGGAAAAACTAATTTAAAAGGAATCTAAATAATTTATACTTGAAAATGAAAATGGGTTTTTATAGGAAATATGGATTAGAATATAAAAATATGAACTTAAAGAGAAAACATTTTTAATATTTTGAAAACTACTTTTTATTGAAACCCACATCATAAAAAGGATAATAAAGAATAATTTTTAAAATAGGAAAATATATATATGAAATAAAAATGAGATTGAATGTAAGTAGGTTTCCAAAATGGATAACATCATTAGGAAGATAAAATATGGATATAAAAGAGAAACCATCCTCAAATATCATGAGAACTATTCTTAACAAAGATATAATTTTTGATAATGAAATTCATCATGGTAAAATATTTGATTTATTAATTCCAATTTACCATAAGAGATAAGGAATTATAGTATCATAATATAAAATAGTACAACCTTCTTTAAAGACCATAATAAAAAAAGGAATTATTATGACTCAATAATTGAAGTTGGTTAAAGAAAAACACCTTATGAATATTATAATCATTAAAGTAATAATCATTCAGAAAGGAATTTATGAGAAAGAATTATAAATACACATAAAATAAAGTTTAATTACAATTCTATACTATCATTGGATAAAATTAATCAACTTAGAATAATGTGTTTCAATAATAATAATTATAACTCAAATAAAGAAAATTCAGCTCAGAAAATCCGATAAAAACATCATATTTTGAAGGATGAATAATTTTCAATGGTTTTTTAAGAAATAAATGTAAATAATTTTAAAATATATTAAATAGATAATAATATAACCATATATTATATCATACCCAACTTATAATAATAATGTTCAAAAAGAACAATCATAACTCAATGAATGAAAATTTAGTTGACAAAAACCATTATACCATCGTTATATTTTGGATTAAAAACCCATAAAAGGTATAACATAATATGGAATTATAAATACATAATTTTTCGTGGAAATTTTTTATAAAATAATTATTTGAACAATATATACACCACAAAAAGTAAATAAGTAGTGATTACACATATTATCTCAATAAAGAAAAATTGAGATGCAAAAAAACGTACCTTTAATTCTGCTTAGCCAAACATGATCCAACATCCTGTATAAAAAAATAAATATCTTAATAACCTTTTTTATAAACTTATTCATGCTTATAAACTTTTATAAAATCAATTTATATTAATTTATTACAAATATATTAGTTAGTTATATTTTATTTTTTCCATTGGATTTTATTAGCTTCATTGTTTGTCAAGTACTATTTTCACTATGGCAGTGTTGATTGTTATTTAAATATTAAATATAATAAATATAATATAATTAAAGGTAATATAATAGATTATTTATCGTTATTTATAATTTTATAATTTCATTTCATAAGTAATTGTGTTATGATTCATGACAATGAAGTTAGTGAAAATCTAGTTTTTGGTCATTTTCATGAATGTTGGGTGGTATCTTAATAACGTGTTAGACATTTACACATCAAATAATTATAAAATAATATCATTATTTAATTATTATTTTAAAATATATTATTTATTTTTATTTATTTATTTTTCCATGATATAAATTTATAGAATTGTTCATGTTCGTGGTTGAATCAACCCACACAAGAATAACCTATAATCTATGGGAGAGTATTTTTAATAAAGAGATAAATTTAGAATAATATCATTATTAAAGAATAATAATGATATTATTTATATTTTTTAATGTGTTTAATCATTTTTTAATTTATTTTGTTAAAGAAAAAAATTACGAGATGAAAAACCGAATATACCACTTTCATGGAGGCGATAGTATAGATGTACGCACAGGAGATACATTCTTTTTCCATAGGCCGAGATGAAGTTACAGAATGTTTTATAATTCAAGAATATTAATAATTTTATTAATATAATATAAATACTTTACATATACTTTTTTTTACCATCTATAAAAGTTAGTGATGAAAAATAAACCATTACATTTATGGAGGAGGTAGTCTACACGTATGCATGATGACTTCTTCATTTTTCAAATGGTTTTTAGAGGAAGGTAGAAAATGAATATTAAATTATTATAAAAAGATTTAGTAATATTATTAATACTTATTTTATAATAATTTATTTTATATAATAGGTTTTAGTTTGTATAAGAAGAATATAATTAAGAGAGTTTAGTTGAGAACATTACCTCTTCCTTTGGATGTTCTCCGTTGTGTTACACCATAAGGATCTTTAGCATGATATTTTTAAAGAAAAGTCTTCTAGGAAATAGGGAGATATTTCAGGGGAGACTATGTAATATTTTTTATTGAGATATTTATTCATAATTAGTGTAGAAATGGGGTGGATGTGAGGTCCTTTTATAGGTGAAGAGAATGAAATTTCTGTAAATATAACTACTTTATATAAGAGAGCAATTGTTTCACATATAATGTGGAGATAAAGTTAAAAATAATGTAGTGGTGGAATATTTTTGATCAATAATACCACAAGCATTCATTTTCACTCATTTTAAACATTTTTTTATTTTTTCGACTCTTAGATTTTTCACTTTTTCTATTTTTTTATCATGGTAATTAATTTTCAACCAAGTAATTTATTTTTAATGCTAAAAAATAAAATAAAATTTATTAAATAATGTGATAATAGTTATTAAAAATATGTATTCCATTTTATAAAATAAAATTTATATTTTTAATAATAAATAATTTTAACATTAGCACATGTAACGCGTAAAAACCCATTTTTAGAAAATTTGTATTTATAAGCATAAATATTATGTTTATGAAAAATAATCAATGTTACTAATTTTAATGAAATTAATTGGTTAATTATTAACCAAATTATAATTATTTTACTTAGAAATAATCAAAAACCAATTTCACCAAGCAGAAACATAATTAAAAAAGAAATACTAACAATAGTTTTTATTAGGAAAACATTTATTATTTTCCAAAATGATATACATATGTTTTATAAATTCAAAATAATATTTTAAATGTATATTTTTCATCCAGAAATCAAATTTTTATCATGACTTTTTTATATATTTTTATATTATACTTACCTATTGATATAGTCATTAACACTACAGTTTTTGTAGAAACTGTATTTTTACTATTTTTCCATAAATAAATTATTTCTTAAAAATACAAAAAAATAATGCTAAGATAATTTCATCATGATGAATTATAAAATTAATTTTCTTTTTAAAAATTAAAATTAGAAAAAACTAAATTTATATTTTAAATGAAAATAAAAAATATAATGAAAACCTACTTTTTACTAAAAATTAACCTTTTCAAATATCAAAAATTCTTGTTATTATTTTCTATAAATTATTAATTAAATTGGGGTTAATATAATATTCATATAAAAAATATAACTCATCCATGATATATCTATTTTAATAAAATAAACCACACAAAAAGTGAATTTTATGTAAAATACATTTTTATCATAATGTGATTCTTATATTAATGTATTTACTTTATTTTTTATTCCTTTAAATTAAAATATGAAATATAAAATTAACTAATATTTATATATTTATTTCATCATAATTTCTACTTTTATAACCCCCTTAAGATCTATATATAATACCAAAGCATAAGATAAGCTCTAGTGGTAGTCATTGTTGGTGATTCCACTAACATGAATCTTGTGGAAATGTTTATGAGCTTGTATTCTCTTACAATTAGTTTCACTCATATATTAATTTTTGATTTTCAGCTTGGGAAAATTCTAGGGAAACCTCTAGTGAAACCACTTCATTTCTAAGATCATACAAACTATCATAATAAAGATAAATCCCACTACGTAATTCCATTTAGTCTAATTTATTTATTTTTGATTTTTTTAAACATGGATACTATTATTTATACAGTATTACTCTAATAATATATTATAATGGCCATATTTAAAAAAATTATCATAGTTTCATTTTAGTTTGGTGCTGCATGTATCACATGCTATAAAACATTTTTTGGTTTAAAAGAATATATAATTTAAAATCTTATGGTGTTACACTACAAATCACAACCCCACTTCAAAAATAAAAAACATTTTTTAAAACACTATATGGTTACAAAGTTAAAATTTAAAAATTAAACATAAAATTCACCATTAAAATAAAAACCAAACCCAACCTAATTAAATAACGAAAAGATCACACTAAAATAATCTAAAATCAATAATAAACGAAATTAGAAGCAATTTTAAATCATATTTAAATCATCAATATTAGTTATAAACAATTCATAAAGACTAATACAAAACATTAAGATCCATCAAAAGATGAAATAAATAAAACCACACTTTTCCAATATGAATGGAATTTGTTAATGGTCTACATCTTTTCTAACTTACATTTTCCCCTTCTATCCCTATTTTAGGATGAATTTTCATACAAAATAAATGATAAATCAAACTCAAAACTTAAATTAAAAATCCCCAAAATCTCTTGTTAACTCAAGGATCATCATGAGGAGTGTTGGTCATACACTCAATAATAACATTCCTCTCGAGTTATAATGATGGAATCTTCTATCTACCTTGAAATCCAAAATATAATCATGATCAAAAATAGTTCATCCTACCATGTCATCCATGATAGCCCATCACATTTCTCAAGGAAGATTCTTGTTCACTACAAGATGGTAACTAGTGTTGGGGAATTAAAATTATACATTGATGGGAATAATTTCACCTGATAATTTAATGACTAAAAATAACTTTCATTGGGAATCCTGGCATGACCTGTCTATATATTGGTGAATTAAATTTGTAAAATAAATTGTTTTGAAATTTAGCTCACACCAAATGGATTATAAAATTAAAAATAAAAACTCAAGAACCATAAAAAACATAAATTACTACAATTAAGTATATCAAATTCAACATAACCCAAAATTAATATAAGAAATAAATGTACCTAAAAGTTAATAAAATAGAAAGGGAGGTTCATGGGGGTATGATATACGATATTAACCTGAAATAAATAACTATAAAAAACTAAAAATATATATCTCCCAATGAAAACTGAACATGCTTGCCTTTCAACCTCTATGAAACTCAAACTATAAGTTAATTATAATATAATATATCCAAGTTTTATTCATCCTGAAGCTACATCAATGATCTTAAGATCTATATACACTCACAAACATTGGGTGTGTATGTATGGTGTGAGTAATAAATCATAGTAGGTATCATACCTACATCTCATACATAACCTTTCAATGTAAATACATTCCATGATAGTTTTATATAAAACTATAAAAATATTATTTTACATTTCTATCAAATAATTAATAAGACAAAATTATCCAATACTAACCCTTCATGGGTAAAATAGTTACTAATCTTACCTAAAACACAATTTGGATTTTATAAAGAAAGGTTGAGCTTGGTTATAATAAAAAAACCTTTAAAATTCACTTTTCAAACATCCATATTTTGAGAAACATAAAATAAAACCCATTACCTGAGTAACATACCAATTTAAATAATAATTTATAGGTACAACATGATCGATTTTAATATATAATTTTTTTGTTTGAAACAATAATGAAACTAACTTTTACCTATCAATAGTCAACAATTAATTCAAAGAAAACATTCAATTCCTTTAAAGTAATAAAAAAAGTTCATACTTTTCTTAGACCATATTTACATGTAACATAAAGGAAATGAATAAAATCCACCAAAAAATATACTTTATTAGGATATAAATAAGATAAATTATGACAAATAGGGATGAAAATAAAATAAATAATGAAGCTAATCACATACCAATCATTATGGGAACACCTAGGATCTGTGGAGACAATATATGAAAAAAACACAGTGGTATACATCTAATCAGAATTCCTAATGCTATTCAACTTCCGTACACTCTGTTTTACTCTTCTTATCTGAATTGAGAAGTAAAATACCTTAACAATGAATCGTTTTAACTTAGATTCACTTGAATAATTCTCATACTGGTAAGTGGAGAACTCATATATAGATTTCCCACCTAGCTACCCTAGGATTCCCTAAGAGATGTAAATTGAAGTGAGTAACTCAAACCAATACACAAATATATTATCATAATAATAGTCAATAATGATTATATCTCACAACCACATTTGATAAAATTTTAAACATGAATCCAAAATTGATAACACATCATTAATATAATAAAATTAACACTTTATGACAATACATCCACATCTCATTTCATGAAATATTTCTATTTTCACAAAAGGATACAAAGATGTATACTTCAATGGAAACTAAAAATTAAATAATCAATATTTATTAAACGAATTCCATAATGGTCATTTAAAATTTAAATAATAATAAATAACATGAAATAATTCCTTTTTATTATATTAAAAACAATTTTAAGTAGTTAGATAAGTCACAACCATGAATTTATTCTAATAGAATAAATCAATTACAAAATATATATATGAGTCCTTAATATTTAAATAAATTGCTGATACCATGATGATAAACCATTATAATTCATAATACATTTATTTATAAGAGTACCAATGATCAATTCATAAATATAAAATGTTATTATTTTAACAAACACTTGTTGTGCATTAGTTTCATAGAAGAAAAACTAAATCTATTAAGACTTGGAATCCCACTTTAAAATCTAGGAAATATTAGAAGAAACACTTATAAATTTATTAAATCTCCATAAATAATTATGTTAAATATTATTTTAGTTAAAAACCTATGTTTTAAAGATAAAATCATTCATTGGTTTAATATTAAAAATAAATGGATATATCCAATAACCATATTATGAGAAAACAGAATGTAGGAGACCCAATACTTAAAGAAGAATCAACTATAACCCTTAAAAAAATATTTGGAACCAAAAAATTAAGAATCCCAAATTAAAATTGATATAACTGTATCTTCCTTAGCTACGAGAAAAAAATAAAAAAAGGAAAGAGGTAAGGGGAATATAGAGGAAGAGGAGAGGGAGATATTTTAGTGGACTTACATAGATAAATCATCACTTTTTATGGGGTCCACCATGAATAATTAGAGTATATTAAGTGAGAGATGCATTGGAGGGGATGTTGACATGTTGGGAAGATAGAGGGAAACATCCCTTGAAAATAAAATTAAAAAAATATAGAAATATGGGTTTCAAAAATATTCATGGGTAGAAGGCACAAGATGGGATCCTATGAAGGATACACATGAAACCTAACACCCTCTAAAGTAAATCCCTATTTCACGATTTTATTTCATGGGAAAATACCTGGACATGCATCCTACATTTTCAAATTAGGTAATGTAGAACCCAAAACATTTTATGGTAAGTTTCTATTGAATAAATTTTCTTTGTAGCCTATATTTCATAAATAAATGAGCCTCTATGGAGTAAAACGTGGTTATTTATAGGAGATAGTCATTACCTATCCATTAAACTTAAATTTTCTAGTTCCATGATTTGAATTTTGAAAATCTGACATACACTGTTGTGATCAGGGTGATATTTATAGTCTGATAGAATTAACTTAATTTTCAGTGAATAGTAACCTACCCATATGAATAGTAACCTAACCTTATGAATTGTAATATGACTCTTATAAATGGTATCCATACCCTTGAATGTATAAATAAATTTAGGCACCATAAAAATGAAGATGAATATTTTAAGTGGTTGTACTTTTCGATTAAATAATGATTTTAATTAAAAATTAAATTTATCATAATTAGAAAATTATTTTTGAAAAATGGAGTTCATTTTTGGATTCTACATGTTGAAAAATGGTTAGGGTGAATTTTTGGGATTTTTCTAAAATACATGAATTTTTATGAATAGTAAATTACAATAAATTATGATAAATGCTAAATTATTGATTTACTTCATCATAGGTGATTAAGGGATGATGTAAGACCACTTGGTTCAAACTCACATGCCATTATTACTATTTAAGGTCACATTAATCAAGACTATTCATAGTCTTGAGCAAAAATATTAAAATAATAATCAAAATATTGTAAATCCCCCCCCCCCTCCACTATATAAACCACCCTCACCCCTCTTCCCCCCACACCAATAAAGCTTCAATCCCTTCCTAAATTATTCTCTAATAGCTCCTTAAACTCCTCTCCCACGTCTAAGACCTGCTGGTATCACCAAAATTCCAAAACCAAAGGCCTTAAGAATGACCTCATGGAGAAGAGATCAAGAGGTAAACATCATCTTTAGTTTCCTTTTTTTTCATTCATTTTATATTATTCTTTTTAAATTTACTTTGGCTTATGTTGGGATATTTCATTACATAGCCCCCTTAATTTCCATATTATTTAAGAGTGATGAGACTCCCCCTTTATCTCATAAAACTATTTTATGAAATTTTAATTGATGTTATTAGGCTGTAAGAATTTCATGAGAGATTTGTCAAAGTTTCTTCTATTTTCAGTTACATTATTTTGTACTTCTTTCCTCATATCCACTCATACAAATGCTATGAAAATTACAGTACCTTACATGAACTGGAATTATATTATGCTAATGGAATATTTTATCATCATCTCTTTCCCTCTCCTTCTATACAAAAAATGAAAACATCAACCATGATGTTTTGATTTATCACATTCAAGGATGATAGGTTCTCAATTTTTGTTACCATCTTAAATTCTAGGCATAAAACCATTTTTATAGATGAACCAGATTAGAATATATGTATTTCATCTCATTAATGTTCTGGAATCCCTACACACTCATAATATGAAATAATAATACAAAACAAGTTCATTGTGCACAAAACTGCCAAGCTAAATCCAAGCATTTGTCAATAACTTTTAACAAATGATTCATCCTTAGGTATATATCCCAGAATCATTATAAGATCATTTGTATCGATTTAATGTCACTAATAATATATATTAACAATTATGGATTTTTAACCACATTTCAAACAAACTTCCATTCATGAATACAAGTAAAATAATCATGAAAACCATGGAAGAAAATGCTTCCAAAACAATAAAATTAAACCTCTAAAACCAATAAAAAGGGACATGAATGAACCTAATAAGGTTATACTAAATCAATTAAATGTATAGTAGGTTTTGGAATTATTAATTAATGAATCTAAATTTTATTATTCTGGTCATTAAAACAAACTAAGAATACACTCGAGCATAAGGTAATGGTTTCTCATCTCACTTTAATTTCAGTGAGACTTCCATTGGTTTGACACTTATTTCATTCATGTGGTGTATTTTTTACTGCCTTTGATTTATATTATCATGATCCTTTTTATATTCATGGTATTCTGTGATTAATTTAGTTATTATTTACTTTTGGTCATACGATTCAATTGATTACAAGATGGTAAGTGACTTTGTCAAAATTTCCATTTCATTGAGACATACTTGGTATTGTGCACCTAATATTTCTTATGTGGTGTATCTACTTCCCATTTGAGATCATATTTTATTTGAAATTATAATTCAGGTAAATATCCATTTTCTTGTATCATGGATATTACTATTTCATTAAACCATATACCATTTCCCATACGGTGTTAATTTAGAAAGATGTTTTAACTATGGAAATTTTGATGAATCTGTATTCTCTACTATATATGGATATTGAGAATGTAGATTGAACTTGTATTAAATATATGTATAAAGAATGATTTGGACTGGGTGGGTATTACTGTATCCCCTCGATGCATTGATAGGTCTCATGAGACAAATCAGTTGGCGACAAACCCTTCGAGTTTGTTTCGAAAAATTAGACGAGTTTTTACCGACAAAACTAAAACTTTATAATGATACTATGTATCATGTTCTAGATACATGAAGTCCAATTAATAATAATTATATTTTATGAATATCAGTTATTACTATCCATGAGGTTTACACTATTAAAAAATATATGGATGCAGTTTCATTCTTAGTTTATTAATGGCGTGAGTTTTTCATTTATTCACCTTGCCATATTGATTATGTAAAGATGTTTATGATTCACATATTATTGAATTCATGCTTCTGTTATTTTTAACCCTTAATTATAATTTGATCTCACCCCTTTCATTTTTTTACCCTCAATAGGTTTTGAAGAGGAGACTATTTATTGAGTTCTGTGGATATAGTTTATAGTTTTTGTTATGAATTGTATTTTGTAACCTTTTCTAATGTAATTTGAGTTACATCTATGCATCTATGTTATTCAAGACTACTAAATTGATTGTTCCTTGGTGATTTCATTCCTTCTAACCAAGATAATATAACAAGTAATGTCCGGTCTAGAGGTTTTAGGGTGTTATAGTTGGTATCTGAGGAAGTTCAGTAGAAAAATTGGAAACTAGAGTAGGAATTGTATAGTAGGGAACACATCCCTAAGTTAGTATTTGAGGATAAACGTACAAGAACGTCCTGGTATTTTGGTAAGGAATAGATTATATGAATCTTTCTATAAAATACACCCCTGTATGGATACAAGCAGGTAGAGGTGGATCTAACACAGATGTACCTAGGAGTGAAAGCTTCGACAAGGAGTTTCAGGCTTGACCCGGGGTATTCGGGTACACCAAAATGGGACTTGCTGCACTCTTGGTATTGATATTCTTGGGGGATATTCTTAGTATAATTCAAATTTTTTTACAAGATATTATGAAGGATTTTATTGTGAATTTTTTTCGCAAAGAAACCATGTTTATGAGATTAGTTATCTATAGAATTTCAATCTATGTTAAGTGATTTTCTGTTTTAGATTCGTAACATAATCTACTGTATGTCATTATTTATAAATAGAGCCTAAAGGAAGAAGGGGAATCAATACTTATGGACAATATAGGTATTTCCCCACTGAGAAAGTCAATACATTCAATGTTGGGGTAGATCAGATCATGACTGTATTGGGAAAAATTACTTAGGTTGTGACAAATAACCGTGCTACGCCTGTGTTGGATAATTTCATGTGGAAAAGCCCCCATCTTTAATGGGACTACTAATCAAATGGAAGATAATCAATGGATCAAGTCCCTTGAAAAGATATTCATGGAATTAAGATGAAATGATAATGAAAAGGCAGTGTTGGTAGTGTATTTTCTCAAGGGTGATGATGATCAATGGTGGTCCTTGATCTAGAATACCATAGAGGAAGAAGAGATAAAAGATATGGAATAGAGAAATTTTAAGGGAACATTCTTTGACAAATATTTCCCTTGGGAGCAGCTAACTGAAATAAAGGGGAAATTCCTGGGATTGAAGAAAACTAAAAAATAGAGTGTTACAGAGTATGAGGCCACCTTTTCAATACTATCTAGGCATTCCATAGATTATGTACATGACATTAAAGAAAAAATTAATCATTTCTTTTAAGGTCTTAATCCAAGTATTCGAAGGCCACTGGCTTCTCAAATATTTTCATCATATGATGAAATTGTATCAAGTGCCATGAAAATAGAGAGGGAGTTGTCTATATCAAATTTATACAATGGAAACCAAGATAATAAGAGGTACTCTGATAACCATGGAAAAGGTAAACAACCAAAGAAGAACAAGGGAACTAAGTAATTCCCGTTATGCATGAACTATGGAAAGAATCATCCTGGAAAATGCTTGAAAGGAATGGGAGTCTGCTATAAGTACAGAGAATAGGGTCATCGATATAATGAATGCAATGAGAAGAAACAATTCAATGATATTCAATGCTAAAATTTTAGAGATATGGGACACTATGAAAATGAGTATCCTAAGTGCCAATGAAAACATTCCTTAGAAAAGGCCATGAGATCAAGGTAGAGCTTATGTGATTACAACTGTGGAGGTTGAAGTTCCTAATGATGTGGTGGCAGGTACTTTAATTGTTTCCTCAAACTTAGACAACACTTTATTTGATTCTAGATCATCGCATTCATTTATATCTTACTAGTTTTCAAAGAAAATTATACATGTTCAATTTTATGTAATAAAGGTGTTATCGGTCAAAACTCCTAGGGGATGCATCATTGCAATAAAGGCATGTAAACTAGTCCCCCTCATAACACATAAACATGCTTTAGTTGCAAACCTTATAATCATACCAATGGATGAATTTGATATAATTCTCGATATGAATTGGCTGTCAAATTATTATGCAAATATTTATTGTAATAATAAGGAAGTTACGATATTTTAAAATGGTATAGAATATCTAATTTTTAGTGAAAAAACCTCAAAAATTGATTCTTATATAGATCCACCCCCGATAGCTATATTGAATGCAATTATTGGAGAGGAAGAGAACCCAATGTCTATGGGTGAGGAAAAAAATATTCAAATTGAAAATGTACATATAGTGAAAGAATACATTGATGTATTTCCAAAGGATTTACCTGGACATCGTCTAGAGAAAGAAGTTGATTTCTCTATTGATTTAGTTCCTGGTGTAAGAGCTATATCAAAGAAACCCTATAAAATGGACATTGTGGAATTAGTGGATCTAAAGAAAAAACTAGAGGAGTTTAGTGACAAAGGATTTATTTGACCTAGTGTTTCTCCATGGGGATCCCCTATCCTCTTTGTCAAGAAGAAAGATGGATCCTTGAGGCTATGAATTGATTATAGGGTAATCAATGCTAATACAATATATATTAAGTATCCTCTACCACAAATTAATGATTTATTTGATCAAACTTAATGGAGCACAATACTTTTAGAATATTAACCTTCGATCTGTATATTATCAGCTGCATGTGAAGAAGGAGGATATTCCTAAGACAACATTTTGAACTAGGTAGAGACATTACGAGTTTATAGTGATTCCTTTTGGACTGACTAATGCACCCTCTATTTTCATGGATTTAATTATTTCAGTTTTCATGAAATATCTTGATAACTTTATTACGGTATTCCTTGATGATATCCCAGTATACTCAAAAATTTATAAAGACCATGAGAATCACCTACAGAACATTCTAAAGACTCTTAGAAGAAATGAATTATATGGGAAGTTTAGAAAGTGTGAATTATGGATTAAATTAGTTTCTTTTCTAGGCCATATTGTCTTTAAGGATGGAATCCTAGTTTATCATGCGAAGAAAAATGAAATCCATGATTATCCCAAGCCAAGAAACATAATTGAGGTACGCAGTTTTATTGTCTTAGTAGGTTACTATCGGCATTTTGTTCAGAATTTTTCTCAACTGGCTAACCCACTAACCAATATCACAGGTAAAAGGGTTAAGTTTGTACATACGAAATAATGTATAGAATGCTTTGAATAATTGAAAACAATATTGGCCAATGCTCAAATTTTTAATCTTCCTTTTGGAATTGATGTATTTGTAATATACACTAATGCATCAAAGAATGGGCTAGGTTGCGTCCTTATGCAAAATAATAAAGTTATTACTTATGCATCAAAGCAGTTGAAGACTCATGAGAAATATTATCCAACTCATGATCTTGAGTTAGCAGCTATAATATTTGCCCTGAAAATATGGAGTCATTATATTTACGGTGAAAATGTGAGATATACACAGACCAGAAGAGTTTAAAATACATTTTCACACAAAAATAACTCAACATGAGGAAAAGGAGATGGCTTGAGTTACTAAAAGATTACGATTGTTCAACACACTACCACCTAGGAAAGGAAAATAAGGTGGTAGATGCATTAAGAAGAATAGATCATGGACTCCTGACCCAAATGAGGATTTAAAGAGATCTCATATTCATGGATCTACTGAAGATGGATATGGGAATTATCAAAGAAGGGGAAACATATTTCCTTTTCAAATGATTACTAAACCATATTTACTAGAGAAGATAAAAAGATATCAATCTTATGATGAGAATCTGCACAAGAAAATTAATGTTGTTAATGATGTAATATTAGAAGAATTCATGTCTGAAGAATGATTTATGAAATTTGGGAAGAGGTTATGTGTTCTATTAGTACCTGAGTTGATAAGGGAACTATTAGATGATGCTCATATCTCAATTTTCTCTATTCACCCACACAACACAAAGATGTATAGAGATCTTAAGGAATAATTTTTGTGGGATAATATGAAGCAAGAAATTGCTGACAACGTGTCACAATGTCTAGTTTGTCAACAAGTGAAGGTAGAGAGACAACATCCTAGAATAGTGATTCAACCTCTACATATTCCTATGTGGAATTGGGATGACATTACAATGGACCTTTTCACTGGAATACTGAGGACATCTAAATGGAATGATGCAATATGGGTAATTGCTGATTGTCTCACAAAATCAACACATTTCCTTCCTATAAGAGAGGATTTACAACTTGAGAACCTAGAAATAATTTATATTAATGAAGTTGTAATAACACACCTATATTAGTTGTGTCTGATCGAGATCCTCGGTTTACATCAAAATTATGGAAAAGTATTTAGAAGTCTTTGGATACTGAGCTTCATATGAGTATTTCATATCACCCCCAAATTGATGAGTAGTCTGAAAGGACTATTAAAACTCTAGAAGAGATGCTGAGATCATTCTCTCCTAATATTAAAAGTATGTAGGATCGATACTTTCCTTTGGTGGAATATTCCTACAATAATAGTTTCCATTTTAGTATTCAAATAGCTCTATATGAAGCATTATTGTAACGCCCCAACCCCAGCTACCCAGAGTTGGTGCATTACTTCGTAACATTGGAATGATCACAAAAGATCAAGTCTCGAAAGACCGATTAGTTTAGTAGCCTTGGAAACACTAGATACATTCGTAAACGTTACATTACATCATAAAGTGAAAAACTACAATAACAAAGTCTCCATAGTCCACACTCATATCCTCTTCTGACAATCCCTGCAGGTCATTCATAAAATACTTCTTCACATCCTGGAAAATATTAAAACATTGAAAGGGGTGAGCTCAGATGCTCAGTAAGGATAACAATATTGCGGAAGCTTTCATAAATAAACATTAACATTTAAGGCAATGTATAACTAAAACAAAAGCCTTTTTAAACTTGAACTTCAGAATAATATGGCAAAAATAAAATTAAATAATGCCATTTACTTACTCACATGGATATTCTACTAGTCGAATAATCACATGAAATATCAATAACCACTTTCATAATGATGGAATGCATAATGCCAGACTATCATAACCACGTAGTCAAGGCCTCGTGCCAAGACCACAAATAAGATTTTGTTAAGGCCTCGTTCCAAGACACTAGTTTGTCTCATGAGACCTGCCGATGCATCAAGGAGCTATAGCAGGCTCCACCCGTTACTTATTAAGTCCAATGCATTCCTCATATGAATAGGTTTAAACATATCATAAACCATAACATAATCGTATCACATAAAACATGCGTAAAAGAAAACATAAAATTTCCACATTTCAATCACAAGATTGTCAATACAACACATTGATATAATAAAAGCGCTTTCAAAACCATTTTCAATACCAAAATAAAAGCAGGTTAAAACTTTGTATTTATTTTTCATTTAAAAAAAAGTGATGGCTTGTAGAGGAAGCCGAAACTCAAATAATGGTCACGGCGGCGGAGAAGTCGTTGTCGCCGCATAAGTACGGAAAGGAAAACATTCCCTTTTTGTCGTTTAGTAAAATGCTTCATATAAAAAGATTCCTTTTGAATAAACGTAAAAGTCAAAGGGGTTTATACACCGTATAAAAGAAAGTTGTGTATAAAATATGCCTCAATGAAAGGAGATTGAGACGAAGTCCCATACAAAGATAATTTTTAAAATAAAATAGATATACTATGTGTATTCACTATAAGTACACATAAATAAAGTACAAATACAAGATATGACATAATAATATAATGACATAATTTGAAAGTAGGAGATTAACCCAAAGAATGGAAATTGGGTTAAGAAATTCCCTTACCTTGCGTCCTGACCTGACTCGACCGTTCTTTAACCTCCTGAATAATAAACTAGAGTTAATTTATATTTACTTAAGAACATTTTTCATGTTCATTATTCCTTTTATATCCTTATTACCATGTTATGAACATTATTTAATTATTTATGTTAATAACGGTCGTTTTGTCGATCTTTGGTACTTGAGTCAAAAATAAACTTCTTATAATTACAAGTTGTTCATGTGGTGAAATATCCATTATATCCAGAATTATATTCATGATTTAGATATCATATATATCATATATATATAGTATATACATTCATTCATAATGTCACGTAACATTTAGAGGTAAGAAATGAAATGCACCGTTCATGGAGACGGTAAGCCGTACGTACGCATGAACGCTACTTTCATTTCTATTTCATATTTAATGGAATGAAATCATAATGATATAAATTTATAATATAATTACAGTATAATATAGTGTATAATACCATTTAATCCATCCTTTATACATCCCACACATGGCATTAACGATTCAAATCACTTTGAGGGGGCGGTAGTCCGCACTTCCTAAAATGAAATTATCGCATTTTACCCATAATGGAAATCATAAAGTATGCCATAAATGAGAAATACAGAAGCATAAGTAAAACATAAACATATTTTATATCATATATAAATATAGTGACATCTTAATGGCCACCTTTGAAGGTGTTATATGAGTGTTGAATAATCATCGTTTCGTGAGGCAGAAATTCGCCATCCACAGAAACCGTATGTTCTTTAACCATTAGATGTAGGTGTGTGTAAGTGTAGCTAGAATCCTTCTTATAAAAACATCCTAGTATATTTAGGATACTGGTATTGTTACAAAAGAAATGAATAAAAATATTTTAGGGGGTTGGAGAAGAAAAATAAAACAAAACAACATTAGAGAAGACATTACCTCAAAATCGGGTAACTCTTTTTGATTTGAGCCAAAGGCTTCCTTGGGAAGAGTTCTGCCCAAAGTGAGGCTTCTAGGAGTAATATGGGGAAGTTGGGAGAGTATTTGGGCATAGTTTGGCCGATCCAAATGGCTTGAAGGTGTGAATAAGGTGGGAGAGGTGGGGGCCTTTTATAAGTGGAGAGGAGGGGCTCTTTTGGAAAGATTGAAATGTTACATTATTATACAATGATTTTCGGATTCTAAAGGTCCCAAACTTATATAATTCGTGTCTAAGGTGATAAGGGTTCGAAATCTCCCCATCCAATAGGCTTTGGACAAGTGTAAGCCTTGGATTTTGCATTATCTTCTCATTTTATTTAAATCGTTAAATAATGAGGTCATCGCTGCATCATAATGATGTCATAAATAATTTAATTTATTTAATGTCTAAAAATTATAAAAAAATAATATGATGTAGGAAATCTTTTTATATTTCTAATGAATATTTATCGTCAAAATTTGGACTTGTGTAACCCCACTTAAAAACTGTTTTAGTAAAACGACTCATGTTTGTGTCAATTTAATTTTAACATTAAATAAATATATATTAATGTCATTTTCCAACTAAAGTGGCTCCATGGGGTCCCCAAGTTGACCCATGGGTTGTCTTGGTCGGCCATGACTCATCCAATAGGAGTAGGACAAATTTCAAGCTCATCTCATATTATTAAAACATTATTTTTACCTTAAACTACACTAATTACCTCTAATCGCGATTAAGAACTTAAAATTTACTATTCACCAAAAATTATTTTGATCTCATTGAACCACATTTTACTTCTTAATGACAACCATGTATTTCGGATTTTTGAAAATCAAATCACAGAAGTGGTAATATTTCATTTAAACGAAAAATCAGTTTTTTAACTACCACTTAGTGGTTTCACTATTCATCAAAAATTGAAGTTTTTCAGAACAATGCCAAAATTTTACCCTAAGCTATAATTGATATTCCAAATTCAAAAATGATGTCTATTTTACAAAATTCCAAACATATATGTTGCATTAGTTAATTTTATAATTAATTCCCGCTGTCACAACAAATAGCGTGTTTTTAAGAAACAATTTATATCAAAAGATTGGCAATTGTTTATGTCCAATTTCAATGTTAAATTAATTCTAATGACCATCATTGGATAAAATGGTAAAAATATATTCTAATTATACTTTAAAACCACTAAATAGTATAATTTATCACTATAAATTATTTTTATTAAAAAAGTTGTTTTTAAGTAATTTTCACTATTCATAAAAAATTGGAAGTTCTCAGAAAATTACAAAAAATTCAAATTTGGATAATTTCGATATTACGAATACAAAAATGAAGTCCATTTTGAAATATAAAATTTCTATAATTTTAAAAAGTGGTTATTACTATTCATAATGGCTACTTTGATTAGTCGCGGTGTTTTAGAGCTCGAAGTTGCGTATAATGGAAGCTATTGCATTATTGAATGAGAAGCGTATCGTGGAAGCTCGGGGTGTTACATTCTCCCCTCCTTCAATAAATTGCGTCCTCGCAATTTGAAAATTTTCTTTGAAAATAAAAGGTTGAAAAGAGAAAATACCTTTGATGAAAACCCACATCCGAAATAAGGTTAATAAATATATAACATTAAAAGGAAGCAAGATAAGTACAATGGTCACTCGAGATAGCCCATTCTAGGATTCCATGAAAATATGGATATGGAGGAGAAACAAACCATCAAGGTCTGATGGAGAGTTATAGAAAACAGGATTAGGAGAATGTTTAACTACAAGAAAATCACAAACTTGTGACTGGTTAAACGGTCATTTAATCCCCAGTTGGAAACGTTAACCGACAACATTTTTGTTTTAAGTTACCTTTTATAATGTTGAGGAATTTATTTAGGAGATTTACTAAGAACGTAAGGGAATATACATACTTGTTATGTATACTTTCATTCGTTAATAAATTTTTACCACAAACCCATCTTTTACTCCAAATGGTAACGGAACTCAAAAATATTCTTTTTATCCAAATTCTATAAGGTTCCAAATATTAACACATGCCATTTAGATTAGTAAAACTATTTTGTAATAACCAGGGACTTCCTGTAGGCTAGTGGTAGGAAATAAAGACCTGTCACACTATGATTGTGGGTTCGATTCCTGCAGCTTTGTCCGACGCGACGAGTTATGCCCCACCCTGCAGGTTGTCCTTTTCCTAAAACTATAGTATCATAATATTCCAAAAATAATCTTCATAAATTCTTTAACCTTAAATAATACTATCCATGGTTCAACTTAATCCATTCCAACCTTAATAGTTATCCAAAATACCTCCGTCCAGACTTTCTCTAAAAGGTCTCTAAATTCCAAAATCAATTGTAACATCAGATTCCCCAAACAAAGAAAAGTTCCTCTTATTGTCACATACTAAAAATATGATTACCTTAATCATATTACCTTAATCAAAAAGTACTGCAGTACAATATTTATATATATCACATTATTCTTATAACCAGAATATAATCCTTGAGTCCAAAAGCACCAATACATTAATTATTCCGCTTCAACTGTAGTCACAACATAAGATTGGCCTTGATCCCTTGGCCTTTTCTGAGGTAAGTTTCCTTGACACTTAGGACATTCATTTGCATAATGCCCCATTTCCCTACAATTGTAGCATTCAACTTTGACATCCTCTTTCTTTCCCTTGCAATCACGAGCCTGGTGACCCTTTTCTCCACATTTATAACAAACTCCCATTCCTTTTAGGCACGTACCAGGGTGATTCTTCCCAAAATTATCACATAATGGAAAATCCTTCTTTCCCTTTTTCCCTTTATCTGTCTCTTCTTCCCCCGTTCTCTTATTCTCTTGCTTTACTTTGTTTTCATAATACTTAGAGAATTCCTTTTCTGTCTTGATAGCACACGAGACAATATCTTCGTATGATGAGAAGGATTGTGATACTAAAGCTCGACCGAGAAATGGTTTTAACCCATCAAAGAAACGATCAATCTTACTCCTTGGGTTACATATATAATCGGCAGCATGCCTCGCTAACCTTGTAATGTTAGCCTCATACTTTGCGACATTCTCATCCTCCTTCTGCCTCAAACTCAGAAATTGCCTTTCCATATCTGCTCGATGGTCGTGAGGAAAGTATTTTTCTAAGAAAAGATCTTTGAACTCCCTCCATTTCATATTCGATACGTCATCATCTTCCTTTGTGTTTTGAATCAGCGACCACCACTGATCGACATCTCCAGTGAGGCGGTAAACTGCCATGACAACCTTCTCCCTTTCGCTACTCCCCAAGACATGGAATATTTTCTCTAAGGATCTTATCCATTGCTCAGCTACTAATGAATTTTTACTCCCATTAAATGTTGGTGGTTGTTGCCTCATGAATCGATCTAACATTGATCCTCCATGCTGTGGATCAGGGTTCTCCATACGGGTAAGGTTATTATTCATAACCTGAGTAAGTTGTCCCAGTATGGTAATTAGCTGATCGGCACCAGTTGCATCACCAGCCCCACTATAATTATCTTGAGCAGGAGGGAAATCCCTACATGGAGTGCGTGCATTGATACGGTTTCCATTTCTTCCACTAGGCGCCATTTCTAAACAATTGCATAAACTAGATCAGTTTATGAATCAAAATACATAATCCCATACTTATAAAACACTTAACATAAATTGAACTATTTATGGATATAATCCATAATCATAAAAATGTTTTCTTTGAGGAAGTATATACTCGTAACCCTTCATAGTGGTTTGTAAAGAAAATGGGAATTATCCTAAGCATATCCCCCGGGAGTGTCGTAACCAAGAGTGCAGCAAGGCCCGTTGTCGTGCACCAGTTCCCGTTCGAGTCTAGCTCAAAGCGGTGTTTTCGGGTTTTACCCCTAGGTATATCTGTTCCAGAGCCGCCTCTACCTGCTCGTATCCAGACATGGATGTATTGCTCGGAAAACTCACAAAATCTCTACAATAACAAAATTCTAGGAAGTTCTTCTATACTAATCCTCAAAGTCTATCTTTGGGCTATGTGCTCTAATCAGAGTTTATCTAAATCTAGCTTCCAAGGTTAGTACTAAACTGCCTCTGATACCAACTGTAACGCCCCGACCCCAGCTACCCAGAGTTGGTGCATTACTTCGTAACAATGGTATGATCACAAAAGATCAAGTCTCGAAAGACCGATTAGTTTAGTAGCCTTGGAAACACTAGATACATTCGTAAACGTTACATTACATCATAAAGTGAAAAACTACAATAACAAAGTCTCCATAGTCCACACTCATATCCTCTTTTGACAATCCCTGCAGGTCATTCATAAAATACTTCTTCACATCCTGGAAAATATTAAAACATTGAAAGGGGTGAGCTCAGATGCTCAGTAAGGATAACAATATTGCGGAAGCTTTCATAAATAAACATTTACATTTAAGGCAATGTATAACTAAAACAAAAGCCTTTTTAAACTTGAACTTCAGAATAATATGGAAAAAATAAAATTAAATAATTCCATTTACTTACTCACATGGATATTCTACTAGTAGAATATTCACATGCAATATCAATAACCACTTTCATAATGATGGAATGCATAATGCCAGACTATCATAACCACGTAGTCAAGGCCTCATGCCAAGACCACAAATAAGATTTTGTCAAGGCCTCGTGCCAAGACACTAGTTTGTCTCATGAGACCTGCCGATGCATCGAGGAGCTATAGTGGGCTCCACCCGTCACTTATTAAGTCCAATGCATTCCTCATATGAATTGGTTTAAACATATCATAAACCATAACATAATCGTATCACATAAAACATGCGTAAAGGAAACATAAAATTTCCACATTTCAATCACAAGATTGTCAATACAACACATTGATATAATAAAAGTGCTTTCAAAACCATTTTTAATACCAAAACAAAAGCAGGTTAAAAATTTGTATTTATTTTTCATTTAAAAAAAAGTGATGGCTTGCAGAGGAAGCCGAAACTCAAATAATGGTCACGGCGGTGGAGAAGTCGTTGTCGCCGCATAAGTACGGAAAGGAAAACATTCCCTTTTTTTCATTTAGTAAAATGCTTCGTATAAAAATATTCCTTTTGAATAAACGTAAAAGTCAAAGGGGTTTATGCACCATATAAAAGAAAGTTGTGTATAAAATATGCCTCAATGAAAGGAGATTGAGACGAAGTCCCATACAAAGATAATTTTTAAAATAAAATAGATATACTATGTGTATTCACTATAAGTACACATAAATAAAGTACAAATACAAGATATGACATAATAATATAATGACATAATTTTAAAGTAGGAGATTAACCCAAATAATGGAAATTGGGTTAAGAAATTCCCTTACCTTGCGTCCTGACCTGACTCGACCGTTCTTTAACCTCCTGAATAATAAACTAGAGTTAATTTATATTTACTTAAGAACCTTTTTCATTTTCATTATTCCTTTTATATCCTTATTACCATGTTATGAACATTATTTAATTATTTACGTTAATAAGGGTCGTTTTGTCGATCTTTGGTACTTGAGTCAAAAATAAACTACTTATAATTACAAGTTGTTCATGTGGTGAAATATCCATTATATCCAGAATTATATTCATGATTTAGATATCATGTATATCATATATATACATTATATACATTCATTCATAATGTCATGTAACATTTAGAGGTAAGAAATGAAATGCACCGTTCATGGAGACGGTAAGCCGTACGTACGCTTGAACGCTACTTTCATTTCTATTTCGCATTTAATGGAATGAAATAATAATGATATAAATTTATAATATAATTAAAGTATAATATAGTGTATAATACCATTTAATCCATCCTTTATACATCCCACACATGGCATTAACGATTCAAATCACTTTGAGGGGGCGGTAGTCCGCACTTCCTAAAATGAAATTATCGCATTTTACCCATAATGGAAATCATAAAGTATGCCATAAATGAGAAATACAGAAGAATAAGTAAAACATAAACATATTTTATATCATATATAAATATAGTGACATCTTAATGGCCACCTTTGAAGGTGTTATATGAGTGTTGAACAATCATCGTTTTGTGAGGCAGAAATTCGCCATCCACAGAAACCGTATGTTCTTTAACAATTAGATGTAGGTGTGTGTAAGTGTAGCTCGAATACTTATTATAACAACATCCTAGTATATTGAGGATACTGGTGTTGTTACAAAATAAATGAATAAAAAGATTTTAGGGGGTTGGAGAAGAAAAATAAAACAAAACAACATTAGAGAAGACATTACCTCAAAATCGGGTAACTCTTTTTGATTTGATCCAAAGGCTTCCTTGGGAAGCGTTCTGCCCAAAGTGAGGATTCTAGGAGTAAGAGGGGAAATTTGGGAGAGTATTTGAGCAGAGGTTGGCCGAGCCAAATGGCTTGAAGGTGTGAATAAGGTGGGAGAGGTGGGGGCCTTTTATAAGTGTAGAGGAGGGGCTCTTTTGGAAAGATTGAAATGTTACATTATTATAAAATGCTTTTCGGATTCTAAAGGTCCCGCACTTATATAATTCTTGGATAAGGTGATAAGGGTTAGAAATCTCCTCATCCAATAGGCTTTGGACAAGTGTAAGCCTTGGATTTTGCATTATCTTCTCATTTTATTTAAATCGTTAAATAATGAGGTCATCGCTGCATCATAATGATGTCATAAATAATTTAATTTATTTAATGTCTAAAAATTATAAAAAAAATACTATTATATAGGAAATCGTTTTAGATTTCTAATGAATATTTGTAGTCAAAATTTGGACTTGTGTAACCCCACTTAAAAACTGTTTTAGTAAAACAACTCATGTTTGTGTGAATTTAATTTTAACATTAAATAAATATATATTAATGTCATTTTCCAACTAAAGTGGCTCCATGGGGTCCCCAAGTTGACCCATGGGTTGTCTTGGTCGGCCATGACTCATACAATAGGAGTAGGACAAGTGTCAAGCTCATCTCATATTATTAAAACATTATTTTTACCTTAAACTACACTAATTACCTCTAATCGCGATTAAGAACTTAAAAGTTACTATTCACCAAAAAAATTATTTTGATCTCATTGAACCACATTTTACTTCTTAATGATAACCATGTATGTCAGATTTTTGAAAATCAAATCTCAGAAGTGGTAATATTTCATTTAAACGAAAAATCAGTTATTTAACTACCACTTAGTGGTTTCACTATTCATCAAAAATTGAAGTTTTTCAGAACAATGCCAAAATTTCACCCTAAGATATAATTGATATTCCAAATTCAAAAATGATGTCTATTTTAAAAAATTCCAAACATATAAGTTGCATTAGTTAATTTTATAATTAATTACCACTGTCACAACAAATAGCGTGTTTTTAAGAAACAATTTATATCAAAAGATTGGCAATTGTTTATGTCCAATTTCAATGTTAAATTAATTCTAATGACCATCATTGGATAAAATCGTAAAAATATATTCTAATTATACTTTAAAACCACTAAATAGTATTATTTATCACTATAAATTATTTTTATTAAAAAAGTTGTTTTGAAGTAATTTTCACTATTCATAAAAAATTGGAAGTTCTCAGAAAATTACAAAAAATTCAAATTTGGATAATTTCGATATTACGAATACAAAAATGAAGTCCATTTTGAAATATAAAATTTCTATAATTTTAAAAAGTGGTTATTACTATTCATAATGGCTACTTTGATTAGTCGCGGTGTTTTAGAGCTCGAAGTTGCGTACAATGCAAGCTATTGCATTATTGAATGAGAAGCGTATCGTGGAAGCTCGGGGTGTTAAAATTATATGGAAAGATATGTCAAACTCCAACTTTTTGGGATGAAGTTGGTGAGAGGAAACTTATAGGCACAAAACATATTGAAGAGACAACAAAAATGGTAAATATAATTCAATCCCATATTAAAGAATCCGAAAGTAGGTAGAAGAGTTATGCTAACAACCAGAGAAAGGATTTTGCATTCGAAGTGGGAGATCACATCTTCTTAAAAGTATCTCCACGGAAGGGTGTCTTTAGGTTCGAGAAGAAGGGGAAACCGAGTCCCAGGTACATCAGACCATTTGAAATTCTAGAAAGAATCGGAGCTGTAGCTTACCATTTAATAATGTCGCCAAGTCTCTACAATGTTCATGATGTGTTCCATGTGTCATTGTTAAATAAATACATGCGAGAACCAACACATGTACTCACCAATGAAGAAATAGAGTTGGAACCTGATTTTTCATTTAGTGAAGAGCCTGTTGGTATTCTTGACACAAGGGAGAAGGTATTGAGAAATCAGATAACTAGTCTAGTAATGGTTCTTTAGAGAAACAATAATATGGAGGAAGAAACGTGGGAACCTTTGGATGTTATGAAGAAGAACCACCCACATCTTCTTGAAGGGATTTATAAATCAAAAATTTTGAGGATGAAATTTCCGAAGCAGGGAATTATGTAGCACCGCAAACATTTTAGGGTATGTTTTTCTTAAATACATTTTATTCATAGACTATATTTCATAAATCAATGAGCCTCTATAGGAAAAAAACTTGGTTATTTATAGGAGAGAGTCATAACCTATCCATTAAACTTATATTTTCCAATTCTGTGATTTGAATTTTTAAAATATGACATACACGGTTGTGTTCATGGTGATATTTAGAGTCTGATAGAATTAACTTAATTTTCAGTGAATAGTAACCTACCATTATGAATAGTAACCTACCATATGAATAGTAACTTACAATTATGAATAGTAATATGAATCTTATAAATGGTATCCATACCCCTGAATGTATAAATAAATTTAAGCACCATAATAAAGAAGATGAATATTTTAAGTGGTTGTACTATTAGATTAAATAATGATATTAATTAAAAATTAAATTTATCATATTTAGAAAATTATTTTTGAAAAATGGAGTTCAATTTTGGATCCTACATGTCGAAAAAATGTTAGGCTGAATTTTTGGGATTTTTATGAAATACTTGAATTTTGTTTGAATAGTAAAATACAATAAATTACGATAAAATCTAAATACTTGATTTACTACATCATAAGTGATTCAAGGATTATTTAAGCCCACTTGGTTTGAACTCACATTTCATTATTAAAATTTGGGGTCACATGAATCAATACTATTCATATTCTTGAGCAAAAAAATTAAAAGAATAATTAAAATAATGTAAAATCCCTCCTCCCATCCACTATATAAACCACCCCTCACCCCTCATCCTACCACACAACTCAAGCTTCAAGAAATGCCTAATGTATTCTAAAATATCACCCTAACCTCATCCCCCATGCCTAATACATGCTGGTCACACCAAAATTCCAAAACCAACGACCTTAAGAAGGATCTCAAGGAGAAGAAATCAAGAGGTAAACATTCTCTTTAGTTTTCTTTCTTTTCATTCATTTTATATTTTTTTTAAATTTACTTTGTCTTATGTTGGGATATGAAATTACATATCACCCTTACTATACATATTATGTAAGAGTGATGAGATACCCCCTTTCTCTCATCAAACTAATTTATGAAATTTTAAGTGACGCTGTTAGGCTACAGATTTTTTTTGAGAGATTTCTCAATTTTTCTTCTATTTTGAGTTCATTTATTTTATACTTCTTTCCTCATATCCCCTCATCCAAATGCAATTATAATTCCAGTACATTACATGAAATAGAATTATACTAATCTAATGGAATATTTCATCATCATCTCTTTCCCCCTCCTCCTATACTAAAAATGAAAACACCGTCCAAGATGTGTTGATTTATCACATTCAAGGACGACGGGTTCTCAATTTTTGTTACCATATTAAATTCTCCTCATGAAACCATTTTTATGGTTGAACCCTATAAAAATATATTTATTTCATCAGATTAATTTTTTTTAATTTCTACACACTCGTAATAAGAAATAATAATACAAAACAAGTTCATTGTGCACAAAACCGCCAAGCTAAATCCAAGCATTTAACAATAACTTTTAACCAATGACTCATCCTCAGGTATATAACCCCGAATCATTATACAATCATTTATATATATTTAATGTCACTAATAATATATATTAACAATTCTGTATTTTTAATCACATTTCAAATGAACTTCCATTCATGAACAAAAGTAAAGGAATCATGAAAACCAATGAAGAAAATGCTTCCAAAACAATAAAAATGAACCTCTTAAACCCATAAAAAGGGCCATTAATGAACCTAATAAGGTTATACTAAATAAATTAAATGAATATGAGGTTATTGAATTATTTATTCATGAAGATAAATTTTATTATTTACATCATTAAAAAAAATGAAGAACACACTCGAGCATAAGGTAAGTGTTTCTCATCTCACTTTCTTTTCCGTGAGATTTCCATTAATTCACCACTTATTTCATGCATCTGGTGTATTGTGTACTACCTTTTGATATATCTCATCATGATCCTTTTTTATATTCATGGTATTATTTTATTCATTTAGTGATTATTGACTTTTGGCCATATGATTCAATTGATTACAATATGGTAAGTGACTTTGTATGAATTTCCATTTCATTGAGACATACATGGTATTGTGCACCTAATATTTCTTATTTGGTGTATCTACTGCCCATTTGTGATAATATTTCATTTGAAAGTTTAATTCTATTAAATAACCATTTTCGTGTAGCATGTATATTACTATTTTCTTAAGACGTATACCATTTCACATACTGTGTTAATTTGGAAAGATGTTTTAACTATGGAAATATTGATGAATTCGTATTCTCTACTATATAAGGATATTGAGAAGGAAGTTTGAAATTTTATTAAATCTATTTATAAATTATTATTTGGACTTGCAGCGGAGTGTGGGGCCCATTATAGCACCTTGATTCATCGACATGTCTCATGAGACAAATCAGTTGGTGACAAACCCTTCGAGTTTGTTTCTAAAAATCAGATGGGTTTTTACCCATAGAACTAAACCGTTTTAATGGCACTATAGTATCATGTGCTAGATACATGATGTACAATTAATAATAATTATATTTATTTATTATCATTTATTACTATCTATGAGGTTTTCACTATTACAAAATCTATGGATGTAGTTTCATTATCAGTTTATTAATGGCATGAGTTTTTCATTTATTCACCATGCCATATTGATTATGTCAAGTTTTTTATAATTAAATTTTTATTTAATTTATGATTCCTCTATTTTTAACCCTTACTAAGAATCTGAGCTCACCCCTTTCATTTTTTTACCA
Source organism: Viscum album (assembly GCA_963277665.1). Classification (NCBI taxonomy): domain Eukaryota; kingdom Viridiplantae; phylum Streptophyta; class Magnoliopsida; order Santalales; family Viscaceae; genus Viscum; species Viscum album. The sequence goes on from OY728126.1 coordinate 1,040,554,686, forward strand.
TTAACATTTTATAAAGAGGAGAATATTTATTGTATTATGTGGATATAGTTTTTAGTTTTTATTATGTATTATATTTTGGAACCTTTTCCATTGTAATTTGAGTTACATATTTGTATCTAGTTTCTTCAAGAATACTAAACTAATCATTCTTTCGAGATTTCATTTCTTCTAACCCTGATAATATTACAAGTAATGTATTGGCTCTGGTCAAGAGGGTTGGGGTGTTACAGGTAAACATCTAAACACACAAAATTTTGACCTAAAACTCAAATTAAAATCCATAAAAGATAAGTACAAAATTTGAATACCTGAAAATGATACCATTGGTGTGACGTGAGTTAATATAGTATAAGTAACTCATAAACCATAATGATATTCCTCTTTATGGGATAATATAAAGTAATCTAAGGATGTATGGACATTAATCAAGTACTATATCAGTGAGTGTTGTTTTTGTTTAAATATATTTAGTATGATATGATTAGACTTGATAATTATATAAGGACCAGTCAAGGATCAAATTTTTCATTTTTCCATTCATCATTAGTATATATTCACATTAAAATACATGTATTATATTTAAATGATATGACTATTACATGTCAATAGATTTAATTAATTATAAGAAATTAATTATATAATTTTTATTTTATCGAATACCTTATTAGGAATGATGTAATTTATTTTGGTTATTCCCATTTACATTTGTTATTTATGACTCACTAATTGATTTATATTTTATTATTAGAGAAAAATCATCTTATTCTTCATGCGATGTTATTATTCATGATTTTATTTCTATTTAGAGATATACTAATAAACATATTTTCAAATTATAATATTGATTCTCTAAGTAGAACATGTTTTATATTTCAATTATAAAGGAAATAGTTCAATATAAATGTGTTAAAAATGGAAGTATGTTTTGTAAGGTGTTGGTAAAATGGAAATTATTTCTTTTAAAATAGGTTTTGTATCTATTTTATTTTTTTTATAAAACCTTGTGTTTTATGAGTAAAAAATCATTTCTAAATTTCAAATGAAATAAAAGTTGGTATAAAACTATTTGAATAGTGAATTTTTTTTACTAGAATTCCAATGAAAGATCATATAAGGTATACCCTTGGTAATTCCAATAGTGTGGAGCACCTTAGATCATATTTATATTGAGTATTTATATTTTTGGGAACCTTTAGAATGTTATAAAATCACTATCCATCCATCCAATGGCCCGAAGGCCTTCATTTTTTATTGATTTTGATTATCCACCTTTCAAGGGGTGAGGTGGAACCCTTACAAGGCCCGTAGGAGTATGTATTACATGGGTCGTAGGACTTAGAGGAATTCATTGCTTGTAGGCTTCAAATATTACATACAACCCAGACTAACTACTTGGAACTGCTCCTCCCCATCATCTTCATCGATAAATCAGATCTCCACATTTGCATGGTTGTTCAGCTGGGCTTTCTCGTGTATGCATAGGATTGGTATTAAGTGTTATTAATTAGAAGTTTAGTGGGTAATTTGGGATAATATTTTCATTTTATTGATTATAAATTGACAATTTAGAGATGTAAATAGTCCTGGGTTAGTGGATAATTGGAATTATTAAGGATTAAAAGTGGTTTTTCTATGAGTATTTAGTGACTCATATCCCAATTTTATTGATTAATGTATTACTAAGGATTTATATTATAAATTTGAATAGTGAAAATATGATATTATTTTATTTTTTGATCTAGAATCGTGTTTTTCTTTTGTTTTATAATTTAATTATGAATTTGGGAATTAGTGTATGAAATATTAGTTTTAATACATTTGGATTTATATTTAATTAGAAGAGGTTATGGTAATTTAGAGTAGGAAAACATATATAGTTTTAAAACTATAGATAGAACTGATTATATAATAATGGGTATTGGGTACTTTGGGAGGTGAGGCAGAAGGGGGGTGGCTATAAAGTGCCACTGGGTACACATTATTGCCTTATATTGGGTACCAAGTAGTCCTAGGTACATTATTGTCAAATAAGGGTACTTTTATTTTTTCATTAATTCTTTTTTACTCCCATAATGGGCTACTTTAGGTAATATCTTTCCTATCCACCCATGAGACTCCACAACGACTTCTCTTCAGATTCTTCATCCCCTCATCTTGTATTATTTAATTCATGGATTCTTTTTATATATTTTCATCACTTAAGTAAGGTAAACCACTTATTCCCTCTTCTCCTTTCCTCTTTTACTCTTATCTTATGATTTTGCACATTATAATATAGCTATTTAGATTTAATTTCACTAAGTCACTGTGAAATTCATTTGAAGTGAAGAGGATTTCACATGTATTTTATAAATTAAGCTAAGTTTAATAATTTTTATACTTTTAGTCACTATTTTGATCAATAAGTTATTTTTGGGTTTATTCTATAGATTTTATTAGGATTTCAAAGTAGAATATCTGGAATCATTATTGAAGACCATAACTGATACTTTTTTCAAGATATCATTTGAAATTTTCTAAATAGATAATAAACTTGTTGTAATTTATGGAGAGTTTTCTATATTCAAATTATGGAAAGAATATTCACATGATTTGGGGAATAAAATATAGAAAAATAAGATAATGGGTGTGTAATGAGAGAGATAGATCGATGAGCACCTATTTTTTTTTGTTTTTTTCTATGTCGAGGAAATTATATCCAAGTTCTCATTATGAGAAGGATAATAGATAATGAGTAAGAATATGATTTATATGATCATATTATCATGTATATGTTGATCATTCTAAAAGGTTTAGCAAATGTTTATGTGTATGAAGTGCTACTATTCCTTCATTAGTAGTAATAGTCCTGGAAGATTGAGAAAGAAGATATTTTATGATGATACTATGAAAGCATAGAGTTCAAATGAAGTCCTTTTTCATTGTGATGGATGAATTTTATAACCAACTAGAAGGAACTGCTATAAATATTTATCGAGATATAAATGATGTAAGGTGATATCTTCACTAAAGTTAAGGATGTATTCTACCCATATCTTGTAATCTCTTAGACTATTTCACAAGAGTGAAGAATGTATTATACCATTATCTTACTAATTTAATAGGAATCATGGATCTATTATTACCGTATCCTATAATTACTTAATTATTAGCAATAAAATATATGGAACAAAATTGGTATGAACATATCAAGGAGCCTCCACCCACCTTGGTGGAAAACATGTAAAAATTCTTATATTCCATGTATTTCTTCATTTATGTTGCACTCGAGTGAGAGTGGGATTGAAAAAGAGTTGACTAAGACTTTAACTAGCTAGAAAGGTTTTTTTTCAAATAGGAAACCATAAAAAGAGTATATCTAATTAATCATTTCTTCTCAGGGATAAATCAAATTGTACCTGGGAACTTTAGTAATGAATATCCACAATTGGGCTTCTTTAAAATCAACAGAGTGTTTCAAATATAATGAATTTGGATACACATTTTATTATTTGGATATTTGAATTATTTATGATGCTTTGAAGATGAATAATACTCTTTTGATCATGTTTTAAAAATGATTGTGCATAATCTTGTTTAATATTTTTTTATTATTTTAATGAATGATAAACATGGGTTTAGTTTGGTTAGACCTATATAAGAATCAAATTGTGCTTTATCATATGTTCATTGGAACTAGTTCAGTTTGTATATTTTTTCAAAACAATATTTTATGATAAGAAAATTAGAGTGATTCTAATGTGATTATTTTTCTTCTGAACATTTACTACTGATTTACTATGTGTTTATATTTGTTAGTTTTTCATGTATCACACCTTTAAAAAAAATTATAACTTTCTATATAATGTATTCTCATAATTTTTTGATTAACTAATTCTAAATTATTCATTTATATTTTGAAGAAGGGGATTTCTGTTTATTATTTGTTAGATAGTGTTTAATGGGTTCATTTGGAGTAAAAAGTTTTTCATGGTTTTGAAAACATATAATGTTATTATTCTTATCAAACTTTTAAAATTTAAGTGTTTTTGAATGAAATTTTCATGAACTATTTCTATGATTTCTATGGTGTTTAATAACTTAATATTTTTGAGCTAAATTAAATGTAACTATAACTTTCGCTTATTAATTATGGTTTTTTATTATACAATTTAGATTTAAGTACATGAAAATCAAGATAAAGTGGATGGGATTAAATGAATATATGTGTGTTATTATAAATTCATTATATTTGATTAAATCTCCTATATTTTAATAGATTTATAAACCCTTTTAGGGATAGGAAATTTCATGCCTAACATAGATTTTTCATTATTACTAATCTATGTCATAATTAATCTCTTAGTAAAAACCATACACTTTTTTAAAAAAAAATTAAATGATATTGATGGTGTTTAGATGAGTAATGATAGGAATGTGAATTTTATATTGATGAATCATGATTTAGTGGAATTGATTTATATTTATAAATCATTTTTTTCTTCAAAATTTTGATATAAAATTGTTTTGATATGAACATTTATGGGAGTAATTTAGGAAAGGATTTAATGATTGTAATTTTAATATATTTAAGGTAATTTACATGATAAAAATTAAATATAATGAGAAAACTAGAATGAAAAAAATAAAAATATATGGTTGTAAAATAATGTAATTTCCTTGGATTGACCTATAGAAAGAACCCCCCCTTTATGTATTAAATATTAAAAATAATATTCGATAGAGATTCATATTGGGGATCATGGTTCTTGATTTGGTGTGAATTCTATGGTTGTTTTGGATTCTTTAATGGCAATTCAATGTCATATTGTAATCATGGTCTAACTATAAAAAATAGTGTCGATATGTTATTAGAAAAAAATAAGATTGGATGATGTTGGTTTGGTTTATGAATTAATTCAATAGAAAAAATATTATGTGTCAGGTTCCCATGTATTATTTGGAATAAAAATAAAAATATACCCTTTCTCAAATAAATGATTATAATTCCCATATCAAAATAAGTTTAATTGAAATTCTTAGGGAAAATTTAACTTCTTGGTTTTCTGATTTATTTGAAAAGTGACATGTTTAAAAGAGGTTATCATAAAATCTTGGAATACATACTAACAATGATAATTGTTTTATATTAATTAAAAAAATTCATTTAAGCCAATATGAGGAATTCTCATTATGATTTTATGGAGATCTATGCTTGAGGACAAACAAGATTTTGAAGTGTGTGGGTATTTGATATGTAAAAATTCTTATGTAACAAATGGGTTACTTTTAAGATAGTTTAGAATAGTTTTAACCTATACTATATTAATTATTAATGTTACATTAATCATTTAGTTAATATTATAATTATAAATTAATTGTAAATTTAACAAATTAAATCCAGAGTTTTTATTTAATTTATTATTTTAGTTTTAATTCTTGATATTTAATTTAATTTATTTATTTTTATAAGAAATGAAAGACCATGACATGGTGGGAATGTAACATGATGTGACCTATAAAAGAAGTATATAAATAATAAACTCAGGGATTAAAAATTATTTAAATGTATTTTGATGTTGGATATAGGTGGAGTAATTGAAGAAATATAAACTATAGGATGAAACCATGTCATGGTTGTTAAAGTGCGGCAGTCAAAGAAAATGGTTTCGAATCATGGTGAGAGGCTATATTGTGATTTGATACATGTGATGAAAAAGGAGAATTATATAAAAATATTTCATTGTATTATTTATTATATCCTAGTTTTATAGATAATAAATAAATTCAAACAAAGCATAAAAATTTAGAAGAGATTTTCACACTATTTGGAGATTTGAAATTTGAGTGGAATAGAAATATAAAAAGTTCTTTGGTTTTTATGGACAAAGTTTTTTATGTCAATGAAATAATTTCAATAAATATAGCTTTCTACTAAATGATAAAATATTAATATTATCTTATAATTATTTAAATCATGAAGGTATTTGGTTAACATTAGATAAGACATTGAATTGGCATCCTATATATTGAACGTAAATCTTTTCGAGGGTTTTTGTGAAGGAATGAATAAATAAACATATTTTGTGTGATTAATTATTAATGAGGGGTGATTGGTTTTTAGTTTCTTCTATGTTTGATGATAATATATTTGGGTTCAAGAATTTATAAAGCATTATATGGTTTATATATTTTAATAATTTTGAACATCTGTTGTAGATCAAGGGAGTTCTATTTAATGTTTGAACTATATTATTTGGACATGTTCTTGAACAAAGAATGATTTTGGTAATTATATGTTTAAAAATGATTTAAATCACCTAATTTATAAATTAATTTAATTACTTAACAATGATAAATTTTTTATTTAGTAATTAGATATAAAATACTTGACCAAGAGTTTGTTGAAAAATTGAATTTTGATAAAAATAAATTATTCCTATGAAATATTAGAATTATAACAATATTATGAGATTTAATTTATAATTCATAGAATATTTTTTAAATATTATTTATAATTAATTAAAAAATATATTTGATTCATTCAAATTGAATTTTAGGTCAATGTATTATTCTAGGGATCATTTATTCTCTATAGGTTCAACCTCATATTTTCAGTTTACTATACCTATGAATTTAGTGATTGGAATAATTATATAAAATTTCAGAACATGATTCACTATGATAATTAATGATGCCTCATATGATGTCCTCTTTCTAACCTTCATTTTGAAATCTATTTTTAATTATGAAAACAAAATTTATATTTTAAAATATCCTTTAAAACCAAGGGAATGTTCCACTTTAAAACCATCAAATTTAATAATCTATAAAAACATCAAGGAATAACATCACTAAATAATTATACTAACATAATAAACTTGTATAAAAAAATTAATAGTAAATTTAAGTCACACATTAAATTTGATTGAAAAAAATTCATAGACCATAACCCTTGAAAATCCATGATTTTCACATTTAATACAAATAGAGATTTGAAAACACACTTTTTGAAATACCAATCCCTTTGAGAAATCATTTTAGGAACTTATTTTTACTCATATGATGCGTATTTTTTTAAGGAAGTGAATTTTAGAATCCCCATGAATGAAATGGAATGTTAAGAAAAAGAAAATCCTAGGAAACACCTTTCTTAGGTCATGTACATATAGTATGTAACCTTTAAATATGAATCGAGAAAGGATCAATGAGTAATCATCATGCCCTAGGTATAATATCCACAATTATTTATAACCAAAACAAAAAAGGCTAAGTCCAACACCACCCCAAATTAAGATAAATAGGAATAAATAATAAGAACGAATAAGGAAGAGGTAAAATTGGCCTGACCTTATAGAAATTATCAAGAATCATAGGAAGAAGTCCAAAAAAATAAAACAGAAGTTGGAGGGAGAGGTCACATGGTTCTCCCTAAGATGGGTCTCACGTTTTTAAAGTTAGAGGAGGGGTGAGAAGGGGTAAAATTGAGAAGGTTTTGAAAGGTTACTTCACCATTTTAAATCATCATAGAAGATCACATTGTTTCTATAGGGTTCACCAAACTATGGACCAATTGTGCATCCCTCACTGGGTACACCTGAGATATGACATGTGGTTTTTACAAATAGTTCAAAAAAACTTTCACCGACCATGAAAATAGATATTATAAAAACTATAGATCCACCCTCATAGTTATCACATTATATTCACAAACTTTTCACTAACCTTTTAACATGAAATTACTTGAATTTTTAATAAAATCAAAAAAAGGGGGCCAAAAACTAAATCATAAAAATATAAATCAAACAATAAATAAAATAGTAATGGAAATAAAAGTTAGGGTTCAAAAATTCTTCCCACTATAACACAATACTCCCTTAAAAATTAAATAAGTCCCATGGAAGTACACTAACATATAGAAATAGGATATATAACCTCTCTAAATTATAAATGGTACCCAACAAACTCAAATAACATCTGGAACCAAGACTCAAGTGTAAAAACCAAAGGACGAAAAACAATAAGAATGACTTGAAATATGAGACATTTAAAAGGTTTCCCCAATTTACTAGTCTTTCAATTTAACTAGTGTATTACTCCAGATTTATGATTCAAGCACTAGTAGAAATAGTGGCTTTAATGTTGAAGTTATGGTGCCAGTTTTCATTAAACCAATTCAAAAGGTAGGTTTGATAATTTTTTGCATTATTTTTAACATCAACCGACACCAATGTTTTTCTTGCACATCAGTTATATTAATAACCAACCTGAAAAAAATTATTTTGTTTCATTTACGATGCAGGTAAACATAGAAAAGTCACATAATAAAGGGAAAAAATATTTGGTGTCAGTTTTAAGTAAAACTGACACCGTTGCTAAAAACAAATCGGCGTTCATTTTAAGTAAAATAGATCTCGAAAATAAAAAAACTCCAACATCAGTTTTCATAATTACAGACACAGAAAAGTTTTAAAAAATTATACTGGATCATGAAACCCTCATTTTTGTGAACATTGAAACCCAATCTCCTCCTCACGATGAACCCGATAGTGGAGACCCGTGATCCCAATGACTATTGTTGATTATTTTATTCCATATTTATCACTATTTCATGATTTTTTTGGATTATTCATTATCTATAATTATTTCATCATCCATGGGAACATTTCTCTTCATAAACCATTTTCTAGGCGTCATTCAACTACAGTTTTATTTTCATTGTTTGTTCTTGTTTATTTTTCATTTCTACAAACGTTTTTTAGTTTTTGATGTGTTTATTATTATAATGAATTTGAGGGGGAATGTTCAAATTAGGTCTCCGTTTTTCATGATGAAATCAAATTTTTTATGTATTTATTTAATTTTGAATTAAAATTATTTATCATTTACTTTTATTATTGAGTTATTGTTTAAATTATTTGTACGTAGTTGATTTTTATTTATAAATATTGTTCATAAAGGTTTTTTATTTTGATAAATTTTTTATTGATGAAATAGTCAACATGATGATATATATATTGATTAATGTGTTTGTGATGTAATGATATGTAAAATATATTTCATTCCTATTTTATTTTTGGCATTTCTATGTGTGTTAACTATTGATTAATGTTTTGATGAAAATTTTACGATAAAGTTGTTAAAGTTGATCTATTATGATGATATGCTAGAGAAGGTTATGGATAAATGTAATGTTTAATTATATTATATAACCAAGGATAAGTGGATGTTATTCAAACAATGATGATGATGAATGTAGACGAATTTATTATAGTAAAAATAGAAAAATAGTGATAGTTGAATAAATTCACCTAAATCATGTGTTTTCAAGTAGAATCTGTGTCTTTGGATATTTTCTTAATAGTGATGACATGAATAGTTATAATGAAACGTTTAAATGATAATGTGGTTTGATAAATAATATTATGATAATTTTTTATGGGTAGTCGATATGATTTTATATAATTATTTGATAAATTATTTTTTTGACAGGGTTATTCAATCATTCATTTGATATTGTGATTTGGATATAATTGGATAATGTGATCTAAAAAATATTTCTACATTATATATTATTGATGTAATTATTGTTTTCTATCACATTGATGTTATATGTTGCTATTTATTTGGTATAAAGGCGTGTCAAATTCCTCGAGATATGTTGTATTCCCTATTAGTGATATCGTGAGAACCAAGACTTTATAATTTGATTACTAATCATTTATATTGAATTTATATTTTTTGAAATTTATTTGTTTATATATATATTTAAATGTTTATATGTTTTAATATATTGACCAATCATATTGATATATCAGGTATTAAAGGGATCATAATTGGATAAATTTATGAAGAACCACTAGTGAATATGAAAAAAGAGTTGATGTATTCTTGGAATTTTATAGATGAAATCTTCAAGAAATTGATTTGATTTCATGTCCATATGTGAAGCGTCCGAATATGAGAAAGTTAAAATCTTGCGAAATCAAGGATCATCTCATTTGATTGGTTTTTAGCCTTAATTATACTTGTTGGATCCGGAACAGTGAAATAACTGAATATTAAACATCTAATGTTGATATAAAAATTCATAATGAGGTATAGGATCATATTAAAAAATTAATTTCTGATTTAGGGGTTGAAACCATAAAAAAATAGCAATTGTTTAATGATTGTATATATATTATGAGAAACAATTATTCCTAGGTTGAAATAAATGTACAATGTTATCATAAGTTTTGATATTAGTTAACTTAAAAGAAAAAAATGGGTGGAGTGATAAAATTTTCTCCAACTTACTTGAGATTTTAAAAGAGTTACTTACAGACTGCAAAAAGCTTCCAGATTCTAATTATAAGGGGAAAAAATATAATTCCCAAGGGGATTGGGGTATAAAAAGATACATGCTTTCCCCAATGATTGTGTGTTGTATAATAAAGAATATGAATATTTATCAAGTTATCCTACATGTGGGAAATCACACTATAAGATAGATTAAAAGGTCAACTAAAATTCATTTTTAGGTACTATCATCTAACCTCTTGCAAAATCATTTTATTACTTTCTAATGATGTCATTGAATAATTTTTTCATACAATTATAATAACTAAACTCTGATTTAATGTTAGGTAATAGAATCAAGGATCCTACGAAAGCAATTTGGTACCTTCCAATATTTTTTTTTGTTTGAAGCATCTATTTTGAAATTCAATTTCCACAAAAAGGTTAAGATGACATTTATACGAACACATTTGTGATTGTATCTTATTCCAACCTAATTATTCACCATAGAGGAATATATTTGATAAATAATTTCATGATTTTGGAAGTGAATTTAGAAATATTAGAATGGGATTGTGTACTGATGGAATATATCCATATCAGAGCCTCAGTAGCCAACATAGTTCATGGCTAGTTTTTCTGGTAGTTTAAAACTTTTCCCCACATCTAAGTATGAAGAAAAAACATGTTATGACAAGCTTGATGATTTCTGGACCAAATACACTAGGAAATGATATTGATATGCATCTTTCAACATTGATTGATGATTTGAAACTGCTATGGGAGAAAGTGTTAAAGTTTTTGATGCATACAAGAAAGTGTATTTTCTTTTGCGTGGTATGATAATGTTCACTCTAGAAAACTTTCCTACATATTGAAACTTATATAGATATAGTGTAAAGTGAAATAAATCATGTTTAATTTGTGAAGAAGAGACTTTATATTATCAATTGAAAAATGGAGTAAAGACAATATACATCGGGAATCAAATAATTTTTTTAATTGATCATCCTTATCATAGATTGAAAAAAGCATTTAACGGTTTACAGGAATACAACCTTCCCCCCAAAACATTGTTAGTTGAATAATATTATGACAGGGTGAAAGATATTTATTTGAAATTTGGAAATAAAAGAAGTACTGGTATCCAAAAAAATATCTGGAAGAAATAGTCTATCTTTTTTGAACTACCATATTGGATATTTTTATAGACAACCCATAACATTGATGTTATGCATGTTAAGAAAAACATATGTGATAGTTTGATTGGAACTTTTTTAGACCTAAAATGAAAGAAACAATATATATTTCATGCAAGATTTGACTTGATATCAATGGTAATACATTTGGAGTTAGCTCCCACTATGAAAGAAAATAGAACATATTTACCTCCGGCTTGTCACACATTAAGAAAAATTGAAAAGATTATTTTTTTTCAGTATCTTCATAGTATTAAATTAACCAGTGGTTATTCTTAGAATGTGTATAATTTAGTTCCATTTACAGATTTTAAATTAAAATGTATAAAATCTTATGATTTCCATGTATTGATGAAATGACTTCTACTAGTCACACTACGTGGTATATTGCTGACAGATGTCAGAAATACTATCATCAGGTAGAGTAAGTTTTTTAAATCCATTTGCTATAAAGTAAGTGATCCAAATTTATTATATGTGTCAGAGAATGAATATGCTCTTATTCTTTTTCAACTAAAATATATTTCCCACCTATATTTTTTGATATAATAGTTCATATCTTGAATAATTTGGTGAGTGAGATAAGAATATGTGGGCCTATTTATTTAAGATGGATGTATCCTTTTGAAATATATATGAAATTTTTGAAGGGACTTATAATAAATATTTATCAACTAGAGTCTTCTATTGTTCAAAAAAATGTATCGGAAGAGGTGATTGAGTTCTATATTGATTATTTTTATTGAGTAGAGCATATTGGTCTACCTGTATCTCAATATATGACAGTTGATAGTGAAGGTATAGGGATTCAAGGCTTAAAGGTAAAGTTAATTCCACATGATGAAGCAATGAAAACCCATTTAAACATTTTGAACAACATATATGAGGTTCAATCATATATATCATCACATATTGATGATTTAAAGTTACAATATTAGAAAATAAATAAAATTTGGATGATGATTGAACATAAAAGGACATTTGTTTCATGGTTTAAAGAGAAAATCACCATAGATATATCTACATGAAAACATTCAAGTGTTTGGTAGGGGGAATATATCTTAATGTGATCACATGGTCAGGTTTTGATATTAATAGGTACACATTTTACAAAAAAAATCTGGATGACAAGAGTACTAATTATAATAGTGGTGTAATGGTCTTCACTGAAGCACTTCCTTTTTTGAGTTCCAAAGATAAAAAACCAATTTCTACATCAACACTATATTTTGGAGTTATTGATGACATATGGGAAATTAATTATATTAAATTTTTATTCACCAAGTTTAAGTGTAATTGCGTTGCAAGTAATAGGGGTGTGAAACATGGAGAATATGGGTTTAAACAAGTTGATTTGAAAAAAATTAGTTACAATTAGGAACCATTTATCATGGTCACTCATGGAAACAAAATATTTTATGTCATTGATTCATTTAATGATCAATGGTCTATCATTTTTCAAGGAAGAAGAATCCATTTGGCTGATGAGAATGATGATGATGATGATGATGATGATGTTTATTTTTTTGCTACTTCTACGTCTATTACATGATTTTCAGATAATAATGATTATAACGCAAACACTGTGATTGCAGTATGAAATGATCATGTTGAAGGGATATAGGAAAACATGAAATTACTCTCCTAATTAATATTGTAATTATTTAGATTATTTTTCTTTTTTGAAATTTACATGTGCAAAAAACTGTATTATTTAATGAATATTCAATATTATATTTATTTTTTTTAGTTTTATAATTAATATATATATTTAATATTTATACTTTTATATTTTTTTGGGTTAAGAATCATAACATCGTTATTTTTTTAACTGACACATGTGTGTCCTTTTTTTACTTAACTATTCCAGTTTTCCTATTTTTTAATTATTCAATTGGATAATAAAATGCAGGTCCACACAAAATTCATTACAATTGTCTATTTCAAGGATGGATACAGATAAAGAGACATAAGAGCTTGCATCGAGGTATTTGTTTTTTTTCATATTATTAAATATCGATTAATTTAATTATTTAAAGAAAAAAATATTTTAATTTACAAAAAATAATTCTAGGACTACTAATGATACATCAGTGGTGGATTCCTAATATTTTACTTTTATGAAATCGAGTTCTCGACCGGGTAAACATGGAATTACATGTGTCACGACCCGTGCCCCAGGGCCCATGTCGTGACTACCCCAAGCCCTCCTTCCATAGGCCAGGGGCTGGCGACTAGCACCAAAGGCATAAATCCCTAAAACTAGGAAGGCATTGCCTTTATAAACTGAAAAAACACACACAACAGAGTACGAGCCCAAAGTAAACACCAAGTAAAGCTGTATACTAAAGAGTGCTGAAAAGTAAAGGGGCCGGAAATACAAGCCCAACATGAAAGTGCAAGTACAACTAAAAAACAAGTACAACTAAAAAAGAAAAGTAGCTACTGGGTCGTCCTCTGGGGTTCCTACCTGAAGGGTTGGTAAAGATGGCCTCCTCAGCACTCCACGTCCGTCAGTATCCTCCGTGTACCGACTCGTCATAAGGTCCACCACCGGGTACCTTCCAGTCCTACTACTCAGCCTCAGTCAGCGCTGTCTATCATCTGCATCCAACACAATGAGGTTCAGGAAAATCCCTTGTAGGGGTGAGTATAACGATGCTCAGTAGGGACCCCGAGACCCTCAAGGTCTCACAAAAACCAACAAAGATAAACCACAGAGTATGAAATCAACGGATAGTCATTACTTAGGTATACGCCCATACATATACCTAAGTTATCAAGTAACCCATCTCAATCATGAGGAAAACACAGAAGTCATTGACTCAGCTCACACAGGTATACAATTTTTTTAAATAGATAGAGATGATTAGATGTAGCCACTGAATCATCTAAGATGTCGGACCCACATAGGATCCAGGATCAGAAGTTAGAATTGTCGGACCCACACAGGATCCTGGTACAGTAGTCAGAGCTGTCAGACCAACACATGATCTCGGACCAGCTATTTTGTAGGACCAACAAATGATCCAGGAATAGAAGTCTGAATTGTCAGACCAACATATGATCCAAGAATAGTCATCAGAACTGTCAAAACAACACATGATCCAGGAACAGTCAACAATGCAAAACCAACCACAGGGTTTACACTAGCATGCTTGATTCCAGGAGGCTATGCTCCTCAAGCCAAGAGTCGATACATCAACTACCAAATCCTACCAAATTGATGTATCCCAAAGTTCCGTCTCTTCAAAATGAACACAACACGACAGACGTTGCGTCAATCGGATGCCCGGTCTGAGAATTATTGGCATTTCTGTTCCGAGGGCTCGGTTGGATTTAGGTTCAATCCAACCCAACCGTACCCCAACTGTGTCCAAACCTCAATTGGGGTATGAAAAAGGAACCTTCACTCTCCAATATTTCTGTTGCCGTAGACAGATCGTCAAACGGACACACATAGCCCAAGTTATGGGCGAAAAGGTGAAATCGGGTCAAACGAGTCTGAGTCCAGTTCGGCCCAGTCAGAACGACTTGGCCCGACCCGGGTCCGGACTTGGGTCCGACCCATCCCATGGGTCCGACCCGACTCACAGATCGAACCCGCCCCAAGGGGGTGGCCCGGCCCGTGGGGGCGACCCGGCCCACACTGGCGGCCTGACCCACGCTGGGTCCGGCCCGCGATGGGTCCAGCCTGGTGGCCCACAGGTGTCCTCCCTATCCGCGTTCAGGGGGGAGGTCGTACCCCCTAGTTCTCTAATAGCTTAGCTATTCGAGCAGGTGGAACCGACGCCAGGCTAGCGCCGGTGTGTCATGCGGGACCCAGTGGGGTCCCGCTGTTTCCGGCTGGCCGAGCAGCCAACCAACTCCTCGCGTGGTGCCGATTGCACCGTGCCTATTCCTGTGAATCGGTGGCTCAGGCTGCCAGACCTCTTCGCGATTGGTCTGGATCTGACCATTGCTGCACCGCCGCGTCTAGGGGTCACGACCTTTCTTCAGTCCATCGGGCGGCGCCGGTTGCGCCGCGCCTTCTCCGGTGTCTCGGCGACTCAGGCCGTCGGCTTTCTTCATGGCCAGCCTTGCGCCGGCCACCGCTACACTGCCGCAGTCCATCGGCTGCGGTTTTGCCGCCACCGTCCATGTTGTGACGATCGTCGCACCAACTGTCAGTGAACATTCCGCAGGGCACCGGACGAGTTCCAGTGGCCCGATTATCACTTTGGAAGAAGTCTTACATTCCTCGGGTCATCTCTTTCGATCCACAATCATTGTTGACGAGTAACACTCCACTCGGACTCATGCCGAGTTGAGCGTCAAAATCCACAAAGAATGCGGAGGGGTCGGGCCGTGCTTGTTTGGCCTGCGCCCTCCGTGTTAGGGTGATATCAAGCGGCTTCGAATTCTAAACCACAATAGAAGATGAAGAATACACAAAAATTACCAATCTTGAACCCCTACCTTGGGTTCTTTCTCCATTGACGATGTCGTGGAAAGGCGGACGTTGATTCATTGATGTCAGAATAGAAGATGAAGAAATCAAGGACGACGTCGTCAGCGTTTTTAAGGACGGTGCTTCCCCCTTGCCCCGGTTGAAGATCATTCTTTGTTGGTGGAAGAAGTGTTCTTCATGGGAGAGTTCTTTTCCTCCCAAGCTTCACCAAAAAGACAAATTCAAACAAAACAATATATTATGACATCTTATTAAATTATTGGCATATAATTCAATGGTTTAAATTAATTAATTGAATGCATTCAATTAATTAATTGAGAGGGTTTGAACCATAAGTGTGGAGTTCAAGGGAGTTTCTACCCACTTAATGGGATACCTAAGAGGTTATAACCTCGGGTGGTCCCCACCAAATTAATTAAGAAGTGGTGTTTAGACCTCGGGTGGGCCCCACCACCATAAACTCTCATGGGAGGTTTAAGTGTGGTGGCCCCCATATCCAACCTACTTTTGGAGGTTTTAACCAACTACAAATAAATTAAGACTAGCACTTAATTTATTTTATTATTCCCACATAAAACCCAAAAACTAACTTTCATTCCCGACCATCAGCCGTCGAGGTGAAAGCCTTCTTAAGAAAATATCAGCGCTGTGAGTTCAATAGTTCCCTCATATTTCAATTTTGAGCATCGATTCAAAAGTTATAAAAACCCGCTCGTACGTTTACTGAATGTACCCGAAAAAAACTTCAGAAATTGATTCCGGGAACACCGGGCCTCAGAATCACGCGCCGTCGGTTTTTGCAGACTTGTAAAATTACCATGTATTTAAGAAAAGAAATCCACAGAAATTATGGGTCTTTACAACATGTTTACCAGAAATTTAACTTTCTAATGGAGATGAGAGATTTCATATTACTTTTTCTGATAATAATAATGAAACCGGACCAAATGCAAAAAAAATTATCATATATATCTTCATTCAGAGTTGTTGCAGGATTATCATATTATATCCTCATTGGAAGGCTGTCGACAAGATGGTGAAATATCATCTTTGGGAGGCCGTAAATTTATAATTTCTCAATTTATTTATTTTTCATATTTTATTGAATATGATATATTTTAAAATACTAATATTTATTTGATTCAATTATAGATGAAATTTATTTTTGATGTAATAAAAGAAATTATAAAAGATGTCTTAATATGGTGGTGGTTAGATAGAGATATTTCAAAATTAAGTTGAAAATGAATTATGTTTTTGTAAATAGACAAAATGAAAACTAATTCCTCATGTTTTGGTTTATAAACACATATATGTGGAAGAAATTTGTTTCCATTTGACATGAATAATCCTTTGTGGTATGATAATTATATAAAATTCTAAAATTTCATATATATGTACCTATTTACTTATTAGTTTACTTTTCATATAACATGCCTATAGGAAATCCCATCTAGACATTCAGTTTGAGAATGTATCCCCTCATACTTTATCACGTGGAGGGTATCATTTTATCGAGAAAAAAATGATTGAGGAAAATTTTTAAGCACTAAGATCTCACTCCACTAGTGGTTCTCATGAGGTCCAGTTTGGTCCTCAATATCCCCCCACTCACCATGAAAAATGGAAAATAGTAAGATGAAGAAAAATTGAAAAGTAACTTATATAGAAAGCTAAAGAAGTAGTTGATAAAATTGTACGTAAATATTATTTATTCGTCATGAATTTTTTTATTTTAAAAATTATAATATACCTTTTTCAGTTTTCATTTGAGGATTAACATTAGGAGAAAGAGACACAAGGCTCTTTTATACCTGAGGGTAGGATGGACATCCTAGCCACTACTTTTAGAAAGGAAGAACACCCCATCCATGTTAGAGGATGTCAGGAAGGTGTTAGTATTCAGAATGTTTTTCATAAAAGCAAGCAATCAAGAGACCCAGAAACAAAATCCTTTAAATACGAGCTGAAAGATATGAAATAGTATATGGGTGATCAAATTCAAGTAACCATGCAATATGATTTTTTAGAACACTTGAAAAGATAGTAACATTCTGCAAAACCTTCCTAGCCTTCCCAGCCTACTCAGCCGATTGTGTAGACTCTACAACCATCCCAACTAGACTACCCTACCCAACCTGCATACTTTTATCCTCCACCTCCTCGCTTGAAAAAAACTATAAAATGTGAGTTATTTTCTAGATATACTTATATAAATATTGTTGTATTTGGACTCATGCAATTTTTGGGGGATTCTTTATATCACCAGCCTAGGAAGATGGGTCAGGATAGAGTACTAGTACTTGATATTATTGATCCTAATGCTCTACTAACATTTTCTACAGAGGAGATCACCAGAGTTAGAGATTTTCTATACCATTTTTTACTTTTTTCCAACTAGTTTTCTATGTTATATTTCATATGAGGTATGTGTTTTTTAAATATTAGTTACATATGATTGAAAATTACTTATAATGCTTTATGAAATTTAACTTATATAAGATTATCTGAAAGCAAAAGAAATTTCACAATTGAAACAAAATTTACAGAAACAATTGACTTTAGATAATTCTGATATTTTCTAAAGGATACAAAGATTATCTCAGGATTCTTCTTCCTTGAATAATATCTATGAGTTTTGGATGATGTCTAATATATACCAAAGATAATATTCATTGAGATTAATAAATTAATATATCAGATATCTCTTTGATTTGGAAGAGCTCAGCCTGAATGTATTGTAGTTTTTTTCCATGTAAGTATATTGAGGTTTGAATTTTTATTTCTTTAATAAAATATTGTTTAAATTGACTAAATATATTTTCTTTTTAAATTAGGTATCTACAAACTATTCTTATACAAATTGAAAGAACATGAATTTATGGTTTTATAGATCCAAAATACATTTATATAGAAGTGAAACATGTGAATAATCATAATAGAGTTAAATATATATGTGAGAGATTATCACATACAAAGATTGGGTGTTGGTTTTTTCCATTTCTTTATAAGAAAGAACTAAAATAAAAGTATGAACTAATGATCATTATACTATCATTAATTGTGAAATTTTTTTATTATAGGGGGCATTGGTTGTTAGGAATATTTTACCCAAGTGAATGCCCCTTATATTGATTTTCCCTTTGTTTGGGAGTTTTCGTACAAGATTTTACACGTTATTAGACAGGTATGTTTTTTGGTTTCTCATAAGCTCGTTATTTTTAATTCTCATTGTTTACACATTTATTATTAGTTAATATATGTGAAAATGTAGTCTATGTATTTTTTTAAACAAAGAACACATGTCGAAAAAGAAACCAAATGAAATCCAATATGTTGTAGTAAAGGTAATTATTGTTTATATTAGATATTATTATGTTTTTTTATATATATATTGGTTTTTATTTTCAATTTAATGGTTTATAATAGAAGTGTTATTGTCAACAAGGACACGTTGAATGTGATTATTATGTTCTACGATTCATGTATGAGATAATCATAACTAGGGTAACTACTAAATTTGGTATGGTTGGTTATATTAATTAATTTATATTTTCTATCATAGTAATCTATTTTTTAATCTCATATCATTAATTTTTTTGTATACATTCAATGATGAAAAATCTAATATCAAAACTAAACTTACCCATCTTCAATCTTTGTTTTCAAACTATTTGTAATGTTTGATTGCGATTTAAGGTATGTATATTCTATTATATATGAATAATATCACATTTTCCAAACAACATGTGTTCAAAAAACTAATTATTTTGTTATAATATTTATTTTAAAATAATGATATTAAATTATTGGTTTAGAAACAACCAAAAATGACCATGTTGTAAATTTCAGGTATGTGTTTTTTAGTTCTATTTTATAGTACAAATGCATAGATATTTTTTTGATTAACTACATAAAAGCATGTAAGTTTTTATATATTTTTAGCTAGTGATAAATTATCTTTTATTGTTGTATACTATGTTTCTATTATAGGTATTTTTATTATTTTGTAAGTGTAATATTTTGAATTTTCTAATTTTTTTCAACTTTGAGGTTGGTTTTTTTGAAAACCGACGTCGAATCATTTTAAAAAAATACTAGGTTTCCAGAATTTGTTTCATTTTTAAACTGACACCGAAATATGGTCATATGTGGTTTTCTATGTTGGTTTATTACAAATTTAAATGTAAAACAATCATGTACTAAATTTTTGGTTCCATTTTACTTATTAAACCTACGATGAAAACTAAGCCTAGTATCATTTTTAGCATCAGTTTTGAAAAAATGACACCGAAAAGCATATTTTTTATATTTCTTTGATAGACATCAGTTAAAAACCAATGTTGAAAATGAAAAAATTGATGTTAAATCTAGTTTTTTCTCTAGTGTAGGGTAAAAACTTGAAATAACTACCCATCCATTTAACTATGAGAACCCAAAACAAATCACTAAAAATTTATAAATATCTCCAAAATAGCATATGATGTCAAGTACCACAACAAATAAAAAAAATCAAGAAACTATGAAATATTAGAGGAAAAAGATAGAATAATAGGGGTACCTTAAAAAAGTTCAGATGGACTCCCACCAAGATATAAGATAAAGTTAGGATTCATTGATTTTTTGACATCTAAACTTATAGAGTTTCTAAATATGACTCAATTTATCCACTACTATAATAATAATTAGGAATCTTTAAAATCAAGGCTTTAAATGTTTTAGCTAACCAAAATGATGATATATAGTAGATATTATATTTATAGAAAGAGTGGTAGAAGAGTAAGAATATTATCCCAATTCATATTTATTTTCTATATTAGATTCATCCAAACAATGATTATAAATTTATGGTGCACATTTAGTGATTTCAAAAGGAATAGAGTTACCACCCCTCTAGGTTGGCCCCTAGAGTTTATTTCAACCATTATAGCCTCATTGAACACCTTATCAAAATAATATTAGTTAAATTGATGAATTTTAAAACTAATGTATAAATGAATTCCCCGCATAAAAAGAGGAACATTTAGCGAGTCCCAAAAAACCAATTCAAGGTTGTAGGTAATCTACTAATTAAATTGGGTGATAAACTCATTCATTATCTACTCATCTAGTTGAAGTTCATAAGTTTCATCTACCTATCAACATTCACCATCTCAAGAAAATTCCACTAAATGAAGATAGTTTTAATAGCCCCATAAGAAATGAGTTATAAAATTCAATGTGAATTATAATTTTTGATTTTATGGTGGGATCCTTTATCAAAATATATCTCAAAATGGAATTCAAATCATTTGAACATATCAAAGAAGTTATTTTAGATGTGTTTTACGAATTGGGTAGTGTCTCTAGTGTTTATGAGGATGTTGGAGAAGTGGCCATGGACCTGGGATACTAAAAATTGTATGTGTAGGCCATTAAAATTAAAAAAAATTCATTCACAAAATAAATGATATTCAACAGGTGTATTCTGGGTGTGAAAATGGAATGATTGAGAGAGAGGTCCACTTCTCAGAAATTCATGGTTTGAACATAATGTTCATACCCTGAATGGTTGATGGGTGTGTATTTTTAACTGAGCTAGTTTTGAATTTTAGGGTTAAACTGATTTGGTATTTTGGGGGGTTTAATATTGGGAGGATGCTATTTCATTTTTTCTAACCCTTCCCTTTCCCCTTTATCAACCCTCTTTGAGGGGAATGAATTTTGATTAATTTCTATTAAATATCTATGATATTATGTCTATTTATTCCTCATAATAGATTTAAATCATTTATTATGATCTTTTTCTAGATATATATTATGTTTTTGGTTTGATTATAATGAATCATGGTGGAATAAGCTGTTTTTGATGGGGCCATTGATTGTCTTACAAAGAGGGTGTCCCAAAATGATATCTAAAACTACTCACAAACTATTTTATCCAAGGAATGTCATCATTTTATTTTTTAGGGTTTAATATTTATTTAAATTATTTTGAAATCTAATTTGGTTCTTGTTTTTATGTTTTTATCCAAGATCAGTTCTAATAGAATTCCATGGACATCCCACAGGTATTAGATTGCGGTTTTGGTGCAACGAGTTCCCCCATTGTGTATTTTGGAATTATTATTTTTAAAATTAATTGGTTAATTAATTAAATATTATTAACATTATCTTGAATAATTAATTATATTTTTTAAAATTGATTATGGGATATTTTGATGAGAGTTAGGGCTTCACAATGGATGGGTGATGGTTGGAAAGACATGGATGATCTTAGGAAAGAGCCTCCAAATGGAAAATTAAAAAGGAAATGGATTCATGAATGAGGTAGGTGGTACCCTATACATTCCCCAATAGTATTTTCATTTATTTATGTATTCTTAACCTGTGATATTCAGTCTTACTATATAAGGTGATAGACCTTTAAAATTTAATGGATATTTTAGTTAAAATCAAATGCTTACAGATGAATTGAAAAAGGTTTCAAGGACACACGAGAACTTGGGAACTAGAAGGATATCCTCAATCATCAATGAGTGAGGAATTAAATATAATTTTATACCTTAGATTTTTGGACCCTAAGGGGTTTTATTTAAATCTAATGAATGTGATGTAGCATCCTTAGTGTTGGGTTCCCTTAAAAATCTCTAGGTAGGGGGTGTGATGGGTTTAGGTGGTTTGCCAAAGGTTTGGTCATGAGAGAACCTTGAGATGCCTTTAAGTCTTTAGGAAAGTGAGATAATAGTGTTGAAAGTGTTCTTCCCCAAATGATATTGTTATTACCTAGGTGGGTAGGACCTATGGAGATATATGGATAGGTTGGGTGAGTGAACTGACCTTGGGATAAAATGGGAATGAAGATGCTACTTTTTCTATCTCTTGAAAGTAATTCCAATAATTCTTGTCTTATGAGGCTTGTGATTCCATATGATGGTATTACTTTGGATAAGGAACAAATTACCCCTGAGTGATGAGTTATTACCTAAGAAATACAATTTATATAAGGTAAATCTTGAAATGGTTTCATTATTTACATGACCCTAGGGGCCCTGGTGGGTACCCTAGTGATGTATCGACCATTGACAGGGTGTGTGTGAGAAATAGGTAGTGATGGTTATGGGTGTAACCTTAGAAACCAAATAAAAAATGAACATGATATGTTCATATGGATGGTTGATGGATAGCTAGTGGAGAGGCCAACCACTGATTGTGATATGAGTTTCATAAGATGGTTGACCCCATTGAGATGTTTTATCTAGGTTGTTATGGGGACATGGGATATACTACCCTCCAAGATGTAGCTAAATTCATGGGTTACCTTGTAAATTATCCTTGGACTTATTATTTGAACCTGTAGACCATGGAATTTTCAAGAATACCTATATGGTTTTGGGGATTATTCTAGATGGTTATTGATCACATAAGACCAGCTTCTAGGGGTTGGATTTTAGCCTACAACTATGGGATTACGTGGTCACGATCCTTAGATATTGTAGTTATTAGTGATATTATATAGATGAATTTGTATACTTACAAGGATTTGGGGTATATTTATACTATTATATGGATATTTGGATCAGTATTGGTAGGCATGATTACCTAACATTCTAAAAGACACCCCGACACTAGATGAAGTAGTTTTGGATTGATCTTGGGTTCCATGGTAGAACCCTAGGATTGAAAGTGGTATTTATTCATGCTTTAATAGTTATTGTATTTATTTATTTGGATCATACCACATGCATATACTATACATTTCTAATTATTTACTGGACCAAATTGGTGGTGCCCAACCAAGTTGCACTCACCCCCTGCCCAAATGAGCATGACACTTGGGTACCCGACCAGACTTCATTGGTTGCAGGTTCAGGTTCAGAAAATGAATGAGGTAACTAGATTGAGTGGAATAGATTGTACATAACATGATTTTGGAATGATGTTATACTTGGGGATGAAGTATACCCTCTTATATATATAAATTATTATTTTATTAATTTTGTATATCTAGTTATCCAGGTGGATGGGTAGTGAATATGTGTAACTCTATGATTTTATATTAATTTGTTATTGATGATTCCTATTTATTGATTATATATATTTTGATGTTTATTATTCATGGATAATGTTTGTTCATTCTATTATTATTGTGAACTTTTATGGTATAGTCTCCCCATGGATATATATGAAACCCCCACTGTTAGTGGAAAACATCTAGAATATGTGGATGTTTTCCTATGATCCATTGGCGATATCTCCGTTTTGGGCCCCACTTAGTGGCCATGACCTCAGGGTGGACACAAAAAAGTGGTATCAAAGTTATATTATTACTGATATTTTATATTATTTCAAAGTTTTATTTTTTATTACTATTTGGAGAGGTGGTAAATTGGTGACATATGAATGTGCCAAAGCTTGTGATAGATATGGGACTGGTACTGCATGAATACATTTCATAGTAGTAATTATAGGCTATTAGGGGTTTGATATTTCTATTCTTGGATTTTTTTATATGACTGTATTATTTCACCTAACATGATGGGCATGGAGTTTTGAATTTCTAATTCATTTTGTTTTTCGATTTTAGAATATTAGAAAGAGGTCAATGTTCATCCATTATATGTATCACATAAGATTAATTTAACATTCACATTCCTATGTGTGATTGATATCATTTATTATAGGGTTTAACTATTTAAATTTTTAGTGAAAAATTATATAATATTTTCCTATATAAATTTTTAGTGTCACTCTACTCAGTTTAACGACCACGTAACTTTATTTTGATGAAATTTCATGTGGATCTGTGGGAGGATTATTGGTGATGAAGGCTATGAAGTCATTCTTATAAGGGTTGTGAGGTGACACTAGAAGGTTGGTGAAGGAATTATATTACTTATAAGTGGACCCCTAGTGTGTAATTATGATATTGGTTCCTAAAAAATATTATATTGATTATTTAAAGTGTCAATAACAACCTATATAGTGTTTATATATATATATTCTTGGTAGACTTATTGTTAACCAGACCATATGAGTATGGGATAATCAACATAGATCATGGTAGGATGTTAATGTTATGAATATGTTTTGATATATGAGATGTGATTTTCAAGGGGAGACTCTCGCATACAGATGCCCGATAAGGATTACCCTTAAATTTAGGATTACTAAGGGAGTAGTTCTGTATATGGATTTTGGGTTAGAATAAATGACCTAGTTAGATTATGGGCTGGTATATGATTCCCATTATATATGTGAGACCATAGTGAGGGTGGTTTTGTCCTGATTTTCTAGGTTATATTTGATAGGGGAATATAATGTAATTTCCCATGAGTTGTGGTCTTGTGATATATGACCTATGGGTTAGGTAGGAGAGTCTGGTACTTTGAGATATGACTTAGGATGTTAGTGAGCCAATTCATATTGATGATATGAGTTGAGATATATAGGGGCAACCTAAGTGAGGGTTATCCTAGGGTTTTAAATTATTTAGATTTGGGAAGCACATGTAAGTACTTTGTGTAAAGATATTTTCATATGTGAGGTGCTACTAGGTATTTATAGTAGGTTGGTATTTGTTCTTATTTTATTTCATCAGTCACTTGAGGTGATTTGGTATCAAGGTATGATTTCAAAGGTAGTATTGGTCAAGTTATTTACTTTTTTTGAAATTGTATATTCCTGCAAGAGCAAGGTGAGAGAATGAGTAGATCCACATGATCTTGAAATAGCATCGGTTCGCTGGTATTCATGTGAGGGACCATGGAATAGGGGAAATGTGCATTTTTGATTAGGAGTTCCAAGGGTTCTTCTAGATAGATTAGACTAAAATTTATGTTGGTAACAATCATATTTTTATCCACGTGATCCTTGGATCGGGGAGATATGACTTATTGGACAAGGAGTCAAGTTATGTTTCTAGGTGGTATGAGAATATACAACCATTACATTTAGATGATATCAAGTTAGTGTTCCCTGGAGACACATGAAACAGTTTTAATTATAAATTAGTGAGTGTAAAAATATTAGCTGAGTATTGTTATGATTAATTAAATGATTATGGGAAAGATGAACCAAGACAATGGATAAAAATAAGGAGTGTCTCCTTTTTGATATGTTTATGACACTATGGATTCCACAGTTTTATTAGTTGATAGTATTTAATGAGTTTGGATTGGGAGGAGAAACATGATTGAGATAATTGAACCTGTTGAGGTTGTGTTCCAGGGTGGTATAAGGAAAAACACAAGGTGGGGGGGGGGGGGTACACACTATTAGATGTTAGAGGGTGAGAACCTCTTTATAAAAAGAAGTTTGGAAAATTATGGAGGGTGAAGTTTCCATGAGTTGAGAATGATTTGAAATCAATATTTTGTTTTGGAACATGGTTAGAAGTGAGATAACCACATAATGTTGTTATGTACTGTAATCTGTAGCACATGTTCTATAGAAAAATGATCCTATATTGGTGGGGTTATGTATGTAGTGGGACTGGTCATATGATGGTTGATATAGAAATTAGATACCAGTGAGTTGTGAATTAGAATCATCTAGTGCCATATTGGATACCATATATTTTATTTAGATGAGGTTTTGGAAGGATTTAATAAATTGGAATCAAGTTTGAGATAAATTTGATATAATTCAAGCATGATTTTGATCGGGGACACACCATTTCTTGGGAGAGGTCATGGAAGTAGTTTTTTTAGTCATGGATCAAACTATGAAATCACTCTAAGTGTTAGATTTATAATTTGGTGTGGATATTCAGATGATCTTGGGATTCCTTCATGAGTTAAGGCTTCATGATTAGGTGGTTTGATAGCACATCATCAGTTGTGGTTGAGAATTTTCGAGAATGGTCATTAAAAACATGAAAGACTAGTGTTTTCATGTATATTTGGGTGCGGTGATATGGGAACAACACTGCGTTTTTAATTTGTCCATTAAGGTAGTGTTATATATGATAGTTTCAATGATGGGGAGCACCAAAGATCAAAATTGGTGCTTACGAGTTATGGATTTTGGCGGGGAGTTCCACAAGCTCTAGTATGATTTGATTAGTGTAACCATGGTGTTTTGGGTTATATAGTCACATTTAATATCTTCCTAGGAATTTCAGTAGTGGTTATGAGTGGTGAAATGAGTTTTATAGATTTAAGAACCCTGTCATTGGTGTTACACAAGGGAGGTGTTTTTGGAGTTTGAAGGAATAAATTAGCGAGTTAGTGATAAATTGATTCTTGGGATTATTCTGGATTTCTAGTTGAATGGGCCAAGAGACTTATCCAAGATGATAAGTACTAAAGTGGTGAGATTATTATACACAATATTAGGATAATTTATTAAATTCAATAGGAAAATATTTAATTTCTATTTTTGGTAGGCTCATTTTTAGAACCATATATCAAAAATCTAATTTTTAGGGTTTGAACATCTCTATGAAGTGTTATTAGATATATTGTAATGCATAAGTAGTACCTTGGATGTTCGAGAGGACATTAGAGAAGTGTCATTGGGCCTGAATAGCTGAAAAGTATAGCTAAAGTCCATTCACTATATTAATATTCCATTCACACCATTAATGGAATTCATGGGATGCATTCTGGGTGTGAAAGGTGGGTTGTCTGAGAGAGAGGGCTACTAATCAAAACTTCATGATGAGAACATCATGTTCTTTCCATGAAAGGTTGTTGGGTGTCTGATTTGTGGAGGGAATGTTTGGTCATTTTGGGGTTAGGGTGTTTCAATTTTTAGGGGGTTTCCATTAGTAAATGTCAATTTTAGACAATACCCTACTCTTCTTTCCTCTCCTTTAATCCCCCTTATAGGGGATGGGGTTTTTAGTTTGGTTCTGCAATGGATCCATGATCGGGTATCAATTTTATCCTTAGTACTTGATTTAATTAATTTTTTATGATCATTATCTTGATTTGGTTTAGGGTTTTGGTTCTAATTCCCCTAGAACATGGTAGAATCTTCCATTTTTTACCATTCTTACTTGGATTTCATAGAGGGTGTCTCAATATTTCATCTACAAGCCTTCACACATAATTTTGGTGAAGGTATGTCATCATATTAATTTTTATAGGGTTTGGGATTTAATTAAATTATTTTATAATCTAATTTTGTTCCATTTATTAGGTATTTTCAATAGAAAATTATTGAAAGTGGGTGATATACCTACCTTTTATATTTAGTTATAGTTCAAGTGTGATGAGTTTACTTAGTGAGTTTTTTGAATTATGTTTTTTATATTAAATGGTAATGTAATTTTAAATTTTTAATAGAGAGTTGAATAATTAATTATAATTGTTTATAATTAATTATTGGATTTTATAATTTGATTGAGGGACTTATGATGGATGGGAAATGGATGGAAAAACTTGTATGAGATTTGGTAAGAGCTACCGTGCGATAACTTAAAAAGGAAATAGTTTCATGAAAGAGGTTGGTAGACCTTTGTACATACCCCAATGGTATTTGAATTTATTTATTTACTATTGTAATTTGATGTGTGTTATTTCCAAAAAAGGGTGGTTGATATTTAAAATTAAATATATTTTTTAATTAAAATTAAATTCTTATAGGAGAATTAAATAAGGTGTCTAGGTCATGAGGGACCTTGGGCGTCGACTTGATTTCCTCGACTACCGATGGCTGATGCTTAAATATAATTGCATTCCGTGAATTTTTTGTACCACAAGGGGTGTTAAATAAATCCAATGAATGTGATATATCATCCCTAGTGTTAGGTTCCCTTAGAAAACTATAGGTAGAGGGTGTTAGGGGTTGAAGTTGTTCACTTATGAATTGACAACCTGAGTTCCTTAAGATGTATTTAAGCCTTAATCCTAGTGAGATGACAATGGGTTGAGTATTCATCTCCCACTAAGATTGTGAATACATGGGTGGGTAGAACCTGTGGAGATTTATAGATAGTGTTGGTGAGTTTACGGACCTAGAGATGACTTGAGAATGGAGATGGTCCTTTTACCATCTTTTGAAAGAAATGCTAATGAGGCTTACCTTATGAGGTTGGTGAGGCTGTATGAAAATCCTCATAAGGATGGGGGATGAATTACCCCTAAGTGAAGGTTGTTGAACTAGGAGATATAATTTATATAATGGAACTATTTAAGGTTCTATTTGAATGATGAGACTAAGGGGACCCCAGTGGGTACCTTATCGATATGTTGACCCCTAAGAGGGTGCACATGGGAAATAGGTAGTGATGATTGTGGGTTTTACCATAGAACTCAAATAAACAATGAGACAAATATATCTATATGGATGGTTTCCAATAATGTACTTGATATTTGATCTTATATTATGAAATAGGTTTAGGCTGATGGCAAACCCTTTCAAGACGTGTTATTTGGGTTGTTATTGGGGGGATCAAAAAATAATTACAGATATATTTATATATATATATATATATATTATTCCTTGTATATTCTAATTGGATCCAAAATTCACCCCTAATGACTATAGAAAGTTTAGGATTACCTCCCGGGGATTGGAGAATATTCCAAATTATTATTGATCACCTAGGATCACCACTTAGGGGTCGACTTTTATCCGGCTACTATGGGATGCCTGGGAAATGCTACTTGGATTCGACAATTATTCCTGATACTATGTTTATTCTTTTGGATACTTCCAATGATCTAGATTTTATTCCAGCTACCATATAGTTTTTGGGACCAATATTGGTCAGTATGATTATCTGACATGTCCAAAGTAACCCCAAAAATAATGGAAGCTGGTCTAGATCAATCTTGGGTTCCATAGTAGAACACGATGATTGACCATGGTAATTTATTTATTATTAAGTTGTTGTTGTGTTTATTTATTATAAGAAAATTACACGAGTAAACCTTTAATTTACTAGTTTTACATGGGATTATATTTTTGGTTCCTTATTGAGTTGTAATCAGACCCTGATCAAGTAGTAATGGAACATTGGCACTCAAGAAGACTTCACAGGTTACAAGTTTTTGTTGAGAAGTGGCTCAAGGTAGTTGGATCGAGTAGGATAGCTTGACTGAGATATGAGGTTGGGAAGATATAAGGATCATGGATGAAGTATAGCCTCATGTATATATGTTTTATTATTTTACTCATTTTGTATATGTGGTTGGTATATTAGGTGGCTAGTGAGTCTGTATGACTGTATGCTTCCACATTCATTTTTTATTAATGGTTCTTTTTTATTTATTCGATTTACTTAGATGTTTATTATTTATTAATGTTGTTAAGTTATTATAATATTATAGGGAACTCTAATATGGGGTTATAGTATCCCCACGACTAAACCTGATACCCCCACTACTATCTTGAATCCTCTAGTGTATGGGGAGGAAAACTTGAGTTCTAGTGGTGCCTCCTCCAATTTGGCTACCGCTCAATGGACACAATTGAAGGTAGGATGCCACATTGATCTTAAAGTATTCACAAGACTTATAAATAAACACTTTAAGTGAATGATAGTGCTCTACTATTATTTTCTTGATCCATCAAACATGTTCATAATGATTTTTATATATGAGGCATCTAGAGTTCACATAGAATTGAAGACTCCTAAAAATTTATCTAACCATTACATATCCTATTGAGGTCCTTGAACACTATAAATGATGGGTTAATATTGAGAATAGGATGAATATAAAACTCTACCAAGAGTATCTATAGGGTTGATAGTTGGAATAACCTTATCTAAACCCTAAGAGACACTAGGATAAATAATACTCCTTGATATATACTTTCTATAATTCATCATGAATTTTCTAGGAGGAATGATCTTAATCGAAAAATGAAACATAATACTACATAATAAAATTTAAATTCCATATCACTCCAATCAAGAAAACACATTGAATCAAATTATTAATTTTTTTTGAAAAAGAACCACTCCAAAAAAATTAAATGTTCACCTTTAAACACCTTTTAAAATCACAGAAATACAATTGAAGAAAAGTTTTAAATGACATTTTTATCGTTGAATATATTTTACAACTCAAAAAATATATTTTATTATAAAATCATCTTATGAAAATTATTTGTAAATTTTTAAAACAAAATTCTTCCCCATATTAAACCATGTTTTCACATAAAAAATACCAAACAAATCTAACCAAATTTCATCAAATCATCAAAAAAATCCCTCTCTAATTAATTATAATTATAATGAAAATTAAATTAAAAGTGATATGAAATTTAATGGAATAGAAAAAAAACATATAAGGGTTTAGTGGATACACATGGTACAAATTCATAATTTGATAGATAATGCGCCATCTATGAGACTGTCATTGGAAGCTTCATAGAACCATGTGCACAAGATTCACACAGTTTGTAAGGCCAGGTGGGAAATTCGCATTACTATAGATATTCTCCCATTTTACCCAAAACATATAAATTATATAATAAGCTCACATAACTTATAAATAACTCAAAAATCAGTCTATTCAAGTTCTAATTCACCTGAAACAAACGAAGAATTATTTAAATTCATGACTCAATACCCAACTTCCCATGAAAAACTAAAGTATCATTTCAAAATGTGGTTATTAGGAACCTATTAATGACCTACCTTCTATGTTTTGATAATTATATCTCCCATATACTATAATACCCCAATAACAAGGGTGATCTTATACAATTCATCCAAAACCAACCATGTTCACCCATGATCTGGGCACCCAAGCTTGCCATGGAAATGACCAAAGGGTGTTATTAGTCCCCACAAGCTAGATAAAGTTCCAAAGTATCAAAATATACTTTATTGGAAATATTTACTCTAGATAAATAACATATTAAAAGATATGGAATTCTACTAAGAACCCGACATGGTACATATTTTCATTGGAGGTTAATGAAAGATACAATAAATAGTTTTACAAAAAATAAAACCAGATAGGGCATAACTAAAAATAAAAATCCATCTCAAAATAAATAGAGGGAAACTATGATAGAAACAAAAATATAAGGATTACTAACTTGTTCTATACATAGATTGTAAAAAATAACCAAAATAAACCAAACATACTAACTAGTGGTATCCTCATGACCCAAGTCACCATCTAACACAACTAATCCTTTAGAGACCAAGATATTGAAGTATACAAGATATAGATTCTTGAGAACCTCTTCCTAAAATTGAGAAATAATCATAGATTATAGACATTGAGTGGGGTAAGTAGGGTGTAAACATAGATAACCTAATAATATTTCACCAAAGAGTCCATGAATTTCATTTCTCATTAATTCCAGAAATTATTGTATTGAAATATTGTAATTAGAAAGGGGAATATATAAATCCTTCAAATAAAAATCAAAAAATTTCTCAAATTATGTTTTGAAAACCCAATTATGGTTTTAATAACACACCTATATTTTCCTCAAAACTCTTTGAAAAACGTATATATCTAAAACTAGTTCTAAAAAACATTTGAAAAAAGCTATTGAAAGAATTAAAAATTTAAAAATGAAAAATAAACCCAAAATTACAACTAAATAATATGAATAAAACATAAATAGGTAACTAGATAAACCAAGTTCAAAATTAGTCACAATGTTTTTTTGAAATTATAAAAAATTAAATACCAAATAAAGGATTCATATGAAACAACCATATAAGAGAAAAATATAATTGGAACATAACATGTCAGAATAGTAATATAAACAATGAATTATAAACATAATCCCATATAATAATAAAGGAGAAAAAAAATGTTTACAAAATCATGGAAAACTCCTAGAAATCAAGTGATATGATCCTAGATGTACTCAGGTGGAACCATCCATAAGCCTATCCATGCATTCCTAATCCACAAATAACCTTAAAAATCTCTAGTAGCCTCACCTATTGTACTCATCTAGTTATTATTGGTACAATGAGAGAATATTTATATTTGTATCATCAAGATAATTATAGAAACCATATCTAAAAATCTCACTTAAACACCAAGAATGATCAAGAAATTAGTAATAGTAGAGGGTGAGGAAGAATGTGTGACATATCAAACACACACATAAATAATATACCATAAGTAAAACCATTCCCATAACATACCTAAACCTCCATCTAACACCATTCTCACTAAATTCAATATATAAATTCACTTAAGAATCATAAAAAATAACACTGAATCATCAACCTCATATAAAAAAAGTTCTATAGATCTAATTCTATGGGGAAATAAATTTTATAATAACTAATTTAAGTAAATTTATAAATGGGAATTGATTTATAAAATTAGTAACATCATTTAAAAAATTTATGTTGAAACCCATTGAGAAGTAAATTTTTTTATTTGTATACTTTTAAAGTACAAAATATGTATTCTTTACACATTTAAGAAATCTAATTATGAATGTCACACCATAGTTTTTCTTTGAGGTTCAAACTTTCCTTTATTTTTACCATCTTTCATTTGGGTCTTCAATCAGGTTGTTTTGGGTGAATTTTGGAGGTTTTTATAGTTTTTTGGGTTATTCATGGGTAGGTAAAACAATGAAGGTATTCCTAGAAAAAATGGACAATATTTTTGGGTTTTAGAGGAGGGTGAATTGTTAGGAACAAAGCTGGAACAAACAATGAGACTTCCTCCACAAACCATGAAACATGGGATAGAGTCATTTCATATGGTTTATTCAAGAAAATCATGGATCTTATTTAGTAGAATAGTAATGGGTGCACATTTCAGTTCATGGTTTCTTAAACCATATAGTTAAACCATGTGATGTATATTAATTAATTGTGTTTTTCATACATTAATACGCGCAACTCATCTTATTTTCCACATTCCTCTTCTGGTGGAATAGGATCTCAACCAAGGAGAATCATCTTTGTTATTTTATATATCCCTTACCTCTCATTGTTCATTTTTATGGATATTTGGGTGTTGGATCTAGTATTTCCAAGGAATTTCTATGTTCTTGGCCATTCTTCATAGTTCATCTGGATCTGCTCTTCTCTCCTTGAACGAAAGCTTATATCGGAGCTATTGATGATAGCTATATGGTACCTAACATTATTTAATTGGGTTTTTTATATATACTTCACAGAATTAGTTTTTTTTTCTATATATTCATTGATCATTGTGCGTTCCTCATGAATCATTGTGGGAAGTGATTTTTATCACCTGTTGTTCTAGAAATGATGAGTTGGAGATTATTATTTTAGAACTCAAGGATTAGGTTTCTTTCTAATCTTATTTAACCCTTAGTTTTTATTGTATTTTTTTTCCCATTAAAGTGTTTTAATTCTATGTATTTTTAGTTCGGTAGTTTAATGATTTGACTTTATTTTACAAAACTTTCTTTCTTTATGTTTGAATTTTATTTATAAAATTGTTACAAAGCATAGTGTATGGATTTATCATGTAAATGGTTTTAAAATGGTCTTATAATGGAATGAAGAATGTTTTTATTTTTTTTTGTATTAGGTTATTTTTTTTGAAATGGGTTTCCCCCTTGGTGTTATTAATATTTTTTATAGAATGATTTGTATAACATCAAAGATGAAAATCACATTGAATAATTATAATATGGAAAATATGATTGTGATCAATGATGATTTATCAAGACTTCATTGGGGTGGAAGAGGCCGCGACTTCGGCCGCGGATCTCACTTCTTCGTGCGGCGGCGCCCTTGGATAGGATTCTTCAGAGCGGCAATTCAGAAAGCTCGACTTCATGCGATGGTGAGGATTCTGTTCTGGACAAGTGTGGCGTTTCAGATCCAGGTCGACTTTCGGCTTTTTCGCGGCGGCGCGGGCGGTGGCGTCTTTAGCTGGGTTCTTCGACTATGGTTCATCAGCGCCGGCCTTTCGGATAGCTTGGCTTGAATCATGGCGACGAGGAGTCATATGGATGTTGGCTTTGAGCGGCGTTGCCGATTCATCTTACCGTCGAATTTCTGTTTCTTTCACAGTGGTGATGGGTCATTATCATCGTGTGAAGATCGGTATGGATTTATTTGTTTGGGGCCACGAGCAGTGCGGGATGTTGTTTAGGTCCGCAAGACTGTTTTGAGATGTAGCCTCCACTTCGGCGAAAGGCTCTCAGGATTTAGCGTTTAAACCCATGTGATTCCTCTTGGGATCTTGGCTTTTCTGCATAGGATTTAGATTTTTACTGAGCTTTGGTTTTGTAATGGGTTATATCCCACCGGGTTCTCGATCCACTGTATTTTAAGTCTTTGTGCTAAACCTATGAGTTTTCTATGGCTTTCAGGTTCTCTATTTTCCCTTAAAAGGGTTTGTGTGTTATTTTCAAATTAATAAAGGGGTTCGCCCCCAACTTTTATAGTAGTAAGACTTCATTGGGTATGAACACTTCCCCCCTAAACCTATTGTACTAGGGTAATGTGTAAACCCTAATGATTATATTATAGAAAGGATCTACTCTCATGAGTGAAATCTCACCCCTTAGACCTATTCTACTATTGTAATTTTCACTCTACTTATCCTACTAATCATGAAAATGTTAATAGGATCCTCATCAACTTATAACTATTGATACCATGGCCTTCTTTTATCTAGTGATAATCTATGAAATTCATATTTTTTATGTTTATAGGAACCCTTTAAAAACTAAGATATTGGGTTAATATTCATGATTTCTTGGACGGGGTAATTCATATATGTTTTGTGTAAAATTATGAATAAATTTATCTCATGCCTTGTCTTTTGTTAATTTAGCATAAATGGTTTATATTATAATGGTTTATATAGAACAGTTGGTGCTATCCCACTAGATCCTTTTCTTTGCCCCTACATACAACTTTTCATATATATATATATTTGGATTTATTGGATGTTGGAAATAGAAAGGTACCACATCATGGTGGAGAGTTTGTTTGTCATTAGGGTATGGGAGTTTGGAGGTGTTGTTGTGTCACATGGAGTTAGGTTTTTATGTATTTTTTACTTGGGTTGTTTTATGGATCTTGCTGCCTATTTTGACTGATATTGTATCTTTTCAAATGTTGTCTTGTTTTGGAATTATAATATATTTTTTAATATATATTGCATTGATTTATTTTATTTGTGGAAAAATCCTTTCGAGAGGTAGGAATTGATTCCCATGAAATTTTCCCAGCACATGGGGATTAGGAATTCCCTTCGAGATATATTAGGACCATATTAGATTATGGATAGTCAGTTAATCTTGGTTGGCTTGTGAAAAATTAGTATCAAAAGGTGGTTCACCTGTTTCTGTTGTCATTATTCATTTTCAAATGTCTTGGTAGAAAATTCATTGGAATGTGGGGAAATATGTGGTATGTTGTGAGAGAGTGTCCAGAAAACTTCCATCGTGAAAAAGATTAGGTTACCATGGTGGTCAATAATTATGTCTTTTGGGATTTAGAGTGTCTTAATACTTGATTTTTTTTCACTTGATAAATCCAGTTTACTTATTTTATTCAAAACTAGAATTTATTTATAGATCTCATGTTCTTATGTCTCTTATATAATTCCACCTGGAATAATCCTAGTTATTCCTTGAGAGGGTTATCACCGATGAACCACCATAGGGAAACCATATTTTTTATCAGAATTTGATTATAATAGTTTTTTGAAAAGTCTGAGGTATGTACCAAGGTGTCTCACATTCCCATGCCTAATCTAGAGAAGAAAAAACCTAAATGGATAATGGTAAGAATCAATACAATGAATTTCATTTCAAGAAACCACCATATTTACATGGAAAAAATTATCCCTATGAGGCATAATATTATTTGGTAATGATCAAAAGGATTTTTGAATTCCCAAAGACTCTATATTCTATCAAGGTGAGGTGTGGAATTTTCAAGCAATATGTCCCTGGTAAAATGTGGTGGGAATTTATTGTTTTTGATAAAAAAAACATGAGATCTTGGAGTGTAAGTACTTTAAGTCATTATCACATAGAAATTATACATATATTATATGAACATGGTGAAATCCATGAAGTATATCAAACATGGGAAATAGAATCTATCAGTGATAGAGTGTGATAATCATTTCATAGAGCTTTCTTTGTTCTATCTTGAGGATGTGTATAAGGAGAAGATGAAAGATAAAAGGTTTAATATGGGTATATGAGTTGATATTAGATAATAATTAATTATTTTAAAGCTGACCACTTATTCTGAGGTGGTTGATAGGGTGATAATAGAAGAGATTGAGATGATAGGAAAATATGTGTTGTTCGGAGTTACTTTTTTTGTCTGAAGGTATCTCCAGTTGTTCTTATATAGTTAAGAGTAAGTAGAGTTATTTTCATAGATTAAATAGTGGTGGAACTCCTTATTTTTCTCTCCATGTACCATCATTATATTAAAGTGTCTTGAATTGAAATCATCATGGACAAACATGAATCATGAAGCACTTTTTTCCAACACCTCCAAAATTTCATAACTCATATGGGTGCCATGGTCACCTAAAAATGTTTTTTACGGATATGTATTTTCCTTGTTAAGGAATATTCTTGTTGGAAAAAAGATTATATATGGTGTAATCAGTTGTTTCATGCACTATAGGATCCCAATCTCCAACCTCTAGATCGAAGCAGTTACACGCAATGGAAGAGTCTTCAATGTAAGTTGACATAGGTCCTAACAATTTTAGAAGTAAAGTTTATATTTCTTATATATTAGTTATTGATTTATTTGAAACAACTTCCTATCATTATTTCATGTCTACTCATATGAAGTATCTTTTAAAACTTCTAATGTAACTCATTCCATTCATTATGGAATTGGTGACACCTTTAGGGACGAAGAAAGAGAAAATTTTCTGATGTCCCTCATGCTATTAATTTATGTGTGAAAATAAAATGTGTATGTTTGATTAGTGTGTTTGTATTTATTTAAATATAAAATAATAAATCAAAATCAAATTTAAGATGAATTCATATATGATTAGTGATTTATCATGGGAAGAGAAATATGTAAAGAGTTTGAGAAGTATTCAAGAAGATTTGTGTTGATTCTTGGATAATTGTTATAAATTTATTTTATCTCATTTACTAATAAAATTCTCCATGATTTATGTGATGGTTCTTGGATAATTGTTATAGAATCATTGGTTGTCATTTGGTAAGACAATTATCTAGTATTGGTGATGATTTCAGGAGATTTTTTTTGGAATCATTTTTTGGTTAGAGAATTCTCCATGATTGGTGATGATTATTGAAGACTTTTTATGGATTCATGTAATGAAATTGGATTTCATTCTTGAAAAATTATCCATGTTTTAAATCTGATGATTTATGAAGTGATATTTAGTTCCAAAGACTTGTTTGTCGATGACACTTTGTTTACTATAAGATGAAGGAGAATATTGCCTTGCAAAATAAGGGTATTTTCATGAATATGGTATAATTAAAGGCCATGAAAAAATATAATCTTTTATGTTTTTCATGATGATTTTTTGAAAAATAAATGAATTTTAAGAACACAATAAAATTATATTTAGACGATGAAGGAATTTTAGAGATGGTTTTCTTGGCATATATGTAAGAACTGTCTTTAAGAATTTATTATTTTAGAAGGATTAAAATACCATATTATTCTTAGATTATTTCTATGTATATGAATAAGGATTGTACAAAAATAAAGTGCAATAGTCAAATCCCCCAAGGGATATCCCTCCCCATTGGGAGATCCTACCTAGGGAGGTTGCATAGCTACATGGTGGGATGTTTAAAATCCCAGAGCATGCACATCTATAAATAACATGAGTAAGGCCATGTATAGACCCACTAAGAGTGGTGGGCCATGATGGAGGGGCGAACGTATAGAAATGGAGTGGTTAGAAGTGGAGCCTATACCTGCTTCTATAAATTTAATGGGAGAAATTGATTAATGGACTATGGGCTCGATGTATATAGAATTCAATATTGGATGAAGAATTGCATGGTACTTTATAACTACATTTATTGATATGTAAGAGAATG
Organism: Viscum album; assembly: GCA_963277665.1. NCBI lineage: Eukaryota > Viridiplantae > Streptophyta > Magnoliopsida > Santalales > Viscaceae > Viscum > Viscum album. The sequence continues at coordinate 1,040,593,527 of OY728126.1, forward strand.
ACAGTTGTATGATGACATGGATTTTAGCTGCCTAATTGAGGGTGTTGTATTATCTTCATCCTTCATTTTAAGTTTATTATGCTAACACAAATATTTTTATTTATTTATGAGCTGTGGAACTTATAGACGAATGTCTAAATATCAAGACAAGGACATATATACTTTTTAGTTGGCTAAATTGATCTCTGTTGATCTAGTCAGGATCCAAGAATATGTTATTATAGTAAGTCATTCACTTCCATGCATGAAAAAGAAATAATTGATCCATGATTATTACCTAATAAAACTTACTCTTCAGACAATTTTAATGAGTTCTAAAGTCATGATGTAGGTCTAAATCCGTTAATATGAAATAAGTTACACTTTTATTTTGGTAGAAGGAATTAGATATAGGTTTAAATGGAATTAATTCTTCAAACATGGTGTACCTAAGAATTATGATTTCATGAACATGTCTGTTAGAAGAGTCGAGTATTTGGTAAATGTTTTATCCTATTTGATGATATTCCCTGAATATTCAAATAGGTAAGAATCCATTTAAAGTATTAATACCTGATCCTTAGAGTATTTAAATGATTAGTGTTTCATTTTTTATATGTGTGATGAAGTGTGAATAAATTGAGAGCCTGAGTCTTGGAAAATTTATAGTGTGAAGAGACATAGTGAGTCGTGGTTCTTTCATACCTTTCATCATGAGGAGTTATGAAAATTTGGGTATTCAAAAGGAATTATACAATGTGAACAAGATTGTAATGATTGGTCCTTTGAGTGTGTAAAACAAATCCAAACGGGGTATTTGAAACTAGGGTTCCTGAAGATATACATGCATTTAGGGTTCTCACTAATTCTATGTGAAGTGAATCATAATAACCAAACCCCTTGAGTATTTGAAATAAACTACATGAAGAATGAAATACCCATAACCTAAGGGGTATTTAATATGAGTTATATAATACCCACTTCATTCAAGAATTAATATTTCTAGGAGGAAAAATAAATGTGTTTATTTATAAACACATTTAAATAAGTATTTAAATGGATAATTTAAATCATGTATTTAAATGAGATCCCCCTGGAACACAGTTTTGTGTACAAATATGTTCATGTTTGTGATTAAATAGAATACACCAATGTAATATCTTTTATATATCTCAGTAAAATATTTGTATCAAATAGAGAATTATTCCATGCGGAGTAATTCTTTAAGAAGGTGGTCACATGAACCTAAGAATTCGAAGAAGAGTCTCAAAGCTAGAATTTATGAATTTCTTTAAAAATTTCACAAGGATGGAGCCACTATCTTTCTTGTTGAAAAATAATATCTCTTGAATAATTTGTTGTTCTAGTATAAACAACACCATTTAAGACTAGTGGTACCAGTATAAAGAGCACCAGAGACTCAAGAAGATTGATAGTTTTCTACATAAACAATATTGGCTAATTTTAGGAATTTTTAATCACTATAATGTTATAGTGATAAGGGAATCCATGAAACAACCATAGGTTGGTCACAATAAGGAGTATACCTTAATATAAAACATAGTAAAAATATTTTTGGGATTCTATTTATTTTATTATCAACATTACTTGTTTATGTGACTGTTGAGAGAACACAACAAACCCATTCCTTGTAATCAAAGAAGAGGTTCAAGAGTAAAAGGTGCTATTTTATAATAAATAAGAACTTATTAGAACTCAGGTTTAATGATTCACCCCTCTTAGTGTCCCTGCATATTCCATCTAGGATCTATAATGTGTGATATAGAGTATGTATAAGATTTTCTGGTTCTTGAATTAGACCTATTTGAGGCTATTATCAGGCTGGACTAGTTGATTTCTCACAAATACTTAATTGATTGATTTCATTATTCTGTGTATTTTATTTTTCTCGATGATAACTCCATTTTGTTTTAGGAGGATTGGGTTATGAGGTCCAGTCAGTTAGGAAAACCTCTTATAGATTTTTTATGTTTATGCTTTTTTCTATAGCTGAGTTGGGACAGGAGTCCAAAAATGGTGACCTCCATCTAGTAGTCAATGAGTTTTCTAAAGTGTGTCTGAATTGATTTTCTAGTTTTCCTTTGGATAGATAGGTGGAATTATCAATTGAACCGGTTCTAGAAAATAATCGTATATCGATTCTATATTACTATATTGCTCCAACTGAGATGAAATAGCTAAAAATTTAGTGGGATGATTTTATATCCAAGGGATTTATATGCCCAAGTGTGTCAATATGGGAATACCATGTTATCATTTCCAAGAAAGATGATATAACTCTTCACTTGTTCATTTATTATCAGATACTCAATCTATTAGTGACAAAAATTAATTATCCATTGCCTCACAATGATGATTTTTTAATCTATTGATTGGGAAAAGTGTTTTTATAAAATTTATATTCAGTCTAGTTATCACAATCTCATAATTAAGGAATCATTTATTCTTAAGACTATTTTCATGAGTAGTTATTTCCATTTAGAGTACCTCATGGTGCAATTTTGTTATACTAATTCTTCTAATGTATTCATGAAAATAATGAAACATATTTTTTTGGGACTAAGTTGGATGGAGAAGTGGATTATAGTCTTCTACTGTCAAAAAGGGGATAAATCAATTCACTTTGTAAAATCTTTGAAAAATTAGTCAATTATTTTTTTATTTGGATATAAAAAATATCATAAGTTAGGATAACTTGTGAGGAAATCCATATGAATAAAGGGGTGGGGGTGGGGGTGAGGGGTAAAGGTGCGGCTAGTCATATTCAGTTTTTATTGGAAGAAAATTTGCTGGTGGAAGTTAGGGAAAGTACAATTCCTTCCTTGGAAAATATATTGATGCAAAAGGTGTTTAATCAAAGACTATATATCATGACAGATATGGTTTGTGATGACAACCATTTTTTGTTGAATAAGCTAGATGATAGTAAAGGAGCATTGGTTTTTTTGCGGAAGTAGATTTTATGGTGGCGCTGCTTTCTAGTTTTTTCCAAATTTTTGTGGTTGAAAATTTCGAAATGGAGAAATGTGATTTTGGAAAAGGATGTTTTAAACATGTTTTAAGATTACTTGTTATGTTTCATGAAAGTGTTTTTCCAAGATCCAAACATCAAAATCTGGAAAAGGAAATACTCATGCGAAAGTTTGATTTTTGTGCACAAGATTGAAGGGAGATTGGAATGTTGTGCACAAGGAATGATTCATGGTCAAAACATCAAAAAATGGAAAATGAATGAAGTGTGAGAAAGATTCAATAAGTTCACGAAAGATGAGGTTGGAGAGAAAGAGACTCACATGCCCAATGAGACATCAAATGTGGTTTTACGTGACACGTCAGGATATTTTACAACACATCAGTGTTTTTGTGCGTGGGGGTAGACAATGCCTGTTAATAAGATGTGACCCCTATCATTTGAGAAGATCAACACATAGAAAAATTTTGTGCTCTGAAGCATGAAATAATTTTACATAAAGTAAGTTGTTCAAAAAAATAGAGACGCGTATAATAAGGATATGTTGGGTGAAATAAGAGAGTTGCGTGCTAGATTGAAGTTGCGTGCAAGAGGTGTTTTATGAAAAAAGTCAAATATTGCATTCATGGAATGGAATTTGTTTGAAAGACTCCTAAAAGGGTGTGAGAAAGATTTGAGTTCTGTACAATCAGTAAATTTTGTGCAAGTTTGTTCTTACGATCTTCTAGGTATGTAAGAGAATAATTTTTTTGAACGATCAAAATGTGAAAGCTGATTAAGAAGCACTAAAAATTTGTTTTTCCCTATTTGTAGTAAGAGGGTGCACACATGCTTGTGGATTGTTTTCCAAGTTCTAAAAGAGTGTTAGGGTATATCATACTCATTGTATTCTACATCAAAGGATTATTTTCTAGTGGATTCTGTGGTACTGGATTGTTTCTGTTTCATACCAAGGACGTAGCTACTCTTGTTGAGTAGTAAAAATTGTAAATCTTGTGTTCCTATGGATGTGTGTTTTGATTGTGTTCAGAATGGAAAGAACTCTTTAATTGGAGGTAGGGTTTGTTTTGAAAAGAAGGAAATAAAAAATAAAAATATATCACTAGTTCACCCCTACCACTCTCAGTGATACTTGGATCCTGATTGGGAAAATTTAATTTTTCAAAAATATCTTGAAACGTTTTTCATGGTTTTCAAGGATGAAAACATGGTGTAATTAATGATCTGGGAAGATCTTTCTTGTCACTTGAGGCATTTTTTGGGAATTTTGAGGGATTAATACCTATATAAAAAACTATTAAAATTCTATTTCTAGATTCAAAAAGTTATGTTATTAGTACATGTGATCTAAGAAAATGGTATCCTTTTTTATCATGAAAAAGTGACGACTATATTGTCATGGGAAGAACCACATAATATATTTGAGATTTGAAGCTTTCTGGATTTGGTAGGATATTATTATCAGTTCGTAAAGTATTTATCCATGCTTTCTATAACTTTGAAAACTATCACCTTTAAGGGTATTAGGTTCTTGTGGGAATTTAAAGTGTTAGGAAATATTTAATTAACTAAAGTGTTGTTTGATCTTGAAACCAATTATGACTCTACCAGAGGCTGAACAAAGCTATGTGTTTTATTTTGATGTTTCAGGTGCAAGTTTGGGCTATGACCTTATGAAATGGTTTTATGTGGTGGATTATAGCTCAAATGACCTTTTACCTCATGATAATTATTATAATATTTATGATTTATATAATTGTTAGCAGTTGTGTATTCCATGATAAGTTGGAATCATAATCATTTTTTGGGAAATTTTCTGATTTACTCTTACAAAAAAAAATTGGGTTATAATTTTCTCAATATTATTTTAACCTATGGTAGAGTTGATTGGTATAATTCCTTTTTCAATCTACTTTGATATTGGATACACTCTAAGAACATGTAATATAGTTATTAATACACTTTTTAGAATGTTTCATTATCAGGATGTGAAGGCGATAAAGGAGGAAGGAAACTTGATGGGGTCATTACTTAGATACACTGAGGAGTTAGGGATAAAGTATCTATAAATTTTCCAATGAGTGTTCATGTGATATCCTCTCCCTTTTAGGTGATTCTATAAGAAAAAGAAAAAGAAAAAGAGTTTTTTAATGTAATGTTTTATTTATATGGTGGGTAGTACATTTGTGAGTGGAATCTATATAGGAAAGTTATCCTTTGCTTTAGAAACTGATACATTCTTCCAATGAATTTAAGTAAGTTCGTGTTGGGATATTATCATAATTCTTTATGGGATATCCATCCCAACACAATAGAGATATTTTTTTATATGAGGAACTAGTTCAGGTGTCGTGGTATGAAATGAGTCATACCTATGTTTCTATCTCAATGTTACACTTTCCTACAAACAAAAGATGAGTACCAAAATATTCTATATTTTATTCATCCTCTACCCATAGAAACATGATAATGAAATGATATTTCGAAGGATTTAATTTTTTGGTTTAACATGTACTCCTTGAGGTATGAATTCTATCTGGGAACCATGTCATCTTATTTATACCAATATATGAAAATACTAAAATGGAATATTTAGGGAAGTTATATGTATAAGACATTATAAGGTCGTATGTAATTATTATGTCCATTTTTAATAGATTCTACCACTTTACCTCTCATTTTTTGAAGGGATACTAGGGGAAATGGGAACATAGTTTAGGTTGATCATAAAATATCATCCCTAGATTGATAGGGGTATGGAGAGGGATAATGAAATTTTAAATTTATATTTTTTTGGATGTATGGGGTGCCTATATGGGTTCCTTATTCCAATTCCAAACACTTATTACATAGGATAAAATTAGTAAATTAAAAACCATCACAAATGGTTAGATCAAATTAGTTTTGACATCAATCATAGTTTTTAAATTGAACATCACTGGTTGAACTCACTCAATTGATCTAGATTTAATGAATCTAGAAAACCCAAAGAAGCTCTATTTAGACAACCAAAAACAAAATTAGAAGAAACATGATGCAAAATCAAAGGGATTACCTTCATCTCTCCACCACCTATTGATTTCGATAGATGAATGTAAAATGTAACAACATAGGTTCTCTTAAAAGAAGAGTGAAGAAGGTAGGAAGAAAATAGAGGAGAGATAGGGAGACACCCCTATCCATGGGTGATCTTCCACACCATATTCCTCTTTTTTATCCGCATTTCCTCATTTTTTTTAAAAAATAACAATAATTTGAAAAGAAAAAGAAACAGGTTAAACCCCTTCCAATTAAATAGTAATGAAAATAGGTAGTGTCTACAAAGTAAAATGACAAAGGTGAGTATACAAATCACCTCTTATATTTTAGGAATATATAAATCCCATTAAAAAGATTAATTATCTATTAGGAGTCTTGATCCACAACTTTCTTCTTTGATAATGCATTGATGACCATATCCTATTACCTATATTTGTGGGTGATTCTAAGCCACATAACTTCCAAATATTTAAGGGATTAGACCCCAATACATATAAAGATACCATGGAACCAAGTGTTTGTAAGATTTAAAGTCATTGATAGTGGTGGTGAAGTAAATTTTTATCTAATAGTAATGAAAACCATAATTAATTACATATTTTATGACATGGATATAGAAAAGGATCCAATTCATTAGAAATAAAGCTACCAATATACTACATGAACTAACATTTGATAAATCCTCTATAGTTTTGGAAGATGACACCACATACTGATGGACTGATAGATCTCATAATAGCTCCATCAATATTAACCTTGGTATAATTAGGCCATAGAGGGATCCATTTAACAAATGAGACCTTTAAAGTATTTCTTGGGATTATAGGAAAACCATGAATTTTGAGTATAATCAAGTTTTTTATATCATTATTCATGGTTATATACTAACCATTCACTGCCATTTGAACATCCTTTATGATGGAAGTCATGATTATCATCTAACTTTATTAAACCCCATTAAATATGTATTTATTGTTCATGATATATGTTGTATGAACACATGTTACAACAAAAGCTGTGACTATATTGGAGAGTTTTTCATTGAAATTTAGTTTATAGATGGACACCATGATGCAATGTAATCCATTATAATCCAAATGAATTAGTAAAAATTAATCAATCACATATTTATATACGTTTTTAGAGAAATCACAAGAAAATAAGTGGAACATGCTATTTTTCCAGTCACATATCTTTTGATAACAAATGGAGGCAATGTGGAACCCCACAAATTAGAGTCTATTATAAGTTTTAAGGCTATAGTTCTAGATATTCTATATTAGAAGAATTATTCCAAACCATATGAATGGTTTTTAAAAGGAATCTTTCCATGAAGGAGTGACATTATAGATTCACCAAATATAATAATAATGGAAATTCAAAATCAGTTTCCCCATACGAGTAGGACTCCAAAACTTTATATTAGATTAGATTAATGAAGAAAATTTGAATTTGTTGGTGCAATTCATCTGAGACATGTAGTGAGACACTATCTAAATAGTCCAAGGATACATAGATCAAGAGAATTCCCATACTAGAAAAGGAATATGAAAGGTAAAATATTTGGAAATATAGCCACCCAACCCTCTATAAGTTGAGATTATAATTCCTTAATGTTACCCACTACAAATGTTATTTAATTTCATTATAATGATTTATTATACTGGTATACATAATTTAAAACAAGTTAAAATAGTTACCTTATGGAATTATATCAACTAGACTACCCTAAAAAAATTTAATTCACTTATTACTAATTCCAATGATTTTCCTAATGAAGCTCATGATGAGGGTGTCATTAAATATTCTCATATTATTAGCTTTAATCCCAACCATATCCATGGGATTGAAACATTTATTTTAGGGTAAAATGATTAATTTTTTTTCAAAGATAGATCCTATCCATATGAAGTTCCAGATATTTTTTCAAGCCTCTTGATAACACCATGAGGCCATTTATCCAAATTAAATTCATAAAAAACATGGAAATTATAATTAATTTGACAAGATATACATTTTTATCTTGAGATATAATTTTCCCTTTCTAATAATATTGGTGAGATGTTATCTTTGTGGAAATTCCCTATGGTTGGTAAGACTTAAACATTACATAAGAAAGTTGATCCCTAAGGTATTTAAAAGTCAATATCCCATTTTTAACAATTGGAACATTGGAAATATTGTTCAACATTGAGAAATAGATTCGTTGTCTAAATAAAATAAATAATATTCTCCATATAATTACATGGAAATAGTATTCTTCATAATTCTTGAATAATTATTTTATTATATAAAAATAATCATAATAACCTTCACAAAACTAGAGAAATTCATTTATATGGAATAATTTTATAGGTTCCTTGAAATATTTGGAATCAATGATATGAGTAAGGTAGCTAAAATTCACTTTTTTCAATAGAAAATCACTAATATAGTCTTGAAATATACTAAAGAGGAGAAAAAAATATAGGTTCTAATTTTCTATGGCCTCTTGAGTAATTTAAATTTCATCAAGGGGACCATTCAATAAAATAGATAGCCTTGTTCTCTAATGAAGAGTGAAAATGATCATAGTAATCCTAATATATAAACTATACTCTTTTAGGATACCCTTAATGAAGATCCACTTAGGGGTAAAAAATTATTTAGAGATACCAACATTTTATTCAATGTTACCTTTCTTATATTTATTTTGGATTTGGATAACAAAATCCGAGGTAGTGTAGATACAGTCATGACTTTTTCTCCTAGATATAGAACCAAATTTATTTGAAGGTACCACCTAATTATAAATGGATCTAAGTATTTGTGCCAAGATTTTATTAATAATATTAAAGCAAGTTTTTCAAACTACAAAAGACCAAACATCATTAATATCCATGGCTTGGAAACACATTGAATTGTTGTTGTGAAATAGCGAGTTAACTCCCACTAGAATAATCTCTATGGAGAAGAAGACTCTGGTAGATAGAATAATCTTATCTTTCATAACACCCTACAAGTTAATGAATAATTTTTTAGTGAAACTGATTGGTCTAGTTGGGATCTTTACATTCAGAGATGAATTAGAATGCTTAATTTCCTCTTTAATTTAGAGAGAACTAATAAAGGAATTGCACATATCATTGAAAATAAAATCAATTACACTAGTGGTATGAGTTTTATTCTAAGAGAACCTATCCTAATTATAGAGAATTGTGATGTGATTAAAAATATCCCATGCAGTCTCTTCCTCACTATAAATATGTTTTCCTTTTATACAAAAGTTAGAGATAGAATTCATAAATTTACTCACCCTTTGAAGGTGGTTGGAGAACTTGGAATTTTTATCACCATATTTAGATATTTAAGATATAACTTGTCTATAAGGTGTCTATCATTAAGTTTCCTCAGACCCTCAATCATTGAGTATTTTTTGATATCCTACTTAGTTAGATTTTAATGGTGTGATATATTGGATTATATGTTCTATATTTACTGCTAAAATTTATTAAAATCCTCACCAATATTACTAAATTAAGTTTTACTACATTCTATTAGAGATTTATTAATCCTTTTAGGCTCAAATGGAACCCTCATACATACACTACCTTACATCTTAGTATCCCATTATTGTGTAACTATGCTCCTAATTTTCTCCATGTATGACCAAGTATTATTGAATTTGGATGGGATAAGAAGAACCCTCCTACTTTATCTAAAATGAAACTAGAATTGGGGTGCGATCAATATGGAATGTTGTAAGGTATTTTCTAGAAATTCTAGGTAATTTTTCATTACTATTTAGGAATATAAATAGCTTTTCAATTTTATTAGATTATTCCTTATGAATATTGTATCTCATCTAGGGGAATTTAGTTCTAAGAGCACTGATTTTAGTCAACCATCATATATCAATCCATCGTAGGAATTACTTAAGTGAGGTACTCAAAAAGACATTTCAAATATTTTCATGGTAATATAATATAGAATTAATGTCCCAAAAACAATCCAGTTACATTCAATGTCCTCAGAGATTTGAATTAAATCCATCCAAATATCCTTTTTATATGTAAATGGTGTTAGCATAGATAATTAAAATTAGAAAGTTCACATTATTTACCTTTAGTATGAAATTAATATCCTAATTTACAATTTTATAATTATAGAAATCAAGTTATTTCCTTCTCACAAATGATTGAGTTTCTAAATCAATTTAGTTAATGTTATGATATACAAACATATAACACAAATTTTCCAAGTATAGTAAATTATTTTAATCAGAAAGGAAATTTGGATCTGCAGTTTCAATGATATCTGAATTATTATCCTTGATGAAATTGTTAAGAATTATATAGGTTTAATAATTATTTATCCCTTATAATTCCCATAATAATATCATCATTTTTTGCGACGAACATCCCATTATAATAGGATTATTATAATTTTGTATAATATTACCCTTTACTTTGGTATTTTTTGAGGAAATTTTATTTGTATGCTTGGGAATATACATAGATATTCCAATTGTATCATCCCCATCCATCTCCCCAGCCCAACACCATGAATTAAAGAGAAGTAAAAATTTCAAGTCATCGACATTAAGTTATGAATCTACTGGATCCACTATAGTCTTTAATATCAAGGATTTCCCTAAAGAGACTTTAGTGAATGGTAAATCATCAATGGGTTCTTTGGTTGAATCAAAATATCCATATAAATAGGTATTTTATACTCCCATACAATACCCATCTTAAGGTTTTTCCACAATTTCAATAGGAGGACTGGTGATCTCAATCTCCACACCATATTTCTTCATGAAAGACCAAGTTTCAATGATAACTGAGGGTGAGTTAGAGTGATATCATAAATCATAATTCATTGTTTGTGTAATATATATATTCCCATTACACATAACTCCCTAAATAGGAATATGGATTTCTAATGAAAATCTACCCACTTGATTAGGTAACTCATATTGTCACTAAGAAGTAGTATCTAATGGTTTTCTAGTATCATTAGGATCAGATTGAGTAGTATGGAAATTATTAGCCTTCCATGGCTATTGGGATATTATTATCAACTTATTTTCCACCCTACTAATTAGTGGGGATAGTTTAATCATATTATTTTTCACCAATATTATCCTATACAAGTTTTTATTTGGTTCTACTAGAATCGATATGAGAATTCTCAACAAAATGTTCCCTAAGTGGTTTCTCATGAGGGTGTCTTGGATTAGACACAACCTTAGCTACAAAAATTCCCATGGGCACAACTAGATTATTTTCCCCCCTTTTGTAGGATTTATCAAATCTATATTCATGAGATAAATTCCCTAATTTCATTATAAAAATACTTTAGATATTCTTTCTCTGACCAGATGTCAAAATATTTTGAAATCAACACAAAATGTTGGTAGTTTTTCATAGCAGATACTTAGATTAATAGTGTATTAAAAAGTGGAGAGAATAATATCCTCTATAAGAATTGATAATAAATAAACCTCAAAATAGATGAAAAAATGTATATAACTATTATACTCTCTATATTTGTTTATTTTGATAGGAATTTCTTCTACTGATGTGATGACCCAATATATATTGGGATGCCAGTAGTGGATATAAAGACATGAAATTCAGACCCAAATCTGATCATGGGTATTTTTAATATGAAATGAAACAATATTTTTACTCTATTTTTGAATTTTGAGAATGAATATCATAAAATTAATTGATCCATGTCCCAAAACCTAACATTTAAGATCATTATTGGGAAAACAATATTTGGCAATAACTCTTACCAATGGATTAACTTAGAGAAAAATATATAAGGAAAATAATTTATAAAAAAATAAAGGAAAGTGTTTTATAAATTTCAAGGAATATAGAATCCTTAATTTTTAAGGCAAAGAAAGAGACCAAGTATTTCTGCCTATCCCTTCACCAATATTAGTCAAGATATTCACAACCCTATTTCCCTTATGAAATATATATGGTACTAAAAATATATTTACTTGTAGTAGTCTAGTCAATCCCCCTAAAACAACTTCCAACCTGTATGAGGGAGATACGATGGTAATATTGATGGCATGAAAAATAAAGGGAAAATCCACCTCATTTTTGATTTTTTAATTCTTGAATCTAGTAATTTAAATTTCTTGGATAACCCCATCTATTTCCGCTTCGTGTGTAGAGAATTTCCATAGTGATTGTAGAATAAAGAAATTACTTCCCCTTATGATCTCCAATTAGGATTCTATATCATGATGGTCCCATACTATCTTTGGTTACTCTTCCTATGTTTATTTTTATCCACCATTAACAAGGAGACTTATAAACCATAAATGTATAGCCATTTTTTTTGAATTTTTATTGATTATAAGTATTTATAAAATATATATCTCTTGAATGGAATTCATTTCCAAACTAGGATTCATGGTATTAACTATATAGATATTTTATAACATGATATTTACAACTAAATACATGTCAAATAATTTACTTTCAAACTATAAGAGGATCATATTTAGCTAGATGAGTGATATTATCTTATAAAAATCGACCTTGAACATGTTCTTGTACTACACTATATTGGGTAGGTTATAGATGTTAGCTAGCAAACATAGAAAGTAAATATCTTCAAAATGGACAATTTTAGAGGTATTGAAGGCTATATACCAAAGAGATATAGAAAAAAATAATTGAGAAAAACATTTTTGATGGATTTTTTTTCTTTTTTATAAAAGTTACTCATTTAAGAGATGTAGGATCTTGTTCTACTTAAATTCATGTTTGTGGATATTTTATAATAGGATTCCATCCATAATAGAGTGTATTTTAAAGGACAAATCCATGATTTAATAAACTACTGTATCCAATTTGATATATTATTTAGTCATCCCATAGTGTGATTATATAATAGGCCAAACATCTAGAATTATTCAATTCTAAAGAGTAATTTTTTTAATTCCTGGTTAGACAAAAAAACATATAGTGGGGGTCACTTGATCTGAGTTCAGTGATGAATATAAACTTCAAGAAAAACTTTCTGTCATTATTGTCTTCAAAAGAGTCTCTAAATAAACTAATCTTCAAGATATTGAATAAATTTACCCAAATTCATGATTCTTAGGACATCAATAATATTAGATCAATAGAAAATAATCCAGGGAACTATAGAAATTTTTTCTCAAAGATAAAACCTCTCTAAATTAAGTTTCTAATGATTATGATATTACACTTGATGAGTGTGATGGGAAATTTATACACCATTAATTAATTTAAAATCTTATAAATAATATAAAATTTGATGAGTGTGACTATTCTAGAAAGGGACAGTTCCTTTCCCTTTCACCCACATAATTTTTCTTTAATTTTATTAACAATAGCACTAAAAAAGTTGTCACGACCCGTCCTCGGGGCCCGTGCCGTGACTACCCCAAGCCCGCCTTCCATAGGCCAGGGGCTGGCGACTAGCACCAAAGGCATAAAATCCCGTTAACTGGGAAGGCATTGCCTTTACAAAAGAAAACAAGCACCACAGAGTACAAGCGGAAGTGAAACACTAAGTACAAAAAGAAGAGCTGAAAAGTAAAAGGGGCCGGAAATACAAGCCCAACTGTAAAGTACAACTCGAAAGGGAAAAACAGCGACTGAAAAGTAAAGCTGCTACGTTGAGATGTCCACTGGAAATCCCACCTGAAGGGTGGGTACAGATAGCTCCTCTGCTCCTCGGGTCCCGCCATCCGCTCCGAGTATGTCCCGCCCAGTGGTCCTCCTCCGGGTACCGCCTCGTCGTATAGTCCACCTCCAGGTACCGTCCAGTCCTCGAACCTTCGGCTTCTGTCAGCACTGTCCGTCGTCTGCAACCAACACAACGAGGTGCGGGCATAGCCCGTGCAGGGGTGAGTATAACGATACTCAGTAGGGACCCCGAGACCCTCAAGGTCTCACTAAAACCAACAAGGATAAACACAAGAAGATCTCAACGGATAAACCCTACTTAGGTATATACCCATACATATACCTAAGTTATCAAGTAACCCATCTCAATCATGAGGAAACACAAGGATTGTGAAAACGACGGATAACCACTACCCGGGTATATGCCCATACATATACCAAAGTTAGCAAGTGACCCATCTCAATCATGAAGTAAACACAAGGTCAAAAGTCTCAGCTCAAACCAGGATTTTCATTATCGAAACCGTAACTGCTGAAGAGCTCCGTCTCTAGAGTGTACAGTGGTCCTGTCACGACTCCGAGGCTGCCGCTCACTAACCTAGGACTGCTGAAGTACTCCTCCTGTCGAGTACTGCGGGTCTGCTGCCAACTACTAGGCGCTCCGTCCGCTGAGGGTCTGTCGCCAAATACCGGGCGCTACCCAGATAGCCTGCTGAGGTACTCCTCCTGTCGAGTACCGCGGGTCTGCTGCCAACTACCAGGCGCTCCGTCCGCCGTGGGTCTGCCGCCAAATACCGGGCGCTCCGTCCACTGGGCTAGTCGACTCACTCCAAGTCGAGTCGGTCAAGCAGTCGTCAGGTCTCAGCCGGCTACACGGTCTCCGTACTCCGCACGCTCGTCTCCACCGTCGCGGGTCTGTCGCTACAACCAAGCGCACACACTCCGTAGAGTATCGCGGGTCCGCCGCTACAACCAAGCGCTCCACCGCCAAGGGTCTGCTGCTGCATTCCAAGCGCACCACCACTGTCAAGTACCACGGGTCCGCTCCACGAGCTACTGGTCGATACTCCAAGTATCACAAGGTTCCGCGAAGAAGTGTCTCAAAGGTCCGCCTCGTCACAGGGGTCTCAACGCAACAGACGGCGCGTCGATCGGACGCCCGGTCTGTGAGTTATTAGCCTTTTCGTCCCAGGGGCCCGGTTGGTTTCGTGAGCGAAACCAATCCCGGCCGTATCTCAACTGTACCCCGAACTCCCATAGGGTATACTCAAAGGGACCGTTACTCAAAGTAACCACCAACGCCGCTGACGGCTCGTCAAGCGGACGTCCTGTCTGAAAGAAATCAGCTTTCCCGTTCCAGGGGCCCGGTTGGATTTCGGGAACAATCCAACCCGGCCATACTCCGACTGCATCCAAAACTCGGGCGGAGTATGTCAAAAGTTCCGTCTCATCAAGAGGAAGTCAACGAAACAGACGGCGCGTCAATCGGACGCCCGGTCTGTGAGTTATTGGCATTTTCGTCTCCGGGGCCCGGTTGGTTTTTAAGGAAAAACCAACCCGACCGTACTCCACCTGCGTCCAAACCTCGGGCGGAGTATGCCAAAAGATCCGTCTCACTATGAGGAACACTACGCGACTGACGGTACGTCAATCGGACGTCCGTAGCTCAAGATATGAGCGTTTCTGCTCCGAAGGCCCGGTTGGTTCCGTGAACGAACCAACCCGGCCGTACTCAAAGTAATCCGAAACCTTGAGTGCGATATACCGAAACGACCGTCTCGATCCAAGGATCGCGTTGCCGCAGACGGTTCGTCATTCGGAGATCCGAGGCTCAAGTTATGAGCGAAAAACCGAATCTGGTCCGAAAAAGGGGGGTCCGGGTCCGGGCCGACCCGGCCCGACCCCCCCCCCCCTGGGCGGCGCGGCGGCCGGCGGCGGCGGACGGCGGCGGCGGGCGGCGGCGGTGCGGCGGCCGGTGGCGGCGCGCGGCGGCGCACGGAGGCGGCGGCGGCAGGCCGCGTGGCGGCGGCGGCGGGCCGCCTGGCGGCGCACGCGGGGCTCAGCCCCGCGGCTTTTGCGCGCTGCGCGGCACAAAGGGGCACGGCCCCTTTGTTTTTAAAGAAGCCCCCCCCACGTGGGGGGCCTGCTGGAGCGAACCGAGGGGGCAGCCGGCCCCCTCCTCTTTTTTAAAAAAAAAAAAAAAGAACGCCCCCCCTCTTTAAGAGGGGGGTTTTGCCAGCCGGCCGGGGAATTAATTCCCCGGTTTAACGGCGTCCGGCCGGCCAGCCGGCCGGCCGGTTATCTCCAACGGGACCGGAATTTCCGGTCCCCTCTTCGGCTTCCGACGCCGGCGGCCCGGCCGCCGGTCTTCCCTTCCGCCGCGGCCCGGAACCGGCCGCGGTCTCCTCGTCCTGCCGCGGCCCGGAACCGGCCGCGGTCTTCTCGTTCCGCCGCGGCCCGGAACCGACCGCGGCGTTCGTCATCCGGCGCGGTGCGTCGGCACCGCGCCCCTTCGCCGTGCTTCAATTCTTTTCAACGCGGCGCGACGGCGTCGCGTTCTTGAAGATTTTCCCCCGGCGTGGCGCGACGGCGCCACGTAAATTAATTGTACGATCATCCGCGTGGTGCGACGGCACCACGCTACTTGCTTCCACCCGCATGAATAAACATGAACGTTGGAGGGGGGTTCGGCCGTGTTCGTGCGGTCCGGCCCCCCTCACGTTAATTTAAAAACGCAACTTAAACAATCAAGCATCAAGTTAGACATGCGAGATCCACGTTCAGGGAAAAAGAATAAAGAAATAATGAACCAACAACCCCTACCTCGGTATAAGATTCAAGGTTCGGCTATGCTCCGCGGAAGACGGCGTCGCGGAGGTCGGGCGTCGCGGTCGTCGTTCGTCAAATTCGTTGACGAAGAGTTACGTCCGATGCGACACGTTGTTGTCGGATCTTCGTTTGCCGACGAAGAAGGTCCGAAGAGGAAGCAGAGGCCCGAAGATACTAGGTCTCCGAGTCGATGATCCTTGACGAAGTGTTGTCGTTCTTCGTTGAGGATGAAGACGTTCTTCGCCGGAGAAGATGAAGAGGAGCTCTCCAAAGACAAACAAAGAACTCCCAATAAAATAAGACCTACCTCTTATTTTATTAACACAACACAAAAGAATTTCAAAGCTTTGAAATTCAAAAAGACAAAACTCCCATAATTAAATAAGAGTAACATAAGCCAATCAATTGGGGGTTAAGAACGTTGAGAGAAAAAGAAAAGAAAAGGGGTTCGTGTGGGCCCCACCACACTTAATCCTCCCAAGGGAGGTTAAGTGGGTGTGGGTCCCACTTTCAACCTCCTCTGATAGGTTTTAAAGAATAAGTTAAAATAAAAATTGTTTTACACAAATTTTATTCAACTTAACTGAAAAACCCCAAAACGTAACTTTCAACCCGCAACAAACGCAACTCCCGAAAAGGTCTCTTTAAGCGAATATCGGCGCTGCGAGTTCATCGGTGCCCTCGGATTTCAATTCCGAGCACCGGATCAAAACTTAGGAATTCCCGCTCGTTCGTTCACTGAACGTACCCGAGCCAAACTTCGGAAAAATAATTCCGGGCACTCCGGGCCTCGGAATCAGGTGCCGTCTGAAACCGCGCTCTTGTAAAATTCTAAAGAAAATTAAGAAAAAAAATTTTCCTTGAATTTTACGGGTCTTTACATTACTCCCACCTCAGGGCTTTACGTCCCCGTAAAGCTACATCAAAAACTAGGGAAACAAAAAGAGGATACTGAGCACGCATCTGAGCCTCCCGCTCCCATGTGCTCTCCTGGAGATTCCCGTGCCGCCATCTGTTGCGCACAAGAGGAATCGATCGCCCATGTAGGGCCCGCTCCTGGATGACATGGACCTCTTTTGACGTGGCCCGGACCATCTCTGGTCCCACAAGAGCTGCAAGATTTCTTCTTTGCCGAAAAGAGAAACCTGGTCTCATCCCCTGGATGAACCACATTCTTTGCCTAAAACAGTCAATCCTAACATGGATGATATTAATCCATACCAAGGATGACGTCGTAAGGCCTCGACGCTACTACTAAGAGATCCAACCGTTACTCTCGCCTCCAAGGGTTGAGTCACACTGTCGGCATCAGTGTGTGGTAACTGGTCTCTTCCAGTAGATGTCTCACAAGTGAGGGTCAAGTCAACAGTCAACTGGAACCTCTTAGTAACATCACAAAAGAGGACAGGAATGAAAACATCACAAAGGATGCGTCTTTTATTATTGCAGCTCATAATACAAGACGCTACACAAAAGCAACAAAGAACCAGAAGTACTAAGGACGTATCCACTAGTTCTGCTCCTGTCCATCGGCTCCCAGAGCTCCATGATCGAAGGCCTCGGCTGCCTGAAGCTGAGCTCTCCCCTGCGGTCGGGGTGGTCCTCCTGGTGGTGGTGGTGGAAGAGCCTCAAAGCGTCGCCCACCACCAGCTGCTCGTCCAGCTCCTCTGCCTCGTCCGCCTCCTCCCTGCGGACCGCCACGGTCGAACCTCTGCCTCTGCCTGGGAGGTTCTTCACTTAACTGCTGATCATCAGCATGGCGGGTCGGACAGTCACGAGCCATGTGACCAATCCCGCCACAGGAGTAACACTGCCCACTCTCGGCACGCCTGGCTCTGACTCCACCCCGGCTTCCCCGTACAACTGAGCCTGAGTCGTGCAGTCGGCCACCGGTAGGTCTGGTCTGCCTGGAACCCTGAGTCATCTGTCGGCTACCTGCTGCAGATGACTCTGCCACATGCCGCCCTGCGGTGAGTTGCTGTGCTGGTGAAGACTCAGCAAGGAAACTCTCGATCAGAAGTGCCCGCTCCAGTACTCCTGTCTGAGTCGGTATGCTGAGGGAGATCAGCGATGCCCTGATCTCGTGTCTCAAACCCTGCTCGAAGGTCCGGGCCCTGAAGAATGGGTCCCGTACCATGTCGGTCGAGTAGCGCGAGAGATCGGTGAACCTCGCCGCGTACTGAGCGACCGTCATGCTGCTCTGCCGCAGCTGTAGAAGCTCCTGGATGCGCACCGCTCGGAGGGTGGCCGGGACGAACTCAGAGCGGAAGAGGCTCTCGAAGTCCGTCCAGAGAAGAGACGCCTCATCGTGCACCTGGAGCATCAGGCTCCACCATCGTCCTGCTGCTGCGTGTAGTAGGCTCGCAGCGAGGATCACCATGAGGTCTGCTGGTGTCCTCACTAGCCTAAACACTCGTACTACTGCCTCCAGCCAGTCCTCTGCAGCCTGGGGATCCGTCTCCCCGCGAAACCTGGGAGGTCGCTGGCGCTGAAACTCATGCAGTGCGCTGAGGCGACGTGCATCGTCAGCGGCTGCTGCTGGAAGCATCGGGGGCTCGGCGGGTAGAGCTACCGCCGGTGCCACTGCTGACAAAGGGCCCTGCACCGAAGCCTCGGCGCTCGGTGGGCTGTCGTCACGCTCGATTCTCGGAACCCTAGCTGGCTGCCGTCGTGGGGCCATCCTGAAAGAAACAACGTAACACGATCAAACGATTATACCTGGTGAGCTGACCTGGTTTGAGCTGTTTTAAGGGGGAAAAACTTTTGTAAACACACACGCAATCAGCGTTTTCGTGCACAAAGTCGGAAATCAGTTGTCAGGGTCCTGGTGTATGGATACGTCGGCCGCCCGCACCAACACTGGACTCCCTGAACTAAAAACCACACTCGGTACCCTTAACACTATTGCTTCATAGAAAGAAAGATCAGAGTCTGCGGTAGAACCGACCACCTCTGATACCAATTTGTCACGACCCGTCCTCGGGGCCCGTGCCGTGACTACCCCAAGCCCGCCTTCCATAGGCCAGGGGCTGGCGACTAGCACCAAAGGCATAAAATCCCGTTAACTGGGAAGGCATTGCCTTTACAAAAGAAAACAAGCACCACAGAGTACAAGCGGAAGTGAAACACTAAGTACAAAAAGAAGAGCTGAAAAGTAAAAGGGGCCGGAAATACAAGCCCAACTGTAAAGTACAACTCGAAAGGGAAAAACAGCGACTGA
Source organism: Viscum album (assembly GCA_963277665.1). Classification (NCBI taxonomy): domain Eukaryota; kingdom Viridiplantae; phylum Streptophyta; class Magnoliopsida; order Santalales; family Viscaceae; genus Viscum; species Viscum album. Next base: position 1,040,613,250 of record OY728126.1, read on the forward strand.
AAAGTAAAGCTGCTACGTTGAGATGTCCACTGGAAATCCCACCTGAAGGGTGGGTACAGATAGCTCCTCTGCTCCTCGGGTCCCGCCATCCGCTCCGAGTATGTCCCGCCCAGTGGTCCTCCTCCGGGTACCGCCTCGTCGTATAGTCCACCTCCAGGTACCGTCCAGTCCTCGAACCTTCGGCTTCTGTCAGCACTGTCCGTCGTCTGCAACCAACACAACGAGGTGCGGGCATAGCCCGTGCAGGGGTGAGTATAACGATACTCAGTAGGGACCCCGAGACCCTCAAGGTCTCACTAAAACCAACAAGGATAAACACAAGAAGATCTCAACGGATAAACCCTACTTAGGTATATACCCATACATATACCTAAGTTATCAAGTAACCCATCTCAATCATGAGGAAACACAAGGATTGTGAAAACGACGGATAACCACTACCCGGGTATATGCCCATACATATACCAAAGTTAGCAAGTGACCCATCTCAATCATGAAGTAAACACAAGGTCAAAAGTCTCAGCTCAAACCAGGATTTTCATTATCGAAACCGTAACTGCTGAAGAGCTCCGTCTCTAGAGTGTACAGTGGTCCTGTCACGACTCCGAGGCTGCCGCTCACTAACCTAGGACTGCTGAAGTACTCCTCCTGTCGAGTACTGCGGGTCTGCTGCCAACTACTAGGCGCTCCGTCCGCTGAGGGTCTGTCGCCAAATACCGGGCGCTACCCAGATAGCCTGCTGAGGTACTCCTCCTGTCGAGTACCGCGGGTCTGCTGCCAACTACCAGGCGCTCCGTCCGCCGTGGGTCTGCCGCCAAATACCGGGCGCTCCGTCCACTGGGCTAGTCGACTCACTCCAAGTCGAGTCGGTCAAGCAGTCGTCAGGTCTCAGCCGGCTACACGGTCTCCGTACTCCGCACGCTCGTCTCCACCGTCGCGGGTCTGTCGCTACAACCAAGCGCACACACTCCGTAGAGTATCGCGGGTCCGCCGCTACAACCAAGCGCTCCACCGCCAAGGGTCTGCTGCTGCATTCCAAGCGCACCACCACTGTCAAGTACCACGGGTCCGCTCCACGAGCTACTGGTCGATACTCCAAGTATCACAAGGTTCCGCGAAGAAGTGTCTCAAAGGTCCGCCTCGTCACAGGGGTCTCAACGCAACAGACGGCGCGTCGATCGGACGCCCGGTCTGTGAGTTATTAGCCTTTTCGTCCCAGGGGCCCGGTTGGTTTCGTGAGCGAAACCAATCCCGGCCGTATCTCAACTGTACCCCGAACTCCCATAGGGTATACTCAAAGGGACCGTTACTCAAAGTAACCACCAACGCCGCTGACGGCTCGTCAAGCGGACGTCCTGTCTGAAAGAAATCAGCTTTCCCGTTCCAGGGGCCCGGTTGGATTTCGGGAACAATCCAACCCGGCCATACTCCGACTGCATCCAAAACTCGGGCGGAGTATGTCAAAAGTTCCGTCTCATCAAGAGGAAGTCAACGAAACAGACGGCGCGTCAATCGGACGCCCGGTCTGTGAGTTATTGGCATTTTCGTCTCCGGGGCCCGGTTGGTTTTTAAGGAAAAACCAACCCGACCGTACTCCACCTGCGTCCAAACCTCGGGCGGAGTATGCCAAAAGATCCGTCTCACTATGAGGAACACTACGCGACTGACGGTACGTCAATCGGACGTCCGTAGCTCAAGATATGAGCGTTTCTGCTCCGAAGGCCCGGTTGGTTCCGTGAACGAACCAACCCGGCCGTACTCAAAGTAATCCGAAACCTTGAGTGCGATATACCGAAACGACCGTCTCGATCCAAGGATCGCGTTGCCGCAGACGGTTCGTCATTCGGAGATCCGAGGCTCAAGTTATGAGCGAAAAACCGAATCTGGTCCGAAAAAGGGGGGTCCGGGTCCGGGCCGACCCGGCCCGACCCCCCCCCCCCTGGGCGGCGCGGCGGCCGGCGGCGGCGGACGGCGGCGGCGGGCGGCGGCGGTGCGGCGGCCGGTGGCGGCGCGCGGCGGCGCACGGAGGCGGCGGCGGCAGGCCGCGTGGCGGCGGCGGCGGGCCGCCTGGCGGCGCACGCGGGGCTCAGCCCCGCGGCTTTTGCGCGCTGCGCGGCACAAAGGGGCACGGCCCCTTTGTTTTTAAAGAAGCCCCCCCCACGTGGGGGGCCTGCTGGAGCGAACCGAGGGGGCAGCCGGCCCCCTCCTCTTTTTTAAAAAAAAAAAAAAAGAACGCCCCCCCTCTTTAAGAGGGGGGTTTTGCCAGCCGGCCGGGGAATTAATTCCCCGGTTTAACGGCGTCCGGCCGGCCAGCCGGCCGGCCGGTTATCTCCAACGGGACCGGAATTTCCGGTCCCCTCTTCGGCTTCCGACGCCGGCGGCCCGGCCGCCGGTCTTCCCTTCCGCCGCGGCCCGGAACCGGCCGCGGTCTCCTCGTCCTGCCGCGGCCCGGAACCGGCCGCGGTCTTCTCGTTCCGCCGCGGCCCGGAACCGACCGCGGCGTTCGTCATCCGGCGCGGTGCGTCGGCACCGCGCCCCTTCGCCGTGCTTCAATTCTTTTCAACGCGGCGCGACGGCGTCGCGTTCTTGAAGATTTTCCCCCGGCGTGGCGCGACGGCGCCACGTAAATTAATTGTACGATCATCCGCGTGGTGCGACGGCACCACGCTACTTGCTTCCACCCGCATGAATAAACATGAACGTTGGAGGGGGGTTCGGCCGTGTTCGTGCGGTCCGGCCCCCCTCACGTTAATTTAAAAACGCAACTTAAACAATCAAGCATCAAGTTAGACATGCGAGATCCACGTTCAGGGAAAAAGAATAAAGAAATAATGAACCAACAACCCCTACCTCGGTATAAGATTCAAGGTTCGGCTATGCTCCGCGGAAGACGGCGTCGCGGAGGTCGGGCGTCGCGGTCGTCGTTCGTCAAATTCGTTGACGAAGAGTTACGTCCGATGCGACACGTTGTTGTCGGATCTTCGTTTGCCGACGAAGAAGGTCCGAAGAGGAAGCAGAGGCCCGAAGATACTAGGTCTCCGAGTCGATGATCCTTGACGAAGTGTTGTCGTTCTTCGTTGAGGATGAAGACGTTCTTCGCCGGAGAAGATGAAGAGGAGCTCTCCAAAGACAAACAAAGAACTCCCAATAAAATAAGACCTACCTCTTATTTTATTAACACAACACAAAAGAATTTCAAAGCTTTGAAATTCAAAAAGACAAAACTCCCATAATTAAATAAGAGTAACATAAGCCAATCAATTGGGGGTTAAGAACGTTGAGAGAAAAAGAAAAGAAAAGGGGTTCGTGTGGGCCCCACCACACTTAATCCTCCCAAGGGAGGTTAAGTGGGTGTGGGTCCCACTTTCAACCTCCTCTGATAGGTTTTAAAGAATAAGTTAAAATAAAAATTGTTTTACACAAATTTTATTCAACTTAACTGAAAAACCCCAAAACGTAACTTTCAACCCGCAACAAACGCAACTCCCGAAAAGGTCTCTTTAAGCGAATATCGGCGCTGCGAGTTCATCGGTGCCCTCGGATTTCAATTCCGAGCACCGGATCAAAACTTAGGAATTCCCGCTCGTTCGTTCACTGAACGTACCCGAGCCAAACTTCGGAAAAATAATTCCGGGCACTCCGGGCCTCGGAATCAGGTGCCGTCTGAAACCGCGCTCTTGTAAAATTCTAAAGAAAATTAAGAAAAAAAATTTTCCTTGAATTTTACGGGTCTTTACAAAAGTAATCATTTAATATACACTAAAAAATTAGTATGTCCAAATAGGTATAAGTAATATTGTTCTATTTTATGGTTAATTTCTTTTTAATAAGAATATTTCACTAATTAATATAGATTTTTTTAAAGAGGGAAAAATATTTAGGCTAATTCATGTGTTTACTAGAGATCTCACCATAATGATCCAAAGTTTTTTTAAAGGGATAAATGTTACTCAAATTCCAATGAAATAAGATAATAGAATAATAAATATAAAATAAGTGATATGGGTATTTTACCCATCTCTTAGAATGTATTAGAATAAACTATAAAAAATACTCTAATTTAAGTATGGATGTGCGTAGGTAATATTAAGCAATGCTAAATTGGATAACCAATAGTGGGTAACCTTTACTAACACTATAATAATAAAAAAGATATCCTTTTGGATTACCATTAATCAAAATAGAATGATTTATTGATTCAAAAAGGGTCTTAAACTATCATGTTAAGCTATTTTTGAAGCCTAAATGTTTCATCACATCAAAAATGAAATTCCAATTTATGGTTCTGAAATACTTTATAATATTAAATTTAACAGAAATATCACTCATCTTACGATTTTTCTAAATATATTAATACATTTCAAATCAGAGGTTAAGATATTACGTATTTTACCACAATATAATAATAAAACTGATTATTAAAACAATATTTTCAATTAAAAGTGATAGATTAGCATCATGGACTTTACTCATATTCTTATCGATGAAATTATCAATTAAAATGGGATTGAATAAGTATAGAGAGTCTATATACTATATCTTTAGTAGTAGGATAATGAACAAGGTGTTAATAAATTTAGGAATTGTTCCATTCCAAAAGAATATATGAATTATCTGGAGAATATCACTATGCACTATGTCATAGAATTCTTGAATGAAAATATTGGTAAACTCATCCAGAATTGGGGAACTTGATTGGTTGAGAGAGAACACTCCATTCTCTATGCACTATGTTCTATTGAATGATATTTATTGTTTCTATGTCTATCCCATTCTCGGGTACATGCACCCATAAAATCTCAATAACAATAGTGTATTTATTAATTTAAAAAATTTTATATCCCAAGGACGTGAAGTTCAAGAATTTATAAGAGTTCATAAGTGAAATAGGTTTATAAATCCCAATCATCATTCAATGGTGTTTTAATATGATGGTTTTTAGAGAAATGGAAATGGATTGATCATCCAACCACTAATAATTACAAAATAAGATAATAATTATTACCAATTTTTTATATTTAATTATTTCCACCTCATTTTTGGGTTTTCTTCATTTTTTAGTCTTTGATAATAACCTTATTACATTGAGGTGAAGGGGAGACTGCGACCCCTTTATGATCTTCTCGATTGCCTTTCTAAAATGATTATTTTCCAACTTCCAGAGCATCATACTCTGAGCTAGCAATGATGTTCTCTCCATTTTGTTCATAAATTTGTTTATATAAGGATTAGACATACATATCTTCATTCTTAGCCTAATTATGGGATATTATATCACTTGAGATATTATTATCAATATTATCTATGAATTTAGTAGTGGATTGTGCCACCTATGCAGTAGAGACTAATTTCTCATCCACATAACCCCTCTATTTTATTTCAATTAAATTATCATTCCTTGTTGAGAGAACCATGTCTTCCTTGACTACCTCCTTCCAATTTGGATATTTAGAGGTAGTTATATTATAAAGATTCTTCGATCCAATATCAATTATTTGAACAACCCCTTCCACCCTCACTTACAAGTCTCTATATATGGGAGACTAATGAGATTGAAAAGGCTCTCAAATTACCTTGGTCTTTTACTTTATATATTGTTTTACTTCCAAGATTATTGGTAACAATATGATCCTAATATCACATTTTTTATATGTTAAACACTCATACAATTGGTACCATCATATCAACATAGCTTACAAAATTTGTAGAAAGTTTTTATAAACTTACAGTTAAACTTCACTCAGACTCTCTCACCATCATCCACTAGATTGCCACATTTTGATAAGGTATTATGAAGATATATATCTATGAGAACCCCCGAATAGTATACTAAGTACCACTCAATAGTTTTTTCATCTATAAAGACTGTCTCTTTAATGTATTAGGCAATCCCATTCAAGAATTCGTAGTACCAAAATGCCTATTCAAGACCATTAATATTGACCTAGATCTAAGTATTTTTATATTTTTGTATATTAATATTAAAATTATAATCCCATTTTAATATTTAAGATACCGTTATACTAAGAGTATAAAATATTGAACTTTAATAATTGAAAGATAACCTGTAGTTTTAAAATTGAGATGAAATAAAACATTTCTAATAGGAATTATACTCCATTATCAATGTCCCAAATCTTTTAGATATTGAAGATAAATTAGTTCTCTTTCATAAGTTTTTCACACTTGATGAGGATAAGGTTTATAGTACTGGAGAACATGAGAATATTTAGTCTATCCTTGAGCACATATGTGTTAGAAATACAAGTAAATCCTCCATCTTAAGATCTATAAAATAATGTCTCAAGTGGATCCTAGATAGATTTACCAGTCATATGCAAGTATCCTCTATTCTATGTTTATATTAATTGTAATACCTAAATATATTGTTTCTTGAGGATATTTTTTGAGTTTTACACCATGACTATATTCAAAAAAATGGCATGGATTCAAACGAAGTCAAATGTGATCACCACCAAATCACCTTTCAAAATAATTATCACAATCTCTATCTTCATCCAATAATAATAATTATAATAATTTATTTAATGGTATAATCATAAAAAAAATACACACACTAATAAAATTGGATGGAGAAAAATTTGAAAGGGCTATGACACCCTCAGTTAGAATAAACACACACAAAAACACACACACACACACACACACCCAAACAGGGTCTGAATACCTCATAATAAGGATGAAATGACTTATATATAGATCCCATTAGGTATAGAAAATAGACCCCACAAATGGTTTTTTGAATCATTTTTCTATAATATCTTTTCCTGGTAGAATAACCATTATGGTCCCTACTATAGTGACATTAAAGTTAATTTTTAAGAAATATTAAAAGACCCAAATAATTCTCTATCTCCAATAGAATTATTTTAGAGTGCATCAAAAACTATATTACCTTCCCTATAGATGTAAGAAATCATTACATGGATAATTTCAATATATTTAACGCACTCAACATATTCTGCCAAGGAACATGAATGGATAATTTTTTATATTTGTTGATAACTAATACCTAGTCATTTTCTTTCCATAAATTATTCAATCCCTATGTACTCAAAAAATTCGCAATGTAGGCAATGAAACATAATTTTTCCTTTAATGGTACTTTGAAATTGATAAAATGAACCTTTAATAAATCTATAATAGGTTCTAAAAAACAAAATCCTATAGTTCCTGGGGAACCAAAAGTATCTTCATTAAAATTCACTTTGATCAAAGATAGTAGTGGTAGAATCCGTATTATATAATTGAACTGCATAATCCTTCTTTGAATGAAACAAACCCTAAGAATTCATGTAAAAATATGATCATTTTTGAAACTCTATATCTATTGTGATTAATTTTTTTCATCCACCTAAATGTCATTTTTTATGTAAACAAATAATCCCTTGAGAGTCTTTTTCAATTAAAATATTAAAAAAAATTAAGGTAAAGATATGAAAAAACAACATACAATAACAAAAATAGATGATTTGATATATTTTCACTTAATTACAGCTTAATAAAATATATTATAAAGTAATTTTGATCAATTTTAGTTGAAAATTCACAAAGAAACAATTTTTATATATACATCCATGTTTTAATTTCAAAGTCACATTTAAAGGAAACATTTTTATGTCTTTTAAAAGCATTGTAGTATAGAAAATAAATAGAATTCATCAATATACCATTTTACATCAATGATTCACTTGATGGAAACCTATTATTCTAGATATTCTATATGTGAATTATCTATGGATTGTTTTCATTCCTAAATTGATATCTATAATAAAGTTTTTTATTTATAATACCTTGATATAATAGAAAATTAGAGTCAATATCATTATTAACAAAGGTGTAACTTTGTATTTTTTCAATTACATTCTATAGACATATTTCAGTAACCAATTAAATTATATATAAGGAATAATAAACAAATATAAAACTTATATTAGAAATAAAAATACATTTTTTAGATATATATTCTTTAAGCTATTTAAAATTAAAAAATTTGATCTTTGAGTTCATTTTATATTAATTCTCCATTAGTGTCTATGATGGATGGCTAGGCTATTGAACCAAGATATAATTTCCTTTCTTTATACAACCTCCCAATGATCCTAGCTCCAATGAAGTTATTTTATTCATTTGAAAAACATAAGAGATTCCAAATATTGTTAGTAATGAGGGAATTGATGAAGATATACAGTTATTTAATTCTAATTCCTTTATATCACCTAACACTCCTCTTCTAAGAAAACATCTAAAAATAACTTTCATATATATATATATATATATCACTAGTTGAAAAATTCCGTAATATAATTTTACATACTTTTATTCCACTCACAGGTCCATTTATAAATATGAAACATATAAAATAGAATATATAAATTAACATAGTTAACTTTGAATATTTTTGAGGTTGAGAAATACGATTCCCTTTATAACTATTCTATTGTTAAATTTTGATGTAATTTTTTCTAGGTATGTATCCTTAATACAATAATATAAAAGTGGTTCCCCTAAGTAGTTAGAAGGGAGGATTACTTTTTTCACATTTATAATCATGGGGATGTGTCTTTTCATAACCCCATTGATCACATTTTCAAAAATAAAAAATTATTTTTTCAATACGATTTCTTGAATAAAAACCACTTCATAATGAATGAAGCTATCATTGATAGCGATAACATGTCACACTACAACCCTATTTTTATTTTTTATTTTATTTATTCATTTATTTTTATCCTTTTCCTTATGTTTAGGTTCATATTTCTTTGAAGCTGGCTGAAATAGGGGTTGTAGCACATGTTACATGTTGTTTGGAAACCACATGGGGTCATCCAGGTGTGTCTAGTAAAGAGAACATTGATATAATGAAGTATAAAAACCATACTCTTCTAGTTTGTAAATTTCATAAAGAATTTTAATTTTTGTTTTATTTGGAGTTGGGGTTTTCTTGTTAACTAAGATTCAAATAAAAATTCTAAAATTTGGAGCATCCAAATGGGATATTTTTGGATATGGATCAAGTATTGGGAGGTGTATCGAGTTATCGATTGAGTATCAAGATATTTTTGCTGAAATTTGGAGATTTTTTTTGGTTTATGGGTTTTGGTACACTATTTAGTGGAATCCATTTTTATTCTCTTATATATGGTTTTTATAGTTATTTTTAAATGTTTAAAGTTAGTATACACGGAAAAAACATAGTTTTTAAGAATATTGTATTTATTTCAATGAAAACTATGTGAGGTTTTTTTCCCTGTGGTATGTAGCTTGATTGGAGCCTGGTTGTAGAGAATCCAAGAAAAACAAGAAATTTTATCTTAGTAGAAATATAAATGATTGTAACATCGTTTGGTAAACCAAGTATCCAAACCATACATGTTGGGGGGGTAATGATAGTTCCAACCACATGGTTGGTGTATAGTTTAGAGAAGAATGTGGAAGAACTATGTGACCAATTAGATTTCATTAAAATGGTGTGAATTACCATTTTAACAATTGGGTTTTCAAATATCTCCCTATTTTACTTTTCCCCCACACACAATGAAATAGGGAGGTTCCCTCTCCCTTTATACCTTCAATATCCCTTGGATTTGGGTGGTTTTTATGGAATTCCATTGATATAATGAGGAGAATTTACCCATCTTCATCCTCCTTGATCTTTATTTGGTATCATTCCCAAATTTTGGTTCTTTGTGTTAGGGTTTTGAGTGATGATTCCACGAGAGTTTTATTGAATCATCTTGAAATATGGAGATCTTGATCATCATTATAAGAGGAAATCAAGATATAATATTGTCACACCACTTCATTGGAGGTATGCCACATGGTAAATTATTGTTAGAGATTTTTTACTAAATTGGATGAAATTTTCCATGTTTAGGGTAATTAAATTAGTATTTTAGTGTATCTTCGGTATGGGTACACATTGAGAGTGGAACATACCCTTTTTCATAGGGTTTTCTTGAGAGAATGTCATCTAGTAAGATTTTAGGCTTTTATGTTCATTTAAATTAGATTGAATTAAATTAATAAATTGATTATAAATTTTTTATAATTAATTGTATTTTATTTTAGGGATTTTGATAGGTTCTCAAGATATGTTAGAAATTGGGAAGAGGATTGTAAGAGTAGAGGTGAAACATCCTCGACTTTCTATAAACTCTTGACTTTATATTAGGACATATATGGATTTTATTTTAATATTTAGTGGAATTTTTATGGGAAAAGAGTTCTCAAATTTAATGTTACTATTATTATAGACATAGTGGGATACAATTTGGATAAAAAAGGACACTAGATTTCCAATTGGAGTGAATAGACCATTTGATGGTGATGGCAATGGGACTGCTTTTTTGAAAATCCCACTGGCTTACTGGTGGTAGATGTAGACTACCTAGCATTATTCCATGAACACTGACTAGTTATTGGAACCTAGGTTTCGGTTTCATTAATTTATTTTTCATAATTTTATACAAAATTAATTATTTAACTAATACTCTTCCATATCAAACCCTAATTTGGATAGAATATACTAAAGAGATCTCCCACGGTTCTCTATAAATCCAAATCATATAATTTTGGAATACTGAAGTCTAGATCATTTTTGGGTATCCCTGGAGGTTATAGTTATCCATTATTGGCCAAATTCTCCTCAATTATTTGTAATTGACCATATATCCAAGCCTTGTTGGCTATATATATGAATATTTTCCTAGCTCTAATGACTAATTCATGATCGATTGATAGATTATTAAGGGGTATCAATTTATAATGGTCTCTATGTGATCAATCCAAGATCTAAAATTGACATATATTCATCTCCTATAAGTTGATGTGAATTTCATATCCTGAAATTTACATTTCTATAATTCTAATCCTCGAGGTTTTATGTTTATGGACTGGACCTTATTCCAAATAATGTTGGTGCAAAAACATGATCTCGATGTCGTTCCTTGATGGATACTGAGGAATATTCTTTATCACGCTAAAATTAGTATGTCCTTACTAACATGGGAATTTATTTGGATGTTTTTAAATCTTAGTTTTTTTTATTCTTAGGGTATAAAACCTTTCTTGGTTGGTATGGTAAACATACATAGGGTGGCCATGAGACCCTAGTTTAGATGTCTCGTGTGTTCTATGCTATGCTATGGATTATTTGAGTAATATTTTATAAAATGTGTGATGTTACTTTCTATGTTATTCCTTATATGTGGTTTTCGTGCATATATAGTGGAATATCTATCTCATTGATCAGGTTGATAGGTGTCTTGGATGGCTTTAATTGAATCCTTAGAGATGAAGTTTGGCTGATTTGATCCATTGGACGTGGCTCTGTATAAGATGGTTAATGACTTAGATTTGAATTTTTATTCCGAGGTAATTCTATATTAAATTATAGGAGTGTACACATATTCTGGTATGATCTATATCTGGGGAATTTCCTTATGCATGGGAGAGAGTCCATTGTTTAGGCATTCCATGCATCTGTACCACTGATGGTGAGTAGGTAGTCATTTGACATGGGTGACATTTACCCTTAAAGGTGGGTGTGAATTTTTCCTCAAAGGTGGATCAAGTGTTTTAGTTGAAGGTGGATAGAGTTAAATTTTCTGATATAATTTATGAAATCAACTATATTTGATATTATTCGAGTTTAGTGCCAAGGTAGGTACTATTGGGGTTTGTGGTGGCTTGGTTAGTTCATGATCACTCAATATGTGGATGATTGTATGTTTGGGTGTAAATTTACTTTACAACATGTGATAAACTTCCATTTACATATTCTCTTATGTTATGGAAATATTGGCGGTGTCCTACTGGGATTATATTCACAGCTTGGATGAGAATCTTGGTGCGTGTACAGACTTCTTGAATATAGATTTAGCAAATTTCAAGGGACCTATGATAGGTTATTGAGAAAATTGGAGGTTGGTGATGGACATGGTACTTTGATAGACTCCAAATGGTTTCCAAATTTCTCTTATTTATTTATTTCTTATAGATAAAGTTGTTTATTTTACACATTGGTGATCCTTTTGATTATACTTGTGTGATTTTATATGACGACTGTTAAAACATTTATTCATGTTGTCTTATGTTGTGTTGTTTTTTATATTTATATTTTATTACCTTGTGATGGCTATGAATATGAATGGTATAGTCTATACTTATTACTTTTGGACCTCACTACTAATCAACATCCTCTTGTGAATATGGAGGAATGCATGAGGTTATATGATACTTTATCTTAGACTTAGTGATTTAGAATAGGGTGTCACAAAATGGAATTATAGGCTCAAGGTTTCATTTATCTTTATATTGTCATTATGGTATATAGATGAAAGGTTGTGTGAAACTAGGATAGGGGAGTATCTATGTTCTTGACCAACTCATGTGTAATATACCTCTGAGTTACAATTGATGTGGTTTTTGTTACAGTTTTATGGGATTTGGGTGCATCCATACATCATGAGAAGGAAAGTTGGATCAAATATCATATATATATATACCCATTTTGTGCTGCCTAGTGGTTCATTAGTTAATTTCCTTTATTTGTGATAAATATTGTGTGATATATCTATATTATCTAATATTGTGATATATCTATTTGGAATTATATATTTGAACTTGACCATGTTGTTATAGTTTGTTTATATGTGATTGTGATAAATGTGAATGCACAGATGATTAGGCTTGTATGAAAACCTATTTTTCAATACACCTCTATCCATGATTTATTACATAAAAGTACAAATAATAAAATAACATAAGATCGTGAATCCCGATTTCTTTGGTAAATTAGGTATATAGAATAATAAACTGAAACATGCATATAACAACATTATTTAAAAACTCTATAACATGCCATTAAAATTCCATTGCTCTTCGAAAACTGCATGGGAAAATCTGGGTATGTACATATGAAAATGGTGAGCTATAAATCCCACTAGGGGAATACTAAAATAATATAATAAGTTAAATTAGCACATTTTATTCATGAGTAATATCAAGGAAACAAAAGATAGGTGATAATTATAAACAAGAACATCAAAGCCTGATCTATGATAATAACATAAAGGCAATGTGGGAATGTGAAAAAAATGACATCATAAATATAAGTCAAGGATACCTCTAAGAATTAATAGCATAGTTTTCTTAGGATAACATCCTTTTCACCATATATGGTATATTGTGATATAAAAACATTACCCAATATATTAGAGGGATATATAATTCGGGTCTCACTCATCACATACATATCATGTATGTGCATTTGTTTTCCACAATGATCATACAACATAATAGTGTTATTCATTACATTTAACCCCATTATTAAGGATTGTGGATTACATAAATGGTTGTAAAAATAAACTAAGGATATGTATATCTAGGTGAATACCCTTGAGTGGAAATGGGGATGGGTATTCATGATACAAACGTTTGTAATAAAAAAATTACAGGACAATTTTGACATCATAATAGGTGTACATAAAGGTTCATTTTAAAGGATAATGAGAGTGAAAGGTGTTCTAAAATCACAGTTGAATAACAATTATAGTAAAATGGATTTGTAAAAACATATTTCAACATGAATAAAAGGGAATTGAAAGGAATAACACAAGAAAATTTTTGAATAAAGAGGAGAAGGAGAGGATCTCATACCTTGAGAGGGAGCTTCTACAATATTTAGAGGAGATTCCTAATTTATTGGGAACAAATTTTGAGGGATATAGAGAGGTAAATGTAGATTAAATTCATTCTCAAATTTATTTTAGATAATATTAATTGGAGTTTGTGTGGAGGGTTTATATCAAAAGAGAGGGGAATTATTTAGTAAATCCTAAACATTGGTTTGGAATCTATATTATAAAATAATCATAAACATAAATCTCACCATGGGTTTTTATGATATTTTCTTCCATATATAAGTGGTTTTAAACATTTTTCAAGGAAAATAAATGAGGTCCTTAAAACATAACCTCTCGTGATGTGGAAGTGATTCATGTTTATAAAGAATTGATTTTAAAACCTTAAAATGTAATATAGGTTTTGGTAGATTCATAAAGGGTTTATAAAATTAATAAAAAAAATTAAAAAAAAAATATTTTAAAGGATATATATAAAAATATATTTATTTTAAATATATTCCTTTTATGGAATTTGTTTAAACATTTTTGGTCCATTATAATGTCATAATGAAGACTGTATGCTTATATCATATTAAATTTTTACCCAAAAATTTGACTATCTCAGAAAATTATGAAAAATTAGCCATTTGATAATTTTTATATGATTATTTAAAATATAATATTTATTTAATAAAAATAATTTTATTAATATTATAATTTTCACTTTAAAAAGATCAATTTTTACTAAAAAAATACTAGTTTCTAGAATATTTTCCACTTTCCGACCCTAATAAAAACTACATTGCACTTCATTAAAATATATTATTATTTATATTTAAATAGTTATTATCTAATAATTATATTTTCTTAAAATAAAATTTATTTAAATAATTCTTGAATTTATTAAATGAGTGCCTTTTATTGAGACTCTATATTTCCAAAAAATAAAATCATTATTTTCTTACACCAAAATCTAATTTTTAACTAACTAATTATATAATTAATTTTAATGTTACAATTAAAAAGAATAAATATATTCATTATTTATAAAAAAATATACAAATTCAAAATGTTCTGATCTAGATACAAAACACCTTATTACATCTGTATATTACCAAAGAGTGTGGTGTGCGATGATAACACGTTCTTGGGGTGGTTCAACTAACAGGGTTTGGGTCGTGATCTCAATAATCTTAAACTTGTCCCATAAATGGTTTATCTCATTATTTTGTTGTTGAATATTGACTTGGGATTGGTCAAGAGAAAATCCTAGTGATGCCATCTCCATTGGAATCTTTGATAATTGTTCTTCATGGGGTTTGATCCTACTGGTTGAGGCCATCACTTATTTTATCTATATTAATTAGATTTATCAAGACCCTTAATATATAATAATAATAATGATCACTATAAAATGTATCTATTATAAATAGTTATGGTTCTTAATAGTATTTTAAATCAATCAAGATATAAATTATAATGGTCAAAGATAACCAAACTGGTGCATGTGTTTTCTACATCATCATTACTTAATAAGGAATTTATTCATTTAAAATTGAATTTCAATTATAAAAGTTTGTGTCATTACATTCTTCCCCATTTATGAAATTTTCCCCTCCAAAATTCAATTTCATACACTAAAATAGATAATGGTACTTATATTTCATCACCTCTTCTGGTTCCCATGTTTCTTTCTCAAACTTGTGCTTCTTCTACAACAGTTTGACCACGTGAGTTTTTTTTCATATAACATTGTATCTATGAAATAATTTTTTCACTAGATTATCCTCATATGAATGATAAATATCCATTTGTTCCGCATCTAGATTTAGTACATGTGAGGGTACTGGAATTCACTTAATCAATATGGATACATGGAACACATCATATACTTGAGATATGTTAGATGGGAGTAATAGTCGGCATGCAACAACTCTGATGCGATCAAGGATATCAAAGGGATTGATGTATCTTGGAATAATATTTCCATTCTACCCAAACCTCATGAAACTAATACATGGATATATATGAAGGAATAATTTATCTCCAACCTCAAACTCTAGATCTCATCTATGATTGTATGCATATATTTTATGTCGACTATGTGTAGATCTCACATGACATTGAAAGGTTTGAACCTTATTTTTCATCTCTTGGATAAGATCAGGTCCCATAATTTTATAGTTTTCAAAAAATTTATAGCATGTTGGAGTTTGACACCTCTTCCCATAAAGATCCTTATAAGGTTCCATTTAAATTCTAGAATGGAAAGAATTTTTTTATGAGACCTCCACTAGAGGAAGGTTTTTATCCCAACATCCTTATAGATCCATTAAAAATGATCATAAAATATCTCTAGATTTTTAATGTTTCTCTAAGACTAACCATCCATATAAGGGAGATAAGAACAATGGAAATGTATTGAACAATCATAATCCTTGATCAGATCTAACCACCTTCATTGGTGCATATTAAGTTCATTTTTTGTGAAAATACCGTTGAATATTTTATGATTTTTGTATATTTATAACTTTTAATCGTAGAGATAATGTATCAAAATATTCAATGAAAATATCATTACAAAAAATTATAGATCATGTATTAGGTAGTTCTTATCATGGATATTTAATTAGTATGATTCTTATGCTATAAATTTTTCATCTTGTATGAGCATAAAAACTAAGTAGTTTTTAACACATCACTATACATCATAAATAATTCCCCATTGGTGGGAAATGTGGTGCAATGATTATACTTTTATTTAACTTTTTAAATATCTCTTCACATTTTTAATTCTAGAAAAACTTCAATCCTTCTATGTTATCTTGGTCAGTGGTCTTGAATGTTCTAATGAGTTTCTCAAAAATTGACAATAGTACGCTACTAATATAAGGAATCTATAGACATTTGACATATATATTGTTTTGTTCTATCCTTAAATTGATAAATTTTTTATAGGATCCATATATGTCCCTTTTTAGGGATAACATGCCATATTAAAGTTACATATTCCATCTAGATATTGCATTTATTGTATTTAAGATACTGTTTTTCCATTTGCAAGGTCTTCAGTACAACAGTAAAATCCTCCTCATGTTATTCATTGATTTTGGAGTAGATAAGAATATCATCTATAAAGACCACAAAAAATTTGTGAAGGTAATCCCTAAAGACATTATTTATCAATTCCACAAAGATAGCTGGATAATTAATGAATCCAAATGGAATCACTATGACCTCATGGTTCTCGTACCTTGTATAAAAATTAGTCTTGGGGATATCCTCCTTATTCACCATTATATTATAATATCACAACCAAAGATCCACATTGAAGAACTATTGGGATCCACATATATGATAAAAAAATTCATCAACCCATGGAATAGGATACTTATTGTTTATCGTGATCTTGTTGAGATCATGATTATCAATGCAGATGTTCATTGAACCATCCTTTATAATGATAAAGAAGACTGATACACACCATGCTAAAGCACATGGGAGTATATAATCTTTATCCATATTCTGTTGCAATTTATACTTCATCTCACAAATTTCATCATTGACCATTATATACAGAGTCTGGGATAATGGTAAAGCTATAGTTATAAGAGAAATAAATAAATCAACCTCTCGGCTTATAGTAAGACCAATAAATTATTTAGAAAAAATATCAACATATTCCCTTACAATGAGAATGTCATCAAGGATGATCTTTTACTTAGTGTTAATCATCTAAGAAAGATAAAATTTATTATAATTAAATAATATCCATTATTTAGATGATGATACCAAATGAGATTCATCCTTATCCATACACATTTATGGAATCAAAGTGTGATTTGTGATATAGGGGGTGATTTACTTTTCATAGAAATTTATGTTTTTTCTATATAGGGAAAGACAATATAATCCCTATATAGCATCAAATTACACTAAATGGATTATCATAAGGTTTTATGGGAAATTGAATACAAAATTTTTTATAGGGGATATGATATATACTTGGGATGAAATAATTGACTAGTTTTCTATCTTCATAAATAAATCAACTTCCATTTTTTGAGGTGGTGTTTCAATATTTCTTCTAAACGTGTGTTATATGAGTGAATACATCAAACCATTGTTGCATAGGACATTAAATTATGATTAATGGATGATAATTCTTACTTTAACAATTTTATTACAGTTTTAATCATTTACTTAATCAAAAATAAACCTGTTGATGTGAGTTTTGAAACTATTAATAATATAAAGGGAAACAGTGAAGACTTAAGGGATAGCTCATAAATGACTTATATTCCTTAACCTAGGAATTTCTAAGCTTCAATATAAGTTATCCATGGTCTATTTCCTAACATAAAATTTTATATGAATTTTCCCCTACCTAATGGATCATATAGAGCTTGTTAATTTAAAAAATAATATTCCTAGGAATGTAAAACCTAGTGTGAAAAGAGGAATTTTTTCCCTGAAATAGGTTATGATCAAGTTAAATCCCAATTCTACCATCATGGGGTGATTTCCCCTTGGTATAACTATTCCAGATCCACATCAATTTTTAGTATCCAGACATGCATTTTGTTTCTTTGAAACCACTTACCCTATATATTAAAATAATTTAGGGATGTTTTCCTAAGTTTATTCTTATTCATATGTCTTTCAATAAATTCTTATAATCATAATCTGAAAAAATAATAAGATTTTCTTCTTATACCAACTATGATAACCCATATTTTAATACACCTCAATTCATGCTTCATTACATAAAGGTACACATAATACAATACTTGAAGATTGTAAGGCCTATTTTATTTTTGATATTAGGAACATATCATAATAAATTGAAACTTGGGTATAACAAGATTATTTAAAAATTTCATTATATGCACAAAAGTTTCATTGATCTTCTAAAACTACACGAGATATACTGTGCTCATACATAAGAACGAGGTGAGATATAAAGCCTAGTATGGGAATAATAAAAGAATAACATATGTTAAATTAGTATATGTGAGTCAAGAGGAATATAAAGGTAACACAATATGGGTGAGAATCATAAACTTTAACATTGTATAATGATCTATGATGAAAACATAAATGAAACATGGGAATATGGAAACAACATATAACAAGACATTATAAACATAAGTCAAGGATAAATGATGATAAATCATCACATAACATTCTTAAGATTACCTACCATACACCATTCATGATATCTCATGAGATAATAACATTTCCCAATGAATTAGAGGGCTATATAATTATGGGTCCACCAGTTTTATTCCAGTCATGTACAAGTATTTGTGTGCCAATGAGGTGATACAACATAAGGATTTTATTAATCACATTTAACCATAAGATTAAGGAATGTGGGTTATATGAATGGAATTATAAAATCAATGAGTTATGTATTCATCTTGTTGAATACCCTTGAGTGGGAATTGGGATGGGTATTCACAACACTAAAGGTTGGCATGGAAAATCAATGGATATTTTCAGCAACATAACAGGTGTACATGAAGGTCCATGGAAGTGGTTAATGAGAGTGAAATGTGCTCTAAAATTATATGGGAATCAAAATTAAAGTAAACAGGATGTGTAAAAATAAATTCCAACATTAAAAATTTGGAATCAAAAGGCATAATAGAAGGAAAGTTCTTGAATAAATAAGAGGATATGATCCCTTACACTGAGAGGGAAATTCTAAAATATTGATAGGTTCATAACAAGATATTGGGAACTATTTAAGAGGTATATAGAGAAGTAAATTCAATGTAAATTCATTCTTAAAGGGTTTTGAGTGAATAAAAATGTGGGGGGGGGGGTGGATGGGGGTTTTATAGAAAAATAGAGAGGAATTATTTATTAATATGTAAACATAGGTTTTAGACTCTCTAAGATAAAATAAATAAAACAAAACCATGCCATTTATTCCAATAGTTTCTACCAAAGATGATTGGTTTTTAATATTTTATATATTCATTAACCAAACTCCTTAAAATAATAACAACTCTGATTTGTAAGTGAATAATGCTTATAAATAATTGATAATAAAACCTTAAAATATAATATAGTTTTTAGAGGATTCATTAAGGGTTTATAAAATTAATTATATAACTTAAAAAATACTTTATTTTAAGTAGAAATATATATTTGTTCATGTATTCACTTTATTACGTGTAGTAAATTACATTTGGGCCATTATGATGTCACAATACAAATCTTATATTTATATCGTATGACATTTTTATGCAAGAATTCAATTGTTTCATAAAATTATGAAAGAGTCACCATATTTTAATTATGATAAGATGATTTCAAAAATAAATTTTATTTAATAAGAAATTTTTTATACATATTATAATTTTTAATTATAAATAAAAATATATATTTATTTGAAAAGACTTGTTGTTATGATATTAACCACTTTATGACCCTTACAAAAAATACATTGGTCTTAAATAAATTATAATATCATTTTTATTTAAAAATTATTATCTAATAAGAATATTTTTTTTAAAATAAAATTAATTTAAACAATTCTCGAATTTAACAAAAGTGTTTCTTAATTCATATTATATATTTCCCAAAAATGAAATTTTGATTTCTCCATATCAAATTATATTTTTTATCAAACTCATTATAAAATCACTTTTAATGTAATAATAAAAAAAATAATAAATATATTCATTATTTCATTAAAAATAAAAAATTTACAAATTCATACAGTTATGGTCTAGATACATAACTCTTATTACTCCAACATATCCCTTAGTGTTAAGGTTTGTGATAGTTACACATTCTTGGGGTTGTTTAGTTAACATGGTTTTGGATTTGATCTCAATAAGATTGAAATTATACCATAAATGGGTTTTCTTGTGCTTTAGTTGTTGGGACTTAGCTGAGGATCGGTCAAGGTAAAAACATAGTGATTTAATCTACCTTGGAAGCTCTCATAAGTGGGATTTATAGGGTATGATCCTTCTGGTTAAGGTCATCAGTTATTTTTTCTCTATCAATTGGATTTATCATAACCCTTGATATATACTAATCATAATTATCAATTTATAATGACTATATTATCATTTTTTATGATTCTAAATGGTCTATTAAATATGATCAGATATAAACTATAATGTTTAAAAACAACCAAATTATTTCATGTGTTTTATATAACTATTGTAAAAATATTCCTCAAGGCATCCACTTGGTTTTTTGGGTGAGATTGTGTTTTTTGAAAAAGATATATGATTGGGAATGAGGATGGTTGGTGCTTGCTGAAGTAGGTGTCTGAGGTGGTGGAATTTCCCTGTCTTTGCCAAATTTTTATGGTCCAAAATTTGGAGTTTGGTGAGCATTGAGAAATATCTATTTTCTTTAAGATCTCATAAAAAATGGAAAAGTTATGAGTTTCACGAAGATGGGCTTCATAGAGAGTCTTTCACGAAGGATTAAAGGATTCTGATGGTGAGATCTATGATTACAAGGAGCATCTAGAATGAAAAAGTTATAGAGCACTGTGAGTGAAGCATCATGGAATTCCAAAAGTTTTTATGGAACACCCTGCGATTACGATGAGCATTGAAAATGGGATTTTTTATAGAGCTTTCTGAAAAAGGAGCACTACGGAAGAAAAATGTAAGCTCCATGAAATGGTGACGACTTGGCTCAGAAGGTTATGGAATCAGTGGAACGCCTATAAATAGGTCTCTACTATATTCAGAAAAGTAAAAAGACTTAAAAAATATATTAAGGCTCTCAAATCGTTAATGTGGTTTGTGAAGGTGGTTCAAGAAGGCACTTCTGGAGAGAAACATCACGGAGGATATTACTGCCAATCGAATGTTTTAATCATCATGAAAGTTTTATAATTAATGAAGGGTATAAAAACCAGACTGAAATTTGGGAGCTTTGAGAAGGATGGTTGCTTTAGAAAGGCTAGTTTGATCTTTGTGAAAGAATGTGCTTCGCGAAGGCTAGTTGAGCTTTTTGAAATAAGTGAGCTTCATGAAAAGGAAGAAGCTTCGCGATGGAAATGTTCCTTTTGAAAGTATTTTAAGAGGGATTGCCCAGTGTTTTTTTGGTAATGTAACATTCATCAATGGATAAAAGTAGTACATCAATATAGAATCTACATACAGAGGATGACGCATTCATTAGTGATAATAAAGGGACTTACTGGTATATAAACTATGAGCGGATATTCAGGAGAAGCAGTGATCACACTTCAGTTGAGAGAGCAGTGAGATTTAATATTGTGATTGGTTGAAAAAAGGAGGGATAATGAGTCCATTTCGAAATTTGTAAACAACAGTGCACTTATAATGGATTTGGTACCTTGGTATATTGTCAGTGTATTCTCTTTGGATGTATCCAAATGAGGGTGAACCAAGTAAAATTGATATGTCCTATGCATTATTTAAGATCTATTCATACTCTACAATGGGAAGGAGAGAGAATATATTTTTTTTAACTACGAAACAAGGTTAAAAAGTGTAAATTATTTTAATCTATCATACCATGATTCACCCCATATCAGGGTATTTAACCTAATCAACCTAACAATAACATCATTATAAATAATTAATTTATTCATTTAAAAAGGAATTTTCATTTATAAAGTTTCAAGTCATCCCAACATGAGGCTTGGGTAGAATAAGGAGGGTTATATGTTATATATATGTTTATCCTTGGATAGGTCTTCAGATAGAAACCCCTTATACGTGGAATATAGATGCATAATTTTATATTTGAATAAAATTGATATAGGAATTATAAATATTCAATTGTATCTAAAGACAGATTCCACCATGTAGATTCCATAATTCTCCTACTTGGAATGATGTTCTAGTTTTTTTACATGTTATAGAGGAGGATTCACCTAAGAATTCTCCCAATACTACACTATTGCTATATATGGTTAAATATCTAAAACTGTGAGTCATGTAGATAGTTTCTTCTCAGGGTGGAGGGGCACAAAAGAAAATTATTGATTATACATGATACTTTCATCTCTAATATCAACAAACATTATAGGGAACTAGTGGTCATTAGTATATAGTGGATTGGATTGATATCATTTTGGGAATATTGGACTAAGTAGAGACTCTCAAAGATTAAAAGGGGACAATTTAAACCATTATTATTTAGGGACCCTCTTGTAGGTGGTGGGGTTTGTTGATACAAGAAGAATAGCGTGATGTCCTTACACTGGAGGCCTTCACGGAGCTATTCGTTGACGGATTATTTACTGATGTATTGAATCTAGTTGAATATTAGGAGTTTATTGAGCTTCAATAGGATGAGATGTCAATTAATTTTTTCTATGATCATTTTATAGAGTCGATATGCTTTAATCCTCCTTTGTATGGAAATGAGGCACAAAATTCTACGATTTTTGAGATTTTCCTTCATCCAATGGTCAGACACCAGTTTTGGGGATTTGACTTGATGATGTATGCCCAGGTGCTTCACAAGGCCCAAAGTGTCGTTAAGGGGAATGTGAAGCACATGATTATAGATTTTATTCTAGATTATAGTGAGTTGATTATTTCACTTCCCAATAATACATCAAGTGCTTCTTCCGGTAGTTGGAAGCGGAAGGATAAAGAGGTATGACATGGTTCCCAACATGAGGATATGAGTAGGGATTCAATTTCCAGTTTCCAAAAATATATAATAAATGGAAATTTCAGTACATCAAGAATGAAAACACTTAAGAAATATCATCAATGTGGTAAGATGGGTCATCTTAAATTCCTTTTCTAATACATCATGTGCAGATTCAAGGAGAAATGATTATGGTAAAAGCATATATATACAAATAAAAGACATATGCACCACATATATCGGTGACCTTGGATAATCGTGCTTCAGAGACATGCATGATTTATGTGATAGATAAGGTAACAACCGCCAGTAGATAATTACCCTCTCTAGTTATAGGTATGGCCTTGATTACCTCCATACTATATATTTCTTTGTTTAACAAAAGGTCTTCCCATTATTTTATATCTTCTCATGTTTTCTCTATCATATATTTAGTTGTTATGTTTTCATATGAGTTAATTTCTCTTAAAAAACCTTTGGTGAAGAATATAGACCAAATTTAGATATTTCCTGGATGTCCCATAGTTTTTTAGGTATGAACATATGTGGGACTTCATGATCTTAGAGATTAACAATTTTGATGTGATATTTGGAATGGACTAGTTGAGAAGTTAGAAAGGTCATATTGACTATTATAGAATATGTGTATCTTTCACTATTCATAGAGAACACTGCTTTATGTTGATTGGTGAGTGGTATCATGGAGAAGGTAATATGTGACCATACCTGAGTCATATTAGTGCTATTATGATTCATGTAACAAGATTAGAACTTTCAGTATAATCCACAATATTCCCTTTTATTTACCTTTAGTGTGGGATTGTTATCAAGATATCTTCCCAGATGAATTTCTAGTTCATTCTCCAAATAGGGGAATTGGGTTTAAGACTGATTTATTTCTTGGGGTGGAACCGATATTGATTCCCTCTTACCATATGAAACCCTAATAGTTGATAGAGTTAAATATATTGTTAGATGATTTAGAGGATAAAGTCTTTATTATAACATTCACAACACCCAATGTTGTTTTCTAAGAAGGCATATGGTAGTCTGTGGCTCTGTGTACACTATAGAAAGTTGAATCAGGTAATAGTGGGGGAAAAGTAGACTTTACCCATAATTTATGATCTATTTGATTATTTTTATAGATACCCATGGTTTTCTAATATTGATAGTAATTTTAGATACCATTGACTATGGTTCAAAGAAGATTTTATTCTCAAGAGAGAATTTTGGAGTAGATATGAATTGTATGAGTATCTTGTCTTTCCATTTGGTTTGAAAAAACATCCAGTAGTGTTTATGTCTCCCATGAACATGTTTTTTCATAAATATGTTGACAAATTATACATTTTATTCATGGATGATATCCTAATATATTGTAATACATCATATATTCATGCTAGGAACCTTTATATTGTATTGAGTGCACTCTCACACACCAACTTTATGCCAAAATGGTGAAATTCCACTTCTAGATTCAATAGGTTAATTTCCTTGGGATATGGATTTATGAGTAAGAGAATTAAATAGTCCTAGAGAAGGTGAAGGATATTATGTTTTGTGAACAACCAATGAATGTGTTCGAGATCAAAAGATTCCTTGGGTTTGCTGTATAACACCCCGAGATTTTATGAAATATATATTTTTCAAATAAATTTAATTTCTTCAATAGCCTATGTTATATAAATTTCCAAATTTTAATTAACCCCAATATGATATATATATATATTCCCTAATCAATAAAAATTTCTTTATTAATTCTTATTAGATAATCACATAGTTTTCAATAAAAGTAATACTATTCATTAAAAATAAATTTCTTTCAAAAATGAATTTAATAAAATTTTTGTGTGGATAATATATATATATATGTTACCAATTTTGAAAAAATCATATCAAAATTATCTTATGGAGATTTTTTTTGTAAATTTCTAAAAACATTGGGTTGTTATTGAAAATATGATTTTTTTAAATATTGTCATCTCCTTTTGTTAAATCAAGTAATTTAAAGACTACTTGTATTTATAATTTGGTCATAAAGTGAAATAAAATATATTTTATTTATAATTACTTAATTAATTAAATTTTTTTAGAAATTTTTTTTACTTTATATATATATATATATCTAAAAACACATGTTTTTCTAAAGACTATTTTTATGTGCATAATGTTTTTACATTTTAATTAACTAAAATAAAATCAAATTATGAATGTGATAAATGAAATGTATAGATAGTATATCTATCCAAATTAATTTAAATTCATATAATGAAGAGTATATTAATATAAAATCATAATTTTGTGGTGAAGAATGCAATTTTCCTAAAAACTGTTTTTCGTTAACTTTTGGAAACATATTTTCTAATTAATTTTTTAAAATTTTATAAAATTAATTAGAAAAATAAACTTCATTTTTGATATATTAATGTAAAAATTATCGTCGAGGGAATGTTTGAGAATTTTCTTAAAAAATTTATTTTTATTAAAAATTAAAAAATTATTGATTTTATTAAAAAACTACCTTTTCATTTAATTCATTTAAAAGAACCATTTTATTTTAATATGGTTTACAACTTTTAATTGGTTAAATTGTATATTTATTGTGTCATGAACCATCCTAGTGGGGCCTATTCCTTGACTCCCCAAGTCTACCTCCAATAGGCCATGGGCTGGTGACTAGCACAGAGTAGGCATATCACTAACATGGGAGGCATTGCCTATGTACCTGTACACACACACACTTCTCCAAGACAAAAATGATGAAATGTAAAAATACTAAGGAATAAAAATTCATTCATAACACTAAAACCAACCAACTGAGTTCAATAGGAAGGAAAATTATAGTAATGTAAAATGGGCCAGAATACAAGCCCACGAAAAGGAAGAGTCTGCAAACTAAAAAGTCCAACCTGTTAACATGATAGGTACTCAGATAGCTACTCAAATCTATAAGAACACATCTTCCAGTTTGGAACTCACAAATCTATGTCCAATCCTAGTCCACCCTAGAATCTATAAAAAGGTATCTCTTCTACATGAGACATTACATGTGCGGGCGAAGCCCGTGCATGGGTGAGTAAAACAATTCTCAGTAGAACTCCCTGAAACAAAAAATAAATACACAAAGTAAAGATGTAGTTATCTCTAAAAAGTATATTTATATAGTACATATAACAAGAACATATCAATATATACTCAAACCCAGACCCATATTCTAGAGGTGAGTCACAACGAATGCATATTAACACTAGCGATTCAGTCAGAAGATTCCACGAAGCACTCATCAAGGAGAACATACTTATGACTCCAAAAGAACATATGGAATTCACTAGAGAAGTACTATTAATAGAAAACCATAATTAGAGAGAGATACACTGACAGATGTGAAGAGAGAATATGATACACTTGCTTTGGGAGAACTAACTCCATGGGTGGGGAAGACCACGATATACAGATGAGGATCACTGCCAGGGCCATGGCATACCCCATGACTCATCTAAATCCACATAATACGTATTGGAATTGTGTTAAATCAGATTGGTCATATTGATAAATTGAATCTACCTAGGTAACAAGAATGGATAGAGGATCCAACTCTGGGCCTCTCGTAGGGGACTCCCGACTCTATCCAGAAAGTCTTGCTAATGGGTGTCATACTCCTCTTGATATGAAACGATACCAACTGACCTATAGGAGAACAAAAAAGGGGAACCATAACAAACAAAACATTTCATAGATATGGTGGATTAGAAGATCAAGCCATGTAGAAAATAGTACAATATGTGTATAAGGTTCACACACTGTGTCCCTTGACCTTGGGTACTGCCCATGTACAACGACCTGTGTCAGAAGAACCTGTCATGTAGAAATATAATAAAAAACATGTAGAGAAGGTCACATGATGTGTCCAAATATATGAGGTGAATCCCATGTACTCTATCCATGTTCTAGTACACAGCTTCAACCCGTTTTCATCTACCCATGTATCGGTACACAGGGTAGCCAGTGTAACCAACCTGGGTCTGGTTGTGTGGTGGAGTACATGCCGTGTACTCCACCATGTGTTTGTGTATCATCTGAGATACATACCAATCCTTAGGTAAGGACTCACATGCCACGTGATAGGTTCACATGTTGTGTGTAACTGTCATATCTCTCGAGACCCTAGCCACCACTCATCGGGGCCCACATGCAGTGTGTTCCTAAGCACACATCATGTTCATCGATATTTTACATAACAGTAATTCTTCCTTAGCGTGCCTTAGTTGATTATTTGGTGTTTCATATGATCATATGTTCTCCTTGAAACTGAAGATCTAGGGTCGTCTTTCCAAGGTGACACTGAATTGATAGGTTTTGGGCCTTCGATTGGCTCCAAAAATCCATTATTATCATCCGAACGAAAGTTGCTCGAAGAACAACATCTCCAAAAATACTCTGATCCATCTATCACCATAATAATATCACCTCCTCTAGGTCATCACAATGCTAGATCTATAATTTTAGATCCTTGATCCATGATTAAAATGGGCAACAATCATCCATTCATAACCCCACAATGAACAAAGACTATGCAAGGATAAAGGGGGAATGAAACACATAGAAACAACTCGAGGAACAAACCTCAGCCGTTGTTCATTACAACCTTGATCCATTCAATTAGAATGACCAAGAAACTAAATCAAAACAAAATAAACCCTGCAGATCAAACTTGAAATTAAAAAATCCAAAAATAATGATTGAACCATGGGTCAACCTATATTTGGGTTGATCTATGTTCTTCATTAAATCAAATAATGGGGAAAACATAATATGAAATAAGAATTCCATACATTGGGATTGGATCATTTTTTGAAGAAGATTGATCTTCATGTCCCTACTGTTGGTGAGATTCATCAATGCAGCATTATTCAATCTCTCATCCAAGTCTCCATCGCTGTTTTCCATCAAGATAATTCTCCAAGTTCTCTTTTTAGCCTTCAGGAAGTTTTCTAGGGTTATGAGCCTAACAATGGGATCCTTCTTATTAAAAAAACAAGAAAATGAATCATTGAATTATCGTAACATTAAAAATAAAATAAAATATTTATTTATTTTACTTCCATAAAACTTCCAAAAATTCACTTTTGCAATTGACCCACATCAGGTGATATTATTCCTCTCCTAGGGTAAAGCTGTTACTTTGAACGTAGCAGTAACCTCATATTTCTAACGAGGGAACTCGTTTCGAAGTTACTCCACTTTTTCAAGATAACCACTTGCACACACTATTTAATATATTTAATATATTTAACATTTATTCTGAGAACATCGAACCTTGGAATTACACGTCGTCTCAATGCTTGGCCATAAACTAATTACATATAATATTTAAAAATAATACATGGAAAAAAACCAGGACATTGAAATCTTCCCATATTCGGGATTTACATCCCCAAAAATCAAAAAATAAAGTTTATACAAAGAGATATGGGTACTTCAGAAAAATATGATCTTCTCGAACCTAGGTTCTCTCGGGGAGATTCCCATGATTCCACCAGATATGCACTAGGGGAATATCTCACCCATGAAGGATCCTCTCAGGATGATCATCGATCACCATTGGGTAATCGAAAAAGGTTTCTCCATCGTCAATGTCCATATTTCCATAGTTGATGATGTGCCATGGTTCTTGCATGTACCTCCTTATCTGTGATATTTGGAAGATATCATGTACTTGATGAAACTGTGGGGGTAGAGCTAATTGTTAATCCACCTCTCCAAATCTATGTAGTATCTGAAAAGGGCCAATGAACCTCAGAGATAACTTGCTGCCTAGGTCAAATATCTATAACCCTCGTCACAGTGAGAATCAAAGGAAGACTTGGTATACTTACTCAAACTTCAATGGTATCTTCCATCTATAAACATATGATTTCTACTGTCTCTGCTCCTATATGATCTCCACCTTCTCGGTAGTAGCTTGTACTGACTTCGGGACCAAGAGGGATGCATCTCCTAGGCCAGTCCAGCAAAGTGGTGATCGAAAGGGC
Source organism: Viscum album (assembly GCA_963277665.1). Classification (NCBI taxonomy): domain Eukaryota; kingdom Viridiplantae; phylum Streptophyta; class Magnoliopsida; order Santalales; family Viscaceae; genus Viscum; species Viscum album. The sequence continues at coordinate 1,040,642,549 of OY728126.1, forward strand.
CTCCCATAAAAATCCTTTAACTATTCCATTCCAATGGTAAAATGGTAACTGTTTTTATATGAAAACTCTACCAGTGGTAAGTGTTACTCCCAACTATAACCGAAGCCCATGATGCAAGCCCACAACATTTCCTCTAGAACCTAAATTGTCCTCTCCGTATGGCCATCAGTTTGGGGATGAAATGTTTTTCTCAAGCATAACTGAGTCCCAAGTGCCTACAACAATCCCTTCCATAACCGAGATGTGAAACAAGCATTGTGATATAAAATAATCACCGACAAGACTCTATAAATATGCACTATCTCTTGCAAGTAGAGGCTTCTCAAGCTTTCTACTAAACTCTACTCTCAGATATCTAGGAAGTGAGTTGACCAGGGGAGTCGTCCAATGACCAACCAGATGACATTTTCTCCCATATACATACGTGGTAAACCCATCATTATTTCCATTGATATTACATCCCACTTCCATTCCAGCACCTTAAGGGGGTTAGCTAAACCCGCAGAAACCTTGTGCTCATCCTTCACCTGGTGGCATGTAAGGATTTGGGAAATGAACTCTACCATTTCCTTCTTCATATATATCCCCCAAAAAACTGATGTTAGAGGTATTGGTACATATTTTCCACACCAGGGTTTATTGCCAATGGGGAGGTATGAAACTCCACCATAACCTCCTCCCGCAACACCACTAATACAAATGTGCACCCTCTGAAAAGAACAACGTGATCCCCACTATGTGAATATCCATCAAGAGAATTCCCTGCAGACATCTGAGTATGTAAGGTCTCATAGTTGGTATCCACAATCTATGCCTCCCTGACATGCTGCAAGAGTGGAGGGGTGACAACCATCAACTAGAGGTAAGCTACATCATCTCAATATGCGAAAGATAACTATAACAAGGTCAACTGCTCTGATGCCTCCTTCAATAGTTGGGAACTAGATCTCTTACTGAGAGAGTATTCCTCCATGTTTCCCTTCCTAGGAGTATAGAAAATTAAAAATTCATAATCATGGAGGAAATATAGCCATCTCGTCTATCTCAGGTTTAGATCCTTCTGTGAAAAGATATACATGAGACTCTTGTGATCAGAGTAGATGATAAAATGCTCACCCATTAGGTAGTGTCACTAAATCTTCAGTGCAAAGACTACCTATGATAACTAAAGATCATAGGTGACGTAGTTCAACTCATGTGGCCTCAACTAGAGAAAAACATAGTCAATCACTGCTTGCCTCTACCTCAGGACACAACAAGTCTGGCACCCGATGCATCGCAGAAGACTGCGTACTCGACTCCCTCCTCTAGAAATATCAAGAACGAAGTGGTCATCAAACTCTACCTCAACTTCTTAAAAGACTCATGGTAATTCTCCATACACACTAAAGGATACCCCTTTCAAGTAAAATCTATCATTAGTGCTAATATTTGGGAGAAATCTGGTATGAATCTCCAGTAATAGTTAGCTATCCCAAGGAAGCTCCACACCTCTGTCATGCTTCTTGGTGGCTCCCATGAAAACATTTTTTCAACCTTGGCCAAGTCCCCTGCTACTCCATCTATTGAGATAACATGTCCAAGAAAGTGGACCAAATAAATCCATAACTTGAACTTCATGATATTTCTATAAATATGGTTCTCCAAGAGTACATCCAAAACCATCCTTAGGTGTCTCACGTGCTCCTCCTCAAACACCAAGTAGATAAGGATGTCATCAATGAAGACCACTATGAACCGGTCCATGTATGGATAGAATATCCAGTTCACGAGTCTCAAGAACACTTCTGGGGCGTTCTTCATTCCAAAGGGAATCACTAATTACTCAAAGTAACCGTAGCAATATCTGAAATCCATCTTTGGTATATCCTAATCCCGTACTTGTATCTGGTGATAGCCTGATCGAAGGTCAAACTTTGAGAAATATCTTTCCCCTATCAACTGAACAAAGAGGTCATTGATCATCAATAGTGGATACTTTTTCTTTACCATTAATTTCTTCAAGCGTTGATAATCCACACACAACCTCAATCTCCGTTCTTCCTTTCAGGAAAAAAACTTGGGCCGCCCAGGGTTAAACATTGGGTCTCACTAATCCCTTCCTTTATAAGTCCTCTAGATGAAACTTCAGCTTGTGAAGCTCTGTAGGATCCATTCAATATGATGGTACTGATATAGGTTCCATTATAGAATGAGAATCAATGTAGAAGTTGATCTCTTGGTGGGGAGGTAATCCTAGAACATCTTATGGAAAGACGTTCTCAAACTCCGCCACTACTGCTGGGAACTGAAAACTCACAAAATCTTTTTCTCCAAGGGTAAGGCTAGACAAATCATGAGTGATTAGTTGTAACCTCATATGCATGATCCCATCCAATTCTTCCTATGTTTTCTTTTCCCCAACAAAGGAAAACCTTGTCCCATTGCAGCGGGCACACTGCACCCTTCGCCTAAAACAATCAATCTGGGCATGGACCAAAGATATCCAATCCATACCGAGAATGGAGTCACAAGGCCTCAATGCTATCACCAAGTGTAAAAACCTCAGTACTTATAAGATAATTAGAATTGAACATAATTTTTCCACTTCTATGTTTTGAATTTCAAAAAACAGACCTACACAATTGCGATTAGTAAGTTATATAGAGTTTGATAAGACCAACTTAATTTTTGGTCAATAGTAACCTACCCTTATGAATATTAATTTTACCCTTATGAATATTAACATATTTTATGAATATTAACCACAACTATGATGGTATAAATATAATATTTCATTGAAATTATGTTATACTGATATCTTAGAATAAGTAAATAAAAGTTTTAAATTTCTTATTTTTGGTATAAAATATTATTTTAATTAAAAATTTAATTTCTCATATTTATAAAATTATTTTCATAAAATGGAGTTCATTTTTGGATTCTACATGTCAAAAAATGGATGGGGTGAATATTTGGAAATTTTCAGGGATACTTGAATTTTAGATGAATAGTGAAATACAATAATTTAAAAATTAAGCTAAACAGTTGAATTATGGAGTCATGGATTATGTTGTTCAGATGTAAGCACAATTATATTGAACTCACATTCACTTATTAATATTTTTTATCTTTGAATCATCACTGTTTCTTTTATTGTGACAAAATAATTAAATAATGATTTAAACAATGAAAAACTCTTCTTCTCCTCCACTATAAATACCACCCATTCGTCCCACTTCCTCTCACACCTCTAAATCTTTGATAATTGGATATTTTCTTCTCAATAACCTTCATAAGGCCCTTACCCACGTCCAATAACTTTTGGTATCACTAAAAGGCCAAAACCAAACACATTAAGGAGGATCTGAAGGAGAAGAGATCAAGAGGTAAACATCCTCTTTTATTTTCTTTCTTTCCTTTTCATTTTCTTTTCTATTCTTCTTATTTCCTCACCAATCCTCATAAAAGAGGAAAAAATGATCCAATATCTTATATATTCATGATGTTATCATGTTTATGGGGAATTCATCATCATACTCCTTCTCCTCTCCAAATTATTTCTAAGGATAAAAGCATCGTCCACGATGTGTCGATTTACCAACATCATGGGCGCTGTATATTCAATTTCCTTTAATTCCTCTTATATTGGGAATGAAATCATTTTTATGAATGAAAAAAGTTATAATTTATTTTTTATATCTTATTTAAGTCTCTCTAATCTTTTTTCACACATTTTATTAAATTTTTATGACAAAATAAGTTTGTTATTATCGAATAATCACCAAAATGATCTAAAAAAATATCATTAATGTTTTAACTAATGAATCATTATCATATAAAAATTAAAAATGATAAATAATAAAATTTAAGGTTCTGTAAACATGTAAATACCATTCCATTCCACTTATGTAATCTCTCTTACAATGGAGATTAAAATCCATTACGAACCGCTCATGGAAACCATGTACTGCATGCAACCAAAAGAAGGGAAATAACAAAGTATTATTAATGAATGAGTGGATTGATGTTATAAAGTTATAATATAAGATGTTATAAACATGAAAATTTATTTTTAAAAAATTAATAACACTATTTTAACAATTATACCAGAGGTTTAAACATGTTTGAAGGAAGTCGAACCCAAGGTAAGGGATCCTCTCTTTCTCGCTTTTATTCAAGAATCTCCTATATGTTGTGATATTTTTAATTCCTAAGGATGTAGTTTGTTTTTGAAACTACCCCATACTTCCATTATGATATATAAATGATGAGATACTCATTTATCTCTCATTAAACCCTCCTTTGTACACCTGTTTCCATGCCAAAATTTCGTAAGTGAATTCTAAACCAAATTTCCATTATTTGGGTTAACCTTCAACTTCAATGGTTTTTATCATGATAAGAAGATATATGAAATATAATTTAATTATATTATGTTGTATTATGTGTATTTACAGTATATATACATATTCCTTTCATTTAGTCCATTATCTCTTAAATGTTATGGTATTTGTAAAGGACTTTCCTCTTAAAATCCCTTTAGATCTCCCCTTTATGAAATCCAAAGAGATTGTTCTTTTTTTATTTAATGAGTGTTATATTCATATTTAATGATGTTTTAATACTATAGTTTCTCCTTTTTATGTTTTATATTTTTTTCAGAAAAATAATTTTTCATTATTTTGCGTGTGAAGTGTTTATGTTCTAAGAGTTATTTTTACAAAAAAGGGTATTATGAAAAGTGAATGTGTTTTTCTCAAGGGTGTAAATGCGTTATGATGTGTTTTATTCATGATATGTTTATTGGAAATTATTTATGTTGGGTTGATCCCATTATATATCAAGATATGATGTGTGAGCCCCATTATAGATCAGCATATGTTGGATGAGCCCCATTATAGCTCTCCAATGCATTGGGTACTCCAGAGATGGAAGTTGACCGAATGGTTATTTCATGTGTAAGAGTAAATGTATGAGTGATATGATAAATATTTCCCAAGGGAACTATATGATGTTTATATGGATATGAGTTTTTATGTTATGTTTTTTTTGGTTTTTATGTTATCAGTTAAATAATGTTTTCTTTATTTATATCCCTTATATAGTTTTTTACTCATACTAAGACTTTTTTAAATATTTTTCATTGAACATAAGGATGGGTAATAGAAATAAGGGAATCATGATTAATTTTATAAAGATTTTTCAAAGGAATCATTTTTTATGTTTTAATGTTTTATACTTTAAAAAAATGGATAGTGTTTTTTATATTATTTTATTTGTATGAAAGTGGTAGGTTATATATGTAAGATGTTTTAATTCTATAAAACTCTAAACCCAAAAAGATACTCAATGTCAAATAATGTAAGTTATTGAACAAAACTCAAGATTATGGAACATTTTAAGGCCGAGTCCTTATAAGTGGTATCATAGGATAGTTTAGCTAACTATAGGGGTTAAAATGATGTTAATTGAAAACCATAAATGAATTTTTCTTTATGGTTAATTTAATATGATATAGAATTTGAAGATTTCCATATTTATTCCACTAAGATATGTCTCTTCAGAATGGTTTTCCATAAAACAAACATAGTATCTGATGTAGGAAGACACTGAGAGGGTGATACATGTCCGGATTTTTAGCATGGAATGGTGGGAATTGGAACCAACTAGTTTTTGACAACAATGGCATAGTTAAATCAGGATATAAATGGTGGTGGTTTCTGGGCTATATAGGAAGCTAATATATGATGAGGAAAGATGTTTTTTGAAGAGCATTTCATGAGGAAAAATCCTTTAGATTTTAATGGAACCACAGATCTAGTGATAAACAAAGGGTGGATCAATTCTATGGAAAAGATATTTGATGTCAAGGGATGTTTAAAATGAAAAAAGGTAATACTGTCTATTTATAATTTTAAAGGTGAAGTTGATCAATGGTGGTCTCTAGGAAATAAAATGAGAAAAAATGTGATCTTGATAGTCTATAATTGGAACATTTTAAGAGTCTTTTTCTGGAAAAATAATTTCTTAAAATAGTTTGACTCAGAATTGAGAAACGATTCATCTAATTGAGGTAGAAAGATGATAAATTTGTGGCTTCATATGTAGTCAATTTTATAATACTAGCCAGGTACATACCAGATTTTACTCGAGACATTAATAGTAAAATTAACAGATTTTACTCTAGTTTTAAACCTTTTCTATGAAGAGCGTTGGCTTTAAGAGATTTTAAAATCTATGAGAAACATGTTCAGTGTGGGGAAAATTTTGATATGGAGTTTTCTAACACATATGTGACTCATGATGAAAAGAATAAAAATTATTCAGGTTGAAATGCCAATGGAAAGAACTCATCTGAGAAGTCTGGAGGTAAGAAAACAAATTTACCTCTATATGAAAAGTGTGGTAAAAATAATCCTAGAGAATTTCTTGTAAATTATGGGAAGTTCCACCATTGTGGAAAGTTTGGGTACATGTCTTGTAAATGCAAGGAAATTGATCCGAAAAATAACTAGAAGCTGATGGTAAGATGATTTAACTATAAGGAATTGGTTCATTATGCTAATTTTTTCTAAATATAGACACTCATGTAGAAAATCAACAAGATTGGAAGCACAAGGGAGTTGAAAAATTTTTTGTGACTACTTCAGAAAATGTTGAGCTGTCAAATGAAGTGGTATCAGGTACATTATTTTTTTACTCAGATTTTTCTAAAGTCTTGTTTGATAAAGGGTCTACACATTCTTTAATTTCTGAGAAATTTTCTGAAAAATTGAAAATTTAACCTCAAGAAATGAATCTATAACTTATGGTAAAAACACTTGGAGGAAATATTGTGGAAAATAGAAATTATAATAATCTTCATATGTTTGTTTGTGGAAGGAGTTTACCTACAAACTTTGTTGTATTTCCTCTATTAGAGTTTGATGTTATTCTAGGTATAGATTGGATTTCGGTTTATCATGCTAAGATAGATTGTAGTGTTAAAGAAGTTTTTTTTTCTAAATGAGTTTCAGTTTTTATACAAGAATGAAACCATAACGTGGATAACCTACCAAGAAGTTAAAAAACTGTTAAAATATTGAAATGAAAGATATCATTCTCATATTTTTGAAAATAAGGGAACTATTAAGATAAAGGATGTGGTAGTGGTAAATTAATACATGTATGTTTATCTTGATGAGTTTCCCAGTGTAATACCTGATTGGGAAGTGGAATTTACATTTTACATAGTTCCAAATTCTAAGACTATTTTAAAAACCCCTTATCGAATGGAAGAAGTGGAACTTATTGAATTAAAAAAATAGTTTCAAGAGAAACATGATAAAGACTTTATTCATCCAAGAACATCACCATGGGGTTCCCCTATTTTTTTCATTAAAATGAAATATGGTTCCTTGAGACTTTGAATTTATTATAGATATTTTAATAAAATTATGGTTATGAATAAGTATCCATTGCCTCATGTTGATGACTTTTTTTGATCAGCTCCATGGATCTTAGTATTTCTCCAAGATTTACTTGAGATCCAGGTACCATCAGCCGAATGCGATGGAGGATGAAATTATGAAAACATCATTATGTACTGGATATGGGCATTATGAGTTTGTTGTTATGCCCTTTTTTTTGACAAATGAACCTATTATATTCATGGATCTTATGAAAAAAACATTTCATGAATACTTGGATTAATTTGGTGTTGTGTTTATTGATGACATTATTTTATATTCTAAAAGTAAAGGGGAGCATGAAAAACATGTAAGGTTTTTTTTAAAACCTTAGAAGAGAAGAAAATCTATGGAAAATTCAAGAATTTTGAATTATGGTTGCAACAAATTTCATTCCATGGTGACATAGTTTCTAAAGATGAAATATCTATTGATCCTGCTAAAAAAAGTTGTGGAAGAATAGACAAGAACCACAAATATAACTTAGATTCATAGATTTATTTTTATGGAAGGCTATTGTTGATGATTTGTTGAAAAAATTTCATGGTTATCCAGCCCATTGACTAAGTTTACTAAAAAAGGTGTTAATTTCATATGAAAAAAAGAATGTGATGATTGTTTTCAATAATCAAAAAGAACATTGGTGAATACTCCGGTTTCTACTCAACCTTCTAGAAATTTTGAATTTGTCATATATAATGATGATTATTTGAAGGGTCTTGGTTGTGTTATGATGCAGAATGATTCAGAAATTGCATATGCTTCACGATAGTTGAAACCTCATGAGTTAAATTACCTTACACATGATTTTTAATTACCTGCTGTTGTTTTTCATTAAAAATTTGGGGGAATCATTTATATGGATACAAATATGAAATATATACTAACTATAAATGTTTGAATTATATATTCACATTGGAGGAATTTAACATTAGGCAGAGAAGATGGCTTAAACTCATAAAGGATTATGATTGCATGATCAATTACCATCTAAGAAAATCAAACAACATGTAAGATGCTTTGAGTAGAAAATATCATGCATCGTTAACCATGTTACGTCTCCATAATGACCCTTTGATTAATGATTTTATGAATTTTGGGTTGGAAGTTTTTGTTGCATGAAATTCCTTTGTTTTGATTTTGGTGTCAGTGAAGTTGTCTCTCTCAGACAGAATCAATAAAGCACAGAAGGATGATCATGAAATACAGAAAAAGGTACTACTGGGCAAGAAAGGTAAATTTCCTATATTTAGTGTTGATAATGATTGTGTTCTAAGATTTGTAAAGATATTATGCGTACCTTCTGATTCCCAATTGAGGAAATAATTGTTATGTGAGGCTCACAATTCTACGTTTTCAGTTCATCCTGGTAGCACGAATATGTATAGAGACCATTGAGAGTATTATTGGTGGGATAGAATAAAAAGGTATATTGTGGATTTTACTGTGAAATGTTTGAATTGCCTATAGGTTAAAGCAGAGAGGAAATTATCGAAGGTTATTCTTCATCCTTTTCCAATTCCAGAGTGGAAATAAGAAAATATATACATGTTAGTCATTGTGGTAATACCAAAGACCTCTCAATGTAACAATGTTATTTGGGTTATTATTGATCGACTGACTAAATCTTCATAATTCCTTCCTATTTGAGATACTATTTCTTGGGATATACTTTATCGATTGTACCTAAAATAGATTTTTCAGTTACATGGAGTTACTGTCTCTATTATATCTAACCATGATCCTAGGTTCACATCTAACTCTTGGAATGACATTAAAAAGTCCTTAGGAATATAATTGAATTTCAACACTACCTTTCTTCCTCAATCTGATGGATAGACCGAGAGAACTATTTAGACACTGGAGGATATTATTAGAGCATGTTCAATAGATTACTAGGGAATTTTGGATCAACATATTTCTTTAATTTAGTTTTCTTATAACAACAATTTTCATTCCAGTATACAGATGGACCCTTTTGAGGCATTATAGGGAAAGAGGTGTCGACTCCAACATTTTGGGATGGAGTCAATGAAAGGATGTTTATGGGGATGAAATTAGTAGAGGAAGTTTCTATGAATGTGAATATTATCCAGTATCACATGAGGATAGCTCAGAAAAAACAAAAAAAAATTACAAATGACAAAAGGAATGAATTCTCATTCAAGGTAGGTTGTAATAATTGGCTCATTCTCATTGTCTTGAGAGCACAAAAAGTCATTACATGGCCTTAAGTGATATGCCCAAGATGCCAAATTATAGAAATAAATACCGAAGGGTTTCAAGTACATGTGGGGGACAATTTACCCTTTAATAAATATACTAATGAACTGAAAACCCATATCCAAACCATTCACTAAATGATGCATGAATAAAAGAAATACAACTAAACAACTTCATGTATCTCAAAACCACATCAAAGTGTAATACAGCAGAAGACCAAACAACTATCCAAGTAAACAGTGGATAAAAAACTCAAGACTCTCAAGAGGCCACAAGAATGCATGATCAACAAGCTCTATGCTCCACAATCACCGAACAACCCAAATATCACAAGGTAGTGCTAAAAACATGGGAAACCTTACCTTTGCCCCAGTTCCAGAATATAACATCTGCAAAAGCACCAAAGTTCCAATAAAGGGATGAGTATAAAAATCTATAGGTTTTCCCCTCAATGGCTTTCCCTACTCACGCGAGTAGGATAGAAAAGTTAGCCACATTTATATAAAATAGTTTATATAAAACAATTTACTAAAACTGTTTATAACCAAATATATACACGTTCCAAAAACCATTTTCAACCAAGTGAAAACAAAACTAAATGAAATCAATTTAAAGAAAGTTATTTTTCTATAAAAACAACTAATCAAATCTTTAATTCCAATTCTTCTCTTCATTTATCATACCCATTCCATAGTTCACTACATACCCACACATGCATGCTTCATTTGACAGTTCCATACTAATGAGAAGTCTCTCATCTAATTACCTTGTATGCCAATGAAACACGCCCCTGATCTGGGGTCATGTACCTTATAACCCAATGGTACTAATCCCCTATTAAGGATCCATTAAGTATGAACTCACACCAACACCATTTATGCCAAATATTTCCATTTCCAAAATAACCCACTTCAATAAAATCAAACATTTATTGAAAACCAAAGCACAACCAATTTCAAAGAAACATTTAATTTCAATAAAACATTATCTTATATTGAAAACATATAATCCAATTCATGTGCCAATAATCCAGGAAAATCCCCTTTTTAGAATCCACATTTTAAAACCAAGAACCAAAGCACTCATTCAAAATCCGTATTTTTCCATATTTCATAACCATCACTCAAGAAGGTTTCCAAATAGTGTTAAACAAAAAAAACACCATCAATTAAATACCAAAAATTCAATTATAAAGCATTCCAACATGTCCTATTAATTGGAGTTGAGAAAGAATCCTCTTACCTTAAAGGTTTTAACAAAAACCCCAACGAATGAGGAACACACAAGAAAACTGGTTCGATTCTCAAAGAACACACCTTAGATATCTTATCCTTGGAAGACCAAAACCGAATATCCTCATATTTGGAATCCACACACCTAGATATACCCATAACATTCATATATCTATGAATTAAAGAGAAGAGGAGAAGTATATTTAAGTAGATCTAAGAAACCGATCAAGAACGAGGAAGAACGATCACATACCTCAGGAATCCGACTTCAATTCACCAAGGATAGCTTTCATATTGACTACAAAATGCTTGGGAGAGGTTATCCTACCTTTAGGGAATATAAATCCCAATTTAGGACGCTTATGAGAAAAAACGAGCCACTTAGAGGTGAAAACATGTGAGATCCATTTTTTAGGATATCACTTAAACCATCCGCAGGGTTAGTTCGCACGGTTTGAAAAACCGTGCGCTAACCGTGCATTAGCTACTACCTATGTAGACCCTCGCCTGGATTCCTCGCACAATACCCCTATCCATGATCTAACCGTGTTGAAGCTACTGCCTCAAGAGAACCATTTCGCATTGTTTGGCTGCACGGTTAGGCAAATGGTGTGCCGCCCATACGACTTCTATGTTTCCCAAAAGCCACTTCCAAAGTTATCCCAACTCTCATATCAATCACCCATAAAGGTTATAACCATAAAAAGCATTAATTAAGGGTTATATTCCAGAAATAGGGGGTACTAAATTCTCCCCACCATTGGTCTTTCCATCCTTGGAAAGCTAAAAACCCTCACCCATCTGAAAGAGTGACCACTTCTCTTTCATCTCATTCTTGTGTTCCCAAGTCTCTTCCTAAATCCAACCATGTTACCATTAAACCTGCACTAGACCGATGCTTTTTCCACAAAAGACTTTCTATTTCTTATACAAAATCCTCACCAGAATATATACCGACGAAGCATCTAGATCTAGGTCAATGTGATCCCATCTGATCACATGGTTAGAATCAGGCTGATACTTTTTCAACTGAGATACATGGAACACATTATTCACTGAATTGAACCATGGTGTTAATGCCAAAAAATATTCCACCTCTCCAACCCGTTCTAGTGTCTCAAAAGGGCCAATTTATCGAGGAGATGACTTTCTCTTTTTTCCAAAATAATTATGTCCAAGCCTTGAATATATCCTCAGGAACACATGATCACTAACGAAATACAACAAAGGTCTTCAATAGTGATCTGTATATGATTTTTGATGACACTGAGCCATATCCATCCTCTTTCTAATCAGTTGGATTTTATTTGTTGTTTCTTAGACAAGACTCGACACAACTAGTGAAGTCTTGCCTATTTCCACCCATAACAGTGGAGAACGACATGGACACACATACAATGATTCAAACAGATCCATATTTATCGAGGCCTGATAACTTTAATTGTATGATAACACCACCAAGGGTAGATTATATTCCCATGAGCAACCAAAATCTATTACAAAATCCCACAACATGTCTTCCAACGTCTGTATCATCCTCTCAGACTTGCCGTATGTCTGAGGATGATACGACGTGCTCATATTCAACTGTTTCCAAAGGGATTTCAGTAAGTATTTCCAGAAATGAGACATGAACCTCAAATATATTTCTAAGACTTTTGAAACTAGTATTCCATTCCTTTTTACTACTTCTTGGATATAGTTTTCAGAATGATCCCCCACCGCATGAGTTTCATGAATAGTGTTTAAATGGGTTGACTTGGTAAGACGATCCACTATCACCCATATTGAATCATGTTTACGAATTTTTATTAGAATACCGATAAAAAAATACATTTCTATATGCTCCCATTTCCACACTGAGATAGGTAAGGACTGCAACATACTCGCTGGTCTCTAGTTCTCTACTTTAACTTGCTGACAAGTTAAGCACCATGAGAGGTACTCAGACACTTTTCTTTTCATGTGTCTCCACCAAAAAAGAGCCTTTAATTCTATATACATCTTATGTGTACCTAGATGTAAAATCCATCTCAAATTGTGGTAAGTATGAAGGAGTTGTTCCTGACAAACCACATGTACAACCATCTGATCTCTAAAACAAAAAACTGAACTCTCGTCATGTTTCCAACCCTCAATAGTCTCCCTACCATTGAGTTTTGAACTCATAACTAGACATTCTACATCAGATGTTTGTTCCTATTTGACCATATGTACAAATTTAGGAACAAGAGTAGCTGAAAAGAAAACTGCAACATCACCTTGGTCTTCACATTCCACATGCATGTCAGCTAGGACCGAAATTAACTTCCATTCATCTTACGATTTTTTTTCCAACTGAGCATATGACTTTCTAATCAATGAATCCACCACAAAATTTCCTTTTCCTAGTGTATACATCAAGTTGAAGTCGAACATATGATGATACTCCATCAATCTCCTTTTCTTCATATTCAAATCTCGCTGTGAAAAAATGTGTTTCAAGCTTTTGTGGTCCGTAAACATAGTGAATTTCTCACCAAAGAGATAGTTTCTTTAAGTATTCAAAGAATTTATGAATTTAGAAAACTCCAAATAATGTGTACGATCATTATACTCATGAAATATCAACTTCCCTGAACCACAAGAAACCACATGGTCTCCATTCATGAGAATACAACCCAACCCCGATCCTAAAGCATCACAGTACACCACATACCCCTTTCCCGATTCTTGAAGTATCAAGATAGGTGCTGATGTAAGAATAAATTTTAGTTCCAAGAAATATTTTTGGAATTCCTCTATCCATTAGAATCAAGCATTAATATTTGTCAGAGCTATCATTGGTGAATGTAGTTGTGAGAAATCATGCAAAAATCATCAGTAGTAACCGGTTAGACCAAGAAAATTTCGTATCTCGAAGACATTCTTAAATGGTAACCTTGAGATAAGAACTTCTATCCTTTCAGAATCAATAGAAAGAACTTTTTCATATATTACATGTCCAAGTAAATGTACTTCCTATATCCAAAAATCATACTTTGATAATTTTTCATTCAACTGGTGATCTCATAATATTTGTAACACTCTTTCTAGATGATCCTCATTGTCAACCCTTGTCTTTGAATACACTAAGCTGTCATCCATAAACACCACAACAAAAGTGTCCAGATATCTCTGAAATATCCAATTCATAAAATAAATTAAGACAACTGGTGAATTCGTTAGACTGAAAGGCATGACTACATATTCATAGTGTCCATATCTTCTTCTGAATGCTGTCTTGGGAATATATTACTTCCGAACTCGCAATTGGTGATATCCTAATCATAAGTCAATTTTAGAGAACCACTGATATCCGCTTAATTTATTGAATTGATCATCAATTTTTGGAATTGGATATCTATTCTTTATCAAAACTTGGTTAAGCTTACGACAATAAACACACAACCGAAGAGTTCCATCTTCTTTCTTTACGAACAAAACAAGTGCAACCCATGGAGACGTACTTGGACCAATGAAACCCCTGATTTCCTGTTCCTACAACTGTACTTTCAATTCACATAACTTTTATGGTGTCATCCTATAAGATGGAAGGGAAATAGGACCAGTCCCCCGAAGGAGGTCAATCGTAAAATCCACTTCCCTTATAGGTGGTAAGTCTAATAATTTCTTAGGAAATACATCCAAAAAGCAATCCACAACTACTGGAAAACTATTTACCTCAATCTCTTTCATTGTTACCAAAGTCAATTCCCCCAAATGGTAAGATATTTTTCCCACCATTGGTGCCAAAAAGCTCTTTCCACCTTTCTTTACCATCATCTCTCCTCTAAATAGATTCTTGATACCGTCCTTAGTTATGAAACTAACTATTCTCCTATAACAGTTGATGTGAGACTTAAACATTGTCAACCATCCATACCCAGGATTACATCAAATACATCTATGTCCAACATTGACAAGTCCCATTTTAGATCATCTCCATCAACAGTTATAGCACATCCTCTACACACAAAGGCTTGACATTATCTTTCTATGAGAGGAGTTTCAAGTATTAAAACAGAATGCATCATTTCCAACATTAAACATAGCAAATCAACGGCATGAGAAGCAATGAAATAATTTGATTCACTAGTATAAAAGATAACTTGCAAAATGGTATAATTTAAATGAATCATACCTCTCACCATAGATGGTCCAGGTTGATCATCGACAATCATCTTATCAACTCCATAAAATTGCTTCATCGTTACACTGTTCTCATTTTTTCCTTGTTGAGATTTCCCTGGTTGAAGAGTCATGGTATTTCTAGAATCACTATGGCTCACATTTCTCTACTAATGAGACTGATTCTACTATCCTCATCCTGTCGAAGAATACGATGCTTGCGACACCATAAAAGTGTCTCTAACACCTGACCCTGGAGAACAACAATAATAGTGTTGAATATATCCCATATTCTCGCAGTTATGGCATGATATAGGTTATTCCATACACTCTCACTTTATGTGGCCAAAAAACCCACATTGAGAGGAACCTGATTTGCTCTTGGGTTAGGGAGGAAGGTTCACTGATCCACCCATCTGGTTCAGATTTCCACTTCAACCTTGGGAATAGGTTTCTATTTTCCTGTTGTTCACAATGGTTGAGTTCCCACCGTTCCCTATGGGTGTCATCATAACTCCTCCCATAGATCCTGAGATATCACGTTATGCCATAGTCACTCTGTTCACCATCTCTGTATAATCTATAATACAAATCCCCGCAATATTCAATCAAATATCTTACCGTAGCCCCAATTCTAAGATGCGTTCCTTCAAAGACTTACTTGCCACAACCTCTGGTGAAAACATAATTAATTCATGAATTTAGATATATACTTTGTGATAGAGAAACTCTCTTGCTTCATCTAATAGATTTAATTTGTTTTATGGATCTTGAACATGTAATGAAAGAATTGTTTGTTGAACAATTCCTCGAAATCCTCCCATGTAAGACCTTCATCCATTTTAGCATGCACTGCTAAATCCCACCACTAGCATGCAAGATCCTTGAGCATATACATCGCCATCTTGACCTTTAGCTCTAATGGTGTGGTGATGAAGTTGAAGATACAATTCATCCTACTCAGCCACACCTCTGCCTTCTCGGGTTTAGAATCACCTCAGAAGTTAGGTGGATTTTACTTCATGAACTGGATGGTATGATCCATATGCCTTGGCTCATTCCTCAGATTACCCATATCCACAACTGGAAAGGCCTAGAAAATACTCTGAACCAGTTCTTAGTTCACCCATGGTTCAAGGCCATCCACATTTTCCGAAGCTTCATTGGGTTCATTTTGATGATGCCTACTAAGTTCCATTTTCTAAACCAACAACAAACTCTGTCAATCTCACTATATAGAAACTGATGGCTTATCATTTCCAATTCTATCACATCGACTATCACAACATTTTTTTTCTAAAACAACCCTTTTCTATTTTAACAATTTTGAAACATTCATTCATGCTTTTGAAAACCAAACCATTTTCAAAATACACCAAATATCCTCATTTCAAAATCATTCATTTGAAAACAAAATCATCATTTTTAAAAAAAACTCACCATACAAAAAATCATACATCATTAATATAAATTAAATATGAAATCCTAGTGGAATGTAATTCCTCTAAAATTCATGTTATGATCATCTCATTGGAAAAAACCACCAAAGTGAGTTTCCAAGATCCTAGAATTGTCTCTAAAAACTTGTGTACCCAACTCCCTTGTAACTCAAATTTAAACATAAAAGGGTTAGCTACATCCTTTTATGATATACATTTCAAGTTTTGACAATCCTACTTCTTTCTAAGATTCCAACCCAAGGAATAAACAAGAAATAATTCCAAATCCAAGACCAAGAACACCGATGACTACTTTTTAGGCAAGGACCGAACAAACTGACAACAGTTGTACCATAAAAGAAGGACCAGACTGATACCATTTGTAATGACCCACTCATTCCCATTGGATTGAGAGCACAAAGAGTTATTACTTGGCCTTAAGAGATAGCCCCAAGACACCAAAGGATGGAAATAAATTCCAAAGGGTTTCAAGTACAAGTGGGGGATGATTTACCATTTAACAAATAAACCAATGAAGTAACAAACCATAACCAAACCATTCACTAAATGATACATGAATAAAAGAAAAAGAACTAAACAACATCATGTATCATAGAACGACATAGAAGGGTGCTACAATGGAAGACCAAACAAGTATCAAAGTAAACAGTGGATAAACAAATCAAGACTCCTAAGAGGCCAGAAGACTCCATTTTTCACAAGCTCCAAGCTCCACAATCACCGAACAACCCAAATATCATGAGGTAGTGCTAAGAACGTGGGAAACGTTACATTTTCCCCAGTCCCAGAAGATAACATCTACAAAATCACCAAAGTCCCAAATCAGGGTTGAGTATAAAACTCAGTTGGTTTCCCCCCAATGACTTCCCTACTCATTCCACTAGGATATAAAATTTATCCACATTTATAAAAAATAGTTTATATAAAACAATTTACCAAAACAGTTTATAACGAATTATAAACAAGTTCCAAAAATCATTTGCAACCAAGTGAAAACAAAACTAAATGAAACCAATTTCCAAAATGTTATTTTTATAGAAAAATAACTTATCAGTTCTTTAAAAAAAAATTCTTATCATTTGGCATACCCATTCCATATTTCACAATACACCTGCATATGCAATCTTTGTTTGATAGTTCCATAATCATGAGTGGCCTCTCGTCCAATTAACTTGTGTCCCAGTGACAAAAACCCCCGATCCAGGGTCAAGTCCCTTGTAACCCAATGGTAGCTATCCTATATTAAGGGCCCATTAAACATGAACTCACACCAATTCTATTTATTCCAAATATTTCCATTTCCAAAATAACCCACTTCAATAAAACAGAACTTTTATTGAAAACCAAAGCACAACCAATTTCAAAGAAACATTTAATTTCAATAAAACATTCTCTTTTATTGAAAGTATAAAATACAATTCATGGTCTAAGAATCCAAGAAAATCCCCCTTTTAAAATCCACATTTTAAAACCAATAACCAAAAGACTCATTTAAATCCCCAATTTTTGAAGATTTCACAACTATTACTCAAGAAGGTTTAAAAAAAGTGTTCAAAAACAAAATCATAATCAATTAAACATAAAAAATTCAATTTTAAAGTGTTTCAATCAGTTCTAATAAGTGGGATTTAGAAAGAATCCTCATACCTTGAAGGTTTTGACGAAAACCACAATGAACGAAGAACGCACAAGAGAACCAGGATGATTCTCCTAGAACCCGCCTTAGTTCTCTTCTAATAGGAATATCATGACCAAATGTCATCATATTTTACATCCACACACCTATATATATCCATCAAAACCATAGATCTAATAAATCAATAGAATAGGAGAAGTCAATCTAGGTAGATCTAAGAAACCAACCAAGAACAAGGATGAACGATCACAAACCTCAAGAATCCAACTTCAATTAACCATGGAAAGCCTCTGGATTGACTCAAAAATACTTGGGAGAGGTTCTCCTACTTTCAAGTAAGATAAATACCAAGTTATGGCTGCTTAGAATCCAAAACAAGCCACTTAAAAGAAAAAATATGTGAGATCCACTTTTTTAGGATCTCACTTAAACCATCTGCATGGTTAGTTCGCATGGTTAGACAAACTGTGTGCTAAACATGAATTAGATACTACCTAGGAAGACCCTCGCACAGCTTCCTCACACGGTCTCCCTAACCATGCTCTAACCATGCTGGAGCTGCTACCTCAAGGGGACCATTTCACATGGTTTGGCCGCACGGTTAGGGAAACAGTGCGCCGCTCGTGGAACTCTTATTTTTCCCCAAAAACACATCAAAAGTTATCCCAAGTCTCTCATACCGCAACCTTAATATTTATAACCATAAAAATAATAAAGTACGGGTTACATACCAGAAACCATGGTTACTACATAGGAGACCATCTTTTTCATAAAATTTCTCCTTGGAAAAGATTGATGTGTATTGGTAAGAAAGGAAAGCTAAGTTCGTAGTTCATAGGTCCTTTTGAAATCTTGGAGAAATTAGGACCAGTTGCATACTGAGTAGCATTTTCTCCACTTCTATCCAAGGTACACAATGTTTTTCATGTTTTGATGTTGAGAATGTTTGTGTCAGATTCATCTCATGTTTTGATCCCAGAACTAGTTTAGCTGAAAGAGAACTATTCTTATGAAGAGAAACCTATTCAGATTCTTGATCACAGAGAGAAAGTATTGGGGAATAAGGTAATACACCTGGTAAATGTTATTAATAGAAGTCACATGATTGAATAAAAAAAATTGGAATATGAAAATGCTATGAGGGAAATGTATCCTCACTTGTTTAGTAAGTATACAAAAATTGTGAGGACACAATTTATAGAAGGTGGGGAGAATATAACAACCCATGTTCTTCTAATGTAATTAGCATTGAACTTAATTTTCCCTCTTCTGTGTTTTGAATTTTGAAAAATAGACATAGACAGTTGCGATCAGTATGTTATTTAGAGTCTGATAAGACCAACATAATTTTTGGTGAATAGTAACATACCCTTATAAATATTAATGTTTCCCTTATGAATAGTAACATACCCTTATTAATAGTAACATAACCTATGATATTATATATATAATATTTAATTGAAATTATGATATACCCATATCATGGAATAAGTAAATAATTTTTTTAAAATTGTTATTTTTGGAATAAAATATTATTTTATTTAAAAATTTAATTTCTCATTTTTATAATTTTTTTTTCATAAAATTGAGTTATTTTTTATATTCTACACATATAAAAATGGTTGGGGTGAATTTTTGGTAATTTTTTGAGATACATGAATTTTTTATGAATAGTGAAATATGATAATTTAAAAATCAAGTTAAATACATGAATTATGGAGTCATGGATGTTGTTATTCTGATGTAAGCTCACTTTTCTCGAACTCACAATCACATATTACTATTTTTGGTCTTTGAATCATCATTATTTCATGTCTTGTGGAAATATAATTAAATAATGATTAAAATAATGAAAAACTCATCCTCTCCTCCACTATAAATACCACCCATTCCCCACTCTTCCTCTCACACCTCAAAAGTGTTGATAAATGGATATGTTCTGCCCAATCACCTTTCGAAGGACCTTCCCCATTTCCAAGACCTACTGGTATCACCAAAAGGACAAAACAAAAGGCCATAAGAAGGATCTAAAAGGGAAGAGATCAAGAGGTAAACACCCTCTTTTATTTTCTTTCTTTCCTTTTGCATTTTCTTTTATATTATTATTCTTTCCTCACATATCCTCATCCTAGAGAAATGAATAACCCAGTATCATATATATTCTAGATGTTATAATGTTTATGGACAATTCATCATCATACTCATTCTCCTCTCCAAATTATTTCTAAGGATGAAAACATCGTCCGTGATGTGTTGATTTACCAACATCTTGGGTGATGTGTTTTCAATTTTCTTTACTTCCTTGAATACTGGTCCTGAAACCATTTTTATGGTTAAAGAAGGTTATAATTTATTTATTATATCTTATCTATGGTTCTGGATTCTTTTTTACACTTGTTATTAATTTTTTAGAACAAAAGAATTTTGTTATTATCGAATAATCACCAAAATGGTCTAAACTAATATCAATAAAGTTTTATCTATTGAATCATCCTCATATCAGAAATCAAAATGATAAATGGTACAATTTAATGTTTTATAAACATTTAAATACAATTTCATTCTGCTTCTGGAGTTCCTCTTACATCCTATATGAAAATAAATTACGAACCGCTCATGGAAACCATGTAATGCACGCACCCGTAACAGGGGAAATAACAAAGTATTGGTAATTAATGGGTGAAATTATGCTATAAAGAGATTATATAAGATGTTATAAACATGAAAATTTTTCTTTAAAATATTAATAACACTATTTTAACCATTACACAGGAGGTTTAAGAACGTTTGAAGGAAGCTGAACCCATGGTAAGGTATTATCTCTTTCTCGCTTTTATTCAAGAATCTTCTATATGTTGTGATATTTTTAACTAATAAGGATAGATTATGTTTTATAACCTCCCCCATACAGACCTTATTTTATATAAATGATCATATTACTCTTTATCTCCCATTAATCCTTCCCATGTACACCCATTACCATGCCGAAATTTCGTAAGTGAATTCTTAACCCAATTTCCATTCTTTGGGTTAACCTTTAACTCCATTGGTTTTTATCGTGATAAGAGGATTTGTGAAATTTAATTTGATTATAATATGTTTTATTATAATTATTTATAATATATATACATATTCCCTTCATTTAATCAATTATCTCTTAAATGTTATGGTATTTGAAAAGGACTATCCTCTAATAATCCTTTTAGATGTCTCCTTTATGAAATCCAAAGAGATTGTTATTTTTTTATGTCATGTGTGTTATATTTTTATTTCATGATATTTTAATACTAAATTTTATCAATTATATATTTTATATTTATTTTTTTAACAATAAGGTTTCATTATTTTGTGTTTGCAGTGTTTATGTTCTAAGAGTGATTTTTAGGAAAAAGGGTATTTTGAAATGTGAATGTGATTTTCTCAAGGATGTAAATGTGTTATGAAGTGTTTTATTCATGATATGTTCCTTGTAAATTATTTACATTGGTTTTATACCATTATAACCCAATATATTATGGGTTATCCCCATTATATTTCAAGATATGTCAGGTTGAGCCCCTTATAGATCAAGATATGAGGGTGAGCCCCATTATTTCACTCCATTGCATTGGTTACTACAGAGATGGAAGTTGACTGAATGGTTATTACATGTGTAAGGTTGAATAGAAGAGTGATTTGGTAAATATGTCCCAATGAAACTACATGATGTTTCTATGCATTTGAGTTTTTATGTTATGTGTTTTTTTTTTGGTTTTTATGTTATCACTTGACTAACGTTTTCATTATTTATATCCCTTATTGAGTTTTGTACTCATCCCATGATTTTTTAAATTTTTCTTATAGGATATAAGGATGGGTATGATAAATAATGGATTCATGATGAATTTTATTTATATTTTCCAAAGAAATTATGTTTTAATGTTTTATACTTTGAAAAAAATGGATACCATTTTTAGTAGTATATTATTTGTATGAAGGTGGTAGGTTATATATGTAAGATGTACTAATTATCTAAAACTATAATCCCAAAATATCCTCAATGTAAAATAATATAAGTTCTTGACTAAAATTCAATATTTTGTAATATTTTAAGGCCAAGTCCTTTTACCAAGTGGTTCCATCCGAAACTCTCACCTCCAAGGGTAAGATGACACTGTTAGAAAAGATGTTTGATCATCAAGTCCCCTCTTGTAGGTGTCTCCAAGTGTAAGGGTCGAGTCAATGATTATAATAAATCCTCAAGGTCTCTTACAAGGAATGTTCTGAGGAATGAATGACTCGAACCTATGTCTATTAGTAAAAAAATATGGATTCAAAGACATAGATCGTACATCCAATAATCTAGAGAGTCCTTGGGTTATACACCTTGATCACATGTAGATGCCCCTGCCCCAGTCCTCTAGCTCCCAGAGCCTAGCGTGGATCTCTTGCGGGTGGTGGTAGTAGTATGTCAAAACTCATGCCACTTATTTCATCTTTCCCTTGTCCTATTCCATTCCCGCCTCCGAGAAAATATTCCTTCTCCACTCATTTCCTCTCCCTCAATGGACTATACACTGCCTCCCTATAACTAGCCCGATGGGTTGGAAAATCTCAAGAGAGATGTCCTCTATCATCGCATGTATAACATCACCTCTCCCTAGGCTGACTGGATCCATCCTGAGATCCCTGGACTATAGACCCCATATCTTGGGATATCTGGTGATGTCTCCCACATCGCAATCCCTATGTCTAACATTGGTTCCCTACTACTGAGGTCTCTGCACCTGTATTCCTGCTGCTGACATTCACTGGTTGCTTTTTCTCATCCAATAAGCTCTCAACCAAAAAATATCTCCCAAACACTCCAACGTAAGTTGGAATGAAAAGAGTTCTGACACTAACTCAGATGTACCATTTTAGAGATCACTCTAAGGTCTGATCCATAACCATATCCATAGAGTACCTGGAGAGGTTGGTAAACCTCGATGAATAGTAATCCACTGTCATACTGCACTTTTGGAGCCAAAGAAGCTCTAGTATAAGTATTGATCTCAACATAACTAGAGATTAATCCTCTCAAAAGAGATTATAGAACTCTATCCATGAAAGAGTCTCCTCTTCATGAGTCTTCATGGTCAAACTCCACCATCACCCTTCTGAACCCTAATGAAGTCTCTCTCCTAGGATCAACATCTGGTCTGTTGGTGTCCTCACGAGACGAAAAACTCTTTTCACCACCTCAAGTCAGTCCTCAGATTATTAAGGTTCAAGCTCGCCTTGAAACTTAAGGGGTATCTATCTCTAAAACTCATAGAGAACTATCATCCTGTACTCTTTGTCTGCTGGTACTACAGGTACCATGTGTTGCTCCACTGGTGGTGGTATAACCGGTGCACCACCTGGAGGTAATTCCAGGGGAATTGACCCATGTATCTAATCCTCATAACTGAGGGAAATATCCTTGTGATCAAGCTTCTGAATCCTATATGGTATGCGTCATAGAGGAATCCTGTAAGAAAACAAGATATACTACAGTCTATGAGTATATCTACATAGCTAACTCAATAAGTACATGGAAACCAAAACCCATTCTTATATGATTCATGTACAATTATTATTTCCCCTTTCAAATGGTGTTCTCCTATACTAAGTTGAAAAGTAGGTTATCCGTTTCAAAGTGTATGGATATGTCAGATTCCTTCCCCCCAATACTGGAGTCCCTAGCCTGAAATCCAAACTCGAAACACTTAACATTGTTTCCTCAAACCAATATCACAGACTCTCAGTCATAATGTAGAACTGAATAGCTTTGATACCACTCTATCATGACATGTCCTACATGGGAGCATTCCCTGACTCCCCAATCCCACATCCAATAGGCGAGGGGCTGGTGACTAGCACCGAGCAGGCATATCACTAACTTGAGAGACATTTCCAAAGTACCTATAAACATGCACACATCTCCAAGACAAAAATGATGAAATGTAAAAACCTTTAAGGAACATAATTTCATGCATACCACTAGACCCAAAAAACAGAGAACAATAGGAAAGCAATGTATAGTAATGTAAATTGGGCCTGAATACAATACCACCAAAAGTAAGATTCTGCAAACTATAAAGTCAATTCTATAAAATAGATAGGTACTAGGACTGCAACTCGAAGATGTAGGAACACCTAGGACTATTTGGTACTCAAAAATATCAATAAGGTCCTGGTATGACCCGAAATCCATCAAAATTTATCTAGTCTGTACAAGACACGACACATGCGGGAAAAGACCATGTAGGGGTGAGTATAACAATACCCAGTAGGACACCCCAAAACCACAAAGCAATACACAAAGTAAAGGCACAACCAGCT
Organism: Viscum album; assembly: GCA_963277665.1. NCBI lineage: Eukaryota > Viridiplantae > Streptophyta > Magnoliopsida > Santalales > Viscaceae > Viscum > Viscum album. The sequence continues at coordinate 1,040,667,024 of OY728126.1, forward strand.
CTACAAATTATATGTCTAGAATACATAGAACAAGAAAATATCTAGATATACTAAAACTTAAACCCGTATTCTAGAGGTATGTCACAATGGCCGCATATCAACTCTTTCGATTCAGTATGAAGAATCCACAAACCACTAATCTTGGAGTACATAATCTCGAGTCTAAAATATTTGATGATGTTCACCTAAGAAGTATTATTCATCCAGAACTATCATTATAGAGGGATATACTGATATATTTGAGGAGATAATTTGATACACTCACTCAGGGAGAACCAACTCCTTGAGTGGGGAAGATCATTATACACATATGAGGATCATTCTAGGGACATGTCATATACCATGACTCGTCTGGATCCACCTTCTAAGTAGAGGACCAATGTTTGGTAGGATTACTCATGTCAATAACCTGTCTCTACCGAGGCGATAATAATGGATAGGGGATCATGCTCTGGGCCTCTCAAAGGTGATTCTCGACTCTATTTAGAAAGTCCAGATGAAGGGGTTCGTACTCCTGTGGATAGGAAAACATACTAACTGACCTTTAGGGTAATGAGAAAGTGGAAATAAAACCAATCAAACTTGTCCATGATATGGTGGAAAAGGATATTGGGACATGTATAAAAGGTTACATGGTGTGTAGAAGGATCACACACCATGTCCTTTGATCCCTGGTACTGCATGTGTGAAACATCCCGTGTGAGAAGAACATGTCATGTGGAAATGGTATACACAACATTTATAGATGGTAACATGCTAGTCCTACTATTTAGGGTCTACCCTGTGTATTCTGAACATATTCAAGTACACGACTCAAACCTTTGTTCATATACCCATGTATCGGTACATGGGGTAGCCCGTGAAACCAGCCTGGGTATGGTCATGTGGTGGAGTACATCCCATTTACTCCACCCCATGTATGTGTAATATCTGAGATACACACTGAGATTTGGGGAAGGGATCACACACCATGTGACACTATCATGTTTCTAGAAACCATAGATACCGCACAACAGGGACTACATGACGTGTGTTCTGAAACACTCTCTGTGTTGATCGGGATTTTCCAGAGTGGTCGTTCTTCCTCCATGAACCTCAGATAATTCTCTGATGTTCAATCTAATGATCTTTTCACCTCAAAACTGAAGATCTAGGGTTGTATTTTCATGGTGATACTGAATCGGTGGGTTTCAGGCCTTCGATCGACTCTGAAATCCCATTTAGACCATCCACATGAAAGTCACTCAAAGAACCGCATCTACTAGAAATATGTTGATCCATCCATTTCCATCATTATCTCACATTCTCTAGGTAATCATGATTCTAGATCTACAATTTTAGATCATTGTACGGTGATTCGAATGCGCAATGATAATATATTCCTGACCATGCGAAGAATGAAGAACGTGCGGGGATAAATGGGGAAGAAAAAACATAGAAAAAACTCAAGGAATGAACCTCGACTGTTGTTTATTATGTCCTTGATCTATTCCATTAGAATGGCCATGAAACTAAATAAAAATAGAATCAATCACATGAATCTAACCTGAAATCAAACCCTCCTACGAGATCGATTGAACGACGGGTCAACCTATTTGAGGGTTGATCAACATTAATTGTTAAATAAAAGGATAGAGAAAAAAATAATTTGAAATAAAAGCTCCCTACCTCAGGGTAGGATCATTCATTGACATTGATTGATCTTCATTTCACTATATTTGTGAATATTCATCAAAGCTTCATTCGTCGATTTCTGATCCAAGGCTCTGTCGTTGTTTCCATTCCAGATAATTTTCCACGTTCTCTCTAGAACCTCCAAAAAAATTTCTAGGGAAATGATCCTATCTATGGGATACTTCTTATAAAAAAGGGAGAACATCATTTTATTTTTGTAAAATTAAAAATAAAATAAATTCATAGTTTATTTTATTTCCTTAAATGCCCAAAAATTAACTTTTGCAGTCGACCTGCGTCGGCCAATGTTAGGACTTTCCTTTAGTAAAGTTACTGCTCTTAATGCAACTGTATCCTCAGATTTCTGATCCATGAACCCATTTAGAAGTTATTCCAATTTTTGAGGAAAACTGCTCATGTGTTCTATTTAATATATTTAACATTTATTTCGGGCACATCGGGTCTAAGAATTTCAAGCGGTCTCAGTGACTGGTGTTGAATTAATTCCATATAATATTTAACAATAATACACGGAAAAAATATAAGACATTACATATTAATAAATTGTAGTTCATTAAAATCAAATCCATGTTGAATTTTTATATTAAAACTTTTTATACTAATAATAATTTCACTTTGAAATAACAATGTTACATCTTGTCTATGGGCTTAATTTTACCTCAATCATTGACACTTCTATAAATTGAAAATTGTAAAATGGATTCAATATTTGTAATAATATGCATAATATTATGTAATAATTTAAATTTAATGTTTCTTCATAATGAATAATAAAAACTATAAAAGTCAATTAGTGTTGTTAATTTTAAAACATAGTTTTGTGTGTTACATGTGTTTATGTTCAAATTAACTTTTCCACTCAAATAGGATTTTTATTTAATAAACCATATTTAAAATTAATAATATGTTGTTATAAATTATCATATAATACTCATTTTATTTTCAGTATTAATGGATAAATCTTCTAGGTAAACAAATAAAAATCTAGTTAAGATGGTGAAAACAAAAATTGTAAAATTATTTAACTAAATGGATTAGGAATAATATCTTTAAAACATGTGTTTTTTTATTTGTGTTTCTCCTTTAGCATATATTCCATTGAAATAATTAATTATCAATTTTTGATGTACTTGGGGTGAGAGTGACTTCTGATTATTGAATAGTTTAGTGTATTTACGAAAATATCGCTCCTCAATTATAAAAGGACACTTCATACCCTCCCTTATTCACAGCACTAAAGCCATTTTTATCGTCAAAAAATAAAAAATATCTCCAAAAAATCCCTCTAAATGTTCTAAATTAAATTTTTATCCCTGAATACCAAACCTAGAGTCCTTAGAAAGAGATCCAAAGGAGGTTTTTTTAAGTGAAAGTAATTGTCTTTACCAAACTATTTTTTTACATATTCTCTTACAAAAAGCAATCATGTATTAATAATTAAAATATAATAAAAAAAGTATCTAACATATATAAATATGTTGTTGTGTATATGTAATAACCTATATCTATCTACTCTTCCATAAAATGGTAAATACAACTATTGTTCGTGTGTATGGTGGACGACCGCCTCACGAACCGATGTAATTTAATTTACATCACCACCTTTCACAAATAAATATAATGATGGATTTAAAATATTTATATGATATGTATAACATAGTTATACTTCTTTAATTATAATATCATTTATAACTTCTTACTTTATATTCCATGGGAATAAGAGAATGTCGTTCATGTGTATGATGGACTAACACCTCGCAAAGCGATGTGATTAATTTTCTAATTAGGCTTTACTAGTAAGGTAATAAGGAATAATTTAAATATTATATGTTATATAAAAGAAATAATAATTAATATATAATGGTGATATATTATTTACCTTCCTTTTGTTCTGTCCATCTATAAAATGGAAGCATCTTTCATGCATACGTACGACATAACATATCCATTAATAATGCAATTCATTTTATATATCTAATTTCTATGGATTACTATAAATGAATATATAATGAAAATATATTATATTTATATCCTAGATAAAATTATTTATATTATGGAACCATGATAAAAGTAAAATTACTAAAAATACTAAACGAAAAAATATGTGGAAAAAATAGTTGTTACCAAAAACCCGATTTTAATAAGATAATTGTAAATAAAAGGGTAATAAAATGATGTAAGTAAATAATATATGGTATGATATATATGATTATGGTTATTTAATATATGTATAATAAATACATATTTATACAAATGAGGTTTTAACATGTAATAAGGATGTCGAGACTTACGATAAGGGATTTATAACCTCTCTTTTTATTTTTTGGGAGACATTTTCCATATTCAAGAATTATTTATTTTTTGTAGTGTATATACATCACATTGACATGTTATATCATGAATCTATTTATTTTCATGGTTTTAATGTTTATTTTATTTTATTCTTTAACAATTATTATGAATCAAAAGTTTCCAAAGTGGTAAGGGATTTTCATTTCAGTTTTATTTTCATTGGACACATGGCATATAAACCACTTGTTTCTTTTGTGTGGTGTATTATGGAACCCATGAATGTATTTTATGATACATATAATTAATATTATTGAATATGCACATGAATGTAATGTTATTTATTTCATGTAATTTATGATTCAAAATTTAGAAATGTGTTAAATGTTTAATGTTACAACCTCATTGTTTATTGGTCTTGTTTATGATTATGTTTCAAATAATGAGATCATGTGATATACCTCCAAATAAACTCATTAGATTTATTATACTATGTTTATTTACTGAAAATGCATGAATTCATTTAATTTTACTCTCTTTTTTTGTTGACGAGTCAAAAACTAGTGTTTTAAGGAAAAATAACATTATTTCTCTCTTCATCAAAAAATCTTTTTCTTCAATATCCATGATTTATTAAAAAATTTCAAATAAAAATTTAAATTTTATGCAAAGACTATTTAACTGATTTTTTTACCAATGATTGATTATTAACATAATGGATTTAGAGGAATATTGTTTTAATTTTTTGAAGGACGTACTTTTTTGATTTTTACTAAAAATGTGAAAGGAATCATTATTTTAACATGTACGACATGAATGGAATTTAATGGAATCATGAAAACTCAATGTTTTAAATATTACAATATATGTATCAAATTTTATTTTCAATGAAATTGATTTTCACAGTGTTTTTTAACTTTTAATTTAAAAAAATTCATATTAAAAGTGAAAATGTTATTTTCTTTAAGAAATATTTGAAGTGATATTTCAAAATAATTTTCCATATAAGATGAAATCCTTTGATGTCAATTAAGATTTACCATGAATATGATCCAAGGATACCATCCTTATTATTTTTATGTATATTTTATGATTATGCTGAAGATATATTTAGAAACCCATTCATTTTCCATGGGTTATTCTATAATGAATTGATGATATTATTATGAGACCCATTTAATTTATATGTGTTATTATGTGATGAAATTTTATGAAACCATTTTCTTTTCATGAGTTATGATATGATTGTTATTTTATGATCCTTTGTAACACAAATGTATTGATTTTTTGATGACTGGGACCTATATATCCCTCCAATTATATGGGTAAAGATTTATATATCATGTGATAATGATGGGGAAAAAAGAGGACGTGATTGATCCATAATGGGAAACATGCCGATGTGCTTGATCAACAATAGGAAATAAGTCAATGTTATTGATCCAATATTGGAAATGGGCGATGATTCCTAATCTATTATGTTATGGTAAATAGGTAGGTATGGCCAATCCACTATGATTTTATGGTATCAATAGTTAAAAATGACATATGAAATGGTTTATATACTTATGGTGGCGCCACAATTTTATGAAACAATATTATGGAACATGAATTATGATTATTTTACACCCTTATGAATAATTTATTTTGTAATGATAATACTTTAGTCTATGACTCAAGATTATGATCTATGACAGGCTAGGTTGGAACTTTCTATGTTATTCTCATGATATCATAACCTTATGATTATCTTAATATATCAAACCATCATAGAATGATATATTTGATGGTTAACCTTACATAGAATCTCATCTCTCCATTTATTATGTTTTATTTCCCTAGGTTATGAATACAATTTTTATTAGGATTTGTTTATAAAGAGTATAAAGATGGAAGATCTTTATAGGATATGTCGAAGATATTTAACTAAATAAGATGATCATGTACCTAGTCTCCAAATAAATTAATCCATTAACATCCTCAGGGGTGTATTTGTTAAATGTATTGAGTATTTATCTAAATATATGTGATATTTATTTATGAAAATTCTAGTTTTTTATAGTTGGTATCAAAGAAAAGGTTTAGTTAAACTTTTAAAAATAGGATGACAAAAATTTAGTGAGATCCCTATGGATATTTATAGTGATATGTATAAGGATAATACAAAGTATTTGAAAACTACCTAGAATATTATTGAAGGATAAAAAATGTGGTTTCCAAGAAATTATATCTCTATTAGGGGATTTGGATTTGGCACTGTTGTACCAATATGTAATAACTAAAAAACAGGAATGTTAAGCTGGACTAGATTATCACCTAGTGCATGATAATGGACCTTAATAAAAACTGGGTTAACACTCATGGGAGATATTATTTGGAAAATAACAAACTCCCCATGAACTATAAATAAGGATTTGAATAGATTATTATCCTAGATGACCTATGTTAGACCTAAGGATTTTTATGTTGAAAATAAGGTGTCATGATTTAAATGTATTTTAAATAATTTTTCATTATTATGTGGTTTCACAGTATGAATATTGTTTATCACAAAATACTTTTTGGTTTTAGTCAATAATGGGAACCATTAGATACTAGGTTAACGTTAAATGTGATAGACAATGTGTATATGAGAAATTAAATGATATGATGAGTGTAGTAAAGGATATTATGATTATTCCTAATCAGTTATTGTGATACATGATTAAAAACATTCCCATTAAATGACTCTTAAACTCATTAAACAAGAGAATTATATAGTTAACAGAGAGCTTGGGTGGTAGGGACCCTGGTGTAATGAAGATTCAGTTTCCTATATGTCAAGAATGTGGGAAGAATCACTCAAGGAAATGTCTTAAAGGAATGAGAATATGTTTTACATGAGGAGAACAAGGTAACATAGTAAATAATTACCATGGGAAAATTAAAATTAAAATCAATACATTAAATAAGAATAAAAGTATCCCAAAGGAATGATCAATGGTTAAATGTTTTATATTTGGAAAGTATGGGAACTATGAAAATTTATGTTCTAAGAGAAATGCGAAAGAAGTAGATCAACAAGGTTTCATGAGTATTTTTTTCTATTTTTGATGAAGAGAATACTAATAGAATATGAAATAAAAAATTTATTAAGAATTAAGATGATGAAGAATAGTTAACGGTTTAAGGATAAAGCAAAATGATTGATGTGTTGGTGTATTAGAATTAAATAATTATGTTAGTTGAATCATGTATATGGATTATTCATTAGAATTTTTTCATTATGTATTTTACAAAATATATTAAATTATAATTGTGACCTATAAAAGTAATATAATGACATGGTTATATATTATGGACAACCCATAATTAAAGGAAGATAACCCTTAATATATTCCTGAGGTTTATAAAATGGGATTCTATTTGGATAAATAGATAATTGATATAGATAAAGTAAATTGCATTGTATCAGTAACCTTGGAACTGATTAATGTTTTTTTGAAAAATTGGATTTTGTTATCATTTATGGAGTTCACAACATCTTATAATTTATAAAATATATCCAATAATCTACTTTTTATGTAAGGAATGAGAAAGAATGTATGTTTTCATTGACATTTTATGATAGTTGTGGTTATTACCATGTTTTCAAGGAATATAGGACCATGGTATTCACATATTTGGTATTTTTACAATAAGAAGATACTTTATGATATTTTGGGGATTAATTTTAAGTTTATTTTGGGAAATTTAGATACATTATTTATAAATTTTTGAATTTTGGATGTTTCTTAAGGATAACCATTTATGGAATGGTTTAGGATTATCATTGGATGAGTTTTTATAGATTAATTTATTATTTCACCATAAGAATATTTATGCATATGGGGTAACATTTGATAACTATGTTGGTTTAAAGAAAAACTAGAGATATAAGTAATGAATTATCATTATTTTATGAATATTTTGATCTATTAGTGCTTCAGTCATGAAAAATTTATCTCTATTTTATAGAGTTAGAGATGAAGTTGAAGTCAATCGAAGAAAAACCAAATGATGATACTGTTCTTATGAAATAGAATGAAATAAAATAAATAAATTTTAATGTTTTATCTACCTTGATAGTAAATTTTTTACAACTTTAGGAAATAGGATATTGACATAAAAATTATATCTTATTACATTATTTTCTTATGAATTTATGGAATTTTCCTCACCACTTTTGTATATGATTTTGTGGTCATTAACTACATCATGATCATTGAAATTTTTGCGATCAATGATCCATGGAAATTAATTTTATTATAAGACCCTATCTTCATTTCCCTCAAATCATGTCCACTCATTCTAGATGAATTTCATATTTCTCTTTACCTTTTATTTTAAGATAGAGTTTTATAAATATATTTATCACATGGGGTTTCTTAAAAGGTATTATCAAATTTAAGACCATTTATTACCAGATTAAGTTAAATTATGATGGCATAATTTTTTTAAGTGGGTAGAATGTAGCACCCGAGGATATTATGAAATATTTTTTAAAAATAAATTTAATTAAATTAATAGAATGAAATAAATAAAACCCATGGTTTAATGAACCACATTTTGAAGTGTATATATACAGGATCTAATCAATAAATATTCATTGATTAATTCTTATGAAACAAGCACACAATTTTTCTAAAAATTTCAATTTATTCATAAAAAATATGTCTCTTTCAGCAATGATTTTTATTAACATTGTGTATGAAAAATATATTTATTTTATACCAATTTTAGTAATTATATTATAGTAAATTTTTAACATTTTTTTAAAAAAAATATAAAAATTATCTTAAGGTGAATTTATGGTAATTTTTTAAAAATATTGGGTTGTTAGTGAAAATATCATTTGTGTAAATGATGTAATTTTATTTCCTTAAATAAAAAAATTGAAGTCAGATTATATTTATAAATTAGTTTATAAAGTGACATATAATAAATTTTATTTATAATAACCTAATTAATTTCATTTGGATCATCAATTTTCGTGATTTTGATATAAATCTATTTTTATACATAAAAACATATTTTTAATAAAGAATCCTTTTAAGTAGATAATGTTTTTAAATTTTAATTAACTAAAATATCCCATAATTAAGAAGAATATAAATTAAATTTTCATATTATATATCTATATATTTATATACTATTTTAATTTTATATAATAAAGGCTACTATTCATAGAGATAATATAAATATTTTTTCCTGAAAAAAATTCATAAACCCTGATAAACATTTTTCATCGATATTTTCACACTTATTTTATATTTAATTTTTAACACTTTTATAAATTTTATTTGATAAAATAAACTTAATTTTTGAAATATTCATGTCAAAATTATCTTTGAGTTATTTTTTTAGAATTTTTTGAAAATAATAATTTTTCAATGAATAGTTAAAAATATTGATTTTATTAAAAAATTTCCTCTTAATTTAAACCATTTACAAGATAATTTTTTAAGTTGGTTTTATTAGTAAAATTAGTTCAAATTTATATTAAATAATCCAATATAGTTTATTTTAATCAATTTTATATTGATGTTTGATATTAAAAAAATCTATACTCATGAAAAATATATATTTGGAAAACAACATTTATGTCATGTCTATGGGTTTAATATTAAATTAAATACTACCAATTATATTAATTTAATTCATTTAAATGGTTTAATATTTTTAATCATAATTATTAATATTAGATAATATTTAAAATTTAATTTTTATTCATAATTAATAATAAATGAAATAAAAACTAATTAACATGGTTAATTTTAATACAGAGTTTTGAAAGTTACATGTGCTTGTGTTAAAATTATTTTTTCCAAATATATAGGTTTTTTATATAATTAATTTGATTTAAAATTTATAATAAATGGGTCTAAATTATGAAAAAATAGTTTTTAGATTTTTATGCTTAAGGGATAAATCACCTAGGTAGATAAATAAGATACTAGTTACAGTGGTGAAAATTAAAATGGTTAAATTAAGTAAACATAAAGGATAAGAATTAAAATATTTAAAACATGTGTTTTTGTGGTTTTGTGTTTTTGAGGAGAGGATAAACCATATATTTCCTAAAATATTTTAAATATAAATTTTTAGGTAGTTGGGGTGAGTGTGAATTCTCATTATTGAGTTGCTATTGGTATTTACCAAAATACCACTCCTTCTAAATTATAAAAGGGAACTTCCACCACACACTTATTGAAAACTCCAGAGCCATTTTTATTGGAAAATACCAAAAAAAGTCCATAACCAAAATTAATATCCATGTTCTAGAGTTACTTTTCATCCCAAAAGACCAACCCTAAGAACCTTGAATTGATATTCAAAGGAGTTTTTTCTATGTGAAGGTAATTATTTTCACTAAACTCTTTCTTTTTATTAATTCTTTTACCGCCTTCACTCATGTATTAATAATTCCAATATAATAACTCCAGCATCTACTATATTATTATATGAAATTATTTTTATGTAAAAACATTTATCCATCCCATCTTTTATTAAATAGTAAATGAAACTGTGGATCATGTGTACGGTGGATTACCGCCCCACAAATCAATGTAATTCATTTTCATTTACCACCAATCACGACTGAATACAATTATGGATTTGTCTTTTTTATATGATATTAATGACATAATTATACTTATGTAATTATAATATCACATATATATTCTTAATTTCTATTCCTTGGGAATATGTTAACATCACTTGTGTGTACATTAGAGAACCACCTCACCAAGCGATGTATTCATTTTTCACTTACTCTTTAGATAATAGGTAATAATGAAAAATTTAATGAATATATGTGATATATATGACTTAATAATTATTATATAAATTTATATTTTATTTACCTTCCTTTCATCTTGTATCTTGATAAAATAGAAACAACGTTGATGCCTATATATGGCGTACCGTCTCCATGAATGATGTAATTCAATTTTTAATCTCAATATTTTTTGGATTACTATAAATAAATATATAAGGAATTTATTTTATATTTATATCATTGTTAAAATTTTGGAGATTATGGAACCATGATCAAAGTAAAAGGGCCAAAAACACCAAACCAAAACATACATCGAAAACAAAACAGTTATTACCCAAATCATGATTTTTTAATGGAAATTGTTACTAAATGGGTAATAAAATTGTTGTAAGAAAATAATATATGATATTATATATATGAGTATGGTTATGTAGTATATTAATAATAAACCAATATTTCTTACAGAGGATTTTTGAACATGTATTATGGAAGTCGAGACTTAAGGTAACAGGTTTCAAGTCTCTCTTTTATTTATGGGATACAGATACCATATTCACCACACATTTATTTTGTTTGGTGTATATCCTGAAACATTGATATTTTATATAAAAAATATAGCAATTTTAATAATATTAAATGTTTCTTTTGATTTTAATATTTAATGGGGATTGCGATTCAAAATTTTCCATTATGGTAAGGGATTTCTATCTCACTTTTATTTCTATGTGGCACATTCCATACAACCCACCTGTTTATTTTACGTAATGTATTATATTGAACATGAGGGTAACTTATGATACATTTGTCATGAACCGTCCCCTAGGGCCCATGCCATGACCACCCCAAGCCCGCCTTCTATAGGCTAGGGGCTTGCGACTAGCACCAAATGTGTATTCCCTAAAACTAGGAAGGCATTGCCTTTATAACTTGTAAGCACACACAACCAAGAACACAATAGGATATGAACTCAGTTAAACTAAATAGTAAACAAAGTGAGTGAAGTAAGTAAAAGGGGCCTGGATACAAGCCCAACTGGTCCACCTCCGAGCACCATCCAATCCTGGTACTCTCAGCCTCGATCACCACTGTTTGTCATCTACACCAAACACAACGAGGTGCGGGAATAGCCCATGCATGGGTGAGTATAACGATACTCAGTAGGACCCGAAGACCCTCAAGGTCTCACAAATCCACAAAGGATAAACCTCAAAGCATGAAGTCAACTGTGAACCCTACTTAGGTATATTCCCATACATATACCTATGTTATCAAGTATACCCATCATAATCATGAGGAAACATAGGTTCCAACCCAAAATCCCAAAGCTCAACTGTTCCACAAAGGAAGGAAATCTACAAAGGAAAGTACCACATAGGTACGCCACACTGGAGAATACCACTAAGGTATTACCATGAAGGAAAGTACCACACAGGTACGAACTCAGCTCACACCAGGTATAACGTAAGTACAGTAGTAGAGATTATTATATGTAACTACTGAATCATCTCACTCTGTAAAGAAGCTGACCCACACAGGATCGCTAGGAGCTGACCCACAAAGGATCGCTAAGAGATGACCCACATGGGATCACTAGGACCGAACCCACATAGGATTGCAAGGAGCTGACCCACACAGGATCGCTAAGAGATGATCCAAAAAGGATCTCTAGGAGATGACCCACACAGGACCGCTTGGGGATGACCCACACATGACCACTCTTCATTCTTATCGTTACAGCCAGCTACTAGGTTCCAACAGTAAGCCTGCTCCTCTCTAGGAGGATCTGCTCCACAATTCACTGTTCGATACTCCAACTGCTATGAAGTCCCATGAAGAAGTATCTCAAAAGTCCACCAAATCATAGGGGTCTCAATGCAACATAAGACACATCAATCAGACACCTGATCTGTGAGTTATTATCCTTTTAGTCTTGGCGGCCCGGTTGGATTCGTGCTCGATCCAACCCGACCGTACCTCAACATAACCCAAAACTCCACTAGAGTATACTCAAAGAAACCATCTCACTCCAAGATTTCCAGCGCCGCTAATGGTTCATCAAACGGATGTCCAGTGCCAAAGTTATGGACCAAGTAAAGTATAGGTTCGTATCAGGTCTGGGTCCGGTCTGACCCGATCGGACAAACCTCACCCGACTTAGCCTGGGTTGACCCGGTTCGGGTCAACCCAGCACGAACCTCTAGGACAAGACTGGACCATGATGCGGCCCGGCCCGCTGGGCGGTCCGGCATGCCATGAGGGTCGTGAGAGGCCGCAGAGGTAGTGAGGGCCGCAGGACGGTGGAGGCCCTGGGTCGGCTCGTCCACGAACGGCGGCTCAGCCGCGGTGGTTCCATGAGGGCGTGCGGCCACTCATCCCAGCTTGGGGTGGATTAGCTGGGTGGGAAGAGGCTGTGGGATAGCTCGACCGGGGGGTAGAGGCCGCAGGATGACTCTACCGGGAGGGCGGAGGCCGCAGGGCAGCCCGTCGAGGCCGCGGGGCGGTTCGGCAGCGGACGGTGGCCCAGCTGTGGGGTGGTTCGGCTGAGGACGGTAACCTGGCCATGGGGAAGTGGCTCGGCCATGGGGTTAAGACATGGATGAAAACCCGAAAACGAAGGGGGGCTACGCGACCGCGGGGTGGCGTCCCAACCACAAATGGCATGGAGGTCGTGGAAAGCGGTGCCTTGGGGCACGGAGGCCGTGAGGCGACAGTGGTTGCGGGGTGATTCCATTGTGTCGTCGCCTTCATCACGATAGGCCAGGAAGCCGACCACCATTCTCGTGACCCATCGTGGTTAGTATCCTTTCCTACATCGCTATGAACAATTAATCATAAGGTTTGCAGAAAGTTTAGGCCATGTTTTTTTGGCCCGCACTCTCTTCATTAGAGATGTAGCAGGCGGCTATAATTCCTTCTTGAATTATGAAGAATTATCAAGAACATGAAAAGGGAATAATTTCTAACAACCACCCTAACTCAGATTGTTCGTTGACGTTGGCACGAGAAGAAAGTCGAAGAAGGCGAAGATAGTGCCTACAATCGTCACTTTCGAAACCACGCATTGATGTTGGGCTCGTTCTTCTTCCTCTTCCTTGATTTCTGAAGAACATTCTTCAATGGAATTCTTCATTGGAGGATGTTCCGAAGAAGAAGTCAAAGTATTGCATCGGCGTTCTTCATTGGAAGAAGTGTAAGCCTCCAAGAGCTCTCCCCTTTGCCAATACTTTTACCCAAAATGAAAAATAGCCAACTATTATGTTTCCCTAATTTTAATTGTTGGCACAATTTCAAATTGGGTTAATTAATTACATAGGTTAGAATAAAAAATTAAAGGGGGGTGGCACTATTTATGTGGGGGAAGTTTATGAGGTCTTCACTCACTTATGAGGGAGTTCAAGGGGTTTTAAGCCTCAGGTGGTCCCCACCACCATAACCTCTCATAGGAGGTTAGGCTCGATGGTCCCCACCTCCACAACCTCTCATGGGAGGTTTTAGTTCAGGTGGTCCCCACATGTGAAATATCCACATGGGTGGTTTCAAAATAAAATAAAAATAAAATTTTATACCATTTTATTTTATTTTATTCCTTTACGAAAAATCCAAATTATATCTTTCACTCTCGACCCACAGTAGTCAGGGTGAAGGTATCCTTAAGCGAATACTCGCACTGTGATTTCAAAGGTTCCCTAAGATTTAAATTCAAAGCACTGGTTCAAAAGTTAGAAAAACCCACTCGCATGTTTACTGAACGTACTCGAACAAAAGTTCAGAAATTCACTTTGGGCACTCCGGGCCTTGAAATCATGCGCCGTTAATTTTCACGGACTCGTAAAATTCCCATTTAATTTTAAAAAAATTACATGAAAATTTGTTGTCTTTACATTCTCCCCACCTCAGGGATTTATGTCCCTATAAGCCACAACTCAAAACTCAGAAAATAAGTGGGGGTATTGAGCACGAATCTGAGCCTCCTTCTCCCATGTGCTCTCCTGTAGGTTCTCATGCTTCCAACGAACGCGCACCAAAGGTATCGACTGCCCTTGAAGGACCCGCTCATGTTAATCCTCAATCTCCAATGGAACCTCCGTAAAAGTCGCCCTTTCGTCATTGTCCAGCTCGCCGTGGTCGATGACGTGGGAAGGGTCGTGTACGTATCTCCTCATATGGGATACGTGGAAGACGTCGTGAACCCGGTGAAACTGAGGTGGAAGAGCTAAGCAGTAAGACACCTCGCCAACTCTGTTGAGGACCTGAAAAGGTCTGATGAACATCGGAGATAACTTTCGGCCTCTTCCAAATCTCTGCAAACCTAGTAGAGGTGAGACCTGTAGAAAGACATGGTCGCCATCCTCGAACTCCAGAGGTCTCCGTCTCCTGTCGGCATATGACTTCTGCCTGCTCGGTGTAGTCTTCATCTTCTCCTGGATGATCTGAACCTTCTCTGTGGTAGCCCTTATCATTTATGGTCCCACTAATGCTGACTCCCTTGGGTTAGTCCAGTCGAAAGGTGATCTGAATGGTCGCATGTAAAACCCCTCAAAAGGTGCCATTCTATTGGTGGAGTGGTAGCTGTTTTTGTATGAAAACTCCACCAATGGCAAGTGATCCACCCATATTCCACCGAAGTCAAGGACGCAAGATCGCAACATGTTCTAGAGGGTCTAAATGGTCCGCTCATTCTAACCATCCATCTGAGGATGGAAGGCAGTGCTCAAATGATGCTGTGTCCCGAAATACTTCTGCAACCCCTTCCATATCCAGGAAGTGAATCGTGTATCACGATCAGAGACAATCATCGAGGGTAATCCATGTAACCGCACAGTCTTTTTCACATAGAGGCGTCCCAAGCTCTCTACCTAACCCTGCTCTCTGATTGGTAGGAAGTGGGACGACTTAGTGGGTCGGTTGACGATCACCCAAATTGAGTCATGACCCCTGGATGTACGTGGAAGACCCATCATGAAGTCCATGGATATCCCATCCCACTTCCACTCTAGGACCTCTAATGGCTGAACCAAGCCTTCTGTTACCTGATGCTCCACCTTCACTTGCTGATAATTGAGGTACCGAGTGACAAACTCTGCAACTTCTTTCTTCATTATAGGCTACCAGTGCTTTCATCGGAGATGCTGGTACATCTTTTCCACTCCTAGATGTACCGCTAGAGGGGATGTGTGGAACTACCTTAAAACGTTCTCCTGAAGTGACACTAGTACCACGGTACATCCTATGAAGAGGATGACATGCTCCCCACCTTCAGAAAATGCATCAGGTGCCTGTCCTGTGGATATCTGAGTACGTCACGTCTCGCAGTCAGTGTCCCCACACTGTGCCTCCCTGACTTGCTGAAGAAGTTGGGGTGTGACAGTAAGAGACTAAAGAAACGAAGCTCCATCTCTATTCACAAAATATATCTTCAAAGAGGCTAGTTGCTCCGTCGCCTCACCTAGAAGTTGTATACCAAATCATCTATTGAGTGCATCTTCTACAACATTCCCCTTCAAAGTAGTATAGACTATCTCGAAGTCACAGTCCTTGAAGAACTCAAGCCAACGTCACTGTCTCAAGTTCAGGTCCTTCTGAGAGAAGATATACCGGAGACTTTTGTGATCACAGTACCCCATAAAATGCTCACCCATAAGGTAATGTCGCCACATCTTCAATGAGAAAACCAGTGCTGCTAACTACAGGTCATGGGTAGTATAGTTCTGCTCATGCCATCTCAGCTTTCGAGAATCATAAGAGATCACTACTTGATCTTGCATCAGGACACATCCTAGACCGGTCCCTGATGTGTCACAGTCGACAACGTACCCTACGACCTCTGCTGGAAGCCTCTAGATGGGGGCACTAGTCATCCTCTTCCTCAGCTCTAAAAAACTCTGATGGCATCTCTCAGAACACACAAAGGATTTCCCCTTCTTTGTCAACATTGAAAGTGGTTCTGTAACTCTGGAGAAATCTAGCACAAATCTCCAGTAGTAAATAGCCAAACCCAAGAAACTCTATACCACCGTCACACTTCAGGGTGGCTTCCGAGAAATTACCTTATCAATCTTCGCTGACTCCACTTCAACTCTGGGCCTCAGAATCACCTGGTGTAAATTTTTTTGAACTCATAAAATTAACATTTAATTAAAAAAATTACATGGAAATTCTGGGTCATTAAATTTTCCCCACATCAGGGCTTTACATCCCCATAATCTACAACTCAAAACTAGGAAAACAAGTGGGGGTACTGAGCACGAATCTGAGCCTGCTGCTTCCATGTTCTCTCATGGAGGTTCCTGGGATGCCAACAAACTCGAACGAGAGGTATCATCCACCCATGAAGGACCCTCTCCTGTCGATCCTCAATCTCCACTAGAACCTCCATAAAAGTCACTCTATTGTTGTTCTCTATCTCGCTGTGGTCGATGATGTGGGAAGTGTCATGAACATATCTCCTCAATTGGGATACGTGGAAGACATCGTGCACCAGATGAAACTGAAGTGGAAGAGCTAAGTGGTAAGCCACCTCGCCCACTCTGTTAAGGACCTGAAAAGGTCTGATGAACCTTGGAGATAACTTTTCGCATCGGCCAAAACACCGAAAACCTCGTCGAGATGAGACCCGTAGAAAGACGTGGTCGCCATCCTTGAACTCTTGAGGTCTCTGTCTTTTATCGGCATATGACTTCTTCCTGCTCTATGCAGTCTTCATCTGCTCCTGGATGATCTTAACCTTTTCTGTGGTTGCCCGTACCATCTCTGGTACCACTAGTGCTGAATCCCCTAGGTTAGTCCAGCATAAAGGTGATCTTCAAGGTCCCCACAAAAGACCTCAAAAGGTGACATCCCAATGGTGGAGTGATAGCTATTGTTGTATGAAAACTACACCAAAGGAAAGTGATCCTCCTAGCTGCGACTGAAGTCGAGGACGCATGCCTGTAGAATTCCCTTGAGGGTGTGAATGGTCTACTCAGTTTGACCATCCTTCTGAGGATGGAAGGTGGTGCTCAAATGAAGTTATGTCCCAAAAGCCTCCTATAACCCCTTCCATAGATGAAAAGTGAATCATGTATCATGATCGGAGACAATAATCAAGGGTACTCCATGTAACCATACAATATCATGCACGTAGAGGCATCCCAAGCTCCCAACTGAACCCTGCTCTCTGATCAGTAGGATGTGGGCCGACTTGGTGAGTCGGTCGACGATCACCAAAATAGAGTCCTAAACCCTAGATCTACATGAAATACCCATCACGAATTCCATGGATATCCCATCCCACTTCCACTTTGGGACCTCTAAAGGCTGAACCAATCCTTTTGGTACCTGATGCTCCACCTTCACTTACTGACAAGTGAGGCACAGAGAGACAAACTCTACAACTTCTTTCTTCATTCCCGGCCCCCAGTGCTGGTTTCGAAGATCCTGGTACATCTTTTCTACTTCTAGATGTAACGCTATAGGGGATGTGTAGAACACCATCAACACTTCCTCTTTAAATGACACTGGTACCATGGTATGTCCTCTAAAGAGGATGAAATGATCCCCAAATTCAGAAAATACATCAGGTGCCTATACTGTGGATATTTGAGCACGTCACGTCTTGTATTCAGCATCCCCACACTACGCCTCCCTGAATTGCTAATGAAGTGGGGGAGTGACTGTAATAGACTGAAAAAAAGATGCTCCATCTCTATCTAGAAAAGATATCAGCAAAGTGTCAAACTGCTCTGTCGCCTAGCCTAGCAGCTATATACCAGATCTTCTGATGAGTGCATCTACTACAACGTTCCCCTTACTAAGAGTATAAACTATCTCTAAGTCATAGTCCTGGAGGAACTCAAGCCAACGTCACTGTCTCAGGTTCAGGTCCTTGTGAGAGAAGATATACTTGAGAATTTTGTGATGAGAGTACACCATATAATGCTCTCCCATCAGGTAATGTCGCCACATCTTCAAGGAAACAACCACTACTACTAACTTCTGGTCATGGGTAGCATAGTTCTGATCATGTTTTCTCAGCTATTGAGAACCATAAGAGACCAATGCTTGATCCTGCATGAGGACACATCCTAGCCCGATCCCGGATGTGTCGCAGAACACTATGTACCCTATGCCATCTGCTGGAAGCGTCAAGATGAGGGAACTAGTCAACCTCTGCCTTAGATCTTGAAAACTATGTTGGAATATCTATGACCACACGAAGTGTTTCCCCTCCTTCGTCAATACTGAATGTGGTGATGAAACCCTGGAGAAATCTGGTACAAATCTCCGGCAGTAACCGGCCAAACCCAGGAAACTTTGTACCTCCGTCACACTCCGAGGTGGCTTCCAAGAAAGAACTGCCTCAATATTCACTAGATCCACTACAAATACAGCCTCTGATATGACATATCCCAGAAAGAGAACCTCTCGGATCCATAACTGGCACTTCGAGAGATTACCATAAATCTGGTGCTCTTGGATTGTGTCTAGTACTACCTGGAAATGATAGGCATGCTCCACCTCAGTAGTTGAGTAAATCAGAATGACGTCAATGAAGACCACAAAAAGAGTTCAAGGTATTGATGAAAGATACTATTCGTGAGTCCCATGAACATTTCAGGAGCGTTGGTTACACCTAAAGGCACAACCAAGACCTCATAGTGGTCGTACCGACATCTAAAAGTAATCTTCTACACATTATAGTCTTGTACACTGAGCTGGTGATATCCTGATCTGAGGGATATCTTTGAGAACCACCGTGCTCCCTTAAACTGATCAAAGAGGTTGTCAATCCTTGGGAGTTGGTACTTGTTCATCACGGTTACCTGGTTTATGTGCCAATAGTCAACGCAAAGCCTCAAGCTTCCATATTCCTTCTTGGCGAACAAAATTGGGGATACCCCAGGTGAAACACTGGGCCGAATTAGTCCTTTCCCTTGCAAGTCCTCTAGATATACCTGCAGCTCACGAAGCTCCATGGGAGCCATCCAATATACTGGTGTATATATCGGTGCCATCCCAGGGTTCAAGTCAATGTAAAATACCACCTCTCTGTGAGGACATAGACTCAAAACATCATTAGGGAAGACATCCACATACTGGTCCACCACTACAGGATATATCGGACTCTCCACATCAACTGCTCTGAGGGTAAGGCTAGCCAACTGAAGAGTGATCAGCTGCACTCTCCTCCAAGTAAGTCCATCCTGTACTACAAAGGCTCCCTTCTTACCAGTGAAGGTAAACATGGTCTCATCCGTGTAGACACACCTCAATTTTCACCTAATACATTCAATCTATGCATGGACTATAGATAACCAGTCCATACCCATGATGATGTTGTAAGGCCTCAACATCGCTAATCAGAGATCCCAGGAGAATCTCTCACCTCCTAGAGTGAGCTCACACTACCAGAACCAGTGCATAATCATCAAATCCACTCCTGTAGAAGTATCTTTCCGTAAGGATCGAGTTGATGAATCCCTCAGAATCTATGAGTTCCGAACGAGGGCAGTGTAAATAAAATAATGACTCGAACCTATGTCAATGAGAACTGTAGCGAAGGTGGGGTAGACACAGATCATACCTCGTATCATCTACAGAGTGCCATGATCACATGCCTCAGCTTCCTGGAGTTGAGCTTTCCCCTGTCCACCTGCTACCTGCGGTCAGGGTGGACCTACTGGAGGTGATAGAAGTAACATCTTGAATCATCGCCCACCACCAGCTGCATGACCAGCTCCTCTGACACGTCCACCTGCTCCATGTGGACCTCCTCAGTCGAATCCCTATCTATTCCTGGTATGACTGAATGCACCTCGGGTTCCTCGCACAACCGATTCTAAATCATTAGGTCGTCCACCTATCAGTCTTCCCCTCTTGGACCTCTGTGAAATCTATCTGCTGCCAACTGTAGAAGACTCCACTACATGACGTCCAACAGTGGGTATCGCTGCCGGTGATTGCTCAGCAAGAAAACTTTATACTAAGAGGTATCTCTCTAACACCCCCTCCGGCTTCTGGATTCTGAGTGAGATCATCGAAGCCCTGATATCCCTCCTGAGTCTCTTCATGAAGGTTCAGGCCCTAAAGAATTGGTCCCACACCATATCTTTGGAGTAGCATGAGAGGTCAGTGAACCTCGCTAAGTACTGATCCACATTCATGATTCCCTACTGCTGATGAAGTAGCTCCTGAATGCGCACTGCACGAAGATTCATTGGGACAAACTATTCTCAAAACATGCTCTCAAAGTTTTCCAAGAGAAGCATCACCTCGTCGTGAACCTAGAGCATCAAGATCCACCATCTTCCTGCTGCTGCCTATAGAAGGCTGGTAGAAAGGATCACCATGAGGACAGATGGTGTCCCTACCAGTCAGAAGACTCTCACTATGGCCTCCATCCAATCCGTCTGTGGTTCCGTATCTCCCATGAACCTGGGTGGCCTCTGGCACTGGAACTCATGAAACGCGCTCAAGTGGCATGTACTCTCTACTATTGGATTTGGTGGTATTGGTGGCCCAATGGGTAATGGTACCGCTAGTTCCACCACTGGTGCCTCTACTGGAAGAGGGACCTGCACCAAGGCCTCGTCGCTCGGTGGGATATCAGTGCATGCTACTCTTGGAACCCTAGCTGGCTGTCTGTGTGGAGGCATCCTAAAAAGAAACAGGTGCACCATGGTCAATAAGTTATACTTGGTGAGTTGACTCAAATATATCACAAAGAAAAATCTTTAAAACACACACGCAATCAGTGTTTTCATGCACTAAATTGGAAATCAGAAGTCAAGGTCCTGGTGTATGGATTTGTCGGCCACCACACCAACACTGGATTCCCAAAACTGATAACCCCACTCAATACACTTAACACTATAGACATTAAAATAAATATCAGAGTCATATTTTCTATAGTAGAACTGACTCCTCTGATACCAATTTGTCACAACCCGTCCCCCGAGGCTCGCGCCGTGAGCACCCCTAGCCCGCGTTCCATAGGCTAAGGGATGAAAACTAGCACCAAAAGATTATTACCTAAAACCGGGAAGGAATTGCCTTTATAACCTGTAACCACATGCAACGAAACACACAACAAGATACAAAATCAATTAAACTAAACAGTAAATAGAGTGAGTGCATTATGTAAAAGGGGCCAGAATACAAGCCCAACTGGAAAGTACAAGTACAACTGAAATAAAACACTACCGAAGAAAGATAAATACAACTATTGGGTCATACTATGAGGTTCCTACATGAAGGGTAGGCACAGATCGCCTCCTCAGCACTCCACGTCCACCCATCTCCTCTGCGCACCGACACTGCGTATGGTCCACCACCAAGCACCGTCCAGTCCTGGTACTCTCATCCTCGACCAGCACTTTCCGTCGTCTGCACCAAACACAACGAGGTGTAGGAATAACCCATATAAGGGTGAGTATAAAGATACTCAGTAGGGACCCCGAGACCCTCAAGGTCTCACAAATCCACAAAGGATAAACATCAAAGCATGAAGTCAACTGTCAATCCGACTTAGGTATATGCCCATACATATAGATAAGTTATCAAGTATACCCATATTAATCATTAGGAAGCACAGGGTCCAACCCAAAATCCCAAAGCTCAACTCTTTCACAAAGGAAGTAAATCCACGAAGGAAAGTACCACACATGTACACCACACTGTGGAATACCACTAAGGTATTACCACGAAGGAATGTACCATATAGGTACGAACTCAACTCACACCTGGTATAACTTAAGTATAGTAGTTGAGATGATTAGATATAACTACAGATCATCTTACTCTGTAAGAACCTAACCCACATAGGATTTCTAGGAGCTGGCCCAAAGAGGATGTCTAGGAGCTGACCCACACAGGATCGCTAGGAGATGACCTACACATGATCTCTAGGAGCTAACCCACACATGATCACTAGGAGCTGACTCACACATGATTGCTAGGAGATGACCCACATAGGATCGCTAGGAGATGACCCACACAAGATTTCTAGGAGCTGACCCACACAATATCGCTAGGAGGTGACCCACACAGGATCACTGGGAGATGACCCACACAGGATCGCTAAGAGCTGACCTACACAGGATCACTAGGTGTTGACCCACACCAGATCGCTCTTCATTCTTCTCATCATAGCCAGCTACTGGGTTCCCACACTAAGCCTGATCGTCTCCGAAAGGATCCACTCCACAAGTCACTGGTGGATACTCCAACTACTATGAATTCCCATGAATAAGTATCTCAAGGGTCCTCCACATCATAGGGGTCTTAACACAACAGAAAGCGTGTCAGTCAGACGCTCGGTCTGTGAGTTATTAGCCTTTTAGTCTCGGGGGGCTCGGTTGGAATCATGATTGATCCAAACCGACCGTATAAAAACATTACCCCAAACTCTAGTGGGGTATAATCAAAGGGAAAATCTCACTGCACGATTTCTAGCACCGCTGATGGTTCGTCAAATGGACGTCTGGTGCCAAAGTTATTCCCCAAGTAAATTATAGGTTCATATCAGGTTCGGGTCTGGTCCAACCCGGTCAGATTGACCTGACCCAACCTGGCCTGGGTCGACCCATTTCGGGTCGACCCAGCCTGAACCGCTAAGTGAAGCCCTTCCCGTGATACGACCCAGCACTATGGGTGGCCCGACAGGCCGTGAGGGGCTGCAGAGGCTGTAGGTGCCGCGGGGCGGCAGAGGTCGCAGGTCGGCTCAGCCGTGGATGGAGGATCGGCCGCAAGGGTGTTGCGAGGGCGTGGGGTGGCCCGACCTGGCGCGGGGTGGCTCGACCAAGAGGGAAGAGGCTGTGGGATAGCTCAGCTGGGGTGACTCAGTTTGGAGGGCAAAGGCCATAGGACGGCTCGGCCGGGGCGGCTCGGATGAGAGGGCAGAGGCCGCGGGGCAGCTCGGGGAGGCCTTGGGCGGTGCGATAGGGCCACGTATGGTGGAGCCACGGGACTGGTTGAACGCGGATGATGGCACACCCACTCAGTGGTGGCTTGGACATGGGGTTCGTTCGTGGATGGTGGCTCGACCACGGAGGGTAGAAGCTTGGTCGTGGGGCGGCAGCCCGACCATGGATGACACAGAGGCTAGGAGTGGTGGTGATGTGGGGCGCGGATGTTGTGGGGCGGTGGTGGCTGCAGGGCGGCGCTGTTTCGTCGTCTCCTTCATTGCAGCCGAAGGTGGTTCCAACCGCCGTTCTCGTGCCCCACCGTGGTTCATAGTCGTTCCTCCATTACAATCAAAAATTAATCACAAGGCTTACTGAGAGGTTAGGCCATGTTTGTTTCGCCCGCACTCTCCGCATTAGATAGGTAGCAAGTTACTATAAATCCTTCTTGAATTACGAAGAATTATCAAGAACGGGAAAAGTGAAGAATTTCAAACAACCTCCCTACCTTAGATTGTTTTTTTGACGTTGGCATGAGAAGGAAGTCGAAGAAAGAGAAGAGAGTTCCTACAATTGTCCCTTCTGAAACCATGCTTCGGTGTCGGGCTCGTTCGTCGTCCTCTTCATTGATTTCCGAAGAACGTTCTTCGATGGTGTTCTTTATTGGAGGATGTTCTGTAGAAGAATTCGATGTTGTGCATCGGAATTCCTTGTTGGAAGAAGTGTAAGCCTCCAAGATCTCTCCCCTTTGCCAATACTTTCCCCCCAAATGAAAAATAGCCAACTGTTGTGTTTCCCCAATTTTTATTATTGGCACAATTTCAAATTGGGCTAATTAGTTACATAGGTTGGCATAATAAATTAAACAGGGGTGGCACCATTTAAGAGGGGGATGTTTAAGAGGCTTCCCCACACATATGAGGGAGTTCAAGGGGTTTTAAGCCTCGGGTGGTCCCCACCACCATAACCTCTCATGGGAGTTTAGGCTCTGTGGTCCCCACCCCCATAACCTCTCATGAGAGGTTTTAGTTCAGGTGGTCCCCACCTGTGAAATATCCACATGTGTGGTTTCAAAATTAAATAAAACAAATGTTACACTATTTTATTTAATTTTATTCCTTCCCTAAAAACCCAAATTCTATCTTTCACTCTTGACCCACTGCGGTTGAGGTGATGTTCTCCTTAGGCGAATACCGGCGCTGTAAGTTCAACAGTGTCCTCAAATTTCAATTCCGAGCACCGGTTCAAAAGCTATAAAAACCCACTCTCATGTTTACTAAACGTACCCTAAAAAAAGTTCATAAAT
Source organism: Viscum album (assembly GCA_963277665.1). Taxonomy (NCBI): domain Eukaryota; kingdom Viridiplantae; phylum Streptophyta; class Magnoliopsida; order Santalales; family Viscaceae; genus Viscum; species Viscum album. Next base: position 1,040,691,994 of record OY728126.1, read on the forward strand.
TCATTCTGGGCACTCTGGGCCTCAAACTCACGCGCCGTCAATTTTCACGGACTCATAAAATTCCCATTTAATTAAAAAAAATTACATGGAAATTTTGGTTCTTTAAAACATTTCATGATAATTATGTTATAAAACTATCCATACAATGTTATTTATTTCATGGGACTTACAATTCATAAGATACTAAAGTGTTAATGATTTAATGTTACAATATCATTGTTTATTTGGATTGTTTATGATTATGCTTCCAATGATGAGATATTATAACATACCTCTCAAGAAACTCTTTAAAATTATTATCCTTTGGTCATTTCATGAAAATATATGTTTCCTTTCATTTTACTCAGTTTATGTATTCCGGATTCCAAAATATTTGTTTAATGAAAACTTACTTTATTTCTCTCTTTAGTCTAAAATCCTTTTCTTCCCTATTCATGTTTTCTTAAAATGTTTTTAATATTAAAAAAAATATTTCTATAGATCTCTTTGAAATTTTTGAATTTTTAAAAAATTATTTTAATGGAAACTTCTGGTATTTTTTCAAATGATTTATTTTTGAATTTTATCAATGACATGAATGGAATATTTATTTTAATGTTTATGGAAAGAACATAATTTTCTGCCATCATAACTACCCAATGTTTTAAAGGTTAATTTATAAGTTTCAAAGGCCATTTTCAATGAAACAAGTTTTGTAATGTTTTATGAACTTTTATTTAAAAAGTAAATTTTAATGTTAAATGTTTATTTATCTCAAGAAAGTTTTTAAGTGGTCTTTGAAAATTATTTTACTTCTTTGAAGACAACCTTTGATGCTACTTAATATTTTCTAGTGATATGATCCAAGGATATAATTATTATTCTTTTTTTGGATGATTTATGATTTTGATATATATCTATAAATGGAACTTTTTTCTATTCCATGGGTTATGTCATGGTGAATTGTTGAGATAATTATGAGACCTAGTCATTTTCTATGGTTTATGATATGTTTAAATGTTTTTGTAAACCATTTATTTTAATGCTTTATGATATGATGAATGTTTTATGATCTTATGGCACAAAAATATATGATTTATTTTATTGGTGGGACCAATATCTACCTCCAATTCATTATGAAAAGATTTATATCTCATGAGATAATGATGGGAAACAAGCCACTATGGTTGATCCACTATGGGAAATAAGATGATGTTCTTGATCCTCTATGGGATACAAGTTAATGTGCTTGATCCACTATGGTAATCAAGTGATGATGCCTTGTCTATTATGTTATTGGAAGTAGGTAGGGATGTATGTTTCACTATGATTTGATGGTGTCTATAGTTATCCTCAAACTACAAAAATGTTTCTATACTTATGATAGTGCCATAATTTTATGATATAGGATTATGGTTCACTAATTATGATGATTTCAAACTATTAAAAATCATGTATTTTGGAATGATAATGATTTATTCCATGAATCATATTTATTATATATGATAGGTTGGGTATGAACTTTTTTAGTTATATTCATGATCTCAAACCCTTAATCATACCATATGATTTCATATGTTCATAGAGTGACATCTCCCATTCTTACCATTACTAGGAATATGAGATCACCCTTTCTTATGTTTTTCCCATAGGTTATAAATTAATTTTTTAAGTAGGGTATGTTTATAAGGAGTAAAAATTGTATGATCTTTATGTGGGATATTGAAGATATTTCAATAAATAATAATATTGTGTACCTAGCCTCCAATGAAACTAAACAATAATAGGACTCATGAATTTGTTTGTGAAATGTATTGAACATTAATCTAAAAATATTTGATATTTATGTATGAAAATATTGGGTTGTTATATGTGGGGTATACTGGACACCTCATCCAGTGTAACTCCCATTTGGAAGCATCTATGACAAAGCTGACATGTAAGGGGGTAAATTTTGAGTGACCTGATTAGTGTTTGGATGTATTCCTAGAGTTGAATAGGAGATTAATGATAAATCAAATTTTGATTCTTCCAAATACTAGGGTTATATATAAAGTTTACTATGATGATCTTTGTGTTGGATAAGGAGCGATGATCATGAAAATGTTTTAGGTTTTTTCTTACAGGTCATTCCCACTACGACCCCTTGAGCAGAACTAATCAATACACAACTTATTGTGAGAAACTATGGTATATTCCAAGATGATCTAGTGAAACTATCTCTTTGGTGGGAAGTTTATCTTCTACATGGGCCATAAGATCCTATGATACATCTTTTTTCGGTGGGATATCAATATGAGTCAGAGGTGTTGGGTGGATTATTTTTAGACATTTGACTTTGAGATAGACTATGCTATGGTAAAATATATTGTCATTGTGTATTCTCTTTGCATGACAACACTAGAGATCATGGAGCTAAAAGAGTGACCTTCGTAGGAGGATGGAATTTTATGGGTTTTATGATTAATTGGTTAGTGTATGTATCTACGGATTATGGATTTATGACATGTAAAATATTTGTTATCATTTATTATTTAGTGGATAGAGTTAAGGAAATCTAGGAGTTATTTCCTTAGTGTCTAATGATGCATGAATGCTTTATGCAGGATGGTTCTATTCTGTGGTGGTCCATAGAAAATTATGACATGATTTACGTACATGAGAGGGTAGTTTCTAGCTTCGTTAAGGGGTGAAATGACGAGATACACTCATGATTCTAAGTGGTCTGTGAATCTAGGGTCCAAAAATATGTACCATGATATAAAAAACCAATTTTAGTGGCCATGTATGAAATTTTATATCATTTATTTTGATTCAAAACGACTTACCTTCCAAAGTGTAAATGTCAAGCATCAAAATCAAAAAGGTTTTATTCTAGTTTCTAATACCTATATGAAAGTGGAATTATCTGATAGTGGACATTGTGATGGGATTACCAAGGACCTTGAGGAGCCATAATTTTGTTTGGGTGTTAGTTGATCGACTAATTAAAGTGTCTCATTTCATGCCAATCTTTGTGACCCCTTTAGTAGATGATATGAAAAAATTGTATTTATGGGAGATTATATGCCTACATGAAGATACTTTGAGCTTCAAATCAGGATGAGATACACATTTCATGTCATAGTTTTGGCAATGATTACAGAAGTATTTGGGTTCCCAACTAAGACTGAGTAAAATGTATCATTAGCATGCTAATTTATAACTAGGGAGGACAATCCATATCTTAAAGGAAGTTTAATGGGAATGCATTATATACTATTATGGATCTTGGGATGATCACCATGACTTCATTGATTTCATGTACAATAACAACTTCTAGGATTTTTTTCAAATGGAACCTTATGAGGCTCTTTATGGTTGTCTAGGTTTCTCTCTAATGTGTTGGCATGAGGTGGGTGATGCAGTAGTTGTAGGGTCAAAATGGTACAAGAGACCTATAAGAGAGTGATGTTGATCCAAATACAATTTTTCACTAGAAAAAGTAGGTAGAGATCATATTATAATAGGGGGAGGTTGAAGGGTGTTATTATATTCTAATCACATTTAGAAGATCAAGAAAAAGTGATTAAAAACCAACTTTTAAGGATCAAAATGTGATATAATATGAATCCTATATAGGATATTAAATGAAGAAAATGTATTAAATAAGAGAAACTTACCTCAAATACCAAATATATCATCTCCTTCCCCTTATAACATATTTAAATGTACTTGATAGAGACCATAAGTGTGAAATTTTTTTTTAAAATCATTGTTTATCCATAGGTTACACTAAATTTCATGTAGAAAATGAGATATTTTTTTATCATGATGTTTTAGAATCTAATCATGGAATGAAAGAAGAAGAAAGATATAAATGTGTTTCGAGGAGCCTTGGATAATAATTATCAATGAAGACATACTTCCATCCCATGGAAGTAATATATATAAATAAATGAGAAAATCACATAGGATTCTTCATTTATTCATGCATTTATAAAGAATGAATAAATATTGATTTAGATGACTCATTAATCCAATAAATGTATAAATCCCAATCCATTATATCTTATGTAATAAATTAAATAAATGATTTATCTTAATTAGTTTGATGTATTCAAGTATTAACAGTCAAAATATATGGTTTCTCATATAATTAAAGGCAGTGGAATGCATGAAATCTTATTTCATGAATTCATGTCAATATACAATTCACTTGATAAAAAAATGCATCATATAAAGGTTATATATTTAGGGAATATCTCCTTAAATCTACCACTGACACTAAATCCAAAATAATTTGTTCTATTTCACCTTATATTATATCATATGAAATTACTTGTGAAACCATATCCAAAACTAATTTTGGATATCTTCCAATTTTTTTTAGATTTATTCCCATTTTTGGTTGGAAAGATATAATTATTTTCAATTTGTTTCACATAAAATGTAATACCCTATGAATACCCACCCCAATCTCTTGGATTTACTATAAAAAAATTATATATTTTATGTCGGAGTCAAAATCAATCTCTATTCATTCAAACATAATGTAATATCCTACAATCCTTTATAGTGTTGACAACAAACATGAATATATAGATTCATATATATATAAACAAATACAATACTTTATAAAAGTGTTAATGCTACTCAATCTATAATATAATATGGCATAATATCCATCAAAAACATGTGTCTCAATATTTGTGCCCCTAGTCTACATCATATACAAATGTGCATTATCATATTTCCCTATTATCCAAGACATTGAGTGACCATGGAACATGGATCAGGGAAATCATATATAGAAAAATTATATTATAACACCCTAAGGTTTAATTCATGAAACAATGAGACTCTAAAAAATAAAACATTGTTATAACCTTCCAATAAAATAAATTTTGTAACTTCTAAGATTTGAATTTCAAAAATCTGACATACACGGTTGTGTATGGGGTGATGTTTAGTGTCAGATAGAATCAACATAATTTCTGTGAATAGTAACTTACCCTTATGAATATTAATATGCCATTATGAATAAAAATATAACCTTATTAATAGTAACCTCACCCATGGATGCTTAAATAAATTTTAGGCACGATATAAATGAAATAGAACATCTTATAAATTATTGACTAAGAATTCATATTTTTGTGGGTTATAAATATTTAATTATAGTTTTAAATTAATAAATGGATTTAAAATAAATTTTTATTTAATATGTTCTAAAATAAATATTTTTTTGTACAATGATTTTGGGATAATTTTCTGAGGCCATGGTTGGTTTTTGGAAGTATTACAAAATCTTTTTTAAATTTAAAATCTGAATTTTTCAATTAAATAATGATTTTATTTAAAAATTAAATTTCAATAATTTATAAAATTATTTTGATAAAATGGAATTCATTTTTATATTCTAAACATTAAAAAATGGTTACGGTAAATTTTTTAGAATTTTCTAAAATACTTCAATTTTATGTTAATAGTAAAATACGATAATTTATGATAAATACAAAATACATGATTTGTTGAGTTATAGGTGATATAAGACTGATGTAAGACCACTTGGTTCTAAATAACATGCACATATTAGTATTATTGGTCACAATAATCAATACTATTGTTGGTATTGAAAAAAATAATAAAATAATGATAAAGATATTAAAAAATTACTCATCTCCTCCACTATAAAACCCCATTTCACTCCCTCTTCTCTTCACTCGTCTCAAGGATTGTTCCAAGTCCAAATTATACCCAAATATATAAATAATATCCTCCACCACGTCCAAAATCCCTTCATATCCTCAAAATACCAAATCCTCTCCCCTAAATAGGCTCTAAAGGATGATTAATTCAAGAGGTAAATTCCACTTTTCAATTATTTGACTTTCTTTTCAATTTCATTTGTTCTCTTTTCTATCCTAACCTATCCTAATCCAAATATTATGAAAAATAAAGTACCTTATGTGTAATATAATTTTTTCATGATGATTGAATAAGTTAGTATCATGTCTCCTTTACCCTTCTTTTATGCTAGTAGTAAAAACACCATCCCAGATATGCTAATTTACCAAATTCAAGGATTATCGGTTTTCAATTTCTCTTACCATATTAAATTATGGAAATGAATCAATTTTTATGGTTGAACCATACCATGATATATTTAATATTTATTATGTAAGGTTATGTAATCTTTTTCTCATGTGATATTAATGTATAAATCAAAATGCATTCGTTGTGATAAAAAACCGCCAATAAACCTAAACGACTACCATTAATGTTTTATATAATTATTCTCTTCACATAAAATAAACAAAGGAATTTCATAACCATGTAATATTATTATTTTTCACTAATAACATACATATTCCATTATGTAAAATAATTCTCATCTTTCATGTTTCTCTATACATTAATATAAGTAAAATAGTCATGAAAATCAAGGAAGAAAACGATCCAAAACGATGAAATTGAATCTCCTAACCCATAAAAAAGGACATTAATGAACCTAATAAGGTTATAATAAATAAATTAAATTTATATAAGGTTATTTAATTATTAATTAATGAACCTAAATATTATTATTCAGGTCATTAAGATCAAGTGAGGAACACCTTTAGACTTAAGGTAAAGTTTTTCCACGTGAACCTCCATTTTCATTCAAGTTACTTTATTGTCTACATACCTATATTAAATTCTTAATTATTGTTATTTAATCCTCATAAATTATGTTTGAGTGTTATATATATGTTTACAAACCATAATCCTTCTTTATTTTATGGTTAGTTACATGTTTTAATAGGAACTTTAAAAAATTCTTCCCGAAATACAAGCCCAATTCAAGAGAATTTCTCCATTAAAACCTTTTTTCAAGAGAACTATATAATCTATTTTTAACAACCATTATTTTCATAAAATCACTATTTTTATTAAGATAAATATACCTAAAATCAATAATAGTTTTATACGATGATTTTTCCAAAAGAACGCTTCTTTCAAAGTAAAAGAGTTTTTATCTCAAGAATTACTTGATGATTTTATAAGCATATTTCTACTCATATTAACACTCATGTTTATTCTTATAATTTAAATGGGATTCATGTTTTCTGATATCATCCAATATGTTTTTAATAGTTTATGATTAGTTTTATAGTGGATGTGCTATCTTGACACCATTCACCATATTACTCTGAATGGTTAGTGTTTATGCTTAATGACCAGGGAAAGTTATTTACATATCATATATTAGTTTTCAATATGAATGTATATGTTGTTTCTACTATCCCAATTCATATGAGGAATTAATTGGACTTATTAAGTGTCTCATGGGTCCCTCTATATCCCCTTGGTGTATTAGTAGGTCTCATGAGACAAACTATGACCCTGGAACAAGGCCTTGACAAAAAGGATATTTATGGTCTTTGAACGAGGCCTTGGTAGTATGGTTATGATTTCCCTCATTATACATTTCCTAATTATGAAACTATTAAATTGATATTCCATGTGGTTATTTTATGAGTATAATTCCCTTGGTTATGTTTTATTATTGAAATATTTAATCACCTCCAATCCCATCCATATTATTTTCATGTTTATTTTAAATGGTATGTAAACTTTTAGTTATTAAACTTTCATTATTATTTATGATTCCTCTATATTTATACCCTTACTTATCATTTTATCTCACCCATTTTCTTATGTTCATTTTTCCCAGGATTCGAAGAGGTGTATTATGAATGAATTATAGGGATAAACTTAGAGTCATGGATGTTCCCAATAAAAATTTAATATTGTATTTTTTAAGTTGTAATGTTGAACTTATGTATGTATATAGTTTCCAAAGATTCTAAATTACATGGTCATTAGGGATGAATATTCATTGTTTATATACCAGTGTAATGAATTAAGGCATTTTCAACAGGAAACTGGGGGTTAGGTCTTTCCAGTTGGTATTAGAGAAAGTTTAGTAGAACACTAGTGAACTTGATTTAGAAAATGTTCATTAAGGAACAAAACCCTAAGATAGTATTTTAGGATAAAAATACAAGAGAATCTTGAAATTTTGGTAAGTATTAGATTACGTGGATATTTCTAGGAAATGAATCCCTATCTGGATACTACAAGTGGACGTGGTTTTGGACCATATGCTCCTAGGAGTCAAAACACTGACAAGGAGTTTTGAGCTTTACCCAGGGTATCCTGGTACATGATAATGGGCCTTACGACCCACCTGGTTTGACACTCCTGCGGGATATGCTTTGGATAATTTACATTTTCTTTAAAACCCATTATGAATGATTTAAATGTAAATTATTTCTCAAAGAAACCATGTTTATTATAATGAGATTAGCTATGTGTAGGATTTCAATTAATGCATAATATTTTCCTTGTAGAGATTATAAATTATGATTCCTAACCTAATCTAGTGTGATCCATTATTTAGAAATGATTCATAGTGGAAGGAATGGAAACCACATGAATGTATGTATCCCAAGTAGTGATTTCCCACCTATGCAAGAAAATGATGTTTCTCTAGAGCTGTGATTAGTGATGAGAAAATTATGACTATACTGGGACAAATGACTCAGGTTATGAACAATAACCTTACCCATATGGAGAATCCTAATCCATAATGTGGAGGAGAAATGTTAAATCGATTTTTTGACAGCATCCTCCATCATTCATTGTGACTATAAACACATTCATAGAAGTGTAGTGGATAGGTTCTTTATGGAAGATATTTCTTGCCTTGAGATGTAACGAAAGAGATAAGTTTTCCATGGAGGTTTATCATCTATCAGGAGATTAAGATTAGTGGTGGAATTTAATTCAAAACACAATATAGGAGGAAGAAATAAAAGAAATGGAATGGAGGGATTTTAATGAAATATTAATAAGAAAATACTTCCCTTGTGAATAGCGAACAGATATAGAAAGGCTGTTTCAGAACCTAAGGAAAAAAGAGGATGAGAATATTGCGAAGTATGAAGACAATTTTAAATGTTTAGAAATAAATGTTGCAGACTACATACATAATCCAAGGAGAAATATTGATTGATTCTCTGATGGCCTAAAGCCACTCCTCTGACGGGCACTGGTCTTCCAAACTTTCTCATCATACGAAGACATAGTCTCATGTGTAATAAAGAAATAAAAAGGAGTTCTCTAAGTCTTATAAATTTAATGAAAATCAAGAGAAGAAGAGGGCTATTGAAAAATATGGAAAAGGAAATATATAAATGGGGAATAAGGGAAGAGTTGACCTTCCACCCTATGATAATTTTGGGAAGAGATGCCCTGATACTTGCCTGAAGGTTATGGGTGTTTGTTACAAGTGTGGAGAAAAAGGCCAACTATCCCATGATTGTAAGTGGAATAAAGAACCTACCAACATTCAATGATACAATTGAAAGGAGAGGGAAAATTATGCACATGAATGTCCTAAGATTCAAGGAAACATTCCCAAAATAAGGCCAAGGAATCAAGGAAAATATTATGCGATCACAATTTCTATGGTTGGAATTCCTAATGATGTGGTGGTAGGTACTTTAATAATTTCTTTAAACTTACATTATTTGATACTGGATCACTATATTCTTTTATATCTTTCATCTTTTTCAAGAAAATTAGACATTTACAATTTTTCTTAATAAAGGAGTTGTTAGTCAAAATTTCTAAGGGAAGTATCATTACAACAAAAATATATCAATCAATCCCTCTTAGGGCACATAAATGTGTCTTATTTGATGAAATTATCATCATTCCCTTGATTGACTTTGATATAATCCTAAGTGTGGATTAGATTTCAAATTATGATGTAGAAATATTTTGCAAGAAAAAGGAGGTTACAATTTTTGAGAATGATGTAGAATCCATCTTCTTTAGAGCATAAACATCATCATCTAATTCTTATCTAGGTAAAACCCTAGTATCTCTACATAGTTCACTTATTGGTGAGGATGAGAACATAATATCTATGGGAGAGAAAATAAATAATCAAATTGGGGATGTACCTATTGTGAAAGAATATATTGATGTTTTTCCAGAGGATTTACCTCAACATCCTCCAGAGAGGGAAGTTGAGTTCTCCATTGATTTAATTCCGGGTTCAAGGCCTATATCAAATACTTCATATGGAATGTCCACTGTGGAATTAGTATCACTAAATAAACATCTAGAGGAATTTATTAATAATGTATTTATTCTCCATAGTGTTTCTCTATGGGTATCCCCTGTTATTTTTGTAATGAATAAAGATGGATCTTTGAGGTTGTGAATTGTCTATATGGAGATCAATGATATTGTAATACAAAACAAGTATCCCATACCTCGGATTGATTATTTATTTGACCAACTTAATGGAGCCTAATATTTCTCAACGATTGACCTTCAGTCTAGATATCATTAGTTGTGATTAAGTAAGGAAGATATTCCAAAGACATGATTTCAAACCAAGTATAGGCATTACGAGTTTATAGTAATTTATTTTGGACTGACTAATGCACCCTTTGTTTTCATAGATCTAAGGAATAGGGTCTTCAAGGAATATCTTGATGACTTTATGGTTTTATTTATTGATGATATCTTGGTATAATTCAGAATCTATGAGGATCATGAAAATCAATTGTGTACTATTTTGAAGATTCATATAAGAAATGAATTATATGGGAAGTTTAGAAAGTGTGAATTTTTACTTCAATCAATTTCCTTTCTTGGCCGCATTATCACTAAGGATGGAATATCCATTGATCCTGTGAAGAAAAAGGTTGTTCAAAAATGTTCTACTCCAACGAACGTAATCAAGGTATGTAGTTTTGTTGGGTTATCAGGTTATTATCAGTGTTTCATTCATAACTTCATTCAATTAGCCATCCCATTAGACAAGATTACTTGTAAATGGGTTATATTTGAATGGATAAAACAATGTGAAGAATGTTTTGAATAATTGAAGAGATAATTAGTTAATTCTTTGATATTGACTCTACCATCAAGGAATAATGGATTTATAATCTATTGTGATGCATCAAAGAAAGGACTTGGCTATGTCCTTATACAAAATGATAGATTGATTTTCAATGCATCAAGGTAACTAAAGATTCATGAACAAAACTACCCACTCATGATATTGAGTTAGTAGCAATAATCTTTTCTCAAAATATATTGAGACATTATCTCCATGGTGAAAAATGTGAGATATATACGGATCATAAAAGTTTGAAAAATATCTTCACATAGAAATAACTTAACAAGAGGAAAATGAGATGGCTCGAACTACTCAAGGACAACTATTGTTCCATACACTACCACCCTAGAAAGAAAAATAAGGTAGATGATGCATTGATCAGGAAGGATCATAGAGTTCTCATCCAAATGAGGATTGAAAATGATATTTTATACATGTATCTAGTAAGGATGGATATTCTAATTAACAATGAAAGTGAAACATTACTAATTTTTCAAATGATTTCCTAACCATATTTATTGGCAATAATTAAAGCTTCATTGTCTGATGCCAAGAATATTCAAAAGAAAATTAATGCTTTGAAATATGGGAAGTTGGATGAATTCATGTGTGGAGTTGGAATTCTAAAATTTTGGAAGAGTCTATGTGTTCCCAATATACCAAATATGAAAAGGGATTTATTGGATGATTCTCATAGCTTTAATTTCTCTACACACCCTAGTAGCACTAAGATGTATAGAGATTTGAAGGAACATTTCTGGTGGGACGACATGAAGTGGGAAATTGATGATTATGTATCAAAATGTTTAGTCTGTCAAAAAGTGAAGGTCGAATGAAAACATACAAGAGGATTCATGCAACCTATACCCATTCTTACATGGAAATGGGATGATATCACCATGGATTTTGTCACTATATTACTCAAAACTCCATGTAAGAATGTTATGATATCAATGAAAAAAATATACACATTTCCTCACTATAAGGGAGGATTTTCTACTAGTGTTCCCAACACAACTCTATATCAATGAAGTTGTGAGACTTCATGGATAAACTCCCCTAATTATATCTGGTCTTCATCCATGATTTATATCAAAATTCTAGAAAAGTATTTAAAAAACTTTGGATGCTGAGATTAGATTGTGTACTGCATATCACCCTCAAACTGATGGGCAATCAGAGAGGATGATCCAAACGTTAAAGTATATGTTGAGATAATGTTAACATGAATATCAAGGTATATGGGATCAATATTTAACTTTATTCTAGTTTTTATACAATACTATTTTCCATTAAAGGATTCAAATGGAACCATATGAATCTATGTACGAAAAGAGATGTCGTACACCAACTTGTTGGGAAAAAGTTGGAGAAAGGAAGCTTGTGGGACCACATCTTATAGAATAAGAAACAATAAAGGTAAAGACTATTCAAACCCATATCAATGAAACTCAAAGTAGGAAAAAATGACATGCTGATAATAGAAGGAATGATTTGGAATTTCAATTAGGAGATCATGTTTTCTTGAAGGTATCTCCAGGGAAGGGTGTTATAACATTTGGTAAAAAGGGGAAACTAAGCCCCAAGTACATTGTTCCTTTTGAAATCCTAGAGAGAATTGGAGCTGTTTCATATCATTTGACTGTATCTCTTAGCCTGTCTAAAGTACACAATGTGTTCCATGTCTCATTGTCGATAAAGTACATGCCAAACCCAACACATGTCCTCACTTCTAAAAGTATAGAATTGGAACATGGGTTATCTTACTGGGAAGAGAATATACAGATTTTGGACACTAAAGAACAGGTGTTGGGGAATCGGATTACCTGACTTGTTAAGATACTTTGGAAAAATCATGAGATCGAAGATCCAATATGGGAGCCTGCAGAGCTTATGATGGAGACCTAACCAAATATTTTTATGAGGTATCACTTTGTGAATTTTGAGGATGAAATTTTTGAATGGAGGGGAGAATGTAACACCCCATGATTTAATTCATAAAACACTAAGTCTCTACAAAATAAAACTTTTGTTATAACCTATCCAATAAACTAAATTTTTCCACTTCGAGGATTTGAATTTTGAAAATCTGACATACACAGTTGCGTTTAGGGTGATGTTTGGAGTATGATAGAATGAATATAATTTTTGGTGAATAGTAACTTACCCTTATGAATAGTAATGTACCCTTATGAATTGTAATATAGACTTATAAAAATTAAACTCACGCATGGATGTATAAATAAAATTTAGGAACATTATAAATGAAACAGAACATTTTATAAATTATTGATAAAGTATTGGTATTTTGGTGAGTGATAAATATTTAATTACAGTTTTAAATTAATAAATGGATTTATAATTCATTTTCATAAAATATTTTCCCAAATAATTTTTTTCCAATGATTTTGGGATAATTCTATGATTCCTTGGTTAATTTTTGAAAATATTACAAAATCAGTTTTAAATTTAAAATTTGTATTTTTCAATTAAATAATGATTTTATTTTAAAATTAAATTTCACACATGTAGATTTTTTTGGATAAAATGGAATTTATTTTTGGATTCTAAAAATAAAAAAATGGTTATCGTGAATTTTTGGGATTTTTCTAAAATACTTCAATTTTAGGTGAATAGTAAAATACCATAATTTACCATAAATTCTAAATACATGATTTATTGATTCATAGGTGATGTAAGGCTGATATAATACCACTTGGTTAGAAATATCATGCACATATTACTATTATTGGTCACAAGAATAAATACTATTTCTGGTCTTGAGAAAAATAATAAAATAATTATTAAGATATTCAAAAATTACTTCTCTCCACTATAAAACCCTCCCTCACTCCCTGTTCTCTTTACTCCTCTCAAGCCTTGTGCCTAGTACATATTCTACCCAAATATAACCCAAGTCCATAATTCCTTGGTACACTCAAATTACCAAATCCTATCCCCTAAAGAGGCTCTTAAGGAAGATTAATTCAAGAGGTGAATTCCTCTTTTCAATTCTTTTACTTTCTTTTCAAGTTGCTTTGTTTTTTTATATACTCACCTCACCTAATCCAAATGTTCTTAAAGATTAAGTAAATTAAATGTAATGTAATGTTTTTATTATTATTGAATAATTTTTTATCATCTCTCATTTACCCTTCTTTTATTCTAGTAGTAAAAACACCATCCATGATGTGATAATTTACCACTTTCAAGGACGATGGGTTTTCAATTTATATTACCATATTCAATTCTGGTCATGAAACCATTTATATGGTAGAACCATACAATAATATATGTAATATGTCTTATTTAAGGTTATGTAATATTTTTTACATGTGATTTTAATTTATGAAGAAAAATTCAGTCATTTTGATAAAAAACCACCAATTGAAAAAAACAGATATCCTTAATGTTTTATATAACGATTCATCTTCCCTCTAAATTACCAAATGAATTTCATAACCATTGAAAATTATGGTTGTTAAATAATAACATAAAACTTCAACTATATACATCCATTCTCATCTTACATGTTTATCTATACATAAATATAAGTAAACCGATCATGAAAACCAAGGACGAAAATGCTCCAAAATGATGAAATTGAATCTATTAACCCATAAAAGGTCATGAATTAACCTAATAAGTTTAAAATAAATAAATTAAATATATAGGATGTTCTGAAATTATTAATTAATTAATTTAAATTTGACTATTCAGGTCATTATGGTCAAGTGAGGAACACCTTCAGACTTAAGGTAAGGGGTTTCCACCCGAACCTCCATTTTCAGTCGGGTTAATTTTATTGTCTACTTACCTCAATGAAATTATTATGTATTATTAATTAATAAAAAATAATTATCTGTAATTTTCCTATATATTTTTACTAATAATAATAATTCTTCATTTTATGGGGTGTTAAATGTTTTAATAGGAACTTTAAAAAATTCTTCCCAAAATACAGACCCGATTCAAGTGAATTTCTCAATTATTACCTATTTTCAAGAGCACTCTATAATATGTTTTTAACAACCATTATTTTCCTAAAAAACCTTTTTTATTATTTAAAATCTTCCTTAAATAAATTTTCGTTTTATAAAAATATTTTTCCAAAATAACTATTCTTTTCAAAGTAAAAGGGTTTTTTATCTAAAGAATTACTCGATGATTTTATAAGAGTATTTTCAACCATTCCAAAACTCTTATTTATTATTATTTTTAAATGGGGTTAATGTTTTATGATATAATCCAATATGGGTTTTTTGAATGGTTTATCATTAGTTTTACTGTGGATGTGCTATCTTGACACCATTCACCATATTAATCTGAATGCTTAGTATTTATGCCTAAAGATTGGAGAAATTTATTTACAATTAATATGTTAGTTTTAAATGCATATTTATATGTTGTTTATGTTATTAACTTTCATATTAGGAATGAATTATTATTATTAAGTGTCTGGTGGGGCCTGTTATAGCCCCTCAGTGCATCAGTAGGTCTTAGGAGACAAACTATGGTCTTGGCACAATTCCTTGACAAAATGGATATTTATAGTCTTGGCACGAGGCCTTGACAACATGGTTATGATGTCCCATATTATAAATTACCTCATTATGAAACTTGTAAATTTTTATTCCATGTGGTTATTAAACGATTAGAATACCCATGGTTATGTTTTAATATGGCCTAATTTATTTATCTATAATTCCAACCATATTATGTTCAAGTTTATTTTTAATGGCATGTATACTTTTAGTTATTCATGTTGACTTATTATTTATGATTATACTATATTGCATACCATTATTGAGAATTAGAGCTCACCCATTTTCTTATGTTTTATTTTTCCTCAGGATGCGAAGAGGTGTATGGTGAATTAATTGTAGGGATAAACCTAGAGTTGTGGTTGTTTTGAATAAAACATTTATGTTGTATTTATTTTTATGTTTTAATATTGAACTTATGTATGTATCTTGTTTCTAAATATACTAAAATACTCAGTCCTTCGGGATGAATTTTCCTTGTTTATATGCCAATGTAATGAATTAATTCATTGGATCCAAGAAACTGGGGGTTAGGTCCTTACACATATGTTCTTTATTATCAGAGTCTCGACTAATCTCATTGATGAATAAATCACATTTCATTAATCCTTATGTATTGGTACATCATATGTTCCATATCTTGATAGATATAAAATATTTAGTTTAGCCACACACTCCCACATTATATCTCAATATAGGGTTCATATTTCATTCTCATCATATGAGAGGTAAAATCCTATATTGGTTAAGATTTAACTGATGATATGATCAACTACATTCCCATACACTCCAATATTAGAAAAGTCATTATGTAGACATGCATAAGTAGGGTATCAAAGTATGAAAGTTTTCATGCTAGGTTTCTCAACAACCTCAGGTTATGGGGACTAAAATATGATCCATTAACCCCTTTTATTTCCAAATACATCTATATGAAACTATATGTGGTATACTTAGTGAGTTATTCTACTCACATAGAGAATATACTATTCTTTTTCTTATGCCTCATGATTATATCCTATATATATAAACAATAATACTACTCATGATAACCATAACATTTTTTCATAACCTATATTATTATATGATGAGCATTAGTAGGGAATTAACTCAAAGTCATACTTTGAGAGGTTAATTATCAATTCACTCCATCAAATGTATTTAAATATATAGATTTATATTTAATACAATACCTCAAGGTGTCATATTAAGGTTTTTGGAGTGATCGTGTTTATTGAAAAATCTATATGACCATGTTTTAGTATGGTTAGTGTTGCTAAAGAGTATTTGTTTAAGGTTTCACAATTTACCAGTGTTTATAGAATTTTTGGTCCCCAAAACCAGGTTCTTTGATAGCAAAGGAAGAGTTTATACATAGATTTTTTTTGTAAAACCTAACAGAATCCTAAGTATTTCACCAAATGAATATCACCGATGACAAATCATGGAGTTCTCAGACCACATACTAGAAAAACTGTGCTATGAGGGTTGAGAAAGAGTTACACAAAATGAAAAATGAAAACTAATGAAGTCATTTTTCTCCTATAGTATTACTATGAGGACCACTTGGATTCTACATGAACCAAAAATGGGCTTTACGTTTTGTCGATGAGGGAGGTGATTTGAACCTTATACATATGTTTATGTGCTATACAAACCATGTAGTAGGTATATCTTATGAGAGGCCTTCGGTTTTCTAATATAGGAAGTGATTTAATGAAAATTTTAAGAGATCATCATATGTGGGAGGAAGGTAGTGATTTAAGGGGATTCACAAATGAATAAATGTGTCATGTATACCACATAAAAATTTTATAGTGAAAGATATACTATAATGGAGTATTTAGTATTTATGATTAGTGTGATATTTAGATATATTTTCCTCTATAAATACCCCTATTTAGATCATTTGGAAGATTAAATTTAATCAGAAAGGATTATCATTATAAGAATTTGGTGGATTCAGAAAGTGGTATGTGGAGGAAGTGGTTCGCGAGGGAGGAACTCTATGAAATAGATTATTGTTTGTGAGGGAGGATTCCATGAAGGAATTATTCTCAAAGGAGGTTTGTTTATGTGGAAAGATAACTTGTAAATGAAATGTTATCCACAAGGTGTTATCCATATATGAAGAAAATTCTATCTACAAACTTGATGCGGCACACAAAACACTCTCACTATATAGTGCAAGGTGGTTCACAAAGAAGGTGGTTGATGAAGTAGGTCATCCTGAAGGAGTTTTCCGTAAATGGAAAAGGAAGTTCAAGAAAGGAATCTCTATAAGGAAATATATATGTGAAGAAGTGTTTTTCATCTACAAGGTGAAAAGTTGAATTCAGGGAACAATTTAATGTGAAACCATTTTAAGGGTCGCACGCATGGAGATACATTCTAGGATTACCTAGGGGAAATATCATTTTCAAATATGAATTATGAAGTTGAAGAATGAAGATCTACACCATCAGAATATATTTAGAAAAGGATTTTATTCACTGCTACATTTATGGCAGTGAAAGGAAGGCATGGAATCTCTTGAAGACCATTCCCAAGAGGAGTTAATTGTTGTTATTATAGTAAGGATAAGTTTGTTAGTGTTTTTTGGAAAGTTGAAGTGTTTCATCTAAGTTTTTTCATAGAATTAAATAAGTAACCTAGAAATAATTTAACACCACAAGATTTCATAGTACATTATTTATTCAAAGTAATTCAATAACTTTCACTACACGCAACACCGAGTTCAAGCGCACCACGATTTACCAAACCAGTCGTTCAAAAGCGATTATGAATAGTGTTAAATGAATTTTGAACATTATATAATCCTTATAATTTTAGAATCTATATAATGAGTTTCTTATACAAAATTTAAGAACAAATTCATTTTTTTCAGATAAAAGAAGTATTTTTCAAAAATGCACTTTTACCACCTTTTAATGGTAAACCATTTTTAAATGAAATATTTGAAACTTTTATATATTCAATTTGACAAAACAAACTTCTTCTTTAGAATCGGGACATAATAATTTAGTTTCAATAAATTTTTGGTGCTTTTATGATAAATTTCATATTTGGGTGAATAGTAAACAATACTATATTTTAACTGAAAACAACTTTTTTAATCAAAATATTTTATTGTATTAAACTATTAATTTTAGTGGTTTTGAAGTATAAATATATTATATTTTTACCATTTAATCCAATTCTGGTCATTGTAAGTAATTTTACTTTGAGATTGGACATAAACAAGTGTCAATCTTTTGTTATTTATTGTTTCTTAAAAATAAGTCTTTTGGTTTTGACAACGAGAATTTATTTAAATCAATAAATGAAACTTATATTTTTTGAATTTGGTAAAATAGACTTCATTTTTTAATTCATAATATAAAAATTAGCTTAGGGTGAATTTTTTGAATTTTTCTGAAAACATTCAATTTTTTAAGAATAGTGAAAAACACTGAGTTATTGTTTAAAACTGACTTTTTATTTAAATAATTATTTATTTTATTTAAATTTATTTTAGGTCAAAATAAATAAATAATACCTATATATGTTAAATTTAATTCGTTGGAGTCATTTTTTAATAATATTAGATATATAAAATTTTATTGAACTTTTCACAGTCTTTTACCCACCTCCTAGCAGAATTTGCAAATTCGCATAAAACCTAATTTTTTCGCTTCTGTGAGTGGAATTTAAAACAACCAAGAGACATGGTTGATATAATTATGAAAAATGTGGTTCAATAACATACAAATAATTTCAGGTGAATAGTAACTTAATATTTTTATTTACCACGGTTAAAAGTAAAAAGGGTAATTAAGGGTAAAAATGATATTATTATTACGCTAACACATGTCATAATTATATTGGATTAGTTTAATTAAACAAAAAAAAACCTTAGGAATAAAATATGATCCTTTAGGTCCACTTGGATTAGATTAGGACATTTATTATTATTTAATTCAAAGAAGAGTTAAAAGAGTTAAAATCAACGTTTGATAACTAAAACATTTTTAATATAGGGTTATAAATAAGATAAATTAGACTATAAATATTAATTAGAAATATAAAAATACTTCCTATATAATTTTATTTTATTTATAATTTTTCGATGTTAAATAATTAAACTTATTTATGACACAATGATGATGCAGTAATTACTATATTAATGAAAGATTAAAATAATTGACATTATAAATATCCAAATAAATGTAATTTGAGACTTTTTATAAATTACACTAATTTTATAGGTTATTATGACATGTTAGGGTTGGTTAGATCAATTTTTTTCGAAGTAATCATGCTGTTAAGATTTTAACAAAAAAAAACAAAGTGTCAAAATTGACATAAAATAGTTTAAAAAAACATATTATATTATTAATTGATTTAATAGTCCTAAAAATATAAGGATAGGCCAAAAGACTTATATAATAATATATATGACATTAATTAACAAATTGGGATTCTATTGGCATTTTATAGTAAGTTTATTAACCACATAATATAAAAATACAAAGAGACATGGTAAATGTCAAACTATTTAACTAAGAGTTAAATATAAAAGTTAAGGTTAATATAGTGACCAAAACCTATCTAAAAACTATTAGTTGAGTGGTTTTATACACATACACACCATAGAATTTAAATAATTCATTTTTGAGCCATTGGAATCCGAAAATGAATTTATTATAAAATAATATTTTAAGTTTTTCATAAGGTACCCCTCACCCCTCTTATAAAAGGGAACTTCCCCATCTCTCAAATTCACATCTCCAAAGCCATTTGGATCTTCCAAAACCTGCCCAAATATCCTCAAAAATATCCTAACTTAATAATATAGGCCTTCCTTTGGTAATAAATCCTACCTAATGATCCCTTTTGATCAAATCAAAAGGAAGAACCCGAAGAAGAGATAATGATTTCACCACCCTATTTCACGTTCTCTTATTCTTATACTTACTCTTTATTTGTTGTTTCAATTCTAAAATAATAACTCTAGTATATTATATATATGGTTATGTTATTATAAATATGGAACAACTATATTCATTATTCTATCCATCTTATGAATGATAATGTCATCATGTGTGTGTACCTACGGTTTACCGTCTCTAGGCCGTGGTTTAATTTGTTATTCAACACTATGTTATTTGGATGGATATAATGATGAGTAATATGTATATAAATAATCAAAATAACATGATAATTTATATATAAAAATAATATACCATCCAATTCCACACCTTTATGGAAATGATATTTTCTCCCATGCGTACATACATTTTACCATCTCCACGACGCGATGAGATTCATTTCCACGGTCACCATTCATCGAAGACTATAAAAGTATATATTGCTAATAAGTATGTAATATATGGAATAATAATTCTACTGTATATATATGTGTGTGTGTGTGTGTGTTTGTGTACTTATATATATCTTATTCACTTTGTTCTGTTCAATACGATATGAAAACGGAAACAATGTTTATGCGTACGTACAGACTACCATCTCCATAAACTGTGTTTTTTATTTCATATATATATCTATTATACATATTTATATTCTAAATATATATGATATATAAATCATGTTTTATATTCTGGAAGTATTTAAATCTTGATCTAATGGATACAATCAAGAGTAACAAGTTAAAACACGTACGACAAAGAAAGAAATTATTACCCGAAATGTTAATTTAACATGGAAATTATCATTAAATGGGTAGTATAAAGTCATAAATGAATCATGTATGATATCATAAATATTAATATGGTTCTGGAATAATTTAATAACAAACTATGATCTTCACACAGGAGGTTAAATGTACCCTCGACTAAAGGAAAGTGCAAGGTAAGAGTTAATTCCTCAATCTCATTATTATCCGAGATTGTTTATGTGTGTGTATTTACAAGGAAATTTTTTATCACCCATTTCCATTTTTCATAAAAATGATTTAAAAATTAATATTTTAAGGATTTGTGAAAGATAAACTTTATCAAGATTATAATTTTAAATGTTTTGAAGATTTATCTTTCTAAATATTTTTAATTAATGTCAATGTTTTCAAAATGAATTTAAGGATTTATTTATATGGACATGAATGTTTTGAAATGATAATTGTTTTAAAAAGTTTCAAAGTGGTATGGGAAACTTTTATTCAAATGTCTATTTTAAATTACTTACTTTATAAATGTGTGACCATTAAATGATTTTACAAAAAGGATATTCCTCTCAAAAAGTTTTACTCATTATTTTCAACTATGCCAGCATCCTTTACTGGAAATTATTTTTGATTGAGTTTGATTTATTATAATAAAGTCTTCCATATTGTATTGAATGAGTTGTGATATATTTGACTATGGATGTTCTATTTTTATACCATTCATGGTTTATGGTTAATGTATTGACATTTCGTATTCCAATTTTAAAATGAATGTTTATGTTATGTTTCAACTTTTTCATAAGAGGAATGCAGTGGACTTAGTTAGTGATGGGTGGAGCCCGCTATAGCTCCTCGATGCATCGATAGGTCTCATGAGACAAACTATTGTCTTGGAACAAGGCCATGAAAAAACTTTTATTTGTAGTCTTGGAACAAGGCCTTGACTATGTGGTAATGATGTCCGGCGTTAGACATTCCCTCATTATGAAATTAGTTATTACATGTGATTATTAGACTAGTAGAATATCCATGTGCATGTTTATATGGTAATGTTTGATTTATATTTTTTTCCATATCATGTTGAAGTTTATGTTTAAAAAGGTTTTTGTTTTTATAACACATCTTTCCTTAAAAGTTTATAGCTTCCGGTAAATTATTTACCCTTACCGGGCATCTGAGCTCACCCCATTCTTATGTTTTATTTTCCCAGGATTCCAAGAAGTGTATTATGATTGATATTCAAGGTTAAGATAAAGGGAGTAATGGAGTTCTCAAATAACTATCTATGATGTGTTTTATGTTTGAAATTATAATGTAAAGTTAAAGTATGTAATCTATTTTCCAAGACTAATAAACTGATCGGTCCTTTGGGACTTGATTTTTTGTAATCATGCCAATGTATTAAAATAATGCACTAGATCTGGGTAACTTGGGTCAAGGAATTGTAGTTGGTATAAGAGGAAGTTTAGTGATAACCTTGGAAACTAGATTTAGATAAACTCTGATTAGATCATATTATCCTAACATAGACTATGAAGATTAGTATAGAAGAACATCCTAGAATTTTGGTAATGTAGAGATTTTGAGATTTTTCCAAGAAAATACATCCCTGTCTCGATACGAGCAGGTAGAGGCGGATCTGGAATAGATGTACCTAGGGGTAATACCAGAAAACACGGATTTTAGCTAGACTTGAACGGGAACTGGTGCACAAAATCAGGCCTTGATGCACTCTCGGTTACGACACTCCTGGGGGATATGCTTATGATAATTATCATTTTCTTTACATATCATTATGAAGGATTTTCGAGTATATATCTCCTCAAAGAAAATATTTTTATAGATTATATCCATAAAAATTTCAATTTACATTAGGTATTTTACAAGTTTTGAATTATTCATTGAAATTCATAAACTGACATAGTGCATTCCATTGTATAGAAATGGTGCCCAGTAGTTGGAATGTTAACTCTAGTAATACGTATTATACCAAGAGTAAGAAGGATCATATCTTTCAGGGTATTAATCCAACATTTATAAAGGAAATAGTCACCCATGTATTCTTAACATAGGTAGAAATAACATCATGTGTTAATAAAATAAGTAAAAAATTCTCTGAGTCCTATGGCTTTGAAGGGAAGCAAGAGAAGAAAATGATGGAAGAGAGAAATATGGATAAAGGGAAGAGGTAAAATAAGGATTTTCCTATATGTGATAACTGTGGAAAGAATCACCTTTGTAAATGCTTGAAGGGAATTGGAGTTTGTTATAAGTGTGTAGAAAAAGGACACCAAGTACGTGATTGAAAGGGAAAGAAAAAAGATTCAAATGTACAATTCTTCATCTGGAAGGAGTTGGGACATTACGCGAATCAATGTCCAAATAATCATAGTATACCCCAAATGGTGCTATTGGATAAGAATCAAGTTATGATACTACCGAAGATGAAGAGGAATGATTAAGAGTTCTTATGTTGTTATTAAAGTATTGTGTCATTTGAGTGTCGTATCAACGATGTACTGGTTATATGAATTATGGAGATAAATAAGGATTGTACTATAGTACTATTTTATTGAGGATTTGAGATTATGTGGTTCTTAGAAAAGTGAATTAATAGTAAGCTACACTATTGAAGGAAATGTAATCCCTATTATGGTCCTGATAATGAGGTAGTGATTTTGGAATAAGAGATGGATGATCTGGATAAATTATATTTGAAATTCTTGACTACCTTGAAACTGACTAGTGATTTGTATATTCCATCATTGTTGGAATATTCAATTTTTTTGGATAGAAGGAGTATATCCAGTATTCTATAAGGAATAAGGGAGCATAAATGTAATCAATAAGGTTTTAGGGTAATTCAAGATGTTGTAGTGTTTTAAAAGAATGCATGATGAAGGTGTTCACATGTTATTATGTGGAAAAAGGATCTTCATTGTGTTTTCCTTATAAATTTTGGACTGTGAGTTTGGACAAAATTATTTTGGATAAATCTAGTTTGAGATTATTTTTTGATTTCCATAAAAAAGTAAAACCTAGAGGTTGGGTGACAACAAGTCATGTTCGGAAATGCCACAATACTTGAACCTGTAACCGAAGGGCCACAAGGGTGCATCATCTATGACTAGACTACGTGATGTACTGGTTTGTATAATTTAGTTTTTTTAAGTAGTCTGAAAAATGAATTATAAATTCATTATTTTTTTGAACCCTATACAATTAGGATAAATAGAATATTTTTTTGAAATATTTTGGAGTGAAAGATGAGTTTTTGGTAGGAATTAGTTGAAGGATGAAACTCGACTTGTCAAGTATATATATATATATATATAATTTTTTTTCCACTTATTAAGACTAAATTTTATTAACCCAATTTCTGATGTGGGTTTTCCCAAAAATGTATTTTCTATTTTTAACCTTTTATTTTTGAAGAACAATTTCAAATTTCGAGGACACAATTTACTGAAGGGGTGAAGAATGTAACACCCCAATACTTCATAGTATGTTATTTCTTCAATGTAATTCAATAACTTACACTACACGCAACACTGAGTTCAAGAGCATCACAACATACCATACTAGCCGTTCAAAAGTTTTTATGAATTTTATTAACTGAATTTTGAACATTATATAATCCTTATAATTTTAGAATCCATATTATGAGTTTCTTAGACATAATATAAGAAAAAATTCATTTTTTCAGATAAAAGATTTATTTACCGCCTTTTAATGGTGAAACCTTTATAAATCCAATATTCGAAAATTTTATATATTCAATTTGACAAAAAAAACTTCTTTTTTAGAATCGGGACATAAGAATTTAGTTTCAATAAATTATTCATGTTTTTATGATAACTTTCATATTTGGGTGAATAGTGAAAAATACTAAATTTTAACTGAAAACAACATTTTAATCAAAATAATTTATAGTATTAAACTATAAATTTTAATGGTTTGAAAGTATAAATATATTATATTTTTACAATTTAATCCAATTCTGGTCATTTTAAGTCATTTGACTTTGATATTGGACATAAACAAGTGTCAATCTTTTGATATTTATTGTTTCTTAAAAATACACCTTTTGGTTTTGACAATGGGAATTAATTTTAAATTAATAAATTAAACTTATATGTTTTTAATTTGGTAAAATATAATTCATTTTTGAAATCATAATATCAAATTCAACTTAGGGTGAATTTTTGGTATTTTTCTGACAATTTTCAATTTTTGAAAAATAGTGAAAAACAATAAGTTATTGCTTAAAACTGAATTTCTATTTAAATAATTATTTATTTTATTTAAATTTATTTTATGTAAAAATATATACATAATACCTATATAATATCAATTTAATTAATTGGAGTCATTTTGTAATAATATTAGATATATAAAATTTAATTGATCTTTTCACCGTCTTTTACCCACCTCCTAGGAGAAATTGCAAATTCGCATAAAACATAATTTTACCACTTCTATGAGTGTAATTTAAAAAAACCAATAGATATGGTTGATATAATTAAGAAAAATGTGGTTCAATAAGATAAAAATATATTTTTTTGAATAGTAACATTTTACTTTTATTTACCACGGTTAAAAGTAAAAAGGGTAATTAAGAGTAAAAATGATATTATTCTTACCCTAAAACATGTTCTAATTCTATTGGATAATTGTAATTCGACCAAAAACAACCTTAGGAATAAAATATGATCCTTTATGTCCACATGGATTAGATTAGGACATTTATTATTATTTAATTCCAAGAAGGGTTAAAAGAGTTAAAATCAAAGTTTAATAACTAAAATATTTTTAATATAGGGTTATACATAAGATAAATTAGACTATAAATATTCATTAGAAATATAAAAATATTTACTACATAATGGTATTTTATTTATAATTTTTATACATTAAATAATAAAATTTATTTATGACACAATGAGGATGCAGTAATTACCATATTAATGAATGATTACAATAATTAACATTATAAATATCCAAATAAATGTAATTTGAGACTTTTTATAAATTAAACTAATTTTATAGGTAATTATAACATGTTATGGTTGATTAGATAAATGTTTTTCGAAGTAATAATGCTTTTATGAGTTTAACAAAAAACAAATTCCAAATAGTGTCAAAATTGACATAAAATAGTTTTTAAAACAAATATTATATTATTAATTGATATAATAGTCCTAAAAATATAAATTTAGGTAAAAATACTTATATAATAATATATATGACATTAATTAACAAATTTTTATTATATTTTCATTTTATAGTATGTTTATTAACCAGAAAATATAAAAATACAAAGAGACATGGTAAATGTCAAACTATTTAACTAAGAGTTAAATCTAAAAGGTAAAGTTAATATGGTGTCCAAAACCTGTATAAGACATATTGGTTGAGTTTTTTTTGAACCATACCAACCATAGACTTTAATTAATTCATTTTGGAGCCATTAGAAACCGAAAATTAATTTATTATAAAATAATATTTAAAGTTTTCCCTAAGGTGCCCCTCACCCCTCTTATAAAAGGGAACTTCCCCTTATCTCCAATTAACACCTAAAAATCCATTTGGATCGGCCAAAAACTACCCAAATATCATCCCAACTATCCTAAGTTCATCTTAGAGGCATTAATTTGGTCATAAAGCCAACCTAAAGAGCCCTTTTGATCAAATCAAAAGGAAGAACCCGAAGAAGAGGTAATGATTTCACCACCATCTTTCAAGTTCTCTTATTATTCCACTTACTTTTTCGTTGTTGTTTCAATTATAAAATAATAACTCTAGTATCTTATAAATACTGTGATGTTATTATAAATATGGAACAACTATATTCATTATTCTATTCATATTATGAATGATAATGTCACCACGCGTGCGTACGTACGGCTTACTGTCTCCACGCCGTGGTGTAATTTTTTTTTCAACACTATGTTATTTGGATGGATATAATGAAGAGTAATATGTATATAAATAATGAAAATAACATAATAATGTCTCTGTAAAATTAATATACCATCCAATTCCACACCTTTAAGGAAATGATATTTTCGCTCGTGCATTCGTATGGATCACCGTCTCCACGACGCAATGAGATTCATTTCCACGTTCACCATTCATCGAAGATTATAAAAATATATATTACAAATAATTATGTAATATATGAAATAATAATTCTACTGGATATATATATATATATATGATTGTTTGTGTGTGTACTTACATATATCTTATTCACTTAATTCTGTTCAATGCGATATGAAAACGGAAACAATGTTTATGCGTACGTACTGACTACCGTCTCCATAAACAGTGTTTTTCGTTTCATATTTATGTCTATTATACATATTTATATTCTAAATATATATGATATATAAATCACATTTTATATTCTGGAAGTATTTAAATCTTTATCTGAGTGATACAATCAAGAGTAACAAGTTAAAACACGTACGATAAAAAAAGCGATTATTACCTGAAATATTAATTTAACATGGAAATTATTATTAAATGGGTAGTATAAAGTCATAAATGAATAATGTATGATATCATAAATATTAATATAGTTTTGGTATAATTTAATAACATACAACGATCTTCATACATGAGGTTAAACGTACCCTTGACTAAAGGAAAGTGCAAGGAAGGGTTAATTCCTCAATCTCATTATTATCCAGATTGTTTATGTGTAAGTATTTAATGGTAATTTTTTTATCATTCATGTCCATTTTTGATAAAAATGATTTCAAAATGAATATTTTATGGATTTTTGAAAGGTACACTTTATCAAGATCATATTTTTAATTGTTTTGAAGATTTATCTTTCTAAATCTTTTTAATTAATGTCCATGTTTTCAAAATGATTTTAAGGAATTATTTATATGGACATGAATGTTTTGAAATGATAATTATGTTCAAAAGTTTCATTGTGGTATGTGACACTTTGATTTAAAAATATTTTTAAAATTACTTCCTTTATAAATGTGTTACTTTTAAATGCTTTAACAAAAAATATATTTCTCTCAAAAAGTTTAACTTGTCATTTTCAACTATGTCAGCATCCTTTACTAGATATTATTTTTTATTGAGGTTGATTTATTATAATATAGTCTTACATATTGTATTGAATGAGTTATGATATGTTTGACTGTGGATTTTCTATTTTTATACCATTCATGGTTTATGGTTAATGAATTGACATTTCGTATGCTAGTTTTAAAATGAATGTTTATGTTATGTTTCAACTTTTTCATATGAGGAATACAGTGGACTTAGTAAGTGACGGGTGGATCCCGCTATAGCTTCTCGATGCATCGGTAGCTGTCATGAGACAAACTAGTGTCTTTGTATAAGTCCTTGAAAAAAAAATTATTTGTAGTCTTGGCACAAAGACTTGAATATGTGGTAATGATGTCCGGCGTTAGGCATTCCCTCATTATGAAATTAGTTATTACATGTGATTATTCAACTAGTAGAATATCCATGTGCATGTTTACACTTACTAGGCATATGAGCTCACCACATTATTATGTTTTATTTTCCTAGGATTTCAATAAGTGTATTGTGATTGATATGAAAGTTTAAGCTAAAGAGAATAATGGTGTTCTCAAAGAACTATCTATTCTGTGTTTTATGTTTAAATTGTAATGTAATGTTAATGTATGTAATATATTTTCCAAGACTACTAAACTGACCGGTCCTTTGAGACTTGATTCTTTGTAATCATTCCAATGTATTAAAATAATGCACCGGCTCTGGGTAACTGGGGTCAGGGCATTACAAAGAACTTCAACAGAGCATATAACTTCAATTGAGGATGCCTTAATTATTGATAATTAAGGGACCTATTTGTACATAAATTATGTATGAATCCTTTTTGGAGCAGTGAGTAATAGAAGATAATGAAGGTTATCATTTCCACTGATAGTGAGCTAATAATGAAAGGATTGAGGGAGTGATCCTTGGGAATAAGTGAGATATCACTAAATAGTGTAAAGGAAGTGATATTGGGTGTTGTACCTATCGTACCCCTCGTGGTTTAATTTTCATGATCACAATCACTCTCTTTTTTATCTAATCTTGTTTTAAGTGTTTTTAGATGATAGGAATGATTTCAGGTTGCCAAGGAATTGGGCCAAGAAAGCAAGAAGCCAAAGTGGACTGATTTTCAGTCCACCGGCCAATCGGTGGCTTCACCACCGGCCAGCCGATGGAACCCAAACAGAAGGCTGAGCCACTGCCTCAGCACCGGCCAACCGGTGGCCTTAGCACCGGCCAGCCGGTGGCACCCAGACAGAATAGTGTTTGCTACTGTCTCACCACCGGCCAACCGGTGTCCTCCTCACCGGCCAGCCAGTGGAGCTTGGGCAGAATTGATCTCCATTTTACAAGCATCGGCCAACCGATGGCCTAGCACCGGTCAGCTGGTGGACCCAGTCAAACTAGCCATTGGGCCTTTGACCAGACCTGTCCACTTGCCTCCCAACGGCTCCGAAGGCCTCTCCAACGGCTCCGAAGCCTCCCAAAGGCCATTTGAGGGTTCCCCCTCTATAAATAAAGGACTAGGAAGCCCCGGTAACTTACGGAAGTCCACAGACACATTTTTGATCATTTGGCGAACCTCCGGCGCATTCCTCCAAGGAACCCCCAATTGCTCCAACTCATTTCCACATCCAAGGAGCACCACCATAGAAGCTTGGGAGTGCCCTTCATCAACTCCATCAATCCTTTGGCGCCCAAGTCTTCTCCTCTTTACGGTTTTTATCGTTTTATCATTTTTAGTTTTAATTTGGGTTTGTGCCTACAAACCTCTCTTTCTCTCATCTCCCTTTCATTTGGGTTTTCACACCACCTTTAAGGTGTGAAGAGGTTAGACAAGCCTTCCCTTTAAATGGCTTGTGTCAAAGGTGAGCTAGCCTTCACCTGTAAGAAGGCTAGTGGGTTCTTGCTCAACCAATAAAAGAAAGCTGTAATAGGTTCTAGACTAACCTTAAAGTCTAGTGGGTTTCTTGATAAAACCATTGAAAAGAAAGCGGTAGTAAATCTCTCAACGGTTGAGTTGGGAGTGGAGACGTAGGCTTGGGTTTAAGCCGAACTCCGTTATCAATTTTGTGTCTTGCCTATTTTATTTCTGCTGCACTTTCAACTTTGATTTTAAATTGTTAATCATTTTTTAAAAAGGAAATTCACCCCCCCTCTTTCCATCACTTCCTTTTCTTCTCCGTCCAACAATTGGTATCAGAGGCAAAATTTGAGTAATACCTTAACTAGTTTCAAATTCAAGATCCTTTTTTGATGGCTTCAACCTCTTTCGCCCCCGAAGGCTATTCTTTGGGTCGTGCTCCATTTTTTGATGGAACCGACTATAACTATTGGAAAACCCGCATGACCACTTTTCTTAGAAGTATAGGTTATCCCATTTATAAAATTGTCATGCATGGTTATTCACTTTCCTCTCCCGATGAATCCAAATGGACCCAAGCTGATATTAAAAATTTCGAGCTTGATGGAAAAGCCATGAACGCTCTTCATTGCGGCCTTGATCGTAATGAATTCAATCGAGTTTCCACATGCACCTCATCACATGAAATCTGAAAACTTGTGGAAGTTACCCATGAGGGGACCAACAAAGTTAAGGATACTCGATTGGATATGTATCGTCAAGATTTTGAGCCTTTTTCCATGCATCCATCCGAATCTATTTCTGAAATGTTTACACGCTTTACTGACGTTTGCAATGGGAGAAAGTCCCTTGGTGATGATGTTTCTGCAGAAACAATGGTCAAGAAGATCCTATGGATCCTTCCAAGCTTATGGGCACCGAAAGTCACGACAATCCAAGAAGCAAAAGACATCAAGAACATGCCGGTCGAAGAGCTCATCGGATCTCTCATGACATATGATATCACCATGAGAAGGCAAGCTGAAAAGGAAGGCAAATCGATCAAAGTTCCAAAAAACATCACCTTCAAAGTTCAACAAGAAGAAAGCTCCTCCTCCTCATCGTCTTCCTCTTCAAGCAGCGATTCCGAAATGGAGAACCTTGCCCGCAAGATGCACAAATTCATGAAGAAGCACAAGAAGAAGAAATCCCGCAAGGCTCGAAAGGAAAAACACGACGAAAAATCCGAGCCCGAGGTAACATGTTACGGGTGTGGAAAGAAAGGCCATTACAAGCCCGATTGTCCACTCAACAAGAAAAAGACCAAGCAAAAGGAAAAGAAGAAGGAATTCAAGGCCACATGGAGTGATAGCTCCTCATCTTCCTCCTCCACAAGCGACAACGGTAAAAAATGCCTAATGGCATTTCATGAGGTAACATCTTCCGACTCCTCATCCTCTAGTTCTTCAAATTCATTTAATCATTTGTCTTATGAGGATCTCCAATATGCTAGAGATCAATTGGAGGAAGGTTTTCACGAACTTTCTTCCAAATTTGTTTCTTTAAAAAAGAATTTCAAAAAACGCTCTTCCGAAAAGGAACAACTTCTCAAAGAAAAGGAGGAGTTGTCCCTCAAAGTCCAAAACCTTCCCGATGTTGATTCTATGGAATCAACAATCAAATATTTAAGGGAATCTCTTTCCAAGTTCACCCAAGGTGAAAAAAATTTGACCAAATTTCTAGGTTCCCAACGCATATCTAGAACCACCGAAGGGCTTGGCTATTCCAAGCATGCTTCCTCTTCCCATGCTCCAACTATTTTTGTAAGGGGGAGCTCCCAATTTAAATTTTGTAACTATTGCAAAAAACCCGGGCACTTAATTTATGAGTGTGATTGCAAAAATGACCGGTATGGTAGGCCCAAAACCATTTCTTTTAATGATGAATTTTATAGGAGAAGACCCGCCACTAGACAAGTGTGGATTGAAAAATCCCTTCTAGCGAGTCTCACTGGACCAAAATTTGTCTCGGTTTCAAAAACCACTCCCCGGTGATTTGCTGTTTTTATTTAGGGGGAGTTAGGATCATTTAAGCCTTTTTGATTTCATTTTCAAATCTTCAATTCAAAATTTTCAATTCAAAATTTCAAAATTTTCGATTCAAAACTTTCAATTCAAAATTTTCAATTCAAAATTTTCGATTCAAAACTTTCAATTCAAATTTCAAAAACTTCAATTGATTTCAAATCTCTATCTCGTTTTTTTTTTCAACGTTTCCCTCAATCAAGTTTTGTGCCCCGTGCTATTTTGATAATCACAAAGGGGGAGAAATTCTTGGTTGATTGGGGGAAAAATCTTTTAAAGTATGCCTCTCATTTCAGTCTTTTTACATTGTCTGTTTTGGTGATTGTGATCATCAAAATAGGGGGAGATTGTTGTACCTCTCGTACCCCTCGTGGTTTAATTTTCATGATCACAATCACTCTCTTTTTTATCTAATCTTGTTTTAAGTGTTTTCGGATGATAGGCATGATTTCAGGTTGCCAAGGAATTGGGCCAAGAAAGAAAGAAGCCAAAGTGGACTGATTTTCAGTCCACCGGCCAACCGGTGGCTTCACCACTGGCCAGCCGATGGAACCCAGACAGAAGGCTGAGCCACTGCCTCAGCACCGGCCAACCGGTGGCCTTAGCACCGGCCAGCCGGTGGCACCCAGACAGAACAGTGTTTGCTACTGTCTCACCACTGGCCAACCGGTGGCCTCCTCACCGGCCAGCCGGTGGAGCTTGGGCAGAATTGATCTCCATTTTACAAGCACCGGCCAACCGGTGGCCTAGCACCGGTCAGCCGGTGGACCTAGTCAAACTAGCCGTTGGGCCTTTGACCAGACCTGTCCACTTGCCTCCCAACGGCTCCGAAGGCCTCTCCAACGGCTCCGAAGCCTCCCAAAGGCCATTTGAGGGTTCCCCTTCTATAAATAAAGGACTAGGAAGCCCCGGTAACTTACGGAAGTCCACGGACACATGTTTGATCATTTGGCGAACCTCCGGTGCATTCCTCCAAGGAACCCCCAATTGCTCCAACTCATTTCCACATCCAAGGAGCACCACCATAGAAGCTTGGGAGTGCCCTTCATCAACTCCATCAATCCTTTGGCGCCCAAGGCTTCTCCTCTTTACGGTTTTTATCGTTTTATCATTTTGAGATTTAATTTGGGTTTGTGCCTACAAACCTCTATTTCTATCATCTCCCTTTCATTTGGGTTTTCACACCACCTTTAAGGTGTGAAGAGGTTAGACAAGCCTTCCCTTTAAAAGGCTTGTGTCAAAGGTGAGCTATCCTTCACCTGTAAGAAGGCTAGTGGGTTCTTGCTGAACCAATAAAAGAAAGCTGTAATAGGTTCTAGACTAACCTTAAAGTCTAGTGGGTTTCTTGCTAAAACCATTGAAAAGAAAGCGGTAGTAAATCTCTCAACGGTTGAGTTGGGAGCGGAGACGTAGGCTTGGGTTTAAGCCGAACTCCGTTATCAATTTTGTGTCTTGCCTATTTTATTTCCACTGCACTTTCAACTTTGATTTTAAATTGTTAATCATTTTTTAAAAAGGCAATTCACCCCCCTCTTGCCATCACTTCCTTTTCTTCTCCGTCCAACATTGGGAACATAAGTGATATGTCTCAAAAATTATTTTTGAAGTGATCCTTAGTGGATATGGTAGATCTGTACATTATCACTATATTCTCCCTAGGTTTAGCCAAGTTAGGGTGAACTAAGTAAAAATATGTTTGTTCTTGTTCGTGATTTTTTTCTTTAATTTATATGAATCATCATTAGAGAATGTTTTAAAGGATATGGTAAACATAAAAAATAAATAGAAAAAATAGCGACCCTTTTAATAAAGAGGTCATGATTTAGTGGGGTAGAAGGAATTTTAGGGAGAATATCCATACCTTGATTCACCCCCTATAAGGGTATATATGTACCTTTTGGACCTAAACATTTATGTATCCAATATGAAATAATGATAACATGGAGGTTTCCATTAATATGATACATTTACATATATGTAAACTCTTTAATAATATTCAACAAAACCAGTATAAGCACCGATTTATCATATAATATATGATAAACTATTAGATTATCCTTATGTTTACAACAATTTTTTGGTTTTGTTAACACATTTAATCATATGTAATTAATGTCACATCTATATGTGACCATATGATAAAAACATCCCACTAATTTTTTTAGTAAGAATCAACTTTGTAGTAATCCTGTCGGAATAATGACAAGATTTATGAATCATATTCTTAACTACTCAAATTTTGTACATATTTTAACCTCTTAACATCACAACATCAAATGTTACAATCTTAACTTCTATTATCGACTTATAATTCATTCTATGTTCAACATAATTATCCTTGGAACTCTATTCCATAAAACATTTTCCTTGAAATAATGTAACAACTTACATAATCTTTTACCAGCCCTCCCAAACACTTTTAAGATAAATTGACAAGCACTTTATCGTAATATTAGTGTTATCCTTGATTTATTAATTTTTCAATTATCTATGTTCAAACACACACTCAGTAACCTCTTATACACTATATTATTTTAAAAAAATTTCTATGCAACAAAAACCTATTTTTGTTCATAAATAATATTTATTTGTTTTTAGAAGGAATATTTAACAAGTAAATTATTATTTCTATACCATATGTGGTATTATATATGTTTAGAACATTTTGGTTTGAAAATAAGTCTTTATTAGAATATACCACCAATGGGTTATAGGAACACATTCCCACGTATTTTAATAAGTATTTAGATATAAAATATTACCATGGATAAAACAATTTTATCCAAATATTCTTCTCAAAACATGTTATAATAATTGATGACTCATAAACCATGTGTATACAATTAATTATCTGATACTTTACCATAAAACCTATTTGTAAATGATATGAAGTTACACATCATTTTCTTCAATTAATTTGAGCTCAATAAAATCCTTTACATTCAAATAGTCAATGTAATAACTACATACATCATCTAATGAATATAAACTATCAGATCAACCAATTTTCCATTATATTTTTAACTCCTGTATATTTACAACACATTGTAAAATATATATTCAGTATCACATGACTTTAAAAATTCAATAATTAATTTCCATAAAATACATAACTAACATGGAAATACCATGGGGTTTCCAAGGAACCTTTAGGTTTATGTCTCAGATAATCAAATCCTATTTAGGTATTGTTATTCCTTTATAGAAACCCTAGTCTTAAATGTCCTCTATTATCTTCTTAAAGATACATTTTTAAACTTTTGTACTTACTTTTATTCTTCTAGTTTGAACTTTTACCCACTTTTACTATCCATATAGTACCAGAAATCATACATAATATGCCAAGTTCATTCATTCACAACACCTTTAGAATAAAAGTTAATCTCTTTTTGAATTTAATCAAATTTTTGGGACATTTTCATAGAGATAAATTTCATAAATTTCTGACCAGAATAATCCATTTTTATCTAATTCCATTGAATCCTTGAATGGATAACTTTACGCTTCCATAATAATCTAGATTCACTTTTTGAAAAATTTAAAAACCAGGTTACTAAGGAAGGAACCTTTCTAACACACAAAATTTATCATAAGGGTTTTTAATTACAAATCTCGATTAAGAACTTTTCTTCAGTTACCAATCTTAAGAGCAACTTACATTATGATACACCTAATCAAGGATTAATTAAAAAGTGTAGTTTTATGATGATGGTGATATTTATCTACAAATGATGTTTTTAACAGATGAGTATCATGTATCATTAACCATTTAATAAGGACTATTATTAAATGGGCTCCCAATAAAATGATTACCCCTTTTATACACCATATCTATTAGTAGTAAAATATCCATATTTCACCAAGCAATGAATCTTCATGGATATTCCTCTCTTCAATTTATTATTTAGGTATAAAATCATCCTAATAATATCATATAAGTTTTTTTGATAGCTAAGTAGACAACCATTTTCCCAATAAGCCATATAGATATACTCAACCATATACCTCTAGTATCCTTTCCAAGGATTTCCTAGCTATGTGTAACCCAAAACAAGCACCATGATAAGAATAAAAAATAAAATCCAAGAGCACCTTTCTTGGGTAAAAACTACCTAAGGATGATCTGGTGTTATATATCACTTTATTTTCTTACAAAATATATTTCAGGGGTACCCTATCATGGTAGAACCTAACTTGTTGAATTATCTGGGTCTTGACAAGTACTTCTTTGGAAGAAATCTCACACTTAGTTGTTTAAGGGGATTTTAATCTCCCCATATTATGTCATGTTATTCCTTTTTATGTAATTGTTCTTCTAGTAATTTATTTTGGAAACCTATTCCCTCCACAAAATCAATATGTTCAAATCATATTAATGTGTAACTCTGTACACAATCCACAAGTTTGTGTTACTCAGCCAAAATTCTATGTAAAACATATTCATACATATTCAGATGCATCATACGAAAAAGATTCATGAACACTTAATTTGAAGGATTATAATTATAATATATTTAAAATCATCACATGATTAAGACGAGGGTGATAGATATCCAACACTATTCAATTTATTAGATAAGGCATAGGCCTCCAGGTAAGAAGGTATTATATCCCCAAGTCCCCATACTCGAGGATACATTACTCAAGAGAGAATCCACCTCATTATATCCCTAACACCTAATATTTAGAAAGTATATTCAATAATCAATTTAAACCTTATAAATTTAATCAGAATCCATGGTTCGGGTAGATGAAGAACATAATTAATTAAAGATTAAATCCTAGAATGTAATAATAGGATCAATCTGAGAAGAATTTTATCATTTTAATGTAAATCATTCATTGAATTCACATTTCATTAAATATTCATTAAATAAGAATATATCAGGGAATAAACTTTACATAAATTAACAATCCAAATATTAAAATATGTTAAAAATATTTATGAACAATTCATAAATAAAATCTAATTATAAATCCTTTTATAGTTTAATAGATTTAACATTATGGAAATTCTTTAATTTTGAATATAAAATCTTTATATTCATTTCAATATAAAAAACATAATATTTATCATTATATATAATTTATATATTAAATATATGATATTTTATGAGTTATAAAAAATTTATAATTCAATTTCTCTTATGTAAAAATGTTACACAATCTAAATACCAAATAATTATTCTTGATTTAAACATTGATCATATGAATCCTCAAAACACCTATTGATTTAGTTTAAATAATTTCTAAATAAAGCCCTATATTATTTTGAACCGTTTAAAATAATTAATTATGAACTATTCAGAATTTACCTAGAAATTTTTTATATTTTTGAACTTATTGCATTATTTTTAACCCTTTTTAAATAATTTAATATTATTTATTAATAAATTTTTTATAGATCAAAAGAATTTTCATTTAATTTGTTAAAATATATTTAAAATATTAACATTAAAAATTTGGGGATATAGATGTTTCATAAACATGTGTTAAATTTAATTATAAATCATTAATAACTAATCAATTAATCAACCTTTTATAAATTCAAATATCCTAAAAAAACCTTTTATAATGATTTAGAAACATTTTATAAACCATTAAAATAATTTTATATGTTAATTTTTTTTAATTATTGTTTAAAACAATTATGATTACTGTTATACAAAATCCCAATTCTATATAATGGTAACCTCTTTCTACCCCTATTCTAATGCTCCACATATGTGTAAACCTATTCTAAACCCTTACTTAAAAGCAATTCAATGCTTATATTTACCTAGCTTAAAAATGTAGTGATACATAAGGGTACTACCTTCACATAGCCCACCTGAATAATGGTATGTACTTTATATAGAATATTCTACATTAGTGTAAAAAAGGTTTTATGTTTTTAGAACCTACTTGAATTACTATGTAAGGTAATAGTATTGGATACCTTTACATAGTCAGAACACGTATAACGACAAGTGATTGATTACCTTTACACAATCCTTTAAATCCCACCATTTCCATTATGAAACACCGTATCACATAAGGGTGTATTTATGTGAACCTTACATAGATTGATATTAGTAAGGGTAAGGCACCATGAAGCATAAATATACCACTCTATTTAACGGTTAATTCTTGGTTAAACTTTCTAATCTCAAATGTGTAATGACAAGGAGTTGGTTACCTTTACATAGCCTATCAATGTAATGGTAAACCATTTATGAAATTGAAATTCCAAAAACACAAAACTTATATGTTTTTTAATAATTTATTCATTTCCATGAAATATTTCATAAAATAGTAGCAATGATCCCTATTATACAAATAAAGGGGTTTATTAGAGTCTAGTAATGTTTAGAAAATCAATATTAAGTGATTAAAAAACAAAATTTTAGGATCACCAAGCAAGATTATATGAAACATGTATAAAACTAAAATTAAGAACATGATGTAAATAAGAGTTCCATACACCTAAGATACACTTTATATTCTCCTTCACCATAAATAATCATCAAATGTGATTGATAAAGAACACAAGAATGGGAAAATCATCCCACCTACATGGTGTATCTATGGACTGCATTGAATCACATGTCATATATACAATAATATCTATTCTCCCATGATGTTATAGAATGTTAGAATGAAAAGGAAGTTAAATAAATATAGAAATGTGTTTTTGGGAGTCTTGGAAAATCATTATTAAAGAACATATACTGCCATCCCATGGTGTTAATGTATATAAATTCCCATGAACATTTCTTGAGCTTTTATATTTATTCATGAATTTATAAGGAATGAATGAATATGGATTCATCTAACTTATTCATCCAATGCATGTATAAATACCAATCCATTAAATATCATTAAACATCTTAAATAAAAGATATATTTTAATGAGTTTGATCAATTATACTATTAACAAACATAATATTTGGTTTCTCTTCCAATTAAAGGTAGTGGAATACCTGAAATATTATTCCTTTAATACATATGGATAAACCATACACTTGATATAGCCATGCATAATACTAAAGATATAAATTTATAAAATATATCCTTAATAGGTAACCCTTGGAGTTCATTATTGGTGACTGATTTTTCTTGTGGGTGACTCCTTGACTTGGGCATCAATGATTGCAGAAGAAGAGGAAGCTGGCTCCATGATTTATTATATCATTCAATATTACCAAGCATGTCGTGATAATTTCCTATCATTTAGATGTTCTTCCACACTTTATAGGTATGTTTGATGTATTCTATGCCCCTCTGATTTGTAGGTACATGCCCAATTCTATATATGTGGTCAAATGTGAGGAAATTGAGTTGGAGCATGAAACATGTTATGGATGAGAATTTATTAGAGGAGGTGTGGGGGGGGGGGGATTTTAATGTCCATGACATTCCAGGTATCCTTTTGTTCAAATTGGTATGTATCTGGTCTTTTTTTCTCTATTAGATGTTTTATTTGTGGGAAATGGGGTCTGAAAGTTTTTGTT
The DNA here is from genome assembly GCA_963277665.1 of Viscum album. Taxonomy (NCBI): domain Eukaryota; kingdom Viridiplantae; phylum Streptophyta; class Magnoliopsida; order Santalales; family Viscaceae; genus Viscum; species Viscum album. The sequence continues at coordinate 1,040,731,603 of OY728126.1, forward strand.
TTAGTGGTTAGAGACTTATGGGGTTGAAAGGTGGCTGAAACAAGGCCGTAGACTAGCCGATGGAGGTGCACCGACCAACCAGTGGTGTTGATAGTGGGACTATATTTCTCTTGATACCCCCAACCAGCTGGGGGTTCCAAGGTTTTGGTTTCATTAATGTATTTTTTTTCATTTTACAATAAATATATTATTTAACTAATCCTCTCCCAAATACAACCCTAATACAGCCATAACCTGTTAGATAACTCTCCCATGGTTCTCTATGTGTCCCTTTCTTCTCCTCCTAGAATATTTATGTGTAGATCAATATTTGGAGTAGATTGTGGTTATGTATATCATTTATTTTATAAATCTTAATTCTTTTTCTTTAAAACTGATCATTGATCTATTCCATGTTGGATAGATCTATAGATATCCACTAGATCTAATTAAGTAATCATGATCGATTGATAGATCAATGATGGAAATTGAGTTCTGGTGGCATCTCTTTGATCGATCCAATATCTCCCATTAATGGCGAATATTTTCTAGTAATTCGATGAAAATTCCATATCTTATAATGATTAATTTATAAAATTATAAACATTGGGATTATATGTTCATGGATTGTATGTTGTTCTAGTGAATTTTGGTACACATGCATGATCTATGTGTCATTACTTGATGGATCCTTGGGAATTTTATTCATCACGATAAAGTTAATTAGTCCTTAACATCTTGAGATTTTTTTGGAATTTTTTTCTTTGATTGGTTTGTGTTTCTTCCTATTGTAGATAACATTAATTGGTAGGTATATATATTGTATATAGAGTGGTCATGGGACAATATTTTGGATGGATTGTGGGTCCCTTACTATGTTGTGTATTTTTTCAATAATATTTTATAACTTTTGGAATTTGTTATCAGGATATATTTTTCCATTAAATGTTATAAATTATTTGTGGTTTTGTGCATAGTTAGTGGAATATTTATTTTAGCGCTCAGGTTGAATGATAGATTTATCCCTCTCCATATAAGGGGGAGTTTTTGAAACAAGACTTACTGTATGTGGATATGGATATGAGGATTAGTGAATTATCTAGACAAGTTTAGCATAAGGTAACAGTACAATATATTAGATGACTGTCCATATATGCTGATATGACTTCATTATCACCTTTGAGAATGGATTTGTTCCTTAATGGAGGAAAAATTATTTTATTTAAAGGCATACAAAGTAACATGGTATGATCTAAGTATTACAGTTGACTATATGTTATATTATTCTGGCATAGTGATAATGTTTGTATGATTGGGGTTTGTGGTGGAATGGTTATTTCATGATTGCTTAGTACGAGGTTGATTTTATGATTGGGTGTGTATTTACATTACACCATGATATACTCTTCCATATACATGTTCACTCTTGTTAAGGATGAATTGGTGGTTTCTTACTCATTTTATACTCACCCTTAAATGGGCATCATGGTGTGCATGTGGACTTCTTGAATAAGGATCCAGTGAAGGGAAAACGACCTGAAATAAGTTACTGAGGAGCATAGAGATCAGTGATGGAACAGTGCTAGGATAGAATATGAATGGTTTATGAAACACTCTTATTTATTTATTTCTTCCAAGTGTACATTTTTACCTACCACATTTTGGGTCCTTTTTATTGTACTTTTATTACATGACATGACATTGGTTATAGTATTTTTTTCATGTTATCTTTTGATTTATTGTTTTTTAGATTATATTTATGTTTTATTACCCTATCATGGATATTATTTGAAAGGGTATATTATCCCTATATTATTTTAGACCCTCGCCACTAATTGACAACCTCTTGTGTACATAGTGGTGTGTATGAGGTTTTGTGGAACCAGGGAAAAGACCTGGTGATTTGGGTTGGGATGTTATATTGGACGAGACACACTCGGATGCGATTAAAGGGACGATGAATCTGAATTTATGTAGGTTCTATCTTGATAAATTCCCTTTGGTGGATTATTTTTATATGTATATTATCATATGTGGTCTCACCACAGAAGGTAATCTACCTTTTATTTAAATTAATTATGTTTTAAAAAGATTCCCATGTTGGATAAAAGTTTCAAGGGCCAAAAAAGACCCTTGAGAACTATTTTATTCCTCAACCACCAATTAATGTGGGTTTGATTATAACAAATATTCCTTGAGATACTTGTATCCTTAAGGTAGTGTGGGTAAATGAAATGAATTAATGTAGTGGTCCTAGTACAAGACCCCTTAAAAAACTCCTGGTAGAAGACATTATTAGACTAAGATGATTGGAACAGTAGGCCATTATGGAACTTTGATATTCCTTATAACCTAAAAGATAGTTGAAATTAATGTGGTGTGAGTGTTTATCCCCCCAATAGTATGTGAGTTATTTCATGGGTCCACCATGAGTAGGTTACGCTAGTTTGGGTGAGTGGATTGATATAGGATGAATATGGGATGTGGGATGGGTATTATACCATTCCTCTAGAGTGATTCTAGAGTAACTTATACGATGAGGCCATTGAGTTTATGAAATTATTATGGTGATGTTGAGGCATGTTATTCCCTCTATGTGATGGGAATCAATCGAGAGTTGATTTTGGGATCAAGGACCCCACGTAGGGTGTCTGGGAAGAGAGGATAAATAGTGTATTTTGGTGGGTATGTCCACCTTATATTGACCCTATATAGGGGATGTTCATATGATATTGTATTGTAAATTTTTGGTGGAACCATATATTTGAGAATTAAAGGAGGTTGTATAGGTTTTTTTATTAAAATCCATCCTTAGTGATGTGTGATGGGCTTAGTGTATAGTCATCCATTTTTAAAATTATGAATTTCATTATGATAGATGTCACCATGTGGATACCGGACCTTGATTATATATGTTTATATAAGAAATTATGAAATATATGAAATTCCATTGTGTTTTTATGAATTATATTCCTAAGATACATCATTGGGATATGGTATTTACACCTGAAGACTATGGACTCCCAGGATACTTTCTCCGAGCCAAATGTTGAGCCTAAAATTTTCTGGATTCCACGGATACTCCATAGGATCTAGGTTTGAGGATAATAACAAAGATTTTTATGATACTCTTAATGATATGGAGGTGAGACTCTGAATATATGGATGACTGGGGCACTTCTTAGGATCTGAATTTATGCTCGATCATTTATGGGATGCATAGGATACCACAATTGATCCATATGTTATGCTTGATAACTATGAATTCATGGTATTAATTGGTTCCAAATTTTTTGACTAATGACATATGGATAGTTTGTATACCTTTCTAGATATATTGTGTAAACTATATTTAATAAATAGATAACCAGGATATATCCAAGTATCTAATGTTACACCTAATAAGATATGTCATATTTTTCAATGTGTTTAGAGACACTCTAAAACTGGATGATGTAGGTATGGTTCATCTTAGGTGTTACTTTAGACCTGAGGATTAATGGGGATTTTTTTATTATGATTCTATTTATTTTTAATTATTCTAAGCATATCACATATGTATACTGTTTTTATATATATTGGTTATATTTTTTTACCTCATTGGCTATTCGATAAGAAGTTTTACTCACCCCTATTAGGGTGTCCATAGCACTTGGGTACCTGATTAGACTTCACTATGCATTGTTTCAGGTAGGGAAGAGTCTTAGTGTTTCATGATCGACAAAGATAACATAGATGAGTTTAGAGGTTTATAGGAGGTATGTATTAATGATGGAATTAGAGAATATTGTACTTTAATTGTTTTGTTTATTTGTATATAAGGTTGGATCAACGAGTTATTGGTTGGGATGTATGACTATATTCCTTCAAATTTTATTTTATATCGCATGGTTATGGTTTATTACTCCCACATACACAGATTGTTTGTTATGATGGAGGTTTCATGGTGAGTTTTCCATTGTTCTTCTAATAATATATGATAATATGATCTACGAACAATAAAACCTTATAATCTCACTACTTGTCGGTATCCTCTTCCATACAAGCATGCATTACTAAGGTCACGTGACTCTACCAGTAAGAAAATCAACCAAGGGATGTTAAAAAATTTAATTTGACACAGTTCCTATACTTTTTTCCTATGGGGAAGATGCCCCCTGGTGGGGGGAGGAGTTGGACCCAAGGGAATATCCCACATTAAAGTTGGAGGTGAACAATACAATAATTTATATGGTGGTGTGGACACCTCATCCATCACAAAGAAATTTTTAGGGAATTGTGTATAAAAAACCTATGAAAAATATATCTATGATGGATATTGGGCCCAAACAAGATAATATTGTGGTTGTGGGGTAGATTGGGTAATTACACATGGTTTGGTGAATAGTGCTGCAAATATTTAATCTTCACAGGTCTATTTAAATTATAAATTTACTTTACCCCATAAAATTTATCAAAAATTATCCTTCTATACTCCCCTTAAAACTAATTCGTGTTAGACGCCTCTGACTCTCTACTTCTTGTCCCTTCTAGGGAAATTATAGAGTTTTTTTTCAATTTTGAGGCTAATTCTTAAAGGAAATATTATCTAAACCATCTCTCATCACCCTTTCCCCCATATTTTTCTATATTCATGACCTAATATAGTCTTGGTGACCAAGGGGTTAATATGGATTAATTGTTTTAGGATTTTTAGGCATTTAGGGATTATTTTGGCATTTTAATGATCTATTTGACCCTATTAAAGATAACTACCATTAAAAATAGTGGAAGTGACATGATTTAGTTGTGATTTCACTATAATAAACACTTTAAAAAAATTAAAATCATGATTTTTTGTGCTTTTTCAATGCTTTTTTCATGTGTAATAATGAATATTTTTTACTATAATAAGTGGTTTTTATTAAATAATATCATGTCATTAAAATTACATGAAGTATCTAAGTGGTTTCCCTTTTTTGGATACTAAGAAGATTTTAAATTTTACATAAACCAAATTTTTGTTAATTTTTAGGAATGGGTCACCTAAAAAAGTTTCATAACATAAAATCAATATTACTATTCTCTAATAAATTTTAAGCGACTTTATTTAAATGTTATGGGTGTGATTTCACTCTTAAAATATTATTATTGATAACTATATTTCATACATACATATTTGAATATAAAATAATTAGATTTTTAAATTAAAATGATTTTTATTACAATGATTTTTATTATTTTTATTTATACAATAAAAAGAAACAAAAAAAATATTTAAGTGAAGATAAAGATTCCAAAAAGACAACGATTCATGTCATAAAAAAAATCACATCATGAGATATTTTGGATACTATTTGAGGACTTGAAGTTGAGGATAGAAGAAAAAATGATGACATAGTGATGGGTTGGACACATTCACGATATGAATCTATTATTTATTTATTTAAATATAAAAAATATCTCCTTGTAAGACACCAAATGAATCTAGGACATGAAACTTAGCTGAGGGTGGAGCTTCTTTTTTCATTGTGTGACACTATAAGTCACATAGTGAGCCTAAGTGATAGAAATTTAAAACCTTTTAATTTATAATATAGACGTTTGGGGACTAAATTTTATAACCCCAAAACTACCTCTATTGATCTGGACAGATTAAAAACATGATTTTAGGGAATTTCATCTATTTGTGGGTCCATTTTCACCTATAAATATAAGGCTTGGGTAGAGCTCGACATTCATTCCAAAATGGACCCTATATCAGATTATGAAGTGAAAATTTTTTAAATAATCCTCATATAGTATACTATACCATTTATTTAGGTTTTTTGTTACCATTTCACTTACCCTCTAACTATCTCATGTTTAACATGAGGGTGAAATTCCCAAGTTGAGAGGGTTGATGTAAATGAAGGGTGAGTGTATGTGTGAGTTATTTCTATATTTTATATTTTATTTGTTTTTGGTTTTTTTGATCAGGTTTTAGTCTTCTAACCATTCCTTATTTGAACACATGAAATTTGGTTACACCAATAAAAAGGACAATTTAAATTATCCAATTGAGTGTCTTGAATTATCCCTGACCATTATGTAATTTATGTTGATAATTTTTTAAAATGGTATTAAGAAGATTAATTTTTTTAAAACATAATGTAATTGATAATATAAATAGGTGATTGTTTTTTTATTGAGGATGGGATTCCAAGATGAAGTTATTTCTCTATCTCAACTTTGAAAATAGGATCAAAAATCAATTAAATTTCCAAAATTCAGCAGCATGCAAACTAAAAATTTACAAAACCTAGCATGTTTTCTCATATTGATAAAAACTAATTTATTTCTTCACTATCCTTATCAATTAATCTCCAATAAATCAATAATTCAAATTTTTATAAAATATACATTCACCATATCATGTGATCAACCATGTGCTCCCCACTAACAATACCAAATTTATTATATCACATTATTTTTAGTCATTATAAATTTATAATTTTGGTTAAACCCAAAGGAATTAATGTCACCTTCGTGCAGTATTAATTTTTGGTGTTGTTTTCGAGGATGGTTTCAAAATATATTTTTTTTCTTTAAATTTTTTATTCCAATTTATTTTATTTCTTCTATTTTATTTTCCCATTTTATGTGTGGTGTGTACATAATGTGATTTCAGATTTAATTTTTTATACACAATGACTGAACACAATAAAAACAAAATTAAATATTCTAATACGAACATAAGCATGAAATATGATTAAAGAGAAAATACAATGCTATGACTATGGATGGTTCAAAACATACCAACATGTTTTTGTGGTACCACCAATATATATATATATATCTGCAAACTCTAACAGATTATGGAATTCCATCTAGAAGAAGACTACAGATGAGAATCTTAGTCCCACCTGTAACATAAAATCATTCCAAAATCATGTCTATAACAATAAAAATGATTTAAAAAACCATGAAAGTTTATGGATAACCCCACATGGATCTGTACACACACTTAAATATTTTTTGGGAACAATATGGTATATGTCAATTTCAAAATGTTTCAAATGATGCATTAAGACTTCACATTTTTATATTTTCTTTAAAATAAATCCATAAAGAATAGATTAAAAGCTTTATATCCCATTCCATTAACACATGGGATGAGTTGGAAAGAAAATATCTCACTAGATTTTCTCTGTCTCAAAATCAATGTATATTCGGGTAAATATTTTATATTTTAATTAATTTGAAGATAAATCACTTTATATTGAGTTTGATCAAGTGAGAGGATAAATTATAAAATTCCCACTTCATGAAATTGATATGTGGATGTTAATTCAAATTTTTTATAAGGGTTTATTATAGGGAAACATTTCCATTTTCAACACAATAACAAGTGAATCATTAATAAAGAAATCATCAGTGAAAAGCTATAACTTATTAAATGAGATGGAAATCAACCACTATTAACGTAATGGTTAAGGAAAATAATGAGTATTTTTATACAAAAAAATGACAATAAATGGATGGTTTCTAAAATTGAATTTCTTGAAAGATTTTTGGAAACCACAATGGGAAAACAAAAACCCCATAGTATGTACATATATGAAGCTAATTATAAAAATTATAATAATTGTTATAATCTGTAGGGTAGTTGGCTAAAACAACAAGGGAAAGTTTATGAATAAAACCCATTGTGTTTTAAAGCATAGAAAGAACTATATACTCGTATACAAATCCACACATTAGAGGATAACATGACCACATTCATGAAAACCATGAGAGTTACAGTCAAAGAGAAGGGTTCTTACTAAATAGATCAAGGATTAAAAATTAAGTAGTTGAAGTATGACTCAAGGGGACAAAGTGAATCACATTGAAACATAGAATTTCAAGTCGGTCAAATTTTTGAATGAATTTGATAGATAATAGAAGGAGTATTATTAGGACAGCTAAAAGTAAAACCCTAAGAGTATTTAAAGGTCATCACCCTTAGAAGTGAAAAATAATTGAAGGAAAACAGAAACCAAGAAAGTAACAAGAAGATGTGATGAAAAGAAGTGATAAAAAGAAAACTTATCTATGGAAGATGTAAAAGAAGAACTGCCACTATCCTGTACATGACTACCATTTATAAAGAGGTTGAAGGAAGTAAATCATGATGAACACCGAAGTAAGTTTATTGAAAATATTAAAAAAACAATACATTAATATTATATTTTCTCAATCTTTGAAAAATATTGCAATCCATGTTATGTTCATGAAGGAGATGGTATCTGATAATAATAATATAGAGGAAATAAATATAATCCCACTAACATGGGAGTATTAAGCTATGATGTCGTAAGATCTCATGAATAAATTAATATAACCAGGTATATTTTCAATTCCTATCAATATTTGGTCTACAATAATTCTAAAAATAATGTGTGACCTAGGTGAGAGGGTCAAAATCATGTAATATAAGACATTCAAGAGACTGAGTTTAGAAAATATGATGAATATAATAGTTTCACTCTAGCCGGTAGGATGAAGGATGAAATACCCATGATGGATAATTGAAGATGTCACAGACAAAGTGGAAAAAATGTACTTCTCAGTGGACTTCTTTTTTCTTGAAATAGAAGAAGAATGGATACCTCTAATCATGGGGAGATCAATCTTATCCACTAGAAGAGAATTAATTGAAATTAAAAGTGGATAACTATTCATGATAGTTATCAGTAAGTAAGTGAGTTTCAAAATTCACCAAGACATGATGGATTATGATTTTCATGATGGTGGCATGGTGGAGGAAAACATGATTAAAGATAAAGCCTATTTTATAATTGAAGAAACAGATGAGGTTGTTTCTATCTAAGATAGATAATAAAGTGGAAATATTGAACAAGAAGTTGGGAATCAGAGGGACCAGATCATTGACACCAGAGGAGTAGCTGATGCCTCCAAATTTGAAATGGGCCACAAGGTATAAACAATACATGATTATATATTTAGTTTTTTTTTGATCATATAAACACTATTAGATCATATTGATTGTGGTAGATAAGGTTATTATCATTATAGGATTGAAGTTATTATTAGAGGAAGTACATTGGATGAACTATATGGATAGGTAATAGTTAAGGCCTTTTTTGGATCCATACAAGGTAAAATCTTTCTAACCCCCCCATAAATTGAGTTGAGGATAAGTATGGATAATCAACAAAAATTAAAAAAAAAACTAGGAGGAAACTTGAGTATTTTTATTTATTCTCTACTTTTTGGTTTAAGAAAAAATCTCTGCAAAAATTTTGAATTTATTTTAAATGGGCCTAAACTTTCACTTGTTCTCAATTTTAGGTCTGAAGGAGGGGATAAAAAAGATATAGCAGGGAGTCTAATGAGTTTATAAATAATAAAATTCACATAAAATCAATAGGAAATTATATGTTTTATGTTTTATAATTATTTTCTACTCCACTACTTTTCTATATATAAATATTAAACTAAAAGAACATGCCCTATATTTAATATTAATTCATTGTTTTATGATCAAGGAGACAAAAAATTTATTGGATAATCATCATTCCATTTCTTTGATTTTTTATTTTAAATGAATTTAGAATGAGAGAAATTTTTTAATTAATAAGTAATGATAATCATGGTTACTTTGATTTGAAAAATGATGATTCTGGACAATGGTTAATTTTTGTAAATTAATTGTTTTTGAGGTTTTCCATGCCTAGAATTTATGATGTTTGGGTTAATTGATTTTATTATTTTTATGAATTTCCATGAGTGATTGTCCGAATAATATGATATAATTCCTAATTTTTTTTAATAAGATTAGTATTTCCCATTACTGTTTAGATCCTATTTATTCTTTTATTACATACAAATATTTTTTTTCATCTTCTCAAAGATATGATTATAAACATTAAAGTTTAATATGATTGAGGAATATTTTAGTTATTGCCTTTATCCTTGTACCAGTATCTACATTAATAATTTATTAATCCACTTGAATCCATGAATATCCTTTTTAGGGTAGAGTTATGTTTCAACCCTCCTTTATTCTTCCCTATAATACTCTAAATATTTTCGATGATTACAAAAAAAATGTGGGAGATAATTTTCCATATTTAATGGGAAATGTATGTTTTTAATGGATATATGTGTGTATGTAGGGGTATTAATAGGTTATTGGTAACACTAATGATTATTCATTCATTATAATTTATTACAAAACCTCGTGAAGAAAAATTTAAAATAATTTTAAAAAGGATTGTGTATCGGATGGTCATAAATCAACATTTACATACTAATGATTTCTATCATTTGGGGTTGGGTGGTGGATATGAGATTTTTACAAACTCAAAATTATAAAAATAATAATAAAAAAAATAAATCAGGTGTATCATTCATTGTTATTTATTTATTTATGAAATTTCATTGAGTTTCAGGTAAAAGGGTAAATTTAATTTAAAGATGGTATCTTCATTGATCTTATTTTTATTATCATGCAAAGTGACTTAGACAATAAAATAATTTTTTATATTTAATTGTCTTAAATAATTTTCCCACCTAACTTTAAGTATATAAGAGATTTTACCTATAATTGAAACCCTCATGATTATTATTTATTTTTGTCTCTATAGGTAGGAGAGTAGATATATTGAAAGCCTATGGTAAATAGCATGATTTGAGGTATGATAAATATTACATTATATTTGTAACGAAATTATTCAGTGAAAAGAAATCAAATAAAGTAAAATTATGAATAATATGATCATTTATTATGAATTTAAAAAATATAAATGGAATAATGGGGTGTCATGGTTCCATTTAAAATAGAAAAATTGAAATACATTGTTGATTTGTTTCATTAAAAAATTAAGAGTCGATCAAATTTTTTTATGTGATTCTAGAATATTTAATTCCCCATTTAATAAATTTATTTTATTTAAATTTAATTTAAGTCATGGTTTAGTGAGAATAATTTTTAATTTATTGAGATTTAATTCTTAAGGACAAACATGAGTTTATATGTGAGGGGTTTTGATAGCTTCATTTACTACATAAAAATTTTAATGTAAAATATATCATTTCTGATTAAAATGCTAAATATTTTTTAATTTTTATTACTTTTATTTATATTATGGAAGGAGAAAATTAATTATTGAATTAATTTTTTTCCAAGAATACCATGATTGAATTCATTATAACAAAAACCATGTCGTCGGATGTTATAGACATAATTTCAGGACATGATCTCAAAACATGAGGTAAAATGGATGAAACATAGCTATGCAAGACACATTAATAGGACAACGCTAATATTAAATCCATTATTATCCTGGATTTCATAATTTTAGACACACCAAGAAACTAAATTGTATAACTTAATCCAAGATGCGGTGACTAATTTTTCACGGAGTGACCCCATATATCACATCCTGAATCCGGATGACATAAATTTATAGCTTCAAAATTTGTGACATATTTGGCCAAGTATATCATTTTATGACCACATAAGTCATCAACTATACTCATAAAAATTAAATGTATGATCTTTTTTCATTTAAGATACCATGGGGTCCATTTTAACTTATAAATATAGGGCTTGTGTGGAGGTCCAAATTCATTCATGAATAGATCATATCCATGATTATGAAGTGATGCACTTCCGTAGATTCTTCCACCAGAAAACTGTTCCATTTATTTAGGATTTTTATTTTATTTTCTCTTCTCCTCTCACCCTATCATGTATTGTATGAGGGGGTCATTCCAAATATGTGTTGGGTGATGTCAATGAAGGGGGATTATCTGTGTGAATTTTTTTTTTCTATTTTCATTGTTTATTTCTATATTGTTGCACTCAGGTTTTATTCTTCAAATCATTATTTATTAGATTATATAAACATTTATAATGAAAATAATGAATAATAATTTAAATGAATAAACCAATAATATTTATTTTTTCATGACCATTGTATAATTTAGGATGATCTTGTTTAAAAATGGTATCGAGACAATTAATTCTTGAATAAACCGAAGTAATTGACCATAAGGAAAGGGAGATTTTTGTATTAAGAAGGGAATAAAAAGACTAAGGATATTTATCTATATTTAATCTAAGAAAAATATTTGGAAATAAATTTACTTTCTAAAAATCACTAGCACAATAACCCATAATTTTCGAAACTGTTCATGTTTTCCCACATTAAAAAAACTTTTTTTTTATTTTCTCTTATTATCAATCAATATTAAATCAATAAATCATTTAAAATTACCTCAAGAATTATTTGATTATATAATGGGTTAGAACATTAAATCACAACCAACTATGCCATACTATTTTAGTAAAAATAGTTAGTGTTTTTTTAAATTAACAAATATGATTAACATTGAAGGAATTAACAATTCCCTAAAAGATGAAAAGATATAATAATTTAAATAATATTATTTTATTAATTATGTTTATATTTTTTATTTTCAGGAATTTTTAACAAAATTTTTTCCTTGAATAAGATGTAGATTCATGATTAGAAATTTTTGAAAACTGGTTTTCTAAAATTGTTGACCCTTGAAACATGCCTGTTGTCTTTTAAGGAAAATTTGTGAATACTGAAAATATTGTAATTTTTTGTGATTTTATCCCATCGAGGGGAGTTATAATTTTTTATTATTCATACTAAAGAGGATATTTCTATAAGGGTATTCATAGGTTTTATTGAGTTTTATTTTTTATGTGATTATATTTTATATAATGTTTATTTGGCTCATCTCCATTCAGATATCATGGGAAGCTGTGGGTAGCTATGTGTAATATATAGGAACCAATTTTGATCTTGTACATAATAATTTGTAGTCTTGTGGTCTTGAGATTATACTTTTCTATACTTAAGATATTTTCCCCTGAGTTAGGCTTGGTATGGTAGAATCGAGTGTTAGGGCAGGATTGTGTGATACTCGACACCAATAATTTTTTATTGATGTTATGTTAACTATATTCAAGGTCATTAATAGAGATTATAGGATACCATTATTATCATTATTGTGTTATATTTATTACTATAGGAATATTTTATCACTTCTAAAATTTACCTGACACTATTCATTATGAAATAAAAGTATTTACGTCTTCATTCCCATTCATGATTTAACATTGAACAAATTTTAAATTATTTTTAAAGAATTTAAAAATGTTTCATATTGACATAAAAATGGTTTTAAATGTTTTTTTATTTAAATGATTTTTACCATTTTTAAATATTTATTTCAAAATAAATTAATTTGATAATGGTTTTAAAAGGAAAATTAAAACATAATTTCTATTTGTATTTAAAAATGCATTGAATATATTTTATTGTTAAATTTTATTAATGATGTGTGAGGAGGATAAATTATATGATTTTTTTTCTCATTCAAATATTATTAAAGGTCTATCTAAGATATTCTTAGAGAATAGTGTTGATTTTTAGTTCTATTCTAAGTGTAATCAATATTCCAAGACATGGTGATATTTTTTTGACACACAGAAGCAATAGGGTAGATTTTTTTCATTTTTATTTTTATTTTTATAGTGTATATATCATCCAATTAGTAATATTTTAATTTAGATTATTTATATCATATAAATATATGTTTTGGTAAAATTATATGAAATTGGATATATTTTGTGTTTTGGTTTATTGTGAAGTTATTATTATACTCACGTTATTTTTTTGGTTTCTATTTTATTTTAAAACTATTTATTTCCTTGATATGGACTCCAATCTATGTAATGATCATGCTTGATTACTGAGTGGAAGTATTTGTTTTCATTCATCAACTTATCAGGTGTAATAATTCACATTGGAATACATATGATTACCTAACATTAGTTTCTAACCCATGGGTATTAGAAATTCCCTTTGAGAAATGTCACAAGCTTACATGGGTTCTTGGATTATGGGTGGTATGGGTTCATTCATAGAAAAATTGCATCAAATACCAGTTATTATTTGGGGAATTGTTCTAGATAAGTGATAGTATTTCAACAAATCAAGTGATACATCATGAGTTGGTGCAATATCAATACCTTCTTCGAATGAGAAACGAGTTACCTATTCCATTTAAGATGTATATTCCTTGGAAATTTATCTTGGTTCTCGGTTTTTAGGAGGTTTTCAGTCTGTATTTGAGTGTTTAATTTTATATTAAAGGTAAATGTGTTACTTTTGAGAATGAAATTATTTTGGTGTGGAATTTGGGAATAAATACAAGGTTTAATGGGTATTATGCACAATTTAAAAAAAACTTTCTTAGACTGTGCAAACCAGTTTAGAGATCTTAGAGTCAACTTCACAAAGTTATGGCATTGTTTTCCAAAATGAGTGACTAAACTATATCTAGATGTAAATTTTTTCAAATTTTGAGTTTTTATTTTTTGAGGTTCTGAACTGTATATGTTCTTCTTAATTATTAATTTATAATGAATTGAGTTGTTTATCATGAGTTTTTCAAATTATTTATGGTCTAATTGACTGTGAATTTTTATTTAAATTGATTGAATTATGCTTTAAAGAGGTAAAATTTCTGGTAATGAGATACACTTTAAATTTTTTTTGGTTGTATAATAAGATTTTATTTTGCATAATCCTCTTCCATTAAGGAATGGAAAGTTAACTTGGGTGTATTTAAAATAATTGTTATAGGTTTATGAAATTTTATTTCAGATCTTGTGAATGATATTAAGTTATATTTTTTTGAAAGTATTTTTAGAAAGGTTTAAATAAAAAATAATTATCATATATTATAAAGTATGTCAAAAGGGTTATTTAAAATGATGAGAATTTATTTTTCAAAATGATTATCTATAAAGTATACGATCTTTATCTTTGTGTATCCTTTAGAATTTTCAGATTGACTTATTGATTTATATATTTTTTCAAGAAATTATGGGTTGGGGACTATTTTAATTATGTTTCTTGCTTCTTGTTTTTATAGTTCCCACACTAGATCTATATAATCCAATAAGGAATTTAGGGTTGGTTCTACATTTAAATTCCCTCTGTTTTATGATATCCCACTGAAATCATTTGTTCTTTTTACTCCAGTTGTTAAAATTTGAATTATTTTTATTATATAGTGACATAGGTATTATGTTTGATAGTATTAGAATTATAATTAACCTCTTTTCCTTTGTAAGCATGTATCATAGTAAGTAAAAGGGTAGTTACAAAGTACCAAGATGATATTTATTAATATTGGTTTTCCAAGGTCTCTCAAAATCATGTTTGAAACAATTTTTCTAGAGGGTTTGAGTTGTAAGTGGTTAAACTCCATTTTATATATGAATCCGCAGATAGATGATTCATGAAAAGGATTCAAAGAACTATTAGTTTTGAAAAAATTCCTCAAAGTGATAAATATATGAAAGAAAAAATATTTATATTTCCACTTGAAAGGGGATACAAGGGTGATCGATTATGCAATATATTTTATTGATTAATTTATATACATACCCAACCAATATTTTTTTATGATTAATTGAAATCATGATATTTTGGAAGAAGGATTTGATTAAATATCTAATTAAAAGTGCATTCATTTGGATTTTACACCTATAAAGGGATAGTGAAACATGATTGTTAAAGTTTAGGTTTGCCTATTTGGAGAGCCATAGTTTATTGATGTCATATTCTCAGGAGCTATGGTGGGAGTTCCAAAAAGGGAATGAGAAGTGAGCTAATTCTAATTGGATTGGTGGAAGTATCAAAAGAACACCATTTTTATCACAAAAAAATTATTTTAGGGGAAATCCCTTTGTATGATATCCTTATGGGATGTTAAGGCATAGGAAGCATTATTATTAAGAAGATAATAAAATCTGTTATGACTATGAGGTAGTGTCTTATAATAGAGGTGGATCTAGACTCACAAATTTAAAAGAGACTCTAGTTCAACATGTTGAAACTTCTTTCAATGTGGAAACTATTTTAGTTATTTATTGATGTATTTTTCATTTTTTATTGAATTAGTTTTTATTTTGGTTTATCATGGTTAGATTGGGATCTTAATAACTAATCTTGATTATTATTTATTTTGTTGACTTATTTTTCCTTAGTTATATAGGAATAATGTTTGATGAATTTTGGAGTAGTTTTTTGTTTTTGGAATTTGAGTCAAAGTGATGTTTTAATATTATGGGTATTCCATAATAAGAAAAAATTTTATATTTAATGAGATATTTTCATAGTGGATTATAGATAATGACAAAGAGCATATCATGTATAATTCCATTGTCTTTTTTTTGGAATTTGGTTCAATCATAAAAATGGTTTCATGACCATTATTGAAGATAGTAATAGAAATTGAATACCCGTCGTCCTTGACTGTGATAAATTAAAACATCACGGATGGTGTTTTCATTTTTAGTATAAAAGAATGGGAAATGAGAGATGATGATGAATTATTAAATTATCACAAAATAATTCCAGTACATTTATGGTACTAGAGATATCATAATAATTGTATTAAAGGATGTGATTAATGAAGAAGAAAAGAAAGGAACTTGAAAATAATTGAAAAGTTGAGAGATCCCTTACGAAAATTTGACAGCCTAATGGCATCGCATAAAATTTCATAATATATTTTGATGAGAGAAAAGGTGTCTCTCATTATTATTACATAATATGGAGAGTAATGGGGATATGGGATGAAATATCCCAACATAATCCAATTGAAATTAAAAAGAATAAAATAAAATGAATGCTTGAAAAAGAGAAGGGTGGTAGATTCAATTACGTTGTAGAGTAACTCCTAAATCATTAAGGTTGGGACCTTTGGGGCTTGAGAAAACCTTAGGAGGACTCCTAGGGAGATAAAACTTCCAGATCATTAGGGATTATGAGTTTTTAATGAATGAAAATTAAAGGAGTGGGTATTTATTGTAAATGATAGGGAGTTTTTTATTAATTTAAAAGGACACATAATTATTGGTTTTAGCAAAATCATGGGCTTGCCCATGGTATTTTCCCATTGTAGTAGCCACTTGGGACACCTCATATCATATTTTACCATATAAAGTTATAACATCATTTTATATTAATTATTACATCGATATGATGTCATTAAAAATACAAAAACTCAAAACTGTATTATTACTATTCACGAAAAATTCAAGCATTTTAGAATAATACTAAAAATTCACCCCAACCATTTTTCAACATGTAGAATTCAAAAAATAAAATCCATTTCTTGAAAATAATTTTTAAAAATTTTAAAATAATTTTTAAATAAAATCATAATTTATTCCAAGAAAAACAACATTAAAACTATAACTCTTCCTATAAAACCATTAGAAATTAATCAAGGTCCATTAAAATTATATTTTGACCATAAAATAATAATGTAACAATTTATGATTAAATTTTATGAAAATAAATTTCCATTTTTAATTATTAAATTATTTATAAAATTTTAATAATAATATTTATGAAATACAGAAATACCAATACTTATAGTATGATTGTCTTTTCACTTAGAAAATGTCTCAAATGAATTTATACATTCAGGGGGGATGTTTATATTTTTTTTGGCTGATTTACTATTAATTACTATTCATAAGGGTATTTTTCTATTTATAAGGGTGTGTTACTATTCATCACAAATTAAGTTTGTCTTATCAGACTCTAAATATCATACTGAACACAACTGTGTATGTCGGTTTTTTGAAATTCAAATCACAGAGGTGGAAAAGTTGTGTTTACTGGCTAGGTTATAACAAAGTGGTATTTTGTAAATTCTCAAGGATCTATGAATTAAATCTATTAGTTAATTATTATGTTGTTACATTATTCCCCCCCTCAATAGAATTTATTCCTTTCAATTAAAAATTTCACTTAGAATGTTAATGGTTAATGCTTGAAAATTCCTTTGTGGGAAACCCACATCAGAAATAGGTTTAATAAAATATCTCCTAAAAAGGGTTTAAGGTAAATGAGGTGGTCACCACAAAAATTAGGATTTAAAATGGGCTGGCATTAGTTGGATGTAAAAACCTGGACATTGAAGAAAAATTTAACTATGAAGTTATGACGGAATGTTATAGGGAATATATTCAAATAAAATTGGATTACTACAAAACTATAAACTAAAAAAATTATCTATATTATCAAAGATTATGATAATAGGAAAATTTTTTATATAAGAATATTTACCTTGAGTTTAGGAATTATTCCACTCTATAAGAGTATAAATATACGTTTCAATTTACAAACTCATACTTTGATTTCACCTTGAACAATCTATACTTCATCACTTAGCACCCGTTATGCAATATGGTGAAGTAATACATTAACCTATAAAAGAGCGTACAACGATAAAATTAAAGCATTTCATAAATGGTTAAAAATTACAAAATATAATGATTCAACACTTTAGAAAAAATTTCTCTAAATTTCCAAGATGAACTTATCATTAACCCTTAATCAACATGAAATAGCTCTAAATTTTCATATTCCAATAATGTGAATAACATTATCATGTATCCTTTTGAAATATTGTAATAACTTGAATTACTATAAAAATGAAATTGGAAACATGTATTCTTCAATATTTTTTAAGTAAGATACATGTTATTGAATATATTCCTTAAATTCAAAAGGGTTGTAAACTCCACTAATGACAGCATAGACTACTTATCGAAAAGTCGATAATTAGTTCCAAGGTATTATATACTTATCAAAATCAATAATTTTTTCATCATTATCTCAACATAAGATATATATTAAGTGTTGTATTTCCCTCAATCATGGTTTTCTCTAAAAAGTTTATCTTTATACTAGATCACTTTTGCTTTGTACCATTCATTAAATGACCTAAAATAATTAATGAAATAGTACTGCAGTACAATCCTTATATATCTCATAATTCTTATAACAAGAATATCATAACATAGTTCTTGAATCGAAAAACATAAATACCTTATTTACTCTACCTAAACTATAGTAACATAATAATCTTGACCATAATCCATTTTCTTTTTCAGAGCAATATTTCCATGATGCTTGGGACATTCATTTGTGTAGTGCCCCATATCCTTATAGTTGAAGAATTGAATATAGGATATTCATTCCTTGTCATGAAATTATGTGCATGGTGGAATTTTTATCCACAATTGAAGAAAATTACTTTTCCTCTCAAGCATATATGAAGGTGTTTCCTTCAAAAATTATCAAATTTGGGGAAATACATCCTTCCCTTATTCCCTTTATCTATGTTTTTCTCTTCCATCATCTTCCTCTTTTTATTCCCTTAAAAGCCATAGGTCTCAAAGAATTATTTACATACCTTGTAAAAACAAGATACTATCTCCTCATATAATGAGGATACTTGGGAGAAAACCTTCCATTGAAAATATGGCTTAAGAATATTAGAGATATGATCCTTCTTACTCTTCGCATCATGTGCACTGGTAAATTTCTCATTCCTTCTACTAGGAATAATTTCTAATAAATTCCATATTATATATTAGCTTATAAATTATGAACACTCTATGAATCTAAACACGGTATAAGATATAGCATAAATTTATGTATCGTAAATCCTAGAATCATATAGTTTGGTTATTTTAGGGCATAAATCCTTCATAATAGTGGGTAAATCAAATGTGAATTATTCTAAGAATATCTTTCAGGAGTGTCATACTAGGTGCATAGTAAGACTCGTTGTCTTGTACTAGGATAAAATGGGGAAAGCCCAAAATTCCTTGTCAAAGTTTTCACTCCTAGGTACATCTATGCCAGAACCACGCCGACTTATAGTATATAGACAGGGATGTATTTTCTATAAAGATCCACATAACCTATTCCTTACCAAGATTCCATAATGTTGTTATATGTTTTTCCTCATATACTATCATAGAGGTTTGTTCCCTAATCTGTGTTTTCTAAATCTAGTTTCCATGTTTTCTACTAAACATTCTTTGATATCAACTGTAGCACCCCCACCCCAGAAGCCATAAGCTGGCGCATTATTTAATACATTGGCATGATTACCACGAATAAAATCCCAAAGGGCCAAGTAGCTTAGTAATTTTGAAAATCCAGATAAATACATGGGTTTAACATTATACATTGAAATTAAATACAACATATAATTTTTATTGGGAACAACACCAACTCTAAGTTTATCCTTGCATGTCATTCATAATAAACTTCTTTATGTCATGAGAAAATGAATCATAAGAAAGGGGTGAGCTCAAATGCTTAGTAATGGTCATAAATACATTAGAATACATAATAACCATAAACATTAGGCATGGTTAATAATTAAAAATTCATGCAATTAAAAAATAAACCTAAACACTTTACGACATGAATAATAGTTGAATAAAAAATTCTATAATAAAACATAATCATTGGTAGTCTACTTGTCAAATAACAACATGAAATATGAATTTATAGGATCATAAGAAAAGAAATTCATAATCCGAACATTAAAAAAAACCTTCAAGGCCTCAGAAAATAAATTTAAAAATGATTATCGCCACAATCAAAACCATATCTCAAAATGTGCAAGGCCTTGTCCAAGTCCATGTATATTTGTCTCATGAGACCTAACGATGAATCAAGGGGATACATCGGGACCCAACTGAAATTTACTAAGTCCAATGCATTCATATTATGAATGGGGATAAACATAAATAACATACATATTCCTATTGAAAAAAATATGAAATGAAAATAACTTTCCCCAATCATTAAGAATAAACACTAACCATTCAGAGTAAATTAGTGAATGGTTTTATGATAGCACATCAATAATAAAACTATCATAAACCATTCAATAAAACATTATGGATGATATCATAGGATATAAAATAAATGATGTAAAATATTTTAAAATGTAAGTTTACATAGATGAATATTATTTTAAACGATACCATTGAAAAATCCTTAATGAAATAATCCTTATACATTTCAAAGTGTCTCATATAACCTTGAAACATTCAAATCATAATCCCGTAGAATATCATGAGAATATGTAGACTCTTGATATGATATAATAAATTGAATTACATACAACACATGCATGGAATAAGTGGTTAACATGGAATATATCTCATAAAAGATAAAGTGAGATGAGAAAAATCCTTTTTACATTGGAAGGAAGAGTTCTTTTGGAATATCATTTGTATTTGATATGAAATCAGAGTGTAAACATGTATATCCCAGAAATTAAAAAGGAAGTTCATTGAAAGTATATTTTATGCGTAAATAATGTCTTATTGAGGTGAAATAATTTAAAAAGTGTTTTTAAAGGAGCTTTAGAAAGAAAACATTTTAGTACGGTTTAAGGAAGATATTAAAGGATTTTAAAGCACATAGGATTGTATGCATTCATAAAACAAAAAATGAACCAAAATAGATTTTTATCTTGAAAATTTGTTATTTTATAAAGATAAATATGGATTAAAACAGATTATATAGTGATCATCAAAATGGGTAACAATTTGAGAAGTTCTTTCAACTGAGCTTTATTTTGGGAAGAATTTTTGAAAAATCCTTTTGAAATATATTACACATGATAAATTAAAGTAGGATTATTGTTGGTAAAAATATATAGAATATTAAGAAATAATTTATGATTATTAAATAAGAATAAATAATAATATCATTGAGGTGTGTAATGAATAAGATCAACCTGAATGAAAATGGAGGTTCTCGTAGACGGTACTTAGAAATTTGAAATCAACAGAATCGTATGCCCCAAAATTAATAATTATTAAATGATACATTTTATATATTTGAAATAAATAGATTAATGTTATGAAACATCAATGGTAGTATATATACACCATAAATATGTAGTATTAGTGAATACATGATATCTCCTAAAAATGGAAGTGAGATGAAGAAACCCATACCTTAAGTTTGATGGTGTTCTTCACTTGATATTAGTGTCATGGATAACCAAATTAAATTCATTAATTAATATTTATATAACCTTTTATTTATTTAATTTATTTATTATAGCCTTATTAAGTTCATCCATATCCTTCTTGATGGGTTTAATAGGTTCAATTTCATTGTTTGGGTGTGTTTTCTTCCTTTGTTTTCATGATTATATTACTTATATTCATGAACAAACAAAAATGGAGAATGAGAATGGTTGTCCATAATTGAAGTTATTTTTTATTAATGAACATCCATATGATTACATATTTATAAAATTCATTCGGTTATTGGGAGTGAAGATGAATCATTATATTAAACTTTAATGGCAATTGTTTCGGTTAATTGGTGGTTTTTGATAACAACGAACTCATTTTGATTTATAAATTAAAATCACATGTAAGAAAAGATTACAGAACAACACATATGGTATAATATATATTATAGTCTATATCAACCATAAAAATGGTTTGATGACCATAATTTAATACGGTAATAGAATTTGAAAACTCGTTGTCCTTGAATATGATAATTTAAAACATCTCAGATGGTGTTTTCATTTTTAGTATAAAAGACCTAGAAAGGAGAGATGATGATGAATTATTCCATCTTCAGAAAAAAAAATTACTATACATGTAGGTTACTCATGTTATCATAAAATTTGTATGAAAGGAGGTGAGGAAAGAAAAATAAAATAAAGGAACTTGAATATAATAGAAAATTTGAGAGACCCCTTACGAAAATTCAGTAGCCTAACGACGTCGCTTAAAATTTATTAAAATATTTTGATGTGAGGAAAAGGTTTATCACATAATTATTACCTAATACGTACAATAATTGGGATATTTAATAACACATCCCAACATAATCCAGTTGAAATTACAAATAATAACATAAAATGAAAGCTCAAAAATGTGAATGGTGGTAGATTCTCATACCATGTAGAGTAACTCCTAAATCCTGAGGGTTCGGATCTTGGGGGCTTGCGAAAACCTTGGGAGGACTCCTAGGGAGGTAAAACTACGAAATAATTGAAGATGATGAGTTTTTAATGAGAGAAAACAAAGTAATGAGTGGCTATTTATATTAAATGAGAGGGAGTTTTTTATTAATTTAAAAGGGCTCCTAATTAGTGGTTTTGGAAAAACCATGGGCTTTCCCATGGTATTTGATCATGTTATTAGCCACATGGGACCCCTAATATAATATTTTACTATATAAAAGTCTAAAATTATTTTTTATTAATTATTACATAATTATCATGTCATTAAACATATTGAAAACTCAAAACGTTATTTTTACTATTCACAAATAAATTCAAGCATTTTTGAAAAATCCCAAAAATTCACCGCAAAAAAATTTTAACGTGAAGAATTCAAAAATTAAATCCATTTTATGAGAATAAATTTCTAAATATTTTTAATTTTTTTAATTAAAATCATAATTTATTCCAAAAAAACAACTTTAAAATTATAACTCATTTTATAACACCTTGAAAAATTAATCAAGGTCCCATGAAATTATATTATAACCATAAGACAATAAAGTAACAATTTATGGTTAAACCTTATTAAAATATGTTTCAATTTTAAATTATTAAATTAATAATAATGTTTTAATTAAAATATTTATGGCATACAAAAATACTAATACTTATACTATGATCATTTTTTCACTTAGAATATGTCTAAACTGTATTTATACAGTCATGGGGGTGGTTTTTATTTTTTGGATGATTTAATATTTACTAATATTCATAATGGTATGTTACTATTCATAAGTGTATGTTACTATAATCAAAAATTAAATTTGTCTTATCAGACTCTAAATATCTTACTAAACACAACTGTGTATGTCATTTTTTCAAAATTCAAATCACAGAGGTGAAAAAATTATGTTTACTTTCTAGGTTATACTAAAGTGGTGTTTTGTAGAGACCCAATGTTTCATGTGTTAAATCATTTTTAAATTCTTGGGTTGTTACATTATCCATATCAATAATCTCTTTATCCTAACTAAACACCATTTTCTTAACATCAGAATCATATTAAGGGTTACCATACCTTAATAATATGATTTCCATAAAATATCACCATTCCATTAAATCACTTTTTTTAGTGCATCAGTACCATTCAATATATTATTTAAAATCATTAATTCAAAACATCTACCAAAAAAACCTTATATATATATCACAATTCTTGATTTTAAAATCATAGACACTTCAATTATTCCACTATAAACCATTAATTAGGATTTATTATCTAATTGATTAATAAATTATTCCTTTTATATTTAATTTATAGTCCCATAATTATCAATGAAAATCTCTTTACTCGTGTAGCCTTGTTAATACTACTCTTTTGATTTCCCCTATATCATGGATTTTAATAATACCCAGACATTCCACATTTAAAACATTCATCCATTAATAATAACATTGAGAGAAAAATATTCCCATCCATCATGTTAACAAAAATAATAATTTTCACTTGGATATTACTTGCTATGTGCCCATATTCTCCCCATATAAAACATATTATCATCCATTTGATGAATTAAAATGAGTGATTCTTCTTATATTCTTAACATATAGAAAACAAGAACTTATTTCCTCCTGGGTCTCCACTGCCCATGCTCTCAGTAAAATCTTTCATTATTCCCTTTATTGAGTCGTAGAGTTATTTAAGGTTTATGTTTTTAATTATATATCTTGATAACTAATTGGGAATAATCATAATATCATTTTCTGTACTCATTATCCCATTTGGTTTTTAATCAAAAAAAATTCTATCAAATTCATTGTTAACCTAGTTCCTTCTAGTTTCCTCCATTGAATAAAACCATGAATTATAGTGTGTGAGGTAATATTTATAGTGGAAAACTAAATTGTCTTAAAGAATCATTTATAGGATGTCTAAATCATGACACCTTTCTTATAATATATGGAACCTTATTCATAACCTAACTCATTCATTATCATTATTTAAATCCTTCATGATGGTTTTGAAAGAGTTTGTGAATTTCTAAACATATCCCCTAGGAGTTTCAAACTAGGTGTATAATATGACCTATTTTTATATACTAGGAAACACTCGAGTCATGCCCGATGTGCCTTGTTTGGTGTTACTACCCCAAGGTATATCTATTCCAAAACCACATCCATTTGATTTATCAAGAAAATGATGTATTTCTAGAAAACCATTTTCTCTATACTTCACTAATATTCTAGGACATTTTCTTATAGATGGAATTATCCTTAGACTTATCCTAATACATATCCATGGGGTTCCCACTATGTTTTCCCTATCATAGTTTGAAATGTTAACAAAACCTCTCCACTATTACAATAATAAAAGTATGGAATTATTTATAGTAGACTATAATTGATACCTATTAGGTAACCCCATGGGAGGATACACCTACTACGTGGGACACACCACTATACTCATTGAAATCCCGTTCCTCATGATAGCCTTAGCCAGAGTGCCATTCTTTGTCCAACACTCAATCAGGACAGTTCCTAAGGATTAGAGTCCTCCATTTTTCTATGATACCATGTTTAGAAACCTTTGATTTTAATACATATATCTTAAAAAAAATTGATGAATATTCATTATACTTAAAAAACAAACACTTAAGGATAATAAAGGTATAATGTCGTTGGAAACTTAGGGGCATAGAAAAAGTTTTATAATAGTTCTATATCATCTCCCAATTAAATCCTCATAAATAGAACCCTTATTAGATATATCACATGTAATACCTATCATTATAACAAAGGAAAATGAAATATAAGAAAGGGTGAGATTAGACACTCATTAAGGGTAAATATGGGAGATATAAACATGTCATGGGTATAAGGGAATTCGAACCTAAGAATAACATTTGAAAAAACATACATCGTATATCATATATCATAGACATGCATCATGGAATAAATCATGGTAGTTTATAAGTAATGAATAATATTGAAATAAATGAACATGGGCCATAAATGTATAAAATTGGAATAAGACATAGAATTTTTAAAAATACATACGTGTCACACCCCGACTGCAGATGTCATTATTTTACTTCTTTCTGGGTCCCGATTTAAAATTTTCAAGGTTTAGTTGTGTTGGCGGTTTAGCATCAGTGCGTGGTTACTGCATCGTTAGCGGTGACCGTGCGTTTGGCCCAACGTTTTAAATATTAAACTTTTATGTAGATATATAATTATTATAACTTTTTAAATTGTTGTTGTTATTTTTTTGACGTTATTTTGTTTATTGTATATATGTCCACATACATGTATATATATATGCATAGATGTATATATGTGTATATATGTATGTGTGTATATATATGTGTATATATATATATATATGTTTATATGCTTTTATATAGAAGCGTACATGTTTATATGCATATATATATATATATGTTTGTATATGTTTAAATATATGTATATATGTCTATATATACATGCGTGTGTGCGCACGCGCATGCGCAGGCACATTTATTTTCAAATGGTTTTAATATTTTAAATTTTTGATTAAAGATAATTATTATTATAAATTTTCTAATTATTAATAATATTATTATTATAAGGTTTTATTATTATTATAAAGTTTTATTATTTCTATAAAGCGTTATTATTTTTTTGATTTTTTTTATTTAATTACTTATGTTCAATATTATTATTAGTATATTATTATGATTATAGTATTTTATTATTATTATTACATGTTATTATTAATATTATTCTTATATTATTATTTATATTTTTGTTGTATTATTGTTATTATTATTATTATTATTATTATTATTGTTTATGTATATATATATATATATATATATATTTTAACACCCTAACCCTAATCCTACCCCCACCCGCGCCGCCTCACCCCTCTCCCCTCTTCTCTCTCCCTCTCTCTCTCCCCTGTGCGGTTTCTCCTCCCCTTCCCTTCCTCTACGCGCAGCGGCCCCGCGCCGTCCTCCCCTCAGCCGCTCCTGGCCCTCCAGTGCTCCGCCCCGCTCCCCTCGTGCCGACCGCCGCGCCCGCGTGACCCTTGAGCCCCGGACCTCCATCCGGCGACCCCTCCCCTGCGCGCGACCCCCTGTCCGACCCTTCTCCCGCTCAGCCCTGGCGCGCTCCCTCTCCGGCGGCCCGCACCGCCATCCTCACCCCCTCTAAACCCAGCCTCGGTCACCTCCGCTCACCCCAGCTCACCGCGCCTCCTCCTACGTCGCCCGGTCACCGCGCCGCCCTCCCTGCTCCCTGCCACCGCCGTCCCGGCTCCCTCTCCCCCTGTCCCGGCTCCCTCTCCCCCTGTCCCGGCCTCCCTCCGTCACCGCGCCCTGCCGCCTCCACCCATCCGGCCACCTCGTCGCCAGCGCACCCTCCTGCCGAACCGCCGCGCCACACCCCACTCCGGCCCGTTCTCCCCGCTCGGCCTCCCCTGTGAGTTTTAGTGTTTGTTTTATTTTTTTATTATATTATTATTATACTTGATTTATTATTATGTTAGCATTTTTATTATTAATATGTTAATATCAGTAATATTATGATTATATTAGTACTATTGTTATTATATCATTAATATTATAAAGTTTTATTATTATTATTATAAATTTTATTAGTATTATTATAAAGTTTTTTTATCATTATTATTATAAAGTTTTATTATTATTATTATTATTATAAAGTTTTATTAATATGATTTTTATTATTATTATTATATTATTATTATTAATAATAATATTATTGTTATCATTATTTTTTTGGGTATGCTATTATTATTATTATTATTATATTAATATTGTTATTACTATTATATTATTATATTATGATTATTCTAAATTATTATTGTTATTATTATTATTATTTTATCACTATTATTATTATTATTATTATTATTACTATTATTATCATTATTATTACTCTGGATTTCACCTTTTCTTTGTTAGGGGTTTCTCATCAACTTATATTTGTTTTTGATAGGTTTAGGATTTTTTTAGGACCCGCGTAGGGCGTTTCCGAGAGAGCGCCATCGCTGCGCCTTGTTTCCGAGGTTCCACCGTCTTCGCGCCTTGGTTCCAAGGTCGTTTTACCATCGCGCTTTGATCTTGAGGTAGGTCTCCCATTTCACTCTCCTTTAAATTTAGAATTTATTTATTCCTCATCTTTTTATTGAGTTTCAGTAAATTTAAAGGTATTATTATGTAGATATTTATAGTATGGTGATCTGCTGATAAATGAAAGCAGTTTAATTCTAGAGTTTCATTGAAAGTGTTTTCTTGGTTTCAATTATGTGCTTCTATGGTAATATTGCTAAATGGTTCTTTATGAAATGTGAAATTGTGTTTTGAAATGTTTTTGGTGTGTGTAAATTAGTAGGTGTATTGTTTGGGGAAAAAAGGTGTTTCTTAGAACCTTGATTTGGGGAAATGTCTTATGACCTTTAAACTCGATTTTGAAAACTTTAAGTGTGGTTCTTGGTTGTTGAAAAATGTTTTCCTTTGACGTGTGATTAAAAGTTTGGTTTTCATTTGAGAAATATTATTCCTTAAAAAGGTGATTAAAGGCCCGGTTGGCTCTTGATAAAAGTAGGGTGTGTTTGGATATTGGAAAATGATTCTACTTCTAAAGCAAGTGTGTTTCTGGTTTTCAATGAAATGGAATGTGTCTTATCCCTTTTGAAATGCTTTGGTATTAATTGGCTTAAATGTAAATGATGTGGCAGCCCGGTTGGCACTTTGTTAATTGTGAACTCACTACTTATATATATACGCACTTATGGGGCATCTCTACAGAGGGACTTCCCTTCGAGGGTTGTCGTGTAGTGGTGTCCGTGTAAGGGGTTGGAAAGTGCGGTGAGATGAGTCATGCGTGCGAGGGCCTCCCACTTACACAGTATCATTAAAACTACTGTGGGTTCCTGGGCGTCTTTTAGATAATCGAGTGATGGTTTCTGGCTAACCCCGATTAGACGGGTTAGTCCCCCCTTGGTAGGTAAGGCCTTGTGGGGAGTGCCACTGGTTGGCTGTTAGGGCGGCCGTTTGGTTATTGACTATAAAGTACCATGCCGGCAGGTAGTCTGAACCCGAGTACGTCCATGGGTTTTCTAGGGATGTTTAGGATCGCCCATTGTTATTGCTTACGACTTCTGGTTTACTTTTACTTGCACTTGTTTTTCCCTTCTTTTTTACTTTCAGTTCTTCTTTACAGCTTGTACTGGTTACTTTGTGGAAATGGTTTTCAAATGAAAAATGTGTCTTTCTCTTGTGTAGTAAAATTGAAAATGTAACACTTCTTTATCTTTTAGTACAAATTTAGAATCAATGAAAAGAAATTCATCTTTTGAAAAGGAATAAGGGTAATGGCTCGTGTTTAGATTTTCAAGTGAAACAGTATAAAAGTTTGCTTTTATACATTGTAGTTCAAACCTGGAATTTGTAGATTCTTTATTTACTGGCAGTTCTTTGGTATTTGTTGTTGGGCTCACCTACTGAGTACTTTTGTGCTCACACCTATCCTTTACCATTTCAGTTGCAAGTTCCTTGTGTTCAGGTTTTCCTGGCTTGAGTCACTCAGTGAGAGAGCGACGTTGGTTGTAGTTAGGTGGTGACCCGCGAGGTCACATGGAGGTATGTCGTGGTGTAGTTTTGTTTATGTCTTTAGTGTTTGTATGTGTGTTTAGTTTATATTCTTTCTTTCGATCCTATTTTTAGTTTGGGATGAAATTGTTCCCATGTGTTCTCTATGATGCCCTGGCGCTTGTCGCCATCCTGGGAGGATCGGGAATGCCTCTCAGGACTTGCCGCGGACCGGCTCGGGTGATCAGTTCAGGGTCAACCCGGGATGGTTCGTGAAAAAATGGTATCAGAGGCAGGTTCTTGTTATTTGGGTTGTTTGGTAGGTGGAGATTAGGACTGTCGGGACTCGAGAGGTAGGTACGGGAAGGACGTCATGAATCCTCGCCCGTCCCGCACCTCGAGTCGCCAGGGGTAGTTCGGGAATTGTGTCTTTATCTCTTTTCTGGTTTGTTTTGGATTGAGAGATGACAACGGAGGCAAGCCGACGTTACGTTGTGATTTCACATGGAGTGGTGACCCATGTGGAGTCTGAGTACACGGTTTGAATTCCTCCTAGTGGTTGACGATGGCTTGGGACATGGCCCACTACCATGTCTCCAGGTTGAGCGTGACTACTAGTCCCTCACTCCAGTGGTTGGTGTAAATTTGGATGCTGCTTTTGTTTTGGTCTGTGTAAGTACGTTGTTGGAAATGAAAAAGTTTTTTGAAAAATTGGACTGGTTTCTTTTAAAAGACCTTAAATGTGTGAAATGGGTTTTAAAACTGAAATCTATTGATTTGGAAATCTGTTGTTTGCTTGGAATTGGTTAAGAATGATTTGGGATGAAACCCCAGGTCCTCTTTATGAACGTTTGCACATGTGTGAGAATGCATGGAAAAAAATGCGTGTTGGTGCGAGTATTAATGGACAGTGGATAAAGACATGTGCAACGGTTCATGAGATTACCTGGGTGTGTATTTGAAATTAAAGGCTTGACCTTGTTTTCTAAATTGGTTTTAAAGGGGAAATGGTTTTGGAAAGTTTTTGGTTTGAAAGTGTATTGGTTTTGGAAAGTAGTCTTGAAAAAGGGTGGTTTTATAATCTAAAATAAAAAGGGAATTTAAAAAAAAGGATATTTTTATTTTGGGTTGTGTTCGTGTTTGTTTGGTCCTTGTGCTGACTGTTTTTGATGAAGGCGCTTTTATTGAAGTTGCTTCGGTTTGATAATGGTTTTGGCTTTATGTTTTATATGTCGCTCAGGAAATGCCGCCCAAAAAGGTCTTTAATGATTCTGATAGGTCATTCCCCCATTTTTGGTCCTTCTCAGACTTTGCCTATTCTCCATGGTGATCACGGTCCATTAGAGGCAGTGAAATGGATCGAGGAAGTGGAGCATGTATTTAGAACGTTGGGAACTCCCGATAATGTTATGGTTCGTGAAATTATGGGGTTGTTTGAGGGTCCATCTCTGGACCAGTGGAAGATGGTTACCCCACCGTTAACGCAAGGTGAAATGACGTGGGATGTCTTTAAAATCGTTTTCATCCAATGGTTTGTACCTGAGGAAGTGAGGCTAGAGAAAAAGAGAGAGCTTGTGCATATTCAACAAGGCCAACGGACAGTGAAGGCATATGTTGACCATTTCAAGGAACTGATTTCTTTTTCTCCAGAGGTAGCATCGCATAAACTCATGAAGGTCTCTCTTTTCACCGGGGGTCTTCGTCCAGAGATCAAGGAGCGAGTCCTCCCTTCTAAAGACCGTTGTTCCGAGAAGCTCATAGAGGAAGAATTCTTGGCAGAGTTGGTTTCCGGTGTGCTGGTGGTTAATACTTCAGCATCCCCGGTTGTTCGTAAGAGTTCCCCCTCTGGTGTGGAAAATACGCCAGAGATACCTGTTCCTCGGGAGTTATCCCCCTTGGTCCCAGCTTCCAGTTAATCAGACTGTTCAGTGGTGTGCTATCTGTGTGGTCGTTTTGGGCATTTAAAGCCGTCTTGTCGTAACCCTCTGAAGACGTGTCATCGATGCGGCTGTCGGGGTCATCTGGAGAAGTTTTGCAGGAAGCGTCGCTTGAAGAGGACGCTGTGATGGGAGAATGTCAGTACCTGACTGTGAGGCAGAAGATGCTTCAGCCATCAGAGCCCCATCCACAAGTCTCGGGGTGAAGCTCACGCACAGTCAGGAGTTCCCAGGGTTGTGAAGCCTTGGTCCAGGTTCAGTTTTCCGTATTGATGGTGGAACAATTAAAAATCTTTTCATATCTGTTTTCCTGCTATTAAAGTTTCAACAACATTGTAAATTCATTGTTTTCCATAAAGTTACAATGGACTTGTTCAATGATAATCCCAGCAGACTTGTCACGTGGATGTAATATTCTGAATCGTGTGTCCTTCTTAAAAGTGTGTTTGACCCTTGTGTGGGTTGACCTCGTTTTAGTTTTGTTGTCGATGTGGTTATGTTTTGTGGACTTCAATGGATCATGTCTCCAATTTGATGTTGGTTAAATGTTTTTCTGTGGGTTCTCCCTGGTGTTGAAGTTGTTGATTCTATTAGTGGGTTCAATGTTTCGATGGAGGTGTAAATCTGATCGTGTTATTGGAGTCGGTTTAGATCGGTTATGAGTTCCCGCCTTGGACCCACCACCGTGTGGTAGTATGTTTTGAGTGTTAAATTTTTTAACTAGTTGAGTTCTTGTGGTGGGGAGAACTCCTTCGTGTTCTCCCCTCAACCTCGGACTTAAGTTTTCTCTTGAATCGGTCGGGTGTGACCTGTGTGGAGTAAGGTCATCCCGAGATTCTCAGTTCTCATCGGTTCTTTTAGTTCCATTTGGGCATAGACCTGAATCTTGATCAACTTTTGGCTTGGTGACTTTCTAGGGGCAGAAAGTGTCTGTGGTGGGGAGAATTGTCACACCCCGACCGCAAATGTAATTATTTTACTTCTTTCGGGGTCCCGATTTAAAATTTTCAAGGTTTAGTTGTGTTGTCGGTTTAGCATCAGTGCACGGTTACCGCATCGTTAGCGGTGACCGTGCGTTCGTCCCGGCGTTTTAAATATTAAACTTTTATGTAGATATATTATTATTATAACTTTTTAAATTGTTGTTGTTATTTTGTTTATTGTATATATGTCCACATACATGTATATATATATGCATAGATGTATATATGTGTATATATGTATGTGTGTATATATACGTGTGTATATATATATATATATATGTTTATATGTGTTTATATAGAAGCGTACATGTTTATATGCATATATATATATATGTTTGTATATGTTTAAATATATGTATATATGTCTATATATATATGAGTGTGCGCGCGCGCACACGCGCACACACATTTATTTTCAAATGGTATTAATATTTTAAATTTTTGATTAAAGATAATTATTATTATAAATTTTCTAATTATTAATATTATTATTATTATAAGGTTTTATTATTATTATAAAGTTTTATAATTTCTATAAAGTGTTATTATATTTAGGATTTGTTTTATTTAATTAATTATGTTCAATATTTTTATTAGTATATTATTATGATTACAGTATTTTATTATTATTATTACATGTTATTATTAATATTATTCTTATATTATTATTTATATTTTTGTCGTATTATTGTTATTATAATAATTATTATTATTATTAATATTATTATTATTATTTTTTATGTATATATATATATATAGTTTTTTTAACACCCTAACCCTAATCCTACCCCCCACCCGCGCCGCCTCACCCCTCTCCCCTCTTCTCTCTCTCTCTCTCCCCTGTGCGGTTTCTCCTCCCCTTCCCTTCCTCTGCGCGCCGTGGCCCCGCGCCGTCCTCCCCTCAGCTGCTCCCAGCCCTCCAGCGCTCCTCCCCGCTCCCCTCGTGCCGACCGCCGCGCCCGCGTGACCCCCGAACCCCGGACCTCTATCCGGCAAACCCTCCCCTGCGCGCGACCCCCTGTCCGACCCCGCTCCCGCTCAACCCCGGCGCGCTCCCTCTCCGGCGGCCCGCACTGCCGGCCTCACCCCCTCTAAACCCAGCCTCCATAACCTCCGCTCACCCCAGCTCACCGCGCCTCCTCCTGCGTCGCCCGGTCACCGCGCCGCCCTCCCTGCTCCCTGCCGCCGCCATCCCGGCTCCCTCTCCCCCTGTCCCGGCTCCCTCTCCCCCTGTCCCGGCCTCCCTCCGTCGCCGCGCCCTGCTGCCACCACCCGTCCGTCCACCCCATCGTCGGCGCACCCTCCTGCCGAACCGCCGCGCCACACCCCGCTCCGACCCGTTCTCCCCGCTCGGCCTCCCCTGTGAGTTTTAGTGTTTGTTTTATTTTTTTATTATATTATTATTATACTTGATTTATTATTATGTTAGCATTTTTATTATTAATATGTTAATATCAGTAATATTATGATTATATTAGTACTATTGTTATTATTTCATTATTATTATAATGTTTTATTATTATTATTATAAATTTTATTAGTATTATTATAAAGTTTTGTTATCATTATTATTACAAAGTTTTATTATTATTATTATTATTATAATGTTTTAATAATATGATTATTATTATTATTATATTATTATTATTATTAATAATATTATTATTGTTATCATTATTTTATTGGGTATGCTGTCATTATTATTATTATTATATTAATATTGTTATTACTATTATATTATTATATTATGATTATTCTAAATTATTATTGTTATTATTATTATTATTTTATCACTATTGTTATTATTATTATTATAATTATTATAATTATTATTATTATTACTATTATTATCATTATTATTACTTTGGCTTTCACCTTTTCTTTGTTAGGGGTTTCTCTTCAACTTATATTTGTTTTTGATAGGTTTAGGATTTTTTTAGGACCCGCGCAGGGAGTTTCCGAGAGAGCGCCATCGCTGCGCCTTGTTTCCGAGGTTCCGCCGTCTTCGCGCCTTGGTTCCAAGGTCGTTTTACCGTCGCTCTTTGATCTTGAGGTAGGTCTCCCATTGTACTCGCTTTTAAATTTAGAATTTATTTATTCCTCGTCTTTTTATTGAGTTTCAGTAAATTTAACGTTATTATTAAGTAGATATTTATAGTATGGTGATCTTCTGATAAATGAAAGCGGTTTAATTCTAGCGTTTCATTGAAAGTGTTTTCTTGGTTTCAATTATGTGCTTCTATGGTAATATTGCTAAATGGTTCTTTATGAAATATGAAATTGTGTTTTGAAATGTTTTTGGTGTGTGTAAATTAGTAGGTGTATTGTTTGGGGAAAAAGGTGTTTCTTAGAACCTTGATTTGGGGAAATGCCGTATGACCTTTAAACTCGATTTTGAAAACATTAAGTGTGGTTATTGGTTGTTGTAAAATGTTTTCCTTTGATGCGTGATTAAAAGTTTGGTTTTCATTTGAGAAATATTATTCCTTCAAAAGGTGATTAAAGGCCCGGTTGGCTCTTGATAAAAGTGGGGTGCGTTTGGATATTTGAAAATGATTCTACTTGTAAAGCAAGTGTGTTTCTAGTTTTCAATTAAATGGCCTGTGTCGTATCCCTTTTTAAATGCTTTGGTATTAATTGGTTTAAATGTAAATGATGTGGCGGCCCGGTTGGCACTTTGTTAATTGTGAACTGACTACTTATATATATACGCACTTATGGGGCATCTTTATAGAGGGACTTCCCTTCGAGGGTTGTCATGTAGCGGTGTCCGTGTAAGGGGTTGGAAAGTGCGGTGAGATGAGTCACGCGTGCGAGGGACTCCCACTTACACATTATCATTAAAACTACTGTGGGTTCCTGGGCGTCTTTTAGAGAATCGAGTGACGGTTGCTGGGTAACCCCGATTAGACGGGTTAGTCCCCCCTTGGTAGGTAAGGCCTTGTGGGGCGTGCCATTGGTTGGCTGTTAGGGCGGCCAGTTGGTTATTGACTATAGAGTACCATGCCGGCAGGTAGTCTGAACCCGAGTACGTCCAGGGGTTTTCTATGGATGTTTAGGATCGCCCATGGTTATTGCTTACGGCTTCTGGTTTACTTTCACTTGCACTTGTTTTTCCCTGCTTGTTTACTTTCAGTTCTTCTTTACAACTTGTACTGGTTACTTTGTGGAAATGGTTTTCAAATGAAAAATGTGTCTTTCTCTTGTGTAGTAAAATTGAAAATGTAACACTTCTTTATCTTTTAGAACAAATTTAGAATCAATGAAAAGAAATTCAACTTTTGAAAAGGAATAAGGGTAATGGCTCGTGTTTAGATTTTCAAGTGAAACATTATAAAAGCTTACTTTTATACATTGTAGTTCAAACCTGGAATTTTTAGATTCTTTATTTACTGGAAGTGCTTTGGGGTTTGTTGTTGGGCTCACCTACTAAGTACTTTTGTGCTCATGCCTATCCTTTACCATTTCAGTTGCAGGTTCCTTGTGTTCAGGTTTTCCTGGCTTGAGTCGCTCAGTGAGAGAGCGACGTTGGTTGTAGTTGGGTGGTGACCCGCGAGGTCACATGGAGGCATGTCGTGGTGTAGTTTTGTTTATGTCTTTAGTGTTTGTATGTTTTTTTAGTTTATATTCTTTCTTTTGATCCTATTTTTAGTTTGGGCTGAAATCGTTCCCATGTGTTCTCTATGTTTCCCTGGCGCTTTTCGCCATCCCGGGAGGATCGAGAACGCCTCTCGGGACTTGCCGTGGACCAGCTCGGGTGATCAGTTCAGGGTCGACCCGGGCTGGTTCGTGAAAATACGTATAGATAAATATGTGTCAATTGTATCCACAAGATATTCATAACATGTTAGTCTTGGGATAACCACTCCTCTACCTGATTTAGGATTGGTATAACCTCCCATGTACTCTTCTTTGTTCTTGGGATAACCCCTTATGTACCCTCTTTGGGGCTTGGGATATCCTCCCATGTACCCTTTGAGCACATATGACATTAATCATTATCCAATGCATTGAAGTTAAATATAGGTTCCACCCATCACTTATGGAAAATCATATATTATTATGAAACATAAACATAAAAAATTCATCATATAAAACCTCATTAATAGAATGGGGGTTTATAAACATTTCATCATATCATAAAATATGGAAAATAAACAATTCTCATAAACATTTTTTCATTTTATCATAGAATAACCCTTGGAAAAATAAGTCGGTTTCATAATAATTTTATCATGGTATAACCCATGGAATATGAATGGGTTCCATAAATATATTTTCATCATACACATAAACCATTTGTAGAAATAATAAGAATTAAATCCTTAGATCATGTCCCCAATAAAGCATAAATAATATCAAAGGATGTCGTCTTAGGTGGAAAATGATTTGGCAAGATTACATTGAACATTTATTGAGAAAAATACCCTTTCCACATTAGAAAAAATTAAAAAAATTGAAAATAATTTTCTTTAAAAACTACCT
Organism: Viscum album; assembly: GCA_963277665.1. NCBI lineage: Eukaryota > Viridiplantae > Streptophyta > Magnoliopsida > Santalales > Viscaceae > Viscum > Viscum album. The sequence goes on from OY728126.1 coordinate 1,040,768,467, forward strand.
TGGATGCTTATAGAGGATGCTTTACAAATCATTAAAAACATTTTCCTTGGAAAATAATCTTTTTAATTTGAAAAATTATTTTTCAAAATATATTTCTTTTAAGATAATCATCTTTGAAAATAAACCGAGAAAATTATAAAGGAATATTAAAAATAAAAAATTTTCCTTATGGAAGGAAATTCTATCCATACTATACACATTAAAACAAGTATTTATTTAACATTTTTAGAAAAATTTAGATGGGTCTTATTTTGAAAAAAATACGATGAATCATTTGAAAAAAATTTTTAGATAGTCAAAAAATGGAAGGAAATTATTTAATAAATTATTCAAAGAATTTTTAGAACATTTTTAATGTTTTTTAGAAAACATAGATATGGAAGAAAAAGGGGTTTTGACCAAAGAGAGATGTAAAGTGGGTTTTCTTAAAAAACAATTCTTTTGGAATCTTGAGTATATAAAAAGTTAAAAATTAATGAAAAACATGTATTCTAAAAACATAATATATGAATATAAAATTAATTATTTTATTTTTAAATATATCATAATATTTCATTATCAAAATCATAAACGTAAACAATCATTAAAAATTATGAGATTTTGTCATGAAACCCTAACCAATTTGGTAAAATTGAATTATATTCCCCCAATAGGAATAAGATTAAATAAAAATTAAAATATCATGATAATAAATAAATTAATGATAATATGAATCAAAGTGTATTTAAATACCCCCAATAAAATAATATAGTTTTATAACAAAACATATGTACCAAAGAAGAAAAATTGATAAAAAAATCCCTTACCATAAATCTCAACTTATTTTATACACGTTTAAACCAACTATATAATAAATATATGTTTATTATAAATAAATTATATAACAATAATTATATATATTATAGCTTATATTATTTACTTACGACCTTTAATTACCCATTTAATATCAATTCGATGTTAGAATCTCGTTTCTGAGATTAACTTCTTTGTTATTTGTGCGTGTTTTGATTTGTTATTTATTGTCCTATTTTTTCATGGTTACATCATATTAAGAATTTTACCCATGATTTAAATATAATATATATATTAATTATATATGTATTTAGAGTAATCCATAAGTTATATATTTAGAAAATGAAAGACAGTGTTCATGGATAGGTGAGGTCGTAAGTAAGCATGAACATTCATTCTATTTTCTCAACAGATGAAATTAATGGAAATTGTTATTGAAAACAGAATAAAATCATTTTGTGAGATGGTAGTCCACCCTACACATGAACGTCACTATATTATCCCCCATAGAATGAATGGTAAAAAATTATATGTGTTATAATAATTATGTAAGTATAATTATGTTAAAAATATCATAAATATTTATTTAATATATCCTTATTATCATCCATTTATTACAAAAATGAAAAACACATCACATCAATTCACGAGGTGGTTGTCCGTCATTCGCACAAGTAACATTATTTTTTCCAATGGGTTGGGAAGTAATAAGGTATATGTGGTATTATAATTACATAGGTATCATAATATCATAATTATCATATATATGAACATTAAATCCTACATTATATCTATTCATGAGAGGTGGTGATAAAAAATTAATAACATCATCTCGTAAGGTGGTAGTCCTCCATACACATGAAGGATGATTTCAAATACCATTTGATGGATGAAAATATTGATTTAGGTTGTCAAATTAACATAATAACATAACAATATATGGGAGATAAATTTGTAATTATATCACCACAATTTAAGAATATTTTAATTTGGTGGAAGAATAAATATAATAAAGATGCTCAGATATGAACGATTCCTATTCTTCAAAAAACATCCTTAGGTAAGCACCAAAAGGATTCTTGGGTTATATTTATCATAAAACTAAGGGATATCGGTTTTTGGTATATAATAAACTATTTTTTCAATTAATGGACGATTTAATGGGCTATGAAGGTGTGAATAATAGTGGAGTGTAGGTTGCTTTTTATAAGCGAGGTGAGTGGCACACTTGTAATTTTAGGAAAAAGAAAACGTATACCCATGTTTTTCATCTACCAAAAATATCTAAAATATATCATTAATGAACCTTATGGGTGATAAGGTTTAAATGTGGACATCAAAATGGTTTTTAGAAGCTTAGAAGTCATTTTACAACACATCTTTTTAGTTTCCTTCTATGGTAAATATGTTTAAAACATAACCGTGGTAATAATTTTTTACAGGTTTCATGATTAATTCTAGTAAAAAAATAGTTTTACCAGGTTATATAATATTAATTATTATATTTAAAAATATTGAATTTATTTTTAAAATTAAATTCACATAATTGATAAATTTTATTATAAAATTATACCCAAATATGTAACGAGATATTGGGTTCCCAAAAAGAAAATGTTTAAAAGATTAAAAAGTATTTATATGAAAATTCAATATTAAATTCAATAAAATGACCTAAATTGGATTAATGAATATATAATTTAATTATTTTAACTTTTTAATCTATTTTAAAATAAAATGGATAATAATAAATTCATTAAAATAAATGAAAGTTTTCAATAAAAATCACCATTTTTTACTATTCATCATAAATTAATCTCTCCAAAAAAATTAATAAAAATTACCCTAAGACAATTTTTGAATTTATGATTTCATAAATCAATATTATTTTTCAAATAAATTTTATAATTTTTTAAAATTTCATTTAATATAATTGCATAATAGGACAAAAAACTACTTTTTAGAAACATATAATTTTGAAGCATAAAATTGGATTTATTGTTATCTTATTCCTATAGAACACATAATATGGATTTTAAATTTTTTATTGAACATTAAATGTGAAAATAATAGTAAAATGTTTTACAAAAAAGGATTTATTTACTAATCTATGGAAAAACGTGTTTGTGCGTATAAAAATAGGCTTTCAAAAAAGATATCCTTTATTTTGAAATGGTTTTTATTTTAATTTCTAACTAATTCACCACCATACTATTAATTTTGTACACATTTTTAAACCATATATTTTTATAATAATGTTAATCCTATTCAAACCCACCATTCCAATAGATAAGAAATAACTACCATATTAAATGATAATATTTTAAAAGTATATCACATTTTGTTAAAACTAAATGTTTTGTATAACATAAGCCATCAATGAAATAAAATTTATTTAGAAAAAAAATTATTTTATAAATTATATGGGTATCAAATATAATTTATTTTTTAATAAGATATATTTTACTAGATCTACCCCTTCAAAAGATCCTCTGGTTTGACCGACTATTCCTGATGTTGGTTTGGTAACTGTTTGAGTTTTTTTATGATATGTTTTTATTAATTTTAATGAATTTACAATTATGGTTTTTTGGTCACTTTAATATTGTGATTTTAATATTATTTATTAAAAAATATTGGGTTCATTGATGGATTTTACCTTGGTGATGTAGTAATATCATTGGATAATTGTTGGTGTTGTTTTGATTTTTGGGAATTTCTGTATGAGGGGAGCCCTTAATATGATGGGGAGACCGATATAGGGGAACCTTTTGAATCAAATGGATATATTTCTCTAGAGTATTAGAGAACATGAACTAGTGGGTATCTTATAGAATTTTGGTTTTCTTGGATCTTATGTGAGTATATTTTCATTATAGGTGAATGATGATGGTTTATGTTTAGGCCTATTCTTTGGTTTTACCCTTGACCTAGCCAACCCATGGTAATCTTTTAGGTCAATTATTATAATTTGTTCTTGGGATTATATTAGTTATGTTAGTAATGTCTCTAAATGTTTGTTATATTTGTTAAATCTTCACTTCAGGGTGTTCCTTAGTTTTTAGGATCATATAAGGTGAATTTTTACTTTTCTACTCCCCTTCTTTTGAATTGTTTTTTTCTTCTCATACACTAATCTGTTCTGATTTTTACTTTTCCATAGTTTATATTGCATTTGAAAATTAGATTTTTATTATGTATTTAGATTTTATAATGCTGATAATGTCATCAATACAAGACTTTATTAGATTTTATCTATCTATCTATATATTCATATATATTATTATTTTTCATTATTGAGAATAAGAAAATTTTATTTTCATCTTTGGTCAACCATTTTTCTTGGAACATTTATGGGGAATAAAGTATTATTGTTGGTTGAATTGTTACACCTGAATAATATTTTTATTTATTATTTCATTTATTTATTGATTTCTATCCTTGATATTATGTTTCAGAATATTTTTACATGATGTTTGGTGATATAGGGGTTATAGTGTATCTCACATAGTTTTCACATAGTTAATAAAAATCATGTGCCTTAACCATGAATGTCATGCAGTAAATTCAAGTTGTGGTTATAAGGTTGGTGTATTTTTTGAAAAACCTCATGAAAAAACTATGAGGTGTCATTCATATGTGTCCAGGAAAGGTCACTTGGTTGGCACACAATTTGGTATACTATAAAATCTTCCAAGGTCCATTAATTGTGGTAATTTGAATTTTAAAACCCATTTAATTTTTCCTCATTTTCCTCATCTCCTCTTATTTAATTTTTTTATAGTAGTTTACTCTCCCACTAATCTCCCCTCCTATTCCTGAATGATTCCTTGGGGGTTTTCATTATTTTGGATGATTCCTTTTGGTAATATTATCTAACACCTATCCATTATATCTTCCCTATTTTCTCTCTCTTTTCTCATTCCCTAACATGACCTTGATGACCCAGGCTTTCACATGGATTTAATATAGTTGAGGATTTTATGGTTTTAGGGTTCATTTTTTTCCTTTAAATATCAATGTATCCATTTTAAAGTAGATTTGGACTACAAATTGAAGAAGTGATGTGATCAATATAGGTTTTCTCCTTGCACAAAAATTTGAAAATTAAAAATACAACTGGTTATTAATTTTAATGTATATATTGAGTATTTTATGAATATTTATTAGTATATTCAATGGTTTTTTTATTAAAGTGTTTCATTTATTCAAAATTATATGAAGTACTAAATATTTTTTTATCTTTTTTGGAATGAAAATCTATTTTAAACTCTTTACGCATCAAATTTTTATTAAAATTTCATAATGTCCATTCTAAAAGTATTTTATAACTTAATTTCCCTATGATCATTCTCTAAGATATTTTAAGGGATTTACTTTGTAAAATAAGTGTGTGCATGTTTAATAAAATTATTTTCATAAAATTTTGGATCCTATGAGTTTCTTGATGATATTTATATGTTTTTCAAGGGAGTTTCAATAATATATTTTTCCTTAATGAATGTGCAATGACATAGTTTTCACTTTCTAAAAATTGATTTTATAAAATTGATGACCTATAAAATATATCCCTTGTGTATTATGGAAAATTTATGTATGTAAAAAATGTTGAAATTTTTTGTGTTGTTATCCCTTATAGGGGAGTTATATTTTATTATTATTCTATATAATGGGGTTGTTTCAGTGAAGGGTATTTTGAGGTGATATTGAGGTTTATTTATTCATTGATATGATTATGTTTTATATGTTCTTTTTTAGATCACCACTATTTGGTTGTCATGGGTATCCATTGGATGCTAGGTGGAAAATCTATAAACACATGTTTCACTAGTGTTTCATTACATCATGTTTAGTGGTTATAATATTATATTTTCGTGTACTTAATGGATTTGGCCCACAATTTTGATAGGATGGGTAGAACTGAGTGTTGAGGAAAGATTTTATAATTCCCAACATCAATCATTATTTTATAAATTATGGTTATCTCTTTTATATGTTATTCCTAACTATCCTAGTTCCCTTCAATTCATATAATCCTATTGTATTTATTATGACTAACTTATTTTATGACTTCTATGTTTTACTTAGAATCATTCAATATAATATAAATTTTTTAATGTATTCATTCCCATTCATTAGTAATCCTTCTTATAATTTTAAAACATTTTAAGAAATATCAATATATAAAAACTCTCCATGAAAATGTGTATAATTGGATGTTTTATTACAAAAACGAGCTTTCCCCTTTTTTGTGAATATTTCTTAATTTGATATTTTTTTCAAAATATTTAATAGAAACATATTTTCTGTTTTTTTCTTCAAACTAGAATGAATTGGATTTATTATTAATGGGAATGGATAGGGTGTACATAGGGTACCTATTGGTCATTTTTTTAGGAATATCATATTAGATGTCTATCTGAGTTATGTCTGGAAGAATATGTGGGTATTCAGTTCTAGTTTGGGTTTGATGGAGGTGAAATGACATCATGATGTTTCATTGAAGAATGGAGGAATTTGAGTGGAGTTTTTTATCATTTTATTTTCTCTATAACATATTTTAGTGGCTTATGCTCCCACTTACTTTCTCATCTTGAAATAACATTTTTCCACATTTTTGCTTCATTTTATGGTGTTAGATATGTTTTTGATTTAATTTTTTGGGAAATGATGATTATCACAATGTTATATTCATGGATTATATTTAATTTTATAACTATTTATTTCCATGGTGTATCCTTCCAAGCTATAGATTAATCGTATTGACTTTTATGGGTTGAAGTATTTTGTTTTTAAAACTAATTATCTGAAAAAATCATAGATATTAGTGTACATTTGAACCCTTGGATCTAGTTGGAAGCCTCTGTAAAATGGGAATGAACTTTAAGCCATATCGTGGACCAAATCGGGTTCCCAAATAATGGGTGTATGGATAAGATCATTTATGTTTCTAGATACTTAATGAGAAAAATGATGTTGATATTAATAGATCATAGAATGAATTCACATAAATTAATCTTTAATAACACTAAATAAGATAGAAGGAGTATAAACTTGTTTAAAACATCTTGTTTAGTTAAATTAAAACATATAAGCTTCATTCACAATCACAAATATTTTATATGTTTATAAGTGAGTGTGAATATTCTTAAAAAATTGAGCAGAGGTGCCATATCATTCCATTATTTTTAAAATGAAGTACCATTTAATAGTATTGAATTATTTTAAAATATAAAACTCCTTAAAAATAATCCCATTATTTTATTTTTTGTATAGTAGGTTAAAAAACTATGAATTGGGGTAAAAGTAATCACCTATCTTCCTTACAAGTATTAAAAAAAGTAGTTTAATTGAGAAAACATCATCAGAATTGTATTCCTGTTTCATAGAAAGTATTTTTTAAGGATTTTAGAAAATTTATTCCATAACATAATATGTTTAATATCTATAATATCAATCATGATAGAATTTTATAATATGATTAATAAATTGGGATTTATTTTAACAAGTATAAAATTAGTGAGAATATAGATGATTTAATTTATCCCTATAATGGTGTAGCTATGAGGTAATAATTTTTCATTTAATTTATAATATTATTAATCACATCAACCACTAAAAATATATTGTAATTAAATATTTCTTCAGTTAAATTTTATTTGAAATAAATCACCACAACCTTTTAAAGATGATTTAACCCTATTTTGGGGTCTATTTTGATAATTATTCTGGGTTAGATCCCTTTCCGTTCTTCCTCTACCTTTATTTTGGGTGTTTAGACTAGAGTCACAATCTATTTCATATTTAGTCTTTTTCTACCATCCTTTAACATTTTCATCTTCTTATACTTCATTATCCCAACCCTATTCTTCAATTTTTTATATTTATTTTTCAGGAGAAGAATAAAATTATTAATGGTTCTTTTTAAGAATAAGCTTTCATGTTTAAATTCTTTTTCAAATAATATATTCCATTATGAAATTTGATAAATTTATTTTCATTTTTAGTAACCCAGAAACCCTTTTTATCCCTACTAGTATTGGATATAGTATGTTAAGTTCAATCTTTGTGGTGTTATTTTGCAATAGAACTATTTATCCACCATAATTTATACCCAAATACTCCTCTCAATCTTATAGTAAAGGAAAAGGTTCCATAAAAGCATCCAAAACCAAAGATACATTTTCATTATTAGTTGTTTTAAATTATTTATCCCTTATAAATATAGACTTGTTATTCTATTTTATACCAACTTTCCATTAAGATAATTATGGTTCTTGTAAAATTACCTTTTATGAGTGGATCATTTCCATTTTATCATTATTTTATTAATTACTTCAACCCTTCAGTTAACTTTTTATATATATTTCATCAACCATCTATTTATCTTATTTTATTTTATTATTACTAATATTACTATATTATTACCCACTTATATGATTGATAAATATTCTATGTATAGATAATATCTTAACTTTTAATTTTATTTAAGACAAATTTTTTAGGTATATGATATTTCACAAAGTATATTTTATTGCATATTATTTTAAAGATAGAAGAAATTATTATGTAACATAATACATATAAAGAAATTTTTATTTATTAAAAAGGATATGATTTATTATCTTTTATATTACTTATTTAAGTATTTAATTTTAGGTACTAGTTATATTTATTACATCCTAGATTGAGTTTCTTATGGATTATAAATTTGAAAGAATGTTGGGCCATAGGAGATTGTTGGTCACCCTCTCTAGTATTAATAGTTTTAATAATCAAAAATCATGTTAATTAATATTAATCATGTCTAAAAATTTCAATCATGATTATTTATGTTTTAATATGTGAAATTATGTTTATCTATGTTCTCATATAAATTTAGTATATTAAATTAATATTTATGTTGTATGACTATCTGAGAAAAAATATTCTCTATGTATAACTGACTATCACCAATAGAAGAGATGGTTTACTGACAGTTCAACTAAGTCACTTACAGATGACCTACTGACATATATGACCTACCGATAGATGACCTATCGACACTGATGAACTACCAACATATGACCTACCGATGAAGATGACCTACTAATACAGATGACCTACTGTCAGTTTAAATGACCTGAAAATTCATGGAACTACTAATGCAAGGACTCACCTATAATTAAAATGAGTATTCGATTCATGGAAAGTTTGACGGAATTAAACACTGATGGAATGAGTCACTGATGGAATGAGTCACTGACAGAAGGAGATACCAGCCGAGGAATCAACGATATATTTTTTAATTTTTTTCATTTAATATTTCATCTAAAGGTCATATTTTTAGTATTTTAATGCACGTGATTAATATAATGCTTTTTTGTAGACATCTTAAATGAGGCTGTTAGAAATACGAGGTACTGTATCTACCTCAAACCTGCACATTATTGGGATGAAAAAATATATACAAAGAAGATCACATTAAATGGAGATGAATGGGTAGAAAAGTATAAAAAAGAAGATATGAGTATACCCCCATGATAAAAACACCAAAAGAAGAACACACTAGGAATTATTCATTCCTGATTGTTGTGAACCATAGAACTGATGATAATCAAATTTCTATCATCTTCTCAGAATCCAACTAAACCAAAGGATAATAAAATCTCACACTCCTGGATGACTTAAAAAAATGCTTCACGACACTATGTTTTTAGGGCCTATTTCTTAAGGAGGACTCGGGATTCCACTCTGATACAACATAGAGTCCAAATATGAAATGCATAACAATCAGAGAATTTCTATCCCCTTCTTATTATATTCTACTTTGTTGTGTACTATTTTACTAAACATTCTTGCAGTGTCTGTGTATATACTAAAATCACACACTATATCATGAACTAAACTGGGGGATGCTAGATATACTCAAAAAATTGTATTATTACACTGGTTTATCCCACTAAGAACTATGGAATATTTCATGTGTGACCTAGTTGTTTTTGTTCCCACATAGAATTTTTCTAGTGGTCTTGTGATCTAGATGGTCTATATACTGTTGTGTTAACCCTGATCTAGGATGTGGATCAAAATCTTTATTTATATAGATATCTTGGGGGAAGGTGATCACCAAGTTGAGAGGAATAATTCTCTACTTGATATTGAACCTCTTTTTTTATATATGCTGAATTTTTCAATTTAGTCTTTCCCAATATTAACTCATATTTTAGAAAACAACATATTACTTTGATTTATAGTATTTATTAGTAGTTATAACTATTTTCCTTATTATATTAGTTTCAAAAGTTTTATCAATCTCTCATATTGTTATAACTGAGAATTAATCAATCTTATGAGAAACTATTTGAACTGTGAAGCTATTATAATTTTACTACCTTGGTTAACTGATCAGTTTTATTTTAAATTGTGTGAATCTATTAAATAAAAATTTTAATAGAAATTTTAATACGAACATAATTCACTCCCTTCTTGAGTTTCCAACTCCGACCAACATTTTGTATCTAAGGATGTTTTCAAGTTGATGATTGAAATTTTTTAAATATGTTTCAAAATCATCTTCAACTGTGATTTTAGATGTGTTTTAGGGATCTTTATATTTATATTAGATATAAATTTATAGTTCTTTATAAACCCATTTCATCATTATGGATAATATATTGGAAGGTTCTTCAACCAACAGACCTCCATTCTTTAATGGAACAAATTATTGGCAATCGAAAATTAAAATGAAAATGCACCTAGAAAGTATGGGTTTTGAGATTTGGTCTTCAGTTATAGATGAATATAATATTAATTTTACTACTATAAATGCATGTTATGAAGAAAGAAAGGTTTACTATAATAATTATTGCAAAACCATGAATTCCCTATACTGTTATTTAAATAATGAATAGTTTAATAGAATTTCATCATGTAAAAATGACCATGAAATTTGTGACACATTATATGTTTCACATGAATGAACCTCAAGTATTAAAGAAATTTTACCTAAAAAAATTCTATTAAGTATGATAACTTTAAGATGAATCCTTATGGGCATACTTCTGACATGTATCTCAGGTTCAATGAAATTTTGAATACAATGATCTCTCTGGGAAGGAATGTTACAACCAATGATAAAATCATGGTATAACTTAGATGCATACCAAATAAATGAAGAGGAACTTCTGCATCAATTAGAGAATCCCATGAAATCATCACGTTAACAATAAAAGAGCTCATTGGAAAGTTGATGATGTATGAGGAAGAAATAAAAAGTCAAAAAAGAAGAGGATGATGAACCCAAAATGAAATCTATTACCTTCAAATCTATTTACACCAAAAAAAAATGATAAAGTTCACGTTGAAACTGTAAGTTCATGTGAAGAAAAATGATCAGTAGATAGTGACAAAGAGATGGATAAAATTTCAAGAAGGTTTAATATATTTTATAGAATGAATAAATTATTTAGAAATCCCCAATAAAAAGGTATGTATAATCACATGGGAAACTAGAAAAAGGATTGGATGAAAGGTGAAACTTCCATTGAAATAATCTGTTTTAAATTCAAGAGAAAGGGGCATGTAAAAGAAGAATTTACCAAGATAATGAACTAGAATAAGTATGATGATAAGTACTGAATGTATGAAAAGGTCCTGGAAGAAAATTGGAGTACTTCTAAAGATAGTTCATGGGACTCAGAGTCCTCTACTTATGAAAAAGTTAATAAAACAAATATATTTTTTTTATAACAAACACATCTTAGGTAACATTAAAATATCTTGTACAGAATTATTATTATTATGGAGATGAAAGTGATTTTGAAAATATGAAGAAATGAAGAAATTTATAAATATTTAAAAATTCAAGAAGACATTTGTAATGAATTAAAAGAAAAATGAAAATATTTAAAGAAACAATATATTTTGACTACCACAATTAAATATGAACTTGATGTAGTAAAAGAGTAAAATTTTAAACTGCTTAAGGATAACAATGAACTTAAATTGTGAAATGGGGAATTGAGAAATGATCTAGAAAGATTTACCAATGGAAATGAAATCTTTGTTCAAATGTTTTGTAAACAAGTAGCTCATATGTATACTACTAGAATAAGATCCCAACCAAGAAAAAGGAATATAAAAAAACTCATTTTGTATCAAAATCAAGAAAATCCTGTTTAAAGTCATGTTTTGAAAAGCATTCTGTAAATTCCAACTGCGAATAATTTTCTACGGTTTCAAGTTTTTCTAGAACAAATAAATTTTATTTTTCTAGTAACTTACATAATGCTTATAGGAAACCCATGAAGCATGTTTGGGTTCCCAAATCTCTTATTATTAATGTTACTAGACCCAAACAAATCTAGGTAAAAAAATCTTTTCTTGTCTAATCTATTTTATAGGAAAACAATTTGAAGATCTCCTATGAAATCTTATGGTAATTGGATAGTGGATGTTCAAGACAAATTACTGGATATTACTCATGCTTCAAGAACATGATTAAGATTGATGGTGGTCATGTCACCTTTGGTGACAATGCTAAAGGAAAAATCATTATCCTTAACCTAATTGGTAACACTAATTCAGTTCTAAATTTTAATTTACTTTTTGTTGATGGATAAAATACAATCAACTTAGTATCTCTTAGTTATGTGAAGATGGATTTAATTTTAAATTTTAAAAAAAATCATGCAATGTGTTTAAATCTAAAAATAAGTTAGTATTTTCTTCTCTTAGAAATGAAAATGTTTATGATGTTAACTTAGATTCTTTAATTTGGAAAATGATTCTTTCTTGAATGCTTTTTATATAGAATCCTGGCTTTGGAATAGGATATTAGGACACTGCAATGTATACTTACTTAGAAATATTACTAGAAAAGGCTTAGTCAATGATCTACCTAAACATGAGTTTCCAAATGAGAAAGTGTTTAATCCTTTTCAAAAGGATTAAAATCACAAAATCTCTTTCAAACCAAAGAAAGAATTTTAAAAATCTGAACCTCTCGAGTTGGTTCACATGGATTTTTTCCAACACTCTATACTTTCAAGTATAAGTGGGAAAAATTAAGCATATGTTCATGTAGATAACTACTGTAGATATACTTGGACGTTATTTTTGACTCACAAAAGTGAAGATTTATCTCATTTCACAAATTATTATAGGAATATAGAAAATATTAGTGGTCATACATTTAAATCCCTAAGAAGAGACTATGGATGTGAGTTTCAAAAACAAGAGTTTGAATCTTTTTTCTCACAAAATGGATATAGTCATAACTTCTCTACATCTAGGACACCATAACAAAATGGAGTTATAGAAAGAAGAAATAGAACCATGCAAGAAATTTTTAAAACCATTATTAGTGGTTATAACCTACTTATATACCTTTGGGACGAAGCTATGAATACATTATGTTAAATAATAAATAGAGACTTGATTAGACCTATCCTTAAAATAACTCCCTATGAGTTGTGGAGAAATAAAAAACAAAAGTTTAACTACTTCAATTTTTTTGGTTACAAAGTCTATATTCATAACATTAAGGATAATCTGGGAAAATGTTTCTCATAGAATGATGAAGGAATTTTCCTAGGTTATTAAATTTATATTAATGCCTATAGAATCTTCAACAAGAGAACCAAATTTGTGGAAGAATCTGTGCATGTAAAGTTTGATGAGATAGATCCACATGAGCCAAAAACCTCTCTATAAGATATTTAGGATGATAAGTAAATCATGGAAATAAATGAAAAATATTTTAACCATCCTGTGAAGAAATCTATTCAAATTTCTAGTTCTAGAAATTCTCTAGATTCTAGTCATAATGGACATAATTATATTGAAGAACATGAAGTGACTAGCCCTTCAATTTCTAAACCTGTTAGAACTCTCAAGAACCATACTATAGATGTTATTGTTAGAGATTTAGATAAAGTAACACATACTAGAGATTCTCTAAAAAAATAGGCTGAAAATCTATCCTTTTTGTCACATATTAAACCTAGGAACATAAATGATTCTATCAATGATGAATTTTGGGTGATATCTATGCAAGAAGAGTTATATCATTTTGAAAGAAACATTGTCTATAAAATTATATATAGATTGAAAGAAACCTTGACTATAGGCAATAAATATGTGTTTAGGAATAAAGTAGGTGAATAGGGTAACATAGTTAGTAACAAATCTAGATTGGTTGTACAATGTTATAACCAAGAAGAAGGAATTGACTATGAGAAAACCATTGCACCAGTAGCTATACTTGAGGTCATTAGAATCGTACATTCCTAAGCACCACATCTAAATTTCAAATTTATCAAATGGATGTTAATAATGCATTCCTAAATGTGTATATAGTAGAGTATATTTTTGGGGAACAACAACTAGTTTTAAAAATTACCACCCTCCAAATCATGTTTTAAAATTAACAAAATCTGTATATGGTTTAAAGAAATATCCAAGAGATTGGTATGATTGACTCAGAACTTTTTTTATTTATAATGGGTTTAAAAATGGTATAGATGATCCTACTCTCTTTATAAAGGTAATTTACAATGATGTTTTAGTTGTAAAAATTTATATAGATGATTTTTGGATCTTCTAAATTTTTTTATGTGTTGATTTTTCGAAGATGATGGAAAGTGAATTTGAAATATGTTTAATGGGTGAACTCAAATTATTTCTTGGATATCAAATATTTCAAAATAAATAATGTATTTTTTTAATCGAAGTAAATATACTAAGGAAAATTTTGAAATATTTGGCTTTGAATGTACTAACAGTAGTGACACTCCGATGAGTACCACATGTAAGTTGGACCTCGATAAAGATGGTAAATCTGTTGATCAAACCAGTTACAAAGGTATGAATGGTAGTTTACTCTATGTAACTACTAATAGACCAGAAATTATATTTAGTGTGTGGATGTGTGCAAATGTTTAGGAAAACTGTAAATAATATCATCTTATTAATGATAAAAGGATTTTTTAAATAACTCAAACATACTCCCAACACAGGAGTGTTTTATCCGAGTAGACAACCTTTTGATTTAGTGAGTTATTCATATGATTATTTTGGTGGATTTAAGTTAGATAGAAAAAGAACCTCAATAACATGTCACTTTTTAGGCAAGTCTCTTGTTTCAAAGTGTAGTATGAAACAAAATTCTATTGCATTATCTACTACTGAAGATGAATATATAGCTACTGGTAATTTTTTTGAAATTTTTTTTTCAATGAAACACGCATTACTAGATTATGGATAACAATTTAGACATGTCCCTATAAATTGTGAAAACACAAGTCCTTTTAATATATCTAAGAATCCTGTTTCACATTCTAAGATAAAATTCATTGATTTAAGGCATAACCTTTTGAGAGAAAATTATCAAAAAGGTGATATATCTTTAGAGTTCATTGGCACTGAACATTTTCTTGATAACATTTTCACTAATCCATTGAACACTGAAAGAATGAACTATATCAGACATGAGTTAGGATTGATTAATCTATAAGACCTTATTTTTATATTCATTTGATAAATTTAAGTGAAGTTACCATACCGACAATGGAGAAGTTTAAAAAATAGTGTAATGACGACACTGGAAGAATGAAGCTGACAATTTCACACTAACACCAATTAATTTTTCATACCCACACAATTGTCATGCCAACACCCACACTATTTCATGCCGACATAGTTGTCATGCTGACACTGATACATTGTTATGATGATACCCTTTCATGATGACACCATTATTCTTATGAAAAATCTATCATGCCGACACCGATGACTTGCTGTTTTTATCAATTTTATGTCTTTACCAAACCGACACTGTTTCATTGATTTTGTTGAACCCGGTTCAAAATTTCACAGTTTTGTGATTCCAAATCCATAAATGATATAAATTTGAATTGATCTACTATACTCCTTCACCCTTACACTCACTCAATAGTTTCTCTCTCTACACCTGACCATTCACCTTCTAACCTCCAGATAGAATTGTTGGAATGGCGTGTGTGAATTGATCTCCTGATGGTACCGAGTCTCATTAAATTAAGAAACAGAAAGGTGAATTGGGAAATTATTCTAGACCTATGAATCCTACTCTTGTGAACCATGTTGTATTTCAAAAAAATAGTTCTTGTAGAATGGTTGTTGGAAAGAAATTATTGGCTGCTCAAGGTACTAAATGATCAGGGATGGCTTGAGTTGTTCTCCGATAATGAAAGACCATTTTACCCAAAGCTAGTTCATGAATTTTACATTAATATGGAATTCTTGCTGGAAGGAAGTGATGTTTCCTAGATCAAGTCCATAGTGAAAGGGAAGAAAATATATTTCTCTTCATGAAAATGGAATGAATGTCTTAAAGTTCCTCATGAAGGTGTATTTGAATATTTTCAAGGTACCTGTCCACCTGAGAGTGATATATTCTTCTTTGAGACACCTCTAAAAGAGCTTACTAGTAATGATGAGCACATGAGACCATTTCTATAGAGTTAAGTAGAGAACGCAGGATTTTGTTCATGTTCATTAAGAATTAGATCTATCCCATGAAAGGGGACTTTGACTATCTGAAGTATCAAGATGTCTACTTGCTTTATCTACTAAGAAAAGGGATCAAGCTAAATTTGTGTAGATACCTTGTCGTTCACTTGAGTGAAATGATTAAACCTTCCTGAAAAAAAAATTTGTATTTTATCCAAGGTATATCATAGATTTGTTAAAAGAGAATGTTTTTATTAGTGAGGGAGAAGAAGTTTTTTTAAGTGTAGTGGGATCTACCTCAGTAAAAAGATATGTAAGAAGTTGAAGATAAACTGGAACCCCTGTAAGAGAGAGTGGGTTGAAGATGAAAATTATATTTATAATAAGTTCAATCCTATGGACCATCCAACTTGGAAAAATAATATGG
This sequence comes from Viscum album, assembly GCA_963277665.1. NCBI lineage: Eukaryota > Viridiplantae > Streptophyta > Magnoliopsida > Santalales > Viscaceae > Viscum > Viscum album. The sequence continues at coordinate 1,040,785,157 of OY728126.1, forward strand.
CTGATCCTAGTTTGGGATCAAATGAGGAATTTGTTTACACTTTAGAGTAAGAAGAAGAGACTTCCACTCTAGTTAGAGATCAAGGGTCACCTATCGAAGATAGGAGTGACCCTAACATCACTGAACCTCAAAAATGTTTTTCTTTTGGACCTACTAGTCCTCCACATGCATTTCCCTCTGATGATCCCATACTTGATGAAAATGGAGATGAGGATACTAATGTCTCAGGGAGGATGGAATATGTTAGTAGATCCAATGGCTCTGATGAAGAAGAAGAAGGAAGTGAAGATGATGAAAGTGGAAGTGGTAGTGAAGTGGAAGAAGGTGAAGTAAATGCTGATAGAAATAGAAACAAAGAGAATGTCTCTCGACATGATGGTAATGAATGTAGTGAAAGTGATTATGAACATCATAAAAATTATTAAGGTGAAGATGTTGAAATTTTTCAATTTGTGTATCAGGCATGATTGGAAGAACCTCTTGATGTTTTTGTTTAACTAAGATAAAATAATGAAGTTCATGATGAAGTGGAAGCTCAAGAAATTCGTGTCCCTCAGTTAGTATATGAAAGAAAGATACCTCATGTAGAATATTTGAAACTAGTGAGGTGAGGTCAGATTGAGGGGGAGCCTCATGAAAGCTGAGATCAAGCTGGTGAATAGAATTAACTTGAAAGAGTAATATTTGTCACCCTCACACCTCTGGATGATGATGTAATGGTTGAATAGGTAAGAAATCCTGGGTATGTTGTACTGAGTTTAGATTATAAATAATTAGATGATAATGTTTTTTACCAGTTGCAAGAGAATCAATGGATGAGACTCTTCCTAGTCACTCTATCACTAAAGTATATTTTGAATGGTTTTAAGAAGAAGTTTGTTTAGTTGTAAGTGTATCACTTCATTCTTGGATGGTGAACGAGATATAAATAGCTAGAAGAGAAAACACTTAACTTAGAGATGAATTACACTCTATCAGATCTTCAATAGCATAAATGTGGAAGTATGAGAAAACTATTACAATTCCATGTAAAATAGGGGGTATAAGTGAGGCTGGTGCATCAAATGTTTCAAAGAAATTAATAGAGGAGATTCAACCAAAATAAATTACAACTGCTAAGACAATTGTTGCCCGAAATTCTATGTTATGGAAAGAAATGGCTGGTCTATATTCTACAATAAATACTATGACCTAAAGGTAAAAAGGTTGTGTGGAGACTCTTCTTAAGGCATTGAAGCCTCAAACATCATTTCCTACTAATATTCATTCTAACTCTTGTAAGTCTTCTCAATCTTTGAACATTGAGGCAGTCAAAACTATTGTTAAGGAGGAAAATTAAGTTGTACTTTATCCTTCTATTTTGGCCAACCTTGAATAGATTGGGAAGAACAGTGACCATGTTCATGATATGGTCCGATATTATTCCAAAAGTGCTGAGATTGCAAATGCTTAGATCACAGAAAAGGAGGACTACTATTTCAAGAATATCATTACCAAGCATTTGTTGACCAGTCTGTTTAAGTATTTGACAGAGAACCTGCCTTTTACTGTAGTGATAAGAGATTTTAATTATAAATTACATAATTTTAAATAATTCACTTCTATTTTGAAAGAATTCATGGAGAAAAAGGACTAATTTGATAAAGAAATGAAGTATGGTGGTGAGATTATTGAGGATTTAAGTAAGACGTTGAAGCTATACATTCTTGTACTATGTGAAGCAATTATAGTTCCTACAGCTGCATCACTTGGAACTCTTAGATCAATTCCTCCACCTCAAATTTCGGTTGATTATACCTTATATCAAATTTTCCTGATGATTTAAGAATAGATTCAACCACTTATATTGTCACAGCACAAAACCATCTTGGTACCTAATTTTTTAGAAGGAGTGATTCTACCTCCTTTGATTTTTTAGACCCTTCAGTTTCTATGAAACCACCTACTGTATCCTCTATTAATCCCTATGAGAAAGGGAAGAAACCTCCTAATCCTAAGCCAATGGGTGGATCATTATTTTATATGGAGAAAACAAGTAAAATTATATTATTCCACATCAAATTATTGTAATAATAAATGTCATGATTTGTGATCATCAAAAAGGGTGAGATTGTTGGCCCATATGAGACTATTGGTCACGCTCTCTAGTATTATTTGTTTTAACAAGCACAAATCATATCAATTCCTATTAATCATGTCTAAAAATTTCAATCCTGATTATTTAAGTTTCAATATGTGAAATTATTTTTATCTGTGATCTCATATAAATTTAGTACATTCTGTTAATATTTATGTTGTAAGATAGTCAAATAAAAAATATTTTATAAATATAATATACTGACACTGACAGAAGAGATAAGATACCAATAGTTAAACTGATTCTCAAACAGATAACCTACCGAAACAGATGAAATACTGACAGATGACATACCTAGGTAGATGACCCCCTGATACAGATGACCTATCGTCAGTTCAAATAACTGACCAATTCATAGTGCTACCGATGTAAGAACTCACCAATAGTTAAAATGAGTTTCCGAAACATGGAAAGATTGACAGAATGACACACCTATGGAATGAGTCACCAAAAAAATGAGATACCAACCAAAGACTCACCGCTAGGCTATTTAAATGTTTTTTATTTAAAAATACTTCTAACAGTAATATTTTGAGTATTTTAATGCACTTGATTAATTTAATGCTTTTCTGCAGACATCCTAAATGATGCTATCAGAAATATGAGGTACTGTATCTACCTCAAACAAGCACATTTTTGTGCTGGAAAAAATATATAAAAAATTAAAAACACGTGAAAGGGAGACACATGTGCAGACACACATACACAAGAATATACGAGCAGACCCCCACGAGAAGCACACAATATGAAGAAAAAATAAGGAATTATTCATTCCTGATTAATATGAACCAGAGAACTGATGTTTATCAATGTTTAATCATCTCTATAGCATCCAACTAAACTAAAGGAGAAGAATATCTCACCCTCCTAGAAGACAGAACACAGTGCTTCACGACACTCTATTTTAAGTGTCTATTTCCATAAGAGGACTGAGCTTTAACCATGATACATCAATGAGTATAGAGCTGAATTTCATAACACTCAGAGCATTTTTAATCCCTACCTATTATATTCTTATCTATTGTGTACTTTTTTACTGAACATTCAAGCAATGTGTTTGTATATACTAAAAATAGACACTGTATCCTAGAATAAACTAGAGGATAATAGATATCCTCAAACAACTATATTCATACACTTTTTTATCCCATGAAAAATTGTGGAAGAGGTCTTGTGTGACCTAGTTGTTTTCATTCCCATGTAGAATTGTGGTAGATGTCTTTTGACCTGGATAGTCTGTGTACTGTTGTGTTAAACCTGATCCAGGGTGAAAATAAAAATCCTTATTTTTATAGATTTCTTGGGGTTAGGTGATCACTAAGTGGGGAGGACTAAGTCTCTTATTTAGGTTGAACCAATTATTTTATATCTGATGTGTTTTTCAATTTAGTCTTTCTCTATTTGAACTCATATTTTATAAAAATATATCTTACTTTGATAGTTAGGAATGTATAGTAGTTATAACTATTTTTCCTTTTTAGAGTAGTTTCAAAAGTTGTATCAACCTCTCATATTTTTATAACTAACAATTTATCAATCTTCAAAGAAACTATTTAAATATTCAAGAAATTATAATTTAAATTCCTTGGTTTACTAGCCAGTTTTATTTTAAATTGGGAGAATCTCTTAAATAAAATCATTAATAGAAATTTTTATAGGAACTCAATTCACCCCCCTCATGAGTGTCCATGTCCGACCAACAGAAAAGTATTCTATGTTATGCATCCTTAAAAGTTGAATATATCATATTTTGAATTGGTAGAATAAAAAAATCTAATAGGAAAATTATTTAAATAATTTATAAAAGTGATATAAATTTTTTATGTATCACTATTTTCAAAAAGGGGATCTTATTATGTATTCGTTAAAGTAATTTTTTACTCTTACATTTTCAATACTAAAGTTGAGAACTCATAAATTTTCAAAGGAATAGACTCTCTTACACTATATAGAAACAGAAATAATAGAAATTACATTGGACCTTATGGTTTGAATATGATACTCTTATGTTTCTATGAAATTAATCATACATTCATAGTTAGAACCTGAATAGGTATTTATAGAGGAATTCTGAAGTGACACAGAATTTAGGATTTACTCTTGTGAAATAAATCACATGATTATGTGAATATTTATTCTTATAATAAATGTTATTAGTCTTATGATATTTTGGATTATGATAATGAAGCGTCAAAACCAATTAATCTTGAAAAACTCAATATGTAGAATAGAAGAAGAATAGAATGATGTATCTAGAATTGATGAAACAACATGAAATTTTTTCATTGGTAATTTTTATGATCGTGGTAGGTTTTAAATGAGTATATATTTTTCACCATTTTGTATTGGAGACAATGTTTTTAATAGATGTTTCCTATATAAAATATTAATTTTAAAAATTGGAATTTTAAAGAATAAAATGATTTAAAAAATATGGGAAATTATTTTTTACAGATGAATTTTATTTCTAGAAAACTATTTTGAATTAAAATTAGAAAAATGTTATTTTTATGGAGTTATATAAAACATATTAAATGAACCATAGATACTAAAATATTCTAGGATGACATTAATGATTTAAATTTAGTTTTAATATCTTTTAATATATTTTAACATATAATAAGTGCAAAGACTATCCTATTTTCATGGAAGAAACTATAATTGATTCGATATATTATTTTTGAATTACCAAAGAATGGAGATGAATATTTAATGACTTGGATTATTAGTACATTTATAAATAATAATATTATAAGGATAAATAAGTTATCATTAAATGAAAGAAGATTATACTTATATTTTATAGTTAATCCTTAATCATATTTTAAAACCGAGGAAAAATAAAGAGATAAAATGAATCATCTATGAAATTGAAGATAAATATACTATTTTTGTTTGTTTGATTAAAGATCATTTACAAGATGGATTAATTAAAGACTAATACACTTTGGATAATCATTTTATGGAGGAAGATACATTTACTATCATTATTTTGTTATTTCATCCATTCACTAATGATATATTCAAACTGTACATCTCATTTATTTATTATTATTTTTAATTTATTATACTTAGTTATGGTTCAAGTGTCCATTTCTTGTAAAAAACTGGTTAAGTTTCAATTAATTTCAATTTATTTTCAAGGGGCTCAAAAAAATAATCTAGTGGAATAGTTAGAACCATGTATTATGTTCCAATTACTTGTAGACAATTGTGTGATCCCATGGAAATAGAACAAAATAAAAATCTCCCAAATCAGATTGAGTGGTACTAGAGTGGATTAGGGGATGTTCCTATAGACTAAATAACCTTAAAAAAATATCCTACTATTTATTCACATTATATTTTTTCACATTACTCTATTAAAGGTAGAATACATAATCAAAAATGTTTTAAGAAGGATTTTTAATTCGATGAATTATTTTTAAATGAATAAATTCACCCCTATTGTTTTTTTTATTTTCTATATCTGAGATTAAAAGATTCATAAGAGAACATATGCTGATATACCAACTGGATAGTTAAATATTGAAGTCTAATTTCAAAGAGTAATCATTTTGTCATTAACAAGATTAGGATAAAGTTCCAACTGAAAAAGAATGATTTCTATAGAAGATCCAAGATATGATGTCTCCATTATTTGAGATCCTTTTTTCAATATGGATAATTATGTTTTTTCAAAATCTAGAATGTTTATATATCTAAATAATCATTTATTGTTAGTTTCAATGGAGGAGGTGAAACCCTATATGATTCTTACTAGTAAACCTGAGACTTGGAATGATACTCATTGTGGAGATTATGATTTGAATTCAAAGGCCATGGATGCTATTATTTTTGAATTAGAACACTATTAGTTTAATATATTTATTAGTGTCATATAAACTATGAAATGTGGGAGACTATTTTAGTTTCTTATAATAGAACTAATAATGTCCAAAAAATTGAGATAAATAACTTTAATACTTAAATTTGATTCCTCTAGGGTGTTTGTTGGAGAAAATATTACTCAAATTAATGGAAGAATCACTAAAATATTGAATGACATTACTAACTTGGGAACTGAAGTACCATAATTAGAACATGAAATTAATGTTATTAGAGTTAAACCTATCAAATGGAGAGGAATATCTATTGATATTATGACATTAACTCCATTTTAAGACCTAAAGATGAAGAATATAATTATACCTCTTATGATATATGAAGTTGCGATGCAAGAAGAAATTAATGATTATATAATAATAATAAAATAAAAAGATACTTATATGGATTTTACTTGAAAATATATCTGGATTATCTCATTAAACTTCTCATTAACCTCAGGGTGGAAAATAGTTATAGGTAATCATATAAAACTTTTGGTAATTTTATTATCTAAATAATAATAATTAAACATGGTATATACCCCTTGGAAATCCAGTATGACCACTTCATACATTGGTGGTCGTTGTGCCAAAAGAAAAGTAGCCTTACAGGGAAGGAGGAAAAAATAAAGAATAATAAAAAAGTAATAAAACATACCAAATGGTAATACATATTACTTAAACATTAATATATACAAAATTCATAGACCTTGATCATAAAACAATAATGTAAAAGAATTTAACACCCATCCCGATCTCCACAAGAGTCTGTAGTTTACCATCCAGCCTCAATACCAAATATTCTCTACTCGTGACTGAATATTTAAACTTAAATTGAAATGTATATAAGAATGAAAATAATATTAGTAGGAATTAAAATGGATACACACACCATGAATAATTTACAAATATATTAGATTAAGGCTACTTTGAAATACAATTTACAAAAATAGGTTTTTCACTTCTTGATTACAAACCAATATTAGAACATTTTTATTTTTTCCTTTGAATAAACTGTCATTAAATGACATTCAATTTATAAATTTTTAAAACCTTTCATTTAGAATCACCAGTGTACCATGAGTTGGTGAAAAGGGATCTAAAACCTTTCAAAAACAATTAATCATTTTTCTTAAAAAAGTTCAAATCATGTTTTTTTAATGAAATGAAATAAAAATATTATTAATAATAATAAAAAATTATATTATAAACATATTAAAATATAAAAAACATAAAAAATTACTAACTAACAAGGAAACATAACACATATAATAAATCAAATCACTAGTGATCATGTGATCCTAGGAGCTTAGGGAAAAATATAGAACATACTATCACAAGATCTATTAAAAATTGGTGCACCTAATGAAATCCAAATTAATGAACACTCAGTCTTTCCCTAACTGGCCTAACAAAGGGGGGAAATCCCAAAGTAGGGAAAAATAATAATAAGAACCACTACTAAGAGAATAATACTATACTATATAAATATGGTATCTTATAAATTCCACTTTCTAATCATTGTTTCCAATTATATATTATGTAGAGGTGAGGAATTTTGATTAATATAAGGACAAGTAATAAGTAAAAATAAAAATAACACACACACGCACATAATTTCATGAGATCTAAATCATTAAAAAAATCCTCACCCTAAAATCCCCTTCATGGGAACAATACCTCATTTAATAAGTATAGAAATAAAATAAACATGTCTTTTACCATGGGAAACTTATTTCCTTAAAAACAGAGGGAAAAGGGCATGTAATAGGGGTGTATTTTCACTATGTAATACTCTTTAATAGGTTCCAAAAAAACCTATTGATCCTTCCTTAAAATAAATACCATTCAAGAAATTACCAACCACAACCTATGATATTTTAAAATCCCTTGAAAATATAAATTTTGGAATTATATGAATTATATAGTGTCTAAGGTTAAGAAGAAAAATTTTACAATACATGTTCAATTTCAAAAACAATTTACACACATTGAAAATTAGTTGAAAACCTAGTTTTATTTTGAAATAACCCTCATAACATCTAATACTACCATTTTATATGAAAATAAAAATTCAAACAAGAAATAAATCACGAGCCTTAAATTTAAATGCTAATATACGAGGAAATTTTAATTTTAATCAAATGTGACTATTTTGTATCATTAAATACATGGTTAACATATCCTAAAATAAATTTTTTGAACCATAAATAAGATAAATCAAAATAAAAATGGTAAAAATGTCACCCTAGTAATTATTCAAATAAAATCATAATAAAGGGAAAAAATAAAACAAGAATGAACTGGTGGGAAAATAAATAATAGAGGGAAAGATACCACATGTAGAATAATTAACATTAAATCAAGAAAAAATCACATGAAACATCCATGGAGGGGAGAAAAATCTAAGGGGTGAGGATCTAAGGTTAGTGTACATCGAATAAGAGTTGATTAAGGAGAATAATAGTTAAAATGAAGGGGAGATATATAGGTTATTTCATGATTTGAAAAGTCTACGATAATCACATGGTTTGGATACATAGTTTACCAAAAAAATTAACCAACTGTGTTCTATTCACTGGACACTTGTGGTACCATACACATTTTATCCATAAACCATTTTTACTGACTACTACACTAATAAATAACATAATTTCATGTAGTTTTTGAATGTATTTGATAAAAACATGCATTAACGATGCCTGAAACCATGAATGAAAAAATAAAGTGGAAATACCGCTATATAATGATCATCACATTGTTTCCCTGAAATTGTATTCACTAACAATGTGATAAAAATAATAATTTTAGAAAAATATAAAATTCAATTTGAAAATTCCTAAAAATAAAGAAAAAATATAAAAATAATTAAACAAATTTAATAAAAATTAAAAATATGTTCGAGTGTGAAAAATATACACAACATAATTCTTCATACCCATAAAAAATACAAAATTTATTTGATTAATGAAAAGGATAAAACCCAACCCCTTCAAAAATAACAAATATTATCAAAAATAATTATCACCATTACCACAACTGGGATATGTTCTAAGAATACATCTAAAATAATCCACTAAACTCAATCGATTTCCAAAATAACCTCTAAATATAAAACCAAATAAAAGAAACTCCTTATTCAATAAGTTTGTCCGAATAGACTCTAATCTAGTTCACCAAGAGTGTCAAAACTAGATGGACTATGGTGGTATCTAATGAAACCATACATGTCACTATAGTGATTATTTTTGTTTTTTTTATGTGTGTTTTCCATGTTTATGTTTTGGGGAATTTTGGGTTAAATTTTCAAGGGTTTTGAATTTTTCCCTCAGTGCTTGCTTTGAATGTATGTTTTTAGGGAAACCATGTGGTTTCCCTTACATAGATAGTTACTAAGTTGTTTGTGTAATTTCATAGTCTAGTCTACATGCGTAGCACATGGTTTCTTCTAAACTATGAGAATCCTAGGTGAAGCCATGGATATCTATTTTGGGATTGGGGTACTGATGTATGGATTTCACATAGTTTGGTAAATCATGCGATAAGAATGTGATCATGGTTTTAATTATGAAAGTACCATTTAGAATGGTTTGTGCATGGTTAGTTATAATATGTTGTCCTTAGGTAAATTGATGCACAATTATGATGTATTTTTAACAATTGGTTCATGGTTTAGAAAATCTATATGGCAAAACTATGTGGCCTATTCATATTAATTAAAATATGAAATCCTAGTATTTCCCCAACAAGATTTTGAAAATCATAGCCTCTATTTATTTGACCTCTTATTCAAATGGACTAGGTTTATCCTAAAGGATCTATATCACTTCATCCTTATCATTTTGGTGGGCTATCTTTCCTGATTCAATTGGATTTCTCTGTGGTAAGTACCTCTATACCCCTTCACCTCTTCTATTCCTCTATCTTTATTAATTAATCTCTAACCTGTAAACCTCAAAAGTTATATAGACAAGTTTTAGTTTATAATTTTGGATTAATAAAGGGTATTTAATTTTGTAGGAGATGCAAAGAGATTTTACTAGCTTGATTAGGTGATCTCAATTAGTGGTATAATCTTCTAGATTGATTCCCAATTAACCAAGGTAAGTGTTTCTCTATTTTATATTTATGTTTCAAGATATTGGATTGTTGTTCGTTTTTAAGTGTTTCATTTTTAAATTTTTTCCTATCTATGTTTCCCTTGAGGAAAAAATGTGGATTATTAAATTGTTTTAACCATTGGAATGGTACGAGTTCTATTCCAAGTGTGTGTATTAATATAAAAAATTATTTTTAAGGAATATAACTAATTTAAGAAGTGGCGGTGTGCACCATCATAAGGTTTATAAATAGTTATTTTATCTCAACTGATGTCATAACCAATAATTTAAGGTGTTTAAAGTTTTTAAAGTGGGTAGTTTGATTTTAATGGGGCATGTTAACCCATGTGAGTGGTATTTTAAACCTTTTGGTGGATTTGAAATATTTTACAAGTTGTTTTAAGGATTGTGTAAGTTCCAAAATTGTTTTCAATTGTTTTTTATAAATAATTCTCAAGAGGGGATAGATATGATATTAGAAAATACTATGAGATTTTTTGGAATCCCATGCATATTTGGAAAGTCCTGTTTGGAACTTTTCAAATTATGATTTTTCATGAAAGTTGTGAGAACCTCTTTGTGTACCCCTTTAATTTTTTCCTTTAATGGGTGGTGTTTCATGCATGAGAGGACCGGGTGATGATTTAATAGGTTGTTTTATGTGAGGGTTATAGAGTTGACCTGAGTACTGATTTATAACTATATTAAATGTGATTGATTCATGTTGTATGAATCAACTTGATTGGTCACATCATTTGTTTTAAAAATAATTGGCATGTATTATTTATGAAATTATAACTTGTTAATGTTTTATGTGTTTGGAAATGCGGGGCGCATATGAGACCTTCAGTGTGTGTGTGGTGACCTAGATGGTTAAATCCTTAACCTATATTTTGGAATATATCGAGTTTATTATTCAAGAGACTAAGAGGACCTATGGGAGGAAGGTTGAGGGAGATTCCATGTGTTTCCATATAGACTTAGAGTTCCTATAGAAGGAATGTTGGATTGTAATGTCATAGGTCTAGTTTACTAATATGTAACCAAACTTGAGCACCACCATCCCTCAAGCATGAATCATCATATTCTAGAGGCTTCTGACTAGTAGTGAGGGTCTAATAGAGGAATAATGGGGAGACTATACCTTCTAGATCAATATCACATATAGAAAAATAATACTAATTAATATTGCAACTGAAAATGATAATAACAAATAAAAGGGATATTTCCAAATAATACTACCATGCATGTCCATTTAATGCTATAATATACCAACTAAAAGGCATATAATAGATAAACTATAAAAAAACAAATAGGCCAAAATATCCAAATTATATCTCCATGCGGATCCTAATCTCCGACTCAATCCTGTACTCCTAATATCATATGTATAAGAGTAACAATAAAAGATTTATCTATGAATCTTGAAAATGCAATAGAATATCTGATTGGGTACCAATCAGAAGCCCGGACAAGGTGTGCGATATGCTTACTAGGCAACTAAAAATGGTGTCTAATCCTATCTATTTTATGAATATGAAGTAAATCAGTGGGTAGGTATATCATATAATTCAATGAATAAATAAATATAAACAAGTCGGACCCAAGTTCCCTAAGGATAGTCGGCCGACAATACCTACTTCGACTAAAGACAGATTATCCTTGAGGATTTTTTAGTCTTCATATATATATATATATATATAAGAATATTTATTTTTATACATTTATGTATAAATGTGTATGTATATATATTCACTATATAATTAGTAAAATCTATATCTATACTTATAAAAATGTGATGCTAACAAATACCTGAGGCATAACTCAGGCATCCATGCAAGGTCATAGATGTCTCATGGAATAATAATAAGGCATTCCATACTGAAGTATGATAAAAAGGGATCAAATTTATAAATAAATAAAAAAAGAGACATGATTCCCAAGTATCACAATAAGGGATTCCATGCCCGAGTGTCACAATTTGGGACTTTATTACCACATATCACAATAAAGGATGTCATGACCGAGTATCATAGTAATGAAATCTATACCAAAGTATCACAATAATGGATGCCCATTTAAATTATCGTAATATATATGGGGTTACATTCGTGAGTATCACAATATATTAAGGACTCCTTGCCCAGGTATCATGAGGAATATCGTAAATATCCAAGTCAATTTAATGATTTAGAATAATCCATATGCGATATTCATACCAAAGTATGACTCATCGGGGTCATTCAATTAAATTAAATTATTTATAATAGAGAAAGAAATGTACATAAACATTCCACATCATAATTCCAGCAAACAATTGGGACCATTCCATTTATAAGTAATTGAGAAGGCTATAGAAACTTCCTTTCCATTTATCATTTACATTAACTCAATTTGTTTCACACTTTATTAATATAATACAACAAACTTAAAAATTGGTTTTATTACAAACAAGGGAATTATTATCACACCAAATTAAGTTAGTTTAGATTAATCATTTTTACATGTGGGATAGTTCAATATACATCCCAAGGAGATTAAACCTTAACAAAGAAATTATGTTAATTAGAATTTACAACAAGACACCTATAAATGTGTTTTAGTGTCATAGTCATGGTGTAGAGGTTAAAATCATATAATAAACACATCAAAAAATCTATGGTTCTAGTTTAGGTATATAACCTATAGTGATACAATTATTTGAACAAGGGTTAATTAATTTATGATGTTAGAGTTATCATAAATAATTTCACATTTTGGAAGTGAGGTATATAAAATCTTGCATGCGGCATAATGGATTAATTTATAACACAAAAAGACATTAGGGAAATATTCATAGACCACTTACATCATGGTTAGGATTTTACAATCATCCAATAGTGGGATTTGAATCATTTAGGTTCAAGAAAAATCGAATAATTGGACAAATGACCTGAAATTACGGTGAATTATATTACACCACTCTAGCACTTAAGATGGAGAAATAAACACAAAAGGAAGGAAAGAGGAGTCTTAGACTTACCTAGGAACTTTAAATGAATTTTAAAGTGATGATATTAGACTATTAATGTAGAATATCCACCCAAGGAAGATAAAGGAAGAGAAGTTTTGTATAGGAGAGGCTTCTAGAGAAATAGGGAAAGAAATCAGGTGAAAAACCTAAAGGTATAGGGGAGAACATTAGAAATTTTATGACTATTAATGATCCTCATGTTTTGAATGAATTTTTTAGATTGTAATGTACAAATCGTGTGGTGCTACTCTCCAAAGGGATAGACCCTTTTCATAGTTAGGCACACTGTTTGACAAACCACACACAACCCAAGTGTCCACCTCTGTAATTTATTACAGAACCCTCACATGGTCATGCTCCCCACCATCATTGGTTTATCAAACCATTATTCTCTATTTAGGAGATTTATGAATGATATTAATATTTAGAACTAATCATGCACTAAATTTTCATCTCCTGAAGTATCTCTAAAAAACCATTATATCGAAGCCCGACACCCCCAAAAGTCAACCGAACACCCGAGACAAATTTTGAGATTAAACCTCGTCAAAAAACAACACTTTTATGTATTAAATCTCTTATATTTACATTATAAATATTATTTAATGTTAGGCTCATGCACCAAATTGAAATGTTTAAACTCCTTTAGAAATTTCCACCTAGGTCAAAAATGCAGGATGTTATAACCTCCCCACCTTAGAACTTCTCGTCCTCAATAAGACATGGGGAATAACGAAAAAAATCACTACCTTCCGAGTTTATGAATTTTTTATCATATGGAAGTGTTTCATTCCAAAACAGCCAACACAAATCCAGGAATCACTTTACATGCGTGACACATAATCTGTTTATAACTCAATACAATGCTCATATTCAAAATCAAACATCGAGATGATTCTCACCCAAGCCCATCAAACCTGATACATGATCACATAAAAATCTCCTTCATCATCCATCCCATGGTTCTACCCATATAGGTTCTAGTTTTAATAGAAACTTTTGAGTCATAGTGTTCCCATAATTAGAAGTTCTTACTTAAGCACACCATTATAGTTCTAATGACACTCCAAGATCATTTCTGAATATGGTCAAATCTTCAATTCCCAATCATTATCATTAAGGCTATTAGATCCAAGAAAATCATAAACCAACTTTTTAACTAAACTAGCCTCATCTCGACAATTTCCATAATTATTTTCACAATGATTCCATTCAACGTAACAACAAGAATATAAGTTGATCCATTACTAATATAATATCCCTAAAAAATTATCTTCTTTATAAAATTATGCCTCACAAACCTGATTATGATTCCTTAATTCAGAGGCACACCATGTTTATTCTGATAACACTCACTGAATCCCATAACCAGCTCCCAGTGATTTATATCACTATAATAAATGATCTTATTATCATGATTCTACAGGAACATAGGTATATTTATGATCCATCAAACTTGGGTAATCACACTCAAAAAATATCATTTGAGCCATAATATAGGTCTGGTGTAACCATACAATCAAATACAGGAATATATGGTTCTCATCCAAGGTAGTCCATTCTCATGATTTTTAAATTTAGACATCTATACAAACCCGAAACATCCACATATAAATAATAATGACTAATCCCATTAATATTATATTTCGTGGATATTGAGTCAATGAATTGGTTTTTGTCTATGAGTCCATTCAAGGATGTCATACATAGGAATTCCAGAGTCATTTTAGATAGTCCATGCCTCCATAAACACCCATGAAACCATATTTTAACTGTATAAGAGTTCATTAAATGATCCCAATGGTGTTAAAATCCTCTCTTTCTTTCAATCGTTGTATAACCAACACTCTATAAGTGTACCCTGAGTGATGTCAAAATAAGATGAATGATCATCACTAAGACAAGAATACACTAAGAGTATAACAATGATGACTAATAAAACATCATATATTCTCATAATATACTAGTTGAAGTTCCTGTCACATTTTACAACTAACCTTGACCAATGATGCAATGGAAAGAATAGTCAAACCACATCTGGAATACTTTGAAGATTTCAGATTCACTTATTGAAAGGTGATAATTAGCCAACCACAATTCTCTCACAACTAATTAATTACTTTATTTTATCAAAACCCCCACTATAGTCCAACATTAACTCATGGTGTCCTCATAGGTTGTGTACACATCCAATAGTTTTATTATTGTGATGCATTTTATGCACTAAAATGCATTAAAGGTGTTACAATCTAGGGTCACATACGAACCCCGAGTATAAATTTAGTTTCTATACTCAATCCAAACCCATAACAAAGTTTATATAGTGATAATTGCTTCATGGACTAGTAAACTAAAATTTACCAACCTCAGAGCTCTTAGAGGAGTAATGAATATTTATAAATAGTCATATTTGATTTCATGCACTATACTTGGAAGAAAAAACTTAAATATCTTTGATGTGATGATCCTCACCTTAAGGGTGTCCAATTTTTCATTCAATAAGGACATGAAATTATTCTATATAACACACTACATCAACCATAGAACATAGGTTACAAATGTGATAAAAATTCATTTACTGAATTCCAATTCATAAATAGAAGAAAAAATCTACTTAAAAGTGCACGAGATAAGATTTACTCAATATATACATTTGAGTATCTCTTAAGATTATCTCATGCACATCATTAGAATTAGTAATATTATCCAAAAATAAATTGATTTGTATTATTGAAACACTCGACCCCTTTACAAAATCATCCCCAACACCAGGACTACTCAAACATTCCTATATCTCGATGTTATTCTACTATAGAAATTAATCATGAATGCGGTGTAAAACCCCAGAACTTGAACAATTCCCTTAAAATCATTCAATTTTATTTATCATTTAATCATCTAAATAGGTAATACATGTATCAACTCAGACTACTTTGAGATATAATCAACACCATGAAACATTATTTGATGCTATTCATAGGTTTATCAACCTTATTTATCACATTATTTGATGGTCCATATAAAATATTTAGCTCAGAGTCGTATTTTCCCATAATACAATTAATCAGATGACAACCTACCAATTCATCTATCATGGAAGAAAATAAAGTGTCACATGACCTACTATGTGGCTGACTATAATATAGGCATATCTAACCCATTAAATCCGAGGTTTACACAATTCCCATGTACTTAACAAGGATAAAGATATTGTATGACCACCCATCCACTTGGGGGTGTCATTTTAGCACTAATATTCATAGTCAAGAAAAACAACATTAGAATAAAACGTCACATTTGAAACTCATTATAATAATTTATAGAAGCTAATATAACTCAGAGGGTTCAAACTCAACAGGGTGAGCCCCTTACTAAAGCATAAAGCGTCTAATTTTAAGCAAGGTCACACTAAACAGGTCATTAGGCCTTACCACCTATAATTTAGGTTCAACCGAAAAAATAATAATCATACAATAAACAATCATAATCCCATTCTAAGGAAACTATTAAGGAAACATTATAATTCACCCTCACACAAGGGATAATTGTATAAACACCACTAAAAGTATTTGTTTAATATGTTATATTAACTGTCATCTAATTTTTAAAATGTTTCATGGATTACTTTAAGATAATAAATTACCAGTTATAAGGAAAAAGTGCTTCATACTTTATTTAGATAAGAGAACAATGAACCATATGTATGTTATACCAAAATTCCTTCCAAAAATAATTTATTTAACTAACATAATTTCCCAGTTAGACAAATTTCCTTAAAAATAATCTTATCCAACTTATTTATCAACTAAGTTATCATAGTTGGGATTAGTTAGAGAAAATTTTAACTCCATGATATATAGGAAAACACCCTTTAGGCTGTTATTGGAATTTTAATTAACTAACACCTCATATATATATAGCTCAAAAGAAAATAACTGATCTTTATTGATTATAAGGGGTCATCATAGTAATATGCAACCAAAAATTTATATATAACCTATATAAGTGGATGATGAGACTTTAAATAACCACCCCAAATACCATGAATATACCACCATGGGGTTAAATCCAAAGAATATCAAAAAAGGTGACCTATCAGGGCCCCAACATACCAACATGGGCCCATCAAAATCACAACCAATAGTTGTTTTTTATTGATTATTAATCACACCCTTAATAGGTTTATCATATGAAAATATTTATAAAATGACAAACATGGTTCCATTCATGAATTTGTGGATTTATTTTATAAAAAACATTCCCCAACTATCATAATTGGGTCCAATTGTGTATTTTGGTATTCAGGAATACCGTTGGTCATTACCAAATTATATATGTACAAGCCTTTATAGTTGTAAATAACACTTCATTTCACAGCAATTATTTATCTATAATAGTTTCAATTTGGAATTAATGAATAATAATTATGGTTCAGTTTGATGAATTACCATTCCCAAGTTAGAAAGGTTCTACACTTTAGGATTTACAATTTGAATTTATGTAACTACAACTAGGTTATCACTTTTGGTTTCAGAATATAAAAAGTTCAAATACAATGGTTTGATTATACGGGTTACCCTTCCAAATTTTTAAATTCGCACACACTATATTACATATTATTGACACCCATTTAATAATATTTATAAATGTTTCATCCCATGCCATAAATTTTCTATGGATAAAAAATGTCATGATTAATTGATTATGGTTCCACCGTCGATCTATATATAAAAAAACTATTTACAATGATGAAACCACTTTAATAACCAATCATATATCCTAATTATAATAAGGAATGATATCACATAGTAGTAAAAAATACTAACATATAATCAGGAAACCATGAAAGTATGGTATATAGTTTAAACATGCTAATAATCATGTAGTATAGAATATAGTCACACAAATGTATCTGACATGTGTTAGGAATTCCAGAAATAAAACCTACATGGAAAGGAATATTCTTGAAAAATACATCTCAATGTTATTAAAATGATTCATGTAATGATAATTCCTTTGCATACCATGCCAAGGGTAAGTTTCCAAAAATCCCATAAATAATAAATCAATGTAAATTACATCATTCAATCTAGGTGAAATAAAAATTGACTATAATAATAGACAACATGGAAAATAGTCCCATTCATATCCACTTGGTCTTTTCCCATTGTGTGGGATGATCACTCGGGAACCCAAATATTTACCAAGTGTTGATGCATTTCTTGTCTCATATTTACTAGCCCAAAATATTATGATGAAGGAAAATAAATAGCTATAATACCACTTGTAATGTACTTGTCTTATTGATTAATAAGTAATTGAACTTGAGCACCACCTTGCCTGAATCATGCCTCCCTATACACTAGAGGTTATCAACTAATGGAGAGAGTCTAATGGAGGTACAATTGTGAGACTATAAACTCTTGATTAGTATCACATATAGTAAAAATATAATAAATAAAATTTCAATGAAAAAATGATAATAACTGATAAAATAGAAAATTCCAAATAATAAAACCATGCATGTCCATGTGATACTACAATTGAGAAAGTAAAATACATACAAAAAACACTATATAAACAATTCATGTTGAAATGAGTGAAATCCTCAAAGGATATCTCCACGATCAACTTAAACATTGGATTTTTCCTAGACTTCTATGCTCCCATGTACAAGAGTAACAACACAAGCATAATCCATGAATCATGAACCTATAACCAGGAGATCGGTTTGGGTCCCAACCTGTAGCCTAAGCTGGTTGTGAGATACACATAATAAACCACCACCAATATTGTCCAATTCTATCCAATATGTAAATATAAAGTATATCATTGTGAAGGTTTATCAAAAAAGGTAGTGAATAAATAAATATAAACAATTCAGACTCAGGTTCTTCAAGGACACCCAACTACAATACCTACTTTTAGCTAAGATGAAATATATCTAACTATGTTCTACCACTCATATATATTTATATTTATATGTATTTGTATAAATATGTGTATAAATATGTTTTTATATAAGTTCACTATATACATAGTAACATATATAGCCAGATATATATATATATACATACATGATACTAAGTATGAACAAAGTCCTAACTCATGTGTCTATGCTTAGTCATAAGAGTCTCATGGAATTATAATAAGGGACATGATACCTGAGTATCACACTAAGGGATAACAAGACTTAGAATCATAATATGGAACACCATTCCCGATTATCACAATAAGGGACACTAGGGTTGAGTGTCACAATAATGAATTTCATGGATGAGTATCACAATAAGGGATTCCATGACTGAGTTTCACAATAATGGATTCCATGCCTCTGTATCACAATAAGCGACACCCTGCACGAGGATCAAAATATATAAGGGAATCCATGCCTGAGTACCATAATACATAAGGAAATCCATGCCCTAGGATCATGAGTAATATAGTAAATAGTCATATGAATTTAATGATTAAGAATAATCCCTGTGATATACTCATATAATAGTACAGATCATCATTGTTTCTCAATTAAATTTCATAATAAATAATAGATAAGTCCATGTATATAAACATGACACATCACAGTTCCAACATACATTTGGAACCATTCTATCTATAAGTAGTTAACAAGTCCATGGTAAGGTCCATTCAATTTATCATTTTAAAAAACACAATTTACCCCTTTTTAAGAAAAATAATACATGAAACCTCATAAGTGTTTTTGTTACAAATGAGGTCATGACCGTCATAAAAAATTCATTTAGTTTTGATTAATAATTTTAATCATGTGAGATATTTTAATATACCACAAAAGTGATTAATTCTCAAGTTAAGCATTATGTTCACAAGAATTTTATTCAAAAAGCCTATAAAGGTGGTTTCATGTCATAATCAAGTCATAGGGTTTAAATTAATTTACAAAATACAACCAAAAGGGATGGTTCTAGTTGAGGTAGATGACCTCCAATGATTCAATTCGATGCACAAGGGTTAACTAATTTAGGATGTTGGCATTATCATAATTAATTTCACAATTTGGAAGTTACTCATAGAGAATCCAGTGCATGGAACAATAACATAATTTATAAAATAATGAGACTTTATAGTAAAATACATATAGAACCTACCTTACTATTTTCAAACTCTAATAATTTAATACTAGTATTTTATTTGAGTGATTTTGAGAGAAATCTAAGAATTAGAAAAATTCATTAAAATTCGGTAGAATTCGTTCACACAACTATAGTACTAAGATTGTGTGATAATTGAATATTAAGGTAAGAAGAGTATTGGAATCACTAAGGGGATTCCAAAACATCTGACGATTATGAAATCAGACCATGAAGATAGGAGATCAACCCACGGATGAGGGTAAAATAGGAGGTGTGTTTGAGAGAGGCTACTAGATAAATGGGGAAGAATTTTTTTTGAAAACCCATAAAGTGATGGAGGGGAAATTTTAAATTTCAACCATTTAATGAAAACCATGGTTGGCCATATGGTTTGAATAACCCTATTCCAACCATTTGGGGATACTATTCAATGGGATAGACCCCTTTCATGGCTAGGTGTGCTATTTGACAGACCATGCACAATCAGTGTGTCGACCACTACAATTTATTTTAAACCAATCAAACATCGATGCCACAAACCTTTTTGGTTTATGAAAACTTTATCCTATACGTAGGGTATTCATGGTTGAGATGAAATTTTAGCACTAACTATGCACCACTTGTGCACCTCTTATTGTCTCTATAATAAAATAGGCTTTCAAATCCTGATGCTCCTCAAACACAACCAAACACCCAATAAACTTCTCAAACTCAAAACTAATATAAAACAAAATAAAAGACATTATACCCACAGATATACATTAATAATAATATTTTAAATTTTTTTCTGTCCTCCAAATTTAAAAGTTCAAATTCTTTTATAATATTTCAACCCTTTGCAAAACACGTGATGTTACATGGGTCGAGGTAATACTAAGAGAGATTCCAAACATATTGAACACACTTATCCATATAGTATACTATGTCTTATTCTAATTCACATATGAACCTAATGGTTAAATCCCATGATGCGTATTACTTGTAATTGGTTGGTTTATAAGACATTATGCGTTATGCTAGTGTGTTATTTAATTAATATATCTTATGCCTATACCCATTTTTATTTATTTGGATATATGATATTGTTTATTATTATTCCCATGAGTCTAAGATCATATTTAGGATCATTTAATTTATTTATATTTTGACTCAATTGTGTTCCCTACTTATTAGATGATTTCTTGGAACCTATATATTTTCTAGTTGTTTCTCTTTGACATGTGACATTGACATCATGGTTTATATTTAATGTTTTTTCTCACTTAATTGTGTAATGGATATCTATTTAAATGTTATTGAAATTTTTTTTGATTTTTTTTTGAATTTGGAAAATAAAATGTAATTTTTTTGTTGGTTTTCAAACAATCATTTCAAGGGTTTGATAGGAGAGTTCTTTAAATGTGAAAGTATATTTTCTAAATATCTTTTGGAGTGTTTTAATTTGAAGTTAGAAGTGTATTTTTTTTTAAACTTAGGAGTGTGAGTCATTATAACATTATTTTGATGATGCTATACCTAGTTTAGTTTGTCCCTTTATGTAATGACTTATAAAAAATGATTTATTTTATTTTATTTTTTAAACTAGAATTTCTGGGTGGTAATATGAAAAAGTGTTTATATATTTGGAAGGAGGTGATCTACTAGAATGCTTAGATCAAACATATATTTTATAGGCCCATGGAAATTGTAGTTTTATTTCATCATATATGGTCTTCTAAGAGTTATATTTGCTTGGGGTGGTGACCGTGAGTCACATGTAGTCTTGTTTTAGATGTTTGGGGTTTAAAATTAACAAATAGGGTTTGTATAAAGCATTTTACTATGTTTTTTATTCCATCATTTTACTTTTACATCATTCCACTATACACTCCTTCATAAAATCAATTGTATGTTGTTTCCGATGTTTACATGCTATGTCATTTTTTGGATATTTTACCTTTTTTTATTTATTGATACTATTATATGAAGGTTAAATCATTCACTAGTTATTATTTGAAATTCCCACGCACTAATTTACTACCCATGAGGACCAAGATAACCATTCATGTGAGTAGTAGATAGGGTTGAGTTCTTGTTTAGATGGAAAATCAGGCTGGTTCATTACAAATAGAATAAGAACCTAGGTTCTGATTGGAGCCTAGGTTCTATTAAAATTTATTATTATTTGGTAATTTGGTATTTTTGAGATAATGAAGTTTGTTCTTGATAGGTATGTATGGGAATAGAATCACAAACTCTTTCCCACTATGAGTCTCTAGTTTACAAGGGTTGTTAGAACATTAGTTTTGATTCTAAATTTTTGTTTGCTGGATTTGATGGATTATGAGTTGATACATATGGTTGTGGTACTTTGATCCTAATTTACATATATTGGGAGGCTTTCTGGGTCTTATTTGGTGTTTTTGGATGGATATAGAAGAGGGAGTCTATATTTGGGGTTCGATTATAGGGATTCAAAAACCTTTTTGTGACCAAGTACTTTATTTTCAACATGTTCTATGTACCAATGAATGGTTATCACATTTTTTATGAACTATATAGATAATAAGGAAATGTTTTTGCACCCTGGTTGGTTTTTCTATTTGGTCAAATGATGGTTGGATTTCCCAGTGTGTTTAAGAAAGGAGGAAGGAGTTAAGCTTGGTCTTGTGATATTTTGACATTT
This sequence comes from Viscum album, assembly GCA_963277665.1. NCBI lineage: Eukaryota > Viridiplantae > Streptophyta > Magnoliopsida > Santalales > Viscaceae > Viscum > Viscum album. The sequence continues at coordinate 1,040,808,050 of OY728126.1, forward strand.
TGGATTAGATTTTGGTTGAGGTTCATGCTGTTATATTTCAATATGATATGAAATTAATATTTGTCTAAAAATTGAATTTTATGTGAGAAATATTTTTGGTTTAATTGAATATCTTTCATATTCAATGTGAATTGGTTGATTTAATTTATAAATTCATATATTATTTTCAGTTTAAAAATAGTTAATGGAGTTTGAAATTAAAATTGACCCAATTTGAGATTATTTGTATAGATGATTTTATAATCAAGTTCACATGATATTTTAAAAGGTTTAAATGGATGAGGTATTTTTACTCAAAGGGATATTTTTAAGAGTGAATTGTTATTTTAAGAGGATTTGAATATTTTTTTTTGAAATGGGATTTAGAGGGTTATTTGGTTTTGACACTTGGAATGTATTTGAAAAATGATAATTTTTTTTAATAATTTGACGGTATAATTGTTTGTTTTAATCATGAAATCTAGAAGAGGTCATTGGTTTGAAACAAGTTGGTGTCTGCTTTGAATCTAGTTTTCGAATCATTTTAAATTTATCAATTTAGGTTAGGGTTTTTGGATAAATTTATAAAAATGGATTCCAATTGTATTTTAGTGAATAAAGGCCCAATTTTCAATGGTTCTTTGGTTTAAAAAATGTATTTTTGTGTAGGTGGTTTTATTCTTAGGACCAGTCTCTCATTTAATTTTTAGGGCTATTTTCACAATGTTTCCACTATTTTAAAAGAGATATGTTATGAATATATTTTTCACATTTTAATGAGTTATTTGTTCAGTTTTCTCCATTTTTTAATCATGGTACTACTTTATGGGATTTATTGTACATGAATATGAAAGGGATTATGTCTTGTGTTATTTATTATAAGCCTTTCAGAAAAGGCCTTGTGTAAATGTTGAGCATTTTTAATTAGTGGTTTTACCTGTTTCTTATTTTATCAATTCCTAGGATCTGATTTTAGTGGAAAGCATTGTATTATCTATATAGTGGTGTTTCTGGAGATCAATCAAGACCAGGTTTATTTAGCTAGTTTAACTTGGGAAACATGTGGGTCATGTGGTTTATACATGTGAGTGTTGGTTTAAGATTTTGATTGGTGAGAATCTATTTTAATGGTGATTATTGAGATTTAATGGAGTGAAAACTCTTTTTATATATTTTAGGTGCTTTTTTATGTCTCTTTCAGGTGATAAACTATTTTGAGAATGTTCATGCCTCATTTACCAGTGATTTGTATTGATTTCAAATGGTATAGACCTTGTTTTAGGCCTTTTTTAATTGGTTAAGATAGGGGAAAACATTAGGGTATATGCACGGGTGTGTGGTGACATTGTTTTTTTGGTTTGACAATTAGTGCTTCAGAGTTAAATTTTCTATTAGAATCATAATTGGATTTTATTCCATTTATTTTGATCTAAATACCCTCCTATTCAGTTTTTTGTCATAGGTTTAGAACCTTTTCATTTATTATAAAGTCATGTTCTTGGTTTTTTTATCCTTGGTTTTGAGATTCCATGGATATGGTGAACCGGTTTTGGTGTTCTTTGGGATGTTTTTTTGGTCATTTTTTCTATTGGTGGTTTTGATCTAGAGTTATATGGTTGGAATTGAATGGTTTAGTTTAATGATTTCATTTATGAAATTTTGGGAATGTGGTTGTTTAGTGTGGTACTCTTGTTTCTTGGATAAGTGGGTAATAGTTTTCCTATAATTTTATATAAAATCTAAATTATGGGGGAGACCTTTGTTAGGCCTCTATTTTGTTAGACCTAGTACTTGAGGTTTCATGATAGTATTCCATTAATTTTGATCTAAAGACCCTCATATTTAGTTTGTTGGCCTAGGTTGAGAACCTTTTCATTTATTATGAAGACACGTTCTTGATTTTTTGATCCTTTTTTTTGAGATGCCATGGATCTGGTGACCTAGTTTGGGTGTTCTTTGGGATGTTTTTGGGTTATTTTCTCTATTGGTGGTTTTGAGATTGTGTTATATGGCTGGATTTGAATGGTGTATTTTAATGATTTCATTTATGAGATTTTGGAAATGTTATTGTTTAGTGAGGTACTCTTTTTTCTTGGATAAGTGGGTCCTATTTGTCCTATAATTTTATATAAAATCTAAATTGTGGGGGAGACCTTTGTTAGAACTCCATTTTGTTAGACCAAGCACATGAAGTTTATTGATACTGTTTGATGATTTCTCTAATTTTTTAAAGTTTTATCATATAATCTAAGGGTTAATTTTGTCATTAGATATTTAACTTATACACCAATAGAGATTCACTTCCCATTGAACTCTAATTGGACCTGATAATTTTTGGTGGTAGAAAATGGAATGGTGGTAAGAATTTTGACACCCATTATGTCATTGTAGTGTTTATGTTATATTATTTTATTTTTTAGCTAATTTTATGTTTTAAATAATTACAGGTTATGTTTTCCTATTTCTATAAATTTCCCCTATTTGCATGGTTAACATGTATGGTTTTGGGTAAACCATGTGGTTACCCACACATAGATTTTTTTGTCAAACATACTTTTCTTGAAAAATTTAGTCCACTAGGGTAGTACATGATTTTGGGAAAACTATCTGAATACTAGGGGAGACTGTGTGGGTCTTTTGAGTGATTATATTGATGGAACACAACAAATGAATAGTTAGGTAAAGAAAGAAAACAACATGACTTGTTCATCAATTTTAATAGTTCCAATTACAATGATTGGAACAAGTTTATGGTGGAATAGGAGGTGTGTGTGAGGGAGGCTACTAGATAAATGGGGAAGAAAAATTTCTGAAAACACATAAAGTGATAGAGGGGAAATTTTAAATTTCCACCTTTCAATAACCACCATGGTTTGGCCATATGGTTTGGCTAACCCTATGCCAACCATGTGGTGATACTATCCATTGGTATAGACCCTTTGGATGGCTAGGCACGTGATTTGACAAACCATGAACAATCAGTGTGTCGACCACTACGATTTATTATAAACCTATCAAACATCCATGCTCAAACATTTTTTGTTTATCAAAACTTGATCCTATATATAGGGTATTCATGGTTGAGATAAACTGTTAGCACTAAATATGCACCAATTATTCACCTACTACCGTGTCTATAAAAAATATCCTTTAAAATCCTGATGCCCCTCAAAGACAACCGAACACCCGATAAAATTCTCAAAATCAAAACTAATATAAAACAAAATAAAAACCACTATACCCTCAGATATACATTAATAATAATATTTTAAATTTTTTTATTTCCTCCAAATTCAAAATTTTAAAATCTTTTATAATATTTCAACCCTATCCAAAACACGCGACGTTACATGGTTCAAGGTAATACTAAGAGAGATTCCAAACAAATTGAACACACTTATCCATATAGTATACCATGTCTAATTCTAGTTCAACTAAGAACCTAATTGTTAAATCCCATGATGTATATTACTTGTAATTTGTTGGTTTATAATTCATTATACATTATGCTTTTGTGGTGTTTAACTAATATATCTTATGTCTATACCCATTTTAATTATTTGGATATATGATATTTTTTATTCTTATGCCCATGAGTCTAAGATCATATTTAGGATCATTTAAGTTATTTCTATTTTTCCTCAATTGTGTCCCCTACTTATTAGATGATTTCATGGAACCTATATATTTTCAAGTTGTTTCTATTTGACATGTGACATTGACATCATGGTTTATATTTCAGGTTTTTTATCTCTTCATTGTATAATGGATATCTATTTAAATGTTACTGAAAATGTATATTTCAAAAAAAATTCAATATAAAAAATAAAAAGTATGGTTTTGGTTGGTTTTCAAACAATCATTTAATGGATTGAAAGGAGAGTTATTTAAATGTGAAAATATAGTTTCTAAATATCTATTGGAGTGTTTTAATTTGAATTTGGATATGAAATTTTTTGAAACTCTGGTGGGTGAGTCACTAAAACATTATTTTAAGGATGTTATACCTAGTTTAGTTTTTCCCTTTATGTAAGGACTTATAAAAAATGATTTATTTTATTTTATTTTTAAAATAGCATTTCTGTGTTGTAATATGAAAGAGAGTTTATATATTAGTAATGTGGTGATCTACTAGAATGTTTATCTCAAACTTATATTTTATAGACCCATGAAAATTATATATTTATTCCTTTATATATGGTCTTATAAGAGTTACATTCGCTTGGGGTGGTGACCGTGAGTCACATGTAGTCTTGTTGTAGATGTTTGGAATTTAAAATTAAGAAAAATGGTTTGTATAAACCATTTTCCCTAGTTTTTTATTCCATAATTTTGTTTTTATATCATTCCACTATATACTATTTTATAGAATCAATTGTATATTGTTTCAGATGTATACTTTTATATGTCATTTTTGGATATTTTACCTTTTATATTTATTGATACCATTAAATAAAGGTTAAATCATTCACTAGTTATTATTTGAAATACCCACGCACTTATTCACTACCCATGAGGACCAAGAAAACCATTCATGCTAGTAGTAGATAGGGTTGAGTTCTTGTTTAGATGGAAGATAGAGATGGTTCATTACAAATAGTATTAGAAACTAAGTTATCATTTGGGCCTATGTTCTATAAAAATTTATTATAATTTGGTAATTTGGTAGTTTAGAGATAATGAAGTTTGTTCTTGATAGGAATGTATGGGAAGAGAATCAGAAACTCTTTCCTGCAATGAGTCTCAAGATTACGAGGGTTGTAAGAATATTAGTTTTTATTCTAGATTTTTGTTTGATGTATTTGATGGATTATGATTTGATACATATGGTTGTGGTAGTTTGATCCTAATCTACAAGGATTGATAGGCTTTTGGGGTTTTATTTGGTGTTTTTGGATGGAGATAGAAGAGGGAGTCTATATTTGGGGTTCGATTATAGGGTTTCAAAAACCTTTTTGTGACCAAGTATATTATTTTCAACATGTTATATATACCAATGCATGGTTATCATATTTTCGATCAACTATATAGCTAAAAATGACATGTTTTTTCACCTTGGTTGGTTTTCCTATTTGGTCCCATAATGGTTGGATTTCCAAGTGTGTTTGGGAAATGAGAAAGTAGTTAAGGTTGGTCTTGGGATATTTTGACATTTTTGGATTATATTTTGGTTGAGGTTCATGTTGTGCCTTTTCTATATGATGTGAAATTAATTTTTGTGTTAAAATTGATTTTTATGAGATAAATATTTTTGGTTTAAATGAATATAATTCTTGTTATATGTGAATTGGTTTATTTAATTTAGAAATTTATATTTTATTTTTGGTTTTAAAATAGTTAATGTAGTTTGAAATAATAATTGACCCAATGTGAGATGTTTTGTATAGATGATTTTATAATCTAGTTCACATGATATTTTAAAAGGTTTAAATGGATGAGGTATTTTGACTGAAAGGGATATTTTTAAGAGTGAGATATTATTATAAGAGGAGTTTAATATTTTTTTGAAATGGTATTTTGAGGGTTATTTGGTTTTGACACTCGGAATGTATTTGAAAAATGATTAATTGTTTTTATTCAATTCAAGGTATAAGTGTTTGTTTTAATCATGAAATCTAGAAGTGGTCATTGGTTTGAAACAAGTTGGTGTCTGTTTTGAATGTAGTTTTGGAAACATTTTAAATAAAAAAATTTAACTTAGGGTTTGTGGTTCAATTTATAAAAATGGTTTACAATTTTATTTTAGTGAAGAAGGCCCAATTTTCAATGGTTATTTTGTTTTTTAAAACTATTTTTTTGTAGGTGGTTTTCTTCTTTGGACTAGTCTCTCATTTAATTTTTAGGTCTCTTTTCACAATGTTTCCAATGTTTTAAAATAGATATGTTATGAAAATATTTTTCTCATTTTTATGAGTTATGTGTCAGGATTTTTTCATTTTTTAATCATGGTACTGCTTTATGGGATTTATTGGACATTAATATGAAAGGGATTATGTCTTGTGTTATTTATTATAATCCTGTCAGAAAAGGTCACGTAGAAATGTTGAGCATTTTTATTTAGTGGTTTTACCACTTTCTTATTTTATCACTTCCTGGGATCAGATTTTAGTGGAAATAATTTTATTATCTACATAGTGAGGTTTCTTGAGATCAATGAAGACCATGTTGGTTTAGATAGTTTTATTTGGGAAACTCGTGGGTAAAGTGGTTTATGCATGCGAGTATTGGTTTAAGTGTTGGATTGGTGAGAATCTGTTTTCATGGTGATTCTTGAGATTTAATGGAGTGGAAACTCGTTTTTTATATATTTCAGGTGATTTTAATGTCTCTTTCAGGTGATAAACTATTTTGGGAATGTTTATGTCTCATTTACATGTGATTTTTATTGATTTTCAATGGTGTAGACCATGTTTTGGGCCTTTGTTAATTGGTCGAGATATGGGAAAACCTTAGGGTATATGCATGGGTGAGTGGTGATGTAGTTTTTTTGGTTGACTACAAGTGCTTCTAAGATACATTTTCTATTAGAATCATCATTGGATAATATTCCATTTATTTTGATCTAAAAACCATCATATTCAGTTTTTTCTCCAAGGTTTAGAACCTTTTAATTTATTATGAAGATATTTTCTCGGTTTTTTTGATCCTTGGATTTGAGATTCCATGGATCTGGTGACCCAATTTTGCTGTTCTTTGGGATGTTTTTTGGTTTATTTTCCCTATTGGTGGTTTTGAGCAAGTGTTATATGGTTGGATTTGAATGGTGTAGTTTAATGATTTCATTTATGAGATTTTGGGAATGTGGTTTTTTAGTGAGGTACTTTTGTTTCTTGGATAAGTGGGTCCTAGTTTCCCTAATATTTTATATAAAATCTAAATTGTGGAGAGACCTTTGTTATGCCTCCAATTTTTTAGTCCTAGTACTTGAGGTTTCACGATTGTATTCCATTTATTTTGATCTATACACCCTCATATGCACTTTTTTTGGCCTAGGTTTAGAACGTTTTCATTTATTATAAAGATATGTTCTAGATTTTTTGATCCTTGGTTTTGAGATTCCAGGGATCTGGTGACCTAGTTTTGGTGTTCTCTGGGATGTTTTTGGGTTATTTTCTCTATCGGTGGTTTTGAGATTGTGTTATATGGCTGGAATTGAATAGTTTAGTTTAATGATTTCATTTATGAGATTTTTGGAATGTGGTTGTTTTGTGAGTTACTCTTGTTTCTTGGATATGCGGGTCCATGTTGTCCTATAATTTTATATAAAATCTAAATTTTGGGCGAGACCTTTGTTAGGACTCCATTTTGTAAGACGTTGTACTTGAGGTTTCTTGATACTGTTTGATGATTGCTCTAATTATTTGAAGCTTTATCATACACTCTAAGGGTTCATTTTGTCATTATATATTTAACTTATACACCAATAGAGATTCAGTTCCCATTGACCTCTAATTGGAGTTGGTAATTTTTGGGGGTAGAAATTGTCATGGTGGCATAAATTTTGACACCCACTATGTCATTTTAGAGTTTATATTATATTATATTATTTTGTTAGCTATGTTTATGTGTTAAATAATTACAGGTTATGTTTTCCTATCCCTATAAATTTTCCCTATTTTCACGGTTAACATGTATGGTTTTTGTAAACCCATGTGGTTACCCTCAGATAGATTTTTTATCAAATATTTTTTTCTTGAAAAGTTTAGTCCACAAGGTTATTACATGGTTTTTTCAAAACTATGTGAATACTAGGGGAGACTGTGTGGGTATTTTGTGGGATTATATTGATGGAACAGAACAACTGAATAGTTAGGTAAACAAAGAAATTTTTTTACTAGTTCATCAATTTTGATAGTTCCAATTACAATTATTGGAACACATTTAGTCAGGACATGCATAGACATAAGGGAAATTATACATCGTTGGCATAATATTTGGAAAGCCATTTGAGAAACCTGACAACCTACAAAATTTCTTTAAATATTGAAATCTTAGTTGTCCCCTAGTCAATTTTATCACAATTTATATTAGTTTCACAACCCTATAATTTGAACGAATTAGGTTCCCTACTCGGGAGATCCCTCCCTTATTCCCATTAATTTTTATGGATTTTTTCCATTTATCTATGTGGATTTATATAAGGTAAGTCCCTCCAAACCCCTTACACCATTTTACTACTCTATTTCTCTTGATTTATCTCCCACCCATAAACACTAAAAGTCACATGGGATGATTTTTGGGTAGGATTTAGGCTTAATTAAGAGGCTTTGTTCATGTGGGGTTTGTAAAGAGAATTTCATGGCATGCTTGGGTGTTCACCATTAAAGGTGAAATCCTACAACTTAATCTCTATTGAACCAAGGTCGGTGATTAATTGTCTTCACTATATATTACATTCTATTGGATTCTTATTGGTTATGAAGTGTTTCTTTATAAAATTTATTCTTATGTATGTATCTAATGAGGAACAAGTGAGGATATGTAAATGGTTTTAGCCCACGGATTAAAATGGTTTTAATTTCAAGTGTGTTTATAAATCCCTAATTATTTTTAAAATAACGAAACTAGTTTTAGAATTACTTATGAGAATCAACTATGGGTTTTTAAATGGGTGTTTTTCTTCATGTTATTTCCAAAGAAAGAGTTTCGGGTGTTTAACATGTTTAAGTTATTTTAAATGGGTTTTTATTCCAAAAGCGTGTGTTAACCCTTGTGAGTTGTATTTAAGTCCTTTTTATTTCCTTGAAAGACTCAAAATGTGGTTTTAATTGAAGTGTGAGTTATTAAATGGTTTTTAAGAAATGTTTTTAAAATATTGGTCTCAAGAGAGGATTGAAAATATATTTGAAAGTGTTGTGATTTGTCTTTTAATCCCAAGATTATTTGGATAGGCATGTCTGGTACTTCATAAAAAATAAATTTTCATTAATTTTGTGAGACCCTATTTGTTTATATCTTTTATTTGGTTCCTTTAATGGGTGGTGCTTTATTCCTGTGGGGATTTTGTGAAATGTTAAGTGGTTCATTAGTAAAAGGGTTTTATAGGTGTGGTGAGAACATATTTAGACATGTATTTTATTTGATTGATGCATATTATATGCACAAGATATATTGATAATATCCTTTGTATGAATTATAATGAGCATTTGTGCTTTATGAAATCGGTTCTTGTAGCTGTTTAATGTGTTTGGAAATGGGTGGCACAATTTAGACCTTGGGTTTTTGTGTGGTGACTTATATGATTAAATACTTAGTCTATGTTGGGGATATACTTGTGAGTATTATGAAAGGGGCCAAGAGATCCAATGAGAGGAAGTCCAAGGGAGATTCCAAGTGTTTTTATATGTATCTTGAGTTCCTAGGAATGTAATATTGTGATCAAGGAAGACTGAGAGTGCTTAAAAAAATGTTTAGCTTTCTTAGTTGGAAAGCATTCTGTGTCATAGACTAAGTCACAATAAACCATAATGGTTATAGATTTTGATGCATATTTATTATTCCTGGTTGTTTTATATGACTTTATGAGTTATAATTGTGACTTATTTAATTTTTATATTTTATTTTCAGACTATTTTTCATTTATTTTTCCATAAAATTGTGTTTATTATTGTTACTATAATGATAGGATCCTATTTTGGATCATCTAGAGGATTTATCTTTTTCCTAAATTGTATCATTTCGTCCTTTCATAATTTTTACAAACCTATGTATTTGATGTTCATTTCTCATTGACACGTGACAATAAAATTGTGTTGTAAGTTTATGTTTATTATGTTTTTCTTGTTTTTTGGAAATCTTTTCAAATGTTCTATAAAATTGATTTTGTGAATGGTTATGGGGAATTAAATTAACAGGTGTGCATTGGGTTTGTTATCAAACTATTTATTCATTGGTTTGAACTGTAATTTATTAAATTGTGAATTTTTCTCCAAACATCTTTAGGAATGTTATAATATGAATTTGAAAAAGGATTTGTTTTGAAACATAGGTGTGTCAGTTCTTAAAATTTTCATTTAAGACATTATGAATAGTTTTATTTGTTTCTTCTTGTAGTGGAATATAAAAAACATATATTAAATTCTATTTTATTTTTAAACGATAATTTTTAGAAAGTAATAGGAATATGACCACATATATTCAATGGGTGGAGATTTACTAGTTTGTTTATCTCAGGCCTATATGTTACATGTCCATGAATATTCCAACTCAATTCATTCTTGTCTAGTCTTATGAAGGAATCTTGGAATTGTGTTGGTGATTTTGGGTCACACAAAGTCTTTTTGGAGTGGTTTGGGGTTTTTTTTGTATTTTTTACTATCTATTTTATCCAAGTGTATTTTATACATTAGTTTTAATTGTTCTTATTTTCACTGTATATTATTTTAAGGATTCATTTGTAAATTGGTTCAAATGTTCACTTACTTTATCCAATTTGGATGGTTTACCTTTTCTATTTTAACTGTTTATTTTTATTTTTTTGTAAGGGTGAAATCTTTCCCATGGTATGTTCTTCAATACATAGGTACTAGCTTCCAACCCATGGGGCATCGAGAAATTCCTTCAGACCAATGGAAGTCTGTGTCAGGTGATAGATCATATGGTTTCCCAAGACATTTTATTATACATCCCCTCTATATTATAATTTCTCTAAAACACCATACATCTAAGAAAAAACAAGCACATTTAATGGCCAAAACAAAACAAGAAGAAAAAATGAAAGACATGAATGGATCAAGAAAACAATCAATGATTTATAATTGACATAAAAAACAAATCCCTCAATAATGTGAAATAATTTCAATAAACTGAGTCCATCACATACCACACACATAGGAAAATGTAAGATATATAATGAAAGATACATTGTATATCCACCTAATAGATATTTGTTTCATCATGTTAATCTTATGAATAATTCAAAGGGAAGGATCTAGTTTCACTCCCTTTCATCATGGATAATTTTGAAAAACCTCGATAGATGAACCAAATAACCAAAACTATGACATGTATTTAGCATTGTCTTACATGATAAATGTTTATGAACTAACATTCTACACTGGTTTCACACTACTATACCACCCCTTTAAGAAGAGAAAGAAGAGATATAGGTAGCCCTTCTAATACCTCCACCTACTTTATCAGACTAAGATCAAATTCTATTTCCTTTATTGGAATTTCATTCTCCACTTATGGAAATATAGTAAGTAGTACCACCACAAAAACTCTTTTAAAATCACCTCAAACCAAACTTCCTACCTTACTAACTCTATATAAGAGGCTAAATAAAATACTAAAACCCTTAGCCGAAGACTTGAGTAAAGGACCCTCAAAATACTTTTCCAGTTCATCCAAGGACAACTCTAAAAGATAAGGGAGAAGGTCAAAAAAATGATGAATGTACTCTAACATTGATTAATCACCTTATTTAAGGAGGTACATATCCATCACTTTTTATACCTTCATTACCTTAGATAAATATTATTTGATGAATAATTCCTTAAAGACATTCTATGAATGGTCCTCTCATGGATTAGTTGATACAACAGATTCCACCACATCCAACTCAAACCTTTAACCATAAAGGTTCCGAACATGATATCGAGAGAATATGTGGGATCTAGAATACCAAATATTCTTTAAAAATTATAAATTCATCCAATTCACCACAATATGGTTTAAAATAAAATATATTAGGATTCAAATTCTTTAAATGTAGAAATAAATATCTAGGTTAATCAAAAGAGTAGTTAGCTTTTAGAAAATAGCATAAAAATTTCCCTATAAATACCATAGACACCTGATTTCGGTATACTGTGTAAAAATAAATGAATAAACATAATAAATAGTCACTCAACTCAAAATATACTCATAAAAAAGTAAATCCCATGATAAAAAAACCCTTCAAAATCAGATCAAAACCATCTGAATGATGTTTTAATTATTTTTCGAAACTGTTTCAAAATATCACATCTTTTTTTGAAATATTAAAATAGTTTTGAGGAATGAATTTGAATATTTCCAAAAAATATTTATATAAATCACATTTTCATTAGAAAACACTGAGTTATTTTTAATTTATTATCTCAAAACCACTATTCAAATCATAAGGATTTAAATTTTTTATAAAACCATATTTACATCATGATGTCCATTTATTTCAAACATAAACTTCATTATTTTTAAAAATAATGTAGACATTTACCAATACTAAATCAACTTCACACTATTTAGAAAACATTTTTTATTGATACGAGATCTAACCGTCGATATTAGAAATCCATTCTACCATTCAATATATCTTTAATGTTAATGAAAATAGTCATAAACCCCATATAAGAAAAGACTTACTTAAGAGGGAATAGTGTAAATGCATGATCATAAATCTTGGTTTGGATGACTATTAGTTAGTTGTGTATCTTACTTTAATAGTTATATCAAACCATGGACTCAATCCCATATGGTTTTCCAAACCTTACAAGATCAATATTTTACAATAGTTCAACTCTATTTTTCATTTCCCAAATCCAAAAGATCCCAAAAATATATTAAACACCATCAATATAATTTTGAAAACCATGAATAGGCAACAAAACATATATGAAATAAATGAATAAATCTCAAAATAAAAAAATAAAAACCCAATATCCCCAAGTAAATCATGGATATGCATGAGAAATCTCTCACAAGGATCTACTTGAACCATCCTCTCAAGTTTTGACATACCTATTTCATGCATAAAAGACACCCCAAATAATAATGGCGGGTCTTGGACATAGGTCCTCTTAATAACCTTGAAAATGACACTATTTTTTCACAAACCAATCAGGTCCACCCTTGAATCTGGAATTCGAGTTGGCCTATGACATATACTAGGTACATTTCTGATCTCCACTGGCTAGAAACTATTTCCATGGAATTAGATACAAACTCATGGGAATTATTTATAATAAATAATATTAATTAAACACAACAACTCCCCTTGAAAATCTATTATAACCACTCCATACACCTGGGGTCCACGCACTGACACATAAATAACATTAAATGTAATCTAAAATTAAATAAAAAATTAACAATTAATTCAAATAAAAGGGAATATAAAAGGCTAAAATAATAACAGATATACATGTGTATGAATTTAATGACAATAAAATAATGTAAAAGAAATGAATAGACACGCTGATCTCCACAAGACTCCACAAGTCACCATCCAACCTCAACATTAAAAACAATACATGAGTTATCAGATACTGAAACTACAATTAAAATGTATATAGGTGTGAGAACAAAGATCAGTAGGCATAATAAGAAAACCACACCTCATTTATAATATTTAAATAAAATTTCTAATTCAAGCTATATTGGAATACAATTTATAAACATTGGTCTTCACTTTTTTATTAAAAACAAAAAACAATTAATTTCCCTTTTTCTATTAAAAGTAGTTCCATGAAGATATATACAATTTAATCCATATGAATAATTTACTTTAGAAACATAAATATTCCAAGATTTATAGAAAATATTTATAAAACATTTCATAAACATTTAATCATTGTTCTTAAAAAGGGACACAATGGGTATTTTAAAATGAAATGAAGAAACAAAAACATTAATATTAAAAATAATGATGATATAGACACAATAATTGATGGATAATATAAATTATGACAACCTTGTTCTTTTATTACACAATTAAACATAATTTATCACATAAACTACATTTGATACAACATAGAAGATCGAGTGGTCTAGTGTCTTTGGGGTTTAAGATCATTACATAAAAAAATAAAACATGAAAACAACATCTTTATTGAAAACATCCTTTACATGACCACTACATTCCCTCGTACATAGTATTGCATGAGATAACCTGAGTACATGCATAAATAAGGATGAGCTATAAATCCCAGTAAGGGATTAATCATGGAATAACATGAGAAATACAATACATGTGAGACAATAGGAATATCAATAGAGCACAAGAGAACCATAAACATAGAGTCACGATAAAGCATGATAATCATAACATGGAAATGTGTCAACAACACTTAACATGGAATTACCATGATCCAAGGCTCATTTCACATGGAGGATGAGTGAACTCTCATTGTACATGAAGCATGACTAAACCCTCACTGCACATAAATTAGCATGATTAAACATCCATTGCACCTGATGTATCATGATACTATACTTACCCATTGCACATGACGTATCATATTTACATGACATGGACAGTAAGGGGGTGAAATAGATACATTTCCCAACAAATTTAATGTAATTTAGATTCATGATAAAAAAGAATAGCTTAAATTTAAATGAGGAGAGAGAAATTCATTTTAGAATTTCAGCATAGTAACGAGTGTACATGAGAAGAATTTAATGAGAGAGAAAGGGGTCTACCATCATTCAAAAATAAAGAGTGAAGTGTGAGGGAGGTGAGAAACCATACCCCAACATTTATAATTGAAATTAAAAGGGCATAACAATTTAAGGAATATTGGACAAAAATGAGAAAGGAAGAAAAACCATTAATTGGAAGTATGCTTCCAAAGGCATATGAGAGGCTTGAGAGAGGATTATTCGGTGCTTTGGGAATCTTAGGAGGATTAAAGAGAGAGTAGGGTAGAGGTTGGAAAAACTCAAAAGGCTTTGAGTGAGGAGGAAGTGGGATCTTGGGTGGGTTAATATAGGAAAGGTGAGGGAATTCTTTATTATTTAGGTTTGGGACACCTCGCATTAAACTGATCCAAACCACAAACCAACTCATGGTTTTTTCCCATGGATTACTAAAAAGGGAATTTTAAAAATATATTTTATAAGGCCAAAGTCATAACATCTTAAAATAATGGGGTTTCTTATGTGGAGGTGAGTCACACTCCCAAGGAAAAGAATTTTAAATGACAAAATGTTTAATAAGTTTTGAAGGGTCCACTAAAGCTTTGTAAAATAAATCAAACAGACCCAAAATCAAATTATTTTTATGGTAAAACATATATTGGACTAACATAAAGTTTATATCATTTTATTACATTACTATTGGGTCATTATTATTTCATAAAACATATTACATATTTAAACGATATTTAATTTTTACCCAAAAATTTGACTGTCTCAGAAAATTATGCAAAATTCACCATTGGATAATATCGATGTCCTAATTCCAGAAATAATATTCACTTTATCTAAATAATTTTCTAAATATGTTAATTTTCACTTTTAAAATAAAAACTGACATTTATCGAAAATTCATGGGTTTTGACGAAATTAGATTTCAAACCTTAATTAAAATTATAATTGAATTCATAAAATGATAAGATCATTAATATTTAATATAAATTAATTTAATAATAATAATAATATTTTATTAAAATATAATTTATTTCAAAAATACATTAATTCATCAAAATATATTTCATAGTAGAACATTAACTAAAAATACTATTTGTGCTTTAAAAAATCATTTATAGGGTAACAATAATAAAATGAAAGTATATTAATTATTTTATACAAAAAAAATGTACATAACCGTAGTGCTAAGGTATTTTTACATAAACCTTTATAGCACCTGCATAAGACAGAAGAGTAAGGTGTGCGAAGGTGAGGGACTCTTGGGGGGGCTCGGATGACATTGCTCGGGTGGTATTCTGTATCAACTTCCACTTCTCTTGTAGGTGGTCCCACTTGAGCTTAACATATTCAAGATTAGATTGGCCTTGGTCAAGAGTGAAGCCCAAAGAAGCAACCTCCTTTTTTAGCTCTAATTAATTGGCTTCATATGGGGAATGTCTACTGGATGAGGCAATCACTTCCTTTGTCTGAGTAAATTGGATTTGTTAAAACCCTATATTTATACTAATCAAGTGATCACTGTTCAACGACTATATTAGCAAGAGTAACAATTCATAACATAAAACCAAATAATTTGACATTTTATATAAACATTTTACATAAAGAGATATTTAATTAGATCAAGAGGGATTTCCATTAATGAATTTTTGGGTCGTTACAATATTCCCCCCTTAAAAAAATTGGCCATCGAAATTTCTTTTTCCCACACTAAAATATATTTGGGTAACTCGGCTTCATCATTTCCTCTGATTCCCATGTCTCTTTTTATAACTTGTGGTTTCACCACAACACCTTGATGAGGGGCATTGTCTTATTTCGTAGAAATTTTTCTCTATGATATAAGTTCTTCACTGGTTGCTCCTCATAAGAAAGATCATCCTCTAACTGTACCACCTATGAAGAGATTACATATGAAGGGTCTAGTATGTACTTCTTTAAGAGGGATACATGAAAGACATCATGTACTTTGGCCATGGTAGGTTTAAGTGGTAGTCGATAGGCCACATCCCCGACATGATCAAGAATCTCGAAGGGGCTGATGTACCTTGGTCTTAACATCCCTTTCATTCCAAGCCTCATGACCTTCTTCCATAGAGATATGCATAGAAATACCATGTCTCCAGCTTTAAACTCAAGGTCTCATTGATGGTTGTCTGCATAACTCTTCTATCGACCATGAGATACCTTGATATGATTCTGAATGGTTTTCACCTTCCCCACCATTTCTTCGACCATTTTTGGTCCAAGAAGTTTACGCTCACTGACCCCATCCCAAAACCCCGGTGTTCTACACCTTTTCCCATAAATTTCTTCATATGGTGCTATTTGGATGCTCGGGTGGAAACTATTATTATAAGAGAACTCAACCATAGAAAGATGTTGATCCCATCCTCCTTTAAAGTCCATTGAGCATGATCTTAACATGTCCTCAAGTCTTTGGATAGTCCGCTTGGATTGGCCATCAATTTGAGGATGAGAGGCCATAATGAAGTTCAGTTCAGTATTCAGAGCCTGTCGAAGACTCTTCCATAACATAGAGGTGAATCTTGGATCTTGATTGGAAACAATAGATAGTGGTACTCCATGCTGCCTTACCACTTCCCTAATATATATCTGTTCCATTTGATCCAATGGGAAATCCTCCCGAATAGTAATGAAGTGTGCAGCCTTTTTAAGATGATCCACAAAAACCCAGATTGCATTATTGCCTTTGGATGTCTTCAAAAGTCTGGTGACAAAGTCTAGGGTTATGTTCTCCCATTTCAATCCTCATATGGGAAATGGTTTCATCATCCCCTTAGACTTCTGCCTCTCATCCTTCACTTTATGACACACCAGGAACATTGATATACATTCAATGATCTTCTTCTTCATATTATCCCAACAATAATTCTCTCCGAGATCTCGATACATCTTTGTGTTTCCTAGGTGAATATAGAAATTTGAACTTTGTGCATCATCTAATAGTTCCTTCTTCAGCTCCGGACTTTATGGAACAAATATTCTTTTCAAAAATCACATAATTTCATCTTCATTAACATTAATATCCGAGGATTTCCCTTTTCTGATGGATTCCTCTTTTTCCTAAATTCCCACATCATCATTTTGAGCATACTTTAACTTTTCCAAAAGCGAAGATTGAGCAATCATTTTTGAACGGATTTATGACGTTCTCTTATTTATGATTCCCATGTCCATCTTCATCAAATCTAAGAAGATTGGATCCTTTTCAATTAGTATCAATGACAGAATTACTGGGTCCTTTCTACTTAGAGCATATTCCACCATGTTCACTTTCTTAGGGTGGAAATGGATTGAGCAATCATAGTCTTTGATCAGATCTAACCATCTTCATTGGAACATGTTCAACTCTTTCTATGTGAATATATACTTGAAGATTTTTTGGTCCATATATATTTCACACTTCTCCCCAAAGAGATAATGCCACCAAATTTTTAAAGAAAATATCACCACATCCAACTCTAAATTATGTGTTAGATAATTATGCTCATGAACATTAAATATCCATGAAGCATAGGCAACAAATTTTTCATTTTGCATCAACACACAGCCCAAGCCCTTCTCGAAGCATAATTGAATATCCCAAAAATTTCTCCACTTGTGGGTGAAGTGAGAACAGGCACAGTGATAAGCCTCCTTTTTAACTCCTTGAAGAATTCATCACATTCATCACTCTAATAAAACTTTACTCCATTCTCAGTTAGCTTATTAAGAGGGTTGGACAATCTTGAGAAATTTATCACAAATTGTTGATAATATCCATCTAACCCCAAGAAGCTATGGATATCCGTTACCAATTATGGCCTCAGCCGTCCCTAAATTGCATCTGTTTTGGAGGGATCCACAGATATCCCTTTGCTTGTGATGATATGGCTCAAGAATGAGACCTCCTTCAACCAGAAGTCACACTTTCTATACTTTGCATTGATCTTCTCCTTCTGTAAGGTCTCTAGTACATTTCTTAGATGCCCCTCATGATCCTCCTTGGTTTTGGAGTATATCAGAATATCATCTATAAAAACTACCAAAAATTTATCGAGGTAATCTATAAATACTCTTTTCATCAAGTCCATGAAGATTTCTGGAGCATTAGTGAGTCTGAAAGGAATTACTATGAATTCATAGTGCCCGTATCTTGTAAGAAAAGCAGTCTTGGGGATATCTTCCTTCTTCAACCTTAATTGATAATATCCCAACTGAAAATACACCTTGGAGAAGTATTGTTCTCCCCATAGCTAATCGAAGAAGTCATCAATTCGTGGTAGAGGATAATTTTTCTTTATCGTGATTTTGATGAGCTCATGGTAATCAATGAAAAGGTGCATTGACCCATCCTTCTTCATGATGAAGAGGACTGGTGCACCCCATGGGGAAGCACTTGGGCGTATAAACCCTTTATCCAGATTCTCTTGTAGTTGTTTCTTCTGCTCCTCAAGATCCACAACAACCATTCTATATGAATTCTTTGATATTGGAAATTCCCTGGGTATAAGATCAATTGAGGATTCAACATCTCTTCTAGTAGGAAGACCAGGAAATTCCTTGGGAAACCCTTTAGAGAATTCCCTCACAATAGGCACGACTTCGAGGATGGTGGCTTCCTTGGACTCAATTCTCTCACCCAGATACACATGCTCATAGGGCAGTAATATCAACACTTGAGATGATGGAGCTAAAGAATATTCATCTTCCTCCTTGCACTTGTATAGAATTAGGGGTCGATTATCCACATAGAGAGTGAATTCCCTCTCTCGACAATTTATGATGGATCTATATAAGGAAAGCCAATCCATGCCAAGAATCACATGAAATTATACCAGAGGTAGTATGAAGAGGTTCTCTGGGATGTTTAATCCACAAATTATGATAGGGGAGGAGTTATATTCATGGGATGCAATGATCTCCATTTTTTTGTACTCACAGACATCTTCACTTCCATGATTTGTGGCGGTGATGTGATTTTTCTACAAAATGTTCGACATATAAGAGAATGCGTAGAACCTGAATCAAAAATTACATTCAATATTCTTGAATTAATAACTAGCGTACCTATCAACACATCATTTTCGGGGTTCACTTCGGCTGTAGTGATGGAAAACGCTCTCCCTTTCTGCCATGGAGGTTATTAGTTGCCTCTGAAAACCCTTGGCTTAGGGAACTGATTTGAAAGATGCCTTGGTTCTTTGTAGTTGTAGCAATGAACAACAAATTGAGGTTTTAATGAAGTGTTCCTCTCCTTTGTTGCAGCCATGAGTTTTTCTTGTCAGCAGTTAATAGCTAGGTTCCCTTATCTTCCACACCTAAATCCTTTCCTCGTACCCTTTAGGAAATTTCCAGGGTGCTTCTTTCCTCACCTTTGGAAAGTGTGGTGCTGGATCTTCTTAGAACTATTGGATTTATTCATCAGACCTCCAACATTGATGTCTACCTTATGCTTCTTATCCCCATGATACCCATGAGATTCTCTGATCACCATTTCAACCTTGAGGTCACATTGGAAAATTTCCTCATAGCTATCAAAGTAACAGATTTCCAGCGCTTTCCACGGGCTAGGTTTCAGCCCACCAAAGAATCGATCAACCTTACATTCAGGGGTAACGACAAAGAAGTAGGTGTATCATGCAAGCCTTTGAAGTTTTACTCATATGCTCTGATAGATTAATCATCTTTTTTATGAGGGAAAGTACGTCCCTTTCCATCCTAATATGGAGGTTGCACGAAATATATTTATCGAAAAACATCTTCTGGAAATCTTTCCATTCCAACACTTCGATATCTTCCTCGGGATTTGTATTTTTGATCAACTTCCACCATTGATCAACTTCACCCTACATACGATAAGAATCCAGGAGAACCATATCTTTTTTAGAACATTGAATGATGGAGAAGATCTTTTTAATGTATTTGATCCATTATTCGGCGATTGAGAGATCTGATGATCCATTAAATGTAAGAGGACTTTGTCTCATGAAGCTCTTGATAGAGACTTATTCTTTCTTGGGGGCTGTGAATGTTCCCCTTGACCCATGTTTCTATTCAATGTTTGAGTTATCTGAGAGAGAAGCATGAAATAATTTGTGATTCCCTCTCCCATTGTATTGGGCATCTCATTAGTACAATCATCACATTGATCTTCACATCGGTTGTTATCCCGAGTCCTCCTATTACTGGCCATTGGCTGGAATAAAAGGAAAGTTAGGAGTAACACATACAGGGTAATTCAAAGACAAAACTGATGACTTGTAAATAACTTTTATTTCCTTAACATATGAATCTATTGGATTCACTCTATGTTATCTATGATCTACTTTGTAACATAGATTCTTACGGAATTTTTTAGTCCCTTAATAATGGTTCATACTAAGCTTGTGAATTTAGCAAAGCATATCTCCTCGGAGTGTTGTAACCAAGTATGCATAAAGGCCCATTATCATGCACCAGTTCCTATTTGATTCTAGCTCAAAGTAGTGTTTTGGGGTTTTACCCATAGGATACATCTGTGCCAGAGCTGCCTCTACCTGCTCGTATCCAAATAGGGATGTATTTTCTTGATAAACCACTTAATAAATGCTCATTAAAACATAGGGATGTTTTTATTATACTTATTCTTGCCTCTAAGGCTTTACTAGGGTTTTCTAATCCTAATCCCCAAAATAAATAAACCTATCCTCGGATACTTTCTATGACAACCCTGGACTTTTATTAGACAATTAAACATAATTTATTGCATAAAATTTATTTGGTACAACATAGATGATCTAAAGGTATAGTGTATTTGGGGCTTATGATCATTACATAACAACTTAAAAGAATAAAAAAACAACTTTATTGAAAAATTCCTTTACACGTCCACTACATTCTCTCGTACTTAGCATTTCATGGGATAACCTGAGGACATGCAAAAAAAAAGTTTGAGCTATAAATCCCAGTAAGGGATTAATCATGGAATAATACGAGGAATACAATAAAAGTTAAAAAATAGGCATATCAGTAGATCAAAAGAGAAGCATAAACATAAAGGCATGATAATCATAAAATGGAAATGTGGCAACAACACTTAACATGGAATTAGAATGAGCCAAGTCTCATTTCACTTAGAGCATGCGTAAACCCTCATTGAACATGAAGCACGAGTAAAACATCCTTGAAAATTAATTACAATCAGTAAACACACATTTCACATGACATATCAGGATACTATAATTTACCCAATGCATTTGAGTGCTATTAGGGAACACCCTTCTTAAACATTTCATTCATGCATAAGTGTGCCACATGGATTATAAAACACTGAATCATTCAACATAATCATTTATTACATTATAAAATAATATGGAATAAATACATGAAACACTTAAAAAAATATGTAAATGTGAATAAATGTGAATACCCTTGATAGAGAAATGGGAATGGTATTCACTACACAATGACTTTGGCTTGGAAAAGCATGGTACAATTTCGGCATCAAAACAGCGTGACATAAGAACTCATAAAAATAGTTGATGAGAGAGAAATAGGTGTCTCATTATATTTAATTGACATGGAGAGTAATTGGGTCATATAGATACATTCCCCAAACAATGTAATGGATAGATTCATGATATAAAATAATTTCTTGAATGTAAATGAGGAGAGAAAAATTTCTGTCAGAATTTCTGCATAGTAACGGCTGTACATGGGAAGAAATTAATGATATAGAAAGGGGTATCCAATCATTAAAACATAAATAGGGAAGTATTGGGGAGGTTTGAAACCATACCCCAACATTTATAATTAAATTAAAAGGGAATAATAATTTAAAGAATATTGGATAAAAATGAGAAAGGAAGAAAAACCCTTACTTGGAAGTGTGCTTCCAAAGGTTTGAGAAAGGCTTCTTGAGAGATTGCGGTGACTTGGGAGGATTATAGAGAGAGGAGGGCAGATTTTGGACGAACTTAATATTCTTTGAGTGAGGAGGAAGTGGGATCTTGGGTGGGTTTATATTGTAAAGTTGAGGGAATTCTTTATTATTTGGGTTTGGGACACCTCACATTAAACTAATCCAAACCACAAACCGGCCCATGGTTTTGCCCATGGTTTTGGAAAAGGGAATTTGAAAACAATATTTTATAAGGCCAAAGTCCTTATTTCTTAAAATAAAGGGGTTTCTTATTTGGAGGTGAGTCACACTCCGAAGGAAAAAATTTAAAAAGACAAAATGTTTAATAAGTCTTGAAGGGTCCACTAAAGCTTTCTAAAATAAATCAAAAAAACCAAAAATCACATTATTTTAATGTTAAAACATATATTGGCCGAAAATAAATTTTATAGCATTTTATTACATAACTATTTAGTCATTATGATGTAATAAAACACAGTATATATTTAAACGATTTTTAATTTTTACCCAAAAATTTGACTGTATGAGAAAATTATGAAAATTTCACCATTGGATAATTTTGATGTCCTGATTCTAGAAATAATATTCATTTTATCTAAATAATTTTATAAATATTTTAATTTTATCTTTTAAAATAAAAACCGAAATTTATCAAAAATTCATGGGTTTTGACAAAAATTGCTTTTAAACCATAATAAAAATTACAATTGCATTCATAAAATTACATGATCATTTATATTTAATAAAAATAAATTTAATACTAATAATAATATTTTATTAAAATATTATTTAATTCAAAAATCCATTAATTCATAAAAATATATTTATTAGTTGAACATTAACTAAAAATATTATTTGTGTTTTAAAAACTATTTACAAGGTAACAATAATAAAATGAAAGTATATTCATTATTATATACAAAAATAATGTACATAACCATAGTTCTAATGTCTTTTAACATAACCCCTTATAACACCCGCATAAGACCGAAGAGTAAGGTCATTGATGGTGACAGACTCTTCGGGTGGCTCGGTTAACATTGCTCGGGTGGTAATCTCTATCAACTTCCACTTCTCTCATAGGCAGTCCCACTCGAGCTTAACGTATTAAAACTCGGCTTGGGCTTGGTCTAGAGATAATCTCAATGACGTAACATCCTTTCCGATCTCTAACAAATGGGCTTTGTATGGGGCACGTCTACTGGATGAGGTCATCACTTCCTTTGTCTGAGTAAATTGGATTTGTTAAAACCTTATATTTATACTCATCATGTGATCACTGTTCAATGAATATATTAGTAACGGTCACAATTCTTAACATTAAACCAAATAAGTTTACATTTTATATAATAATTTTACATAAATATATATTTAATTAGATCAAGATGGATTTCCATTAATGAAAGTTTTGGTCATTTCATAAAGAGTGTCCAACTATCATTGAAATTTAATAAATATAACCCATATAAAAGAACCATGCCCTAGTGATAATGGGAAACTTGGTGTTTAGGTAAAAATATAGATCATACTAAAACAAGATCCATCTAAATTGGTGTGGATAATGTAATCCAAACTCCCAAATTCATGACCTTTCACTAACATGAATAACTAGGGGAAACTGTTAAAGTGGGGAAAACATATTACTAAGGGACACTAGACAATGAATAATACAAAACTAGTGTAGCATGTTCTGTTGGTAATTTCAATATTTACATTCAATTTCACATGATATATAAAATGGAGGTGAGTTATTTTCAGTAATAATAAGTAATGATATAGCTATAAATACACATATATGTATATAAATAATGATATATATATATATATATAATTACATGAGACCTAAATCAAAGTAAATGAATCACCTCTAAACCCCATTTACGGGATCAACCCCTCATTCAATAATCAAATCAATATAATGAACATTTCATATTCCATGAACAACTTTATTGCATTAAAACTTATGAGGAAAAAGGGGAATGTCTAGAGTGTGTATTTTCTCTAAGAAATACTCTTTAAAAAGTGAAAACTAGGCCTCCTAATCCTTCTTTAAAGTCAATACACTTCTTAAATGAACCCGTACATAGTTTATGTTTTTAGAATCCATTTATTTATTCCATTTTGGTTTTTTATCAAACATATAAGGTTTAATGTTAAGTAAAAGAAGTTTATAATATACATTCAATTTGTAAAACCCTCACTAAATGAAAATAAACTAAAAACATTGTTTTATTTCAAAATAATGTTTAACACATTTAATAATATCATTTGATATCAAAACATGGATTAAAAAAAATAATAAATCACGGTACTAGAATTTAATCTCTAGTACAACGAAAAACATACCTTTAATTGAATATGAAAGGTCTAGATCTTTGAATATGGGGTGAACGTAACATGGAAGACAAAAATAACACCCTAAAATTTATGTGTCATAATGTACAAGGTTATACCCTCACCACAGTTCTTGGATAGAGAGATATTTATAAATGGGATAAAAAGAAAAAAGAAAAAATAAGAGTTAAATGAAATAATAGGGGAAAGCAGCCCCTAAATTGACGAACCATATTTAAATCAATAAGAAACCAAATGAAACCACCATTAAGGGGAGAGAAAAATTGAGGTAGTATCCAAGGGCCATCTCTTTGTAATGGAAGAATAATAAGGTAAAAAAGTGTTAAAATACAAGTGGGGTAGATACATAATTTAATTTGTTTTAAAAGTCTTAATAGATCACTTGGTTTTTCCATTCATTTTATCAAATCATGAACCAACCATAAACCTTTCACTAGAAACACCTAGGTATTAACTCTATTTCGCTACATGGTTTGATAAACATGAACCAATCATGAAAAAGTTCTATTCTAAAAGCTATAGACCTCTCAGACACTTTTTTCATGGTTTTTACTAACCATGCACAAGTCGTGTGACTATAACCTATACACTGAGACCTCACAAGGTTTCACATAGTATTATCATTATTTGGAACAAATTGTATTATACAAATGTATAAAAACCATATTTAAACAAATATAATCTAGAAATACACCTACATAAGTTTCCTCTCACTCTCTCCCCTAAACCATGCATGCTAACTATTCGATAGAAGAAAAAATTCCGTAAAACAAAACAAATAATGTTTTAAATTAAAAAAAACTCAAGACTATTGATAAATATTAATAATTGAATTAAATAACATGGAAAATACTTATTTTAGATTGATATTGAAGGATATACTCTTAGATTTTTTTATTGTTGATTTGTGTTCATTCTCTTGTATTTTCAATGGTTTATATGGCTACCACATAACTATAATGTTAATATTTTAATGAAAATACATAAGTGGATTAGATATATATATATATATATATATATTTCACTTCAATTTATGAAGAAATATATTTTAATGCAATAAATAATGATTATATAAGTATGTATTCTCGTGATAAATATACATAAATTCTAGAAGTTTCAAAAAATTATATTAGAGAAGAAATAAAAATGTTAGAGAATATGTAAAATAAAAGGAGGTTAGATGCTATAAAAAAATTAGAGTGGACATGTCAAATATAAATTCCAAAGAAAACTTATATTTGAAAAAAAAATTAAGTATATATAGAATATAATAGAAAATGAATAAAAACCATGAATTCTACTAGAATTTATTTTTAGGATTCAAGTAATCAATCTCATTCTTACATTTATGATGATAATTAAAATCAAAATGAAAATCTATGTATTGTCAATTAAAATGAAAAGGTAAAATATTTTTGATTTTCTAAATCATAATTTGAATATATTTCTTTTTATGAGATGAATTAATATTATTCTATAGTAATTGATAATTTTGATGATTTAAATAAAATGTATAGAAATAATTGATAATATTTTGATAATAGTTTTCTTGAAGAAGTTGATTTATCTAAACAACATAGGGATAAAGATTCTTCTTCTTCTCATTTTCAGGATAATAGAATTAATGATTTGTTAGCTAAATGTAACTCTTTATAATTAGATTCTAGTATTTTTACATCAGGTGAATATTATTTATATAAAATTTGTAGTATTGTTAAAGTAAGTGTATGAAAACATGGACATGGACATAATGATAAAAATATTAAAATGTATATAAATTAATCTTTTCCTGTTAAAAATAGTAAAATCATATCTAAGAATATGTTTTTTCATAGTGGTATCATTATACATTATAGAAATAAAATATATTTTTTGATACCTAATATTTTTGTTGTCAATATTGTTTTTTTAATTATTTATCTAACATTATAATTAGAATTCATATTCTAAATACATATATTTGGTTTCCCCAATCTGTTATTGCTATCACTGCGAGACCAAAACCCATATGGGCACCAAGAATATTGAATTTTGATATTTTATAGGTATGTACCAGAATAACTTCAATGGTAAGTGGTATATTAGTTTAAATATTTATGGATACTTATTTAATTTCAATTTAATATTTGTTTAATTAAATACCTGGATATATACTGATGGGTGAACTATAAAGATTTAAAATTGTTTAGAAATCCAAGAATTATTTCTTTTATTTTTATTTTTAAAAAATATCTATATTTTTTAAAGGGTAGAATTAATTATAATTTATTATAAGTTATTCTGGAACTATTTTTACTTAAATTGATTTAATATATTTTACTTAGTTCACTGAATATTATTTAATATTCATTCATAGTTTTAGGGGAGTTATATTGAATATTTGATACTATACTTAACTATTTTATAATATTTCCATGAGATGAACAATTCATTTTTCTTTGATTATGTTTTTAGCTTGTTTTGGGGCTCCTTGAGTGTAATTATTTTATATCTAAAAGAAACATGTTTTAAGAGAATGTTTATATTGCTATTTTATTCCTTAAAAATATTAATTTCTTTTTATGTAATATGCTTTGTATTTTATAGAGGGAATACTATTTACACTAAAGCATAATTATTTCATTCATATTTATTCATTTGAAAACATGTATTGAAATTATTATTTTTAATTTTATTAGTAAAACTATGTTTGCATATACATAGTAATATAAGTTATATTTTTAAGGCAGATTCTTCTACTTGTTATATTGGTATAATTATTTCTTATTGGTAATTTAAAGGATGGGATATATTTTTTTATTCCATTATATATCCTAAAAAAATATTAAAATCATTATATTAATATATTTTATCATTACTATAAGAAGGATATTTTTATAGTTGTGCCATCATGTTGTTTAAGTATCAAAAGGTGGGGTTTTATAAGAGGGTCATTTCCCTTTCATCCTTGTTTTGATAATTAATTCAACCCCTATGTTAATATTTTATATTTTTTTCATATAAGATCTATTTATATTATATGATTTTTTATTCTTATTTTTATGTTATTACACATTTTTTATCTTTAATAATTTTTTATGTATATATAATATCTTACATATGTATTTTATTGATTATGAACTTATTATATATGTGATATATCACAATGTAAAATATATTATGTATTATATTAAAGATAAAATATCTATTTTATGTATCACCATATGTTTAAGGAAATTATTATATATTATAGTTGAGATACATAATAATCTTATGCATTTAAAATTTAAGTATCAAATATTACATATTGGTTATATTTCATATGTACTAGATTGAGATTCTTAAATTTTATTAATTTTTCTAAGAATTCTAAATTTTGTATCCATGGAAGTTGAATATATTTTTTCATGCAATGATTTTATAATAAATTTTTTAAGTTAGTTTTTTATACATTTAATTAAGTTTTATAAAGTTATTGTATACCAATTATTTCAAAAAGGAGAACTTATACATTATCAATAATGTGATGTTTTACTCTTGAGTTTTGCATACGAAAGTTGGGAACTCAAAATTTTGAAATTTACTGGATGACTCCTATGCTCAAGAAAAATGAGCCTTATAGAAATCATGTCGACCCTTATAATTTTGATATGTTACACTTATGAATCTAATGAAATTACTCAGACATTGAGAGTTAGAACTCAGCTATGTAATTATAGTGGATGTTAAAAGTGACACATATAGAATGAAGAATACACTCTTAGGAAATGAATCATATGATAAACCAAGGAAATATTCTTATTATTAAGTATATTGCAAATATGATATTAAGGAGTAAAATATTAAGGATTTATAAGCTTTAACACTTGTAGAATGAAAGAAGTAGATCATACTATATTTGTAATTATTGAAAGAACATGATAAAATTTCGTGGGATGTATTTTTGATACTAGTAGTTTTAAAACAAGGATATTTTTTATTCCATGTCATATAGGATACTATGTTTTAATTACATGTTATGAGTGAAAAAATGAGTATAAAAATTGGGGTTTTAAAGAATAAATGGTTTTTTAAAATATAAGAAATTATTTATTACAATTTAATATTATTTTAAAAAAATTAATTGAATTTTAAATTCAAAAGTTTTGATTATTAAATAAATAATTCTAAATATATTTTTAAATAATATGGTATTAAAATTGGATTTTATCATTATAAAATTAGCAACAAATAATATATTTGTTGTTAAAAATGATTAATTCTGATATATATTATTTTTTTAGTGTTTTTTTAACTACCAATAATTATTTTTACTGACAAGTATATCTGTTGGTATTTACTATTTAATAAAAACAACTCTTTACTAAAAACTAAATATATTTTGTTTTCATATTAATACTAATATATTTCTACCAATACATAAATCTATTTTTAATTCTTATTATTACCATAAAATAGTTTTCAATTACAAAAAATTTGTTCTAATATATTATCTTATAAATAAGTCTTATAAAAATAACTAAATATATATAAGTTCAAATTTTTTTTGACTAAAAATATATACTTATACATCAAATTAAATTACATTTAAACAAATATATTTTTTGAAATGAATATATATATACCAGCATCCATACATACATACATACATACATACATACATACATACATATAGGTATATATATTGTTTGTATATATTAGTAAGTTACCTTTTTTGTA
Organism: Viscum album; assembly: GCA_963277665.1. Classification (NCBI taxonomy): domain Eukaryota; kingdom Viridiplantae; phylum Streptophyta; class Magnoliopsida; order Santalales; family Viscaceae; genus Viscum; species Viscum album. The sequence goes on from OY728126.1 coordinate 1,040,837,340, forward strand.
ACTCACATATGATTAACACTAAACTCTATAATGGTGTGAAAAAATGAAGTGTAGTTGAGTTAGTACAGTGGACCAATTTTTATTTCATTATAACCATCTATATCAGAGAAAATAAATAGGGAGAAAATTTCAAATCAATTGTAAGTAATTTTTTAAAAATATTTATTTAAAAAATATTTGTAACAATTAAATGCCATGGAATTTTAAAATATTAACATTTTGAATGAATTTAATATATAATTAATATAATAATAATAAATATATATATATATATAATTAAATAGGGTATTGACCCTAATGAGTCTCGAAAATACTCTCCCTACACCTCTCATCCACCTTCCCACCTCCCCACCTCCTAGTCACTACCATCTTCAATCCGCCCCTACTGTCACTGCTTCTTGATCTTCCTTCATAGATGATCATTGATGTCCCATGTTCTTGTTCCCTTACCAGATTCCATGGATTTAATTATCCATCACCCACAAATATTACAAGAAAAGTAAAATTTCAAGTAGTATAAATATAATTTTTTAGAGGAGAGATCAAATCCTCAACTACCTTGGTTGTTTTTTTGTATGACATTATATTTTCTTTACATAGAAATTTATTTACAGATTGAAATAATGTGATTTCCCTCCCTATATTATCCTTTTTTTATACTCCAACCCTCATAGTCTAATATATCAATTTCCTGATTAGTGGATGAGGATAACTCAAAAAGTTTTATTTTAGTTTCATGGATCATCTTTAACATGAGAAAATATATCCAAGGTTAACCGTCATTTACCTTAAATCAAAACACTAATGGTATGGTTAATAGTCTATTGATACTCAAATTTATAATCTGAGGAATTTAAATCATATTCACAATATTATTTGTATGGAAATTTTACCTACCTAAGGTAAAATTATTGAATAGTTTAAACCTATGATAAAATGAGATTTGTCATCATTATTGGTGTGTTCAAAGTATAGATTCACGATTATGCTACATATTTTACCATCAAATTGTTTCTAAAATATTTTTGGGATTTTTTACTTGATGAACTATTAATCACTTCCCAATATTGATCTTATATATTTATTATAATTTCATCCTTTATTCCAACTACCACAACTTTCATTTCTATTTCAAATATCTTAAATTTAATTATTCTTGGTGGGGTTTTTCTAGTAATTTAATTTTATTACATACAAAAAACCTTACTTCATGTTATACACCTATTTAAGATGATTAACATACCTCACATGATGCATTGATTTATTCTATAAGTTCATTTTGATCACGTGTTCAATTTTTCCCAATAATATATATGAATTTTCATATTCATTTCATGCTAGTATGATTTATTATACACTCTTAACGTGTTTGGGATTTTTGTTAGATTTGGTGTCCTAGAAAGAAATGTTTTTACATTGAGTACATGAATATTTAATGTATTTAAATATTAAACATCTTATTACATATTTTCCATTGTTTTGTATGACTAAATGTAATAATTACCTTGATTATTTGTCACATTAATAAGGTTATAGAAGTTCCCCACTATGATTAGAACCTTTACGTACTATGAAAATATTCTTAAATATAGTTCTGCGGTTAGATGAGATACTATGATTAGACTCATAGTATACTAACTATTAGATGGTAGTACTCGTAAGAATATTAGACTTCTTCTCATGAAGTTCACACTTGGTAATCTCCATGATGGGAGATTATGAGAATAGACCCTCCATTAGGAATTTTTCATGTTTTGGTGTCATCAAATATTCCTATGTACAAGCATGTGTAGTGGCCCTTAGACTTTAAGATTATCATTAATAGGTGTCATGAATCACGCACTTATATTTTCAGACTAAAATCGTAATGCCATATGTTGGAAGGATATATGGTATATTGGGTACATCACGAATGAAAAATTATTAATGGATATGTGGAAGAAGGATTTTTCCCATCCATTTATGGATGTTGGTATCTCCACCCTTTGATTAAAATAGAATAGTTTCCCTAAATTCCTTTTCCATGGTGTAACGATGAGTTTATTTCAAGTAGTCAAAGAATGACGTACCAAGAATATAGGTTGGTGAAACTATTATTAAATTTTCTTGGTGAGATATTGTGAAAAATGTATTATATTACACAGTGAGTGTTAATATGTGGATGTCATCATTGCGACTTTAAGTGTTTTCTCTTGGGTGTCTTAACCCGTTACTAGAAAGTAATCTTGGACTTTAGGCAAAACCACCTAATTCCAATGAGAAATAATCATACAGGGTCACAAAATAAGTGTTTCTAGTGGTCACGATTAAATTCTATTTGAATTTAATTAAGGGAATAAATATAATTTTCAAGTCTGAGTAATAATTTTATTCAAGTTAAAATGATCGCATGTATTAAATAAATATTTATTCACCGAATTGTGAATTAAATATATTTATCTATTTTATTGGACATTTAATAAATATTTATTTATTCATTTGTAAAAAAAATATTTATTTAGGTGAATTAAATATTGTAATTGGGTGTTAAATAAATAGAATATGAGTTCGAACAGACCAAAACCCTGTCCAATGATAATTTAATTATTTACTAGTCGGTAAATAATGTTAGTACAGTTGGTATAAGAAATAATAATATTAAAATTATCATTATGTGGAATAAGATTTTATTTATGGTTCCATTTTGTGCAAGTTGGCACACCACAAATAATAGTGATTTTGTTGTTATTATGTGGCATGAGTTTTCTATAATAGTTTTAATTGTATTTAATTATTATTTCATAATTAAATATTTTAGCTAAAACCACATGTTGATTTATAGGCATGTACATCTTTTGTTCCAAACCATGGTGAATTGATATTTTTTTGAGACAAAAATTTTCTCTGTTGACTCCTCTCATCTCTACATCTCAATAAAAATAGATGTTTTTCATGACCAAAGAACGAGTGATCAGGAACGATTGACGCAAGACATTTTTTCCACTGTGATACCACCTTGACAATGAGTGGTGTTTATTGGAGACCAATAGAGAACATGTGGATCAATGCTAGAGGTATTCTACTTTGGATCTTTTCAAGTACAATGAAGACAATCCAGAAGGGTCATTCGGGATGATCAACGATCATCAACGAAGAAAGTACCGAAGATCTAGGTATATAATTTATTCAGAAATTATTAAATTAATTATAAAAATGATGTAAAATATTATCTTTCTTGGATCTGGAACTATTCTTCTCTTTGTCTAAAGAATAGATTTCAATTTGTGGATACTGGTGTTCATCATCATATTGACCTCAGATTTTTCATCGATTACAACAAAAAGAACATTCCCCCCCCCAAACTGCCACACTTCTACAACGTTTGAAACCATCAAGTGGTATCAAAGTGGGTTCATCATCATTTATAATTATCTAAATAATTCTTTAATTATTTACACTATAATAATTTATTTTTTCAATTCTTGTTTAATCATTCTTGTAAGATGAATTTTGAGAATTTTTCTTCCTCTTTTTTTCATATAGATCGCAAAAAACAATTATTTTTTTGATAAAAATAAATTAACTATATCATCAGGAGGTGTTGATGATTTTTTCTAAGTAACATGATAGTAAATGTCCTGTATTCATAGTTACACACCTGGTAATCTTCCAAACATGTCTTGTAATTTGAATTACATACTTTGTAGTTGTGTTTAGTGCATTAGGAGTACTTCTAAAATTACTCAATCCATGTGCATTAATGACACGTGCGGTAGATAATTATTACACAGTATGTTATCCTAGATAGGCTGGTGCACGGTCATCCATATTACACATCATGTGGCCCACTGGACACGGCCTGTAGTCCCTTCGGGTGAAGGTCCAAATATTGTATCCCATACACGGATTAGATGACCAGTAGCCATGTAACCCAGAGACAACATGACATGTGGCACACTGGACACACTATGTAATATAAGATTTATAAAGTACACATCACATGTTGAATCCCTAGGTGTGTACTTCAGATAATATGGATAAGGAAGTACACACTATGTAGTTGGAACTACATTCCATGTAATTTACCAAATTACGCATAATTAAAGTTTTAATGTTTGTGTACTATTTATCATTACATATCATTTAGATTAGAATAGGTGCTCACTGTGTTACCTCCAAGGTTATGGATGATAATCTCTGGGAAATTCTAAAAAGGATTAAGATAAAAGGATTGATTAATTAAATATAATAATTAATCAATTAAATATTGATTTATCTTAATAAGAACTATTAAAAAATTAATAACTAGTTTAATTAAATGTGTAATTCATTTCATGGATACAAATGATCACGAGCAAGACCAAACCTTTGTATGTGATTGGTTTCCTTTTAAATTTATCTTAAATTAAATTTTTGGTCAACATGCCATATCTCCTCATTAATATGTAGGGCTTGCATTCCCATGGTCTCTTTTATGTAAACCCCCTTTTACACCTCACCTATGTGTGAGTTAAACAGAATATGTAATGGATGAAGCTCCCAATATTGTGTAGGCAGTTCAAGTAAAGATACAAGGTGAAACCAATGCAAGGAGATACAAAGGTAGATAGGTGGAGAGCTATAGTCATGAACCATAAGTCTGTTAAGATGTTCTTCCCCTAGGCCAGCAGTTAGTTTATCAACCGCTATATAAAATGACAATTAGAATAGATCATGATCATCCCTTTAACTTAATTTCTGTCAGTTTCATGATTTTTTATTATGGATGTGTTGTCGCGACTCCATAATTAATGAATTAATAATCATGAAATATGGAACTAGAATAAACTATTATTATGCATAAATATTATCAAGACATGGTTAATCACTTATGTAAGTTCCACTTAATATTAATGAGCATGTCATAATGATAATAATAAAATTTATATATAAGAGATATAATTCAAACAATAAAATATTATATTATACTAAGCCTTCTATTACTTGATTAAGGGAAAGACTTAATAAAACTATGTGTTTGACCAACCCTTGTTGGGACACATACTTTGATACCAAAAGCTCTTATCAAAGTTTCAGGTTGACTTAACCATTTTACAATAAGAGGAGTAGCCCTTTCTAGACTGGGTGTAAATTTGGGGGCATGTGTTGAGGAAATCCAAATCAGTATTTTAGGATTGGGGAGTCCACTCAATGGATCAAGGAGCTGCAAGCCCACATTTGGAAAAGACCTTCCTACAATAATTCCTTTAAATATCTTGACCAAACCTTGTTGGGGTTATGCAAAGGGTAATATGGATCCTTTCCACTAGAATGTCCTTGAAAATTGACATTCCCAATTCAATGGTGAAGGCCTTTGGGACTTGATAAAAAATAGGGATACTTAATATAGATAATTTATTATTTCTCATAAAATGTAATAAAGAATGTAATAATTATCTACTATTTTAATTAGATAATAAAAATAAAAAACTTTCCAACCACACTATCCTTGTGATCAATACTGAATAAGGACGACATCCTCACTGACAATAACTTTTAGGAATGTTTTAAATGCCTTCGGGTCATTCGATTCCAGGAATAGAAATATTACGCACTAGAGTCCTCATTACCTGATACAAATTCCCAAGAGGCAAGTGATGAAGAGCTCCTAGTATACTAAAAACATATAAATGACACTATCAACATTCAATGTTTGATGTTATCATCAATATCTAGTGAAATAATGAAAGCTCATAAAAACATAGAAGCCTATAGCATGCTTGAGCACCTCCATGGTCCTTAATAGGAGGAAGCAAGACATGAATGGTTTCAAATCACCAAGGAACTCTTACAGAGTATTCATGGAGAGGGTGACCCATCTAGGCCTCATATAGTCAAGATCATTGGCTACATTGAGCGTCTGGAGGTTCTAGTGTTTAAACTCCCTGAAGAACTAGGTATCGATCTCATTCTCACATCACTCTCTCAATGCTTCTTCATTTTTGTTGTTAATTTCAATATGAAAAACACTGATAAGTCTCTACTAGATCTTCTTATCCTCTTTCTCCAAGTGGAAAAATACATGATGCACAAAAATCCTTCTATCCATATGGTGAATAAGAGGAAAGGGAATGTGAAGATATTTAATCCCAAATAATCTTCATGCCCTTCCAAGAAAAAGAAGATCAAGGGGGTATAAAGAAACATGATGTTTTTTGAATCGCATGTGGAAAGAAGGGCCACTGGAAGAAAAACTACACCAGTTAAGAATTAAGGGGAAGCTTCTGGTGTGTTTGTTATCAAGTTAAATTTATCTATTTCTAAAAATAGGGAATTAGATATATCCCTTGGTGATCACATATGTATCCAAATACAATAACCAAGTTTATTTAATAAAAGTGACCAAGGGGAGGTAGATCTATGAATAGCCAACTGAGCTGGACATCCTGGTGTAGCTATCAGAGACTAGAACCTCATGTTTCTCAATAGGATGATCTTGGTATTAAAATGTTGTTGTTATGTGCCTTCTATAACCAAAAACATTATTTATGTATCCATACTAGATATATATTGATTTATTTTCTTGTTTGGAAATGAGTATTTCTTTATTTATAAAGATATAATTTTTTTTGGTAAAGCACATTTATATAATGGTCTTTACATGTTGGATTACACAAACCAATTAATAAAAATTGATAATGAAACTAATTCACACAACTCATACCACATCTAAATTTGGAATCACATGCTAGTTCAAATAAATGAGAAACACATGAAAATGGTACATCAAAATGGATATTTAGATTCTTTAGAACTAAAACCACATGGTGTATGTCACGCGTGTTTACAAGGAAAAATGATCAAATCCTCATTTAGTGGGAAAGGTGAAAGAGTAAAATAGATTTTTTAATTGGTTTATACCAATGTTTGGAGACCATTTCCAGTTGAAGCAAGGGGTGGGTACTCTACTTCATAACTTTTACTGATGATTTTAGTATATATGCATATATATTCTTAATGAGGTATAAGTTATATTCTTTTGATAAGTTCAAGGAATAACAGAATGATTTTGAGGACTATTATAGTAAGAAGATAATGAAACTCTGCTCAGAATGAGGTGGAGAATATCTTAACCATGAATTCATTGAGAACTTACAAGAGTTTGGGATCCTATCCCAACTCTCTCCTCCTTACACACCCTATTGGAATGATGTAATCGAAATGAGGAACCACACTTTGTTTGACATGGTGAGATCAGTGAAAAGTCATTCAAGTCATCCATTATTCTTTCGGGGATATGCGTTACAAACAAAATCATAGATACTATACCAAGTACCAACTAAATCGATAAATGGTATTCCATATGAGCTTTGGAGTGGAATAAAATCTATGTTGTCGAATTTACATGTGTGGGGAAGCAAATTGTTTGTTAAGGCCTATTCTGGTAACCAACTCACCCCTTGATGCACAAAGTGAACCTTTATATGATACCCCATAAAAAAGGGTATATTACCTATATGACCTCTCAGAAAAATTGTTATAGTGGAAAGACACACCATATTGCTTGAGAGGGAGAACATCTCCAAAAGAGATAGTGGGAGCGAGATAGACTTTGAGGAAGTTGAGTCTCAGGGTGAACACGAGTTGATATAAGAGTAGATTCCACAAATCCCCATGGAGGATATATCTATTCTAGAGTCACATATACTACATAGGAGTTCAAGAGAGGTTAGAGAACTATAACGGTATAGTTTTCCAGTTATCAAGGATGGATACTCATTACTAGTTGGTAATAATGATCCTATATCCCACAAGTAAGAGGTAAGTGGAACAAGCATTCCCAAGGGGCAAGAAGCCATGAATTCTGAAATGGATTCCATGCATCAAAACTGAGTTTTTATTTTGGTATATCCTCCAGTAGATGTAAATCTTGTTGGTTGAAAATGGATATTCAAGAAGAAATTGGACATTTAAGGACAATTTAGTTCTTATAAGGAATTACTTGTTGAATAAGGGTTTAAATAGTAACAATTATCTGACTTTGATGAAACATTTTCACCATTTGAAATGTTTAAATCCATCGTAATTTTATTGGCCATTACTGCTTACCATGACTACGAGATTTGGAGAATGGATGCCAAAGAAACTATCCTTAAAGGTAACCTTCAGGACGATTTCTTTATGACACAACATGACGGGTTTTTGACTCCAATGGATGCCGATAAGATATGAAAGTTGCAAAAATCTATTTTTGGATTAAAGAAAGAATCCAAGTCCTAGAACATTTGTTTTGATAAAGGAATAATAGAATTTGGTTTTATAAAGAAATAATGTGATCCTTGTATCTACAAATGGTTTATTGTGAGTGCAATAATTTTCTTAATTTTATATGTTGAAGTGATATTACATATTGGAAATGAAATAATTTTCTTACAGTATGTTAAGTCATGGTTGAATAATTGCTTCTCCATCAAGGAAGTGGGAGAGGAAACATATATTCTTGGGATCAAGATCCATCGTGATAGATCCAAGAGATTGTTGGGCCAAAGTTAAAGTATATACATTGAAAATATTCTGAATAGATTCAGTATGGAAAAATTTAAGAGGGGGTTATTTCCATCATCATATGTCATTCATCTTTCCAAGTAAATGTTTCCTCAAACACATGAATAAAGAAAGAGAATGGAAATGATTCCATATGGATCAACAATTGGGTAAGTCATGTATTCTATGATATATACTAGGATAGATGTCGCCTACACATTGAGTGCGGTAGGAAGATATCAAGATGATCCTGGTGAAAACCATTGGATGGAAGTCAAGACTACCCTTAAGTATTTAGGTAAAACTAATGATTTGTTCTTAGTTTATAGAGGAGATGATGAAGTAGTCACCAGAGGATATGCAGATTCTAGTTTCCAGAATGATCAAGATGACATGAAGTCACAAATGGGATATATCTTCACTTGGAATGGAGGTGATGTGAGCTGTAATAGCTCAATGAATAGTGTGGTCGTAGATTATATAGTAAAGTCTAATTATATCCCAACTTATTATTTAGATAAAGAATCAGTTTGTATTCATAGTTTTATCCAAGAGCCAGATGTGGTACCAAGAAGTATAGATCCTATCACAATTTATTGTGATAATACTGTAGTCGTGACTCTTTCAAAAGAGACAAGGTCATATTAGTGGATGAAGAACATGCAATAGAAGTATCATCTCTTGAGGGATTATTTTTCAGAGAGGTGAAGTTGTAGTGAGTAGTATTTATACAGAAGACAACATGGAAGACCCCTTGACTAAATCCTTGACTCAGCAGAAACATGATCTTCTTGTGAGGTCTAGCGAACTGAAAGTCGTAGGCAGTTGGCTATAGTCCAAGTTGGATTTTGTTGGAGTTGTTGTCCTAGAACCAACTGTTTGTACATTTATTACATGAATATTTCCTGTCTTTAAATATTAAACATATTATTACATATTTTTCATTGTTTTTCATGACTATGATATAATAATGAACAAGAGTATTTTTCACATTAATAAGGTCATAAAAGCTCCCTGTTATGATGAGAACCTTGAAGTGTTATGAAAATATTATTAAATATACTTGTATTGTTGGATGACATACTAAGATGGTATATATAGTATACAGACCGTTAGGTTCATCTACACATAATCAGATGATACTTCATCTCTTGATGTTCGCACTTGGTAATCTATAAGGTGGAAGATTATGAAAAAAGACTTGCTAATAGTAATTACACATGTTTTGGTGTCATCAGATATTTCTATATGTGGGCATGGGTAATGGTCCTTATACATTAATATTATCATTAATATGTGTCATGACTCACACACATAGATATTCTAATGAAACTATCATTTAAAATGTTGGTGGGAATTAAGGTATGTTGTGTGTGACGAAAATGACATGTTATTAATGGATAAGTCAAGGAAGTATTTGCCCCTTCCATTTATGGAAGTTGATATCTCGTCCCTTTGATTGAAATTGAACCATATCCCTGAAATTCATGGCCATGGTGTAACAACATGTTTATTTCAGGTAGTCAAAGAATGATGTATCAAGAATATATGTTGTTGACACTATCATGAAACTTGGTTGATGTGATATTTGGAAAGAGGGATTATATGAAAAATTGAGTGTTCATATGTGGATGTAATCACGATGAATTTATGTTCTTTTTACTGGGTACCTTAACCCATTTCTAGATAGTAATCTTGGAATTTAGGCAAGACCACCTAATACCAATGAGAAAAATCCTATAGGGTCACACACTACATGTTTTTGGTGGTCTCGATTAAATTCTATTTGAATTTTATTAATTTAATAAATATTATTCTCTAGAACAAGGAATATTTTTATTCAAGTTAAAATGATCGTATAAATTAAATAAATATTTATTCACCAAATTGGGAATAAAATATATATATTTATTTTATTTAACATTTAACAAATATTTATTTACTAGTTTGTAAATAAAAATATATAATTAATAGAATAATAGATTTTATTCACCAGTTTATATTTTTTATTTACTTTTTGGTAGGGCTCAATTTCATACTTAATATTTGGTTGGTTATTTTTATCTTTATTTATGTCTCTATTATTTCTATGTCAAATCATATTATGTTTCTTTTTTTATTGTATTGGTTTAGTTAAATCGATGTTAGTTCAGTGTCACTCTCAGAAAATCTAATGAAGTGGATAAATCCCATGAATGTGGATAAATCTAGATAGGGTAATATATTTTCTATTTATTCTAAAAAAATGATGTTAAAGGTATTAATTTATATAATAAGGATACAATAAAAAAACAAAGGCCATTCTAAAATTTTATGAGACAAAAGATGATCAAGAAAATCAAACATCTATCATTGATATGATTTTCCCTTAAAAACAACATCTAGAAAAGAATTTAACAAATCTAATGTATACCATGTAGAAACAAAAATACAATTCAATCCTTAAATGTTCAATGATAAAACTCTTCTAGTCATCCACAAATCCAAAGAGGTAGGTCAAATTGAAATAGTTTCATGAAATAAAAATACCCTATCAAATTAGAATTAATACATATTATATTGTAGTGTCAACAACACATTGAAACAACACCAAATTATTCATTAACACATGAAAGGTCATATAAAATAGAATACAAACCCATTATAAACATTGAGAAATAACAAATAAATACATAAACCCATCAAATATTATCAATTATTATATATAACAAAGTGAAGATAAATATTCGACCTAAATATATCAATATTAAAATTTCAAAGAAACTATTTGGAATCCTAGGAATCAAAATTCCCAGGAATGTTCATTGAAATCCAAGTATGGATCTTAATTAATTTTAGAGACCATATAACCCCATGTTAAATTATAATTATCAATTATTATTAATAAAAAGTTATATAATTGAATATAAGTGGTGTCCTATTGATCAAACCATTGGAAAAAATCTTGATGGAGATCTATGTGAAATAAAACCATGCCCTATATATTTTCGAACATATCCTCCATAAATAATTTAATAAATAGTCTTTCTCCATCAATAAAGGATCTTGTGAACTTTATATTATATTATTCTAATCATATATATTATTTAAAGAATATACTTCCTAAAAACACAGTTCTTTATATGGATTATATTTGAATTGAGGTATCTCCTAAGTATTAATTTAATGAAAGTGGGACTTTTTTGAGGGAATACTCACTATATAGGAGGATTTGTCATCATTTTGGAAATTTGGGGTTGGAAACATATCACACAATACAAAATAGTTATTTTATAAGAAACACTTTAAATATGATTTTAATTTTAATGTTTTTCTTGTTGTAGATATTTATAGTCATATGAATTTTTAGATGGAAATTTATAGCTATAATCATTGGATGATTGGTGTTTATGTTGAAATATTTGAGATAAAATCAATAATAACCAATATCATAAAATCATATAAATAATAAATTTCTATACGTTCTCACAAATATAATAATTAGAATCCTAAAATTGTAATACACACTAAATAATTTCAATAATAAACAAAATAATAAATGATAATTTATCTAGAACAATTAGAAATGGAATTAAATATAGAGGAAACAAAACAAATAGAAAGTCCTAAAGAAAAGGAATAGAAATCATAAGATGAACCCCACTCTCTATTTAAATAGTATCTTAACACATATAACATTAACACATTATTAAGAGGTTATATTATATTTCACAAGAAAATATTATATTCTAAACACCATTTCACACTTCCCAATATTAATGATATATTTAACTTACCCCAAAAAATATAATTAAACAATATAGTTGTTTGGAAAAAATAATAATGAATCCATATAATCTTTAATCAATGAAATTTTATTTCTATAATTTATTTAAATAGGTATTTTATAAACAAGGTTCATACCTACTTTCTCTCATTTCTGAAATCATTGTCTACCCCAAAGTGTGGGGGAATTTTTTAGAATCCTTATTCTTTTATTTCATCCTAAAACTTCCAAAAAAATTGTTTTCAATAAAAAAAATAATTATTAATGAAAATCATGGCAATTATCATTCAAAAGCCTAAAATTTTATTAATACATTGCACTCAATACTTATCCAATAAGAAATCATTCCCTATTAAAATGATTCTATAAACTCATTTATGATAGGTTTGGACTTTAATTCATACCAAATCTGGCATGCCATCCACTAAAAAACTCATTCTTATATGTTCTCCACAGCTCTACTAATTCAATGTAACATGTTGTCCTCAAAGACTCGCCATCAAGAAACTTTTAATGAGTATAGAAGCCAAATATTAATATATATAAATAAAATAAAATTCTAACATTAAATACAATGCATTTTTTACCCATATTTGTGCCCCAAGCTTTATCCTTTACTTGATTTAGAAGGTTTCTCTAAGAGAGTAGGTTGATGTGAGTGATGTATGATAATTTGGAAAGGGTTGAAATTGAATCCAATATTCTCATCATCTTTCTCTAATAATTTTTATGTTGTTTTAATTCACTATAAACTGTGTGTGTCAATTTCACATCACATGCATGCATGTTTGCCCATGTTACCTAGTGGGATATCCATCTGTTAAAGAAAAAACAAATATTATTTCAATACATATTATAATGAAAATAAATTGTGGGGATTTTTTTCTATTATTCTATAAATATACCTGAGGCAGCTGGATCAGTGAGTTCTAATAGAGCCCTATGCTCGGAAGAAACATCAACTAGTACAGAAAGAGTGGGACCCAATGTATGCTTTAGAGGCTAATAATGTGTTTTGGAGAAAAATTTGAAGGAACATGAATGTATAAGCTCAAGGAGATTAAAGTATAATGAAAATAAGAAGGCAAAGACATCATTGGACATGTGTAATATGGGAGGGGAGTAGAATCCATCATCGGATAAGGTAAAGATCAGAGAGAAGGATCAACTACAAATAGGAGAGGAAACATAGGAGGATTAAATATCTTGGGTTATTATAAAGACAATGTGGGTTCATAAGGTGTTATATATGGTATGTAAAAGGATTCGATGGGTGTGATCAGGTATGCCAAGTGGTTCACATAGATCGAGTACCACCCCCTCATATCATCTGGCTTAGCACAAGTACCACAAGTCTGGTCAGAAAATAATTATTTCCTTGGTGGTGGATTATGATTAAACGTTTAAAACAAAATTAATCACATAGATTATATAATATTAATATATATATAAAATAAAATAATCACAACATTCATGAAAGGGGGGACACCCATCTCTCTAATCCATGTATAATTGTCCATAATCATTTTCATTTGTATATCTTTAATGTTTTTCATTTCCATGATTTCTAAAAAATATAGAATTAATTATTAATGCATAAATTATTTGTAATCCAAACAATAAAGAAGATGATACATGAATTAATTAAGGAATAAAAATTGTTAAACCAAGTAATCGATATATAGTGATATAAAAAATGCATTTTATATTTTGTGGTAAGAATATCCAAACATAAAATATGTGTCAAATTAAAATAAATAAGTTCAAATTAGCTTGTTTAGCATGGGTTTGATATAATTTTATTCTATTTTCAATTCGATCCAATTCAATTTTTTATTTCATTTGGTTAATTTTGGTCAATTAATTAGGCTATTTATAATTTTTTTAGGTTAGTTCATTTTGTTCATATTTTAGGTTAGTTCATTTTTCCATTTTTTGTTAGACAATTATTATAATTTTAATTATTTTAATATGTTTCAATTCAATTCATATTTTTTTATTCCAAAATATCTTATAATAAAATTAAATTCAATATTATAAAATAATACTAAAATAAAAATGAAACCAACATATATTAAAAATATAGAGGAAGGTCAAGTTAGATACAAAATATTTATAATCAATTTAATAGTACCAACTTTAACAACCCTTGTTGTGCTAAAAAAATGACCTGATAACACAAATGAATGATTCAATATATTTCCCTCCACAAATTTAGGTTCACAATCAAATCTAAAAATTAAAATATTAGAGTAATCATGTGTAATAAATTGATCAAGGATAATGGGATTAGGGATGGTGTCAATTACATCATAACTACCATAAAAAATAAGTCCTAGGATCACTTTAACAATGTCATATAATTCAGATCATGCACAATATTTCACATATTCTTTTCTCTACTGATACCATTATATATGGCTCATCATTATCAAGAGTGTGATTCATGTCAATAACTTGAATTAAAAAATCATCTGTAAATGTTCCATTCCTCATCATTTTATCAATCCAATTTCATATTATCTTACTAACTCAACAAATAGAGTAATAATATAATATCTTTATTTTCTCAATGACTCCATAATAAGATCCATTTTCAAATCAAGTGGTAATATTCAATGAACTAGAATTAAATTCTATTGTCAAACTTAACATAAATCCATCTTGTTGTGTTCTCTTTTTAATTTCTCATTCATTGATAATAAATATGTACCCATTGATCATAATTTTTTTTACATTCACGAACCACTGAATTAGTCCCCAAAAAAAAATATCTTATTTCCTTAGAGATAGAGATAATTGGAAAAATCAATATTCGAAATATAAATTAATGTAAAAATTAATTAAAAATTAATTTTATTCATTTAATACAGTAATAATTCTACATTTAATTTGAACAAAGAAGAAAACTCTTTGGTATGAAAAGTATATATCCTTATCAACGATAAATAATTATGGTTTCTACTAATCATTTGTTTATTTTAAATCTTGAAAATATTAAAATAGTGTAAAAGATATATATATTTACCAGAGATGAGATAACATATACATGTTTAATTTACTTACTAGATGTTGTCATCGAAAAAATTAGAGATAAAAGAAATTGTATGATGTACCATCTCCTTTTCCTGAAGGATTAATGTGTTCTATTTATATGATCGGGGAATTC
Organism: Viscum album; assembly: GCA_963277665.1. Lineage (NCBI taxonomy): Eukaryota > Viridiplantae > Streptophyta > Magnoliopsida > Santalales > Viscaceae > Viscum > Viscum album. The sequence continues at coordinate 1,040,852,777 of OY728126.1, forward strand.
ACCAGGATTATGGAAGTGATGGAAATCTTGGATTAATTTTCTCATACTATTCATATTCATTTCAATTTTTATTGTTCCATCTTGTAGACACATCAAACATATACATTGAATAGAAATCCATACATTCTTGACCCATGTGAACATTCATGATAGAACCTTCATGATGATTCTTGTTCTGCACATAAGACTTAAATGTGTATATGTTTATTTTAAAAGGATACACCCAATGATTAGAAGAAGGTCCTCCAAGAAGTATTTAAATTGGATGGTGGACAGTTATGTGTAACATTCATGTAAAAAATGATAGATAAAATATTTTCTCAAACTCACACAAAATAAATGGTGCATATGAAAACATTTTTTTTTTCAAAAAATACATGGAAAACATCCAAGAATATAAATTGAAATAAAAATGGAACGACTGGATAAATTAAATAGTTAAATTATTTTACACAAGATGATAAATTTTTATTGGAATCAACTCATAAAGAAGGATGTGATAATCATGAGGCTTCAAATATTTCAGCTTCAAATCTACTTTTTTGATCCACTTTGATATGTTTCTTTAATATCAATCAATAAAATTAATAATCTATAGTAAAAATAGAATTTTTTTTCTATGTGTGTCATCATATAAGCACATATAACATTCCATTTATTTTCCCTGATACACACAGGAAGAAATTCTTGTCTGATACCCCAATCCACCAAGTCAAGCCAAGATTTTAAATCATCTTTTTTTATTCCCTATACATTTAAAATAATTGAAAGAAACATTTTAAATATTTTTTTAAAATTCATTAATTTAAAGCAATGACATAAGAAATTGGTTAACCAATTAAGAAACTCAAGGAAGATACTTTTCTTATTCAAATTTTAATTGGTTTTTGTGGAAATATTCTCCCCCTTTATAGATTACTTATCACCCTTCTAAAATGAAAAAATAACTTATTGAAATCCTTTAATCACATCATTTCCATACATATGTTGAGGTGGATTCTCGGTATCCATGGTATTGTCAAAAAATTGAAAATTATTCCAATATGGATGATCCAATTGAATGAATCATTGATGTCTCGTAAAACTGAAACTAAAATGATATTTAAGTCTTTTGAATTGTGTATTATTCTTTTAAATAGTACATAATAGTTTTCACTTTTTTCTCCATCCACACATCATTTCATTAAGAGTAAAATCATATATATTCCACATAAGCACAACATGCATCTGAAATATGTCTTCTAAACATGCATAATATGTGAAAAACCCCACCTATAAAAGTAATTTTCACTCTATTATTAAAGGAAGCATGTATACATATATATAGTTTCCAAGATTAAAAGTTGCATACATGATAGTAATCATGATTGTTAAAGGTTTTTTCTAAGACATCAATAGAGGAAGGTTACAAATGTTTTGGAAAAACAAGCATTTATTATGAGAAGTAAGAATCTTACCAAACAAATTAAAATAATGTCATGATAGAACCAACCTCGAATTACTCACGTCAGTTACAAAATCAGGATAGTGATCATGAAATGTATACCGTGAAAATCCATCTACTGGATGAACTGGATCATCATTATCCATTCTTCACTCGATATAATAAAATAAACTTTTTTATATTTCATCAGAAATGATAAGATTATAGAGTATAATAATCAATGGAAATCACCACATTATTTTTATGGCATATGGGATGGTGTTCCATTATAATTTAGATTCCATCAGGATGTTCCACATTTTATACAATAATTTTTTATCACTTCCCCTAGAATAAGACGTAATATTTGGGGAATGGATGAATTTTTTTTTAAAATCCATGTTAATCAACTAACATCCTTTCCATATAATGGTCTGAGGGAATATCAGAATCATATAGAAAAAGTCCAAAAAGGTTAGAATGTAATTAATGATAGAATTAGAAATCACATACATGGTTTTCAAATGAAACTGTCAGATTATAAATTCCAGATGTTTCACTTTAGCACATTGACAATATACTAGATTCCTGGCCATATCATTAAATATTTTCACCCTATCAATATCATAATTTTCATTACATGAATCATGTGGGGTAATATCATAGGCTTCATTGGCCAGCATCCTTTCTTTCTCTTAATGATGAATAAATTGAAACCAATCGTCTAATAAACTCTTCAATACATTTCCATCATTCTTATAAAGAAAATTTTAATATTTCATTTTCTCCCCATTGTGGTACTAAACATATTGGTTTGTTTTAAAACCATATTTGGTTTTATGGAAGTTTATTTAATCATGACTCAACCAAGGTATTCAAACACAATTATAACATGGGATTTTTTTTAAAGGATGGGGCTGAATCCTCTATTCATTATTTAAGGAAAAGACTTCTTTAAGACTATGTATAAGGAGACCCATTACATAGACCAAAGTCCCTAGGCCAAGTGGCTTGAATATAAGGCTTAAAAGCCTTTTTTGGAAAGAAAGACCCCTCAGTGAACAGTACTGCTACAGTACCCACACTGTTATAGTACCTGCTATAGTACCGCTTCCACTACAATACTTTCTATAGTTACTCCGCTGCTACAATGCCACCGCTGCTCATGTTCCTCCGCTGCTACTATACTGTTACAGTGTCCTGCTACAACACTATTATAGTAATTCTACAGTCACAAAAATTCATCCCTACCCAGATTCGATCCTGGGTCTTTTGGATTCAAGGAAGGAGCCTATACCACTTGGGTATAGGCTTGTTATCATTATAACATGGGAGGTATATATGACCCCTATCCAAATCACTATGAGATGAAAAATCTGAAAATCTTAAAAAAAATGTTTTGAAATTGTCTTGAGATATGACTAGTTTCATATATTCAAAAGAAATCTAATCTATAAAAAAATTTCAAATGTCATGTCATAAAATCAATGAAATAAGTTTGATGTTAAATTGAAAATATATTTATGGAAACTATAATTTTTCACTTTAAATAAAACAATAACTGAAACACCATTCTATATGAGAATCATAATGTTAAAAGAAAAAAATACTCATTATATAACAAAATGCTATAAATATAAAACCATGATATTCAATCTCATTATATTAATAAGTAATAACTATATGTAACACTACAGAAAACTGTGATTATAATTTATATTTTTATATTTTCTCTTATTAAATTTACTTTTTAACTAATTGTATTCTTATTATATAAATTCATATACAATAGATTACAATTTCGTGGTAAGCATCTTCCAATGAAAACATAAATTATGAATCTTGGTTGGATAAATCCATCATTAGTTGTTTCTCATATAGATGGATGTTAAAGTTAATACATCCACACCTTGATATCAATTCAGAAAATGTCCTTCTATAAATGTTTTAGGATTGATTATTCCATCGATTTCATTGAGTAATTCCCCTTTAAGGGAAGTGCCTTAATATCAATGACTATTTTTAAGAAAGTAAAATTTTGATTCCCAATCCTATAGATTTTTACTTTTGTTGTTTTTAATGGAATAGTTAATAATGACTCTAAATTGCTATATATTAGGGGGAGAATGTGTTGGTTTATACTGTGGATTATGGATTGTTTCTAGTGCGGTGGGAGTGCATGAGGTAGACCTTATTATGAGCGAGAGATCCAATTTTGAATAGGAGTACAATGGAATTCTGAAAAGGTGGATTAGTTTTGAAGAAATTGGTTCCATTTAGTTTAGATTATATCAATTATATTTGGTTTTTTGGTGTTATTTTATAATGTCCAATTCATTTTAGTGCAGTTTGGTTCTATTCAAGTTGGGTCAATTTAGATTAGATTAGTTAAAATATTTTTCTTACTAGGATTTTTTATATTTTTAGTTTAGTTAAAATTGATAATATATCATTTAGGTGGGGTTGGATTGGTTTATATAAGTACAATTAATATTTATTTACTTTTTATTTCTTTAAATAATTTTTTTTATGTTATAGTTAGTTTGTTTTATTTTTTTTCTTTAGGTTAGTTTAATTTGGCTTGTTTGTTTTGTTTTGGGATGGGTCATTATAATTCGGTATATTTATTATATTTGGTTCTATATTTTGTATTTGATTATGATCAGTATTGGTTGGTTCTATTTTTTTATATTTGGTTTAGTTCTTCTCGATTTTTTTTGGTTTTTTATTTGGTTTAAGTTGGTACATTCATGTTAGGAATTTATTTAATATTGTTCAAGTGACATAATTTTTTTCATTATTATTTAATTTATTTTAGTTATGATTGATTGATTTAATTTAATTTAATTTCTTTTTAGTATAATGAAATTTATTGTAGATCTACTCAAGTCATGTTTTATCAAATAAAGTCATTTAAGTTCAATTCAGTTGGTTTGGTCAAGTTCATTCAGTTTGATATAGATAGGATTTTTTAGTTTAGTTAGGTTTCAGTGTGTAATAGTTTGATTGGTTTCATTCGCTAATTTTCAACCCTAGTTAATGGTATAATTCGTTTTTATTTAGGTATGATTATTTCATTTTAATTTTTTTTATTTAGTGTATAATTTGTTCATTATGATACATTTTACATTTTTTTATTTTGGTTTGGTTTTATTTTTTTATTTTTGTTCATTTTAAATGAATTTGGATCTATTTAGTTAGAGATAATTTTGATCCATTTTGGACTATTCATTTTAGGTTGATTTGGGCAATGTCCACTCTATTTTTTTTTCGATCTGGTTGGTCAACGACATTTGTATTCGAGTAGGATTGGTTCCCATTTGATTAGTTTTGTTTAGTTCAATGTAGTTTGGGTTGGATATGGTCAGTGTGGTTTTATTCACATTAACATAGTTTATATTGGTTTGAATTTATTATTTTGGATTCAATATAGTATAGTTTCATTTAGTTAGGTTTTATAGTTATTTTTATGATGTGTTAATTTATGTTTTTTTTGTTTGATAATATTCAAGTTATTTTGTTCTTATCATTTCAAATTATCATTTTTTTACTCTAAAATTGTTCATTAGATTTTACGTCAAATAAGTTATGACTAGAACTAGAGGGACTCAATATTAAAAGAAATAAAGATAACTATATCTTGGAAAACCAAATAAAATAAATCTAAATATAATTGGACCAAAGTAATTGAATGAAACCTACAATAATGATAAAATATTATACAAAAAAACTTGAATCAAATAAAAATATATTAACTAAATTAAACCAAACAAAACCAAAATGAATAAAATGAGATAATAATATTATAAAAATTGATCTGAAGGAACCCAAACCAAAACCAAACTGGTCTGAACTAACCAAAAAAGACATGAATCAAATATAATAAAGACAAAATAAAATCAGATTAATCAGATAAAAAGAAATTAAATGATGAAAATAGAAATAATCTAGCATGGAATTTTAGACCTAGAATAAAAATTAAATTTATCATTGATATAATAAATAAAGTATTTCTAAGTCACTGATTTAATATTGGGGAAGAATTTAATTAATCCAAGAGAAGATGAAATATCACCACAGGTAGGGTAGAAACTGGAACGTTAAGCAATACTGTTAGGGTTCTCTAGATGAGATCTAAATGGGAGAAGCGGTGCTGACATGGGTGTTTAGACGAGGTATGGTTATCCAAAAGGTTTTAATAAAACCCTATCCTAGCTACACCTATACTAATTGGTTTTTAAAAACCATTAGGATAGGCTTATTATAAACATCCTATCCCAGCTGTTATTCTGAACCATTAGGATAGGTATACCTATACCAATGGTCTACACAAACTCTTGGCATAGGTCTATGGGTATATCCCACTATTTTTTTAGTGTATAATTATCCACTTGGTCCATTCATAATTTTTTGATATATATAAGATATTAATATCAATACAACAGATTATCAACTTGATTTAGTAATCCATAATCATCCACTTTGAGATATAAACATGATGAATGAGAATAATTTTCCTAAAAATAAATAAAAAAACATATAAATATAAATAATGTTGATTGTTGAAAAATATTATATCCCCAATATAGGAAAATAAATATATATTCATGTTGATATAGATGGGAATCACCAATTGAAAGAAGAATGATTTGAAGCACGCCACACAATATGTGATCAAGAATTGGATTGGTTGATGTTATGAGTTAAATCCCCCAAAATGATAAATAGGATAATACCTAATACATTATAAATAATGAAACATAATTTCATTTGTGGGTAAATCCTTTTTAATATAAAAGTGAAAATGAAATTGAAAACAAGATAGTGTTTTTAGAAATCATTTTTTATTGTTTTTGTGAAGATGAATTAATGAATCACTTTTAAATTTATTTTTCAAAAAGGTGAACTGATACTTTTGAAAGAAATTAAATTTTCAAATAATCTCCAATAATATATCCTTGAAAAGGACATAACAATATTCAAGGAAATGTGTTATGAAATATAAAACATTTGATCATTGGATGTATTTTTATTATTTTTAAAGTAACTTTTTTGAATGTCTATATATTGTAACAAATAAAAAAGTCTTAAAATTTACAAGAGGATAAGGGAAATATAGATTTAACATGAGATAACACATAAATAGGTTTCCAATTATCAATTAAAAAATTAATAGTAATGGATAATATGAACAGTAAGGGGACCGTTGTTAATAAGAATGAGAATTATTTTTATCAAAGAAGTTCTTTCTGGGAGAGAGATTAATCAAGGTAAAATATATGGATCAAATATTTATTCAATCAATAGAGGAATTAAATTACCATATAATAAAATATTAGGGAGTGAGAACCCAATAATGAAAACATCAATGTTCAAGATGACACCTCATTAATCAAAGAACGAAGATTTATGTTATCAGTGTACCTTATGGGATATATATTCCATGAAGCATGAAATATTTGAAAGTTGGTTAATGTTGAAAAAATATAAAAAATGATTAAAGAATAAATACTATAATCAAATGTAATAACACACCCAACTTATATTAATAAAGTTCAAGAGAACGATCATAACTCAATAAATTAATGTTGAGTTAATAAAAATATCTTGCAGTTGGGGTAATAAATAAGTCAAAATACATTTGAAGAAATGACTATGATTGGGAATATTATATCCCATGAATTTAAAGATCAAAATATTATATGAAATTCATAGGATAATAAATCAATATAAAATAATACAAAGGAAACCTGGTTAATGACATGTAACATGTATCAAAGAATCAGAATTGATAGAAAAACCCCTTAAGGTAATGGTAATATAACAATAAAAAGAATATAATTAGGATATGAAATAATTTAAAACAAAATTAAATGAAATATATTTACTATAAATTAAGTAAATCAGTTAGAAATATATCATATTAAATCGAATATGGTACACAATATCAAATATTTCTCATGGAATTAAAAATAGAGAAAATAACAATTACAGACATAGAAACATTCGAATAAAAAAAACCTTCATGGACATAATTTCAATTGGAACGTTAAATTAAATTATTAATGTGTTAATAATGATATAAATTATTAAAGGTTAATTTTATACTCTATTAGAAAAGAATAAATAGTGTATAATAATAAATGTATTTCAATGGGTGAAAATTGAGACAAGAAACACTTACCTATTTACTAATTCATTCTGCGCGTGTAACTAGATTACTAAATAATCATGTTATGTTTAGAAGATACCACAATAATAAACATGTTTATATTTATGTAATTTAATATATTCCAATTATTATCACATGATATTTATTTATTTTATAACTTTTTTTTATCATTGTGTGAAAATAGAATCAGTGTCAACTTATTAAAGTATTTCAAGAAATAAATGATAATATTTTCATAATAAGTTAAATAATTAATAAAACATTTATATAATAAAATAAAATAAATTGTTTTATTATTAAAATAATATAAAATTATTATTTATGTTTCTATAATAATCCAAGATAATGTTTTATAACATCGTTCAAGTAGAAAGTTAAACCAACCCCAACCTAAACATGCTATATCTCGATGAGAGAGTATCATTAAGGATGTATATAAAATATTTATGAAATAATAATAATGATATTATATTGATGATTTAATTTTTTAATCATATTTTAATTTTTTATAATTAAATAAAATCAAGATAAAAAAATAAAAAATGTTATTTCATGGAAGCCGTAGTCCACACAATGCATAGTTGGAATCCGTTTGTTTTTATAGGTTGTTTGGAAGGAATAAATAATGTTTTTTACATTAATATAAATATATCTAATTATAATAATGATACTAAGTTCATTATATTACTGTCTATAGGGTGGTTTTGGAAGATAATGACTAGGAAAAAATGGATGATGATTATGTATATTCACTTGGGGAGCCTGATAATTCTCATGGAAGCATCCTTAGAAATAAAGGGATTATGAAAAATAATTGAAAAAATAGACTTATGAACCTAAAATAGATTTCATGGATAAAATAATAGTATATTTTTAGGAATAAATTCATTGTGATGGTTGTGGCATGAAGGGGTGGAGGTATCCCTTTAAATAATAAAAGAAAAGGGAAATTTTTAGAACTCCCATTAATTTTCACTAATGGGTTAAAACTATACAAAATTAAATGGTTCCAAAATTGAGAAATAATGGATTAAAAATTGATATGTGGTTGAAAAGTATTTAACCAAGTATTTCCACACTAGTGTTAAATAAGTTGGAATTCATTTGTTTTTATTTTTTATACTTTTAACATTTTCTGTTATTACATGGGTAACCAGTTTTTACGCAAATTATATTTCAATAAAAATATTACATAACACATATTTTAAAATTTCTAGATAATAAAAATAAAAATAATCTCAATTTATGTTTATTAAATTTATAATTAAGAATAAAATTACTTTAAAATAAAATATTTTTTATATAGGAAAACTATTTTTTAGAAAATGTTGTTTTTTGAATTTAATGTAATTAAGCTTATTTAACATTGATTACCAGTTAAATGAGTTATTATATATTTAAATATTGGATTAAAATTTATATTAAACTCATTTATATAATATATTGATATATTTTATTAGATAAAAATTAAACAATATTAAATAAAACCTTGAAAAAAACAGTTTTAATTTTTTCATTTTCGCTAAAATTATTATTGGTAATTATATTTTTATATCTTAAAATGAGATTTATATTACTACATGATATGATCATGTTGATTCAAAAAATTAAATCCATTATTATAGATCTAATTTTTACAAGTGATGAAATATAATTTTTGATATAGGTGAATAAAAATAGTTTTTAGTGAAAAATGATTCTTACATTTCTAAAACGATAAAGATAGGTTTTAATTTTAAATTATTTAGATTAATATAAATAATTTAATTAAAATTAAGTCATTTTTCAATTAGGATAATTTTATAAAATTTACAATATTAAAAAAATATTATTTTTCAATATTTAATCAAAAAATATATTTTTTAAAGAATAAAAATTTTAATTCTAATGGTAATATTTAATTTTTTACAGGAGAAATTGAAGTGTATTTTTCAATAAAAAAATAAATATTTTTAGAATTTATCTTTTAAATAAAAACCTAAAAAGATGATGAAAATTTTTTCATAGGAAAATAACATTATAAAAAATAATTACATTTCTTATTTTTATTTTCAATAAATTAAAATTTTAATTTGTGTTAATATATTATTCATATAAATATTATATTTTATCTATAACATATCTAGATTCTTAAAAATACACATAAGAATAAAATCTTTAGAATGGTTACATTTTAAAATGTATATCAATATTATTAATTATTTAGCTACACTATTTGAATTTTCATTAATACCTTTTGGATTTGGGGTGGTAGCCGAGTGGTTAACCCAAAAAAATCCTAAACAAAACCCATGATAAAATACTAGTGGAGGGGTATTTCCATGTTTATGCAGTAGTAGTGTAGCTGGTTCTGCATGGTGCAGTAGAAACTGGAACTATTCATCCGATTTTGGAATTTAGGCCATATGTTTGGGACTATGGGCCATAGTTGTATTTGGAAACCATTAGAACTTAGGGTATAGAGCCTTCAGGTCACCTTAATTTTCTATGTAATGTAATTTCATCCATATGACCATGAAGTAGTCCGAGTGGACCCCACAAAACTCGAGCCTTGAATAGGTTTTAGAGAAACAAACTACTAGTAGAGCAGTGCTAACCAGATTTTAATAAATATAATGTAGGGATATCTCCACCAGTACCATAAACCATGAAGCTCCATACAGGGAAATACTTTCCAACCATCCATGAGAGGAAGGGAGCTAGGTGCCTTTAATTGTAAAGATACTAGGGAGGGGTAGTTTTAGTGTACTCGAGTATTTGAGCCTTTAGGTCATGTAATGGGTCGTGTACCTCTAGGAATATAGTTCATGTAAGGGAAAACTTTAAACCCATCTAAAAAGGTGGAATTATCCCAATAAATAAACAAATAATATCAAAGTCCTTGAGGATGGGTTGAAAACTAATACCATAGTATTAATACTAGACTTTACTTTTATTTCTATATATATATATCAAAATTATTTTACATATAATTTTACATTCCATTATATTAATATATTTTAATGGATATATAATTATATATGGTTTATTTCAGATTGGTGTTGAATTTAAAGAAAAATACTTAAAAAATTTGGTTTTTCAAGGAATATATAATTTACAATTTTAGGGTTTTACATTCTACCCCATTATATAAATTCTATCATTAGAATTTTAAATTATTTGAATTTAAAGAAATTATTGAGTGTATACACAAGATAGAAAATATACACTATTTAATTTTTAATGATATATAAAACATACTATTTAAGACATTAAGAAAATAATGATTTGGTATTAGAGCCTATATGATCAATTAAATTTCAATGGGAAACTGATAGTCAACATTGATAGATGATAATTATTTGATTTTTCACATATAGTGATATTTCTCAATATAAAAAATTATATAATACTTTTTTAAATAGACCTAATATATTTTTAATAAAAAAAATTAGATAAAAACATGATCCATAAGTAGTAATATACCACAAACCTTGAATAAGATTTAATAATAATCAAACCACAATGTGTTTTTATTTATTACCCAATATCCAATTGTTAGTTAAAATTTATATTTCATAATTTTTTGGAAAACTAAAGGGAATAATCACTATACACATAAATATTAGTCTCTCTAAATTCTTTTATTTATTCCTATGGTCTAGGAAGTTTTTTTTATAATTTTCCCCATTGGATATTGTATGAGTTCATTTATTTATATTGCAACCAATTTCATTTTAACTAAAAATCATAATTTTAGTATCTTATCACTTTCAATTAAAGCCTTAATTCTTTCTGAAAATCATTTTCACAATTATAATGAATACACATTCCCATCATGTAACCCTTGTGGGGTTTCATCACACATTCTTGACACATTATAAATTATACCTTATTTACCTTATCATCTTTGTCCCCTAAACATACTTAAGGCCCCCTATAATCTTGTTTGGTGTATTGGGAAATTCAAATATGTTCACATTAGTAATCATAATTCTTGATAGTTTGTTTTTTCAGAATCACTTTATTTAGAAACCTATATCTTATCCTATCAGGATTCTTGTTGGGACAATGTCATGATTATCCATATCATCAACAATTATCTTCGTTCCTTTGGGTCCCATATATTATTAAAACCAAAAGTAGTTTTGTGTGACTGATGAACACCATAAGAGAGTTATTTTATGATAATTACATGAAAAAATCGACAACAAAATTTATTAATCTTTAAAATTATTACATTATATTTTTTTCAACATAAATCACCCTAGATACAATCTAGGTGTTCTTAGGTGGGCTTATATCATATTCTTTATCCAAATTTCATAACATAATTAATCCATTGTAATGGTTTATAAATACAATGTTATTAAATAATGAATATCTATCAAATATTTTCTATCTAGGTGTCCAATATTATTCCCAATATTTAGGAACTAGAGTGAAGAATGGTTTAGACAACTACAATCTTTTTTCCAAGTTATCACCCCTAGGTGCATCTAAGACACACCCACATCATCTTTCCATCATCTAAATAAGGATTCAATCACTTAGATAACTATACAATATCTACTTTACCAAATTTCTAGGATGTTTTCCAATACTTATAATTATTCCTTATACTTGTCCATATTTTTTCACTAATTTTATTTGTCTTAATCCATAAATATCATAAAATATTCCATACTCCCTCAACCAACCAAAACAGTTATCTATACCTTTTATGTTATTATAAACCTTAATTAAATTTTCCATAAATAATCCTCAACTAACATTATAACCTATAAATTTATCTAAACCCTCCTTTGATACCAACTGTGATGCCCCACAAGCATAATACTAGAATTCATTATGAAAAAAACTCTTTCTTTAAATACTGACATTAAAATGAATTGAAATGATGAAATTTTATAGCTAAATAATTAAAATATCACAATGAAAGGTTGATTCACATAAATTAAAAAAACCTTTTAGGTTTAGTGTTTTATAAAGTTATGAAAAATTTATCTAATTGATCCTATTTATCACTCATAAAATGAATATTTTTTCATTATATAAGAAACTACTTCATCTGTAATAATTATTAAACATCTCCTACAAAATTCTCCACACATTCTAATTTTATAGATATATTATGTACAATACATTTATTCATTAACATATTAAATGGAGACACAAGATATGTGATCACAGACAACTATTAAGAGAAAATGTTTATCAAAAGCTATTAAAGTATGAACTTGGTATGAATAATGTGGTAAGAAACCAATGATAATAAAATAATTACATATAACTAATAACATTACCTTGAAAATATCCGTGTATAAAAAATAAATAAACACAAGAGAAAAATAACTAAATTCAATGAGAGGAAATCAGTAATACCAAGTATGATGATATTTATCATAAAGGCCTCAACGATGACATGGGTCCCACCATTAAGGGTAAACCAATTACATCATTCTTATCAACAAGGTTTCTACCAAAACATCATTCTTGTGTTGGGTATGCATGAAAAAAATTCCAAACCTTTTCTCTCATGAGACCAAACGATGCATCGAGGGGATATATAATACCATTCTCTACATTTCACTTCATTAAATCCATGTATTCACCATATGAAATATATGAATATTGATGCAATACGAGGTGCAATTTCTATTGTAATCCCTAAATATATGTATTGAGGTAAAAACTTATGTATTTTAAAAATTATTCTAGTCAATAATTGATGATAGTACATCCATATAAATAGTGTGGATGGTTTAAAAGGATCACATCCTTAGTGTAACAAAATAAACTAAGAAGGATGTTGAAATAGGTGTAAACCACCCTTAAAAGAAGAATTATTTGACCGTTTCCATAATAGAAGGAATCAAGAATCGGATTATTTGATACCATGACTTCAATTACACTATAAAATAAAAAGTATAATATTAAATAGATGGTATATCATTAAATATAAGTCCCATTATGTTAAATATTTTATAATATTAAAAGGGAAATGGATGGAAAATCATAATAGTGTATTTCAAAAGATATTTCTATTTTATCAGAATAAAGATGCCAGGAGTAACTTTCAAAAAGACACTTTAAAAACGGTGATGTAAAACATTTGAAAAAAAATCATTTGACTATAATCACCAATAAGGTGCTCTGAAAGAGAAATAAATTTATATATGGAAATTTATTATGGAAGAAAAAACGTATGATCATGTAAGAAACAACATTTTAATATTTTTGATGTAGATTTTTGAAAACCCACAACATAAAAAGAGTAATAAGGTGTACTTTTGAAAATTTTATATGTGAAATATAGAGGTCACATTTGATAAAAAATTATTAGGTTACAAATTATAAAGGGTAAATTTAGTGGGAAAGAAAAATATTTAGGAGGGGAAACTGACATTAAGGATTTCAAGAATTATTCTTAAAAATGGTATACCTTTTTGGAAGATATTCATCAATGTAAAATCGTTGGATTGAATGGAAATTATATATAGTGAGGAATAAAAAACACCAAATACTAAATATTATTATGGTAGAACAAAAACATTTAAAATAAAAGTCTAATAAGAAACCTTATAACTCAAAGAAATGTGATTTGAGATATTAATATCCCTTAGGGGAATAATACTAAATGAGGCATGAAATATTTAAAAAGGGGTTTATATGGTAAAACATTAAACAATTAGATTATAAAAAATAATAAAATAAAATGGTATAGTTTAACAAAGTTATATGAAATACTTTTTAATAAATTATCATTAATCAATGAATATATATTTAGTTACCAAAAACACTTATGAAGGGGCATCAATTGAGTCTAAATCCATTCGAATAAGGGAACTTAGTTTAGTTAAGTATATAACATGAAATAAAAATTAAATAAATTTTATGCAATTCATGGGATATTAAATCAACAAAAAACCATAAAAAGGACACATGGTGAAAAACATGAAACACAATTCAATGAATTATAATTAAGGCCAAGAAAACCCATATAGTAATGGTAACATAAGAATAAAAATAATAAGATAGAAATAGAATGAAATCAAAATAAAATGAAATGAAATATATTAATTATTATTCAAGGAAATTGTTAAGGTAATACAATATATATAATAAAACATGGTTCAAAATATCAAACATGTCACAAGGAATTTAAAAAAGTGAAAATAATGCTCACATATTTGAAAAATTTGGGTATTAAAACCCCTTAAAGTATAAAATTTAAAATGGAACATTAAATATCATGAATAATGATAGGATCGTGATATAAAATATTAAAGTGGTAGTAGATAAACTATTCCAAAATAAAACATTGTGTATAAATAAAATATATCTCAAGGGGTTAAAATAGAGGCAAAAAATCCTTACATTATTCCAAATTCATTTTGTACATCCACCAAGATTCCTGAATGAAAAAATAATAGATAAATTATTAGGAATATTTTTAATTTACATTTAATTTAATATATACATTTAATTATCATATGATATTTATTTATTATAATGTGTTTTATAATGTTTGTGTGAAAAATAAATTAGTGTCATCTTGTTTCAATAATTTTAGCAATCATTGAAAATATTTTTATAATAATATATATACTTAATATAAAATTTTAAAAACTATAAAAATTAAATCATTTTAATATTGAAATATTATAACATTATTATTTATGTTTCCATAATCATCCATGATAGAGTTTTTTAGAATTCTTCAAGTAGGTGGTTAAACGAACCCCATAAATGAACACTATATATCTCTATGGGTGAGCATAGATATGTAAGTTGATAATATAATTATAACAAAAAAATTATTAAATTAATAATATTTTTTTCATTTTTTGAATCAAATTTTAATTCATTAGGATAAATAAATAAATTAAATATGAAAAATAAAATAATATATTTTATTGAGGCAGTAGTCCTCATAACCTATATTCGACATTTTGTGATTTTCTACGTTGTTGGGAAGGAATAAATGTTTTTTACATTAATATAATAAATATACAATATAGTAATTAAATTTATGTCATTATATAACTAATGTTAGGGTAGTTTTGAAGATAATTAGTAATAAGATATGGATAAGGATTAAGTGAACTCACTTTGGTACATTGATTTTTTTCTTGAATGTATCATTAGATATGAATGTGTTAGGATAACTAATTTAGACCAGAAGATTATAAAAATGAGACAGGGTTATAATATGATGAAAAATAGATAGTTACACAAATAAATTCTAATAAATGGGTGACACGTGATGTGGTGGAATCCTCTCATTTTATAAGTGAAGAAAAAAGGAACTTTTGTGAAAGCGCATTAATTTGCAATAACAAAATCAGACTTTTAAGGTATCAATTTTACTAAAAATGATAAATAGTTGAGTTTGGGGTGATATTGGTTCATTAAATCCTAAAAAATTATTTCAATTTTTTTTAACCACGGTGTATGTAATTTTATTATATATTTTTTTTTCCTTTTTTTTATTTAATGGGGTAACTAGTTTTTGCCCAAAAAAATTATGTTTTACTCACTACTAGAAAGGCCAGCATTCCCAACACTTCTATTCCAACATTTCAAAAGAACCGTTGGTAAATATGTCATCTACCAACGGTTTTAATAAACTGTTGGTAAAGGTGTGGTTAGGGATGGATTTTTTAACTGTTTGAAGAAACCATTGGGAAATCCCTGATTTTCCCAACGGTTATTAAAAACCATTGGGAACCCCCCCCCCCCCCCAAATTCACTCAAATAGAACCCCCCGACTCCCAGAAACACCCCATTTCTAGAAGCAAATTCCTAACTCCCAGAAGTACCCACCGAGGTGAACCTCTTCCATCCGATCAGCTGCAACTCCCCCATTAAGGTTAGAATCCTTCAAAATATTCCCATATTATCTAAGGATATCATTCTATTGTAAACATTTCTCCATTTATTTCACTATATAGAGAGATCATGTTATTTTTTCCTATTTCTAGGGATTTTGGAAAAATTTATGATTCACTACTCCCTTCACGAATTGTGTACACAAATCACTACATCAATGTACACATTATACAATTAATTTTTTCATTACACATATTCATTTATAAGGGAATGGGGTTTTTCTTGTGTTCTAATTTTAAAGATTCATAGATCATTTTTTAATCTCAATGCTCCAAATATTACAGCTTCATGTATATGAACTCATAAGAAATTGCTTGTAATATTTATTCATAGTATTTCATGAAAATCACTCCCTTCATTAAGATCATGTCAAACATGAAGATCTTATTCATCTTCTTTTTTGTACACTATGTGTGTTACATAACAAGTATGTATCATGTTTCTATCAAAATATTTATATATATAAAATGACACACTGTTCACCAATCCTTTTAATAATAGAACATATTGAGTATCTTCTTCAACTTTTCAAAATAGTATTCGGTCCTTAATTATTATTCATAGAAGAAATAAGAAATACTTAAACGTAGAATCCAATGTTCTTTATGAATAAAAAATCTACAAAGGGAACTCTCAGTGGGACCTCTCCTTCTCCCATGTAGTACTAATTCCTTCTTCATGAAACTAATTCACAGAAAACCCTTTTAGATTTTTTCTCATGAACCATAGAAAACCCTTTTAGATTTTTTAGTTGTCACTTTAATTTATCAAATCATCATATTATAATGTTATATAAATAGACTGGATAGTTATAGACCTATCAGTGGTCACTTACATGAATTGTATCTCACACATTGTTCGAGATTCCATTGGGTACCCAGATAAACTAGATGATTATATGTTTAGATAAGGGGAATCACCATTTTACAGATGCATGACTACTCACATGACATAGGATGGATCATGTAGTAGATGATTGGGTTGTATCTCAAGAATCTAGGTCAAATTTTAGAGTTTATTGATCCTCTTACATTGTACTAATTCCTACTAGTTGTAACTATGTTTTTATTCTTGATACATGACATACATTACCATCATTCGGTTTATGATTCTATTATTAGGTGGTATTACTGATTTGTTTATTTTCATCTATTTCCAATATTTTACCATTGTTATATTTCTTCTACTTTTTAACTGATAATGTTAAAATTGTGAAACTTAGGTTATGAGGTAATAGTATCCCTCATACACACCAAAGGATCTCACTATTAGTCAATAACATTTGGAATTTTGGTAGATGTGCTTGAGGCTATGTGGCCATCTGGGTTCGGGTCAATAATGAGTGGAATCCTGGTTTGGGACGTTACAATTCCTGGAAATACTTTTTATAGGTGTTTCTAATCAAATCCATACCTATAATTATTCAAGGTCCCTCTCCAAAATCAATTGGGACATGATTCAATGAATACACCCTACAGACCAATTATCTATGGCCCCAATCCTAGGATCTTTTAATCCATGGTTAAGGTGAAACTTGATGAGGCTATAACTACTTTTGATGTGTTCCTCATCCTACTCTTCATCCTGATCTCCCCGAAGAAGTTAAAGTACAAAACTCATGTACTCCCAACAAGTCCCTTAAGGATTATGTATTCCTTGATCCACTTCGAATATCTTACTGCGCAATCCTGGAATATAGGCATTAGAAATTCTGTAACTTATTTTCTTATATACAATTTATTTTGTTGTATTTCTTAATTTGATTCTCATACAGAGTAATGTGCCAGCTATGCTTTTATATAAATTAAGCAATTTTCATTTACCTAAATATTTTTTTGATTGAACTTAAATATTATTGAATTTCTTTGAAATGACTTATTTCAATTTTTTTCAGAATGTATAGAAGTTGGAAGTACAAAACTGATCGAATTTCAACCGATTTTCAAAATAATTTGAACATATTTTTAGATTTTGCATTTGAAAAGGCTTCAAATAGTGGTCGCATACACTAACCATGTTCTAGTTGTGTTAGAAGACCTTGGTTGAGTCATGAAGCAGTTAGCTATCATATAACCAAATATGGTTTCCAAACAAACTATTATGTGTGGTATCACAATGGAGAGAAAATGGAATCTCAAAATTCTGATGATCCAAATGATTGGATTGAATTGGAGAGTTTGATATATGATCAGTTTCCATTTATTTGGCATCATGAGAAGACAAAGATGTCCATCCAACAAGATTTTGATACAAGCTCATATGATGCGTCCAATGAAATTGATGATGTTGAAAGGATGAAAAAATTGAATGATGCTGCGATGACTCCAGTATATCGGCAATGTGGTAAAATGAAAGATTTGGAATTTTTAATCTGATTGTTTCATGGGAAAACTATGTATGAGATTTTAAATACTGCAATCGATTACATTATTACCTTCTTGAAGGACTTACTTCTAGATAATGCAGATATTCCCTCAAACCACTATATGGCATGGAAGTTAGTTGATGAAATTGGATTCTCAAAAAAAATTCATGCTTGCCCGAATGATTGCAGCTTATTTTGGGAGTAAACTATTGAGAGAAATGATTGTATCAAATGTGGAACCTCCCGATGGAATCCAAAAGATGATGAAACACAATATCATGTGACACAAAAAGTAATATGGCACTTTCCATTGATCCCCATATTACAGAACCTTTTCATGTCTGATGAAATATTAGTAAAAATGTGATGGAATGACACTAAGAGAAAAAAAGAATAATAAAGAGTTGGTTCACCCTGCAGATGGATTTTCATTGCAGAGATTTGATGCTCGATATCCTAAATATGCAGCCAATGTTCATAATGTGAGACTGGGTCTTTCATGTGACAGTTTTAATCCATTTGGGTAGATGATTACTTCACACAGCCTATGGATAGTTTTTATACACATTTATAACCTTCCCCCATGGTTGGGTATGAAAAGTCCTTACACTTTCTGGAGTATACTGATATCTTTCCCTTCTGATCCCAGCAAGGATATAGATGTATACATGAAACATTTAATAAAAGAGTAGAAACTTCTTTGGGATGTGGGTGTTCCCACATACGATGCATGTTCTAAAGACATATTTCAGATGCATGATGGTCTTATGTGGATGATCAAAGATTTTCTTGCTTATGCAATGATGTCTGGATGGAGCACAAAAGGAAAATTGTCATGTCCTGATTGTATGAAGAATACTCAGTCGAGCAGACTAAAATATCGTCATAGTTTTAGTTTTATGGGACATCGACAATTCTTTCCAATGAACCATCCATATAGAAATAATCGTCGAAGATTTGACAATACCATGGATACCAACGATCCACCTCAACATATGTCTGGAAATAACATGCTTAATTAATTGAAATATTTTAGTTATTCATTTGGGAAGGTTGTAATGAAATCTAGAAAGTGGAAAAATGCTTCCAATGATACCTGATACAATTGGAAGAAGAAGAGTATATTCTTTGAGTTGTTGTATTGGTCAACAAACTTGTTACGTCATTTCTTAGACGTAATGCACATTGAAAATAATATATGTGAAATGTTGCTTTCAATTCTTCTAAATGTCAAGGGGAAGACAAAATATGATTTATGATCTCTGTGTGACTTGGTAGATTGGGGGATCAGACCAGAATTGAATCCTATCTGTATTAGTGAAAATAAATGGAAAGTTCCATGTGTTTCTTTTGTGATGACACCTGCTGAAAAAAAATCAATTTTTGGAGATGCTAGTGACTATTAAAGTTCTTGATGGATATTCAATAAATATATCACAATGGGTCAACAGAAAATAGTTGAAGAAGAAATCTTTGAAGACTCATGACTGTCATGTCCTTTTGCATGAGTTGATTCCAATAGAAATCTGTAATCTCTTGTCCAATAATGTAAGAGTATCAGTTATTCAGTTGTGTTATTTTTTTATAGATCTTTGTGCTAAGAATTTTTCCAAATCCTTCTTGCAAAAACTGTTGGCAAAGACACCATTAATTTTGTGTGAGTTAGAGAAAATATTCCCTCCATCATTTTTTACATGCATGTTGCATCTGACTGTCCATCTTCCGACCGAAATACTTCTTGGAGGACCTGTTGCATTCCGTTGGATGTATCCAACAGAAAGAAACATGTATACATTGAAATCATATCTTCGGAACAAGAATTATCCTGAAGGTTCTATTGTGAATAGTTACATGGCTCAAGAATGTATGGATTTCCGCTCGATGTATTTTTATGATGTTACTACGAGAATAAATAGACCAATGAGAAATGAAGAAGAATAGTATGAGAAAATGGAACCCAATTTTCCATCACTTCCTCAGACAGGAGGAATTCCGGGATCATATACATTGATGACATTAAGCCTTCAAGAGCGAGAGATGGAACATCACACAGTGTTGTTAAATTCTGATTTGTTCGATGAGTATATCAAGTAAGTAAATTGTTTATGTATATCTTATCTTATCTCTTGTAATTTTAAATATTTGTTAATCTATTCTTATTTTTATCTACAGAGAACATAAATAATTGATATATAAAAAGCATCATTATTTATCGTTGAGAAGGAAAGACACTTTTCATAGTAAAGGGTTTTCTGCTTGGTTGAAATTGAAGGTAAAAATATTTCTCTAATAACTAGATAAAAATAATATTTAACTAAGTTTAATATTTTTTTATATTTCAGGTATCGAGTTTTCCTATAGAATATGTTTCTGAGGAAAAAAGATCTTTGGATTTTGGTCCTAATAACATGGTACGTTCTTGTAAATCACTTGTGATCAATGGATACAAATTTATTATCAATGAACGAGAAAGAAACATGAGAACACAGCATGATGGTGTTAAGCTAACTACCACAACAGACTGTTATGCTATTTCATCAGACAATAGACATCATTCTGAAAATGTATCTTATTATGGCGTCGTGGAGAAAATAATAATTTTGGATTATTACTCGTATGGTTGAGTCACGATGATGAAATGTCAATGGTTTGATTCAATTATGAGGCAAAGAACCTTTATTGATGAATGTGGATTTTGAGTTATTGACATGACACACACTCTTGCCACTGATGAACCATATGTATTGGCATCAATGGTGAAACATGTTTTTTATGTCAATTATCATCATTATCCTAAATTTGGTATGATTATTGAAGTAAATCCTAGACATGTTTTTGATGACGGTGATGATGGAGTTGAAACTATCCCTACTTCAATTGGAATCTATCTGTTCATTACTTATGATGACTCCAATAGCTCAATTGTCATAGTTGATTATGAACCTGAAGTTGTGGTGGTAAATATATAGAATCATATAGTCATGTTCTCACCTACATTTCTCACCTACATAAATCAGAGTGTGTATCCTAGTACTTACATTCAAACCACCATAAATATTCTGTTTCGTTATATTTTTTTATCATAATGGTTTTTCTATATTTTTTTTGGGGGTTACACATTAGTTATCTGTTTCTAATTACTTCCATATTTGTTTTCATTGTTTGAAATGACACCCATTGAAGAGATGAGGTGGGAAAAGATGACAAAAAATAATCATTGCATGACACAGATGGGCATTCCTCCACTCATCCCTATTGTGAGTATTTTATATCAAATATATATATTTCAATAACTTATAATATCATGTGTTTACTTTTGTGTTAAAATTTTTTTTAGGATCCACCCCCTAGACGAGAGATATCTGATGAGGATCCCGATATTTCTCATAGTGCATAGGTTGGTGGTAGGAGGGGGTGGTGTTAGTGTTAGACGATCATTTTGTGGTCCTGGTACTGAGGCTGGTGGTGCGAGGGTTCGTGGTGTGAGAGTTAGACCATCCATTGGTCATACCTGATTGGACTCTGCCCCTGCCACAGACGTATCGTCTACACCCCATTTTGATCCCGCTGTGTCTTTAGGTACACCCAAAATATTCAGGCCTCTGATGTTTACACTACCAGTTGGATAGAAGTTTGTGCCATCATCTTTTGCTTTTGGTTAATTATATCTGAGCTATTATATTCCACCTTCTTCGACTCCTGCTCTGACACAGTATGTGCCTAAGGAGAATACACTATGGGAAACTGCACCTATATAGGATATTCCTTCAGCTTATGAACATCCAGTGATGCCCATTTATCTGACTACCACAAGTATATTTATATAACTCTAACAAATTTTTATACCAAAATTTATTTTTATTATAACTTGTACTAATATTTTTTTCATTAATAACTGATTCATATACTGATAGGAGGCGGGGGGAGGGATGTGTACTCACTTGCGTGAAGTATGGAACTGCCATACACAGTTGATGGATGAACAAAATGATGATGGACATATGATTGATAAAACTGGGAATGAATGTCGGGGTTTTTTGGAGATTCCTGCCAAATACTTCGACATAATTTTGTTCAGCCCTCTCTCTTGGAGACATCTGCCACACAATGTCAAGGATAATGCGTGGGCACAAATATGGGTAAAAAATCTATTAGATTTATTGTAGTATTTTTCGGTATTTATATGAATTAATCTATTGGGTTTCAGCTTCAGTTTAACTATTCTGATCGCGAAGGTGCACGACCAGCACGTTTAAAGAAGCTAGGAGATCATTGGAGAGATTATAAGCATGAGCTATTTGGTGGATGGTGTGATAGAGTGGGAATGGAGTTGGAGACATTACCTATCGTGGATGACTTCCCGATAGAGCAATATCTCCAAATGATTGCCCATTGAGCGACTGCAAAAATTTAAGGTATTAATCCTATTTGAGGCATTTAAATGACAATTTTCATATTTTCCATTAATATTATCTTTTTTATTATTAAACATTATTTAGGAATCTTCTGAAAAATAAAAAAACATTGATTCAAAGCAATACCTTCACACTTTGGGGTGCACTACTATGTCAGATCATGAGAGGCAGCTGGTACGATATAGTTGTTTATAATTTTTCTTTAGGAACTACCCTTTTTATTGTTTCCTACATAAATTATGTGATTTATTTAATATTGAATATATTATTATACTTTCACATTAGATTGTTTCAATGTCATTACATAAGAACAAATTGAATATTGAAGGATGTATCCCTCGAGCAAAATTGTTTTGCTCAAGTAGAAGGAAATAAGATGGAACTGCAGTTAATGAACCAACACAAGAAAATATTGTAAGTTTTAATTTATTTATTTCAAAGTTTAATATCTATTTTGAAATTTAATAATCTATTAATATTTTTAACAGGCTGCTTAAGAGGCCCTTGATGCCAAGGAGCCTGACAATTTAGGTCCACACAATCAATTATATCAGGTTTTGGGAGATGAGCACTCTGGTCGAGTAATCTGCCGACCTAGTAAGAATATAGTCCCGAAGAGGTATTGGTCTTCTCCAGGTATCCATTATAGTACCATCGAGTTCGAACAGGTCAAGGAGAATGCAAGAAAGTCTGATAAAAGGGTCACAGAGTTGGAAGAGCAGGTTCAAATGAGGGAGAAAGAATTTATGAAACTAATCAAAGCTTTATCTTCATCACTTCCACCAGAAACCAGTGCAGCTTGTCAAAAATATATGTCGTCGATGGGTGAATTATCCAATGCACCAGGCGGCAGTTCTAGTGGAGGTCGAGATGATGATGTACCTGGTGATGATGAGGATGCTGAAGAGGATGAGGGAATCGATGAGGATGAGGATGAGGGTGAGGATGGGGCCGAGGGCGAGGATGGGGATGAGGGCGAGGATGGGGCTGAGGATGATCATAGGGAAGATGAAAAGGATAACGACAAGGACATAGATGGTAGTGAGGATGAATCTAATGATGATAGTGGTGATGATGATGGTGATCAGGGGAAGATTGATCCATCACATTTTTTGAATTCTGTATAACTCTTTATTTTTGAACCTGGTTTTTCACTCTGGTATGTATATTTTTTAATTCAGTATAACTCTTTATTATTGACCAAATATAGAATCCTAATGATGTTATAATAGTTTATAGGGCTTCTAGGGCTTGTTTGGAGCTCAGAACCCTGGTCGGCAAAGAAAAACACTATGCCTCACAGTTAGAAAAACACTATGCCTCACAGTTTGAAAATAACATGTTGGGTCTTTATAGAAGCCCCTAGAATAGGTCTCGTAGAACACTGGACACTTTTTTACTTCCTTTTATAAGCAAAATAATAACTTTGAATAATTATTGCATCCACTAAATCTCCTCCCAAGTATATCCTTCCAAATATTTCTTCTTTAGCAAAATAAACATTAGCCAATACCTCCAGGAAGGTTGGAAGCCTAAAAAGAACTAGCATCAACCAAACATCATCACTTAGTCCCATCTCAAACCTATAAGATTTTATGTAATAATTTTTAAAAAGATCTAGTGAAAGATTCACCAACTCAATAAAGTGTTTGGAGAACTCTAGAAGAGTACGCTTCACATTCTCCAACATCAGAAACCCCAAAGTATTTTACACATGTAAAGTTTCATGATAAAAAGTTTGTTAAATATATTATTGAATGAAGCATAGGTAAGAACTTTGTGAAACTTATCATACACAATAGAATCCCAACATATTCATTCTGGTCCCTTGAGAATATACATGGAAAAAACCCACATGATAATACTTAGGGATCTTCAAAAAATTTGAAGACCCTCTCATTCAATTCAAGCCACTCTATAGAATCGTGTTGTCCACTATCAATACAGAATACATGTGGATACTACTTGGTCAATTCCAATCCATGATCCACTTTCCATTCTAGGATTATTGGGACAAATGAACCTATAGTCTGAATGATATGGGTCTTTACCTCATCCAATGATGTGTATGATGGAGGATCTTCCTATGGAACCTACATTGTGGTTAACCATCTTATATTTCAAATATCTCATCATGTAGGAATTTAATTCAAAATAGAACACAAAAACCAATCATTTACGAGATAATTCCAAAAAAATCAAACTCAAAAAAAATTCTAAACAATTATTTAAAACAAAAAGAATTTAAAGTAGTCAGGAATTCTAAAATTAAAGAGAAATACCCATTAATTGGAAGAAGACCGTCTAAATATACTCCCTACTATGTTTATTCAACTGGGCTTACACGGTGTGGCTGGTATCACTCAAAGTGTCTAACTTTGATTTGAAATGGACAAAATTTTAAGTGAAAACAACAACTACCATATGAAAAATAGACCAAACATATTTGGATTGTGTTTATACTTTAGGACAAAGATCCAATGGTCATTTGAGATGTGTAAAAGAAAACCCTTCCTCAATCCAAGGCACGGTGTGGCCGGTATCACTCTAAATGTCTCACTTGTGTTAAAAATGGATACCATATTAAGTAAAAACAACTGGCATATGGAAAACCGACCAAACATATTCGGATTGTCTTGATACATTAACACAACGATCCATGGCTCATTTGCGAGGTGTACAAGGAGACGACACATCATTCGGACGTGTGGTTTGCGCAACACAACTGAATATGTGTTTTTCAGGTGTTTGGTGCACTTGAAAAGCATGCGTGGGGTGGTCAAAACCGGCAAAATGGCCTCGGAATTCCATGAAATTGGACCACAACAAAGGGTGGGTGAATTATAAAATGGTCTGCTAGACGTCACATCAATTGGATGTGTTGTGTGACCGCAATGGCCAAAACGCACTCCATGTGTTGTAAATGGTCAAAACATGCGATTAATGGTCAATATCATTTCGAACGACATCATAAAGAATTCAAATCACACAAAACACCCTAATTTTTATTTTTGAGGTGTACGAGGAGACGGTACATCATTCAGAAGCACGGTTTGCATGGAATGACTGAATATGTGTTTTTTAGGTGTTTAGCACACTTGAAAAGCGTGCGTGGGGTGGTCAAAACCGACCGAATGACCTCGGAATTCCATGAAATTGGACAAAAACAAAGGGTGGGTGAATTTTGAAATGGTTGGCCAGACGACACATTAATCGGAGGTGTTGTGTGACCGTGGTGGCCGAAAACGCACTTTGCGTGTCGTAAATAGCCAAAACACGTGTTTTACGGTCAAATACATACCCAATGACATCATAATGACTTTAAATCACACGAAAACACCATAATCATTATTCTTGAGGTGTACGAAAAGATGAAATGTCACTCGGATGCACGGTTTGCGCGACACCACTGAATATGCGTTTTTATGTGTTTGGCGCACTTGAAAAGCGTGCGTGGGGTGGTCAAAATCAACCAAAAGACATTGTAATGCCATGAAATAGAATGAAAAAAGGGTGGTTGAACTATGAAATGGTGGGCCAGATGACACGTCAATCAGAGGTGTTGTGTGGCCAAGGTGGCTGAAAACGCACTCTGCGTGTCGTAAATGGCCAAAACATGCGTTTAAGGGTCAAACACATACCGAAAGACATCAAAATGACTTCAAATCACAAAAAAACCCTAATTTATATTCTTGAGGTGTATTAGGAGACGAGACTTCATTTAGATGTGCGGTTTGTGTGGCACGACTGAATATGTGTTTTTTAGGTGTTTGGCGCACTTGAAAAGCGTGTGTAGGGTGGTCAAAACCAGTCGAATGACCTCATAATTCCATGAAATCATATGAAAAGAAAGGGTGGGTGAATTTTTAAATGGAAGACCATACAACCTGTCAATTAGAGGTGTCCTGTGACCACGGTGGCCAAAAACGCACTCTGCGTGTCACAAATGGCCAAAACATACGTTTGACGGTCAAATGCATACCGAACGACATCAGAATGACATTAAATCACACGAAAAAACTCTAATTATTATTCATAAGGTGTATTATGAGACAACATGTCATTAAGATGCACGATTTTCGCGGCATGGTGGAATATGTGTATTTTAGGTGTTTGGTGTGCTTGAAAAGTGTGCGTGGGGTGGTCAAAACCGGCTGAACGATCTTAGAATTCCATGAGATCGGATGACAACAAAGGGTGGGTGAATTATGAAATGGTCAGGAAGAAAACACATCAATCTAAGGTGTCATGTAATGGGTACCACTCAAAGTGTCTCACTTTTTTTGAAATGGACATGATTTTAAGTGAAAACAACAATTGGAAAACAGAAAACCAACCAAACACATTCATATTGTGTTGATACTTTAGCACAACGATCCATGGATCATTTGTGATAGGTATGAGTCAACCTCATCTCAATCTAAGGCATGGTGTGACTGGTATTACTCAAAGTGTCTCACTTTTGTTTGAAATGGAAAACATTTTAATTGAAAACAACAACTGGCATATGGAAAATCTTCAAAAGGCTACAAATAGATTCCTGAAATTAAGGGATAAAAAATAAATTATGGTCAATTGGTCATACATTATTAGAAGAAAATATTCACAAGGAATAGATTGAAACACAATGGGTTATAATATATATATAAAAACATGAATTATATTATGAATGAGTCTCGATATTCCTTCATGAACTTGCACCAACACTCATGTTCTAATTCTCAATCATGGGTTGTTTATTCTATACAATAAACAACAACAAATAAATATCATATAGTGATTTCATATGAAACCTATGAAAACTCAAGCGTACCATATAACAAATTGGTTAACAAGGCTACAAATAGATTCTTGAAAAATAAGTTTCAAAGTCTCATAAAAATACCCAAATGGCGAGGAATACATATGGTGACACCATAGCCCCATGGATCACCTCAATCCCGTCCTCAAATAGTGGCTTCTAGGACCAAACCAAAGTCTCTTTGGGAACCCAATACAAAAGACTTAATTTAATAT
The DNA here is from genome assembly GCA_963277665.1 of Viscum album. Lineage (NCBI taxonomy): Eukaryota > Viridiplantae > Streptophyta > Magnoliopsida > Santalales > Viscaceae > Viscum > Viscum album. The sequence goes on from OY728126.1 coordinate 1,040,881,042, forward strand.
GCATACCCACTACCCAAGATGGGGACTCATCTCACATCACACCCAGGAGATGAAATTACAATTATCTACATACCCCCTTATTCTAATTGAAAAGTCTATGAAAAACATGTAGGATATTCTGATAACCCATCTCATTTGTCAAGATTGGCCAATGTTTCCCACTAACACATCAGGAACCATTTATACATGGATACATAATCATTAGAGGTATATAAACATCCCATGTGCTTCCTATAACTCATCCTAGGTCTAAGAACATGACCAATACCAATGTCTATATTATGGGTATCATGATCCTTGTACACTCTACCCGTGTTTTTCTGTTGGTTTTAAGATACTCAACCCATGACCACGACTAAGAATCCCATGTACTTCCTATAATATGTAGGTTTTTTCTCTTTTGTGTATTGGTGTTGTGGTTTGAGTGAGGAATGAATTATAAATTTGGAATACTCTTATGTGTGTTGGTGTTGTGGTTTGAGTGAGGAATGAATTCTAAAATTGGAATACTCTTATGGGTTTTATTGCATTTCCTATAACATGTAGGCTTTTTCTCTTATGGGTGTTATTTCATTTGAATTTCTAAATTTATAAATTTATAAATTCTAGAATGAATTCTAAATTTTGAATACTTTGGATGGGGATTTTGTATTGGTGTTGTTGTAGGTCTGGAGAGGGGGAGGTGTGTTGCTGTGTTGCTGTGGAGCTGTGTTTTTGTAGGTCTGGAGAAGGGAGGGGTCTGCTGCTGTGGAGTTGAGAAAATGTATACCAACGATTTTTAAAACTATTGGTATAGCCATATGGATTTCCATATCCCCTCTATACCAATAGTTGTAACCATTGGTATAAGTGTAACACAGATATTCCAATGGTTTCACAAACCATTGTTATATGTTATACTTTAACACACACATGCCAACAGTTTTTAGAAAACAATTGGTATACCTTCTATTTTGACACTTATACCAACCATTTTCACAGAACCATTGGTATAAGCCTATTGTCATAGCTTACTTGGCCATGGTTGGGGGAACTGTTTGTATACTATATTCCAATAGTTTCTCGGCCTTTACCAATGGTTGTGAACCGTTGGTAAAGTGTAAAATTCCAGTAATGACTTAATATATAAAATAACCATTATTAACAAACATTGTTTTTATGAAACAAAATTTATTCTCTATCTAATCTTATAAAAATTATAATTAATATAGAATTATTTTTGAAATTGAATCATCATGTATATATAAATGTTGTTTTTTAGAAAAATTTTGTTTACCACTATGTATTAGTAATATTATTTAGTATTGACTAACAATAAAATGAGTAATGATATTTTTTTAATCGGTTTAAAAATTATTTTAAATTACTATTTTAAATGGTATTAATTTATTTTTTTAGATAACATGAAAACAATATTAATAAAAATAACAATTGAGAATAACAGTTTTACCATTATAATAATCATTTAATTCAATATTAGTAACTGTACTTTTATGACCCAAAATGAAAATTAAATTATATTTTAATATTATCATTATTATCTTAAATATGAAATCAGTTATTATAGATTTAATTTCAACAATGTATAAAGACTAATTTTTGGTATAAACAAATAAAGATAGATTTTAGGAGAAAATGATTCTAATATTTCCAAAATGTAAAACACGGGTTTTTGAATTCAAAAATTATTTTTCAAAATAATTAATTTTACATGAAAAATATATAATTTCATAGAAAACTAGTATAAAAAATATTAGGTCATACTTTTATTACGTAAATTTTATAAAATTGATTGCATTAGAAAGATCAATATTTATCATTAATCCACAAAAAATAAATTGTTTTAGAAATATACCAAAAAATAATCATAAGATAATATTGAAATTATGTGTCTAAAAATTTCATTTCTTTATTAAAAATAAAATTCTAAAAGTTGTAAATTGTTCTTTTAAATAAAAATAAAAAAATATAATGAAAACTATTTTCATAGCTAAATAATTTTTTTTGAAAATATTTACCATTCTTATTTTTATTTACAATAAATTAATAATAAAATTTTGGTCAATATACTATTTATATAAATAATATATTCTATCACTAATATATTTTGATTCTTAAAATAACAAATTAGAAGCCAATTTTTAAAAAAGATTCATTTTGAAGAATAAATCTGTCTTCTAAATTATTTGGTTGTACTAATGGTATTTTCTTCAATTCCTTAATATTAATAATGATATTTTTTATACATATATTTAATAATTTTTTTATGTATAAACACAATATTTTTATGAAAAATTTATCCTTAAATAATATATATTTTTTTATTTCTTGTGTTTCCCGCAATAATGAGTTTAGATGAACAACCTGACATAATTTAAATTTTATGTGACCATTATCACTTAGCCATTGAAATGGTGGGGATTAATTTTAAAAATATATTATTTAAAATAAATGGTATACACATGTATACAATTATTTCATTATTTATATAATTATTATAATTTAAAACAAAAATTATTTAAAAGTAAAAGGGTTGTTTTTATGAAAAATTATTTTCATGCGCGCAATGTATTTTATATCAATAAAATTAAATAATCCCCATTTATTTAATATTTTTTAAAAAATTATATATTATTTTATTGTTAAATTTTTTTAATAATTTAAAAAATAAATTTCTATGGCATAAAGAAGAATAAATACAATTTTATGCTTAAAATATATTTTTTCTAAAAAACCAACTTCTTGTTATATTTTTTACACCTACATTAAAAAAAATTATTCAATTTATTAGTATTTGAAAAAATGAAATTAATTATATAATTATAATTAGGAGGTTTAAATTTGTTAAATAGGCCCATCTTTTTGGTCGATATGAATAGTGACAGTGATAAAATTTATCATCTCCATAAAGGGTAAATCAGGTAAATCTAGGTTAAAAATATTTGATAAGACCACAATTTTTCATCCTAATTCTTATTGGATGAATGGAATTATACCCTTATTATCTTAGTCTAGAATATTATTATTTTAATGTATAATTGTCCATGAAAATGACTTATATATTATTTAAATAAAAGAATGTTTCAAAATGACACTCTATTAGTTTTAAATAATCATTATCTATACACCAACAGAAAGAACGAAATATGAAGGAATATTATTAGTGGTTTTGTGAATAATAAAATTATATTTATTATCGAAATTTATTTATAATTTTGAGGTATTTTATAACTTCTTTAATTTCTTACACAACACCAAAAAAAATTATTTAATTAATGGAAAAATTAAATAAATTATTTTTTAAAATATTAAAAGTGATATGATTTGATTAATTTATAGTGTTCCATGAATTTTATACATTAATATTAAATATTATTATTATTTTAAAATATTATATGTGTATTCAAACTTTTTCTTTATGTATTTGATGTCAAATTAAATGATTAGTGTCAAAATTGACAACAATAATATTTTATCAAAATAATACTTCATGAAATGATTTAAAAAAAAATATTGAGATAAATCACGTTTATTATTATATGGTATAAAATTTAATAAATTGTTCATTTATACACCTATTTTAACCTTATAAGTAAAAATTACAACCTTTAATAGTGAAAAATTTGTTAGCATAGTTAAACTAAAAAATGGTTAAAAATGGTTTAATAAAAATAATAAGGTTAAAAATGACACAAAAAATTGTATAAATTTTTTTTTGATGTTATTACAACCCTATCCTACATTATATTTGGATACCTATACATTTTAAGGTATTTTTCCTGAGGATTTAATCTTTTGAGAAATTTCCAAAGCGTCACTCACATTAAATATAAAAGGGTACCACCTCCCTCACTTATTTACACCACATTTAGCACTCTAGATCCTCAAAAATCCACCAAGTTCTATTATAAAATTATATACACACATTATAGAGGTTATGGTATTCCCATAAGACTATCCCAATATCCCTTCGGTGGAGATCTAATGTTGTCAATTCAAAGAAGAGGTAACACCCTTACCTGATGAATATATTCTATTCTATTTATTACCTCATTAAAATATATGGTATTTTTTATAAAACAATAAGTTCAGTATCATAAATATTATTAAATGTTATTATTAGTATTAAAATACCATTATACACTCTCTTTACCATCAAACAAGAAGTGAAATTATTGCTCGTGCATATGTACAAAATTTTGTATCTATGTAGTGATACAATTTATTTTTAATCACCAACATTTTTTGATGCATATTATGATGGATTTAATATTTATATATTATATTTAAAAAAATTACTTTTGGACTCATATTATCATGTGAGTCTTCTTACTATCCAATCCTTTGGGAAATAATAATGTCGGGCATCCATACGTGTGGACTACCACCTCCATGAAGTGATATGATTTGTTCTTTATTTATATTTTACATGGATGGTAATGATGATTAATTCTATAGATATATATTATTTATGATATATAATCTATAATTATTATCTTTTAATGGTTAATTAATATTTACCATTCTTTATTTCTAACTGTTGAAAAATGAAAACAATGATCAAGCATACGTATGACCTACCATAACTATGAATAGTTTAATTAATTTATATATATATTGATTTTATGGATGACTCTAAATAAGTATATAACGAATATATATGATATTTATATCATAATTAAAAAATTTATATGATGGAATTGAGATTAATATACAAGGGCCAGAACTATTCAACTGAAATACTCATGATAAAAAAATAGTAAACACCTTGAAATGATAATTCTAATAAGGAATTATTTCTAATAGTGGGGTTTTGAAATGTTACAAATGGATCATATATTACATTATTAGTATTAATAATAATATGGTATATAATTATAATAAATATTAATTTCATGACCCTTCCCAATGGGGCCCATTCTGTGACTACCCCAAGGCCACCTCTAATAGGTCAGTGGGTGGAGACTAGCACCGAGTAGGAATATCAGTAAAATGAGAGGCCTTTGAAAAAGGTACCCAAACAAAAACAAATATGAAAATCCAAGCCCATACAATGACTAAATGTAAGAATACTGATAAAACATGAATTCAAACATCTAAATCCAACTATCAGAGTATAACACCAATTACTGAATGCAAAATGGGATAAATACAGGCCCACCACAAAGAATCTGAAAACAAGACCAACATGAAAGTATGGAAGGGAACTACAGTTAAGCTGACTATATGAACGAAACTTGGGTTTTTTATCTCACTAATCTCCACCAAGTCCTGGTCTCTTTAGCACTCTATTAAAAGGTCGATCTTCAGCATAAGATATGACACAGGTGGGGAAATCCCATACAAGGGTGAGTATAAAAATACCTAGTAGGACACCAAAAAAACACTAAGCAAATAATAATAAGAATAATATTAAGATTAATCCAGTTATATGTCTATAGAACATATTACAAAAATATATAGATATACACAAATAACACATACAATCTGAAGGTAAATTCATAATAGTAATTACTATTTATGAATCACGCTCAAAGGTTCCACATAACATTGATCCATGAGAACACAATCCACAAGTCACCCAACACTAATGACATATATCTGAGGTGTTATGCTTGCAATAACATTCCATAAGAAGTATGTGTTGGAAATTTTAAGATAATGATACAAAGATGAGGATCACACCTAAGGCCATGGGATTTTCCAACAACTCAATATATAATAACATTCTTAGTAGAGGATCAAGACACGTTTATTGTTAGTCATGAAGATACCATGAAATCCACCTAGGGAAATAAGATAAGAGTGGACATCACTCCCGGACTCATAGATGGATTCCTATAACTATATCCAAGAAGTCCCACCAAAGTTATCACCATCCTATGGGTAAAAAAATATTCTATATTAACCCTCGTGAAATGGATCAAGGGTTGTCACCCTAATAAAACTTCTCAAAGATAATGAGGAAATAGGATCCAAGAATTATTTGGAAGAATACAGAGTGTGTACTTATAGTACAAGATGTTTCCCATTGATACTAGTTTCTTCCCAATTAAAATTCCATGTGTCTGTGTCCATGTCTGTGCCTAAGTACAGTGAGTGCTCAAGCCTGTGTTCTCCTGGCCATGTCTGTGTCTAGCTGGCCATATATTTGTATGGATATATGTTCACATATACATATTATCATGTATACTCCAAGATACAAAAAAAGTTCAAAGTGAGGTGTTACATTCTATGTGATAGGTGTAACACAATAGGTTATTTTTAACTCCACACGGAAACCCTAGAGCGACACCATGGGTCCCACACGTTGTGTAATACCGTATTAAACTTCTTCTGTTATGGTATTTTCTAGAAATCTATAACCATACTTTGAATCATTTACCACTAAATAGATCATCAATCTAGCTATGATTCATTCTAGAAATCCATGATCTGAGTCAAAAAGTCCACTTCATTGTTGGATATTTGGTATCCATACAATTCAGTTTCTTGGGAATCACCCTGGAGCTTTTCCATTATCATACATCCAAGAACCACACAATGTATGATTGATTTGGTCTTGACCCATCACCACCATCGTCATATCTCAATCTCTCCATCGATCTGAACCTAGATCTACAATATCAATTTGTTTCACCAAGGAAGTGGTTCTCCTTGTTTTTTATCTAGTATATGTCGAACCATGAGCCAAGGAATTTTCCTATTATGAACCAGGAAATGTGGAATGAAATTCAAAACCACAAAAACATAGAGCAAACTACATCCGATTTTCGTGTTTTTATTGATAAACGTCCATTAAAATGATGAAAAAATAGATAATAAAATAATCAAAAAGAAATTCCCAAGACACAGATAAATCTAACTTGTACTCACTTGGCCTAAGAGCTATTCCATAAAATATCCAAAAATAATACATGGAAAATTAGAGTCATCAAATTCTCCCCACCTTGATGCTTTACATCCTGGAAACATATCATAAGTGGTTACAGAAATAGATGTGGGTATTGAGCATGCATTTGAGTCTCTCACCACCAAGTAATCTCCAAAATATTCATGTTCTACCACAGACACACACTAGGGTAATCAATCGCCAACAAAGGATCCTCTCCTCTCGATCCTCAAACACTATCAGATACATTGAAAATGTATCTCTATCATCTATTTCTATCTCACACCATTAAATAATGTACAATAGATCATTCATGTAGATCCTTAGATGTGACACATTGAAGAATTTGTGCACCCAGTGTAACTTTAGTGGTATATACAAGTAGAATATCACCTATCCAACTCTAAATTATGTTTTGAAAGGGAAAATGAATCTAGGATATTGTTTTCTACCTTTAAAAAATATTCATAATCCACATTGAGGTGAATCCCATAGGGACACATGGTCTCCCTTCTCAAACTCTAAAGGCCTCCTTCATCGGTTAGCATGGAACTATCGATTTCTCTATGTAGTCCCCATCTACTCCTGAACAATCTCTACCTTCTCTATTATTTCTCAAACAAACTATGTTCCCATAAGTGTTGACTCTCTTGGGTATGTCCAACATAGTGGCAACCTGTAGGATCACTTATAAATGGATTTAAATGGATCCATACTATTGGTGGAGTGGTATATTTTATTATATGAAAACTGGAAAAATGATAGGTGATCCTCCCAACTATAAAAACAATTCTAACATGAATGACCACAACATCTTCTTCAAGGTTTGAATGGTTCTCTTAGTCTGGCCATCAGTATTGGGGTAAGAATTCATTCTCAAACATAGCTAAGTCCCAAATTCATCCTATAATCTCTTTCATAACCATGGTGTGAAATGATCATCATGTTCTGAAATGAACATGTAAGGAACTCCATAGAATTAGACTATATCATGGAGTTAGATAAATTCTAATATATCTTTTAACTCTTCTATCAAATAGTTAGGGAGTGGCCCCACTTGGTGAGTTATTCTATGATCACCATGATGGGATTGTTTTTATTGGGAGTATGTGGTGACCCCATCATTAATTCCTTGGATATCCCATCCCATGTAAGCTATTTCATCATAAGGGATGATCTAAACCACTAGATCCTAGTGTGTATCCTTCACGTGTTGACAATTATGGAATCAAGTGATGAACTCTTCAACTCCCTTCTTTCCCTCTAGCCACAAAAAATGACCTCAATGGTACTAGTATATATTTTACATTCCTATATGTACCACCAAATGAGATGTATGAAACTCTCTGATAACCTCCTCCTACAATGTCACTTGTACCATCGTGCGTCCTCTTAAAAGAACGACATGGTCCCCACATTTATAGAATCCATCAGAATCTTGTGTAGTGGATATCTGAGTACATCGGGTCTTACAATCGGTATTTCCAATCTATGTCACCCTGACATCCTATGGATGTGGTGGTATAATAACCATCGACTATAGATAATCAAATCTATCTCTATCCACAAAATATTACTGTAATGATTCCAACTACTCTGATGCCCTGATTAGTAACATTGAACACAATCTCTTAAAAATAGCATATACTATCACATTCTCCTTCGCAAGAGTATTGAAAATCAAAATGATATAATCTTGGAGGAACTCTAACCATATTCACTATCTCAAGTTAATATTGTTATCATAGAATGCATACTTGATACAATTATGGTTAGAATAGATGATAAAATTCTTACCCAAAAAGTATTGGCTCAACATCATTAGCGTGAAGACTACCACCGATGACTAAATATCATGGGGCACATAGTAATTTTCATATGGTCTCAACGAATGTGAACAATAAGTAATCACCACATGACCCTATATCAGAATACAACCCCTTTTGGTCCTTGATGAATCAAATAACACTATGAACTCGAAACCCTCCAATGGAAATATCAATTTGAGAGTTCTCATCAATCTCTACCTCAAATCCTAGAAATACTAATAAAACCTCTCTTTCCACATAAATGGATTCCCCTTTAGGGTAAAATTTTTCATGGGATATGATATCCTCTAGAATTCAGGTATGAATCTCCAATAGTTTCATGCAAACCCATGGAAGCTCTATACCATTGTCGCATTATTGTGTGGCACCAAAGATAACATTACCTCAACCATCATCGGGTCCACTACTACAACGTCTACTAAGAAAACATATCCCAAAAGTGGAAAATTTTAATCCAGAACTGACACATCAAGAGGTTCTTATAAATATATTACTCTTGGAGTACATCTAGAGCTGTACTCAAGTGTTTCATGTGTACCTTCTCAGACGTTGACTACACAATGATATCTTCATTGAAGACCACCATGAAACATTATAAGAAGGGTTGAAAGAACCAGTTCTTAAGTCACATGAAAAATAAACGAGAATTCATCATGACAAACCACATCACCAATTACTTGTAGTGACCATAGAAACATCTCAATGCTAAAATCAATATATCATAATCACTTACACACAACTCATGATATCGTGATATGAGGTCAATATTCTAGAACCATCATGACCCTCTCATATAATCAAAGAGGCCCTCAATCCTTAGTTGCAGATAATTTTTCATTACAGTCACATGGTTTAGGAAATGGTATCACACAACCAACCTCAATATACTATCCACCTTGTGGGAGAACAATATTGGGGCTACCTAGGGGGAACACTGGGTTTAACAAATAACTTCCTCTGAAAGACCTCCAACTACACCCTTAACTCTCAAACCCCTATAGGATCCATCTGATATGTTGGTGAAGATATCAATGTCCTCTCGGGGCGCATAAAAATACATGAGTCTATATATTGTTAGGGATGTAACCCTAGAACAACCTCATGAAACACATCCCCATACATATCTACCAAAGTAGGGTACTAAAGCCCCATATCATCCCTACACTAATGGTTATGTTATCCAAGATATGAGTAATCAACTTCACCATCCTATGAATGATTCCATCCTTCACTACCTCGGTTTTTTTCACCAAAAAAGGAAAACCTATCCCTATCACTATGTACACCCCTCATCATGCACTTGAAATAGTCTATCCCGGAATGAACTATAGATAAGTATCCCATAAGAAAGATTATTTCATAAGTCCTCATCACTACTATAATGATATACTAGCAAAATCTAACACCTCCAAAATCCAGTTCACAATATTGGAAGAAGTGCATGATCGTTGAGTCACTTCTAATAGGTTTTTGAAAGCATAAGGGTCGTGTTAAGGTCTCAACTAGAATCTATTTGTCTCAAACAAGATTAGTGTTAATAAAGGAATGACTAGAACATATGTTTATTTGTATTTTAGCTAACCTATAATTGTTATATATCATTCCTAAAATCAACTCTGGAGCTTTTGGGTCAGAAGACTCGACTGCCTGCAACTTCCCACAACATTGTCCCCCGGCTCCTTAAGCATAGCGTGGACCACCTGTGGGTGGTTTTAGTAATATATAAAAATATATACAATATTTTTCTTGTCTTATAGATCATCTACTATGTCCTCAAACCTATGTAATTTTATTATCCTATGACTACCTTTTCGTAGGCATCTATTACACTGTCTTCTTGTTATCTAAACAACATGTCAAAAAATCCCTCACAAGATGTCCCCTTCCCTCACACAAGTCAAACTGTGTCTCCCTAGGTGGAATATAACCACCATGTGATCCCTGAACCATATAACCTATATCGTGTAATTTCTTCTTAAAACATATCACACATCCATGTCCCATATATTGACGTAAGATTCCTGCTACCAATATCCCTTTTCTAAATTTCCTACTACTGATAAAATATTTTTTCATCTTCTCATCCTGGAAACTCTAAACCAATAAGGATCACTCTAGATCCCTAGAATTGGTAGGAAATCATTTAGGTATAACGCTATCTTAGATGTTTCTACATAGTAATCACTCGAAGGTCCAACCTGATAATAATTGATCTTGAACCATATACTTTGAGTACATTGAGAGGTTATTTAACCTAGATGAATACTTATCCACTGTCATACTACACTACAAAAACTGTAGACTATCAGGGATACACACATCCATAAATGCAGCTAGTGATAACTCCACTTTGAAAAGGCACTCATACTCTGACAATGCTAGATTATCCTCATCGTGTGACTGGGTCACTAAACCCCACAATCATTATATAGAGCCAAGGAGAAGTCTTTCCACCAAATCCACCATTGGATCTGCCGATGTCTTGACCAGAGGAAAAACTCATGTCACCACCTAAAGCCAATACTCAACCACCTATGGTTTGGGATTAGCTCTATATCTGAGGGGTCACTGTTTTTGAAACTCGTTAACCATTCTCAGCCTATGCACCTCATCTAATGGTACGGTGGGTACCATCTACTACCTAATAGGTGGTGGTATAACTCATGCACCACCTTATGGTAAAACCTCTAGAATATGACCCTATATCAATGACTCATCACTAACTGGATCATCATCGTAATCCTAATGCTAAATCCTAACTAAAATATGTTATAAAGGCATCTTGATAGAGAAAATATGTACCATAGTTAATAAGTATATCTACAAAGCTAACTCAAGAAGGACATGAAAACTAAAAAATCATTCTTACATAATGTATCTACCAATGCTTTCACTACAAATCGTCTCTATATTTACTGAGTCAAAAGGAATGTGATCAAAGTCCAGGTGTTTGGATACGTTAGCCACCACACCAATAATGGAGTCCATGGATTGAAATACGAACATGAAACACTTAACACTATTGACCCAAACCAGTCTCATAGACTCTGTTTCTAAGGTAGAACCTACTACTCCGATACCACTATATCACAACCCATCCTAATGGGGCCCATTCCACAACTACCCAAAATCCACCTCTAATAGGCTAGGGACAGGCGACCAACACCTAGTATTCATATCACTCATGTGGGAGGCCTTATCCTAGGGTAAATGAACACACACACATCACTATGTTCATACAATGATGAAATGTAAAAACAATGAAAAAACATTCATGCATTGATCTAAATACCACTATCATTGTATGATAACATGTACAAAAATAAAAATTAACCAAATACAAGACCACCATAAAGAATATAGAAAAAACCCAACCTAAAATATCGAAGTGGATTACTCTCAATGTGAATAAAAGAGCAGAACTCAGTCTATCTGGCTCACTATTCTCTACCAAGTCAATATTCCTAATGTTCTCCATCAAAAGGTCGATCTTATGTGAAAGACATGACCTGTTCAAGCAAAGAACATAGTGGGTTGAGTATACCAAAACCTAGTAGGAAACCTCAAAAACAATATGTATATAACAATAGGAATAATAGTTGGTTCGTAACAACTATATTCCTATTACACTTATGACAAGAATATCCAAATATACCTAACAAATACTCATAGTCTAAAGGTAAATTCACAGTCATAATTTGTGTCTAGAAATCATGATTTAAGGTTCCACATAGCACTCATATAGAATAACACAATACATGAGTCACACAAAATTAATCGAATCTATTCGAGGCATCATCATTTCCACACCTCACCATCTTACATATACATTGGAAGTCAAAATATAATGATAAACATTAAAGGATTAAATCCTAGTCCATGTTGTATACCAATGACTCAATATGAAATAAACTTCTAGGTATAGGATCAATATTTGAATAGTGTTGATCATAACAATACAAATAACTCCATATAGGGTAAGAAGATGATATAATTTCTCACTCTAGGCCTCATGGAATGATTCCAAAAACTCTATCCTAGAATTACCAATGAAAGGATCACCATCATATGGGTAGGATGTAATTCCATACTAATCCATAGAGAATTGATCAAGGGCAGTCCCCCTAATAAAACTTGTCCAAGATGAAGAGGAAAAGAAATCCATGCCTTATTTGATGTAGTGAACGACGTGTAATGGTAGTACATGGTACCTCCCATCGACATCATGTTTTGACCATTAAAATGGAATGTGTTCATGTCCATTCTTGTTCCCAATTACATGGAAAGTTGAAGACCATCAACTCTTGGTTGTGTCCATATTTGGCTGGCCATGTCAGTGTAAGTAAATTCATGTAAATTTATAGATATAAATGTATCCTACATGATACATTCCAAGTTCCTGGATAGGCGTTTCACACTGTGTGGAAGGTATCACACAATATTTGAAATATAATTCCACACAGGTACCCAATCGCCGGACCAGGGGCCCCACACACCGTGAAATCCCAGATTACATGTCGTGTGTTATAAGATTTTACAGAAAATCAGAACACTCCTCTGAATTAACTCTTACTCCTATTTCCTTCAATTTATCCATGATTTACAGTAGAAATAATCGATCTGAGTCAAATAAACCTGTTCATCAGTGGAGATCTTGTTTTCAACCATTTCAGTTTCTTAGGAATTACCTTAGAGGTATGATGTCACTATATGTCCAAGATAATGATATATGTATTCCTAATAGATTCCATAACCATTTCCTCCATTATCATATCTTGATCCCATAATTTATCTAAACATTTATCCATGATATCAATCCATTTCTCCAAGAAATGGGTGCACAATGATTAAATATCTGGTAACCATTGAACCATGGGCCAAGGGATTTTTCCACGATGAATGAAGAAATAGTGAATGAAATTCACAATAATGAACACATGGATGTAACCTCCTCCAATGTTAATGTTTTACTTAATTATTATTTGTTATAATGATTAACAATTAGATAATAAAATAATCACAAAGAATTTTCAAAATCCCAGAGAAATCTAACCCATACATGTAATATGAATGATTTGTGAATAAATTCATTGGAATATTGATTCATGTTCATAATATGAATAATTAATGAAAAATTAATCAAAATAAATCAACATCCTACCATGATTTGGATCAATCACTGAAGAATAATGAATCTGTTTCATTATCATTGGCGAGATCCTTGAATTCTTGTTTCACATCAGTTGTTGATCTACAATCTAGTTTCCATTCACCAATGAATAATCCTCTAATGATTCCTTTAGATCTCCATGGTTATGTGGATAACCATAATATTTACCTTATCCACACATTTCAAGAAAATAAATTTGGCGTTTGTGTCATATAAAATTATATAAATTAATTTGGCTATTTTATTTGTTATCCTTTCCCACAAAAACGTTTTCACAAGAATCCTATACCGAAAAATGATATATCACACTTTTGGTAAAACCCACACTCTATAATCAATGATGTCATCATATTTATGATCTTATAATCCATTTATAAGTTATTCTACTTTTTATCAAAATAGAAGATGGCTGCCTTTAATATATTTAATATATTTCAAACATTTATTCGAGGCTCACTGGGCTAAAAAATATCAAATTTTCTAACAATATGGCCTATAAAATATTCAATATTATATAAAAAATTAATATATAAATAATTAAAATCATTACATAAAATTTATTATATAGGAGGTTAGACCAATATTTTTTCAAGGAAAGCTCGAGGTAAGGGTTTTATATTACAATCTCATTATTTATTGACATTGTTTAGGATTAATTTTACATTGATAAAATCTTATAATCTATTTATCATGAAATTAATGTATTTTGTTATCCTATAGTTATTTCTTGAGAATATATTTATTTTACATTCATTTCCCTCACCATAACTACATAAGAGATACATTATTTTTAATTAAAATCAACTTCATTTATCTTTTTGGTCGGAAAATATTTTTCTACCACATTCATGTTTTTTAAAAATGTTTTAAGAATGGTTTTTAATATCCTCATAAGATTGTTCAAAGACATATTTACCCATATTTTTCTATTTAAAAAATCATTTTAATGTATTTTTTTTTTCATTTTTCAAATGAGTTACCTTATGAAATTTTTTACAAAATTATGGAAGGAATAATATTTTACATATATGACATGAACTCCTTTTCTCACTATCATGATTTTTTTTCTTTTATGGTTTCTTTATATGATTACGTGGTCATTTTTAAAGATTTTTTTTCATTTGGGTTAGTATAGTTTTTTCAATAAATCATTTCAAAATGGAAATTTTATTTCCTCAATTTTGTTTTAATTTTATTTTAATGGAATTTAAATTCATCACAGACAACATCCCTATATTTTAATTATGATTAATTGGGGGTATTATCCAAGGACACCATCCTTATTCATTATATATATTTCATATTACTATAATGAAACAAAATTTCTGAAAACAGTTTATTTTCCATGGGTCATGTTGTGATGAAATAATGGAATGTTTATGAAATCCATTTCCTTTAGTGGATCTTGATATGATGAATTATTTATGATCTTACGACACACATATGTATGATCTTTAGTATGTGATTGGTGGGACCTATATCTTCTTCCAATGCATTGGGTAAAGAATGTTATCTCATGTGATAGACATGACTAGAATGGGGAGTAAACCATGTCAATAAGGGATTTTTCCACTATAAAAGTGTTAGGAGTTAGCCATGATTAATATGATGGTTTTGGGAGTGGACCCAATGCACTATGATAGTCTTTTAAATGATCCTTGTATACTATGGAAATTATTTTCACTGGTAATGTGTATGCAACAAATCTATCTCTTATGCCAATGTCATTCCCTAATAGATCATGTTCCTTGATTCCTTTATGATTCAATTTTATCAACAACCATGATTTATAAAATGAGTTATTATTATTATATTTGATATTAATGGTATGGTTTTTAAGATTAACATCATGTTTTTATACCCCTATACTCATGTTATGCTTATGTGATTACCGATATCTCTCTTGTTAACCCTTGTAGAGGATCTGATCTCACCATTTTCTTATTTTTTGCTTTCCCCATGTTATTAATAAAGGTAATTAGTTAATATATCTAATAATGGTTCGTGTTATAATGAAATGAGTCAGATTTGATGTAGATATTTATGAGATAGTTGTTTATGTTTAAAAGTTTCCAAAGTTACTAGACCTAAATGAGTCTGGAATGGATTGAAAAGTTATGCCTTTAAAATTAATATTTTAGTATTTAATTTTTATGTATGAAAATTATGAATCTATATATCTTATATCTATTATTTTACACCATTTATATAGAAATTTTTTAATGATTATGTGATGTTCTATTGTTTTATTTTTTTCATTGTTCTATGTGAAATGAGCTATTAAACACATTTTTTTAAATGAATGTATAATTTAACAGATTAATGTGTTACCAAAAAATGATACATAGAGGATAACATAAGAATATGGAATAATATATAAAATTTTCAAAAGTATAGTAAAACATAACTAAAAAAGGTTTATCACAGTCATATCCCCACACAATCTTGTGAATAACGATATATGTCATCATATCCATGCACTATCATTTAAAAAAAGACATATTTGATCATTTACATGAAAAATAATGTGGTTAAAGCTATAAAATATCATCTAAGTGAATAATAATGTGAATAATAAAATACATGGTCATAATGATGCACAATCATGTGAACAAAGAAATACATAGTCATATCCACACTCAATCGTGTGAAAAATACTATAAGAGATCCTGTAAATGCATGATCATGTGAAAAAATTTATACATGATCATTTCCACACACAATAATGTGAGAAAATACATACATGATCATGTAAAAACACAATGTTGTGAATTAAGATAAACAAAAATCATGGCGATGTTCTATATCTCGATCTCGTGGTGTATAAAACACTAACCAATGCATTGGAGGGAGATATAGGAACCCTCCTATAACATATTGATAAATCATGAATATTTTTGGAGAAATGTCATAAGATCCTTCATCTTTCCATCATATTTTAATAATCCGATAAAATATGTCGGGTTCCTTCATAATTTCCTTAGAACACCATAATTTGAACATCGTTATAATAACATAAGAAACAAAATGGGTTTCATGAAAAATTCAATAAAATATAATCAAAGGATTTCCACATAAATAAGGTGGATAGTGTTTTTAGAAAATAACCCCAATGAAACATTACTATTATCAAATGATGTTAATATAGATGAAAAATACATATATAATACCTTTGAAAATATGGTTAAAAAACAAGAACAACTATCCATTTATTTTGTGACCTTTAACAAATAAAAATTACAAAAATATTGGAAATAATAATTTCTTTGAAAAATAATATTTAATTTGAATGGAATATTGATAATGTTTAATTGTCATGATGTTTGGAAAATGAGGTTGAGCCATAAATGTTAAAAATCAGTTGTTTCTTACTTTTAATAAATATTCAAATGTGATTCATACAAAAAATATTTAAAAAGATTAATTTTAAAAATTTATAAATAAATTCAAAGGTAATAGAAAATTCTTCTATTAAAAATTTTAGTATAGTTAATAGTTTCTATAAAACACAATAAAGAACATGGAAATAGAGGAAAAATAATAACGACAAAAAATAATAATTATTATTTTTGTTGAAAAACTTATTTTGGTTTCTTTTTAGTCAAAAGGAAGGGATAATAGAAAGAATTCTTGAAATACATATAACAAATAATAAGAGTAGAAAATATATGTGTTTTAGAAGATAAATAACATATATTTTCCTACAATGGAAATTGAAACATAAACAATCTTGATAAAAAAGTTTTATTGTAACATAAACACTCACAACATTGGTAACCTTAGAATAGAAAACCTTATAAAAGATATACACATAATAGATTTTTAATTAAAAAATAATGAAAATTATCAAAAAATAAATTCATGGTTATTGTATAAACTAAAAATAATGAACTAATGTGGTTAATATATAACATATATTAATGATGTGAAATTGAGATGTGAAAACCCTTTAAACATTAGTATCTCCTGAATCGATATCCCATGTGATATATAACATGGGATTAATGTTTAAATATTTTTAATTTTATGAAGTTATGATAAGAACATCCGTATAGAATCATATACACCACATAATATAGAAAAAGTGGTTAACATGACATATTTATCAATGAAATTAAAACGAGACATGAAATCCATACCATAACTCTTAGCTTCCATCAAAGAAAATTAATATCAAATATAATAAAAATAATAATCTTAATAAATTATTTACTAAAATTATGCATATTTTTTATATTCTATATTATTTAGTTATAATCATTTAATACACATGTATTAGTTAGTTAATTTTAATTTTCATCATTACATATTTGTAATTTCTATTATTTAATTTACGTTTTGCAATGGAGACATAAAATCCAATTCTTTTATAAAAAGTTCATCATAACAATGTTATTACATGTACAAGAATATACATGAAATAATTATTTATAAAGTTCCCATATCAATCCATGGGGGTTTGAGTTATGATTAGTGAAGAATAAATTTGTAATGAGCTTGATTCATGTAATTTAACAATAATAACCGATTACTATATGATGATCATTAATTTTTATGTCATCCTTTTTGAACTATATCTTTGACATATATTTTCATGACCAAATCCCTCCAATGGTACCCCACTTGGGTTTTAAAATATGGAAATGTGATAATCACCCCCACCCCCTAAGTCCCACATCTTATAGGCCACCTATTATAAAATATCACTTAGGGTATAAAAATCACACATATATAAGGAATTACACTCAATAATTGTTATATGTTATTGTGAGATAGAATATAAACATCCAAAAAAATCTATCACATAATATAAAATTGGAAAACATGGTCCCATAATGCATGAAAAAATGTTATAAAAATAATAATAATAATTTACAAGTAAACACATAATGATAAAACCTACAACAATAACTTAAGAACAACACCAACACCCAAGTCATAAATATCCAGACTAGTTTCTAAAATACACCTAGAAACATGAAAAATCGTTTATGTATAAATGGCTTGAGCATAA
Source organism: Viscum album (assembly GCA_963277665.1). NCBI lineage: Eukaryota > Viridiplantae > Streptophyta > Magnoliopsida > Santalales > Viscaceae > Viscum > Viscum album. Next base: position 1,040,899,947 of record OY728126.1, read on the forward strand.
AATGTATACTCAGTATGATGATACCAAATGTCTCTCATGAAAATGTGGAAAAATCATACTAATGCCCTACTGATTAAAGAGGTGAACCAAAAAGAACCTAAACAGGTCAAATATCTATCCCAAACACACCATGAACTTTTAACCAACTAAAACATCAAATTATAATAACATATCATTGATATAATATACTAAAAGGTTTTCCATCAACCACATCCCCATTAATTTTCTACTCTCACACCCCAACATCAACCATTTTTGTTATCCTATTCACTCCATGTCATAATGTCACATATCTATACTTTCATGATGTGATTTAGGATTCATCCATACTTACTCCACCCATTTAAGGTTTACCATACCATGTTAGAATCAAATAAAATCCTTATCACAACCTAATAACATAACCATTGAAATATAGTATCATGAGAGTGAAGGGAATAAACATCATTACCTCCTCATACCACCCATGAGACCCACTACATATCATGTCCTCATCATCATTTAGAATCTATAAATCCAACCAAAATTATCACTATGAATCTATAACACTAGTAATCATCATCACAAGATATACTCACCACTATAAATCACCATCACTACTGATAAAGGAGGATTGGGGAAGATGAGGTATCCAGCTGTCCATTTCAGCACCAACATTGATATTGGGGAAAAATAGGGGAAAACATTTCATCATTGAAAATATTATCCCACTTGTGTGGGGTATGTATATAAATAACATAAAAAATAAAATATAGATAGATAGTGCATAAAACCCCCATATGGTTTCATATAAAAGAACACTAGTGCAACAACCCACACCACCACAACCTCTTATGAAATTTACAACCATTTGTTACAACCACTAAATGGATCATAACACACACACAAAAGATACAAAAAAAATATATTTATTCACAAGTTAACAAATATCTAGATTTATTAGTTTTAAACCAACTTCATCATATTAATCCATTAATTTTCTATTTAATGAAAACCCACTCTACAAATCACTTACCATTCAATTAAAAAAGTTCATTAACCATTCCATTTATTATGATAATTATCACCCAATAATTTCATCCCACACTTATTTAACATCCTACACATGATATTTTAGTTTCATTGTTAACTCTTCATTCCATATAAACTGAGATGATACCAAAAAAATAACATAAAAACCAATATACCTCTCAAGAACAACCACCTCCTCACATAACAACCACCACTACAACCCAACCATATCACCAAAATAAAATATCACATACATCTCAACAAAATAATTATATAACATAGTCTCAGTTCATCACCATAAATCAACCATTTCACATACATTGGTTAAAAAAGAACTAAAACACAACCAATAACTTACCCCATTCTCAAAATGGTTACCTGAATCACCGTAAATGTCACATAAAGGATCATATAACAACCAAATATTCACTAAAAACACATCAAAACATAATAATTTTTTTTAAAAATACACTTATACCAAAAAACTTTCCCAGGTGATTTCAATATGTTATATCATCTATTAATATGAGGGTTTTCACATATATATATATACAAATAAGTAATTGATCCATCAACCATATATAATTTTTATTCATTTTATGAATGGTGGTTTTAGGAAAGGGTGAACAAAAAGATAAAATAGTTAAAATAGTCAATATACAATAATGACACCCAATGAGCATGTTTTTTAGAAATATTTGCAGTAAAGAATAATCTAATAAGTAATATCATAGAACAATTAAACACATATTATTACTCTCATCTACTTCTATTTCAATTAAACATAATTTTTTAGATTCATACATCAACCCATTCTATCAACCCAAAGGAATAAAAATTCATGTATTTCCAATTGTTTCACAAAAAAGGATAGAATGAGGATACTAATCAAAACGAGATATTCAACACTATCTATGAAAGAATAGATGATTTAGATTATCTTTCACTAAAGGAAAACCCATTAGAACCTAATAATGACATGTTACCATCTAGTATAACTTGGTTTCCAACCCAAAACATAGGATATTGATAAAAAATGAACTCCTAGAAGGATGAAGAACATTAAGAATGTATATTAGTGCACAAGGAAGGGTACCTAGATTTCCAGGTATTTGATCTAGACGATCCAAGGTGATCAAACAACCAATAGGTGGGATAATTGTATTATTAGAGGTAAATGGGTTAACTAACGATTGAGAGAAAAAGAAAAACCAACCCATGGAATCCACGATTGCCCCATTTTTTGAGGATGATTTGAGAGAATTCAGCATGGCATGTGGTTCATCAAAATGCTAATGGTGAGTTTGATCAAATAGAAGATCTAGAAATCAACCCTCTGAATCACCAATATATAAAATCTTTAAAACTCATGCCGAATCATTTTTAACATCACCACAACCTTGGAGATAGAATAGTCAAGGGAGTTTAGACCTTTATATGCCCACCATGACTAGCCATTGTGACGTAGTTATTATAGATTGACAATTTTCTCCTCCCCACACCCACGACTATGACATGGTGATTACCACACTAAAAATTGGTGGAAACTAAGTTCATTTTATTTTTCTCTATTTTTAATAGGTGGAAACCAAATGTGAAATGTCCTATGAAATGGCTGGATAAAAAATTACACTCATCATAGTGAACTACTAAACAATACATATAAATTCAAAACTAAAAACAAAATTCCCAAGGCCAAAATGGACTACCACACTCTTAAGCCTCCAAAAAGGATTCAAAATGAAAATAAACTCACACACTATCATAGTGTGACAACTTTCAAAAGACCAAAACACTTCTCTATCATATTATAAATCTCTAAGCCCCCTCTCAATAACACCTACTCAAAAAAAATTAAATGGATGGGTTTTAAAAATCCATTATATCAAATTAGATACCACTCAAAAAATCATTCTCCTTGAGAATAAAAAAAACATGAGAATAAAGAGGGGATAAAAACAAGTGTGAAAAGCTATCCTATATGGTACATCTTATGGATCTCATTCACACTCAAGAATTATCACCAACAAAGCAAGAATAAAAAGATGAAAAATGTATATTTTATAAATTAGTAATAATAAAATCATTACATCACCTAATAAAAAATATGATAAAACAAAAACATAAAAAAAATATTGATATTGAGTACGCATTCTTATCACAAATTATTTTGTACTCCCCTCCAAGACATGATACCTCCATAAAAACTAAACCAAAGGAATAACTCCCAAGTAAAGTACCCTCTCTCGATGATCATATATTTTAATTAGACAATCCACAAATTTCATTTTTTTCCTTGATATCTAAAACATACTGTCTTAGAATACACTTAATGATGATCAATATAGTTCATTACATAACCTTATATAATCTTCCTTGTCTCCTAGAGGCTACCAACTAGAATAAAGAGTCTAATAATGTATATGGGGAGACCATACCCTTTTTAAAATATTTAAAAAATATAAAAAAAATAAAAATAGATAATAACTAAATTAATGATGATAAAAAAAAATAACCATGAATCTCATAAAAATATCCCCAAACCAGTTAAATGAAAACCAACTAAATCAGTAGAACATTTTATTCCATAGTAATGTTGTGTCTAAAAGTGAACCCCAAAAAAAAGAAACCTTAAAATACCTAAATTGGGTCATGACATCATGTTAATTTTCATCATAAATGCCACATAACCAAGTATAGAATCAACCATATATCATTCCAAATTTAACCTTATATTTACCTATAACCATGAAATATTCTCATGTACTAAAGCCCAGACAATAAGGGTTTGAGTATAACTTAATAATCTAGCACTAATAGTGTATAAAGTAATATGTTATCTAGAAATAGTGTATTAAGAATTATAGATGAAAAATATTCCAATAATTAAATAAAACTGGTTTCACAATTTAAATAATTATCAATTAACCACATTATTCCCTAGGTTCTATTTGATAATTGATCCAATCCAAACTTCTTTGGCCCATGATATAATAATGAACCATACATAATAATTTTTTACTATTTATATTACAAGGGAATTCATTAATAAATTAAATTTCACCAAATGTAACATGGAATATTAGACTATGTATTCATATCATCTCTAAACTATAAGATCTTGAATTATCATTTTCGTATCAAAACCACACAACACTCTGGTGGGGCCTAGAGAATCAGTCCTACCCAACCCATAAATAAGGTTCCTTATTACAATATTCAAATCATACAATTATTTATATATTTATATAGATCATCATTAGTGTAATTTTTATCATTAATTATTATATGGGTGTGCCTATTCATTCATCAATATTACCAAGGTTTATACTATTTGAATCCTTTAACTCAGTTCCATAACTAGTATATTTTACAATTAATTTCATTAATACTATGTAACTACATGGTCATTTCCATTAAATAATTTATCACTTTACCCTTAATAATTTAATAAATGATATAACTTTTAAATTTTAATAAAAATATTTTATTTATACCATGATAACAAGACAATCATAATTAAAAATAGTTTTATCTTATAAAACTATCTAATTTTTAATTTATAAACTCATTCTACCATTTTCATGTGAGTTGGACACCTATTGGGGGCATATAAGCTTGATCATATGATCGTCAATCAACCCAATGAGGTATGTGAAGGGTCTCTCACACTATTTTAAGTCCCAATTTTCTTTTTATATTAGAGGGAATGAATTCACATCATGAAAGATTAACAGTGAAAAAATCGACAAGAAAATCATCAAAACTATGGGATAAATATTTTATACCACCTACCATATGCCTGTGGTCACCACCATTCCAACCACTGACCTTAATTCAAGCTAGAATGGACACAATCAAAAATTGAATAGATCCCTATAATTTGGTCTCATGAGATTCAGAAGAAGATAAATAAAAAAATCTTTTAGAAAAATATAAGGAAATGTAGTGAAATAATTACCCGGGGCTTTGAATCACAATAAAAGGAACATTAATTCCCTATAATTGAAGGGGAACTACCCTTTTATGAATTTTAAGAGTTTGGTTTTCACCCCATACTTTTGGAGAAGAAATTGGGAGGGAGGTTAATCAGGGAAAATAATATAAAATTTTAGAAGTGAAATCATCAAATTTCCACTTTTAAAGGATCACAGAGTTTGGAAAACATGGTATTAAAAATTTTATATCCTCTATCCATTGAATAAATCAATCACAATGTTATATAGGGGACCACACAATTTACTAAACCATTTATAATCCATGTTTATGGATATTTATATCCTCACATGGTTCCTAGGCCACCCCGTTCATGGTTTTAAATCTATTCCCCCCCCCTCCATGTTGCATGTTCATGGTACATGGTTAATACAAACAATTTTCAATGCACTTTATAACCCCATTTTCCTCCTTTTAATTTATTTAACAATTTATATAATCCTGGTACCATCCCCACTCTAAGGGAGTGGTGAAGGGGTGTATTCCAAAATCCATTAAAATTTAGTTTAACCAAAATTAATACTAGAAATTCCCCTCATCAAAGTTCTAGTCCATATTTTCTCCCTAAATTATTATAGATCATCCTTGAGGTGCTCTTCCAAATACTAATAAGCATCCAATGTAAAAAATACTGGACCACTGATACCACAAAATATATTCCTCCTCCCATGTTTTCCCCATAACATTAATATTATAAGTAATAATTTAACCAAAAAAAATATTATCTCTATGTTCCACAATATGAGTAAGATGACACTAAAATGATTCATCTGCCTCAATCTCAACATAAAAAAAACAAATCACAAGAGAAGGGTTTTGGTGACACAACCAATGTTGTGACACATAAACCAGATATCAGTCTAACACTATGGAAGATACAGTTGATAAACTACTAGTATGATCCTCTCTATATTCTCAAATAGTCCGACATAACTGGTTGTGAACATTCCCAATATCCAAATCCGATGGTGACCCAATCTCAACAACACTCAAAGGAGAAAATAATCATCCACTATAGACACGAGAGTTTGATGATGTCATTCAAGGTATAACCTATGTCTAATCTGAGTAGTATCAATATGATTCTAGATAAAATGAACAAGATATGACATCTTTTTTATAAGACTCAACCCCAATAACTCTGAGTCTCTCGTTTTTATCCAACACAAGGGTGATCAACATAAACTACTATATAGTTTCACATATAGTTCCATACGAATAGTTCCTGGTATATATTACTAAAGGAAAAATAAACAATCACTATGTGTTTTTCCCATGTCCCACCAAAATCATGGATCTATTCTATCATCATGTCCTCTGACAACTGTTTATTACATCCTTAATACCCATATTCCCACAAGTGAAATTCGGTACTCAATGGAACCTGAGTACCCATTGACTTCTGCAAACCAGTCTAGAATCATGATTTAAAATAAATATTATGATCTAGAACTAAAATTTATGGCACCCCATGAAAAATTACAATCACTCAAATATATAACTCGCCTAACTAGACAATTATGAAAGTATACCAAATTGGAAATAAATGCTATACCTTTTTTAGTATGTCCAAAATCACTAATATCACATCATTAATCTAAGGGTTCCTTAGCGATCCCACTACTAAATCTATTGTAATGTCATACCACTTCCAAATTAGAATGGGTAGAGGATATAATAGAGCAGTAGGCCGCTGATCATCCAACTTGACTTGCTGACATGTGAAACATCACATGAAAAATCTATGACCACTTTCTTCATTATTGACCACAAAACTAGTTAGGAATATCACATTATATTTTTGTTCAAAACCTGGTGTACCATCCACTTTGAAGCATGAAACTTATACATTATCTCATCTCTCATTCAAGTAGGTATGATAGCATGACCATGAACATGGAAAATCTTATATCCATTAATGGTCTATTCATATGGTAGGTCCTCTTAATTCTATATCTTCCTCTTCATCAAGCACTCTAGATCCCCATACTATATCCTCTTGAACCAATTCAAAAGATAGAAATCAATATATAAAGAGATGAGATCAGTATTGTCCCACTGATCCTAGAAATATATATGCATCTATATAAACAAGTCCATCATTTTTCTCTCAGAACTAGACTAATAAATCAATTGATTCTATGTATTGTGACTCAAGTAATTAGAAAAAATGTTTCATTTTCTTGTCATATAAGCTATATCAAAATCGAAATATTGCATATAAAAAACCAATCTCCACTTCCAATTATTCATATCACACCTGGAAAATATATATTTGATCTCATTAGGATCTGTGTAAACAATAAACATCCCACCCAAAAGATAATTTTGTGAAACATTTTATGGTATAAACTATTATAGGAAAGACAAGAATGTTTTTAGGATAGATTAATTCACATGGAATCAATAGATATGTTCCATATCTCATGAATTGACTTCCTAGAATCAACATTACCCCAATTCAGACACTATATGCATCAAAAAATATATTATACTTTTCAAACAATTCCAGAATGATCAGAATCAGTGTAGTCTTAAAAAAACACTTTAGATTATAGAAGGATTTCCCACAAGAGATATACCACTAAAACATTATACCATTCATAATAATTCTAGAGAGAGGAACTAAAAAGTGAGAAAATTCTTTGATGAACCTCTAGAAGTACCCTACAAAACCTAGAAATATTCTGATATAAAAAACAATTTTGGGTTGTACCAAATAAAAAACCATTTGTACTATCATGGGGTCCATATACATGCCATCTTTAAAGATGATTTTGTTAAATAAATATAATTTTTACAACTAGAAATGACACTTAGATAACTTGGACTATATTTTATTCTCTCTTATTATAGTTTGGATGATTTCAAGATGTTCGGAATGATTATCATGAGTCTTAGAGTGCACTAAGAAATCATCAATTGAGACAACCACAAAATTTATTTATGTAAGGGTGAATGATTATGTTGATCAAGTCCACAAGCATAATAAGATCATTCTTCAATCCAAATTGAATAATGAAAAACACATACAAACCATACCTAAATCTAAAAATGGGTTACGATATATTAAATGGTCTCACCCTTAGTTGATGATACCATAATGTAAAATCAATCTTGGATAACACATAGGAACCCATCAGTAATTAAAAAATATCATAAACATTTGGAATAGGATATGGGGGGTTGATCATCATATGGTTCAACTTTTGGTAATATACACATAATTGTAATGATCCATCATCCTTATTAGTAAATAAATTGGAGATCCCCAAGGTGATGTACTGGGATAGATGAACCCTTTATCCTTTAAATAATCTAGTTGAGTCTAAAGATATTGATGATCAATAGTTATATCATATAAGGTGGAATAGAAACTAGCAAAAAACCAAAAACCAACCCTAGATAAAACTCAATCTCTCTCTTTGGTGGATGCCCTGAGAACTCCTAAGAAAATACATATGGAATTTTATGCACTAACAGATGAAATAAATCAAGCTACACTACCTCATAATCAATAATTAGACACCCAAAATGTGATTTAATACTGTCAAACTTCTATTTAATTTCTCCTTCATGGACATCGAGGATATTCCATTCCCAAAGAAGGATATATATATCACCCACAAGAGATGCGAACGTTACTCTCCTATGGTAAAAATCATTATTGGCTTACTATGAAACCAAATAGTCTATAACTAGTATTAATTCAATCCCCAATAACTGAAGCACATAAATATAAAAATGAAACTGTACCCACCAACCTCAAGGGAACACCCTTTAAAAAAATGGTTTCCCTTTGATTGTACTCCCAAAGGAGTGTCGATCATCATGATACCACTCAAATATTACTTTATTATACCTAAATAGTTCTTGATCTGAGATGATACAAAAGAATATGAATTCCTGTGGTCAAATAGATCACTATAAAGCATAGAAGCTACAAGAATTGTACCTCAAACTGTAAATGGTCCAACCTTACTACCATCCAGAGTAGGTACGAAGGAATGAAGATAAATTTTTAGTTTACAGTGAGATTCTATGAGAGTTCCATACACTATAATTATATACTAAAATATATTTTCTAGCCGTAAATTACCTCACCCATCACCATAACTAATATGGATTATTTAACTCCAACTTCATGATCGATACAGGGTAAAATATACCTTCCCAGTTCTCTGTATTGGCCTAAGACCTCCCTCGCTACACATCTACAGAGGGATCCTATATAACCCATATATATGTCCCATTTTTTTGAAATATTAGTACACCGCTAGTGTTCATGGACATTGGTAACATATGTGACCCAATCTAGAACTCTTATTTAAAAATACTCAATCACTACATTGAGATATTGATTGTTTCCCATGGCCACTCTATCCACCACCACCATGATGAAAGTTCATATAATTTAACATCTTATTATCATAGGACATACCACTAGATCACCCAACAAAAACAGTGTGTTTATCTTTTGAGGCCTCCTTTAATTTTATCTTGGAAAAGAGAGCTTTATTCCCCACCTCAATAAACTTCATAAAATGAAGGATATTTACCTAGAACTTTTTCTCACATCTAGGTCCATTTTAAAGAAGTTTGGTAATAGTTTCCTCATCTCCCATCAGTTTTAGAACAAAATGATTGAAATTGAAGATTTTTATAGCATAATTCATCATTGTCATAACCCCCAAGGTGAACTCCATAAAATTTTCATCTCACTCTTTTTTTTGTTATTTGAGTAAAAGTTTTCAAGGAACATCTCCTTGATGTTCTTCCATACCATTCCCATATAATTCTCATTCCAAGACTGAATATCCAACCAGTGGTTCAGTAGTCCTCATAAAATATAAAAATATTACTTTATCCTCTTTTCTATTGGAGTTCCAGAGTGGTACATAAATGACTTGATAGATTTAATATATAAGATAACTTCCTCATGTCAACCTTCTCCATCTAAAATCAGAGGAAGTTTTAGCTAGAACTCCCTAATTAGAAAAAATATATTCAGAATATCCTGACATGGTACTCTTTCAATAAAATATATAATGTAGAAAAATGTATCACTAAACTTAACTTCCTCCCTATCAGCAGGAACCAATGGTGGTTCTTCTTCTACTAATAGATATAAATTCTCATTGATTCCCTCCTGTCACTCTATAAATAAAAATCATCTTGGAGGCATCCCTCTAATATTCCAAACACATGTTTAAAGGAACATAACAAATCATTTCAATAGTTACACAGATGAGGGGACACTACTAGACATAAAAAGAACATTCTTCAAAAACGATTGTATGTTTATAACCACAACATAATCACAATCCTCATTCATCCCTATCCTAGGTCACATCTAATTTTGGGTATTCCCAACTTCAAAATAATATAATTCCATTTTATACAATTTTAACCATATCATTTATCTTTTTATAATTATAGAACAATTTCAATAACTATATTAGGAAGTATATATTTTAAACTACCCAAGTAACAAATAATAATTTTATTTAATGTATCTCACTTCACTTATTTCTAAGAAATAGACCCCAACATGATTTTATTATTTGTGCCTAGTGTGTTTCATGTCACATAAATCACTATGTTCAAAACATGATTGAAGAATTCAAAAATATCCTTCAATAAAAATACATCAGTAAAATATTGTAATATAATAACATCACAAAATAAGTGATCTAACCAGAGTGAAATATTATACAACTATAAAAGGTGACCATCAAGAAACAAATACCACCATGGGAGCTTATTTTTCCCTAGTATATAGGTTATCAATACCAATGAATAATCTCATTACCAATGTCAAATACATACTAGTCTCATATCTACCTTTACCAAATAGTAAGGAAACAGGGAATAAAACTCATATGATACCACTTTGTGATGTCCCATCCCAAATGACACTAAATTGGGGGCCTGTTCTGGTTTATTAGGTGACCTTGGGTGCACCTCCCCATATTCTAGTGGTTTCCAACCTATATTAAGGGTCTAATAATGTATGTGGCGATATTATACACTCTTTACTAGATTAAGACAATTATAAAAATAAAAATATAAAATAAAAAAATTAATAAGGATAAACAACCAGGAATAACAATGCATCACAAGAGAATATCAAAAATATAGGAAAATTCCCACAAACCAAATCAGTACAAAATCCATGTCACTGTATTTTATTATGTAAATGTAATCCTGAAAATAATGAATCCATTATATTCCCCAAAATGGATCTCAACATAAACACTGGTCCCCTGGTCCATGATCCAACCCAATGTTATGAATCAATCATCTTCAATTTTCCTCTTCACTTATCCTGACCTACAAACATAAAATTTTATCAGGTTTCAAAGGTGGAAAAAGTAGGATGTGAGTAAAACTCCATACTCCACCACCAATGTTTTTAAATAAATTTATTTTCTAATAACAATTTATGTTGAATTATAGATGAATAATATTCGAGGAGTCAATGAAATAGGTTTCATAATTTAAATATATATCAATTAACCCTATTATCCCTAGGGTTATAAGTGACACCTAAGACAATCAATCATGATTTGGTCCATGTGGTATGTCTGAACCACACACCATAAGGGTTTAGATCATTAAGTTTAAATGAAATTCATTAATCAATTCACATTAATCCAATGTGACTTAGAGAATAATTCTAGGTACCCAAATCATGTTTGAACCATATGAGTTTAGAGTATCATTGTAATATCAAAACCATGAAATACCTCAATAGGCCCTAGAGAATGAGTTTGGCCCTACCTAAAGATGAGGATCACCAGTTCAACATCCAAATGAAACCATCATTATAATTCCACATTTCATCATCAATATCCCTTTTATCAAAAATAATAATATGATTGAATGTAACACCCCAAGCTTCCACGGTACATTTCCCTTCGAATAATGCGATAGTGTGTGTTGTACGCAACCTCGAGTTCTAACATACACCATAACTAATTAAACTAGCCGTTGTGAATAGTAATACCTACTTTTTGAAATCATATATATTTTATATTTCAAAATGGACTTCATTTTTGGATTAGGAATATTGAAATTAGCCTAGGGTGAAATTTTGGTACTTTTCGGATAACTTTTATATTTTGATGAATAGTGAAAATTACTAAATTTTAATTAAAATCAACTTTTTTAATCAAAATAATTAATATTGATAAATTATGAATTTGAGGGGTTTTATAGTATATTTAGAATATATTTTTACCATTTAATTTAATGTTTTTCATTGGAAATAATTTCACAATTAAACCAGACATAAACAAGTGTCAATCTTTTGATAGTTATTATCTCTTAAAAACACGCTTTTTATTTTAACAACGGGAATTAATTTTAAATTAATTTCTTCCACTTCTGTGTTTTGAATTTGGAAAAATGGATTACATATTTGGAATCAGGATGTCCAAATTATGTAAATAGGTAACTTTTATTTTTACACATTTTGAATAATTACTGCGGTAAATATTTTATTTACCATGGTTAAAGGGTAAATCCGGTAAATAAGGGTTAAAAAATAATATTATAATAATACAAAATTACCCTAAAACATGTCCTAACCTTATTGGTGGACACATACCCGACCATGGACATCCTTGGGTCGATTTGGGGACCCCTTAGAGCCACTTGTATGTGGTAGGGACACATTATATTAATAATGTTAAAATAAAAATAAAAATGGCATAAGCTTACATCTTTTAGAAGAACAATTTGTACATAGGGTTATACATGTTGTATTTTCGATTATAAATATTCATTAGAAAGATAAAAAGATTTCCTACATAATGATATTTTATTTATAATTTTTAGACATCAAATAATTTAAATTAATAATGACACAATAATGATGAAATGTTTACCTCATTAATAAATCATTTAAATAAATAAGATTAAAATGATTAAAATATTATCTAAAACCTATCCAATTATTATTGGTTGATGTTATTTAGAATATGTGTAATCTTATATTCGACCTCAATGATTTTTGGACCATTATAAACCGAATATAATTATATTATAAAGTAATACTTTCACTCTTTCCAAAAGAGCCCCTCCTCTCCCTTATAAAAGGAGACCACTTCTACTCATTCCGCACACCCTTAAAAGCCTTTTGGTTCGGCCAAACTCTACCCAAATACTCTCCCAACATCCCTCACTACAACCTAGAGGCCTTAGTTTGATCAGAAAGCCAACCTAAGGATCCCTTTTGATCAAATAAAAAGGAAGAGCCCGAAGAAGAGGTAATGATTTCACCACCCTTTTCCAAGTTCATTTCTTCTTCCACTTCTTCTTCCTTTGTTGTTACCATTATAAAATAATAACTCCAGTATCTCACATATACTGTGATGTTATTATAAATATGGTACAACCATATTCAGTATTCTATCCACCCTTTGAATAACATGTCACCATACGTGCGTACGTACGGCTTACCGTCTCCACGTCGTGGTGTAATTGTTATTCAATATATTATTATTTGGATGGGTATAATAATGATGTGAAACTCATGTAAATAATAAATATAACATGTTAATTATTCTGTATATATGATATAAAATCCATTTATATATTATTTTAATATCAAAAGAATGATATTGTCGCTCGTGCGTACGTACGGACTACCGTCTCCACGAATGCGATGAGATTCATTCTCCATCATATCCATTCAAGTATAATTATCATTTGATGATTTAAAAATTATGTTTAAAGACTTGATATAATTCTGGATATGAATAATATACAACCTATCCTTTACAAACATGTCTTAAGTAACAAAACATACAAAAGAAAACAAGTAAGTTCACATCCGAAACAACGATAATACTAAGATATTATTATCAAATCAATATTAAAAGATCATATATGATATCATAATAATGTATATGATTATTTTATAATTTAATAACAATTATTTCACCATTATACAGGAGGTTAACCTACCCCAACCAAGGAAAAGTACAAGGTAAGGGTTTATTTCGCAATCTCTTCATTATTCGAGGTTGTTTATACATAATTATCTACTGGGACCTCGTTATCATCCACATCCATGTTTCTTCAAAATGTATTTCAAAACATTTTTACTATTTACAATAATATGGGTTAAAGTCATTTATACCCTTGTTTGACTTTTTATAAGAGGTTTATAAAGGAATCTTTCCGTCGTTTTCCAAACAAGGTGCTTTTTAACCTTTTCGACAGAATTAAGATAAGAATGTTTTTTTAACTTATACGGTGGGTGCGGTTATTTTCCGCCGTTATAAATCTTCAAAGCTTCCCTTACAAGCTTATAATAATATTTTCAAAGAAAATTTTTTATTTTATGAATATATGTCTCTTAAATGATTTCAAAATAGAAAGAGATATTTCTTTAAAAAGAGTTTTGATTTCATCTATGTCAACATCCTTTAATGGATTTTATGCTTATTTGAGGATGATATATTATGATACAAAACTTTTATATTGTATTGAAGGTTTTGTGATATGTTTGACTGTGGATGTGCTATTTTTTTTATATACCATTCATGGTTTATGGTGAAAGTATTGACATTTCGTATGCTAGTTTTAATACGAATGTTTATGTTATGTTTAAACCTTTTCATATGGGAATGCATTAGACTTAATATGTGACGAGTGGAGCCTGCTATAGCTCCTCGATGCATCGGTAGGTCTCATGAGACAAACTAGTGTCTTGGAACAAGGCCTTGGCAAAATCTTATTTGTAGTCTTGGCACGAGGCCTTGACTATGTGGTTATGATAGTCTGGCATTATGCATTCCAACATTATGAAAGTGGTTATTGATTTTTTCATGTGATTATTCGATTAGTAGAATATCCATGTGAATAAGTAAATGGCATTATTTCATTTTACTTTTGCCATACTATGTTGAAGTCCAAGTTTAAAAGGCTTTTGTTTTAGTAATGCATTGCCTTAAATGTTTATGCTTATTTTGAATGTTCCGCTATATTGTTATCCTTACTGGGCATTTGAGCTCACCCCTTTTCTATGTTTTATTTTTCCCAGGATGTGAAGAAGTATGTTATGAATGACCTGCAGGGATATTATGAGGGGATAATAGTGTGGACTGTAGAGACATTATGTTGTTGTAGTAGTTTTTCAATTTATGATGTAATGTAAAACTTATGTATATATCTAGTGTTTCCAAGGCTACTAAACCAATCGGTATTTCGAGATTTGATCTTTCTTGTGATCATGCCAATGTTATGTAATAAGGCACCGACTCTGGGTAACTAGGGTCGGGGTGTTACAGTTGGTATCAGAGGAAGTTTAGTACAAACCTTGGAAGCTAGATTTAGATAAAATCTGATTAGGGCATGTAGACCTAAGATGAACTTTGAGGATTAGTATAGAAGAACTTCCTAGAATTTTGGTATTGTAGAGATTTTGTGAGTTTTCCGAGCAATACATCCCTGTCTGGATACGAGAAGGTAGAGGCGGCTCTGGCACAGATGTACCTAGGGGTAAAACCCGAAAACACCGCTTTGAGCTAGACTCGAACGGGAACTGGTGCACGACAACGGGCCTTGCTGCACTCTTGGTTATGACACTCCCGAGGGATATGCTTAGGATAACTCTCATTTTCTTTACAAATCATTATGAAGGGTTTATGAGTATATACTTCCTCAAAGAAAACATTTTTATGATTATCGATTATATCCATAAATTGTTCAATTTATGTTGAGTGTTTTATAAGTATGGGATTATGTATTTTGATTCATAAACTGATCTAGTTTATGCCATTGTTTAGAAATGGAGCCTAGTGGACGAAATGGAAACCGTATCAATGCACGCACTCCATGTAGGGATTTCCCCCCTGCTCAAGATAATTATAGTGGAGATGGTGATGCAACTGGAGTCGATCAGCTAATCACCATACTGAGACAACTTACTCAGGTTATGAATAATAACCTTACTCGTATGGAGCACCCTGATCCGCAGCGTGGAGGATCAATGTTAGATCGATTCATGAGGAAACAACCACCAACGTTCAATGGGAGTACAAATCCCTTAGTAGCTGAGCAATGGATAAATTCCCTAGAGAAAATATTTCAGGCTTTGGGGAGCAGTGAAAGGGAAAAAGTTATCATGGCAGTTTACCGCCTCACTGGAGATGCTGATCAATGGTGGTCATTGATTCAAAACATGAAGGAAGATGATGAAGTATCAAATATGGAATGGGTGGAGTTCAAAGATCTGTTTTTAGAAAAATAATTTCCTCGCGACCATCGAGCAGATATGGAAAGGCAATTTCTAAGTCTGAGACAGAAGGAGGATGAGAATGTCACAAAGTATGAGGCTAACTTTACAAGGTTAGCGAGGTATGCTGGAGATTATATTCGCAACCCAAGAAGTAAGATTTATCGTTTCTTTGATGGGTTAAAACCATTTCTCCATCGAGCATTAGTCTCACAATCCTTTTCATCGTACGAAGACATTGTCTCATGTGCTATCAAGACCGAAAAGGAATTCTCTAAGTCTTATGACTTTAAAGCAAAGCAAGAGAAGAAGAGACCTGCTGACCAATCTGGGAATGGAAATAAGGGGAAGAAGGGAAAGGTTGAATATCCATCCTGTGGTAAATGCGGGAAGAAACACCCTGGTACTTTCTTGAAGGGAATGGGAGTCTGTTACAAGTGTAGTGAAAAAGGCCACCAAGCTCGTGATTGAAAGGGGAAGAAGGAAGATACCAACGTTCAGTGCTACAATTGCAGGGAGATGGGGCATTATGCAAATGAATGTCCTAAGCGTCAGGAGAACTTACCTCATAAAAGGAAAAGGGATCAAGGCCAGGCTTATGCTATCACTACTGCTGAGGTAGAAGCTCCGAAAGATGTGGTGGCAGGTAATTTAATGGTTTCCTCAAGTTTAGCAAATGCATTATTTGATTCTGGATCATCGCATTGTTTCATATCTTCCCAGTTTGCTAAGAAAATTAGATATTTCCAATTTGATTTAATAAGGGAGTTGTCAGTTAAAAATCCTAAGGGAAGTATCATTGCAACAATGTTTTGTGAATCAGTCCCCATTAGAGAACATAAATTTTCTTTATCTGCTGATCTCATCGTCATACCTATGATTGAGTTTGATATAATCCTCGGTATGGACTGGCTTTCGGACTATGATGCGAAGATTTATTGTAAGAATAAAGAGGTTACGATTCTTGATGATAATGATAAGGAACACCTTATTTTTAGAGCAGAATCGTCACCCCCTAATTCTTATTTAGATCCACCCCCAGTAGCTCAACTTAATTCAATTATTGGGGAGGAAGAGAATGAAATAACTATCGGTGAGGAAAGGAATGTTCAAATAGAGGATGTACCTGTTGTGAAAGAATTTGTAGATGTATTTCCGGAAGATTTACCTGGACATCCTCCAGAATGAGAAGTTGAGTTTTCCATTGATTTGATTCCTGGATCAAGGCCTATATCGAAGACCCCTTATAGAACGGAGACTGTAGAATTAGTCGAACTAAAGAAACAACTAGAGTAATTGAGTAATAAGGGATTTATTCGCCCTAGTGTTTCTCCATGGGGAGCCCCTATTCTTTTTGTTAAAAAGAAAGATGGATCTATGATGTTATGTATCGACTACAGGGAGATCAGTGCTATAACGATAAAGAACAAGTATCCCCTACCTCGTATTGATGATTTATTTGACCAACTGCATGGAGCTCAATACTTTTCAAAGATTGACCATCGATCTGGATACCATCAGTTGTGTGTGAAGAAGGAAGACATTCTGAAGACAGCATTTCGAACCAGGTACGGGCATTACGAGTTTACTGTAATGCCGTTTGGATTGACTAATGCACCATCTGTATTCATGGATCTGATGAATAGAGTTTTCAAGGAGTATCTCGATGAATTTGTGGTGGTATTTATTGATGATATCTTGATATACTCCAAAACCTACGAAGATCATGAAAATCACTTGCGCATTATCTTGAAGACTCTGAGGAGGCATGAATTATATGGGAAGTTTAGCAAGTGTGAATTCTGGCTTCAGGATATTTCTTTTCTTGGCCATATTGTCTCTAAATATGGAATCTTTGTTGATCCTTCTAAGACCAAGGCAATCCAAGAATGGCCAGAACCTACGAGTATAACTGAGGTACGTAGTTTTATTGGTTTGGCAGGTTATTATCGACGTTTCGTCCAGAAATTTTCCCGATTGGCTAACCCATTAACGAAGCTCACACGTAAAGGGGTTAAATTTGTTTGGACAAAAGAGTGTGAAGAATGTTTCGAAGAACTAAAGAGAAGATTAGTCAATGCTTCTATATTGACTCTACCATCGGGGAATGATGGGTTCGTTATTTATAGTGATGCATCAAAGAAAGGACTTGGTTGTGTCCTTATGCAGAATGATAGAGTTATTGCCTATGCATCACGACAGTTGAAAATTCATGAACAAAACTATCCTACTCATGACCTTGAGTTATCAGTTGTGATCTTTGCTTTGAAGATATAGATACACTACCTCTATGGTGAAAAATTTGAGATTTATAATGATCAAAAGAGTTTGAAGTATATTTTCTCACAAAAAGAACTCAACATGAGGCAAAGGAGATGGCTTGAATTACTCAAGGATTATGATTGCACGATACACTACCACACGGGGAAAGCAAACAAGGTGGCAGATGCTTTGAGCAGAAAAGACCATGGAGTTTTGAACATGATGAGAATTGAAAGGGATCCAATTATCATGGATCTAGTGAAGATGGACATGGGAATAACCAGGGAAGGTGAAACATCAATGCTTTTTCAAATGGTTGCCAAACCATCTTTACTAGAAAGGATTAAGAGTTCTCAGACCGATGATGAAGAATTTCAGAAGAAGATTAAAGCTGTGAATGATGGGAGATTGAGAGACTTTGTGTATGAAGATGGAATTTTGAAAATTCGGGAAGAGACTTTGTGTTCCCGATTTACCTGATCTGAAAAGGGAATTGCTGGATGATGCTCATAGTTCCAATTTCTCTATACACCCTGGGAGCACCAAAATGTATAGAGATTTGAAGGAACATTTTTCGTGGGACAACATGAAGAGGGAGATTGCTGATTTTGTGTCAAGATGTATGGTTTGTCAACAAGTGAAAGCTGGAAGGAAACAGCCTGGAGGAGTCATGCAACCTCTTCCCATACCGGAGTGGAAATGGGACAATATTACGATGGACTTTTTCATGGGGCTACCAAAGACTCCTAGAAGGAACGATGAAATATGGGTTATTATTGATCGTCTTACCAAGTCAGCACATTTTCTTTCTATAAGAGAAGATCTACCCCTGGAACGTCTAGAAAGACTGTACATTAATGAAGTTGTGAGACTTCATGGAGTACCCCTATCGATTGTTTCTGATCGTGATCCCAGTTTTACTTCAAGATTTTGGAAAAGTCTTCAGAAATCTCTGGATACTGAACTTCATTTGAGCACTGCTTACCACCCTCAGACAGATGGACAATCAGAACGGAATATTCAAACCCTAGAAGACATGTTGAGATCTTGCTCACTTGACTTTCAGGGTATGTGGGATCAATATTTACCACTGGTAGAATTTTCTTATAACAATAGCTTCCATTCGAGAATTCAGATGGAACCATATGAAGCGTTATACGGAAAGAGATGTCGTACGCAAACCTGTTGGGATGAGGTTGGTGAAAGAAAACTTGTAGGCCCAGAACTGGTGGAGGAAACGGTGGAAAAGGTGAAGGTAATCCAAAATCACATCAAAGCAGCTCAAAGTAGGCAGAAGAGCTATGCCGATAATCGAAGGAAGGATTTGGAATTTCAAGTCGGTGATCATGTTTTCCTGAAGTTATTTCCATGGAAGGGAGTCATACTTTTTGGTAAGAAAGGTAAATTGAGTCCCAGGTACATCGGACCTTTCGAAATTCTAGAACGAACTGGGGCTGTAGCTTACCGATTGGCAATGCCGCCAAGTCTCTCCAAAGTTCACGATGTGTTCCACGTATCTCTGTTGAGAAAATACATGCCTGACCCAACGCATGTACTCACCTATGAGGAATTAGAACTGGAACCCGATCTGTCTTATTGTGAAGAGCCTGTCAGGATTCTTGATACAAGAGAACAAGTACTGAGAAACCGGACGACGCGTCTGGTAAAAGTTTTGTGGAGAAATCATAAGATGGAAGAGGCAACGTGGGAACCCGAGGAACTTATGATGAAGAACCACCCGAGTCTTTTTATGCAGTAATACCCTAGAAATTGCGAGGACTCAATTATTTGAAGGAGGGGAGAATGTAACTCCCCAAGCTTCCACGGTACGTTTCCCTTCGAATAATGCGATAGCGTGTGTTGTACGCAACCTCGAGTTCTAATACACACCACAACTAATTAAACTAGCCGTTGTAAATAGTAATACCTACTTTTTGAAATCATATATATTTTATATTTCAAAATTGACTTCATTTTTGGATTCGGAATATTGAAATTAGCCTAGGGTGAAATTTTGGTACTTTTCGGATAACTTTTATATTTTGATGAATAGTGAAAATTACTAAATTTTAATTAAAATCAACTTTTTTAATCAAAATAATTAATATTGATAAATTATGAATTTGAGTGGTTTTAAAGTATATTTAGAATATATTTTTGCCATTTAATTTAATGTTTGTCATTGGACATAATTTCACAATTAAACCAGACATAAACAATTGTCAATCTTTTGATAGTTATTATCTCTTAAAAACACGCTTTTTATTTTAACAACGGGAATTAATTTTAAATTAATTTCTGCCACTTCTATGTTTTGAATTTGGAAAAATGGATTACATATTTGGAATCATGATGTCCAAATTATTTAAATAGGTAACTTTTATTTTTACACATTTTGAATAATTACTGCGGTAAATATTTTATTTACCATGGTTAAAGGGTAAATCCGGTAAATAAGGGTTAAAAAATAATATTATAATAATACAAAATTACCCTAAAACGTGTCCTAACTTTATTGGTGGACACATACCCGACCATGGGCATCCTTGGGTCGATTTGGGGACCCCTTAGAGCCACTTGTATGTGGTAGAGACACATTATATTAATAAAGTTAAAATAAAAATAAAAATGGCATAAGCTTACATCTTTTAGAAGAACAATTTTTACATAGGGTTATACATGTTGGATTTTAGATTATAAATATTCATTAGAGATATAAAAATATTTCCTACATAATGATATTTTATTTATAATTTTTAGACATCAAATAATTAAAATTATTAATGACACAATAATGATGCAATGTTTACCTCATTAATAAATCATTTAAATAAATAACATTATAATGATTAAAATATTATCTAAAACCTGTCCAATTCTTATTGTTTGAGGTTATTTAGAATATGAGTCATCTTATCTTCGACCTCAATGATTTTTGGACCATTATAAACCGAATATAATTATATTATAAAGTAATACTTTCACTCTTTCCTAAAGAGCCCCTCCTCTCCCTTATAAAAGGAGACCACTTCTACTCATTCCTCACACCCTTAAAAGACTTTTGGTTCGGCCAAACTCTGCCCAAATACTCTCCCAACTTCTCTCACTACATCCTAGAGGCCTTAGTTTGATCATAAAGCCAACCTAAGGAGCCCTTTTGATCAAATCAAAAGGAAGAGCCCGAAGAAGAGGTAATGATTTCACCACCCTTTTCCAAGTTCATTTCTTCTTCCACTTCTTCTTCCTTTGTTGTTACCATTCTAAAATAATAACTCCAGTATCTCACATATACTGTGATTTTATTATAAATATGGTACAACCATATTCAGTATTCTATCCACCCTTTGAATAACATGTCACCATATGTGCGTACGTACGGCTTACCGTCTCCACGCCGTGGTGTAATTGTTATTCAATATATTATTATTTGGATGGGTATAATAATGATGTGAAACTCATGTAAATAATAAATATAACATGTTAATTATTCTGTATATATGATATAACATCCATTTATATATTATTTTAATATACAAAAGAATGATATTGTCGCTCGTGCGTACGTACGGACTACCGTCTCCACGAATGCGATGAGATTCATTCTCCATCATATCCATTCAAGTATAATTATCATTTGATGATTTAAAAATGATGTTTAAAGACTTGATATCATTCTGGATATGAATAATATACAACCTATCCTTTACAAACATGTCTTACGTAACAAAACATACAAAAGAAAACAAGTAAGTTCACACCCGAAACAACGATAATACTAAGATATTATTATCAAATCAATATTAAAAGATCATATATGATATCATAATAATGTATATGATTATTTTATAATTTAATAACAATTATTTCACCATTATACAGGAGTTTAACCTACCCCAACCAAGGAAAAGTACAAGGTAAGGGTTTATTTCGCAATCTCTTCATTATCAGAGGTTGTTTATACATAATTATCTACTGGGACCTCGTTATCATCCACGTCCATGTTTCTTCAAAATGTATTTCAAAACATTTTTACTATTTACAAGAATATGGGTTAAAGTCATTTATACCCTTTTTTGACTTTTTATAAGAGGTTTATAAAGGAATCTATCCGTCGTTTTCCAAACAAGGTGCTTTTTAACCTTTTCGACAGAATTAAGATAAGAATGTTTTTTTAACTTATACGGTGGGTGCGGTTATTTTCCGCCGTTATAAAATCGTCAAAGCTTCCCTTACAAGCTTATATGAATATTTTCAAAGAAAATGTTTTATTCTATGAATATATGTCTCTTAAATTATTTCAAAATAGAAAGAGATATTTCTTTAAAAAGAGTTTTGATTTCATCTATGTCAACATCCTTTAATGGATTTTACGCTTATTTGAGGATGATATATTATGATACAAAACTTTTATATTGTATTGAAGGTTTTGTGATATGTTTGACTGTGGATGTGCTATTTTTTTAATATACCATTCATGGTTTATGGTGAAAGTATTGACATTTCGTATGCTAGTTTTAATATGAATGTTTATGTTATGTTTAAACCTTTTCATATGGGAATTCATTGGACTTAATATGTGACGGGTGGAGCCCGCTATAGCTCCTCGATGCATCGGTAGGTCTCATGAGACAAACTAGTGTCTTGGCAGAAGGCCTTGGCAAAATCTTTTTTGTAGTCTTGGCACGAGGCCTTGACTATGTGGTTATGATAGTCTGGCATTATGCATTCCAACATTATGAAAGTGGTTATTGATTTTTTCATGTGATTATTCGATTAGTAGAATATCCATGTGAATAAGTAAATGGCATTATTTCATTTTACTTTTTCCATACTATGTTGAAGTTCAAGTTTAAAAGGCTTTTGTTTTAGTAATGCATTGCCTTAAATGTTTATGCTTATTTTGAATGTTCCGCTATATTGTTATCCTTACTGGGCATTTGAGCTCAACCCTTTTCTATGTTTTATTTTTCCCAGGATGTGAAGAAGTAAGTTATGAATGACCTGTAGGGATATTATGAGGGGATAATAGTGTGGACTGTAGAGACATTATGTTGTTGTAGTAGTTTTTCAATTTATGATGTAATGTAAAACTTATGTATATATCTAGTGTTTCCAAGGCTATTAAACCAATCGGTCTTTCGAGATTTGATCTTTCTTGTGATCATGCCAATGTTATGTAATAATGCACCGACTCTGGGTAACTAGGGTCGGGGCGTTACATTGAACCTTTAATTTGTGAACACTTACATTTTTAATTTCATTTGAAAACTCTAAATCAATGCAATAACTATTCCATTTAACCATTTATTCATAACCTCAAACATTAAACATTCCTGTAAACCATTTAAAAAAATAGACATATCCATTTAACCATTTATCACTTTTCCCTTAATCATATCAGGACCAATTTAACTTTTCCATATTAATCTAAATAACCCCTTATGTCATACTAACATTAAAATCACGAGTAAAAA
Source organism: Viscum album (assembly GCA_963277665.1). NCBI lineage: Eukaryota > Viridiplantae > Streptophyta > Magnoliopsida > Santalales > Viscaceae > Viscum > Viscum album. The sequence continues at coordinate 1,040,923,938 of OY728126.1, forward strand.
ATGGTTTAATTTTATAAACCCATATAATTTTTCATTTAATAACTCATCTATCCATTTTCTAGGGGGTTTTACACATAGGGGTGGACATAAGAACAATATTGTGATCTCTAATAGACCGGATGAGGTCCATGAAGGGTATCTCGCGCCATTTTAAGATATGATTTACTTTTATTAGTCATGGAATCAAATGTATAACATGAAAATGTAATGGCACAACCACATAAAAAATAAAAACATCAAAACTATGTGATAAAGCTTATAGGCCACATTCCATAATGTTGTTGAAACACAATTTTCCAACCTAGACCCCTAATTATAGATAGAGTGCCTGTAATCCCAAAGTGAATGACCCCCATGAATTTTGTCTCAAGAGATTAAAAAAGAGATAAACCACTAAACAAAAAGTTGTATAGAAAAATTGTAGGAAAAAAATTCAAAGACATACCTAGGAATTAAAATTTCACTAAATGGAAATTGAAATTCCCTAGAGTTGAAAGAGAAAAACCCTTGTAGGAGTTGTGAGGGTTTTTATTCACTCTTATCTATTGGAGAAGAAATGAGATTCAAATTTGGTAGAAATTTTATAAAGGTAGGAAGGGAAAATCATCAAATGAAACATTGAAAGGGACACATAGTTAGGCCATCACTACTACATCCTGCCCCTTTATCGGCACTAAAAACCAGCAGTAACAGCGCTAGAAAAGCATTGTTAATTCCGGCGTAGATAAAGGGGGGTCCCCTATATCAGCGCTTCTCGAAGCACTGATAAAGGGGTCCTTTATCAGTGCGTGGTGGAGCGCTGATACAGGGTCCCTTTATCAGCACTCCTCTAGCACTGTTAAAGGTTTCCTTTATCAGTGCTAAAAAAGCGTTGATAAAGGCCCCAGCGCCTGCACCTAAAAAAACTGTACCTTCACACCTTCACACCAGAATACCTACACAAAGTAGCACATGCACACCTGCACACCATAGCACCTACACCCAATATTTTGACTGACAACGGTATATACATTTACTTAACATCATTAATACAAAAAAAACTCATTGCTATATACATTTCAAACATTGTTTTACATGGTTACATTTAAAATTATTCAAAAACAGTTAAAAAAATTCATATTTCATCCTTTGATATCCGTGATCCGCTCTCGATGGTATTTGTTGCCGAACAATGCATCTGAACTCAAGGAAAAAAATTCACCTATAAAAGAAAACAAATAATATGTTAGTAATGCAATAATGAAAGAAATTAAAACAGTAATATGAAAGAATACATTAATATGGAAATGTCAAACTAAAATATTAAATTTTAAACTCAAAAGTTTTCATTTTCATAACAATGAAAGGGAATAATGTAAAATCAATATGTTTTTGATTGATTTATCTCATTTAATAAATATTGATTCTTTATCTAATGAAAAGATTTACCGGTCACACTGTGCGTCGTATTGAGGTGCGGTCAATTCGTACATGTCACAAATGACTCGTGGATCATTGTCCTAAAGTATAAAAACAATCCGAAGGCGTTTGCTCGGTTTGGCGTATGTCATTGGTGTTGTTTTCCAAAGTTTATGTCATTTTCAAACTGATATCAGACAATTTTAGCCATATCGGTCACACCGTGCGTCGGATTGAGGTGCGGTCGATTCATACACATCACAAATGACTCGTGGATCGTTTTCCTAAAGTATAAAAACAATCCGAAGGCGTTTGCTCGGTTTGGCTTATGTCATTGGTGTTGTTTTCCAATGATTATCTCAATTTGAAACTGATATCAGACACTTTTAGCCATACAGGTCACACCGTGCGTCGGATTGAGGTGTGGTCGATTCGTACACGTCACAAATGACTCGTAGATCGTTGTCCTAATGTATCAAAACAATCCGAAGGCATTTTTTCAGTTTGGCATATGTCATTGGTGTTGTTTTCCAAAGTTTATGTCATTTTCAAACTGCTATCAGACAATTTTAGCCATACCGGTCACACCGTGCGTCGGATTGAGGTGAGGTCAATTCGTACACGTCAAAAATGACTCATGGATCGTTTTTCTAAAGTATCAAAACAATCCGAAGGCGTTTGCTCTGTTTGGCGTATGTCATTGGTGTTGTTTTCCAAAGTTTATGTCATTTTCAAATTGATATCATACAATTTTAGCCATACCAGTCACACCGTGCATCAGATTGAGGTGAGGTTGATTTTTACACGTCACAAATGACTTGTGGATCGTTTTCCTAAAGTATCAAAACAATCCAAACACGTTTGCTCGGTTTGGATTATGTCATTGGTGTTGTTTTCCAAAGTTTATCTCAATTTGAAACTAATATCATACACTTTTAGCCATACCAGTCACACCGTGCGTTGGATTGAGGTGCGGTCGATTCGTACGCATCACAAATGACTCGTGGATCATTTTCCTAAAGTATCAAAACAATACGAAGGCGTTTTCTTGGTTTGGCGTATGTCATGGGTGTTGTTTTCCAAAGTTTATGTCATTTTCAAACTGATATCAGACAATTTTAGCCATACCGGTCACACCGTGCGTCGAATTGAGGTGCGGTTGATTCGTACACGTCACAAATGACTAGTGGATCGTTTTCCTAAAGTATCAAAACAATACGAATGTGTTTCCTCGGTTTGGCATATGTCATTGGTGTTGTTTTCCAAAGTTTATGTCATTTTCAAACTGATATCAGACAATTTTAGCCATACCGATCACACCGTGCGTCGTATTGAGGTGCGGTTGATTCGTACACGTCACAAATGACTCGTGGATCGTTTTCCTAAAGTATCAAAACAATCCGAACACGTTTGCTTGGTTTGGCGTATGTCATTGGTGTTGTTTTCCAAAGTTTATGTCATTTTCAAACTGATATCAGACAATTTTAGCCATACCGGTCACACCGTGCGTCAGATTGAGGTGCGGTCGATTTATACACGTCACAAATGACTCGTGGATAGTTTTCCTAAAGTATCAAAACAATCCAAATGCGTTTGATCGGTTTGGTGTATGTCATTGGTGTTGTTTTCCAAAGTTTATGTCATTTTCAAACTGATATCAGACAATTTTAGCCATACCGGTCACACCGTGCATCGGATTGAGGTGAGGTCAATTTTTACATGTCACAAATGACTCGTGGATCGTTTTCCTAAAGTATCAAAACAATCTGAAGGTGTTTTCTTGGTTTGGGGTATGTAATTGGTGTTGTTTTCCAAAGATTATCTCAATTTGAAAATGATATCAGACACTTTTAGCCATACCGGTCACACTGTGCATCGGATTGAGGTGCGGTCGATTCGTACACGTCACAAATGACTCATGGATCATTTTCCTAAAGTATCAAAACAATCCTAAGGCGTTTTCTCAGTTTGGAATATGTCATTGTTGTTGTTTTCCAAAGTTTATCTCATTTTCAAACAGATATCAGACAATTTTAGTAATACCGGTCACACCGTGCGTCAGATTGAGGTGCGGTCAATTCGTACACGTCACAAATGACTCTTGAATCGTTTTCCAAAAGTATCAAAACAATCCATACGCGTTTTCTTGGTTTGGCATATGTCATTGGTGTTGTTTTCCAAAGATTATCTCAATTTGAAACTGATATCAGACACTTTTAGACATACCGGTCACACCGTGCGTCCGATTGAGGTGCGGTCGATTCTTACACGTCACAAATGACTCGTGGATCGTTGTCCTAAAGTAAAAAAACAATCCGAAGGCATTTTCTCGGTTTGGTGTATGTCATTGGTGTTGTTTTCCAAAGTTTATGTCATTTTCAAACTGATATCAGATAATTTTAGCCATAGCGGTCACACCGTGCGTCGGATTGAGGTGCGGTCGATTCGTACACGTCACAAATGACTCTTGGATCATTTTCCTCAAGTATCAAAACAATCCAAAGGCGTTTCCTTGGTTTGTCATATGTCGTTGGTGTTGTTTTCCAAAGTTTATGTCATTTTCAAACTGATATCAGACAATTTTATCCATACCGGTCACACCATGCGTCGGATTGAGGTGCAGTCGATTCGTACACGTCACAAATGACTCGTGGATAATTTTACTAAAGTATAAAAACAATACAAACGTGTTTGATTGGTTTGGAGTATGTCATTGGTGTTGTTTTCCAAAGTTTATGTCATTTTCAAACTGATATCAGACACTTTTAGCCATACCGGTCACACCGTGCGTCGGATTGAGGTGCGGTCGATTCTTACACGTCACAAATGACTCTTGGATAATTGTACTAAAGTATCAAAACAATCCGAAGGCGTTTTCTCGGTTTGGCGTATGTCATTGTTGTTGTTTTCCAAAGTTTATGTCATTTTCAAACTGATATCAGACAATTTTAGCCATACTGGTCACAACGTGCGTCAGATTTAGGTTCGGTCAATTCGTACACGTCACAAATGACTCATGGATCATTTTCCTAAAGTATCAAGACAATCCGAAGGCATTTGCTCAGTTTGGCGTATGTCATTGGTGTTGTTTTCCAAAGTTTATGTCATTTTCAAACTAAGTAGTAGGAATTCACTAGTCTAAGGATATGAAACATAAGAAAGGTAGATCATAGATGCTAAATAAGTGTAAAGGGAGATATCAATGACCTTATAAAGATAACATAAGTATTATGAATTCACCTTCATTGTCCTATTTTTTACATTCTTCGATTAGGTACGCTGCCCATTCGTTTCTAAAGACATTTATATCATCTTCGGAATAGGAGGTTTTGCGACACTCATAGTAGTACTGAAAAAATATAAATACACAAAGGATTAATAATTATTTTAAATAATGTAGTAATTATTTTCAAAAATACCACTTCAGGGATGCAAGTTTTTCCATGAAATACGATCTCTTTCATAAATTTACAAACATAATAACCGCTGTCCTTGTCATTTGTTTGTTTCGGACACTGCAGAAACATCGAGAAAAATAAGTAATTTGTTTTGATATGTATTTGGATAGTGAAATATAATTATATATACCCAGATACTTCTCCATTTGTAGATCTTGTGGGCATTGTCTTCCTTATGCCCTGGATTCATTCCAGCCTTTAGACGATATTCATACACCGCCCTATCATAACAAAATCCTCATTAAAAGATAATATAAATTATATAACTAGATATTTAGTTCTAAAATGTTGGATCTAGTGTATTAAAAATTGACAATCGCCATCATGTGTGGTTGGTTATTTGGATATCCATGCAGTGAATCCATAAAATAAATCTTTGGAGTATCCAAATTGACTGCAATGAGCATCCAATGTTCCCTAAAAACACAAAAAGAAATAAGTACTGATAGAAATGAAAATATAATTGATATGATTAAAATGTAGAGTTTTACCCTTGCATTTTTGGTATTAAAAAGAGTCTGTCAGTCATAATTCTTCTTTGAAACATTCTGAGCAGATTTGACATCAATTCAGCCTGAAAATTAGAATCTATTTCTGTTCGTTGTGTAGAAATGGTGTGAGGACTAACGAGTCCAAATTTGTATTCATGGGAAAATACCTTCAATTTTTTTTCATATATATGCCTGTGAAAAATATGAGATGTATTTATCCATAATTATCAAATTATATCAGCTTCTGTAAAATCAAATCATGAAAACATACCTCATGTATACATTTATAACTGAGGCGCCTAGCCAGTCGTATGTGATGATCTCAGAAACAGCGTCTGCACTAACGAAATCCATTGTTTCCTCTCCGTACATATCTTTCTCACAAACAATTGTATGATTCTTTCCGTCTTTCATTTTTGTATCCACATGAGCTTGCAATGATATTAAATGTGGATATAGAACGGGCGGGGTGAACGTGTTCTGAGTAGATCGTTTTGATCGGTTGGTTGATCCAATATTGGAGCCGCTCTTTCGTTTTGGCTTCTCCATTTTATCCTTCTGTGATAACATTCATCGGTTCAGTCATTTTCAAATTTAATGTTAAAGGTTCTGCTTGAAAAATGAACTGGAAATGAATACCTCCTGCTCGACATGTTTTTTACAAGATTCGACGGTCATGCAACGAATGTTCCAATATCTTTTTCCACCATATGAATGTCGTCATCATCATTTGGCATGAGTATCTCGGAGCTCGGCTCATGAGATACGTTAATCGACACTTTGACATGACCGGTTGTAAGTGGTCTGGAGTGTAGCGTGTCATTCTGCATATTGAACACCGTAGCCCTCGCTACAAGGTGATGGGTGGGAGTTGAAAGATATAAATCAAAGTCATTTTCACCCTGCAGAATGTCATTAAATGAAATGTATGAGTGTCTTTGTGATTCACATCTCACAAAAACGAATATTATAACATTGATTACCTCGGTTAAGTCAGGTCTTTGAGGGGAATGGCTCGCCTCAAAGCTGGTGAGGGGTGGATCTTCTCACGGGGGTTGTTCTTGAGTTGTTTGTTCTCTTCGCCTCTCCTCCATCAAACATTTTAGCATCTCTCCCTGAGTTTGGATTAGTTCTTCAAGGGTAGCTACTCTATCTATCATTACATCCAATTCTTTAGTTTGTTCATCCTCTTGTTTTTTTTCTTAAAATATGTCTTGGGTGACACCCCAAAACCCACACCTCTGACGCGGCCATACTGTTCTGGCTGTTTCAAGGCCGTTGAAAGTATGTCTGCATCCAGTGCGGGTGTTGATGTTTCCTGTGACTATGTCAAATAGAAAATATGAAAAAATAAGTAATCATCGTTATGTAATAGTGATTTAAAGAAAAACAAGTTTATATTATGTCATACTTACAAATGTTTCCCACACTTTTTGTGTGTTTTCATCTATCAGTCTCCCCTCTTTATTAACATGAGCCTCCTTCCATAGCACATGGCGTGGAATGGAAGTGACTTGAGATTTTGCTTCATCAATCTGCTTATAAATAGAGAAACATGGTTATAGTGTTGTTTTATGTCACACAAAATTATTACAGTACTTTTAAAATACATACCAATTGTTTTTCAATTGAAATGTACCCCAACCTTGATTTACGGTAGGGGTACGCTGGTTTTGCTGCCCGTTCTTTATTTTCATCACTCAGTTGCTGTTTCATAAATAAAAACCTATCAATCAATGTGATGAATACAAGCAACGTTACACAACGTGTAACCAAACACAATGTACCTGAAAATTCTTTTTCGCACGATGGTTGCAAAACGCATCCCACGTTCCTTGGGATATCAAGTGTGCATAAAGAAGAGGCGGGTGCGACTTGATTTTCCCTTCGGCATCTTTCAGATGATTTTTCGTTAAAATGGTGCAAAAGCCTCTATGAATCCTTCCGGCCAGTCTGAAAACATATTCTTTGTGCGAAACATCTACTATAAATGCACTCTACAAGAGATGATGAAGGGTTAGTCAATATTTCAATATTTTATTTTATTTTAATAAATTAAATAGATGATATCGTAATGTTACCGTAATCTCTTCCCACATTAATGTTTTCAACCCGCTGACAACATGGTGCCACGACTCTACGTCAATCGGCACGCGTTGTCGAGTGACGATTCCAATGTAGCTACTAAACATGACTTTGTTGGGGTTTACATGCTGGCCTAGATTATTCCATCCCACCTCATATTTGGTTCCTTTTGCTTTTGCCTTAAGGATTATTGCTAAAATTGTCAAAATAAGGCGCACCTGTTTTTTTTGTGTCGATGGGGTTTCATCGCCTACCATTTTCTCAGTTTCTGCATCATCATTTTGTTTCTCCGAAGCACTAGCTTCGGCACTAACACCAGCTGAAACAGGTTGAGAGACCTGTTGTACGTCAGTAGTGGGACCAGCTGCAACAGGTTGACAGACCTGTTGTCTCTCAGCAGTGGGACCAGTTGCAACAGGTTGAGAGACCTGTTGTACGTCAGCAGTGGGACCAGCTGCAACAGGTGGAGAGACCTGTTGTCTCTCAACAATGGGACCAGCTGCAACAGGTTGAGAGACGTGTTGTGTCTCGGGATTGGGTGCATCAGCAGGTGAAGAAGTCATTATTTGCAGAACTAGTTTAAAATTTAAGTTAGATCACATAAAAGCAGTAGCGAACAGATAATAACATAATGTAACACAATCTATATTATAATAAAAATCAATAACCTGATTATTGAACTCCCTTTTTTTAAAAGGTTGAAGGGATTCGACCCCTCTATCAACTATCCATATACCTTCATTGTGGTCTCCTTTGACATACAAAACGTCGTCTACATTGGGACCACTGTGAAATGATTGTGAAATCCCAATGAAAGGATCATCTTCCGTTGAATTTTCATCTGACCCTTCAGCTGTTTTGGTCGATAACAGAACAATTGACCAGTTTCGGTTTGCGGGATCGGGAAATAAAATACTTGCACTGCCTGTGATGCCATTATTAATGGTTCGTCTTTCTCCCCTTCCTTACTGAAATCAACTTTCACAAATCCCAAATCATCTATTTTAACAGCACTCCTATTATCAACCCACTTGCATTGAAATATCGGAAGTTGAAATTCCGTATAATCCAACTCCCATATTTGTTTGATGATGCCAAAGTATGACATATTCGCATAAATTGGATTTCTGTCCTTAGCACTGGAAACATGCATCACTTCAGCCACAAGTGTAACCCCACCATTCTGCATGGTACTGTCTTCATCATGTTCATTAGTATAAAATGTATAACCATTAACTACATAAGCATTGTAAGATAATGCATACACACTTGGTCCTCCGGCTAGCCATCGAAGTCGTTCCGAAATAGACTTTGGATTTTCATCTGACTTCTTAAAAATATGATCTCGAAACCATCCTATAAACTGTCGATTATGTGTATTTGATATCCATTTTTCAGCCCTTGATGGATTAAATTCCCTAAGAATTTCTTTGTGGATTTCAACATATGGGTCAACGTCCAAACTGTTATGCAAAACATAAAGGTGGGCCTGCTCTCGATCTGTAATATTGATTGTGACAACCTTTCTTCCAGATATTCCTTCACCATCTAACCGCCTAGTGTGACGAGATTTCGGTAAGCCAATGCTTTCCACACCAGACAAGTATTCGGTACAGAATTCAACGGATTCCTCAAAAATATATCTCTCTTCAATACAACCCTCTGGTCGACTTCGATTTTTGACATACGCTTTCAAAATATTCATATACCATTCAATGGGGTACATCCATCTGTAATGTACAGGACCACATAGTCGAATCTCTCTCACCAAGTGGACCATCAAATGAACCATCATATCAAAAAATGAAGGTGGGAAGAACATTTCTAATTCACATAATATGACGGCAATTTCTTTTTCCATAGCTGGCAATTTCGCTGGGTCTATAACTTTTTTGTATATAGCTTTGAATAAGAAACACAGTTTCGTTAATGTATGGCGGACATTCTTGGGAAAATGCAACGTAAAGCAATTGGAATGAGATTTTGCATCAAAACATGACAGTCATGTGATTTCAGACCTTTTAACTTCAAGTATCTCATTGACACAAGGTTACTGATATTTGACGAATACCCCTTTGGAAGCTTTACGTCATTCAAGAAGTTGCAAAACTGATATCTCTCCTGCCTGGAAAGAGTGTAAGCAGCAGGAGGAAGAAATGTTCATTTTTCACCCTTTACTGGTGCCAACACTTCTCGTATTCCCATCTCAACCATGTCCAACCTAGCCTTAATTCCATCTTTTGTTTTGCCAGATGTATTTAGCAATATGCCGATAACACTGTCAAATACATTTTTTTTCAACATGCATAACATCAATAAAATGTCTTACATACAAACAATTCCAGTATTGTAATTCAAAAAAATTGATCTCTTTTTCCAACTGATTTTCGTAAGGTTTTTTGAAGTCGGTTTACCAAAAGTAGTGTCCAAATTTTTAACTTTCTCAAACAATTGATCGCCTGTTAGTGGAGACGGTGTTTTACGTTCTTCTGAACTTCCATCGAATGATGTCTTCCATGAACAGTACTTATGTCGTCACGGTAGAAATCTGCGATGTCCTAGAAACACGGTTTTTGATGAATGTTTCAACCTAATTGATTGTGTACCTTCTTCGCAAATGGGACAACCTTGAGTTCCTTTAATGCTATATCCGGACAAATTTCCATGAGCTGGGAAGTCATTTATCGTCCCATACAACATGACTCTCAAAGTGAAATCTTCCTTTCTATAAGCATCATACAATGTAACACCTGAATCCCACAATAATTTCAAATCTTCGATCAATGGAGCTAAATAAACATCAATATCATTACCCGGTTGTTTTGGTCCTGATATAAGAATAGATAACATGATGTATTTTCATTTCATGCATAACCACAGTGGTAAGTTATAATTTATCAACATAACCGGCCATGTACTGTGACTGCTGCTTTGAAAACCAAAAGGATTCACTCCATCTTTAGATAACGCAAGACGAAGGTTTCTCGACTCATTTCCAAATTCAGGATACTAATGATCGATTCTCTTCCACTAAGGAGAGTCTGTCGGGTGATGTAGTATCCCATCTTTAATTTTTGTATATGCATGCCATGTTAATTGTTCTGTAGTCTCCTCACTTCCATATAGGCGTCTAAACCTTGTAATGATTGGAAAGTACAATACAACTTTAGTAGGACTGGATTCATCTTTCTTGTATCGAGAAGCACCACACTTTGGGCATTCTTTATGTGATTTTTGGTCCTTGTGAAATAGTATACAGTCATTCGGGCAGGCGTGTATTCTTTCAGAGATCATACCCATAGAGCGTAGCATTCATTTGGAATCGTATGTTCGGATCGGGAACTCATTGTCTTCTGGGAGCATGTCATTCAAGAGGGAAAGTAGTTTCGTAAAACTGTCGTCACTCCACCCGTTATCTGCTTTCAAATTATACAGCTTCAGTACGGCTGACAATGCTGTATATTTAGTGCAACCGGCATACAATGGCGTCTTTGCACAACTTTTTAACTTCTCAAACAATTTTGGGCAATCATGAAGTTCATCTTCAAAGGTCCTTGTCATTTTCTCAATACGATCTTCATCATCATTCACATCTGTAATCACATCCTCCATACGGTCATCTTCATTGTTCATGTTTGTAATCATATCAGATGATCCATAAAACGCAGTGTCACCCCAGTCACTACCTACATTCATTGTTTCCCCGTGTTTATTCCAACATGTATAACATTGATCTATTCCATGACAGATCAAGTGTTCTTCCAACTCATCTGGACTAATTTGTTTTGAATAACAACAACGTAAACACAAACAAAGGATTTGAGAAGAGTCACATGCATGATCTATTGCAAACTTGATAAATTCTTTCACGCCTTCTTCATACTCTTTTGTCAACCGATTGGCATTCATCCATTCTTTATTTATATTCATCCTATTTAAAATCCATAGGATAAGTATATAGGTTAACGGAGAAGGAATATGAGTATAATTTAGATAAAAAACAAGATACTTCAAGGAAATAAAGGAATAAATAAATACCAAAATAAAAAATATATTGGGAACCACTACAATCCCCAAGCCTCACATCATCTAGATCTCTAAAACCCAGTAGTGCAGGACACTCAACCAAACAGGCCAAATACACAATAAGGACTGAAATCTCTCACCTATCCACTTTTCATAACAAATATAATCACTACTCAAAATCAATGTCCCTATTAGTAGTATCATAGACCTCACTACTATGTAATCTTTTCCATTTCAATAAAATACCACCTCAAGGTCATTTTTTTAATAAAAGTGGTGACATGAATTGGTCACCTAATTCATGCCCCAAAGGACTCAATTAAAAAAAAGAGTATAAGTACAAACACAAGGTGAAAAGAACTTACACCAGTAGGGATTGAGAGAAGTATAAACCAAAAACACCAAGGAAAATCTGGAAAAATATCTAGAAGAAATGAATGATCCAAACAACCTATTATCAACTATTCCATGATCTCCAAAAGGGGTTTTACTATCCATGGGGACAACACTAATCCATATGGCTCGAAGGGAATCCAATTCCTTCATAAATTTTCTTATCTATCAACTTGAGTTATGTTATTCATGTTGTTATATAGTTGTTATTTTAAAATGAAGGGCTGAAATGAAACCTGAGAAAGACCTTAATACATTAAAACCAATGTTTAGAAAGGAAAACCATTAAAGGTTTGGATAAATAATCTGTTAAGAATGAAGACCATCATTGCAACGTCACCATCCAACAGAAGCACATGATGTAGTGAAACACTCATCGCATGAGAGCATCATATTATTTATCAGTGTCTTACATGGTATAGCCTCATAATATTTACATGGTAATATTCCATAATATAAATAGTCTCAAGAGATGGCTCATGTCCCATTTCAATATATAGGTTTGTTCTGGGTCAGTCTACACATCCAGCCTATCAACAACCTTACAAAGTTATACCCACCCAAGTAGTCACATCCCCAAGGGAGATGTTTACACACTTTAGGTTCAATTCAATAAGGCCAAGGGCTCTGATGTATCACTAGTTCCATGTGTGGCCTATGAGAACAAATACATAAAAGTCACAGAATGTATTCCAAGAGGTCTCCGGGTTCCCCCTAACAAGGTCCTCTAAGTCACACTCACTATAATAACACCCATTAAGGAATTTATAAATCCATAAAGAAATTACCAAGACCACATACCTATTTTATATGTTTCTACTATTTTAATTCCAAGTTGAAAACTTTTCCTAGGCTCGCTAAGCCTCGTCCATTTGTCTACCCCAAGATCAACTCATCAATATAGCTCCTTACTCTCTCCAAAAAACCAAAATTATTAAATTATAACATTTATAATTAATTATCCAAATCAATTTAAACTTGTTATATTCACTAGAAACTCATCTTGTGGAATTTTCATGTTAGAACCAAGACCAAAAATCCATATAATATCTGAAGTGGGATCTTAGTGCCATCTTAGGAAAAATACCCAACCAAACCAAATCCATAGACAACATTATATAATTTGATCCAATATCCATGAAAACTACAAAAGGAAACACAAATCCTTCATAATGATTGGTGACTTGCAGATACCATCATGATGCCTCTTATACATGAGGTAGGAAAACACCCCTATCAAATCAATATGATACCACCGTGCTCTAGTTGAATCACCCATAAAACCTAATCTAGTTAAATCAAAAATCAATAGAAACTAAATATAAAGAATAAAATGGTAAGGAAGATGGTGGAATCACTTAGAATTGTTGAATAAATCCACTAAAAAACTCCCCATGGAAAGGAGAATCAAAGAGGAATAAGGGGTTGTGTCGATTGGGCATTGTATAAGTGGGAGGATGAGAAATGGGGGCTTCCCCTATTGGAATTTCAGAGGGAAAAAGATGAAAATATAATTTTAATGTTCTACACAATTTTCCAAACCATATATTAATAATGTTGTGGCACTGTACAAGAAAACCCCTTCAAATATTTGGTCAACATAGTTTACCAAACTATGCATTAATTATGTAAATTGGAACTACCTCAGTCTACAAAATTTCACATGTTTTGTATGAAATCATGAAAAAATGGTATGTTAATCCATAACTAAAATCCACCTCACATGGTTTCCTCTAAGATATCCCATGGTTAACCCTCACTAACCATGAAAGTCAACTATGTGATTTAGAAAGAGGACTGAAAACCTCCTCATGCTCAGGGTTCTACATTGTTTCTCAAAAAATATGAACACAAAACCATGTTTCATTTGAAAAATATCCAAAAAACATCATATAAAACTAAAATAAAGCTTGTGAGACTCACCTGAGTACTTGAGGAACCTCTCAAACCGCGGTGGAGGAGGAGGCATCAGAGTAGGCAGAGGAGGAGGAGGAGGAGGCACCGGTGGAGGAGGAGGATGAGGCAGCGGACTAGGAGGAGGAGGAGGAAGCGCCGGTGGAGGAGGAGGAGGATGAGGCTGCGGTGGAGGAGAAGGAGGAGGAGGAGGAGGAGGAGGAGGAGGAGGCAGAGGCAGCGGAGGAAGCAGAGGAGGATGAGGATGAGGCCGGTGGAGGTGAGGAGGAGCAGGAGCAGAGGAGGAGGCGGTGGCTGCGGAGGAGGAGGAGGAGGCAGTGGTGGCAGCAGAGGAGGAGGAGGGGGCCGCGGTGGAGGAGGAGGAGGCCGCGGTGGAGGAGGAGGCACTGGAGGCAGCGCAGAGGCAGGGCGGAGGAAGGGCGGAGGCAGCGGAGGAGGAGGAGGATGAGGCCGGTGGAGGAGGAGGAGGAGCATGAGTAGAGGAGGAGGCGGCGGCCGCGACGGAGGAGGAGGAGGAGGCGGCCGCAGAGGCACCGGCGTGACCGCGGAGTGACCGCGGCGTGACCGCGGCGTGACCGCGGCGTGACCGCGGCGTGACCGCGGCGTGACCGCGGCGTGACCGCGGCGTGACCGCGGCGTGACCGCGGCGTGACCGCGGCGTGACCGCGGCGTGACCGCGGAGTGACCGCGGCGTGACTGCGGAGGAGGAGGCGGCCGCGGAGGCACCAGTGGCACCGGCGGAGGTGGAGGAGGCATCGACGGAGGATGAGGAGGCCGCGGTGGTGGAGGAGGCACCAGTGGCAGCGCAGAGGCAGGGCAGAGGCAGGGCGGAGGCAGCGGAGGCAGCGGAGGCAGCAGAGGAGGAGGAGGATGAGGCCGGTGGAGGAGGAGGAGGAGGAGCAGGAGCAGAGGAGGAGGCGGCGGCCGCGGTGGGGTAGGAGAAGGCAGCGGCCGCGGAGGCACCGGCATGACCGCGGCGTGACCGCGGTGTGACCGCGGCGTGACTGCGGCGTGACCGCGGCGTGACTGCAGCGTGACCGCAGCGTGACCGCGGCGTGACCGCAGAGGAGGATGACACGTTGAGGCACTGGCGGTGCCGACGGAGGAGGAGGAGGAATCGCCGGAGGAGGAGGAGGCCGCGATGGAGGAGGAAGCACCGGAGGCACCGGCTGCAGCGTGGAGGCAGGGCGGAGGCGGGGCGGAGGCAGCGAAGGCAGCAGAGGAGGAGGAGGATGAGGCCGGTGGAGAGGAGGAGGAGCAGGAGTAGAGGAGGAGGCGGCGGCCGCGGCGGAGGAGGAGGAGGCAGCGGAGGCAGCGGAGGAGGAGGAGGAGGAGGCCGGGGTGGAGGTGGAGGAGGCCGCGGTGGAGGAGGAGGCACCGGCGGCAGCGTAGAGGCAGGGCGGAGGCAGGGCGGAGGCAGCGGAGGAAGCGGAGGCAGTAGAGGCAGCGGAGGAGGAGGAGGATGAGGCCGGTGGAGGAGGAGGAGGAGGAGCAGGAGCAGAGGAGGAGGAGGCGGCCGCGACGGAGGAGGAGGCAGCGGCCGCGGAGGCACCGGCGTGACCACGACGTGACCGCGACGTGACCGCGGCGTGACCGCGGTGTGACTGCGGCGTGACCGCGGCGTGACCGCGGCGTGACCGTGGCGTGACCGCGGCTTGACCATGGCGTGACGGCAGAGGAGGGGGAGGCCGCAGAGGCACCGACGGAGGATGAGGAGGCCGCGGAGGCACCGGCGGCACCGGCGGAGGAGGAGGAGGCATCGGCGGAGGCAGCGGAGGAGGAGGAGGATGAGGCCGGTGGAGGAGGAGGAGGAGGAGCAGGAGCAGAGGAGGAGGCGGCGGCCGCGGCGGCGGCGGAGGAGGCAGCGGCCGTAGAGGTCCCTACTCTAGGTGGATATATATGGATACTTTCCTTGACTGGTCTCTATATGAAAGAATTCTAAAAGGCTCCCTCACCTTCCAAAGATATATTATTTCTAGAAAATTGTTTTTTGGGAGGGAGAATTAATCATATATAGTTGATGTCACTTTTAGATCATATGATTCCTTACTCATCAAGATAAATAGACAAGAACCAAAACCTAAGAGGCCTCAGGCCTATCCAAATCTCTAGAAGTGATGACTTCCCAGTGCTTATTGGAAAAATATGAAAGTTTCGACTTCCCACATACACATCCCCCCTCCCCATATCTCCCCCAGCAGACTCCTACACATCCCCCCTCCCATCCACCCACTACACCCCCCCCCCCCACTTGCACAACCCCCCTCCCCCACCCCCACCTTCACACCCCCCCCCCACTTGTACACCCCCCAACCTCACCCACCAACAGACTCCCACCTACCTAGACCCCCCCCCAACTAGAACACTCTCTTCCCCACCACCCACTTGAACAACCCACCCCCCCTCCCACTTGCATATCCCACCCACCCCCACCTGCACAGCCCACCCCCACCCCCACCCCCAACCTGTACACACCCCCACCTCACACCCAATAGACCCCCCATTATACGCCCCACCTACACATGTTCACCCACTGCACATCTCCCCCACCTAAACACCACCACCTGCACACCCCCCACCCACTACACCCCCGCAGCACCTGCACCCCCCCCCCCACTTCAAATAAAATTGATTCACACAAATCATGATAGTTGAAATATAGAAAAAAAAAACAAAGAAAATTATAATTATTGGGCATAACATACCGCATAATGGAGGAGGAGGAGACCACGGAGGAGGAGGAGGCCGCGGAGGCACCGGCAGAGGAGGAGGAGGCCACGGTGGAGGAGGAGGCCGCGGTGGAGGAGGAGGCACCGGCGGAGGAGGAGGAGGCACCAGCGGAGGAGGAGGAGGCCGCGGTGGAGGAGGAGGCACCGGCGGCAGCGGCGCGAAGGCAGGGCTGAGGCAGGGTGGAGGCAGCGGAGGCACCAGAGGAGGAGGAGGATGAGGCCGGTGGAGGAGGAGGAGGAGGAGCAGAAGCAGAGGAGGAGGAGGAGGAGGCCGCGGTAGAGGAGGAGGAGGCGGCGGCAGCGGCGCAGACGAGGGCTTCCGCGAGAGCTTGATTGTGTGCGGGGAGGAGGAAGAGGACCCGCGGGTTTTTAACAAATCTGCGGGACCCTTTATCAGCGCTAGTAAAAAGCGCTGATAAAGGGTGTATTTATCAGTGCTAAAATGAAAAGCGCTGATAAATACAACCTTTATCAGCGCTAACAAAAGGGCTGATAAATGTCCACTTTATCAGCGCTTTTTTAGGGATGATAAAGGTCCGGCCCTTTATCAGCGCTTTTCCGTTAGCACTGATAAAGGCAGGCGCATGCCTTGCCCAGTTTTGTGGTAGTGCATACAGTTTGGAGAATCATGCACCAATCATGTTGTCTACTCTATCCATGGTAGGCACTAGTTGAAAATTTCTCTAGGATACCCACATGATTTAGAAGACAAAAATTAAAACATGAATAAGAATCTTTCCTTCCTCCTACGATTCCTAGGATACCCATTTCATGGATTTACAACCATGCTTCCCCATATTCTATGTTTCACGGTCATGGCGCATGGTTAGTAATAACTGTGTACAACCATACTACATGAACTGTATAGTCTGGGTTTCCACTTTATCATGTACCAAACACCCGATACATTTCCATGACCTACCTAATATAGGGGTATTCCATAATCCATTAAAATTAAATTTAATGAAAATAAACACAACAATGTACCTCATTTATTTTTTGGGCCTTAAAATATCAACTCTCCCATATTAACTACATTACAGTCATAATGATGATTCCAATAAGGATGGTATATATAGAAGACATCAAGAATCCTATCTAGCCAATGTGGGCGCACCAACTGATACCCCACCTCTCCAACAGGCTCAAACACCATTAAAGGAATCGTGAATCCGGGAAATGAGTAATCCGAGGAATAAACCTCCACAGAACTCGATTTGAGTAATCCTTTAAGGACACATGATCTTTAACCTACAAATATAGGGTCCTATACCATTGATTCTTATAGGCCTTCTGATGTTCTTCCACTTCTTGCATCTAATCCCAAACCATCTTCATCTTCTTTGTAATTATTTTCACCTTCTTAGAGAAAGGAACTAATAATTCACCAACCACATTCCAGCAAAACAAATAATTGCATGATCAACCATACAACACCTCAAATTGGGCATAGAAAGGAATGATTGATACCTATTACATATAAAAACTCTTCTAAGGGTATGTTCTTCCCCGTCCACCCATGAAAATCCAAGACGCACACCTATAACATATCCTCCACTATCTGGACTATTTACTCCATATACCCATCCATCAGTGTATGAAAATCAGTAATAAGAGAAGTTGGATATGAAATCATACTCTAATCTATTAAAAAATATTGAGGTAAAATGAGGATACCAATAAAAATTATTGTCCTTGAGACATTTTGATGGCATAAAACATCATCCACATACCATCTCACAAGAGAACCTATGAAACTAGAATCACAGATCATCATAAAATAGGTTGAATTATTTAAATGGTCCAAAATCATCTAAACAACATCAGATCCTCCTAGATCCTGTGGTAACCTAGTAATGAAAATTCATCAAAATTTTCTACTAGATCCACACAGGGGCATAAGAAAGATAGAAAACCCCTCTATGATTGTTCACTTACTAATAGGGAAAACAATATTCCACAAAATCTTCCACTAACCACTTCATACTAGGTAACCAAATCCACCTACTCAAAAATGTTACATCTTAGGGAAACCTTAATTCACCTCTAAGGGTGAGCTTTGAAATTCAAATAGGACTTCCTCACACATCACTAATAGAATTAACAAACTCCCTAAAACAAAATCTGACCATTACAATCCTTTAACCACCCCTCTAGAGTATCACCATGAAAAACATGGTCTCACAACACCTCCATGTTAGAGTCTCTCTACAAAGACTCCTCCACCCATTACATCATAGATGATTCCTAAATTATTTGATAAAGATACCCTCTACCATTGACCATGCCAGTGTGGAGATGAAATATTGTAATCACTTTCATCCCACTCCATACATATCCAGACTCCCGAATAAAATCTCCTAATGACTTCCCAAACATCACATTAGTCATAATGTTCCTCTTAACTGGCGCGTAGTAGATCTTAAAATCATATTTTTGGAGAAACATCTACTATCTTCGATATCGTTGATTCAAACATCGTTAATAAAATACATACCTCATACTATTACGATACGATAAAACCACAACATGCTTGTTTTTGATTTATTTTCACCACATATTTAAGGGAAACACTATTTTTTTGTAATACCAAAGACACTGTAATAGCAGATAAATTATATATTCCAAAACTATTCCACAAATAGTCTTTTTAATGAAAAATTATTCAAGAATTTATTTAGATGTTAAATCATATAATTGTAACTCAACTAAACTAATTCCACTTTTTAATTCATAATATTGAAATTTTATTAGTATAAAATTTTTAGATTTTTCTAAAATGATTGGGTTTCAAACAAAAATTACGATTTTTCTAAAACTTTAAATTTTTATGACTTTACCAATATATATAATTGAACTAAATGTTTAGTAAAAAATTTATGTCATAAAATATTAATTTAATAAATAATATTATACATTTTGAAATATTATTTTAATATAAAAAACCTATGGAACATATTCTTTGAACTTGTTAAAATGATTCCTTAATATAAAAATTATTTTCAATATTTTCAAAGAATCATCTATTTTTAAGGCAGATTTTTTTTATTACACTATAATACTAAAATCATATTTTTTATAATAACATAATTTATTTCATTAATATTATTATCCAAGATAATTTTATCTTATATATATTATTAATTCTTAAAAATTTTATTTCCCTAAAAACCGTATTCACATGATTAAGTGTACTAATTTTAAAATTATAATTTCACACATATCAAAAAAAATTAATTAAATGAAATTAAAATATGGAATTATAAAACAATGAATTGGAAAAACGATCAATCTTAATTATTCTCATTAAAATTAATTATTATGGTTACAAATTAATTACTAGGGTAATAGTAAATTTGGGTAAATTTTAAAAAAAATAAAAAAAAAACTATAGTACTCAAATATATCTCAAAAAGGATATTATGAGGTTATTTTTAACCCTAAATAATTTTAATCACCTATTTTATCCATTTTTTGATCTATTTACCCCTGAATAGTTCCATGTAATTATTGAAAAATGTAACGGTGTTCCCAAAACTATCCTTCCCAACACTTATAAAGGGGGAACACCTTCACCACTTCATGACACACCTCCAATTATACTTATTAATTTGAAACCTACCATTTCCCTCTTTCTGTAACCCTATATCAATAATAAAATATTGTTCTCACATGTATTAACCATAATCCATTCAAATTCAAGGAGGCCTCCAAGAAAAAATGAAGTCCCTTATGTGATTATTTAAAACTAATTTGTCTTTTTCATAATTATCATATTTAAAATTTATTATTTTGACAAGATTATAATTTATTTATTGAAATTCATGTATGGTAATTTTACTATAGTAAAGTTATTAACATTATTTGTGAAATCCATTGAGAAAAACAAAACCATCGTTCAGATATTGTGTACACGACCGCCTCCATGATGTAACTTGTTTCACTTTTCTTAATGTCTTTACAATGATGGATACAAGTATGATATTAAACTATAAATATTTTTTTTTATATTATTAATTTATTTTATTGAAAAATTTAAGAACCTATTAATTAGATGACTAACAAAAACTCATAGTTATTTTAATCGTTTCAAATTTGCATACTAAAAGTATAATCTTTTATTCAAATTGTGTAATGTTTTCATATTAGTTAATTATTATTTTAATTTATTAATATTATGATATATCACACTAATAAAAACAAAATAGGCTCATAATAATACTATTTTAATGATATTTACACTAATCCATCTTCTAATCATACACTAATCATCGTGGGTTTATGTTTGGGTCAGTTTTCCAATATCTTGATCAATAATACACATTTATTTCATGGATGGCTATGATAATCATTTAATAGTATTTTACATAATAAATATTTAAATAAATATTTTTTTTCTATATATATTATATCTATATCTAATTTATCAATTAATTATAGACCATCTGTTCACTAAAAATCATCAAAACATGCATATTATAGACTTTTTTTCAAGGATAATGTCTGAAACACTCGTGAATGGAATTTGAAACTTAATAAATTATGATTAATCATAAAAAATATAATAATTAAGGAACTATTATCAAATTAAAATTAAATGAATAATGGATACAGACAACACTATTATGAAACTAGCACCACCGATCAAAATAATAAAAACTGACATGGATAATCAAAAGAATTGATACAGAGAGTGACCATTTATAAAGAGTATGAATGAAATTATATATGAGTGAGATTATGAAATAAATTTTCAGCATATATTTGTTTATGATATTTCAAGTTAAATTATATTAATGGAATCCAGGAAAAGTTTTTAGGATTTTCCATCTCAAATTCCTCTCGTTGGGACATGTTATATAATATGCACCTAATTGCCTTATTATCAAGTGTATAATACTTATTTGATATTTTCTATCATTAAATTTTTTCATTCATAAAATTTTAATAACATGTTTTACCCATACATTATAATAGTTTATTATTGAAGTGCGACCTAATCCATAAGTGGGGGTTTTCTGTCTCAATTTTCATTCTTTGGGACTCAACTTATAATTGCCACTAATTTTATTTTGTGCGGAATATGAATTTACATGGGAGGTTTATTTCAATGTTTCCAATTAAATATAAGGGATATAAAAATCTATAATTTTAACCCTCCTAAATATTATTTTGATTCAATAGTTAAATTTTCCATTGTGGAAAATCCATCCTACGATTTGGTTGAATAAAAGTGTCTGTAAATTTCTATTAAATTAATTCTTGTGACAATACATGAATGTGGATGTGGTTGTGTCCTAGATGTACATATATTTAATAATATTGAAAAGTATTGGTTGGGAACTAAATCAGTCATCCTCATGATGCATGATGGGCAGTCCTAAGGCTTCCCACCTCGTGAGACTTTCCCAAGGGGTATGCCTTGGAATGTTTACACACTCTTAATGTAACTCGATGAATTATTTTTCCTAACATTTCCTTGGTTTCATACAAATGAAATATTTTGAATCCAATTAAAATTTTTCCATCGATAAACCATCACATTTTATGTACCCTCACCACTATATTTCTTTGATAAGGGTACTTAATGATACTTTGATGACAACCCTCGAATTCCATGTGGATTAAGGGATGTTATACTAGATATCCATATTATTTATTTAATGGTAATGTATTTTATATTAATATTTTTTAATATATATGTCCAAGTTTTATTCAATAATAGGTTCTTAATAAAATAATATGAATGGTCTTGAGGTCTCTTATTACCAATGCAGTTGTCTTAATCAAGTGAAAGGTGGAGATCAATATTATATAACCCTTAGATGACTCGACGAGACTCATGAGACACAAATGGTCATATTTTGGCGTATTCCTATTTCTATGACTCGAATGTGTCATGGAACGGAGACTTGATAGGATGTTTCTAATGTCTGATATTATGTATTACATTATTATGAGATCAATTCTTAATGTTATCCATGTTTTCATTTATATCCATGGATATAGTATGCCATTAGTTTCAGTTGATTATTGATTCATTATATTTTCATTTATTCTAACCATATCACTTATACCATGTTTGAGTTATGTAATATTCCCATATATGATTCTTCTTACTAATAATTTGAGCTCACCGTTATTTTTTCCTTTCCTAATAATCATTGAGGATGACTACGTGTAAATTTCATGGATATTATGGAAGGGATAATAATGTTCTCACAATATGTTCATATTTTATTTTTTGTTTTCTGGTGTAATGTATGTATTTATTTAGTCTTAAAATAATACTAAACAATTTTATCCTTTATAACCCTTTTACTTTTTACCAATTATGTATTATAAGTACCAAATATTGGTTCTTATAGTATAGGATGTTTTAGTTGGTATCAAAGGAACTATAGTACCATCCTTGGGGATTAGATTTGAATAAACAATTTAATATACACATTTATTATGTTTTTTTTAATATTTCTAGGGAAAAATCATTAGAAAATATCAAAAAATTTATTGTACAATTTAATTTTCTGTGTTAATTATGTTTATTAAATTGTATAAATATGACAACAAACAAGAAGAATAGTAACTATATCAACATGTATAGTCAAAAATAGATCAGCCCCAGAAGTGGATTCAGAGTAGGTGCACTCACAAGAGTGGAGCTAAATGGATTTTTCAGAATGAGAGGGTATGGATATGCCATTGGAACCATCATGTGCTTGCACTGGAAGCCTATCCAGACAACCATGTGAAGGTGGAGAGATATTATCACGATGCAGATGTTGGGGAGGGCAGTTCTTTGTAGATAGTCTGGTGTAATTTCCTAATACCTTCAAGTCATGTAATCTCTTAAGCCTACAGGCCATGTAATATCTGAGACTAAAGGCCTTTTAAGGGTTCCCCCTCATCCCTTGAAAGAGGGGTTATTAAGAAACAATAAAAATGAAGGCCTTCGGGCCAATCAGGCATTAAATATAGAGATGTTCCTCCTAAGAATTTCATTGATAAATGAGTTACCAGATAAGATACCTAATGTGATTATTTTTCTAATGAAGGTTCACAAAGCGGTCTCTATTAAGATTAATAGATATTTCATAGTAGAAAAATAGATTTTTTTCCTATAGTTTATTTTGATAGGATCCTTGGTATGGATTGTATTTAATCGTATAATGAAAAAATTTATTACTAAGATAAGTAGATTTTGATTCATGGAGGTGAAGTTAAATTTCTTATCATTAGATGTGAAGCTTCATCATTTAAATCTTTCATGGATCCCCCCTGTAGGGATACTTAATACAATTTTGATTAGAGAGGAAGATCATGTGTGATCTATGGTTGAGGTAGATATCCTAGGAATAAATGATTTACCTATGGTACAAAAAATTTAATGATGTTTTTCTTGAATAATTACCTAGTCATCCACTGAAACCGATGTTTAGTTATCCAATGAAATCATTACTAATGAAAGGCATATATCCAAAACTCCTTAGTAAGTAGTTCTAGTGGAATTTTTGGAGTTTTAGAAATTTTTACATGATTTTGGTGATAAGTTATTTATACACCTGAGTGTTTCACTATGGGAAGCCCATATTTTTTCCTCAAAAATAAATATGGTTCATTGAGATTGTACATAAATTATAGGGAGGAAAATGCCATTATAATTAAAATTATGTATCCTTTGCACACATTGATTACATATTTGATCAAATTCAAGGAGACCATTACTTTTATAATATTGATCTCTAATCTAGTTATCATCAACTAAGCGTGAATAAGGATGATATAATTAAGACAAAATTTGGAACACAATATGTATATTATGAGTTTACAACAATTCATTTTTGATTGACTAATGAATCATCCATTATTATGGATATGATGAAAAGAGTATTCAAAGAGTGTCTTGATTAATTCATGGTGGTATTAATTGATTATATCTTGAAATTTTATCAGATAAATTAAGAGAATGGGATTCTTTTGAAAATATATATGTAGAACCTCGAAAAAAGAACTATATGGGAAGTATAGTAAATGTGAATTTTGGATCAGTGAAGTTTCTTTTGTTGGAAATATTATTACAAATAATGGGATATCTGTTAACCATTAAATGATAATAGTAGTCAAATAATTTAATATAATGAAAAACATAACATAGATTCTATGTTTCTGAGTTTTAACAAGTTACTATGGAAATTTCTTTCATGATTTTGTATAGTAGGACAACCCAATAACCATATTAACACCTAAAAGGTTTTAAACATACATGTTCAAGGGAATTTATTGAATTTTTTGAATATCATAATAGGATACAATGTAATGTACAATTTTTTTAATATAAAATCAGGTATGAAAGGGTTTATAATATATAAGGATACATCAAAGGATGTACATGGTTTTGTCCTTATATTGAATGATAAGTGATTTCATAAGACTCATGGAAATTTGAAAATCAATGACCTGAACTATCTAACCCACAACCTTGATCAAGATACTGAAATATTTTCTTTGAAAATATGTATACATTTCCTATATAGAATAAGATATTAGATATATATAGACTATAACATTTAGAAGTATATATTCTCTTAGGACGATATTATCACGTGGTAAATACATTTATTAGTACTACTCAAGGACTATAATTTCTCAATACACTACCACCCAAGGAAGGAATGAAAGGTGATTGATGCATTGAGTTGGATGGACCATAGAGTTCACACCAAGATGAGGATTAAATAGTATCCCATATACTGAAATCTATTTAAGATGGATATAATGATTTATAGGAAAGGGAAACCATAATTTATTTTGAAATAAATGGTTAAACCATACATTCTATAAAGGATAGAGAAGTCCCAATAGGATAATTAAAATATACAAATAAAAATTACTTTTTTATGTGATAATAGATTGGGAGAATTAAATATAGAGATGGAGTGTTGATATTTGATAATATTTTTTATGTTCCAGATATACTAGAGTTGAAAAAGGAACTTATAGATAAAGAAAATAGATATAATATTTCTATAAACCCTAGTGACACAAACATGTATAGGGATTCAAGAGAAAATTTCAGGTTTTATGGAATGAAGAAGGTAAATAGAACTATGAGTCGAGATTATTAGATTAGAAGTAGGTTAATGTTGAAAGAAAAAATCTTAAGGGAGTCATAAAACGTCTTCCTATGCATATATGAAAGTGTGACAATATTACAATGGAATATTTCACAGGACTACCAAGGACTCAAATGAAGAAAATTTCTATATGGGTTATCATTGAGCATATTACCAAGTCTTCTCATTTATTATAAATAATAGAATAAATTCCCCTTGAGAACTTTGATTGAATTTTTATTAATGAAGTCAAATGAATTCATGGGAAATCTCTATCGATTAAATCAGGTCATGACCCTTAGTTCACATCAATATGATAGAAGAGTCTTCAAAGGGCTCTCAACACTATGATATTTATACGCATCGCCTATTATCCCATGATTGATGGGAAGTCTCAAGGAACTACACAGACATTGGAAGACATGATAATATTATATTGTATTGACTTACAACGTATATTGGATTAGTACAAACCTTTGGCAGAGTTGCATACAATAATACCTTCCAATAAAGCATCCAGATGTCATCATACGATGGAATGTATGGGAATAGGTATCATACTTGAACCTTTTAGGAAGAATTTTCAGAAATAAAGTTAGTTTACCTAGAACACATGTAGTAGAAAAAAATTAAATTACTACCTATTAAAGAAAATATTGAAGCATCCCAAGGAATAAAAAAGATTTATGTTGATAATAAAAGGAATTTAATGGAATTTATAGATATGTAAAATGTATTCCTAAAGAACTCCCCATGGAAGGGAGTTATAATATTCAAAAAAAATGTATGTTAAGCCCTATGTACATTGGGTGTTTTGAAAAATTTGAAAGAATTGGGATTATAGATTATTGATTGGATTTGACACCCAACCATTAAAAATTACATGTTGACTTTCAGGTATCATAGTAGAGGAAATATATATTGGTTCAAATACATTTGATCATGTCAAAGGTAATAGGGTCAGTGACAGACTTGCCTTATAATGAGTTGCCTATCCAGATTCTTGACCTGAGAGATCCAATATTGAAAAATCATACAACTCATTTATTGAAATTACTTTGGATAAATCAAAAATTAGAATAGAAAACGTGTGAGACTTAATTAGCTCTAAGGAAGTAGTATTTAAATTATTTAAATAGCAGATATATATTTCAATTTCATGGATGAAATTATTTTAAGTCCATAATGTAAAACAAATGGTTGGTAAAGGCTGCATCCCAAAACTATTGCATAAATGAACCCTTTAAAGAGACTGTATTCAAGAAATTATTTAAAAGTTAAAATCTAGAATTTTAAATTGACCAACTAATTAAATTTTTGAATTTAGAATATCTAAACTAGATGAGTATGCATTTCTGAGCTTTTTCTGAAATTGTCAATTTTTTTCTAAAAATTATTGTTTTCATGAAACATGTATTATATATGGCTTTACCATTATATAAGAATGACCTAGAATTTTACAAAACCTATTATGTGATAAAATTTGAATGTAGTTAATAAAATTTTATATTTTATAATATTTTATTTATTTATAAATCCTATAAAAAATATTTTTAGAACTAAATAAAATGTTACAATAATATAATAAATTGATTTAGTACTTTTCATAAAATCAATTATTTTTAGGGATATTTTGTTTTGGATTTCCTTTAAAAGATCATATCATTATTATTTTTATAATAAATCAATTTATTTCATTAAAATCAGTATCCAATATAATTTTATCTTCTATATATATTTACATTATAGAAATTTTATACATCTATTTTTTTATGCAATTAAGTGTAATAAATTTGAAATTAACTTATAACTCCTAATGAAATAATATTGAATTAAAATTTTTTAATATTTTAAATTATAATAATCAAAATATGTAAAATGTTCAATCATAATATTTTTAATTAACATCAATCACCATTATTAGAAATTAATTACTAAGGTAAAAGTAAATTTAGTTAAAAGATAACAAGTAAAAATAAAAAACCTAAAGAAATAAACATAATCACAAAAAATTATTATTTGAGGATATTTTTATCCAAAATATTTTTATACTCCTATTTTTTTATATTTTATCCATTGAACAATGAATAGTTCCATTAAATTGTTAAAAAATGTAATGGTCTTCCCAAAACTACCCTTCCATTTACTTATAAAAGGGGAACATCTTCACCACTTAAATTTAAAACCCCCATTAAAATTTATCCTCTAGGAACTTCCATTTTTATATCCATATAACCCTCTCCCCATTAAATATTCCCCCGATAACTCATATTTAACCTAATACATTCTAATTTAAGGATACTTTCAAGGAAAAACCATGTCCCAAATGTGAGTATTATCAACCACATAAGTTTATTATTAATAATATTATTTAACTGGTTTTATAATAACATTAATATAATGATATTATTATCATTTATATACTTTAATATTACTACATTAAGGGATTTCTCCCAATTTATTCATATACATATCAATTAAGAAAAATAAAACCATAGTCTGTGCACTGTATGCACTACTGTCACCATGATATATGATGTTTTTTTCCTTCACCACCTTAAAGGGAAATATATAAGAATGTCATTAAAAGATAAATATAATATTTATGATATAAATAAGGTTTTTCTGTGAATTTTTTTAAACCTATTAATTTTAGGACTAAGAAACAATCGTCTTTAATTTATCATTTAAAATATTCATATAAATAGTATAATATTCTTTTCAAATTGCATAATGTTTTCATATCCATTATTAATTCTTATAAAGTATATATATTTATTATATATCACACTAATAGAAACTAAAAAATATAATTATAATATGAATATAATGACATTATAACCAAACCATCTCATGATCATCCACTAATCATGGTAAGTTCTTATTTAGGTTAAAGCCACCACATACTTAAAAAATAATATAAATTTATATCATTGATGAATATGATAATTTTTATAAAAGATTAATATGATACAAATATTTGAACAATTATATTTATTTAGATATATTATATCAATATCTTATTCATTAATTAAGGAATCACCATCCGTTCGTAAAAATATCACCAATACATGCTAATTGTCGACTTTATCTTCAACAAAAAGGTCTAAAACACTCATTAGAGGAATTTTAATCAAAATAAATTATTATTAATTATAAAAAACTATATTTTTAATGACCTAGTAATAATATAATTTATAGGACGAAATAATATGAACATAGTTATTTTGTAATTTTTGCAAATAATCAAAACTATATACACTAATGTGGAAAATAAAAAAAAATTCATGTAGAGAGTAACCATTTATGATGAGTATAAATGAAAATATATAATATTTAAATTTTTAATTAAGTTATTAGGATATATTTTTATTCATGATACATGAGTTTAATGTAATTTTGTGGAATTCCGGGACAGAGGTACGGGTTCGTCATCTCATGTTCCTTGCCCCGAGACATGTTTTGAAATATGCACATAATTATATATATATAAAATATATAATGGATTTTTGAGATTTTATAAAATGAAATGATTTAATGATTAATATTTTAAGAGAATTTTTAATCCCACAACTACAAGAGGTTATGAATGAATTTCTCCACAATCCATAAGAGGGTGTTTTTTGTCTCAATTTTCATTATTTGGGACTCAGGTTATAATCACTAACTATTGTATTTTGTGTGGTGCATGAATTTTAATTGAAGAATATTTTACATGTTAATAATTTAATTTAATTCATTTAATGAACTATAATTTTATCCCCCTTTCAAATTCTTTTGATTCAAGAGTTTCCTGTTTCATGGGGTAAAATCATGACAGGTTTTGGTAATGTAAAATTTTGTGCAATTTCCTAGAAAATATTGTCTTGTCTGGATACTAGAAAATGGATATGGATGTGGAATATATTTTCCATGGTGTAACCACCCTAAAGGGGATAGTTTATCCTTGAATAAATCATAACCCTGATTCACGATGAGTGGGCCTAATACTTTACACCCGGTGAGACACTCCCGGGGGATATGCTTTGGTTTATTAATATACACTTAATAAACCATAATGAAGGACTTTACCAAAAATTAATTTGGCATCATACCAATGAAATAAAATGAATATAATTACTATCATCCATTAATAATCTTTAAATTTTTATGTAACTTAACCATTATGTTTCTTTGATAAAGGTACTTCATATTACTTTGACTATATCGTGCCACATCCTTGTTGATT
This sequence comes from Viscum album, assembly GCA_963277665.1. Taxonomy (NCBI): domain Eukaryota; kingdom Viridiplantae; phylum Streptophyta; class Magnoliopsida; order Santalales; family Viscaceae; genus Viscum; species Viscum album. The sequence continues at coordinate 1,040,953,773 of OY728126.1, forward strand.
AAGGGATGTTATCCTAGACATCCACATTATTATATTTAATGGGGAAGTATTTGATAACATTATTTCTCAATATACAGGTATCTATGTTTTATATAGTAATAGGTTCCTCGGGGAACAACATAAAATGTCTTGATTACTCTTACAATGAATGCGTTGGACATAAACAAGTGATAGGTGGGAGTGGAAATTATATAGCCCATGATTCATCAACTAGTTTTATATGACATAATAGGTTGGTTTTTGGTGTATTTCTCTTCCCATGATATGAAAGTGTCCTGTAATAGGGCCATTACAACAGGTTTTAATTGTCTGACAATAGGCATTCCTCCAAAATGAGATTAATGATTAATGTAATCCATGTTTTCATTTATTATCATGGACGTTGTATGAACTCAATTTTATTTGATTATAGATTTATTTTGTTCATTAAATCTTTCCATGTCACTTATTTTATATTTATGTAATGTATTATTCCATAATATGCAAATTATTACAAAGGATCTAAGGTCACCCATATTTGTTTCCTTTTCTCCCGGAAACTTATAGGAGTATGTGTTATTTTTTGGAAAATGAGGGAATGGAAATTACATTCTCATAATCTATTCATGTTTTATAATATGTTTCTAAATTGTAATGTATATATGTATCTGGTCATCTATGACTACTAAACTGTTCGATCATATAGGAACTCCTGTGCATTGTACCAATTATGAAATTTGAATACCATTTCAGGTTAGTTGAGTCTAGGATATTACAACTACCAAATACATATCATGTGTGGAATAATTACACTCATGGGGATGAAAATTCCAAGATCTAGAAATGGTCACATCCCTCCGTTTCATCGACACACATCCCATACCCATATAGGAAGAATGAAAAATGCCTAAAAAACCCCTTACCTTAGAAACTAATGAACTGGGAAACTGATCAATCACAACTTCAAGTATTCAAATTATTCATAACATTAATCAATCCTGGTGAATGTATTTTACCACATGGTTAAGGATATTAGTGGTGTTTAAATATATGATAAATTGAACACTAACCTCTGATAATATCCTACAAGACCAAAGAAGTTGTGAACCTCTTTCACATCGTTGGGTGTTTCCCAAGAAATAATTAGCATTATCATTGATCTATGCATGGACAAACCCCATTCAGACACAACATCCTGATAGTAATTCAATTCTTCTATAAAAAACATTCACTTTGATAATATTCCATAGAGTTGATTGTGTAGAAGAACATGTTGGAAAAATATGAGGTTCTCAATATGATCCTCCTTTAACTTAGAGTATATATGGATGTAATTGATGAACATGACTATAAACTAGTCATGGAACTCTTAAAAATGTATTTCTTGATCTTGATGAACACAAATGGGGAATTTGAGTCACCAATTGACATAACCATGAACTATAAGGGCCAATACCAGCATATAAATGAATTATTTATAATATCCTTATATTTTACCCCCATATTATGGTACCCATACCATATATTTATTTTTTTAAAACCAATTATATTCCTTCAGTAGGTTGAATATATTTTTTATCCTCAATAAAGGGTATTGGGTCTTAATTGTTACATGATCCAACCTTTGTAAGTCTATGAAAAACTAAAACTATTATTTTCCTCATGTGTGTACAATACCAGATCTTACCAAGGAGACACACTAGGCCATATGATACCCTTAAACATTATATCATCAATCTAGATTTTTAATTCCCATAAACTCATGGGATACATCTAATAAGGATCCATAAAAATTAAATATACACCAAGTTATAACACTATCCAAAACATGTCATCCTACCGAGTGGTTTGTGTCACAACATTATTCAATAATACATATATAAACACTTAAAATACAATGGGGAACTCCACCAGCTAATATTCCACTGAAATATCTTCAAACTAACAAAAAATTGTCTCCCCTAACATTCCTCTCATTTTATTTCTCATTTTCTGAATGAACACAACATACTAGCTTTTAATGTTAGAAAATGAAACTCTCATCTTAAAGTAAAAAAAGATGTAAAATACATCAAATACATGAAAAATACAATATAATATTACTATTTTTATAACCGGATGGAATCCCCCATTGACTGATGTCTCCCCATCCTCATTTAATATCCATGACACACATAAAAAACCCTAGCCACCAATAGGTGTAAATGAAACTTGGGGAATTAGATTCCTTTTTATCTCAAATCACTAATAATAGAAAAAATTTAATATACGAAGTATAAGGATTGGTTGAGTTTCAAAGATAATTTTTTGCATTGTTTTAGTAGAAAATATTTCTTTAAAAACTATAGTTGGATCAAGAATCATGAAGTTAGAACATCCTATAGGTTTTTTTTCTGGATATAGTATGGGGACCAAGAGGTGCATCCGGTGCTCAAATAAATATCAGGATATTCTAGTTTAGTTGTATAGTTTTTTGTTTTTTCTATCGAAGATTAATGGTATGGTGTGCACGATTTAGGATAACTATTAATCATCCAAAAAATGAGGATATTTTTAGTTTAGTTTTCACAGTTAATGGTTTTGTTTCACAGTCATCACATAGTTTAAGAAATATCATGAGGTTTTTATTAGAAACCATTCAAGATATCCAAGACCTATCACTTATCAAATGATATTTATCACATTTTAGTCAAAATATGTATGTAGTTTAAGTGGTTTCTAGAGCCTGTTTTCATGGCTGGAACATTGTTGCAAAACCATGAAGATATATAGTGAAAGCGGGTTCTCTTGGGATAGGGATGCCCATATGACTAGAATAAGATTTAAAAAACAAATTATCCTAACAATATTCCCCTTAAAAATCAAGTTTTACCATTTTATCCATATTATTAAATAACCCAATGCCTAACCATTCTCCCCAAATTTTGAACTGACAACCCATGTGCATGTCTCATTCTTCTAAATTTCTTCCATGATGGATCTCCTCAATATCTCATTTTTTTCATCCAATATTACATAAAATCAAGAGAATATGTTAGATATATTACTTCTTTCCTCCTAATTATCTATTTTTTGAATTTTTGGTTCTCTACGTTAGGGATATGAGTGACAATTCCACTAGAGTATGGAAAAATCATCTTGAGATGATGGGAATTTCATGAAACCTTGCATGCGGATTTCTGAGAAAACATATTCACACTAATTCCCATATTTTTGTTGGTGGTATGTCATCGTGTGGGTTTTTATTAGGATTTCATTTTAATAATTTTTCCTGGATGATGTTTTCTTTGTTCTATTTGATAGGGATTTGGCCTAGTATTGTATACAGATATTGGAAGGGAGCCACATATGGTGGTTAGTCTTGGTTTAGGAGTAGAAGAAAGACATAGAAAGTGATTTTACACTTATTCCTAATTTGTTCATAAAGGTTAATTATTTTAAATTTAGTTAATTAATTATAATTTAGATTATAATTAATTAATTGTGGGTTTTTAGATTATTCTTATGATTTTGTGTATTTGATATTGGGTAGTTGGTCTTGGATGAGATTGGGAAGCGTGTTTCAATGATGATTTCTAGAATAAGAGGATTAAATGAGGTAGGTGGAAATTTAAATTATAATAATAGTCTTACATTATTTCATATGTTCATATGAGTTATTCATTATAGTGTGTCGACGCATTGGACTGCAATTAATTGAATGATCAATTTAATCCATGTAATGGGTAAATGTTTTGATATGTATTATATGAACACAAATGAGGCACGTTCCAAGAGGAATTACTTAGTCATTTTTTTAATCTAAATTTGGATTTATTTAACAATGATACCTATAAGGAATATAAGCATATAATTAATTGATGGCCACTCTGTTAATTGTTAAATGGTGGATTTAATGATTAATTGGATGAAAAAAAATCTTATTTTAGAGAGATTATAGTGAAATAAAATTTCAAAATCATCCGTAACCATGGATTGCAAATTTAATCTTAGAATTAATCCATATATGAAGTATGGATATAAATAGTTGATGTTGGCCTAATTTAATAAATTGTTAGAATGTTTCCTAAATATGACCCTAGATATTATGTTGAAAATGATAATTCTTCTATTTCTAAAAGACAATTACATGATATCATAATGATGATATATGCTTGAATGGGAATGATGTAGCAGTGGAACTAAGTTACCAAAAGAATGCAACATTGTGTATAAATAAATGATTTCTTGGAAGTATAGAATGAATTAAATGATAATTATTGTGAGTTATTTTATTTATTTATGATGATATAGGGTTTTATTAGATAAATTCCATGGATTTATTAAGTAATTTATTTTTTTGGAATGTTGTGAGTGAGCCTTGGATGCCCGTGGCGGACTTAGATGCATTATGAGGTGTGATGATACCTGGGATACATTGAGGATAGATTCTAAGAAATGCATGGATCTATGAATTTGATTTTTCATAAATTCATTATTGATAATTATCTTGGTAGTATCCCTCTTAGATTTAGGTAATGTATAAATTTATGATATAGTAAATATTAATTTCATTTATTCTTATAGGTTAACCTTGATGAATTCCATGATATGATCTCCCAGACTTGGATTGATCTATTTGGGTGGAATACATTGATTATAAGCTATGGATTCCAATAAAGTCATGATTTTGAATTTAAATAATGATTAATTACTTGATTTTAAATTCTTAGAGAGGATAATAAAAATTAAAAGGGTTTTCCCCCATAGGTTCCCCATGGGATTTGTTGGGAGGTAATTCATGATTGAGCCACATGGATTACCATATATTCTTGTGACTATGGTTTCCTTGGTAGAATACCTTGGATCAAGTTGAACCATGATGTACACTATGGCTAGATACTCAGATGAACTGGCCAAGGTAGATATAGACTAAATTATTACACCACCTTGGACCTCAATCATCCATGATTATTTTATTGTTTTTAATTTTATTTATTAATATTGTAACTATTAAATTGATAATATGTAAAATTATATAAATGATTATTTATGACACTATTGTATGAAAATTATCCTCAAAAAGTTATTTTTGGGATTTCATTAGTGGTTTCCAAATGATTTTTAATCAGAACCTAATTTGGCCCCCATGGAACTTGGGTGCTTGAGTAGCTATCAATATTCTATTGGATGTGTAGGATTAGGATAGATCCCAATTTTGTCTATTATGTGGTTTCTAATATGAAGCATGGGAGTTGGGACTGGGTAAAGACTAATGATTGTTTCAGTGAATTGACAAATATTTTATATTTTTGTTATTCAGATATTTATATGGACTGTTTTTATGCATTACTTCAAAAATAAGTATTATATTTTTTATTTGATATGGCATGAATTATGTTGATATATTATATAGAATATTACCAGATGTCATTTCACTAATTATATTTCAATATTGTGTATATGACTTTCTTTATTTACACTACATTCTTACCCTGATATCATAGTACTGTCTCCCCATAATACCACCTTATACATGTGCCATTAGTTTAGAGTCTCTTCTATTTTCAAAGGCATGCTTGAGTTTATGTTGCAATCGCTAGTCTAGTAAATGATTAGTGGTATGTGAGGAAGGGTATTATAATGAGTTATTAGATACTTTTTTATTTTTTCTTAGGATTTTGGATTAAAAAAAAGATAATATGAGAGTTTTCGGACATTTATGGCACTTTTACCCATGAATAACCACCCCACATACGAGGGATGTCGATTTTTCCTTGAATGTAATTATTGTTCGTGCTATTTTTTCATAATATTGACCTAATTTTACCACATCTAGTGTACTTAATTCTTGTTTTTTTTATTTTGGGATTTTATGTCTTGACCTTGTATGGAAAAGGTGGTGTTTTCATACATCATATCATAAATGTTGTATTCACATGACATTTTTGTGACTTTGTGTGACTGTTTACCTAGATTGTGATTTGGGTAGGTTATATAATGTCTCTTGAACCATTTATATAGATTTTTTATAAAATTTTATGTTATAATTTTACTGATATGGTTCTATAAATAATAAATATATATTTTGTGATTATTTTGGGTTGATTGTTAAGAGGTTCTAGTTAATTAAAATACCAATTAAAACATTAAGACTATTTTCCTCTATAATATATAATTGATATCTTTTTTATCTAACACTAAACTATGAAATATTTTTGTTAAATAAAATGGTTAAAAGTAAATAATTTTATCACTCACCATGGATGTTGTGTGGTGTTAATTATAAGTAATTCCAAGTAAAATTAATGAAGTTTTTTCCTCTATAACTAGTACATGAAATTTTATTTAACTAATCCCTTGGTTTTGGAAATTTAGGATAATGTAAATGGAAAGATACAATTTGGGATATCCTTGAAATGTGAGGACCATAAACAAAAATTTAGTTTGATATATGTCATTGTGTGTGTGACCTTACACTGATATTGGGGAAATCGGATTAGAGTGAGGGCTCAGGTTATGAGGCCTTGTGATACATAGTGTATTGAACAATGAAATTCCTTTCCGATTTCAAGTTGGTTGGAGCCGTGGACCGGATTTTGTGGTGTGACAAGACTGTGTGACCTTATTGGTTATGAATGATCTATGGGTGATTGGGTTATAATGAACTCAGACCTATATGTGGGACACTATAGTGGGAGTTTGAAATGTTAGGTGTATTGTGCCCTTATATCAGGGGTGATTATTGTCCAGATAGTTGTCCCTATGTGAAATATGAAGTGTGGGTAGGGTAAAGGACATATTGGTATTCTTGTGAATTACTCGAGATTAGGTAATGGTGTCCTTGTGATCTTCATGGGTGACCTGTAATAGGTTTTTGAAAATTTTAGTGATATCCTTTAGGTGTGTGAGGTATAGGTGGATGCCTCAATGTGTAAAATTGTTAAAATAAGGGTGTTTCAAAGTTTATTGTTTAGTCATGGTGTATGGGCTTGGTTTTTTTGATGGATTCACATAGGTGTAGGTTATTTTGGTATTAAATCTAGTTTCAGGAGTGGAATATTAGTTTGGATGTTTATCCCTTATTAACATAGTGGAATTTTTTTAAGAAAGTTGATCAACTTGAATTGTGGACGGAAGGAATAGAACCATTGAGGATGGATAAATGATCTATTAGAAATAAAATAATGAGTGGTTCTTGGTATTTTATACCTAATCATGTGAGGTGACTTGGGAATGATAACAAAGTTGGGGTATACCTGGTGAATATGATATAGATCAAACATGATGTGTCTATGAATAAGAGCACCCTCAAAAGGGGTTCATTGGGAGGCATGTGAAAATTACTTGTATACATGAAGTTAAAATCACTATAAGTGTTGGTTATTCAATATAACATAAATTTTCTAAGGGAAGGACTTGTTGGTTTCCAAACCCTGTCATCTATAGATGCACACCCAGGAGTGTAATGAGAGCATAGATGAATTCCAATGGAACTCTAGAATTAGAATCAGGTTATGAGGGGATGCGTAAATGGTTTTTTCTCTGTCAGATTTACCTAGTAAAAAAATATCAGGAAGATATCTTCTCTTGGTGAGTTTTTAATAATGGAGAGTTATGTACCATGGCGTAGAAATGTGTGATGAGTTTTGGAGATATGTGACTCACAGGTGTTGATTCGAGCCCTTATATTTGGATTTTGTAGGAGTTTGAAACTATTATGGTTTAATGGAATCATGGAGTCATGTGCGTATTATAGATGTGTTGTTATATTGTAATGGTTGGTGGGGGTACAAGAGTATACACTCATGATGTTAAAACAAATTGGAATCCATGGGTAATGGCTGATGACTAATGGGATTTCAAAGATATGATTATGGTATTAGTTTCATAAGTCCTCAGGGTAGGAATTGAGACATTCCTGTAATGGTAACGAGATCATGTATAGGTTGAGGTGATATTTTAGGGTCAATTTGATCTTAGGCCTTATTACTCATTAGTGTTACAAATGAGCGTGTCTTGATATGAGACACACATGAGTTTGAAAGAGGAAAAATGTTGAGGTCCAGCTCAAGGGGCTGTAAGTAAGGCCATATGAGGTGAATTAAACCATTAATGTGTTAAGGGTGTGATCTCATTCTGAATATAATCCTCAATGAGGTTATGCATCAAATTTATCTTGAGACGATAGTAGGTGGTAGACATTATTTCATGATATCACTCAGGTATGAGTGGGTAGGTCACATTCGATCATACCTTGAGGTAATCATTTAAATATGGAGGATGTGGATTATAGTTTTATTTAACCGAGTTATGATGAGGGTAATCCTATGGTGGTGAGTATCAAATCGGACACTAGCCTCTAATTCCATGTGGATAAGACTATGGATGTAGTTGGGGTGATTTATTGATGGTCGAGGTGAATATGGAATATAAGTGTGCAAATGGATGTAATGATTCTATGTTTTTATATAAAATATAATATATGAAATTAGGTGGTTCTGGTAGAAGTGTGAGTGTTCGTTTGGAACTCAAGATATAATTATGTGTTCCATGTGGGATTTGGACTGATTTAATATTGGTGAATACATGATAATATGATGATGTAATTTTATTGTTGATATTTTAATCAGGAAATGATGCTGGGAGTTGTGTTTATAATATGATTTTCATGTTTTTAATGGTATTTGTATTCCATGGAGGTTAATACATCATGTTTGGGTGAGGTAATAATCTATCAGTGTGTACAACTATGTATTTTAAGGAGAGTCTTCCTAGGGGGGACTAATAAATAGTGTAGTATTTGGTTGTATATGATGGGTTAGAAACCACATCTAGGGGATTTTGGGGGAGTGGAGTTATATTTTTTAAGAAATTATTATTGTGGGGGAATGAGGGATCAAAATTGGACCTTTAGAGAATCCATGTGGCAGGGAGATTAATAGGATAAGTAGTGTACTGGTTGGTTCTTGGGGAGTTTTATAGGGTAATGGAGTTTTGGGAACACTTTCTAAGTATTTAAATTAATAAAGTAAGAAGTGCCTTGTGTTTCATTGTCTTAGTATCTTTGTGTTTTTTCAAGAAGTGTGTTGAGCATTTATGGTTGGAATGTGGTCATTGAGTGGGTTTTTAGTGACTGTTGTAAGTTAGATGAAATAATATGATGAAAAACATGACATAGTAGTTTTAATAAATGCTATGGTGGGGAGTTTTTAACATACCACGTGTATGGATAGTTTAATCATCAAGTTGATGTTTTTTCATTCATTTAGCGTACAATTCTTCTTTAAAAACAATGATTGGATCAAGAATCCATGAGCTGGAACATCACATAAGGTTTTTTATGTGGTTTTGGGACTGAGAGGCTATTTGGGAACCCAGATATGTCTCGAGAAATTCATGATTAGTTTTGGATGTTTTGGGGGGGTTTTTGTACAAGTTAAATGGTTTAGTGTTCATTATTTATGAGAAACCTTAGAGAACCCAAAATTGGGGGTGTTTTTTAGTTCATTTTTTATTGGGAATGGTTGGGGATAACACATAGTACATGGTATATGAAAATACATGTGATTATTAGAGGGAAAAAATGAAAAGTTTCATGGACATGTGATATATCACATTTTTTTCATGTGGTTGTATATGTGACATGCAGGTAATTTTAGAGGGTTCTAAGGATAATTCACATAGTTAGTAATCTATACAGAACAACAATGCAAAGTGCTGTATTTTTTGGATAGTGTTGACTACACATTTTTCACATGGTTTGGAAAATTTTACGACTAATCTAAGTTCTTGAAAAAATGTTGACCTCTACCATTTAACCCATAGTATTTTATAACCTAAAACCTCACCTTTCTCCCACCATTTCGACCTAGTATCCCTTATTCATGCCTCCTACCTACTTTTACTCACTCTCTCCTTTAATAAATCTCATATATATCTTGTTTGTTTCATCTTCAATTAATTATAATCAATATATTATTAAAGGCTAAGGCTCCTTTCCTACTCATTCTCATCTCTTTTAAATTTTTTGTATACTCTATTAAGGATTTGAGTGACAACTCCACTAGAGGATGTTGGAATCATCCTAACATTATGGGGATTATATGGATACCAGTTTAAGGACATCTCAACATAATGTATTCTCACCATCATCAACAATTTCTTTTGTTTCATGTCTTCGTGTGAGTTTTTATAGGGATTTTAGCTATGTTAATTATTTTGTATTATTTTTTTTGGAACTAGTTGATAGGTATTTTGTGGGATTTAGTGGCTGGATATTTTCATTGCCCTCTGAAGTGTGTTTGGTCTCAGTTTAGGTGTGGAGGAATAACTAAATGAGTGATTATCCACTTATGCATTCGTTTTTTAACTTGGATAATTAGTAATATGTTTTTTAATTAATTATAATTTTATAATAACTAATTAATTTGGTTTTTTTGGATGTGATTTAAGACCATGAGTGTTTGATCATGTGTCATTGGTCTTGGAAGTTCTTATCTAGTAGGATGTCGTGATTTTTTAAAGGAAAAGTCTTCAATATAGTAGGAGGTCCCTAAATTAAACACATAGTCTAACATATTTTCATAAGTGAGTTAGTCTGAATTATACTAGTATTTTCATGCATTGACCTAAAATTAATTTATTGATCTATTTGACCCATTCTTGGGATAACACTTCGAACAATTTTCTACAAACCCAAAAATATTGTGATCCCAAAGGAATTCATTTGTTGTGTTGTCAATATTAATTTGGGTTATTTTAAAACTGATTCCTCCTAGTCATTGAATTATGTGATTAATTTATATTTTCATCATATTATTGTTCATTGGATGATATTATGTTTAATTTATGGAAAATGAAATCATATTTTAGAATTTATAAATGTGAAATGGAATTTAACAACCATTAATAACCTTGGATTAGATATTTAAGCATGACTTGGGTAATGAAATGAAATTTGGATTTCATAAGTTTATGTTATAATAATTTAAATAATTTTTTATAATTTTTTATAGAGGACCCAAAATGTTGTTTTCAAAATAATAATAATTATTTTCAAAAAATCCGTTTATTTGATAACATAGTGATTTTATATAGTTTTATGCGATCAATGAAAAAAAATTAAATAAAGGAATAGACAATGAGATAAACATGAAGTTTAATTTTCAAATGGTAACAACAATATTAGGTTTCATAATGAATAGAATGTTATGAATCAATAAGTGTTTTCATAGAAGTAATGAATGAATTAATTTATTAAGTGGAATGAGTTAATTTTTTTATTGATGATGTGCTTGAAATTACATTGAGAAATTAAATGGATTATATATAGACTACATTTTTGGGTAATTCCATCAGAGTTACTAGGATTTTAGTAGGGGAATTAGATGAATTTCAGGGTATAATGATACCTGGGATTCATTGGGGGGTTTGATGCTATAAAATTGTTTGAGTTATGCATTGGATTATTATTAGATTAATTAATGAAGTTTGAGGTAGATGACTGCCTTTCGAGAGCTCGCGGAGGTGATTCCGTAGTTGCTAGGGTTTCTCTACTCCATTCTCGATCGGTGTAATTCAAGGTTTTAACTCTCCAACGCCATGGGGGTCTTTGATCCAGACTGGGAGAAAGCTTTCGTGGGAAAAGGAGGTTTGGCGCAAAAGGAGGAAGTCATACTGAATGAAAAATACAAACTGATTTCTTTCCTAGAAGCTCTAAAAAGCACAGAGTTGTGCACATACATCTCGAAGAAATTGGATGATAGATGATTTGTGGTGGAAGCATATCCAGAGGCGTTGCAGCAATGATCGCAATTCTGTAAGTACTCGGTCTTGGGTCGAATCTCATATCTGAAGGGTGACAAACCATGGCCGGCTATAGAGCTCAAACCGAGGATCTCGCATTTATGGGGCTTCAACTATTAGAAACTCATTCATATCTAGCGTGGGTATTTTCAAATCCTGTTAAGCTCACAGAAGGGAATCGACCACGTCTAGAAGATTGGAAATGTCCAACTGAAACCAGGGCTTCTTTTCCTCTCTGAATGGGACTTTTATTTCAACCCTCACACCCACAGAAATTCAATGGCACAAATTTGGGTGAGGATCCATGGATTGAGTTTTTTTTTGGCATCCGTAAATTCTTACCGATATATCCTCTTATATTAGAACCCCATTGAAGATCAACCATCAGATGATTATCACCATGATTGTTATGTACACGAGGGTGATGGTGGAAGTCAACCTCTAAAATAAGCTACCGGATACGATTGCGTTAAAAAAAATGAGTACAAAGCAGAGGTTTATTTGGTGTATGAACGCAGACCACCCTTCTGCGAGCTATGCAAGATGGTCAGTCACTCCCTTCTGAATTGTTGCGTGATGAAGAGTCCGGTGAAAATTCTGGAAGATCAGCCTAAGGAGGATGGTTGGACTCAGGTTCAAAGGAAGCAGAAGGATCAGGCCATCTCCTCTAGGAAGCAGGAAACTACCATGAAAAAAGCGGTGAAATGGGTGAAAAAGTTACCCCATTTGGGGGAGACCTCTGGGGAAAAGTGGTTTGATTTTCTAGAAGAAGAGGAGTCTAAGAATGTTTATTAAGTGGAGAACTTTACTGACAACTTGGGCGAAGGTCCGCTGGCGGAATCTCGGGTGGACTCAATCATTGGAAAGGCTCTCACCCACTGGTGGTCGCGAATGGCCATCTCCTCAGCATTGATGGGGAGGATGAAGGTAAACAGGCTCTATGTGCAGTTGCAGGTAACTTTTCTAACTCAACCAACTATATTGATAATTCTTATATGGATATAGTGGGTTCACAACCCACTACTATGCCTGAGCAGACTGATTTGAGTTCAAGGGAGCCTGCTATGGCGATGGATTCAGATGATAACACATCAGTACAGGTTCTACCTACTAATGAATCCATGGTTTTAGTCTTAAATGATATGAGAGGGTCAGTTGGATCTATAGCCACTCTGGTTGTCTCCCCAAGCACAACTGATTCCACTAAATCAAATTCTCTAACTACAAGAGATTGCACAAAGACAACACATGTACCTGTAATTTCTTTGGAAAAATGCCAAGGTGCAGATATTGCAAGTGCTTTTTTCTCATATGAGGCCTCTTCTATGAGTAAACTGGAAAATAAATCGATCCCTATCTCCTCACATGAGCCAAGAAGGTCAACAATGAAGAAGGACTCAGGTGGAAAAAAAGGGAGTGATAACTCCAAACGCAGGTTTAAATGAATTGTTTATTTTGGAATTGTCAGGGTATAGAAAACTTTGACACTTTTATTGTGCATAAGAGACTTATTTTAACTCACAAAACAAAATTATTTTCTATTAAAGATCCTGAAATCAATTTTTCTTTGAAATATTATCCTTTGTGATCTTTTGGATATAATTTCCTTGGAGCTTTCAAGGATGGCATTTCTACTGAAACTCTCTGGTTATTTTATCATTTATCCTTGCAGTCTATTTCTGTTGTCATGTTTTCTGATCAATTTTTTACTTGTGATCTTTCCTCTGATGGTGTACATTATTTTTTCACTATGATTTATGCTAAGAATAGATATCTAGAGCGAAGATCCCTTTGGCACGACCTTCTTTCCCTCTCTAGAGTAATTTAGGACCCCTGGTTTGTGATCAAATATTTCAATGCCATTCTTCGTCCAAGTAAAAAAATTAGACCATCACACTCTTCTATTTCTTCAAGATAATTTAAACCTTTTATTGAGGATTGTGATCTCATAGAAATAAACCTCACTATTGCTAAGTATACTTGGTACAGAAAGTGCCTCAATAGGGTAGTGGCTAGAAAACTTGATAGGGATTTCACTAATACCGCTACCCTCGATAAATGGGATTCCATATCTAGTATCACCATACCCAAAATCAACTCTGATCATGTCCCCATTCTTGTTAGTATCTACACTAAGGTATTTAGGTATCCTACTCCTTTTAAATTTAACAATGCTTGGGTTGCGGATCCGGAATGGTCTAAAATGATAAAAGACATTTGGGATGGATCGAGACATCAAAGTGATGCTTTTTCTTACATCAACAAATTAAAACTTTTAATGTTGTGTCTCAAGGGTTGGTGCAGCTCCAAAAAAATTCCGATTGACAAAGACATCTCCTCCCTAGAGAATGAACTTATTCACATTCAAAGTTCCAACACCTTCTCTGATTTTTCTCTTGATTCTCAGATTGAAATTAATGTTTCCTTGAAGATTAACTCTCTACTGAAACTCAAAGATAACATGAGAAAGAAAATTTTCAAAAACCAAATGGATTTTAGATGGAGACAGGAATACTATGTTCTACAACTCTCTCCAAAGAATTAGAAAATTCTGTAGGCCCCTAGCCTCTCTTAGAGTTGTTGAAACCATTCTTGAAAATGAGGATGCTATTTCCAATCATGTTGTCGATTATTTTCCTAATCTGTTCAATGGTTCAAATGTTTGCAAAGATCTTATTCCAAACATCATTCCAAATATGGTTACTTTCAAAGACAATTTTCATCTCTTAAGCATTCATCTTAGATCAGGAAATTAAAGACATAGTTTTTATCCTTAATCCAGATAGTACCCCGGGAACTAATGGTTTAAACAATGGTTTCTTCCAACATTACTAGGATATAATTCACTTGGATGTTTGCAACCTGGTCAAAACCTTCTTTTCCACTGGTCGCCTACCAAATGGGATAAATGCTCAATTTCTTAATCTTATTCCTAAAGTGGAAAATGCCGCTGAAATTCACCTTTTCCAGCCTATTGCGCTCATCAACACCACTTATAAAATTATTACCAAACTACTTTCCTACATACTTACCCCCATCTGGAATAAAATAGTTTCTTGAAACCAATTTGGTTTCATTAAAATAATTTCTATTCAAGATTGCATCATCCTTGCCTCAGAATGCACTAATATGCTAAATAAAGTTACCAGGGGAGGTAGTGTGGCCATTAATCTTGATATTAAGAAGGCTTTTGACACCACGGATTGGGAATTCATCTCAAAAGTTATAAAAAGCTTTGGGTTTAATGATTCTCTTACTGATATGATAAGCTCCTTATTCAATTTGGACTCCATTTCAATGATGATCAACAGGGATCCTAAAGGATTCTTTAAATGCACTAAGGGAGTTAAGAAAGTTGATCCTCTTTCTACAATCCTTTTTTTAATTGCAGAGGATTATTTTAGTAGACTTCTCATGTCACTTGTGGATCAAAACAAGATTAATCCCATCCAGGACTCTAGAAACTTAAATGTTCCTACCCATCTTTTATATGCCGATGATATTATTTTGTTTTTAAAAGATGATAAAAGGAACATTCAAAAAATTAAAAGTGCCCTGGCTCATTATGAAGAAATTTCGGGCCAAGTGATTAGTTGGTGTAAATCTTCTATCTTCTTTGGGAAATTTTTTGCCCCTAACAGAAAAAGATTCATCATCAATTATGTAGGTATCAAGGAAGGCTCTTTCCATTTCACATATATTGGAGTTCCTATCTTTTGGGGAAGGCCCAAATCCATTTACTTCCATAGCATTGTTGATCAAATTACCAACCAAATTTTGTATTGGAAGGGTAAATATCTATCAATGGATGGAAGAGTTTGTCTTGTTAAATTAACAATAGTCTCTAAAATGGTCTACTTGATGATGGTTTACCATTGGCCTACTGGTCTTCTCAAGAAAATCAACACTTTCATTAAAAATTTTGTCTGGACTGGTAGTAGGACTGAAAGAAAGCATGTGACCATTCCTTGGGTCACTTTCTATAAAAATTTAGACAGGGGTAGTCTGGGAATTAAAAATCATAAGCTATTTAATGATTCTCTCCAAGTCAAGATGACTTGGAAGATGATTCATAACAATTCTGATTCCTCTGACTTTCTCAAGAATCACTTTATTACCTAGCTTAAGAATGGTAAAAGGAATAACATGACTTCTTCCATCTAGCCGTTCATTAGACAATCCTTCATTAACAAAATTAACAACTCGAGATGGATGGTTAGCGCTAATTCCTTTATGAATTTCTGGTTGGATAATTGGACTAGTGTATCCTTAATCTTCATTATGGCTTCCAACACTCCTCCTGATAACACCAATTCTACTATAAGGTATGTTCTTATTTACCATGATATTACCCTCCCTAATCATATCATAAATATCATTGAAAATTATACTTTCTCTAACACTGATGATTTCCTCATTTGGGAGCCTGCTTTTAATGTCATCCTTGGCTCCAAAAGTTTCTATAAAAATAACTTCATTAATTCTAATTCCATTCTTAGTTGGTTGAAAACTTTTAGCAAGCCTTGGATCAAGCCCTTGAGACTTACTCTTATTTGGCATATTTCCCATAATAGGGTCCCTACTGAAGTGTGCCTACAATCTTTTGGGATACCTCTTTGCTCTAGATGTTACTTGTGCAATTAACGCCGAGAGGATGCTAATCATTTGTTTTTGTCTTGTGCTACAGTTGTAGCTCTTTGGAATTACATTCTTGACATTTTTTGTTGTAGATGGTCACTTCTTGATACTATCATCTCTCAATTGCAGCATTGTGTTAATCGGGATTTTTCTATGAAAATAAAGAATATTTTTTTGACTGTGGTGGCAGAACATCTGCATGTGATATGGTATGATAGAAATAAATTTATTCATAATAATTTCTCATTCAGTTTCACTACAGGTATGGCACGTATTCTCATTGCCATCAAGGATGCTGCCTCTCTCCAGAAATACCACTGTAACAATTATGTCGATGATTTTGAGATCCTTCTCCGTTTTAGGGTTGTGGGTTCTTATAGGCATCCTCGACGCACCCTTGAAGTATTCTGGAAATCTCCACTTCCAGGATGGATCAAAGTGAATGTCGATGGTGCATCGAGAGGGAACCTGAGTCCGACAGGTTTTGGTTCCATTTTCAGAGACTATCTTGGTAGGTTCCAGGGATTCTTCTTTGGTAATTGCGGTACGACCTCGTCTTTGGAAGCAGAAATGTTGGGAGTGATTCATGCTGTGGAATTTTCCAAACAAAAGGGTTGGAACAAGCAATGGGTTGAAAGTGATTCCACCACTATTTTCAAAGATATCTGGAAGGGGGTGTCTCACCTAGCTTAGATGCTTACTACTAGATGGATGAATTGTCTTGCTTCGCTCATGGAAATCAACTACATAGCCACTCATGCTTTCCGTGAAGTGAACATGGTTGCTGATAGTCTTTCCAACAAGGAGATCAATCATGATATTACCTGGCTTGATGATTTTCCTGGTGAACTTCTCCCGTATTATGAAAGGGATTGTAATAAGATTTTGCCTTTTAGACTTTTGTAACTCTTCTTTTTTTCCTTGATCAATAAATTGTGCCCTGGTCTTTGACTGAGGCACCACCTTTTTTTAAAAAAAATATTTGATTAATTTAAAAAAATTCCATAGGGACTATCTCATTTGGATTTAGTTAAGGGATATATTTTTAAAATTCCACATATTAATTTCATGGAATCTTGTTGGGAACCCTTGTTGAATGAAATATGATGAGATTCATGGATTTTTAATGATATATTTGGTTGGAACTCCTCAGTTATAAGCCATGGATTCCAATAAATTCATGTGTCTAAATGTCAAGGATGGTTCCTTGAGTTTAGACTAGTAGACTAGATCATAATAATTCAAATGGCCCCCTTGAATTCCACAAGGGTTTTTTTGAGATGGATTTCCCATCTAAGACACATGGGTTCCCTTAGATTGGTCTGAATATGGATTCATTAGAACAAGTTGATCCATGATGTATAAAATATTCATATACTCACTCGAATAGGATAAGGTAGGTATAGACCTATATTGGATGTCAACATGGAGCCCAATAATCACAGGTTATTTTACTAATTTTAATTTAATTTTTTAATCAGTTAACTTTCAAATTGATAAATTAGTATACTATTTTAATTTATATTTACAACACACATACTTGTACATTATTTTTTACTGGTTATTTAAGGGTCTCCATTAGTGGTGGCCTACTATGTTATACTAACACCATTATTATCAATCCATGGGACTTGGTTACCTGAGAATCATTCATTATTGTATTGTATGTTCTGGTTTTGGAAAGAACCTGATGTTGTTGCATGCATTGGTTCTAAGACAGAACAAGGGATATGGGACTAGTTATGGTCTTTGGCCCATTTTGGGGGTCTATCCAATATTTTTTATTTAGATAATTGGGGTATTTTATATGGTATAATATTGATTTATTCCTTTCCAATAAGGAATTATATAGTAAATTTGTTATCGAAGAAATTTGGTTGATCTTTTATTTGAATTTTTAGGTCTTCATTGCACTTCTTATTTATGTGTTTGTGATTTCTATTATGATTGATAATGTTTTACTATGATATATGGGTTTAGTTTCCCAACCATATCACATTAGAGTCACTCTTATAGTAAGTATTCTCTTGCATATGGAGAGGTGGTCCTAAGGCCATGCAGTGACCATCATTCTAAGCACTGATTATTGGCATGGGGTTGTGGGGCATTAAAAATACAGATAAATAATAGTGTGACTATGTTGAATAAATTAAGTAATAAATTTTTATATATATAAAATTGATTGTACCGTAGAAAACCTCTATCCCCCTTTCCATTTCCACCCCCATAGTATGCATCTACCCATGCCTAGATTCTCTACCTTGAAGTTGATATCCTCAATGACCACACTTTGTTATGGGTACTGGAGAATGAGGATCATTTTAGTGATGCAATATTACATATACATCTCCCCTAGGATAAGAATAAGTTAGATGTAATCATTACTAAATAAATTATGGCATCCCTTCCTAATGATACTTCCTTGTAGGAAATAGTTTCTTCCAATGAAAAGGATCCTAACCCCCCAAACCATGTTTTCCTCACTGAGTGGTCAACCACTAATCCTAATTGTGATCCCAACTCTAGAAAAAATTGCATGAAAATAGAAATCCTTTATTAGACACACATGAACCACTGACCACATAACAAAGTGATAACATTGGATGAGGTTGAATCCCCCATACTCAGAACCTCAACTACCCAAAAACCATGATCTTCTACCAGGGTCTCTAATCCATAAGATTCCTTATTTTCCACCCTATTTGGATTATCCTCCCCATTAATGAATCTATTTTATCACCTCCTCCTTTTTCAATTCTAGTTATAAATGTAGCGTAAATTTGGTGACCAAATATATGATCACTGGGTGTAGTACCTCCTCTAGATGTCATTATCTAGAATCATCATTTGGAAATATGTTGTGTGTGAAACATAAAAGGTCCTTAATCTTTATCATGATATCTCACACACTCAGGATCCCCTATTAAAGGGATATTATCTCCCAAATCATTGATTCCTTCATCATTGTTGGAATGAACTCTAGATGAACCTCTACATGGATGTCATCCCAAGAAACTTCTTCCTCTCTCCTAACCCTAAGATATTTCACCCAGCACTTATGAGTCACTCATCTCATCTAAATAACTTCTAATGAAATCCAAAACATTTCTTGAGATAAAATATGATCAAAATAAATATTTAGCTCCTCGAAGCATGAATCTATCTCAATATTTGAAATGCTCCCATCATAATTCTCTTGGATTTTCCTCTAAAATTAATGCAAGGCCCAATGACAAGCCTCATTATCTTATATTGGATCAATGATTTGGTGATCAATTAGTTCATCCAGTTGAATTTATACTAACTGAATTTCAAATGGAGAAAGGCCATGATGCAATATTCAGAACCCAATGGAATCCCTAATCCTAGTAGTATGCAATTTTCATGATAAATTTAAATAAATTCATTTTTATTTCAAAAAATTTACTTATTTAATCAGAATAAAAAAATAATGATGTATGAAACTTTCCAAAATCTATACACTGATATTGACACCACATCACTTGGTCACTTGATAAACTCAATTTCCTTGAATCACATCATCATTGGCCCACAAATATCGTATCTTATCTAATCTTCCATGACCATGTCATATTCTAAGATCCAAAAATACCATTTCCCTACTGACCCATGAAATCTTAATAGGTGCGTAACTATAATCTCCATCCTTTCTATTAACCTAAACCATTGATACCACATCCCTGCAAATATACCCCTCTTGGGACAACACTATAGAAAGTGAGATTGTGACTCCTGAGTCATGCCTTCAATTTCACCCAGATTAGCGACTAGAATGAAGGCTTACAAAATCACACATATATTGAGAATTAACTTCAATAATATTTATATTGGATTGAGAGATAAAATATCAACCACTAAATAACTACATCATGAAATATAAAATGGGAAACCGAACCATCCCATAATATAAAAACAATGTCAACAAATACATATAAATTTCTCCAAGTAAATAAACAAAGATAAATCCTTTGATAGAAACTCAAAAACACCAACTCCCAAACTAGTAATGTATATCTTGGTCCTCAAAATCCTATTATAATAGTAAACCTAAATTTTTATATATAGGTTAAGCATAATATGTATTATTAGTAGGATAATACCAGAGGTATCTAAATTTAAATGTGAAAAGAGTATTCTAATGCCCCATTGAAAAAACATAAGAACCAAAATGCACCTAAAAAAGCCAATTATCCTTCCTAAAATCTCCTGGACACTCTTATAAAATAGAACATCCAAGTATAATGATGTATCATTACAAGAATATTTGAAAAGGAAACCCACAACCACTTCCCCAATGATTTTCTACTCTCACTCCCTAACATCAAATGTCATGTAATCCCACAACTTCCATGTTATCACGACGAATATTTATACATATTAGATGTCATCAAGATGAATCCCTACCTAACCAATCATTTCAATTGATTTAATCTCATGATGACATCATTCATAATGCATATCACACCCTCATCACGTAACTAGGGCAGTATGGTATCAAGAATTTTTAATACATCAACCTCGTGCGCTCCTCCTACCATACATGCCCCCCCCCCCACAGATCATATCCTCACCATCACTAGGAATCTCCAATGATGTCCATCATTTTCACTTTGAATCGTAAACATCATTATACAACATAACCATCCATCTCTACCACCATCCATCATTGCCACCACTATTGAAGATAGTGCATGGAAGATGGGGTAGATAGTCATATGTGTCACCACCAACCTAGATGTCAGGGAAAAAACTATAACCCAAAAATGTTGGGTTTTGGTAATGTTATAAAGCTCGGATTTGGTGAATATATAAATACCATGAAAATAAAATATATATATGTAAAATACAAATCCCAAGATATGGGTTCACATTAAACACCACTAAGGAATCCCACAACACCAGCAAAACCTCTTACCATATCTACCACCATCCTATGCCACCAATAAATGCATAACACAACACAAATTTGAAAAAAAAACATAATTCAACTATCATTGATATGATAACCAATTTCTAGATTTATTAGTAGTTAAGAAACTTTACATATTAAACAGTTCATTTCAAAGTTAATGAAAATCAAATATAACAATAACTTATCATTCAATTATATAAGTTCATTGCTTATTCCAATAATTAATTTAATTATAAAAAATCAATTTCATCCCACACTTTCTTTACATCCTACCATTGGAATTTCTGTTTCACTATTAATAAATGATTCTATAATTATTGATCTACTACCAAAGACACCCCATGAAAACCCATATACCTCCCAGTAACCGCCACCTCATCACATAACAACCAGAACCCCAAACCAACCCAAACATCTCACTAAAATTTTATAACTCATCCATCTCAAAAAACACCACAACATAATACAATTTCATCACTATATCACAACCACTGCATGCCCACTAGCATCACCTAAACACCAAAACCTAACCCACAACATACCCCATAGTTTAACCGACCACCACCATCACCATATACGTTGTATCATGTTTCGAATGACCAACATGGATTTATAGAAATCACAAAAACACATTGTAACACATTTAAACTTCTATATCAAAATACATTTCTTTTCAAATGGTATTTTAATATATTACATCATCTATTAATATGGGGGTTTTGAAAAAAAATCATATTTATATGAGAAATTGATTCATTACCAATATATTAGTTTTTATTATTTTATACATGGTGAATCCAATAAATGTGTCCTAAAAACGTCTATAAATCACAATAGGCGCAACAAAAATAAAGCTCTTAATGACCTTTATTTTCATCAATATACAAATGCAAGAATAATCTCATAAGAAATATCAAAAAATAAGTAAACACATGTGATTACTTCTATCCACTTCAATTTAAACTAAATAAAATTATTCATACTCTAAAGTTGACCCATCCTACTCAACCAAAGGAAAAATCGTCAAATTCCTACAAGTACACAAAATATATGTATAAAAGGAGGATCACCTAAATTGAAAAGATGTTAAATTATCATTGGAACATAATGGATTATTAATAATTAGACACCACTGATAGAAACCCCACCAAAAACCTAAGAACAACAAGTTACCATAATAACTTTCTCAATTTACCACCCAAAAAATAGGATCTACATTGAAATCACACTCTTATATGGAATAAAGAAAAATATGACATAAAAGAGAGGATAAATAAGGTTCCTTGATTCACGGGACTTCATTTGGATGTAACAAGTTGATCAATGTCTAAAGTGGTTTGACCAGTGGGTGATGAGATATAATAGGGTCAAATGGGACTTGGGATAAGAATGAAAACCAAAATAATTGAACCACTACACATAATTTTTTAGAGGAACCTTTCTAATCCTTTTCCAAAATTTAGGGGTCCTAAAAAATATCTTGGTGAGTCCGATAAAATAGAATATATGGAATTAAAAACATTGAACCCCTGATTTATAGGAATTTTAAAACTCACTTTGATCTATTTTGACCACCACCATGACCACAGAAATTTATTAGTATAGGGTGTTTCGACTCCAAGATGACTTCCATGACTAGCATATATGGCTTAATGCCAATTTCTCACCCATTTTATACTCATCATGCTATGGTTTATGTTTTGTGATCACAAAAATGAAAATTTTTCATAGAGAAACCCTTCAACCACCAATTCACGAACCAACCCGGGTCAACCCTAATCCAGACACCTGACCCGGTTAGTGGAAAAGCCTGAGTGTCATTCGTGATCCTCCCAGACTGTAAAAATGCTCCACGGGAATCAACAGAGTGATGATTGGAATGGTTTTTTTGAATAAAAATAATATAAGGGATCAAAAATAATAAAATATCAGCCCAAAATAATTTAAAAAAACAAAATTATAATGTAAGGGATGAAAAATAAAACTAACCAAACTAGATGACCACCAAAACTCCACATAACCCCTCATGTCACACTCTGATCCCAATACTCAACATTTTCCCTAATGCGATTGAACCCGATCCAATATCTATAATAGAAACTAGAAACAATAAAACACAATATTCTTGAGTATTGAAACTCAGTAGGCTACCCCAATAATCTACATCCCAATTCACTTTTTTTAAAATTAATAAAAATAAATTTTCATGTTTTATCTTCAATATTTCAAAGTATTTTTTTCTACACATCTTTCAGGAAAACAAAGTACAACCTATTTAACAAATTAATTTTTATAACCATGATGATTTATTTAGTGGTATTTTAGCATTTTCAAGGGGAAAGTTGTGTTTTTATTTTCAACATACACAAAGAGGATTAATCACTTTTCATTGGAAAAAAATTTCATAATCCTTTTTACAACGAACACATCACTTTCCAAGAAAATAATTACAGAAGATAGAACTATAATAATCATATAATAAGGGAAATAGAAATAATCACAGATGTGTCACATTCATCACTATAATCAACATAGAATCTAATAGACATAGGTGAACTGAGGAGATCACAAATAGTCCAGAATATACTAATACATGTGACCACATCACCAGTAGCATGACACAGATGGTGAAATAAAAACACCCAAAATCCTAGCCACACTATATCTAAACAGTTTGAGGGGCCCAATACCATAGTAATAAAGCCAAATATACCCACCTACTATAGGCCACTAGTTAGTATATCAACTACCAGTATAGTAATAAATCTTAGAAAATACTCTTAATATGCCTGGTTCCCATGTCTTTGGTATATAATGGGGGTGATCTAACTGATTCCAACCGAGCATCCAATCACAAGCATATGCAATATTAAATCAATTATAGCTCTAACCCGATCCACTCCAAGGACCGATCTCAGGACATAGAGAAATAGAACCCAATGAGTTCCCACTAGGGAACCCTAATAATGGATATCAAGGATTCCACAATGTGGAAATCCCATCCAACATACATATAAATGACATGAGAAAAATCCAACAGAGGTTTTCATAATAAATACCTTTATCAATATCACAAAGAATCCAAACAGTCCTTTAAGAGTTTCAAAAACACCACATTTATGAAACATACAGTTCAAATTTTAAAAAGAGTCGTAAGAACACCATTTTCCATTTCAAAACCTTTTACACCATTTCCTTAAAACATTTACATTACACATTGGAAAAAAACCATTTCTTACAAAATCTCCCAGAATTCCATTCATCTACAAATCATATCAAAATACCTTAAAACCTGATTCCCAATACTTGATAAAACAAAAAATCACTTGGGAAACCCATATAAGGAACCCAAGAAACCATTTAATCGAACACATGATGTGCATTATCTAACTAATAAAATATATTTACCGTTAATAAAGAAATACAATACCACTTTCCACACAAAATAATCAAACAAAGGATCATACATAAATATTTATAAATTAAATAAGGTGTTAAAATCCTGAAACTAATAGTTCTTAAATTAAAAAGGGAAAGTGCATAAGATAACCAACCTCAAAGGATGGACAATCCAAAGATTTATAACTCAAGAAGTAGCCTAATCGCATGATAACAGATCCATATATATATATATATATATATATATATATATTCTTAAAATGATTCATGTGGTCCCTAAACCATGAGGGAACACACACATAGAAGATATATATTTATACATATCCATTCATGGGAATAAGTGTACATGCCCTTGAAAATTGAATATAATATCTTATAACAATTGTCTGGGACTCATAAACACCATAAGATCCTAAAATAGAGGGTGTGAAACAAACAACGGGTTTAGAAGCATACCCCAAAATGAAAGTGGTAGATAAAATCAGCATAACCTGCCTCTCCTTCAGCGGAACTTGTCGAAATATGGACCAATGGGTCTAGAGATACCCCATGAATACCCTAGAATTTGAAGAATTAGGAAAAATTGAATCAATCCATCATCTATGGTTCTGGAAAAGCCAAAAACCGAAGAGAATAGATGTCGGAGGAGGCATCAGCGAGGTTGCATAGTAGAGAGGAGGGTGCCACCTGAGAGGAAGGCAGACCCCGCTCGGTCACACGCTGGGGATGAAGGTCATGCCAGAGTGGTGGGTCTGTTGGTTCATGCACCAGATAGAAGTGTGACACTAGAGTAGAGGTGGCTAGAGGGGGTCATCTGAGGGATATGAGGCCGCCATTGGGAAGAAACTAGGCCATTGGAAACCTAGACAGTAGGGGGTCACATAATGCACATGTAAGGGCAGGGGGGGTCATGTCACATATGTTAGGGGAAGGGGACATGCAAAATGAGAAGGAAGATAAAAAACAAAAGCCCAAGAAAATATACTACCATAATAATAATAATATTAATAACAGAATGATAATAATAATAATAATAATCATCGTCACCATCATCATCATCATTTCATTTCATTTTTGAATAATAATAATGGTAAGTTTTTTATAATAATAATGATAATTATAATTTTAATAACAATATTTTTAATAATAATAATACCATTAAAAATATTATCATTATTATTATTATTAAAAATAATTTCTAATTCTATTTTAGTGTTTATTATTTTATTTTATGTATAATTTTATACTCAATTAATTATTATTTTATTTTTCTTAGATGGGTAGGCCAAACAGTTTCCTGGGTGAAGCCGCACAATTTACAAACCATAATCTACATGAGCATGAGATGCTGCCAAATCGAAAACACGCATATTTGAATAAAAAAACAAAAAATCAAACTGGGACTCAACCAGAACCCCAACATACTTATTCAAAGGAAAGAAAATAATAAAATAATGTAATTATGAAGGTCTAGGTGTGACAATTCTCCTAACTATAATGCTTTCCCACCATAAATCCATAATAAGGTCAAACCCCAAAATAGAAGTTGATACTCCATTACAGTTCAAAGAGATTCCCAAAGAGTGATAAACAAAGAGATCACAAAAACAACACCAATGAAAGAAAGGTTAATAAGATGAACTCGGGAGACAAAAACAAACTCCTTGCTAAGATCCACACACCCCAAAAATATTAGACACCTCCAGTTGATCAAAAACTAAGTCATAGAACTTCACACCACTAAATCCAACCCTAAAATATGGACAAATTAATCACCTTCAAATAGAACTCAGCCATTCACCCAAAAAATACAAATGAATTCAAACCACATCCAAAGAAAACGTTCATAAACATACTTCAATAAAAAATCTAGGATTACACCCATCCCAAAATTTACTCAAATAAGAACATAGTGTTTGGTGGTTCTACATGATATCACCTGCCATCAAATTGATTCCAAGAATGAAATTGTGATACTGATGCGGGGATGCCCGAACAGTATACCCACCTTTAGAAACAAAACATAACCTGAGATGAAATCAGGATAACCACCTAGGGTCACCCGAATAGACTCCCCATCATTAGAAAT
Organism: Viscum album; assembly: GCA_963277665.1. Lineage (NCBI taxonomy): Eukaryota > Viridiplantae > Streptophyta > Magnoliopsida > Santalales > Viscaceae > Viscum > Viscum album. Next base: position 1,040,980,598 of record OY728126.1, read on the forward strand.
GGGCTAAAACATATTTCAGTGAGACCCATGATGGGTCTCCCCACCATAAGAACTAATGAAATTAAATTAACTTGAAAAATCCCATCACTGAACAGAAATCCCTTCCACAAGGGGTGGGGAGGGAAGGGCCCAACTAAAAAAGCATCAAACCACAACTGACACATCCCAACCAATTAAAACTATTAGAAGAACACACATTAAGACTCTCTCAATTCACACAAATAATCTATACAAGGCCCCTTTAATAAAGTCCAACACCCGGTGAGACACAACCAATGAGATTTTAAGAAGATAAGGATTCAAAAACTCTTAATAACAATGTAAAAAAATTCTTACACACAAACATTTTATAACATGTAAATGAGGTTCCCACTCCTTCTTCCACTAAATAGAACTAATTAAAACAGAATATCTACATCAGATAAAAATTTGTCTCCCTATCAAATGAAGATAATAAAATATAGACCAAATCCTTCTCGCACCCATGGGGTTCTCCTAAATTTTCATTACCTCCACTCCAGGACCAATAGTTTGAGCTCTGATGTTTTAAGCATCTCCTTCCTCACTGTCAGTCATTAGAAACTCCTGAAACAGACACATGTTTCAAAATCTCACAAAACACACTTCTAATAAAATAAAAATTTGAAAGGTTTGGATGACAACCACACTCAGATTTGAAAAAAAAATGAAACACCAAAAAAACCACCAAACATGACTATTACACCCAAAGAACATTACAAAAAAAATACCCTGAACTAATTCCCAAACATTGCTTTACTTATTCAAATGGGTTGGGGTTTCATTGAAAGGATGGGTCTGGATTTACGGGGAATATTGGAGACACCACAACCAAACTACTTCAAATTTCCAAAAACATCCATCCGTGTGGAAGGGTTTTTTAGAACTCGGGAATGATGACATCCTATGAACAAGATTTCCACTATAATGAAACATCACAACATTATGCCCTGAAGAAGTTGAATGGGGGCCTGAAGGCCTCTTAATTCCCCTAACATCTCCTCCAGCATCAGGACACTTCCCAATATTCTTATAAGCATCCTCTACATGATGTATAGAGACCAAAGGATGATTCTATATCGTCTTTCATCCTACAAACTCATCTTCAGTCCAAATTTCTTTCCTCAACACATTGGAAAAAGTGTTTAGGTTTAACTCTCACACCATCGACTATAGTTTAGAACAGATCTCACACATGAAATGTCGATCTTTCACTAGGTCCTTTCCAACATACACTAGGTTATGTAGAACTAGATTCATGATGCTTTGATATAATTCCAATTCTAATCCAAAATCCTATTGAAAACATCACAACTCCTTCTTCTTCCTTTCCTTTGTCATCTTAGGGAAATATTTTTGGATGAATGAAGACTTGAAGAACTCATGGGTAATATCTTCTCGAGGCATGCCTCTAAACATATGCTTCTACCATTTCCATGTTAGACCTTCAAGCTTGAATGTTGAAAAATTTACCTTTAATGACTCGAGAAACACAATGAAATTGATGTCTCCTTAGATCATACACATCCACTCCTTCAAATTTAGATAATCCACATGACCATAAAAGAGAGGAGGGTTCAACTTCCAAAAATCAAGGACATAGTCTATGAGTTGATCAACTGGAGTGTTTGATAATGACGTGACACCCAAAGTTGAACCTTGGGTATCCATATAATCTTCATGGGGGTGGATAGCTAGAAACAAGGAAATGATAAATTTAATCAAAATCAATTCAACAACAAATATTCATCATCTCAACTACTATAAAAGAAACATCATTCCCAAAACAGCAAGGGACGCACCACACTACAAAAATCTATAAAAAAACGCCTTTATTATCAAAACATCTCATCCCATTTAAAATCATTTCCAAAACCAATTTGTTCATATTAAAATATTTTTCACCGATTCAACACATCTCGTTAAACCATTCCAACTTTGCACTAAAATTTTGTTTCATGAAAAACCAATTTTCTAAGACTTTCATAAGTTGAGTCATGAGAATGCCTTTTTTTATTTTCAAAACAAATTCATTAACATTATAAATTCATCTATTCAAAATTCCAAACAATAATTTTCAAGGTATTTTTCAGAATTAAGGAATTTATGAAAAGGCTTATAAGGACGAAACTTGTTTCGATGGACAACTTGGACATATGGTTGGAATACATATGCCAATCTCACCACCATCATGAGGGGTTATATAAGGCCATTTCCCCATCTCCACATCACTTTATAGGCCCTACATTCTCATAGAGGTAACTTGTTCCATGTTCCTTTCCATTTACCAATACCAATCAATCCTCAAAATTAAAGGATACCAACAAACACAGACATCCCCTATTAACCCAGGGTTCAGAACTATCAAAGGTTCATGAAGTCCTTCTCATTCCTACACCCCAATTCCTAAAAATCCTATTCCTTATACTTTTACATCCCCACGTAAGAATGAAAACTCTAGTAAGTAAGGTCCTCAAAAGAGACGAACTCCTTTGATACCATTTTTTCACGAACCAACTAGGGTCAACCATGAACTGTTCACCTGAGTCGGTTCATGGAAAAGCATGAGAGGTATTCTCAATCCTCTTGGGCTGGCAGCAAGTTCCAAGGGAATAAATAGAGTGATGATGGGAATAGTTTTTTCCAATATAAATAAAAAAATCATGAAAAATAATAAAATAGAATCGCAAAATAAATAAAAACAAATATAATGATTACGAAATGACTAAAAAATAAAACTTACTGAACATGATGACCACTAATACTCCACATGACCCCATAGGTTAAACTCTAGCCCCAAGACTAAACATTCACCCAGGGAGATCAAAACTCATCCAAAAACTGCAACAAAACAATCATTATAAGCAACAGTATTAAAACTATGTAGGCTAGCCCAATAATCTACTTCCCAATGCACATCCTTTAAAACAAATGAAACATCAATTTTAAAGTTTTAACTACAATATATAAAATTATGATTTTATATGAATTTTACTTAAAAATTTACAATACATTTACCTCATTCATTTTTAAACCAAGCTCATTTGTTTATTGGTATTTTTTTCATTTTCAAGGGGAAAGTGACGTTTATATTTTAAACTTTCACAAAGAGGAAAACAAAATTTCTTTAGAAACAATTTTCATAAATCTATTTAAAACCAACACACAATTTCTTATTAAATAATTACACATGAAGGAACTATAAAAATCATACAATAAGGGAAATAAAAATAATCACACATAAGTGATATTCATCACTACAATCAACTTAATAGTTAATAGTCATTGGTGAACTTAGGAGATCAAGATCAATCAAAAACATACTAATATATGATACCCAATCCCCAGTAGCATGACAATCATGGTGAAATAAAAAAACCTAAATTATCAGCCATCCAAACTCAGGATAGAGCAAGGGTATTAATACAACAATAATAAACCCAAATATATCCACATACTATGATCCACTGGTCATTATGTCAACTACTGGTGCGATAATCATTCTCAAAAAATTATCTCAATATGCCAGGTTCTTAAGTATCACGTATACAAAGGGGATGAGATATCCAATTCTACTTGAGAATCCAATCATAGGAATATATAATAATAAATCAGCAACAGACTTCACCTAGATCCACCCCAAGGACCAATATCATGCCTTAGAACAAAAAGAACACAAAGAGTTCCCACCAAGAAACACTGATAATGGATCAAAAGGATTACAATGTGAGTAAAACACATTTATTATACATAGAAAAGGCACTAGAAACATCCAATAGAGGTTTTCATAATATATACCATTATTAATTTCACAAAGTTTCGAAATGGGTGTTTAAGCATTTCATAAAACCAACATTTGTCAAACATACAGTCCATCTTTCAAAAAGAGGTGTAAACACACCATTATACATTTCAAAACCATTTACCCCTTTACTTAAAATTTTTACATTAAACTTTAAAAACAAATAATTTCATTCAAAAGTGCCAGAGATTCCATTAATCAACAACTCATATCAAAACACCTTAAAACCCGATACCCATTCTTTGATAAAATCCAAAATCACTTGGGAAACCCATACAGTGCACCAAATAACTCATTTCATATAATAATAACACATTTAATAATCCAAACCAAGCACATTATATCACAAATTACTCACAAAATCCATTGGGGAATCTAATCGAACACACGGGGTGTGTTATCTAACACAACAATTCTATTTATCATAAATTGAGGAATAAAATTTCATTTTGCACACCAAATAATTATACTATGGATCATAAATAAGTATTATTAAATTAGAGACAGTGTGAAAATATTAAAACTAATGGTTATTAAATTAAAAAGAGAATGTACATGGGAAAAATATCACAAAGGATGGTCAATTAAATTATTTCTCACTCACATAGCAACCCGCTCGCACACACACACTGCCATATATATATATATATATATTCATAAACCAATTCACATGTTGATCTCACTAAGAGGGAACATACACATTGGTAATATATATATTTTTACATATCCATACATGGAAATAAGCATAATCACCCTTGGTAATTGATTATAATACATAAAACCTTCCTCAGGACTCATAAACACCATAAGATCCTAATATAGAGGGTGTGAAATGAACGACACGTTTATAATCTTACCCCAAAATGATGACAGAAGATAAAATTGGCAAAAACTACCTCGCCTTTGGTGGAAATTGATGAAACATAGACCAATGGTTCCTGAGATACCCCTTATATACCTAAATTTGAAATAATCATGAAAACCCAAAAAAAACCCTCACATAGAGATCCCGAAAAACTAAAAACCGAAGAGAATACTTCCTAGAGGAGGCGTCAGTGAGGTTACATGCTGGTGGGGAGGGTGGTTCCATAGAGGAAGGAAAAACTAGTTGTGTCACACACTGAAGATGAAGGCGATTCTCATGAGGAGGGTCGATTGGGTCGCTTTCCAGAAGGAAGTGCTATGTTGGGGAGGAGTTGTCAAAATGGGGGTCGTGCATGGGAGAGGAGGTCGCTGAATGGAGAAAAGGTGGTCACCAAAAACTTGACAAGCATGGGATCATGCATTGCACAGTTAGGGGGAGAGGGGGGTCACACTAAATAGGTAATCATTAGGGGGAGACAGAGAAAAAGAAGGAAGATAAAAATGAAAAGCTTAAAAAAGATACTACCCATCTTAATAATAATAATAATAACAGAATTATAAAAATATTAATAATATTCATTTAATTTTTTAATAACAATATTGATAACAATATTTTTAAATAATAATAACGATAATAATAATTTTAATAAAATTATTTTTAATAAAAAAAAAATAACCCCATTAATAAATTTATCATTATAATTATTATTAAAACAGTACTTTTAATTCTAATTTACTTATTCTTATTTTATTTTAACACTAATTTTATTAGTCACATAATTATTATTTTTTGATGGATGGGCCACACGGTTTCCTCAGCAAAGTTCCACAATTTCTGAACCATGCTCTGTTCGTGCGCTAGATTCCACCAAACCCAAAATATACATCTTTGAATAAAAACTTAAAAATTCACACTGGGACTCAACCCAAACCATGAAAAAATTATACAAAGCGAAGAAAATAATAAAATAAAATAATTATACAGGTCAGGGTGGGACACATGATTCCCAAAAAAACTAGATCCTTAGATTGTTAACTTTTTATATTTTTACCCAATGTGTGAACTCCATGTAAAATTCCCACTTAAATAGCCTGCAACGTCTTTTCACTTTTCGTGGTGCACCCCATCACCAAAGGACAAAATCCATTATAAAACTCCAATTTACCAAGAATATAATCACATGAACTATTTTAAAATCTTTGAGAAGTATTCCTAATAGTTCAAACCATGACAACTACAATTTTTTGGTGACCTTTAAAAGACCGAAACACTCTTGTAGCCTCTAGAACACCTCTAAACTCCCTCTTCGCACCACCTAGCCCTGAAAAAATGTAAAGGGAGAGTCTTAGGAATTTCATACATCACATATTTTACTCCTTATTTTCATATAAATTAATTAAATATATATTTATAACCATCCATATATGATAGTGATGAAAAATTAAATGCATCACATTGTGGAGGCAGTAGTCTATATGTACACATGATCGATGTTTCCAGTTTTTAATAGATCGAATGAATAGAAGTTAAATAATAGTTTATCCTTAAAAATCATATTTATGTTAAAATTAACATATATATTCTTTAAATACATCTATATAACCATCTATGAGAGACAATAATAGAAAAGTAAATTCATTACTTCATGGGGGTAGTTCTCCACACTTATGTATGAGAATCACTTTAATTTTCCATTGGATGTATAGTAGGTAGATAATGATTATTAAATTAAAATAATAAAATTTCAGTATACTGATGATAATTATTTCAACATTGTTGACGCTCTGTTCCATCACAGAGTCTAGAGATTGACTAAGGGAAGTACCTCAAGCAAGAAGGGGGAAGATTCACCAAGAATTTCACAAAAGGCATTAAGGTGCGTAAATATACCTATGCGACAGCCATGGGTGTGCAGGTCACTTGTGTGATAGATATGTGGCGCGCAAGTCACGTGTGTTCCCTAAGTGAAATTTCACCCAAACCTCAAGTGGCCTATAAATACCCCATGTGGGCCCCCCATTTAATGGACTAAAAATCTAAAACTCAGATTCAAGATCTGATCGCCCAAGTCTCAACCTGAAGTCTTCCAAAAACTTATAAAGTAATTATTTACCTTGAATGGAAGCTCTAAAGAGGAAGAATAAGGCCTAAGTATTAGAACTCATCAATACTTCCGCGCCTAAGTGTCCAGCCCTTAAGGGAAGTGATGATACTTGCGCGTTGCCATTTCCTCTCAAGGAAACTTGCGCGCCACCCATATAAAACCCTCTAGGGATGAAACTAAGGGCTCCAATTCAAAATCACCAAGTATCACTTCATTGGTTCTTCGTCTCCCAAGTGAACTCATGTTTCACAAGTATAATTGCATGACCAGGACTTGCGCACCAGACCAATACTTGTGTGCCTCCTTCAAATTCACTTCTTTTCCTCAAATCCACCTATCCTTTTCAATATTTATCCTTCAAAACACTCTTCAATGCCATTTATGGAATGATTCCTTTGTTTTCATACATATATAAAAAAAATTCTATGGAACATCTCTCAAAACCTTGTCATTTACATAACGTTATGTCACTAAGGTTAGATATTTCCTTCATTAAACCTCATCTTTTAAGATGAGAAAATCTTTAATCTAGGCATACTCCTTAGGAGTAAGCACCAAGTTCCCTAATCTGGGAATCCTTCATAGGAGTAAGCCCCATGTTCCCTAATCTGGGTATCCTCCTTAGGAGTAATCCCCAAGTTCCCTAATCTAGGAATCCTCCTTAAGAGTAATCCCCAAGTTCCCTAATCTGGGAATCCTCCTATGGAGTAAGCCCCAAGTTCCCTATTCATGGGAATCCTCCTTAAGAGTAAGCCCCAATCAAAATTTCTCTTAACCTGGGCCTCCTTTTCAAGAGTAAGCCCTAGATCTTAAGTCCCCTTAACCTGAGACTCCTTTTCAGGAATAATCCCTGGGCTTAATTTCTTTTGACTTGGGATTCCTTCTCAAGAATAAAACCCAATAATTAGTCCCTCTATAATTTGGGCATCCTTCTCAGGAGTAAGCCCTAAGTTAAGTATGTAAATCTCCATAAACCACATATACCTTTATGGACCTTGTTCTTGGGTATCTTCCCTGAATTAAATCTCAATCCTCATATATCTTGGGCGGTTATACATACGTACGACCCACATCATTTCTTATGATTGCATCTTTCATGGCACAATCATCAAGTTTTACTAATACCTTCTGTTTCTCACACCGAACATGACTCACGTGAGCTTAGAGTGTAAAAGTAATTTTGACATCTCTCTTTGGGCCATCAATCATGCATAAACCCCATACTTCTTCACTCGAACTATGTGGGTTCTGATTCCTTTTATAATAAGGATACGTAGGTAGCCCATCTGTGGGTATGATCCCAACTCTGAAATAATCCTTGTCCTTCTGAACGACAAAAAACTTCAAGTGCCCCACTGAGTGTCTATAAAACCATTATGGTTATCATAATGACCAAGAGATTTCTATATAATGTATTGAAGGATACCATTGACTAAGAATCTCTAACAAATATGGTTTCTTCTCTATCGATGAAGAACCTCAAACATATATAAAAGATTCTCTAAATATCATACATATCAATAATTGATTGTCAGGTCTAATGGAAAGCTCATTTTCATGCTTGGTAAATTAATAAGGATTCACAAACATAACTCAAATCTATAAGAGAGTCCCAGAGTAGACAATAATTCCCCCCAAAAAGGTGTGATGTGTCTGACCTTCCATCCTCCCGACCAATGCAAATTCTTAAGCCTCATCAGTCCACAACTAATGAGCACCTACCTTTGGAAAGTAGGTCCAAATGGATATAGAATCATTGGTTGTTTCTTGTTCTACGAATAAACCTATTAGAAACCTATTGTAAAGTTTGAAACATAAACAAACGATGTCATCCCCATTTCCAGAAGAAACAAAAATGGTGAACCCGACGTGAATCCTTAACTAAGTTAAATGATGTTTTACTTATTTGTTAGGCCCCTATTTAACATAATGTGAGGGCCAACAAAACAATCAATAACAAATGTGCTCATCCAAAATATGTAGTTTCCAAAAATATCATGATTACTTCTGTTATATCAAATAGCCACTCTTTTCCAAGATCTCTCTATATTACATAAATGGATTCTTTAAAGTTCACAAATGTGAATGCCTCGACCACTACTCCAACTGGATCCGCGTCTGCTCTGAGGATGACATCACCTACTCAGCTTCTATAATGATCGGTTTAAAATGCATTGGTTAAGGAATACCGTCAACACAGTACCATTTCGACTCTGGAGGCCATTCGATAATCTCTCCAAGTTAATAACTCAACCTAGTTGTTCGGACAGCGATGACCAGTGGTCAAAAAGCAGGTGGTGCCAACCATCGTCTCCAACCGTTTTGGGTCGTTATCCCTAGAAGGCAATCACTAGTCCCTCCCATATTATGGGGAGGTTAATGATAAGGTCACTCACGACCTTAATTCAAAAAAGATATGAGTCCTTCCCAAGGGCTCCCATCAACATTCCCTGCCAGACTCGTGCGGTAGTGCACCCTCAACATGATGAGGGTACCACCTTTAGGGGTTCGGCTCAGGTTCCTCAGACACAAGCATGCAAGAAGAACCGTTCGAGTTGAAATCCAGTTAACAGGGAGCAAGTTCTTACTTCTGCCCCCTCCGGAGAAGTCCATCAAGACAACTTGATGGCAAACAACGAGTGGGCATATACACCCGTCCGTCCTGATATTACTACCCAACAGATTCATCTGGAAGTAACACACCAATCCTGCCAAGAAATTCTGACAGAGTACCATAAGCAGGCATATACACCTGTTTGTAATTCATCATCAAGTCAACAATATCGTCTGACTGAGTCCAAATAAGCTCGCCAATCTAATATGGTAGCAACTGATAAGCAGGAACATACACCTGTTTACAATCACCAATTCGGTCAACAGTCTCGTCTGCCAATATTGAAGGAAATTCATCAACCATACTTGGTGAAGAATGCACAGCAGGCACATACACCTACCAATGTTCATAAATCCTACCAAAAGTATCGTTGGGAGCACCTGGAGAAGTCAGTCAGAAAGCTCTGATGGAAAATTTGGAGTAGACTCAACTCTCTACCACCACACATGAGTACTATCAGAATTCATTGACAGGAAAATGAGGACAAGAGAAGGAATGAACAACTACTCCAAGCACGAAATGGACGTATATTCCCATTCCAGCCGCTGAAGTCACCAAGAACATTCTGACAATGGGGAAAGTGCAGAAGCAAATCCCTACTAATATTCTGGATGCCTGTCAGAATATTATAACAACTTCAGCAGCATCACAGGGAAAGAAATACAAATTTTTCCCTACTAGTGGAGTGACTCATCAACATATCACTTCGAAACATATACACACTTCTGTCCCATTCCATGAGGGTTTTGGGGAATACTCCCCCATGTCATACAAGGAATCATTTTAGGCACATACACCTGACTTGAATGGAGATAATCAGCATAACCTGACTATTTCGATTGAGCAGGAACATAAACCTGCCCATAATAACCACTTTCGTCAACAAGTGGTTTCCAAAGTGAGTAAGAAGGTTTATAAAAAAAATACACGTCCAACGCATTCACGAAATCAATAGCCAATCTGTAATAAGGCCTTGATCGATGCAGGAGTTATTGAATCCCTCAGACAATTATCTATTGCAACTCAAGATTCTACTTTCTCATTTCCCAATAGTGGGAACAATAATTTTGAAGGTCTTCATCAGATAGTTCTTCATGAAGGCTTTCTTCATGACAGTTTGGTCGATCATGAAGTATCGTCTTCAGATGAGAGCCACGATAACCCTCTGCATGTCTAGAAGATCAATGAGCAAAAGGTTTCATCTTTTGCTGTAACCCACCACGGTGGTCGTCCACATGATGATGAATTTAGCTGCGAAAGTCTTCTCCGCAGTAGTAATATTCCTTTCCTAGAAAATTCTTTAAAGGACAATGTAGTAACGAGAAATACCTCTTATCTTAAGGCACTTTCAATTGTAAAGCCAGTCATGTCTGATGTTTTACCACTAGTAGGTGAAACAATTTCTCAATCAAAAGATAGCCCAGGGTGTAGGTCATTCTCCGAACCACCCCTGGGTCATTAATCTTCAAATTTTATTAATGAATTATCTACCAATATTGTTGAATATGATGAATAAAAAAAGAAGAACCAGATTTGGTCTAATTAGGTAGAAGAATCTTCATCGAATGATAAGAAGGAAGTGCTGAATATGAGAAAAAAACTGGGGAAAGGTGAAGTACCAGTCATGTTTTGTCCTTTGGATGACTTTTCGTATGATATTCCAGAAATTTTTACATAATATTGTATTCATGATATTCGTCTCAGCATGTGGAAAACTCATTGTCAATTGAAAAATAAAATATTATCTTATTATGAATATGAAAATTATGTCATGATAATATAAGGGTTACAATGCCAAATTGATTTGGTATCTCGATCATTTTCCCGATATCTGAAGGTTGAAAAGTAGAAGAGAGCCCTTCAATGTTCATACCTTGGCACACTAAAAATATTGTGCCAGTTAATTACCAATTCCCCATCTAGTATTCATATCAGGGTATGGGGTGTTCAGGGAGCACTGCATTTCACTGTACTCTCCAGTCAACAAAGCCTATCAAAAATGGTTTCTTTCAATGTTATTGCCCATGGACAGTCAAATCCAATTGATTCTGTGTGTAATCAAAGGATTTATCAATAATATGCCTCAACTAGTTCTTCCAAAAGTCAGGAATATGAAGAAAAATTTGTCGAATTACTCTTGCATCAGGAAAATGATAATATCGAATAGGATTCTAATTTAGAACATGCACATAATCAGGTGACATAAGTGTTATAAATCATCCAACGGTCATTTGAGCCAAGTGATTTGAGTGGATATAGGTGGATGCATCCAGCTAATTTCCAGAATAAAGTCTGCAAAATCAGGAGATCTTTTAAGAATGTTTCACATGTAGCAGCTTAAGAACCACCTCATCTTGCTAGACTGGGTACTCTTTTAACCCAACCCTCAGAATCAACAAATAGGATTCGAGGAGTTGAGCAGGAACAACATGAACATCCCCAGTCCACCGGACTGGGGACTTTTTCAAATCCTCAATCTCTTCCTCAACGAAATTCAGTCTTCTCTAGATTAGGGAAGAAGCAACAAGAAGAATTTAGAGCCGAATTATCAGGAGATTCCCTCCAAATTACAATTAATCAAGAAGTTCCTGATGGATCAACTAAACAAAAGGAGATGTCTCATCAAGGACATGGGAGAAGACAGTATCACAGAAATGCCGATAGAAGGGATTCAATGCGTTATGCATCAATAAATGTCATCAATTCTGTTGTCCCTGATCTTCCAGAACATGAGGCTCACTCGGGGGAATCAGATGATGAAGTTTCTGTTCAAGAGATTGTACGCACTGAAACAAATGAGGAAGGTGTGCGTACCTGGAATCAAGGGATTAACTAGAATCTAGGTATTCCTTTAAATAACCAACTCCCCCCCCTCTCTAAAAGGTTTCCAACAAGGGGAAAAGAAAAAATTCAGGTTGCATTCCACCCTACCTCTGGAGAAGGCCAATCACTCTCACTAGAGAAAAGTTTCGCACAACAAGAGAAAGAAATGAAGGAGTTAAGGAGGTTGAATGCAGAAATACTTCAAAGTAGTCTTACTCCTAAACGTACTGGAGTCAGCCAGCTAATGGAATTTGTTGCAGCTACTGATATGGATCAAGAATATCCTTCTTTACCAGAACACCCTCATAGGTCTAATCCTATGGGTCATGTACAAAAAAAACTGGTAGTGCTACCATCAGTTGCAGTAACAATCACCACACATGTCCAAACTCCAGTTATTGCACCTTCTCAGGTCCAAGATCAACTAGATGTTTCTCAAAAGTTAATAACTTGAGTCATTGACAGCTCGGTTGGAAGCTATGAAGGGAAAACGTGCACAAATTTAACCAGAAAAGAGAGCTTACCTTGAAGGGGTGGATGAAATTCTTCCCCTATAAAATTTTTCAAGTACCACACTCCCAATTTTTAATGGTTCAAGAGATCCAGAACAACACTTAACACATTTTTGTTTCTCATTGTGATCCTATGATGAGAACTCCTCAACGACAAGAAGCAGTTAATCTCAGGTGTTTTGTACAGTCATTACAAGGGACTGCCTTTGTATGGTATACAAGCTTGTAATTCTTGTCAATTACTAGGTGGGAAGATCTCCATCAATGATTCCTTCTTCAATTTAGCTCAATATTTCCCAAGACGACAATTTTTGATCTTACAAATTGTAATAAAAGGGAAAATGAAAGAGTTTCAGATTTCATTGCTCGCTGGAAGGGATTAACAAATTCCTTAAGATTAGAACTCCCTCAAGAAGAGTTGTTGTCAATCTATGTGGATAATTTGCATGATGAATTATAGACATCATTGATCCCTGTGACATACATAGGAGGGTTTTGAGACCTTACTTCAATTTCTCAGCTCATCGAAGACTCTCTTATGAGTACTAAGGCTAAAACTCGTGTAATTCCATCAGTTCCAGGAAAGAAAATATGTAAATAAGAGACTACTATAGTCACACTTAAACAAGAACTTATACATTCTTCCACTTAAAACCCATCATCCTATCGAAGGGCTCCACCTCTTGAGCATCAACAACAGAGGCCGTTTTGTCAAGATGATAAAAGAGATCAAAGGAGGAAACAATTTGAGCAGTTAAAGAAAAAATTTTATTCTTTCCAAAATGAACAAGTTTCTAGTTACTTCATTTCAGCTCTAGAAAATAATTTGGATCAGTTTCCAAGGCCTAAAAGTCCAAACAAGAAAGGAGATGAAGACCTTCCCAACTGTTTCCCATTTCATCAGATGTTGGGGCATCCCATTCAGGAGTATTTTGTCTTCAAAGACCTCCTACAAAAAATGGTTGATTTAGGACAGGTAAAACTGAAAGGTTCTTCAGCCCAGGTAGCATGTGTTACTACTACAGATTCAGAGGAAGAAGGTGAGTGGCACGAATTCAAAATAAAAAATGCGCAGAAATATGATGATTGGATGGTCAGGAAAACCATCAACCGAATTCATGCCATTTTACGAACAAAATTGAAGAAACCAATTGTGTCTTCTGATACGAATGCCACAAAAAAACCCCCTTCATAAGAAGGAAAATCCTCAAAGAGGTGGAATAATTCAAAGAAAGAAGAGTAGTCATAAGAAGATGAGCTTGTGTCAAAGCCCATGTTGTCTTTGAATCTGGCAGATTTTATGCCATCTACTTCTAAAGCATGGGCACCGCCCCACTAAATGGCACAACCTTAACTGGATAATTAGGAAGAATCTTAATTAGAAGAACAGTTGATATTTGGTTCTATTAACATGATTCACTTAACAGATACTTATGCCAGTCACAGTTTCGACCTTGATGAGCCTGAGTTCCCTCTATCAAACAGAAGAATAAGAGGAAGTTCCAGAGGTTTAGGATACAGTGGAAGACATGGATATTCCAGAAACCACTATTTCAATCCTACCCCTACTAGAACTGTATATGCTACAGAAACTAATGGAAGATCCCTTTAGCGGGCTCAACAAGAACAAGAAAGGTCTTCCACACATAGAAGATTCATTTCTAGCATAGTTATTTTTGAAGATTGGTAAGAAGTTGCACCTTATTCCTCTTTGCAAATAAATAGACCTAGTCGGTCTGATCTTCCAAATCCAGGAGTATTTCCAACTCCAACCTCGATACAAGATGCATCTACTTCCAAATCATCAACTTCTAAGGCACCTGAGAAACCACATGTTCCTGTTGGGAAACACAGACCTTTGGATCAAAAGTATGGTGTCTTGAAACATTTTTTCCCAAGTACCGGCCAAGTTATCAATTCTGGATGCCTTGAATCCACCAAAAGATCTTTGGGAGGCACTCATTGAGGCTTTGTCAAGTCTTCAGGAATTCGAAACTGAAATTGCTATGGTTGAAGTTTACCATGTAGAGAATGGTCCTGCAAAATTCCATGCAGTGATATCTTTTACAGATGAAGATGAAGGTGATGTTGTGCATGGACAAATTAGACCTTTGTATTTATCTGTCATGTTCAATGATGTAGACATCCAATGATCTTTATTTGATAATGGTTCTAGAGTCAACCTCATCCCTATTCGTACACTTCATCGATTGGGCCTCACTGAATCTGATTTATCTTCTTCTACATTGATGTTGCAAGGATATGATAAAAATGAACAAGAACCTCTGGGAAATATTACACTAAGAACATAGTTTGGGGAACTTGTATCCAATTCATATTTCATGTTTGTTCGTCATGACACAACCTTTAACATTTTTCTTGGAAGACCTTGGCTACATCAACATGCGACTATACCTTCATCATACCATCAATGTCTCAAATATTGTTTCAATGGTAAAATTGGGACATTTTATGGCGATAAATCCCCATTCAAAACATGCGAATTTCAATACATTGAGGTAGAATTCTATCACATGAAGGGAAATGAGGTATCTATGACAAAGGAGGTTACTAAGATTAATGCTCCATATGGTTTGGAAAAGATTCCAGTAAACCCATTCATACATGGGAGTACAAATTATGTGTTTCCTATCAGTCAAATTGACATGATAGACCCAAATCCAAATACTCTTATGGAAACTTCCATAATGTCAATTACGACAACCAAGCTAGATAGCATGGGAGAGATTGATGATTCACCAGGAAATGATGAAATATCAAATGGATATGTCTTCATTTCATCCACTGAAATCCAGCAATTCTATACATCATCAACCAGGCCAGGAGAAGTTATAGAAATGTCATAGATGAATGATGATGTCAATTCTCAATCCATCATCTCCTCTTTATTACCCAAGGAATACCCTTCATCGTTAATAGGGTCAAAAATGGCAGACTCTTTTTCATGATATTCAAATTTTAACTTCTCTCCTGATCATGGAAAATATGCTTCATCATCTACTATGAAAGTAGAAACAAAAGAAGTAACACATATTGAAGAAAAAGTGGAAGATCTCAGGGATTCTCCTCCAGAATTTGAAGAAGGTATCTCAACCACTGTGGATAAACTCAGAGAAATAAATCTTGGTACAAAAGGAGATCCAATACCCACTTTAATTAGTGTGGTCATGACTATTAAAGTGAAAGAAATGTATATTTCATTTTTAAAGAAAAATCAAGATATATTTTCTTGGAAATATATAGAAATGCCAGGTCTTGATCCTGATGTTTCTACCCATCGTTTGGGTTTTCCAGAAGAACATCGAGGATTCAAGCAAGTCGCAAGAAGAACACTCCCAACTTATGCCTCCAAAATTGAAGCTGAGGTGGATAAGCTAATCAAGGATAACTTCATCATATAAGTTCAATATCCCAAATGGATTGAAAATATTGTACCTATGAAAAAGAATAAAGGAAAAATTAGAGTTTGCATTTATTTTAGAGATCATAATTGGCATTGTCCCAATGATGATTTTCCAATTCCGATCATAGAACTCTTAATTGATGAAAAATCTAGCTATGAAGCACTTTCCGTCATGGATGGATATTCTGGGTATAATCAAATCAGAATGGATCTATAAGATGAAGAATCTACAGCCTTTAGATCCACTCAGCGTTTGTTTTGCTATCGGGTAATGCCCTTTGCCCTGAAAAATGCAGGTGCAACGTATCAACATGCCATGCACCGTATTCTCAAACACTTTTTAGGGAAATTTTTTGAATGTTATGTGGACGATTTTGTGGATAAATCCAGAAAACATTCTAATCACTTGGCAGATTTGAATATCAGATTCCACAAAATTCGACAACACAATTTTAAGATGAACCCCTTGAAATGTGCTTTTGGGGTAACCTCAGGAAAATTTCTTAGCTTTTTTGTACGCCATCATGGTATCGAAGTCAATCCGGAGAAGAAAAAATCAATCCATGGTATGTCACATCCTCAAAATTTGAATTAATTGAGAGGACTTCAAGGACACTAGGCCTATATTCATATTTTCATCACCAATCTGGCAGTAAAATGTTTACCCTTCACCAAATTAATAAAGAAGAGATTCACTTACCAGTGGACTGAAGAATGTCAAGAGGCATTCAATATTCTGAAGAAATATCTCTTAAGTCCACTGGTATTAATTCCACCTATTGAAAGAATATCACTTATCCTATATGTTACATCTTTATAGTGATCATTGGGTTCCTTCCTTGCCCAAAATAATGATACTCGGAATGAAAAGTGCCTTTATTATCAAAGTCGGACTATGCTTGAGGAAGAAATTCGATATTGAAGTATTGAAAAGTACTGCCTAGCGTTAATATTTGAAGTTTAGAAATTGAGACACTACCTGCAACATCATGAGGTCCAATTGTCATCTCGCAATAACCCTCTGAAATTAATCCTTAGTCGCCCAATGCTTACAGGACGTCTGGCAAGGTGGGAAATTATTTTACAGCAGTTTGATATCCAGTATGTGTCTTAAAAAGCAATAAAGGGACAAGATCTGGATGATTTCCTTACTAAACACCCTTTAGTAGAAGATACATATTTAGATTTGAACTTCCTAATGAGGAAGTTTTCTCTATTCAAGATAATATTCAAACATGGGAAAAGTACTTTGATGGTGCTTCCAGAAGTCCAACAGGAAAGAAAATAGAAGATCCTAAATTCAACAAAGTTGGATTGGTAATTGTACTTATTTCCCCTAAAAAGGTATTGCTACCCTATTCCTTCTTATTGTTGGAAGGTGGTACAAATAACGAATCATAATATCAAGCTCTCATTGCAGGATTGGAGTTGGTGCTTCAGGCACAAGTGAATCACTTAAAGGTGAAAGGTGATTCAGACCTGGTAATGAAACAAGTCAACGGGGATTATGCCATCAGAAAAGAAGATTTAATCCCTTTGTATGATTATGTTAGAGAGTTAATGGCAGAATTTCTTTTGGAACTGACATTTTATTATGCACCACGATCACAAAATGCCCAAGTTGATGCATTGGCTAATGTAGCCACAGCTCTGGCAGATCCAAATCGGGATGAAACAATCATCAGTATTTCCCACTGTCATACAGTTTCACCTTATGTTCAAATCAGAATAGAGTAAATCAATGAAATCAGTCCCATTTCTAAACCATATGGTCATACTCTAGGATGGACTACACCTATTAGGGAATACCTTCAAAATAAAACACTCCCACCTGATAGAGCCATGAAAGAACAAGTCCGGAAATGTGTGGTCAATTTTACTCTTTATGATAGCCCAGATCATCTAGAAAAAATTCTCTACAATCAAGGTTTTGATGGAATTCTCTTCAGATGTATTGATGGTGAAGAGACAATGGTTGTCATGAAAGAAGTACATGTAGGAGTCTGTGGTTCCCACCAGTCTGGACATAGACTGTCTGATCGAATTCGAAGACTTGGATAATTCTGGCCTTCAATGATACAAGATTGTGTTGATTTCACTAAGAAGTTTCATTTTTTCCAATTATGATCCAATTTCATTCATCAACCCCTAGAGTTGCTTCATACAGCTAAATACTCATGGCCATTTTCCACATGGGGAATGGATGTAGTAGGACCTTACCCTTCAGCTATATCCATGCAGTTTAAGTATATTCTTACTGGTACTAACTTCTTTTCCAAATGGGCAGAGTCAATACCTCTCAAAGAAGTTAGTTATCAAAGCATTGTCAGATTCATCAAGTCTATCGTCATTACTAGATTTGGTGTCCCTCATACCATATTGATGGACAATGGCACCAAAATCTGTTCATCCAAGGTAAGGATGTTGTATCAATAATACAACATCAAATCTAACCATCAATATCGGTATCATGCAGCATCCAATGGAAAAATAGAAGCCTTCAATAAGACTCTTTCAAACATACTACTGAAGATGGTGGATAAAGATAAGAAATCATGGCCTGATAAACTTTTTCATGCATCATGGGCATATCGTACCACCACCCGCACTGCTACGTGGTCAACTCCATATTCATTGGTATATGGAACAGAAGAAGTCTTTCCCATTGAGGTTCAATTACCTTCTCTCATAGTAGCCATTTGTGATTAGTCATCTACAGATGAAAAATCTCAATAACGATTGGATGAATTGGAATGATTAGATTAAGAAAGATTGTGCACCATGCACCTCTTGGAAATCTATCAAAATTGAATAGCACGGGATTTCAATAAAAATTTTCTTCTCCATTCATCCATTCAAGGAGAATTGGTATTGGTCCTCAGAACTCCAATGATACCAAGAAACAAACCTCCTACGCTTGAGCCAAAGTGGGAAGGACCTTACTCAATACATAATGTTTACTCCAATGGATCTTATTCAATAATCTCAATGGATGGAGAACTCATCATGACTCCAACCAATGCAAGATTCTTGAAGAAGTATTTTGTGTAACACAAATACATCTATATCATCCAACATGATGTTAAACTGTGTTGTCCTAGATATATGATGCTAAATTGTGCAGCACTGGCCCATGCATATGACCTTAAACTATCATTGTCCTTACTTTGTGACATTAAACTGCATAGTTTCCTCTTTTTTCCTTACTGCATGACAATAAACTGCATAGTCCCTCCAAAGTCTTTACTACAAGACTTTAAACTGCACAGACCCTTCTTTCATCCAACATGAAGTTAAATTGTGCCTTGTTCCTTTTGTCCTACATGACATTAAAATGTGCATCATTAGGGTTATATCTACCTCTTGTTTCTCACACAGAGTATGAATCACGTGAGTTTAGAGTAAACTTCAACCATAACACCCTCTCTGGGCCGCTAACCATGTGTAAGTCCCAACACCATTTTTAGGTCGTTGTCTTCAAGAACAACATAATCACCAATTCATTCTTCAATCGAACTACACAGACTTTGATCCTTTCCTTATAGTCTGGGTACGTAGGCAACCTCCTGAGGTTCAATCCCAAAACCAACACCTTCACATCGGTTCACTTCCATATCATACGATGTTGATCTATGAAACCCCCCCAAACCAATATATTCACAATGGTTCATCATCATCCTTGCTATATGACGTTGAACTATACAATTCCCCATTTTCACTTGCCTGAGAGGGAATCATCATTGACATTGATCTCCAATCATGTCATATTCCAAAGATTCCATTCATACATGGCAATGCCCGATCCTTTAATCATGGGTCAAACCATCATCGCACTAAAGTCCCCTTTCACCCTTCACTTGTACGAACTAAATCTGTACAGAAGGTATTTCAAGAACTACATATGTCTTGATTACCATCCTTATGGGATACGTAGGAACGTTCGAGCGTCCCTCGAATCCATCCCCAAGTCTTTGGGCCTAACCCCAAATTCCACATTCAGTCCCTTGGATGAAAATTCCCCCTGTGAAAACATGAATGTGGTATGAAAACCCTAGTCATCATTCACATTATGTTTATAAAACACACAATTTTTATTCCTTATTATGGTCCGATCTCTATGACACTAAACTAAGATCTCCTATATTCTCGTCCCACGTGACATTAAGCTGTATTTCAAGAACTACATTTGGATTGATTCTCATCCTAATGAGATTTGTAGTGATGTCCAACATCTCAATTCAGGACCCAAACACAACATGATTATGGTCAACATTGGTCTATGTATCTCTTTCATGCGTTGGACCATACCCATTTTCATGTGAAATACTCTTAACCTTAAATACTTATAGATCTCCATAACCATTTTCTTGTCTACTGGTCACAAAATGTCTGATACTTGCGAATTATTTTTCCTAACTATGCAACACATTCCCTTAGGTGGCCTTGCATAAGTAGTCCACATAACGGACCTGTCATCCAAATGATGCTATTATTTGACTATGTATGCAATGCCCTTAAGTGGCCCTGCCTAATTTAACCCCCTACCAGGTTTTTTAAATAGTGGTAATTTCATTCATGGGAGGAAAACCTCTTTTGTACTTATTGGTCTTAATGACAATATGTAGGGATCTGCAAAAATAAAAAAAATAGGCATCCTTAACATATTTTTTCCATACTTTTTTTCATGATATGAAAGTATTGAAGTCTATGGTTTATATTTCCCTCCCTACATTTGGTTCAGACCTTCACAGGAGTGACATTCATCCAATTCTTTAACAATATTGATTGGGAATATTATCTCCATATTCAAGTATATCTCTCCATACAGAAAACTCTATGCTTTGGAAAATTTGAATCTCCATAAATTTCTACTCGCTTTTTTAGCAGTAGAAAAGTAAAATTTCGGAGAGTTCTTTTTCCTGACTATACAGCACGTGCCCCTAGGTGGCCTTGCATAATTATTCTACATAACGGACCTGTCAGCCAAAAGATGCTATTATTTGACTACACAGCCAATGCCCTTAAGTGGCCCTACATAATTCAACCCCCTAACAGGTTTGTTAAATAGTGGTAACTTCACTCTTAGGAAATACTTCTTCTAATGCCTTTTAGCCCTTTTTTATATCATCCTAGAGATTAAAAATTTCTTAGGTCATAGTTTACATGTTTTCCCCCCATAATTTAATGTGGTAATATGTTTTCAAACAAATTATTAAGTAATTGAGACAATTTTAATCCAATAGGTCAAAGATATTTGACCCTTAAACATTATCCTCTTTATGTCTGACGTGCATGACTTTAAACTGCCCACAAAAGAAAAGGGAACTCTGAACAAAAGTCAAATCCCAGCTCACTAAACATACATTTTGTATGATTTAGGTAATATTGAGCAATTAAAAGATGCAAATTTTGTGGGGTTGTTTGTATCACCCTAGAAAAAATCAAACTATGCTTACTAGGCCCATTGGGTTGGGTAAAATTTTAAAGCAGGTAGCTAAAAAAAGCAGGCACAAATGATTGAAGATGAAAGTGTTTTTCATTGATGCACAAGAGTTAGCAGGACTTCCACAGACTGAAGTCTCTTCTCTTTTTCAGGAATTTCAAAAGGATTTCAACATAACTCTTCATTAGATTTATGACATCCCAAGCTTCATCAGTAGCCACCTGGAATTCATTCATTCATTCAACTGGATACAATAAGAGACACATTGATACCATCTCTTCTTGGAACAATTGTAAAAGAATGTTCATGTGTGCGGTTTGAGAGAATTTTATGTTGATCAAACAATGACTCTGTTTCTGTCCTAGAGAATAGGAAGATAGATACATAGATTTGAGAATGGAGAATTGGAAGTAAAGATGCATTTGGAGAGAGTAATATTTTCATATATTGTTTCTATTGTCATGATAGTCTTCTCTACACCAACCGGTAGCGGAAAACATATCAGCCCATAGTTTTCCATTTTCATACCTGCAAGGAAATGGCATGGAGGAAAATTTTGAATGTTCACACCATTTTTTCTTCTCTTAATGCACAACATAACTGAAATATAGGGATAACAATGCGACTGCATCTCGAGCGTATGAAATTTCAGATTTGGTGCACAAAGACTGTGATGCATTATGTTTTCCTTCTTCATTGTTCCAGTATTTACAAATGATTCTTCAACTGAGACATTTGCTGAAGTGAAATTGGCGTAAGCTTGAAACTAGAAATGAGGAATATAATTCTTTGCATCTGGAACATTGACTCCTTGCAGATGACCATGTCCATATAAAGGTGATCCAATTCTTCTGGGAGCCATTGAATTTGCACAAAAATCAAATAGTTAACTTTTAAGTAAGTTGTTTTTTTCATAAAATTTTGTGAAGAAAGTGGGAAAAATGGCTAAGGCATTAAGGCACACAAGTTTAATTTTGGTGCGCATGTATAAGCTGATCGCACAAGTATGGGAATGCAGGTATTTCCATGCAAGTAAAAATACATCGGCAGAAGTGAGACACAATTTAAAAGAATTAATCAACCGCGGACAGCAGAATCTGCACAATGAGATCTCACTTGTGCGACGAGAGCTCGAAGAGTTGGAAGACGGGTGCTTTGAATGAGAGTGGCGCCCATATTTAAAGGCATGTCTGTACCCCTGCACGCCATAACTTGTGCGTCGATACCTGCGTGCTGAAAAATTGCATGCCTAAGAACCTTGGTTTTCTCTATTACCTTAGAGTTAAACCCTCTTTCCTTTTTCAGATCCAACTCTGAGGGGGAACTTATGTTGACGCTTTGTTCTATCACATAGTCTAGAGATTGACTAAGGGAAGTACCTCAAGCAAGAAGAGGGAAGATTCCCTAGGAATTTCACAAAGGAATTAAAGGCCGCAAATATACCTGCGCGATAGCCTTGGGCGGGCAGGTCACTTGTGCGCCAGATATGTGGCGCGCAAGTCACGTGCACGCCCTAAGTGAAATTTCTCCCAAACCTCAGTTGGCCTATAAATACCCCATGTGGGCCCCCCATTTCAAGGACGAAAATTCCAAAACTCAGATTCACTCTCTGGACGCCCAAGTCTCTGTCTGAAGTCTTCCGAACACTTCTAAGGTAATTATTTAGCTAGGATTAAAGCTCTAAAGAAGAAGAACAAGGCCTAAGTACTAGAACACATCAATATTTGCGTGCGTAAGTGTCCAACCCTTAATGGAAGTGATGATACTTGCGCACCTCCCTTTCCTCTCAAGGAAACTTTCGCACCACCAATCTGAAAGCGTCTGGGGATGATACTAATGGATCCAATTCAAAATCTCCCAAGTATCACTTCACAGGTTCTTCGTCGCCCAAGTGAACTCATGTCGCGCATGTATAATTGCGCGACCAGGACTTGCGCGCCAGACCAATACTTGTGTTCCTCCTTCCAATTCACTTACTTTCATCAAATACAACTCTCCTTTCCAAGATTTAGCCTTCAAAACCCTCTTCAAATCCATTTATGGCATGGTTATTTTGTTGGCTTCCTTATCTGAAAGGAATTCTGTGGAACATCTCTCAAAACCTTGGGATTTACATAACTTAATGTCACTACGGTTAGAGATTTCCTTCATTCAACCTCAACCTTTAAGATGATAAAATCTTTAATCTCGGCATCCTACTTAGGAGTAAGCCCCAAGTTCTCTAATCTGGGCATCCTCTTTAATAGTAAGCCCCATGTTCACTAATCTGGGCATCTACCTTAGGAGTAAGCCCCAAGATCCCCAATCTAGGCATCCTCCTTAGGAGTATGCCCCAAGTTCTCTAATCTGGGCTTCCTCCTTAGGAGTAAGCCCCATGTTACCTAATCTGGGAATCCTCTTTAGGAGTAAGCCCCAAGTTCCCTGTTCATGGGCATCATCTTTAGGAGTAAGCCCCAATCATAATTTCTCTTAACCTAGGCCTCCTTTTCAGGAGTAAGCCCTAGATCTTAATTCCCCTTAACCTGGGTCTCCTTTTCAGGAATAAGACCCAGGCATAATTTCTTTTGACATGGGCTTCCTTCTCAAGAATAAAACCCAATCATTAGTCTCAATCTAATTTGGGAATCCTTCTCTAGAGTAAGCCCTAAGTTACGTATTTAAATCTCTATAAAGAACATATACCTTTACGGACCTTGTTCCCGAGTTTCTTCCCTGAATTAAATCTTGATCCTCATATATCTTGTGCGGTTATACATACGTAAGCCCTACATCATTTATTATAATTGTATTCTTTGTGGCACAATCGTCAGGTTTTACTAATACCACTTGTTTCTCACATCGAGCAAGACTCACTTGATCTTAGAGTGTAAAAGAAATTTTGACATCTCTCTTTGGTCCATCAATCATGCATAAACCCCATACTTCTTCACTCGAACTATGTGGGTTCTGATTCCTTTTCTAGAAAGGATATGTAGGTAGCCCATCTGTGGGTACGATCCCAACTCTGAAATAATCCCTATCCTTCTGAATGATAATAAACTTCAAGTGCCCCACTGAGTGGATTTAAAACCAGTATGGTTATCCTAATGACCAAGATATTTCTTTATAATGCGTTGAAGGATACCATTGACTAAGAATCTCTAATAAATAAGGACGATTCTTTATCAATTAAGAACCTCAAACACAAATAAAATATTCTCAAAATCTCATACATATCAATCATTGATTTTCAGATCTAAAGGAAAGCTCATTTTCATGCTTGGTAAATTAATAAGGATTCACGAACATAACTCAAATCTATATGAGAGTCCTGGAGTAGACAATAATTCCCCCCAAAAATGTGTGATGCGTCTGACCTACCATCCTATCGAACAATGAAAATTCTTAAGCCTCATTAGTCCACAACTAATGAGAACCAACCGTTGGAAAGTAGGTCCAAATGGATATAGAATCATTGGATGTTTCCAGTTCTAAGAATAAACCCGTTAGAAACCGATTGGAATGTTTGAACCTTAAAAAAACAATGTCATCCCCATTTCCATAAGAAACAAAAATATTATGAGATAATGTGATAAAATAGTCTATTGGATTTGGGGAGGAGAGTTGGAATAGAATTTGAGTTGAGGATGGTTGATCTAAAGTTCTCAATGTTTTTTAAGAGATGTTGAGAGAAGGTTCCCTTTTGTAAGTGAGTGGAGTGAAACTCATGGAAGTACCGATAACATTAAAATAACAGGAACTCATTTTCAATGTACTGTTCCATAAAAATTCACTTTTGAAGATAAGTTAGGATAAGTTATAAATACTCTAGAAAAATAAATTTAGGGCATGTTTCAGAGATAATTGAAACCATATCTCTGAGGTTACCCCACCCAATGTAATCTTTTTTACCCTTTACCAAAGTGAAATTATTTACCATGGGATCTTATTTCTATTATAAAAAAGATAATTTGAACTTATAAACTAATATTTATTATTTTTATCCCTAAAATAGAATCCATTTTATATTATTTGATTATGAGAGGTGTTAAAAATTTATTTTAATATAAGTATTAAAATTTAAAAGAAAAATATTTATTAAATGTATTTTTTGTAATTAGAATGATTTTACACAAAAATCATATATATAATTAATTATCATGACAATTATTGGTTTATTAATACATAAAGGAGATTTATGTGATAGTGAAAAAAATCTAAAACTCCTTGTTATAGTGTAAATACTTAATTAAATGGAAAAGATAAAAAATAGTCATTTTATCAGAATAAAATATCCCTAAGGTTGCAAAGTGTTGAACATAGATTTATAAATCCAAAATAATATATTTAAATAATATATTTATATCTTTAAATGCATATTTTTTCAATAGAAAAGTTTTATGAATTTTAAATTAATTCATATTTCTTTATTATATCTATAAAATGAAGGTATCTATAAAACAATATTTTTTTACTATTTGCCTCAAAATATATCTTTTTATAAAAATAGCAAATAATTCACCCTAAGGTTATTTTCTTATAATTATTTCAAAAATTAATTTAATTTCCACAAATTAAAATTCAAAAATTTATAATTTTATATTTTAAATAAAATTACAATATCAAATGATAAAAATATTTTATAGACAAAGGAATTCATGTTTTGAGTGTTCATAATCATATTTAATATATTCTACTAATTAAATAAATTTTTATTCATTGGATCATGATTTTGAAAATTAAAATTTATCATTATTATCTTGAAAAATAATAAATTTAATTTATTAGGATAAAACAGAATACAATTAAAAAAATCAATTGAAATACCATCCTTTTTAACATTAAATATTTTCAATTTTTTATCTTCTAAATATTACTTTTTTTAATAGATTACAATTTTTTGTTTACATTAGGTTTTATTTTTCTCATAATTATAATACATCGTGGATCGTTTTATTTTAACGTTGTGTGTTGAGAAATCTTATTCAACATGAAAAATAAAAACTGAAATCTAAGGGCGTTACACCCACAAGTTATAAACATTCAAAAATTACCACAAATAAGTATTTTAAAGAATTATATTATATTTTATATTATTTCATGAAACTATCTTCTATGAATAATAATATTCATCCTCTAGGTATAACTTGTATGTAAATCTTTGTTTTTCTTAACACCGAACTTTCACGAAACCCCTAACATGGTCATCTATGTCGACCATATATGATAAAAAAAAAGAAAAATGAAACTCTCAGATTCACAAACAACCAAAATAATATAAGTCCCATACCTATAACCCCCATTTAATACCTTCTTTCAATAATAATATTTACATGAATGTTGATTTCACCCGAGATCTACAACTTCCGGATTCATGATTTCTCATGAAAATATCATACATATTATTGGATTCATGTACTTTCATTGAGAATCTATATGAATCAAGCATGGGATTAATAATACCTTTTATTTTACTCCAAATAATATGCACTTTAATTCCCATATCATAAAAACTTAATTTTTGGAGATGAATCCATTTCAGTTACTCATAATCAATGGAAAAATAATAAAACATGATTGTAAGCCCCATTCGTTGTCTTCCTATTCTTAAGAAACACCTTGGGACTCCTATAATGTGTAATAAAAAATAATTTACTCATTAAAATAATGATACATATTCCCTCCATGTATCTTGATGTATAAGAACCATTCCACCTCTAATTCCTTCCCCTTCTATAATATGGGAATCTTCATTATAAGAAGTTGATCTATAGATTATGCCATCTAATGAACATCAGACATAGTATATGATGAGTCTGTGATGTCCCATGTGTTTAGAAAGAGATAACTCATATGATGAACTTGATATTTAACCCATATTTTAGTAATGCCAAAGAATAATCCCCACACTATCCGATATCAACTCTCCTTTCATGAAACAAATGTCATTCTTGTATAACATCAGTGTACATGGAACAATTATATTACACAAATATAAATGTAAAGCTCAAACTGCATGTGTTTTAATTCTATTTTTAAATGATACATAAGACACCTTTTTCTAGGTTCAATCATGAAATCACCACAAATTAATATCCCTATAAATATGTGACATCTTCAAACTCAATTCATCTTTATTGAGCATTCTAAAACTCTCACCCTACCTTCCTAAATCCACCACAAGATGTTAAACTATTGGTTGTTTCCACTAGATATTAACTTATATATACCCTTCAACATTGAGTGTATGTGGATATATCACCTTATTATGTAATTATTTGACCAACCCATACATGATGAGCATATGTGGAATCATTCCAACAAGACATTAGACTATAAACCTCTATTCTATGATGGGATCATGTGGATACATCTCTTGTGTAGAGATCCCAAGTGGTCTTGCTAGATTATCCTTAGAAATGACTACCAGATTCTTTAGAAAACCATCCCATGTTTATGAGCCTATGATTCCGTAGTTTATAATAATGTCATTACTATATATTAAGAATAGTAACTATCATCATTTTCATTAGGTTACATGATTAAGAATTATTCCTAATACAATGAGAATGAGATTACTTATGTGATGATAATAAGAAACTAATGTGATGATCTTAATATATCTTCATTATATCTTTAGGTTATGAGCCTAATACTCCTACCACATTTTATGAGAATAATATGCCTATATATGATGATAAATGTATTTATTAGGTGATGAAACTATAATGAATTATGTGATGAGAACAAGATTCCTCATGTGATGATCATGAGTTTCCTCTTGTGTTAAGATATGAATTCCTTAGGAAATTATATTAGGATTAATTATATGATGAGAATAAGTTTCTTGTTTAATGGTAATGATTTCCCTTTGGTCTTGACCTAATATTACCGACACAACAAACATAGGCTTCCCCAATGGAAAATTCTAAGGAGGATATTTATAGATTCACCACATACCCTACAATGCATAATGGTTGGTGAAGAATTTTCCTTTATAACATAATATGTTCACCCTACTAAGGTATCATGGGATGCAATAAATATCTCTACATAAATATGATACCAATATTGAGATTTATGAGCATGCATTAAATCTACGAGGGAGACCATGAATAGGCAAAAAAATCCATGGGGAAATCTATGCAATGATTGAAAAACATCCAATAACCAATTACAATAAAATAATCCCAATCCATTAACCCTAGTGGTAGAGGGACACCTTTCATTGGAATGATAGAATATGAGACCAGTTGTATAATGACCATTTATGGAACAGTTCAATGATGCGAGAATGGATCCTAACAGAAAGCATAAGAAAACACAAAAGATATCATAATTTACTATATGTATCATGTTGTGGGTGGTAAATATCTATGTATTGTTTTTTATTCCTTAAGGGAATATAAAATATTTTCCAACATACCTAATTGATCCTTCAATGATTAATATGTCAAAATTCCTCAATCATGTCATATATGAAGTTATAATTTTAGTTGATCCTAAGAGTGTGGAGTTAGTTTTGAATGAGAAATTCCCTGTGGACTTCTTCATGGTCTGTAGTTTAGTTGTAATTAATGGGATTTAAAAATAATTTATTCTGTATTTTTTTATGATTTCTACTCCTATTACCACAAAAAACTGAAATAGTCCAAATATATTGGGTTATATTTTAGAGAGTCAGTTTTCTAATTGAAGAAAATGGACTTAGATAAACTCATGTTCTTTTTATACCTCAATCAGGTGAGGGAAATGATGTATATTATAATGATTCTATAATGTGTGTTGGATGTGTCCTTATATATGACCATAAGGTAGTTGTATATGGTTCTATAAAATTTCTTCTTCATGAATGTTACTACCCAACCCATGATCTGAAATTAGTCACTGTTGTTGATTCCTTGAAGCACTAGAGACCCTACCTATAAAACAAGTACATTATGGTTTTTATGGAATATGAAAGTCTAAAATATGTCTTTTCCAACTAATAATTGAATAGTAGTCAATTACATTGGATTTAATATCTACATTCATTTGATTTGGATATCCAATATGCATTTAGTAAGGTAAATGTAGATGTATCTGACCTTAGTGAAAAATTTTAGCCTAAAAAATAATTGAAGCCAAGTATGAGTGGATATAGATGTATTTTATGGATAACCTCTAATTATATATAGTCAATGATCATGGAAGAGTGAAACAATTCCATATTATCCTTTAAAATTTTCTTATGGAGTTAGTCAACGATTCACATATGTTAGATATTGATTATACCATTATTTGACATAGGTTCGATAGTGGGGAGACCCTATATGGATGGTTATATTATTATTCATCCTTATTATATATACATTGAATATTATTTTTTCCAATTATTATAATTAAAATAATAATTAAATAATTTCATTATTCTTAGTGGGATGTACATCCTTGAATCATGAAGATGTACTATGACATCTGCCACCATGTTTTGTGGTCTTACATGAAAATGGTTAACTCAAGTCTCATTACTAAATTATTTACCAGTAAATGGGTGAATAAATAGAATTAAATACCACTTTTATGGATTAAAACACTACCATTTTTTTATTTATGTGGGATAAAATCACCATGTATTTAAGGGAAAAAAAATTTAAACCCCTGAGTAGCGGAGACATATATGAGTTATTATGGGCCATTTAACTAGGATGAATCACTTATTACAAATTAAGTAATCCTATTTATTTTATGATATTGGAATTTTATATGTTATGCATATTGTGAAAATTTATATTTTATAAATTGGTATCCTCTAAGGTGCGGATCCTAGATTCATGTATAGGTCTTGAGGAGCACTACGATGAGATTTCGGTTTACAAGTAATGTTGGGTACTACTATTATCCCTTAAATTTATAGTCATTATGTGTATAGAATATTTATTTTAGAATAAATTCTCTAATTTTGAACTATTTATTTCATTGGATCGTGTGATAATCACCTCTTAAGGTCATAATTTTCTTATAATAATAGAAACCATTCATTTAACCAAATGGTTTCCATCAATGATTTATTGGGAAAACCAATACATAATCATTTTTTCTAGGAAAATTGTAATGAGTCATTTGTGATAAGGTATTGAATTCTCTAGGAGATGACTAAACATGTAATGATGATTTAGAGGTGGCTTAAAATTGATCAAAATTTCTAGAAGGTCTATAAAGACCATCAAAGTTAAACAATGGAATTCTAAGTGTGTGTGATCATGTATTTAAATGAGTTTTACTTTGATTGGGTGACCAATTAATTTGAAAATAAGGGATTAAAAATCCTCGATATGTCATGACATTTAAGTTACTCAGTCCAGATATGATGTTTTATTGTTATCTTGGACTAGTTCTATAATTAATTTCCATGCATAACAATTTTCAAATATCAAATTTTAGGTACAATGTTCCAAAAAAATAAAACATGATTTTGTTTAGGGATGTTCATCTTCAGACCGATAAAATCTATATATATCATCTTATATATATCATCGACCGATGTAAACAAAATTTGGGGGTATTTTCATTCCTTTGGATTGGGTAATGTGTAAGAATTTTCATATTAGTGATGAATCCTGGGAGTGGGTGATTGAAATAGAAATTTCTTGGATATAGATATTTTCTCAGTAAAGTTAATCAAATATTCTTGGAGACAAGATTCTCAATGGTGGGTTGATTATAAAGACCTCAATCCTTTGAACATATATTTCTATTTAATTTATATACATTTACGTTCATTTATAAGTTTTTGTGTTAATGGGGCTATTATAGGGGTTCAGTAAAAATTGGATTAAAATTTGAATGAGGGTGGGCTATGCCCAGAACGATGTACATGGATAATACTTATGTAATTAAGTGGTTTTGGTTGAGCCATTGGGTACCAAATTCTTTAGTAAAATTTATATTACAAACATCTTAGAAAAATTCCTTGAATAAATGGAATTTTCATCCTCTCTCACCCTAAATGTAAACCTAAAATATCATTGGATTAATATATCATTCTCAACTATTCATTTTACATCCTATGATGAGATCAATTCTTCCTCCTAGATGCACATAGTGATTTACTCATTTAATCTTGATTCCATTGGCTCTGTTGGGATATGAAATCTTTCATTTGATGATTTAGGGTCTTGGATCACTTCAAATGACCCTTATAGTTGTGTTTCTTGGTTGAACATTATGTAATCTCACCATAATACAATATAATTCTTGATAAATTTATGAATTAATTCCATTTACATTCAACCATGTGGCTATAAATAGATTTCATAACTAAATATTTGGCAATAATATGGTTTCACTTCCAAAATTAATTCTCCTAAAATAATATTGGTGCTGAACTATTTTTATCCTTTGATAGGGGGTCTATTTGGTCATTATATTGAATCAGACATCTTAACGAGACCCTAAGAGGGACTCATACAATAAAATTCATGTTAATAACCCTTCCAATTTTTTTACCCATATATATTTTTCTTAATAACAATCTAAGGCCAAGTAAACTAATTAAAATTCATGAGTTTCAAATTAATTTTTTTATTGAATCTTTTCAGAAAAAATATTGTGTCTTATTTGCATTTAGATTTATATCCTTGAATATTATTCTTGAGTATTTTATATCCACATTGAGCTTGTTTTAGGATGTTTACTATTCAAATTATTTTTCATGAATCATGATAAAGATTATTCTATATTGTTTTAGGATAATTTCTATAACTGGTAAAAGTACATTCTTAATGATTTTATTCCAATAATTCTTAACATAACAAAGATAGTTATCAACATATTTATTGGATTTGTTTATATGATGAAATGTTTATATATATTTTGCTATATAATCTTATTTTGGAAACCTATAGATGGTTTACATGTTGTTTAACTGGGATGTGAATTATTCCTTCAATTGTTAAACACATCGATGATTTGTGATGTGATCAAAATTCCCTGAACCATTATACCCATCCCCCATTCCATATGATGGGATGAAATATTTTAATAAGCATCTAGATCTAGATTTTAGCTTCTAGGTAGGGTCATTAAAACCGTAACAGTTGATTCATATATTTCCTCATATGTGTGGGTGTATATGTTCACATGTGTGATCCATTTATAGGTACTCATATAACCTCCCATAGAAGATAGACTGGGAATATCTTCTTATATCTTAATCGAAGTCTTGATGTAGGTATATATATATGGATACTCCCTTGGTAGAGAGTAACTTTACAATGTAAATTAATAGTAAAAAATTTCTTATTATGATTTATGTTTAGTCTATACTATTCCACTTGATTTTCATCCTTATAGGGATACAATTTAGTTAATTATATATTATTAGGGGTCAGGTGGAACCTTTCAATATCCCTTATCGGGACACATAAAACCCATTTTATTTTTTATTTATGTAAGAGAAAAATCAATAATATGGGATCTATCAATTTGAAGAGCATGGAAGTTGTGGAAATTCATTTTTGGTGATTGATGAGTGATTTTATTTATGGAACCTTGGTTGTCCTGGGAACTTTTTTTGAGGGGATTTACACAAAGGAGCACTATTTTAGGTCTTTAGGCCTCATTTAGCCTATAAATGAATTTCTGTATTGTTTTTCATCTTGGTATCAATCAAATTATATATCAATGGTTATATTTATACATTTTATGATATGTGATATATATTAATTGTTTTTCATCCATTTATGTGATGACTCATACTCTCCAACATCTATTCTCAGTCAGTAGTATACTTTAACTAACCAAGATTGAGATAGTTCATTTTATATATAAGTACATATCGTAATCTATTATTAATATTTTTAAAGGGGGAAACCACATAATACATTCCTAATTCCAAACCCCATACAGTTATTCCAGCATATAGCCACTATAACTCAAGCCTAAAATAATTTAATGATGTTACATGGGTTCTATTTGGGTATTTATGTCATAGGAATTATTTTTAATTTAAGATAATGGTTTGTTAATTGAGTTGTATATAAAATAACAAAGACCATAAGTAAAATCCTTGAGCTATGTGTAATAACTTATTACATCATGCTCATAGAAATTAGAAGAGAACAAAAATCCAGGGAGACTGTATTTGGTTGAACTTAATTTTTTTTATATCAGATTTTTGGTGACTACTAAATGAAATAAGGATGATTTTGGATGTGTCTATGGATCTAAGATGGTACTCTAGTGTTTGATAAAAATTAATTTAAGATTTAATAATGTTTAATGGAATAAAACCACAATTGGGTACCTGATGATGGTGTATTGAGTGCCAAGTGAGAGAGATGCGGTTTAATAGTTTTTATTATATGAAATTGGGTGAACTGTGAGGGTATAAAAAGTACATTGTAGATAAATGATATGTTTTTAAAATTATGGAAAAATAATTATTTTTTATTTTAAAAAAGGAAGACACTCAAGGTTCCCTAATCAATGGCCAATGGAGTATAGGGAATTCAAAATCCTCTCCCACTTTCAACATCTTGATCTATAGTTTCTCTAATTTGGGTAGTTAATTGATGGTGGTTTGTTTTCTTCCCTTCATTATTCCAATATTATATATCTCCCTCTTTATATAATTTCAATGGAATACAATTAGGTTTTCAATTCTTCTTCCACTGAACTATGGTTGAATTGAGTTAAATAAAATTGTTTTTCATGTGGGATAAATGGAGGTAGATCTTGAGGAATTAAACATATATTATGTAAATTATTTAATTAGAGGTAAGATTCTTATAGTATCTTTGTTTAATTTTTTTCAAATTTTAAATGATATTGGTTGATAAATTAGCATCTTCATGGAAAATTTCTGTAATGATAACTCGATTATTGATGGGATCATTTCTGTCATTGTTTAAGGTTTCAAAATTTCTTTTCCATAAAGACTTGTGTTTACCCTTTATTATAATGAATTTATTATATTTTGATTATTAATAGTTATATTAATTAATTATATATTTTCTATAATTAATTAATGTGGTTCCATATTTTAATTTTGGGCCTGTTAACATATATAATGGCTTATATTGTTTGAAAGAGATTGGTCAAAGATGGAGTTGGTTTAGTTTAAGGGGTTATATCTTATATGAGTTAGGTGGTCCCCAATAATACTACCTTATAAGGGGTTTATATTATTTTTAATTATCATATCTTGTATAATCAAGTGCAAGTGGAATGAGACCGAACCAAATGTGGTTCCATTTTTGTGAGACAAGGCTAGTGTGTTCCATTAGTCTCATATCAAGATCACTAATTATAATGAGTTATAAAATGGATACTAATAGTTGTGTGAAAAATGATAGAGTATTGTGTAAAGACCTGGAATATTCAAGGGAATTTTTTTCTTAATTTATTTGGAATTTTACGAGACTGTGGCTTCTGACGACACCTGATTCTGAGGCCCTGTGTGCCCGGAATCAATTTCTGAAGTTTAGCTCGGTTAATTTCAGTGAACGAACGAGAGAGTTTTTCTATCTTTTGAAGCGGTGCTCGGAATCAAAATACAAGGGCACTGATGGAACCATAGTGCCAGTAATTGCTTTAGAAGACCTTTTCTAAAGGTGCGTTTGCTCGGGAGGAGTTGTTTAAAAATTGAGGTTTAAGTGAAGAATAAAATAAAATTGTATTCCAATTTTATTTTCCTTCTAAGTAGTTTTATCCTTTGTGTGGAATTTGGGTTGCTAACTTTCCTTGGGAGAATAAAGGAGATGTGGGGCCCACACGAGCCCCCACCTTTTCACATTCCCCATAACCCCTTGAAACTCCTCTTAATATCTTCCTTGTAATTAATGTTGTGACTTTCCCTCTCCTCTCTTTTAATTAAGCCAACTCCACAATTCAATTAATTGAATTGAGTATTTAAATTTTAAACTCTTTTCATGACTTAATAAAATAAGCATAGCTTATTTTATTTTTGGGTTAGTTTTGTGGTGTTAAGGATTGGGAGAGAATACTCAAAATCTAGAGGAATCTTCATCTTCTTCGTTGGAGAACGTGAAGAACTTCAAGACCCCGATGAAGAACACCATCACCGCAAGGAGTGATCGTAGTGACTTTCTTCTCCTCTCTGTAGCCGGTGTGAGACGCTGCTCCACCTCGGACGATCTCCGTCAAGCGCATACGAAGCTTTACCTCGCGACGCATTTTCTCCGACGCTCTTCGATCGTCAACTCGATATCGAGGTAGGGGGTTTGGTTTAATTTATTTTTATGTGGATTAAATCCTCGATATGTGTTTTAATTGTTAGAAGTCGTTTGAGCCACTAACACGGTGGGTGCGGACCAACGAACAAGTCCGAACCCACCGATTCTCTGTTCTTGATGCGTGGAACATTGGGCAATGATGAAACGAGACCGTTGAGCGATTGGAGGCCCTCACAGAAATCTACGGGTCCCGAGATGACCCAAGGCGTAGACGGGAGCAAGAACGGACCACCGGAGCCGCTCCGGTGGCCCGCGGACTTCACCGGCGATGTCCCGGCGTGCCGCCAGGAGGGACGGCCGCGGCTTCAGCCGCGGCGGCAGGCCACCGGTCCCGCGGCCGTGCGGGACCCGGGGGAGACGCGGTGCCTAGCACAGCGTACACTGGCAGAAGGGAGCGGCCCCCCACGTGGGTCTGTGACTTCAATCATGGGTGGTACCCCCCCCCCTTTCCACAACGACACCGCCAACACCGAGCTGTCCGTGCGGGGCGTGCCCGCGCCGGGCCGACCGGTTGCCCAGGCCGGACCGGCCGCACAGGGCCAGGCCGCCCCGGCCGGGTTGGGCCGCGCTGGTTGGGCTGAGCCTCGCCCACCGGACCGGGCTGCACCCTAATGGTCCGGACCCGGACCCGGTTCGGGTCGAACCGGTTCGGGCCGACCCACGGGGTCTCGGGCCTGGTCGGTTCGGGCCCAAAACCCCTTAAATCGGACAGGTTCGTTCTTTTGTCCATATATTAGGTTACAGACCTCTGATCGACCTACCGTCAGTTGCGTGGAAATACTTGGAACGATACGGTCGTTTCGATATATTACACTCAAGGTTTCGGAAGACTTTGGGTATAGCAGGGTTGGTTCGAACACAAAACCAACCGGGCCCTCGGAGCAGAAACGCTTATAACTTGAGCTCCGGACGTCCGATTGACATGCTGTCAACTTTGTCGGATTCTACTTAGTGAGACGGACGTTTGGGATTACTCCGATCAAGGTTTGGATGCAGTTAGAGTGTAGTCGGGTCGGTTTTGACTTAAAAACCAACCGGGCCCCTAGAACGAAAAAGCCAATAACTCTCAGACCGGGCGCCCGATTGATGCGTCATCTGTCGCATTGAGTTCCTCTTGTCGAGACATAATTTTGAGATACATCAACTCCGGACTACGTGTCAGTGGATGTATCAACCCCTTGGCTCATGGAGCGGACCCACCTGTAATCGAGCATGCTGTGTGCGGGACCCTAGAGCTGGCTGCGACTGCGACTGTGACGACTGCACTGAAATCCTATGTGGGTTCGATAGTGATGAAGACCGTACTGAAATCCTATCTGCGTTCGACGGTAATGAATACTGAACTGAAATCCAATGTGGGTTCGGCAGCGATGAGGACCGTACTGAAATCCTTTGTGGTCTCGACGGCGATGAAGACTGCACCGAAATCCTATGTGGGTTCGGTAGCGATGTAGACCGTACTGAAATCCTATGTGGGTTCGACGACGATGAAGACTGCACTGAAATCATATGTGGGTTCAGCAGCAATGAAGACCGTACTAAAATCCTCTGTGGGTTCGGCGGCAATGACTACTGTTCTTGTATCCTACGTGGGTCTAGTAGTGTCTGACTCTATTCTTGCTATCCTACGTGGGTCTGTCAGAGTAGCTGGTCTGTATCCTATGTGGTTCTGATAGCTTAGCTAGTTTAGTATCCTACGTGGGTCCCAACTTAGATGAATCAGTGGATATATATGATCATCTCTATCACCTTACGAAGCAAGTATACCTGTGTGAGCTGAGTTTTGACATTCAATCATTGTCTTCGATGTGTTTGACATGATATCCTGTGTGGATTGGATTATTCTTTCCTGTGTGGATTGGTTCATGCTCTCTAATTTGGACTTGTAGAGTTCTCCTGTGTGGACTTTGTTGTGCTCTCCTATGTGGACTTGTAGAGTTCTCCTGTGTGGACTGTGTTGTGCTCTCCTTTGTGGACTTGCAGTGTTCTCATGTGTGGACTGAGTTGTTTTTTCCTGAGTGTACTTGTAGTATTCTCCTATGTGGACTGTGTGGTGCTCTCATATGTGGACTTGTAGTGTTCTCCTATGTGGACTGAGTTGTTTTCTCCTATGTGGATTTGTTGTGTTCTCTTGTGTGGACTGAGTTGTGCTCTCCTATGTGGATTTGTTGTATTCTCTTGTGTGGACTGAGTTGTGTTCTCCTATGTGGATTGGGTTGTACTTGAGCTCATGAGTTGGAGCTAAACTGGATTTGATGACTTAGGTATATGTATGGGAATATACCTAAGTAGAGTTGGTTGTTACTTCGTGATTTTATATTTTCTTTGTGGTTTATCCTTTGTGGATTCAGGGAGACCTACAGGGGTCTCGGGGTCCCTACTGAGTATCGTATACTCACCCCTACACGGGCTTCGCCCGCACTACGTTGTGTTGGTTGCAGACGACGGACATCACAGATTGTGGTTGAGGCTTGTTGAGCTGGACGGTACCCTAAGGAGGATCTCACGACGAGTCGGTACCTGGAGGTGGATTTCACGATGAGACGGTACCCGGAGGAGACGGATGGACGCAGAGTGTTGTGGAGGACATCTGTACCTACCCTTTAGTTAGGATCCATGGTGGATGATCCAAGAGATTCTTGTCACCTTTCAGCTATTGTCCTTGAGTTGTACTTTAATTTTAGTTGTAGCTGTACCTTTTTGTTGGGATTTTATTTTCGGCCCCTTTGTATTTCCAGCACACTTGTTTACTGCTTTACTTAGTGTTAGCTTCCGCTTGTAATCTGTCGTGTTGTTTACTTTTATAAAGGCAATGCCTTCCCTTTTTTTATTGGGATTTACACCTTTGGTGCTAGTCGCCAGCCCCTGGCCTATGGACTGTGCGGTGCTCTCCAATGTGGACTTTTAGTGTTCTCCTGTGTGTACTAAGTTGTTCTATCCTATGTTGATTTGTTGTGTTTTCTTGTGTGGACTGAGTTGTGCTCTCCTATATGGACTTGTTGTATTCTCTTGTGTGGACTGATTTGTGTTCTTCTATGTGGACTGGGTTGTACTTGAGCTCATGAGTTGGAGCTAAACTGGATTTGATGACTTAGGTATATGTATGGGCATATACCTAAGTAGAGTTGGTTGTTACTTCATGATTGTATCTTTTATTTGTGGTCTATCCTTTGTGGATTCTGGGAGACCTACGGGGGTCTCAGGGTCCCTACTGAGTATCGTATACTCACCCCTGCACAGGCTTCGCCCGCACTACGTTGTGTTGGTTGCAGATGACAAACATCAGTGATCGTGGTTGATGCTTGTAGAGCTGGACGGTACTCAGAGGAGGATCTCACGACAAGCCGGTACCTGGAGGTGGATTTCACGATGAGACAGTACCCAGAGGAGACAGATGGACACAGAGTGCTGTGGAGGAAATCTGTACCTACCCTTTAGTTAGGATCTAGGAGCTTCTTGTCACCGTTCAGCTGTAGTCCTTGAGTTGTACTTTACTTTTAGTTGTAGCTGTACCTTTTTGTTGGGCTTGTATTTTCGGCCCCTTTGTATTTCCAGCACACTTGTTTACTGCTTTACTTATTTTTAGCTTCTGCTTGTACTCTGTCGTGTTGTTTACTTTTTTAAAGGCAATGCCTTCCCTTTTTTTTATTGGGATTTACACCTTTGGTTCTAGTCGCCAGGCCCTGGCCTATGGAAGGCGGGCTTGGGGTAGTCACGACACGGGTCCCGAGAACGGGTCGTGACAAATTGGTATCAAAGCTGTTCGGTTCTACCGCAGAACTCAGGACTTTGATCTTTCTTCTATGTGAAGAAATAGTGTTAAGAGTATTGAGTTTGGTTATCAGTCCAGGGAGTCCAGTGTTGGTGCGGCGGCCGACGTATCCATACACCAGGACCCTGACTTCTGATTTCTGACTCAGTGCACGAAAACATTGATTGCTTGTGTGTTTCAAAAGTTTTCTTTGTGATTAATTTGTACCAGCTCACTAGGTATAAATCATTGACCGTGGTGCACCTTTTACTTATCAAGATGCCGCTACGAAGAAAACCATCTAGGGTTCCCAAAAAATGTACATGATGACGGCCCACCGAGAGACGAGGTTCTGGTGCGGGGCCCTCTTTCTATGTTGAAACCTTCAGGTGGTGTACCAGCAGCACCACCACCCATTGGGTAGAATATTCCTCTGAGGTTTTGAGGCGATACTTTTCCCAGGTAGTAGAGAACTTTATGGAGGCAAATGCTAGATTTCTACGCCTCGTTTAGACACTAGTAGAGCGGACGGTGGACTTGGATACTAGTGTTTTTCAGTGAGTGGCCATGAGGATGGTCCGTATAGTGATGAGGCTTCAGTATGTGGACTGATGCCTGAGATAGTACATTCGGGTAGTGTGTCAGCTACATCACTACCTGTTGGTCAGTGGACACTACCGACGGTACTGGTAGAGGACACTTGTAGGCTTAGTACCTTACATGTTTCAGCACCATATATCCCTCAAGTTTCGAGGCAAGCCCAACTCACAGGAGGCTGAGGACTCGATTCAGGAAGAGACTGAGATTTTCCTAGAGATTATGCAGCATCATAAGGATGACGTGTCGGTAGGTGAGAATTCATTAGGGCATACCAAACCATTCCGGGTACTCGATGACTACGACGCGATCGATGCTTCAGGGCTCGGACTTCTGAGTGAGGTGTGTCTAAAGGACATCTGAGCCAACACTTCTTTCTCTATGCATTCCTACTTATACTAGGGTGCTAGAGAGAACCTTTTTGGTTGATAATTCTTTTGCTGAGTGTATGAAGCCCATTAAGTTTAGCATTGGGAAAGCAGGAAACTGGCGCCAGTCTCAAAGACCTAGACATGAAAAATGTTTCAAGTAGAATAAGTGAAAAGGACAGATGAATCTCCAGGGCAGCAGACGTGGAAGTAGAGCTAGGAGAGCAGCATGGGGTGGTGAACATTTTGACATGTTGCAACCACCCACCTTTGTAATCCCCTCTAGGCTCAGGGAGCTGGAGGGTAGGGGAAAGAGTAGATGCATGTGGTCAAGGAGTGAGACCGAAAGGGCTCTAAGGATGATTCGAGATATGGACTGTGTCTTATACTAGCTTTCGTAGCAACAGACATTGATACGAATCATCCCTTCCTTCCATGAATCTTGTCCCAGACCTAGAGTTTCTAGTTAAGCCGTTGACTTGACCCTCACGTCTAGAGATACCTTTGGGAGGAGACTCGATAGTAACACTTACGCCGACGGTGTGATCTGACCCTTGAGGTGAGAGTTTCGGTTGGAACCTCTTGGTGCCAGCATCGAGGCCTTACGACGTTAGTTTGAGTATGGACTGGGAAATCAAAGTTCGTACACAAATTGACGGTATTAGGCAAATGTCGGGATGGGTTTTTCTTGCTCGGCGAAAAGGAAACCCCATGCAGCACAGGTTAAACTCATGCTTAGGAGGGTGTAGCCAATCACTCGTGGGTCGGCCAAACTTACCCTTGTGGATGTAGTAGTATTGAGTTTCAGTTCTTAACAGGAAATGGAGGCCTCTAGAGTTCGAGGATGATGACCACGTTCATATACGGGTCTCACCTTGACGAGTTTTACGGAGATGTAACTGAGGCGATGAGTTATCTTTGAGGTTCAATGGACCTTTCTAGGTTCCCAGCAGGGTAGGTGAGGTGGTTTACCGCTTCACCTTTCCACCTCCGTTGCACCGGGTGCACGATGTCATCCACATATCTCAGCTAAGGAGATACGTGCATGACCCTTCCCACATCATCGACCGCAGGGAGTTGGACGTCGATGACGAGGCGACATCCACATAGGTTCTAGTGGAGAATGAGGATCGACAAGAGCAGGTCCTATGTGGACGGTCGATTCCTCAAGTGCTCTTACACTGGTAGCACGAGAACCTCCAAGAGAGCACTTGGGAGTAGAAGGCTCAGTTTCGTACTCAGTACCACTTTTGTTTCCCTAGTTTGTGTTATAGCTTTCCGTGGACGTAAAGCCCTGTAGTGGGAGTAAAGTGAAGACTTGTAAATATCAAGGAAATTTTTTACTAATTTATTTGTAATTTTATGAGACTGCGGCTTCTAACGTCACCTGATTCTGAGGCCTGGTGTGCCCGGAATCAATTTCCGAAGTTTAGCTCGGATACGTTCAGTGAACGAACAAGCGGGTTTTTCTATCTTTTGAAGTGGTGCTCGGAATCAAAATCCAAGTGAACCGATGGAACCGCAGTGCTGGTAATTTCTTAAGAAGACCTTTTCCGAAGGTGCGTTTCCTCGGGAGGATTTGTTTAAAATTTTAGGTTTAAGTGAAAAATAAATTAAAATTGTTTTCCAATTTTATTTTTCTTCTAAGTAGTTTTATCCTTTGTGTGGATGTTGGGTTTCTGACTTCCCTTGGGAGAATAAAGGATAGGTGGGTCCCACACGATCCCCCACCTTTTCACATTCCCCATAACCACTTGAAACTCCTCTTAATATCTTCCTCCTAATTAATGTTGTGACTTTCCCTCTCCTCTCTTTTAATTAATCCAAATCCTTAATTCAATTAATTGAATTGAGTTTTTAAATTTTAAACAATTGGCATGACTTAATAAAATAAGTGGAGCTTATTTTATTTTTGGGTTAGTTTTGTGGTATTAACGATTGGGAGAGAATACTCAAAATCTAGAGGAATCTTCATCTTCTTCGTTGGAGAACGTGAAGAATGTCAAGACCCTGTTGAAGAACGCCCTCATTGTAAGGAGTGATCGTCGTTCCTTTCTTCTCCTCTCCGCAGCCGGTGTGAGACGCCGCTCCACCTCGGACGATCTCTGTCAAGCGCATACAGAGCTTTACCTCGCGACGCCGTTTCTGCGATGCTCTTCGATCGTCAAATCGTTATCGAGGCAGTGGGTTTGGTTTAATTTATTTTTATGTGGATTAAATCTTTGATATGTGTTTTAATTTTTGTAAGTCGTTTGAACCACTAATGTGGTGTGTGCGGACCAAAGAACAAGTCTGAACCCACCGATTCTCTGTTCTTGATGCGTGGAACGTTGGGTGACGATGAAATTAGACCATTGAGCGATTGGAGGCCGTCGCAGTAATCTACGGGTCCCAAGACAACCCCAGGCACAGACGGGAGCAAGAAAGGACCACCGGAGCGGCTCTGGTGGCCCGCGGACTTCACCGGCGGAAGGCACCGACTGGCCGCCCGGAGGCAGCGGCGTCGCGGCGCGCCGCCAGGAGGGATGGTCGCGGCTGAATCCGCAGTGGCAGGAGACTGGTCCCACGTCCGCGTGGGACCCGGGGGATATGCGGCGCCCAGCGCCGCGTCTGCTGGCAGAAGGGAGCATCCCCCCATGTGGGGTCGTGACTTCAATCAAGGGGGGCAGCCCCCCCCCCCTTTCCGCAACGGCAGGGCTAGCACCGAGCTGGTCGTGCGGGGCGCGCCTACGCCGAGCCAACCGGCCGCCTAGGCCGGGTCGGGCCATGCCTCTAGGGACGGACCCAAACCCGGTTCGGTTCGACCCAGTTCGGGCCGACCCAGGGGGTCTCGGGCCGGGTCTGTCCGGGCCCAAAACCCCTTAAACCGGAAAGGTTTCTTGTTTTGCCCATATCTTGGGATAAGGTCCTCCAATAAACGTATCGTCAGTCGTGTGATGATCCTTGCAATGAGAAGGACATTTCGGTATATTAAACTCAAGGTTTCGGAAGACTTTGGGTATGGCTAGGTTGTTTCGAACACGAAACCAACCGGGCCCTCGGAGCAGAAACGCTTATAACTTGAGCTCCGGACGTCCGATTGACGTACCGTCGACTTTGTTGGATTCCTCATAGTGAGACAGACCTTTGGGCTTACTCCACTCGAGATTTGGACATAGTTGGAGTGTGGTCAGGTTGATTTTTAATTAAAAACCAACCGGGCCCCTGGAACGAAAAATCCAATAACTCTCAGACCGGGCGTCCGATTGACGCACCGTCTGTCGCGTTGAGTTCCTATTGTCAAGACAGAACTTTGAGATACATCAACTCCGGACTACGTTTCAATTGATGTATCGACCCCTTGGCTCGTGGAACGGACCCTCCTGAAATCGAGCATGCTGTGTGCGGGAACCCTAGAGTTGGCTGCGACTACGACTATGATGACTGCACTGAAATCCTATGTGGGTTCGGCAGCGATGAAGACCGTACTGAAATCCTATGTGGGTTCGACGGCGATGAAGACTGCACTAAAATCCTATGTTGTTTCGGCAGTGATGAAGACCGTACTGAAATCCTATGTGGGTTCGACGGCGATGAAGACTACACTGAAATCCTATGTGGGTTCGGCAGCGATGAAGACCGTACTAAAATCCTATGTGGGTTCGATGGCGATGAAGACTGCACTATGTGGGTTCAGCAGCAATGAAGACCGTACTGAAACCCTCCATGGGTTCGACAGAAATGACTAATGTTCTTGTATCCTACGTGGGTCTGGCAGTGTCTGACTCTATTCTTGCTATCCTCCGTGGGTCTGGCAGAGTAGCTAGTCTGTATCCTATGTGGGTCCGACAACTTAGCTGGTTTAGTATCCTACGTGGGTCCCAGCTTAGATGAATCAGTGGCTATATCTGATCATCTCTATCACCTTACGAAGAAAGTATACCTGTGTGAGCTGATTCTTGACTTTCAATAATTATCTTCGATGTGTTTGACTTGATATCCTGTGTGGATTGGATTATGATTTCCTGTGTGGATTGGGTTGTGATCTCCTATGTTGACTTGTAGAGTTCTCTTATGTGGAATGTGTTGTTCTCTCTTATGTGGACCTGTAGAGTTCTCCTGTGTGAACTGTGTTGTGCTCTCTTTCGTGGACTTGAAGTGTTCTCTTATGTGGACTGAGTTGTGTTTTTTGGAGTGGGCTTGTAGTATTCTCTTATGTGGAATGCGTGGTGCTCTCTTATGTGGACTTGTAGTGTTCTCCTGTGTGGACTTAGTTATGCTGTCTTATGTGGATTTGTTGTGTTCTCTTGTGTGGACTGAGTTATGCTCTCCTATGTGGATTTGTTGTCTTCTCTTGTGTGGACTGAGTTGTGTTCTA
The DNA here is from genome assembly GCA_963277665.1 of Viscum album. Taxonomy (NCBI): domain Eukaryota; kingdom Viridiplantae; phylum Streptophyta; class Magnoliopsida; order Santalales; family Viscaceae; genus Viscum; species Viscum album. The sequence continues at coordinate 1,041,025,492 of OY728126.1, forward strand.
CTGTGTGGAATGGGTTGTACTTGAGCTCGTGAGTTGGAGCTGAACTGGATTTGATGACTTAGGTATATCTATGGGCATATACCTAAGTATATTTGTTTGTTACTTCGTGATTGTATCTTTTTTTTGTGATTTATCCTTTGTGGATTCAGGGAGACCTACGGGGGTCTCAGGGTCCCTACTGAGTATCGTATACTCACCCCTGCATGGGCTTCGCACGCACTACGTTGTGTTGGTTGTAGACGACAGACATCACTGATCGTGGTTGATTCTTGTAAATATGGACTGTACCCAGAGGAGGATCTCACGACGAGTCGGTACCCGGAGGTGGATTTCATGACAAGATGGTACCCAGAGGAGACGGATCGATGCAGAGTGTTGTTGAGGACATATGTACCTACCCTTCAGGTAGGATCCGTGGTGGATGATCCGGGAGCTGCTTGTCACCTTTTAGCTGTTATCCTTGGCTTGTAGTTTACTTTCAGTTGTAGCTGTACCTTTTTGTTGGGCTTGTATTTCTGGCCCCTTTGTATTTCCAGCACACTTGTTTACTGCTTTACTTTGTGTTAGCTTCCCCTTGTACTCTATTGTGGTTTTTACTTTTATAAAGGCAATTCCTTCCCTTTTTTATTGGGATTTACGCCTTTGGTTCTAGTCACCAGCCCCTGGCCTATGGAAGGCGGGCTTGGGGTAGTCACGACACGGGTCCCGAGAAAGGGTCATGATAAATTGGTATCAAAGGAGTTCGGTTCTACCGCAGAACTCAGGACTCTGATCTTTATTCTATGTAAAGAAATAGTGTTAAGAGTATTGAGTGTGGATATCTGTCCAGGGAGTCCAGTGTTGGTGCGGCGGCCGACGTATCCGTACACTAGGACCCTTACTTCTGATTTCCGACTCAGTGCACGAAAACATTGATTGCTTGTGTGTTTCAAAGGTTTTCTTTGTGATTATTTTGTGTCAACTCACCAGGTATAAATCTTTGACCATGGTGTACATGTTCCTTATCAGGATGCCTCTATGAAGACAATCAGCTAGGGTTCCCGAAAAAGGTACACGATGACGGCCCACCGAGAGACGAGGTTCCGGTGCAGGGCCCTCTTTCTATGTTGAAACCTTCGGGTTGTGTACCTGCAGCACCACCACCCGTTGGGTAGCATAGGCCTCTGAGGTTTTGAGGAGAGATAGTTCCCAGGCAGTAGAGGACTGGATGGAGGCAAATTCTAGAGTTCTACGCCTAGTTTGGACACTAGTAGAGCGGATGGTGGACTTGGCTACTAGTGTTTTTCAGTGAGTGACCATGAGGATGGTCCGCATAGTGATGAGGCTTCAGTATGTGGACTGATGCCTGAGATAGTACCTTCGGGTAGTGTGTCAGCTACATCACTACCTGTTGGTCAGCGGACACTACCAGCGGTACTAGTAGAGGACACTTATAGGCTTAGTGCCTTACTTGTTTCAGCACCAAATATCCCTCATGTTTTGAGGCAATCCCGACTCACAGGCGGTTGAGGACTGGCTTGAGGAGATGGATGAGAGTTTCCTAGAGCTTATGCAGCATCGGCAGGATGATGTGTTGGTAGTTGAGAATTCATAGGGGCATACCAAACCATTCCTGGTACTCGATGACTATGATGCGATCGGTGCTTCAGGGCTCGGACTTCTGATTGAGGTGTGTCTAAAGGACATCTGAGCCAACACTTCTTTCTTTATGCATTCCTACTTATACTAGGGTGCTATAGAGAACCTTTGTGGTTGATAATTCTTTGGCTAAGTGGATGCAGCCCGTTAAGGATAGCATTGGGAAAGCAGGAAACTGGATCCATTCTTGGAGACTTGGATGTGTAAAATGTTTCAAGTGGAGGAAGTGAAAAGGATAGATGAATATTCAGGGTAGTAGACGTGGAAGTAGAGCTAGGAGAGAATCATGGGGTGGTTAAAATTTTGACATGTTGCAACCACCCGCCTTTGTAATCCCCTCTTGGCTTAGGGAGCTGGAGGGAATGGGAAAGAGTAGCTTCATGCGGTCAAGGAGTGCGACCGAAAGGGCTGTAAGGATGATTCGAGATACACACTGTTTCTTCTACTAGCTTCCATAGCAATAGACATCGATACGAATCATCCCTTCCTTCCATGCATCTTGTCCCCAACCTAGAGTTTCTGGTTAAGTTGTTGAATTGACCCTCACGTCTGGAGATACCTTTGGGAGGAGACTCGATAGTCACACTTATGCCGACGGTGTGATCTGACCCTTGAGGCGAGAGTTTCGGTTGGAACCTCTTTGTGGAAGCGTCGAGGCCTTACGACGTTAGTTTGAGTATGGACTGGGAAATCAAAGTTCTTACACAAATTGACGGTATTAGGAAAACGTCAGGATGGGTTTTTCTTGCTCGGTGAAAAGGAAACCCCAGGAAGCACAGGTTAAACTCATGCTTAGGAGGGTGTAACCGATCACTCATGGGTCGGCCAACCCTACCCTTGTTGCTGTAGGAGTTTTGAGTTTCAGTTCTAAACAAGAAATGGAGGCCTCTAGAGTTCGAGGATGGCAACCACGTTCATATATAGGTCTCACGTCGACAAGGTTTATGGAGATATAGCCGAGGCAGTGAGTTATCTTCGAGGTTCAACAGACCTTTATAGGTCCCCAGCAGGGTAGGTGAGGTGGTTTACCACTTCACCTTTACACCTCAGTTGCACCAGGTGCACGATGTCATCCACGTATCTCAGCTAAGGAGATACGAGCATGGCCCTTCACACATCATCGACCGTAGGGAGTTGGACGTCGATGACAGGGAGACATTCATAGTTGTTCTAGTAGAGAATGAGGATCGACAGGAGCAAGTCCTATGTGGACGGTTGATTCCTCATGTGCACTTACACTGGAAGCACTGGAACCTCCAGGAGAGCACTTGGGAGTGGAAGGCTCAGTTGCGTGCTCAGTACCACTTTTGTTTCCCCAGTTTGTGTCATAGCTTTACGGGGAAGTAAATCCCTATGGTGGGAGTAATGTAAAGACCCGGAAATTTCAAGAAAATTTTTTTCTTAATTTATTTGGTATTTTACGAGACTGCGGATTCTGACGGCACCTGATTCTGAGGCCCGGTGTGCCCGAAATCAATTTTCGAAGTTTAGCTTGGGTACGTTTAGTGAACGAACGAGCGGGTTTTTCTATCTTTTGAAGCGGTGATCGGAATCGAAATCCGAGGGAACCTATGGAACCCCAATTCTAGTAATTGCTTAAGAAGACCTTTTCCGAAGGTGTGTTTGCTCGGGATGAGTTGTTTAAAATTTGAGGTTTAAGTGAAGAATAAAATAAAATTGTATTCCAATTTTATTTTTCTTCTAAGTAGTTTTTTCCTTTGTGTGGAAGTTGGGTTGCTAACTTCCCTTGGGAGAATAAAGGAGAGGTGGGTCCGACAAGAGCCCCCATATTTTCACATTCCCCATAACCCCTTGAAACTCCTTTTAATATCTTCCTTGTAATTAATGTTGTCACTTTCCCTCTCCTCTCTTTTAATTAAGACAACTCCTTAATTCAATTAATTGAATTGAGTTTTTAAATTTTAAACTCTTGGCATGACTTAATAAAATAAGTGAAGATTATTTTATTTTTGGGTTAGTTTTGTGGTGTTAAGGATTGGGGGAGAATACTCAAAATCTAGAGGAATCCTCATCTTCTTCATTGGAGAACGCAAAGAACGTTAACACCCCGACGAAGAACGCCGTCACCGCAAGGATTGATCGTCGTTCCTTTCTACTCCTCTCCACAGCCGGTGTGAGACGTCACTCCACCTCAGACGATCTACGTCAAGCGCATACAGAGCTTTACCTCGCAACTCCATTTTCACAACGCTCTTTGATATTCAACTCGTTATCGAGGTAGGAGGTTTGGTTTAATTTATTTTAATGTGGATTAAATTCTCGATATGTGTTTCAATTGGTGGAAGTCGTTTGAACCACTAACGTGGTGGGTGCGGACCAACGAACAAGTCTGAACCCACCGATTCTCTGTTCTTGATGCGCGGAACGTTGGGAGACTATGAATTGGGACCTTTGAGCGATTGGAGGCCGTCGTAGTAATCTACGGGTCTGGAGACGACCCCAGGCGCAGACGGGAGCAAGAACGGACCACCGGAGCGGCTCCGTTGGCCCGCAGACTTCACCGGCGGCACCGGCGGCCGGAGGAAGCGGGCGGCACCGGCCAGCCGCCCGGAGGCGGAGGCATCCCGGCGTGCCGCCAAGAGTGACCGCCTCGGCTTCAGCCTCGGCGGCAGGCGAACGGTCCCGCGGTCGCGCGGGACACAGGGGAGATGCGGCGCCCAAAGCTGCGTCCACTAGTATAATGGAGCCGCCCCCCACATGGGGTCGTGGCTTCAATCAAGGGGGAAGCCCCCCCCCCCTTTCCGCAACGACACGACCAACACTGAGCCGACCGTGTGGGGCGCGCCCGCGCCGGGCCGACCGGCCGCCCAGGCCAGAACTGCAGCACTGGGCTGGGCCACCCAGGACAGGCCGGGCCGGGCCACGCCCGTAGGGGCCGGAACCAGACCAGGGTCGGGTCGACCCGGTTCGGTCCGATCCAGGGGGTCTCAGGCTGGGTCGGTTTGGGCCCCAAACCCCTTAAACCGGACATGTTTGTTATTTTGACCATATCTGGGGCTACAGACCTCCGATCGATGTACCATCAGTTGTGTGGAAATCCTTGGAATGAGAAGTTCGTTTTGGTATATTAAACTCAAGGTTTCAGAGGACTTTGGTTACGGCGTGGTTGTTTCGAACATGAAATCAACCGGCCGTCGGAGCAGAAACGCTTATAACTTGAGATCCAGATGACGTGTCGTCGAATTTGTTGGATTCCTCTTAGTGAGACGGACCTTTGGGCTTATTCTACTCGATATTTGGACAGAGTTGGAGTGTGTTCGGGTTGGTTTTGACTTAAAAACCAACCGGGCCCCTGGAATGAAAATGCCAATAACTCTCAGACCGGGCGTCCGATTGATGCGTCGTCTTTCACGTTGAGTTCCTCTTGTCGAGACAGAACTTTGAGATACATAAACTCTAGACTACATTTCAGTTGATGTATCGACCCCTTGTCTTGTGGAGCAGACCCTCCCAGAATCGAGCATGCTGTGTGCGGGAACCCTAGAGCTGGCTGCGACTGCGACTGTGACGACTGCACTGAAATCCTATGTGTGTTCGGCAGCGATGAAGACCGTACTGAAATCCTATGTGGGTTCGATGTCGATGAAGATGACTCTGAAATCCTATGTGGGTTCAGCAGCGATGAAGACCGTACATAAATCCAATGTGGGTTCGACGGTGATGAAGACTGCACTGAAATCCTTTGTGGGTTCGGCATCGATGAAGACCATATAGAAATCCTATGTGGGTTCGACGACGATGAAGACTACATTGAAATCCTATGTGGGTTCAGTAGTAATGAAGACCGTACTGAAATCCTCTGTGGGTTCGATGACAATGACTACTGTTCTTGAATCCTATGTGGGTCTGGTAGTGTCTGACTCTGTTCTTGCTATCCTATGTGGGTCTGGCAGAGTAGCTGGTCTATATCCTATGTGGGTCCGACAGCTTAGCTGGTTTAGTATCCTACATGGGTCCCAGCTTAGATGAATCAGTGGCTATATATGATCCTCTCTATCACCTTACGAAGAAAGTATACATGTGTGAGATGAGTCTTGACTTTCAATCATTATCTTTGATGTGTTTGACTTGATATCCTGTGTGGATTGGATTATGATTTCTTGTGTGGATTGGGTCATGCTCTCCTATGTGGACTTGTACAGTTCTCCTGTGTGGACTGTGTTGTGCTCTCCTATGTGGACTTGTAGAGTTCTCCTGTGCGGACTGTGTTGTGCTCTCCTTCGTGGACTTGTAGTGTTCTCCTGTGTGGACTGAGTTGTGTTTTCTTGAGTGGACTTGTAGTATTCTCCTATGTGGACTGTGTGGTGCTCTCCTATATGGACTTGTAGTGTTCTCCTGTGTGGAATGAGTTGTCCTCTCCTATGTGGATTTGTTGTGTTCTCTTGTGTGGACTGAGTTGTTCTCTATTATGTGGATTTGTTGTATTCTCTTGTGTGGAATGAGTTGTGTTCTCCTGTGTGGACTGGGTTGTACTTGAGCTCGTGAGTTAGAGATGAACTGGATTTGATGACTTAGGTATATGTATGAGCATATACCTATGTATAGTTGGTTGTTACTTCCTGATTGTATGTTTTCTTTGTGGTTTATCCTTTGTGGATTCAGGTAGACCTACGGGGGTCTAGGGGTCCCTACTGAGTATCGTATACTCACCCCTGTACGGGGTTCTCTCACACTACGTTGTGTTGGTTGCAGACGACAGACATCACTACTCGTGGTTTAGGCTTGTAGAGCTGAACGGTACCCGGAGGATGATCTCATGACGAGTTGGTACCTGGAGGTGGATTTCATGACGAGACGGTACCCGGAGGAGACAGATGGATGCGGAGTGCTGTGGAGGACATCTATACCTACCCTTCAGGTGGGATCCATGGTGGATGATCCAGGAGCTGCTTTTCACCTTTCAGCTATTGTCCTTGAGATGTACTTTACTTTTAGTTGTAGTTGTACCTTTTTGTTAGGCTTTTATTTCCGGCCCCTTTGTATTTCCAGCACACTTGTTTACATCTTTACTTAGTGTTAGCTTCCGCTTGTACTCTGTTGTGTTTTTTACTTTTATAAAGGCAATGCCTTCCATTTTTATATTGGGATTTACTCCTTTGGTGCTAGTCTCCAGCCCCTGGCCTATGGAAGGCGAGCTTGGGGTAGTCACGACACGGGTCCTGAGAACGAGTTGTGACATATTGGGTGATATTTATTTATTCCCATTGGTGTATCCCAAATTGACAAATGGATCAAGTGACATTCAGGGATCTAATATCTTGATATGTTATTTTCACATAGATAGGGGGTTATGGGTGTTTCTAGTGAGTAATTTTCTGATCATCATTATAGATATTGAGTTATCCAAGAGTGATAACCAATAGGATTATAAATTGTTTCTTAAGAACTACATTTTAGGGCTAGTCTATCTTTTAATGGGAGTCTCACCATGGGAAGATTCTGATGTATACCATCAATGAAAGTACATTCTTGATGTTAGGGTATAAGATTGGATCATAGTGACGAGACTAAGTAATCATATCATAGGACATCTTTGTTATGAGAAATCTTTCATGGTGTATAATTGTTGTGGTATAGCCTGAGTGGTGAGTTGATATACTAATGTGTAGAGTAATCTGTGTGGTAATTGGTTATATACATGGACCATTCATGCATGGATAGATAAATCGTGGAAAATTAATTATTATGACCATGATATTCCTATATTTTCTGGATGAGACAAATTTACCTCCTATGATAAGGTGAATTAATATTGATGATGATATTTTTACCACCTATTACTTCATATACTAAATTTAATATGGGAAAATCATTAATTTATGTATCAATATAAAAAAATATCTGGATAGAACATTTTTCTAACTAGGGTTGTGACATGTATATTTTTTGTCCAGATAATTTTATATCTCCCTATGATTGAGTTGGATGCTATACTAAATGAGATATGAATTCATATATATGGGTTAGATTTTACAAGTATTAGGGTATGAGATTCCTTAGAGATAGATTCATTGAAAAGTAGTAATTGTTATGGTTGGACACTATGATATTCATGACATTGTTCTTTTATATAGTTTCAATGATATAATACAAATATTATTTTTCATGTGCATGGGTTGGATTTTGTTCCAACAATGATTTAGTTTTTATATAATTTATAAATTATATTCTAACAAGACCATTTATATGATAGTGATGCTAGGTTTACTTCCAAATGAGTGTTTAGAGATATTGAATTAAGTCATAAGGGATGATATTCTAACTATGTTTTCTTAATTAGGGTTGTTGGTCATTTAAATAACATTTTAACCAATATTTTGGATCACTATATTATATGTGTGTGGGAGGATATTACACCACCAAATTATGTTATCTATATGACATGACTAGATTTTAAACCTCTTGGGAATGTCTGTGAAGACCATTTTTCACATAGGAAGTATAAATTTTTAAAAGAGTAGTTATGATTGTCTATCATTTCATTCTATATGGATATAGCAGAGATGTAAATAAAAAGTATGGAAAATTTAAAGTAATTCATACAATATGATAGTTTTGATAGGGTTGAAATCATAATCTACCCCTAACGAGCCTGATGGTGGTAATGTAGAAACATAGTGGACATAACTAAAAGTTACTCTTTGGTATATAGTATCCAATCTAAAAGAACCCTTTGAGTTTTTTGAAGAGTGACATGTAAGAGTAAACATATGAGAGTTTCAAAATTGTAAAATTTTAACCAATAGAAGCAGTAAAGGTAGTAAATCACTTTGAATGTAGTATGAGGTGCCTACTTTGATTAGATAAATGCAGACTCAGTCACAAGATGATAAAAATATAGGGATGATCAATATAATTTGTTGGAATTAAATATTTTGTATGTTGAAAACATTTTAGTGAAATACTAGACTTTGTAATTATCTACTAATTCCTTGAATAAAAGTATTTCAATATTCCCACTTTGGATTTTGCTTCATGTTTGAACCATGTAACATAGTTTTTTATTCTTTTTTACTTCACTATTTCAATATTTTTTGTAAAACTAGTTTTTGTTCAGTCAAAAGATGTTTATTTTAGTACAATTACTTAGGTGTAGTTGTCTCCAATGTTTTGGTGTATTGACTACTTGGGATCATTTTGATTATTTCTTTGCACACATTATGTTTTTGTGGATATAATCTAGTGTTTATAAGTTATATGAGATCCTAATAAGTGGGTTAATAGCTTTAGTTACAGATCATCAAATGACCAAAACCTAGAGAAGGAATTTCTGATCTCTGTTCAGTAATATCATTTTTTTAATTCCCTTATAGAAGAATTATAATAAGTAGTTCAGGATCCATATTACATGGTTTGAAAATTAAAGGTACATGACTATCATTAAAAATTGTGGATTTATAATTGGGTATGTAGTGGGTAGATATTTCAATGAAATGGTTTTTGAATTTTGAAAAATACAAATAAAGGATAGTGTACTATATAAGGATCTTGATATAAGATTGTTAGCTAGAATGATGGATCTGATGAAGAAAGAAGAATGGGGTTATATAGATTTTAATTCATTAGGGTTGATCTAGAATTCAATGGACCAAAACATTTTACATAACATCCATGAAGTAAAAATTACTTTGGAAATTATCATATTCTCAGTGAAATGTATGTGAATACAACTATGATGAAAAAGGTTTCCCTTTTCTTTAGGTCATTGAGGATTATGATGTTAGATGTAAATCAATCATTTGATCACATCAACAACTTCAACATGATATAAATTTAGTTAAATTATGTGATGGTGAACTATCTAGATTTGAATTATGAACTATTTTGACTATCATCACTCCAAAAAAACATAGGATACAATGGTAACCCCTGTGAGTAACTCAATATAAAATATATAATTAGTGTTTGTTGATGTTGAGGATGTTATTTTTAATGAGGAGACTTATTTAATATATATCCATTGATCTTTTAGAAATTTATATAGTGTTTTAGGTAGATCACTCCTAATATTCTAGAAGAGTCTTATAAAAGGAAAATGAATGAGATGTCAGAGTAGGAGTAGCTCAGATAATCGTGGTCCCATGATTTGGAATTGTGGGAAGAAAGGTCCCAAAAAAATATTGTAGTGAGAAAATGGTAAACTCTTGATGATATGATTTTAAATGATTATTTTTTATCACATATTGAATGATATGATAGTTTTACAACATACTAAAACCATCACACTTGATTTCTTGAGTATATACATTAACACTTCCTTTTAGTCGTCAACCAAGAAGGGGGTATTTCAAACAACACATTTGAATGATTCAGTATGTTGAATTTTATGGATGATTCACCTCTAAAATTGTGGGAAAAGGTGATTCTTCTTTCTAGTAATGGAAAAAAATATTTATGGTGTTGTAAGGAATACAAAACATACTTAGATTATGGGATTACTTAATTTCAATTAGATTTCTATATGATGTTGGTTTTTTTACTATATTCGTGGATGTAGTGTAGAGAATTATACAAGATTCCTTGGGGGTGTACAAGGGAGTGAAGGATATAACATCATGTCTAATGGGAGTTTTAAAAAATTTGATGTTTGTTGTGCAAGTAAATTCCAACAACTTATATTAGACTATTTGGGTCACTTAATTGTGAAATAAATGGAATTCCTAGATTCTAAGAGGATTATAATGATCAAAATTTCATTATGAAACCAAAAAATAATTCTTTAGGTAAAATCAGTGGAAGGTGTCATTCTAAATGGGATTTAATACCCTAATGAACCAAAAGTTAGTGTTTTTTTTATATATGTATAGAAGAAAAATCATATTTTAAATCATGTATAATCACTGTACTATGTTAATTTAATCAATGACATGACCCATAATTTGTGGGTGTTCTTTTTTAAGAACATGTCCAAGTTATTTGGAACCTTTTCCTGATAAATATTCATGGTGGAAGAGAAGAATAGATTTAAGATGAAAGTCAAGATGGAAAATAATGGTGTATGGGGTATGGAAGAAGGGAGTTATGAGGATTATATATGTAGAATGATATACAGTTTTAGAAGACCATACCATGTACTCTAAAAATTAATAGATTCATAGTGGGATTAAATTGAAAATTAGTTTAAGGGAAATGGAGATTAAAAAATCATACAAGATTACCTAAGGATTTTTTGGAAGAAGTGGTGAATTTCGGATCCTACATGATAAAAAATATTCATTATCCATTAGGGAAGAAATTGGTAGATGTTTTTTGTTGTGGAATAAAGAATAATGTTTTCCACCTTAAAGTCTTTGGTTCAGTAATCTATGTCAATATTGACTCTAAGAAGATGGAAAATATTAAATCTAATCCCCGCCCATGTTACACATTATGGTATGGTGAGGAATAATTTGGTATATGAATCTTATATAACAAATCATATATGTTTTTTAGATGATAAATTTTTTTATTTAATAAATAGATCTTCTATAAGGAAATTAACTCGGTTGAGAATTACAAAGAGTCTAAAGTATCAATGTAAAATGTGGAAGGAATGAATAGACATTCAAAGGATATAAATATTCCATAAGATTTACGGAGTATGAAATTTATATAAACACTTGAATATCTAGAGTATTTTCTATGAATATTTCAAGTTCTAATGGTATTTTCAGAAATGAAAATACTAGAGATCTTATGAACTACATAATAATGGGTGATATCTTTAAAAATTAGAGCACTAGAAGATATAGTTTAAGTAATAGAACCATAGAGTTTACTCTAGAGATCTACAAGTAGTATATGAAATGTGTAAAGGTGTGAATATACCTAACACTACTTACAACTCACAAACATTGGATAACCGAAGAGCATGAAAGAGGCTGTGAATACAAAAGAATAAAAATAAATGGAGTTTTCAATAAGGGATGACATTTATTCCTTATAAATTTATAGAACATGGGAGATAATAAAAAAGGTCAACTGGGAAGAAAGTTCTTCAGAATTAATAGTCATATCAACTAAATGATGAAGTAGTGGGTAGATAATGGGGTAAATAAAGGTTTATCATAAATTTATTTTAACCAAAGAAAGAATTGTATTTTTCTATGATCATTTATTTCATAGTTAAACACAAGAAAATTTAAATTTTTCTAAGAATTATCTCAATGAAAATAATTCATCTTGATCATTTTGATCTGAATACCACTATAAATAATATAAATTAGATGAAAAATGTTACATGGACAATCATATTTTTTCAGGTATTAATGGAACATAATCTTTTGTGTAAGAGAATTGAATCTTTTCTAGTTGAAGAAACCACTAAGGTAGTGTATTATTTTTTTAATTATTTTATTGATATAAAAAATATTATCTAGAGTAATGTAGACAATTTATATTACTATAAGATATTTTAGGATAGGAGATTAATCATCATATTTAAATATGTCTGTAACATGCTGATTGGTGATCCTTTAATGGAATGGATTAATGAAGAATAAAATTGTTATGATGTTTTGAGATGAAATATATTAGTATGGATAAAGGGATTTCAGGGGTGTGGACTGTAAAATAAAAAAGCTCCAAAACTTTATTCCCAACTCAGTATCACTATATTTATAGAAATTCATGGAACACTTAGGGTTAAGGAAGGAAAATAAGGTTACTACTCCTATAAAAAAAGATTTCAAGTCGATAAAGGAGAAGGAAACATGAATATTTTCTACGGTAGAGTATATCAAAAGGTTTTTTGCATCAATAGTAACAATATTGATGTGTACCATATTTTTTACTTTACCAAACATTGTTCAAGTATTTGGAGTAGTTAGAATATTCAAATATAATACTAGAAGAGAACACTGAGTAGAACTTAAATGGATTCTTTATTATATAAAGTGTTTTGAAAGATAATACATTACTTTTAAATGGATTAGATAGTACATGGAATTTACTTCCAAGATATTGGGAATAATTAGATATATAGAAGAGTACCCCAAGCCATGTTTTCAATTTTGGTATGAAATATATATGTTGGGTTTTTTAATATTCAACTTGTAGTTACAATTTCCACAACTAAATAAAAGCATGTCTCTCAAACAAAAGATACAATGAAGATTGTTTTTATTGATGGGATTCTAGTATTTCATGAAGGTAAGAATTTTTATCATTATTATTTTATTTGGAAATTGAAATCCACTTTTTTCGGAATCAAATATTTCTCTATATTAATATGAATATTAATTTAAAGTATCATTTTATTTGAATATTTATATTGTACAAAGTGATAAATCAATGGAATTTTTATTGAGCTCACAATTTGTTATATATTCCAATGAAGGTTATATTATAGGATGAGTTGGGGAATTATTGTGCCTTAGTTAACCTGGGTTATCTAGAATCATGGTGGGGGAAACATGTAACAATAATAGACGTTTTAAGGAGATGAATAAGGCTTATGGATGCTAATAGAGGACTTATTATTGAATTCTAAAAATGGTTCTCATGTGAGAGATAATTAGTATCAGCTATGAAAATAATTTCCCATCCAAAGAATCGTATCATTGAGGAGGAAATATGGTAGTATAACTTGTAATGATGGATGAATATGGCTGAGTATCCATAAAAAAATTAATAATTTCATTTGATTTACAGAGTAGATGATGAATGTTTGATGGTAGAAATCAAAAGTTACACTAGAAAATTATGATGAAAGTATTGTGGAAATGAAAAGGAGTTTCAAGAAAGGACCTCTTAGATATGTAATAGCCTTTCAGAATGAACCCTATAATAGTTTCATGTAAAATTAACATTGATGAGTAAACTAGTGGTTGTTTCATAAGCATAAAATGTTCACAAGAATAAGAAACTAAGGCAACGAATTTGTATGACCATGAGAAAGGGGTTCCCGTATAGATTTTTGTAATGTGATATCACACATGTGATGATTATAATATATTTAAGATAATTTTAATTGAGCAAACCCTACTATTTAGTAGGATGAAATAACTTTTAGCACAATAATTCATATTATACTCATCTTAGAATTACTTAAATAATTGTATTATATTGTCCTAACTTGGATAAATATTTTAATTTTAGTGATATGTAACATTATTTTTTTTGTTACCATTCATTCAATTATTATCTTCCAAAAATATTTTCTATCTTAGTTAATAAGGTGTGTGTTAACGTGTAATAAAATAAGTGTGTTTTTGTTCTATTTTTTGTTCATTGAGTAATTTTTATAATTATGGTACTATTTTTATACACATTAGTATCTAGTGGATAACATTTTGGACTCAAAAGTTAGTTGAAAACCCAAAAAATATTAAACTCGTAGAAGAATGTTTGAGTTGGCCAATAAAGTGTATTCAGAATAAGCACATGAGCCTCAGCCCAGTTGTTGAGGACTCCTTAATTGCATCTAGGAGACCCAGGATCAAATCCAGGAGGAGGCTAATTTCTGGACTGTAGCAGTACTGTAGCAGGAACTGTGCAGAACTGTAGCTGGTACTGTAGAAGAAACTGTAGCAGGCACTTTTTGGAACTGTAGAAGCCCGATATATTCCCCCGTTAGGGCCTTTGGGCTGCTGATTTGGTCCCTGAGTCCTTTTAGGCCTTCGGGCCACCCAGGACTTCAGGTCAGTAAGGCCTTCGAGCCACCTCAAGGCCTTCGGGCCACCTTAAGTGGAGATGCAAACCATAAAACCTACACGAAACAAACCCCAGATAGAGGAGGAGCAAGGAGCTTTCACCATAGTAGAAGAAAAATGGACTACAAGAATGAGAGGGTATGGAACCTACCATTGGGACAAGCCATGCATGTAAGGGAAATCTTAGTCGGACAACAATGTGATGGTGGAGAGCTGATTTCATGATGAAGATGTTGGGGAGGAGCAGTTCCAAGTAGTTAGTCTGGGTTGTATGTAATGTTTGAAGCCTACGGGCAATGAATTCCTCTAAGGCCTATGGTCTGGGTTATAATTATGACTACGGGCCTTGTAAGGGTTCCACCTCACCCCTTTAAAGGTGGATTATCAAAATAAATAAAAAATGAATGCCTTCGGGCCCTTAAAGGAGTGTCTTCTGAATAACCACCTGATTTGATAGACTTTTTTTGTGTGATGAGTTTGAGTCTTCCATTTTGTATTGTACATAAATCCAAAAATATTTTGGTTATTATTAAGGGTGTCATTAATTGGGTTATACTTTGTTTTTTTCTCAAACATTTAACATCTACCATGATGGATGTGCATACCTTGTGTTTACATATAGTTTTGGGTGCATTAACTAGTGTAGGTGGATAAGATGGAAGATCTTAGTGGTGTTATGATTAAAGTTCTATGGTGAGATTGAGGATAATAATTGGTTACACTTTCCATATTATTTTATATTTATATATATAATCAATCTATCGGGGGTTCATTTTATTGATATATGACATATGACCTATATGAGTTTCATTTTATATAGTATGGTGATGTGAATTATTCATGGTATGATTTTCACTATAATTTCATATGCATTACCTTGATTTTTAGATATTATGGATATTTATTTTATTAATTATTATTTTATGTGATCATAATGAGGTTAAAGTATCCCAAAATTATTTTATCTAATCTTGAACACTAGTCAAAGCCCTCCAGCATATGGGGAGGTGCAAAAAATGTCTTATATCATATGGGAAAACCATTAATTTATGTATCAATATGAAAAAATATCTGGATAGAACATGTTTCTAACTAGGGTTGTGACATGTAGATTTTTTGTCCAGATAATTTTATATCTCGCTATGATTGAGTTGGATTCTATACTAAATGACATATGAATTCATATATATGGGTTAGATTTTACAAGTATCAGGGTATGAGATTCCTTAGAGATAGATTCATTGAAAAGTAGAAATTGTTATGGGTTGGACACTATGATATTCATGAAATTGTTCTTTTATATAGTTTCAATGATATAATACAAATATTATTTTTCATGTTCATGGGTTGGATTTTGTTCCAACAATGATTTAGTTTTTATATAATTTTTAAATTATATTCTAACAAGACCATTTATATGATAGTGATGTTAGGTTTACTTCCAAATGAGTGTTAAGAGATATTGAATTAAGGCATAAGGGATCATATTATAACTATGTTTTCTTAATTAGGGTTGTTGATCATTTAAATAACATTTTAACCAATATTTTGGGTCACTAGATTATATGTGTGTGGGAGGATATTACACCACCAAATTATGTTATCTATATGACATGACTAGATTTTAAACCTCTTTGGAACGTCTGTGAAGACCATTTTTCACATAGGAAGTATATATTTTTAAAAGAGTAGTTATGATTCTCTATAATTTCATTCTATATGGATATAGCAGAGATGTAAATAAAAAGTATGGAAATTTTAAAGTAATTCATACAATATGATAGTTTTGATAGGGTTGAAATCATAATCTACCCCTAACGAGCCTGATGGTGGTAGTGTAGAAACATAGTTTACATAACTAAAAGTTACTCTTTGGTATATAATATCCATTCTAAAAGAACCATTTGAGTTTTTTGAAGAGTTACATGTAAGAGTAAACCTGTGAGAGTTTCAAAATTGTAAAATTTTAACCAATAGAAGCAGTAGAGGTAGTAAATCACTTTGAATGTAGTATGAGGTGCCTACTTTGATTAGATAAATGCGGACTCAGTCACAAGATGCTAAAAATATAGGGATGATCAATATAATTAGTTGGAATTAAATATTTTGTATGTTGAAAACATTTTAGTGAAATACTAGACCTTTTAATTATCTACTAATTCCTTGAATAAAAGTATTTCAATCTTCCCACTGTGGATTTTGCTTCATGTTTGAACCATGTAACATAGGTTTTTTTTCTTTTTTACTTCACTATTTCAATTTTTGTTGGAAAACTAGTATTTGTTCAGTCAAAAGATGTTTATTTTAGTACAATTACTTAGGTGTAGTTGTCTCCAATGTTTTGGTGTATTGACTACTTGGGATCATTTTGATTCTTTCTATGCACACGTTATGTTTTTGTGGATATAATCTAGTGTTTATAAGTTATATGAGATCCTAATAAGTGGTTTAATATCTTTAGTTATAGATCTTCAAATGACAAAACCCTAGAGAAGGAATTTCTGATCTCTGTTTAGTAATATCATTTTTTAATTCCCTTATAGAAGAATTATAATAAGTAGTTTAGGATCCATATTACATGGTTTTAAAATTAAAGGGACATGACTATCATTAGAAATTGTGGAATTATAATTGGGTATGTAGTGGGTATATATTTCGATGAAATGGATTTTGAATTTTGAAAAATACAAATAGAGGAAAGTGTACTATATAAGGATCTTGATATAATATTGTTAGCTAGAATGATGGAAGTGATGAAGAAATAATAATGGGGTTATATAGATTTTAATTCATTAGGGTTGATCTAGAATTCAATGGACCAAAACGTTTCACATAACATCCATGAAGTAAAAATTACTTTGGAAATTATCATATTCTCAGTGAAATGTATGTGAATACAACTATGATGAAAAAGGTTTCCCTTTTCTTTAGGTCATTGAGGATTAGGATGTTAGATGTAAATCAATCATTTGATCACATCAACAACTTCAACATGATATAAATTTAGTTAAATTATGTGATGGTGAACTATCTAGATTTGAATTATGCACTATTTTGACTATCATCACTCCAAAAAAACATAGGATATGATGGTAACCCCTGTGAGTAACTCAATATAAAATATATAATTAGTGTTTGTTGATGTCGAGGATCTTATTTTTAATGAGGAGACTTATTTAATATATATCCATTGATCTGTTAGAAATTTATATAGTGTTTGAGGTAGATCACTCCTAATATTCTAGAAGAGTCTTATAAATGGAAAATGAATGAGATGTCAGAGTAGGAGTATCTGAGATAATGGTGGTCCCATGATTTGGAATTGTGGGAAGAAAGGTCCCAAAAAAATATTGTAGTGAGAAAATGGTAAACTCTTGAAGATATGATTTTAAATGATTATTTTTATCATATATTGAATGATATGATAGTTTTACTACTTATTAAAACCATCTCACTTGATTTATTGAGTATACATATTAACACTTCCTTTTAGTCATCAACCGAGAGGGGGTTATTTCAAACAACAAAATTGAATGATTCAGTAAGATGAATTTTATGGATGATTCACCTCTCAAATTGTGGGAAAATGTGATTCTTCTTTCTAGTAATGGAAAACAATATTTATTGTGTTTTAAGGAATACAAAACATACTTAGATTATGGGATTACTTAATTTCAATTGGATTTCTATATGATGTTTTTTTTACTGTATTCATGGATGTAGTGTAGAGAATTATACAAGATTCCTTGGGGGTGTACAAGGGAGTGAAGGATATAACATCATGTCTAATGAGAGTTTTAAAAAATATGATGTTTTCTCTGCAAGTAAATTCCAAAAACATATATTAGACTATTTGGGTCACTTAATTGTGAAATAAATGGAATTCCTAGATTCTAAGAGGATTATAATGATCAAAATTTCATTATGAACCCAAAAAATAATTCATTAGGGAAAAGCAGTGGAAGGTGTCATTCTAAATGAGATTTAATACCCTAATTAACCAAAAGTTAGTGTTTGTTTTTATAGATGTATAGAAGAAAAATCATATTTTAAATCATGGATAATCACTGTAATATGTTGATTTAATCAATGACATAACCCATAATTTGTGGGTGTTCTTTTTTAAGAACATGTCCAAGTTATTTAGAACCTTTTCCTGATAAATATTCATGGTGGAAGAGAAGAATAGATTTAAGATGAAAGTCGAGAGGGAAAATAATGGTGTATGGGGTATGGAAGAAGGGAGTTATGAGGATTATATATATAGAATGATATATAGTTTTAGAAGACTATACCATGTACTCTAAAAATTAATAGATTCATAAAGGGATTAAATTGAAAATTAGTTTAAGGGAAATGGAGATTAAAAAATCATACAAGATTCCCTAAGGAATGTTTTGGAAGAAGTGGTGAATTTCGGATCCTACATGATAAAAAATATTCATTATCAATTAGGGAATAAATTAGTAGATGTTTTATCTATGGAAGAAAGAATAATGTTTTCCACCTTAAAGTGTTTGGTTCAGTAAGCTATGTCAATATTGACTCTAAGAAGATGGAAAAGATTAAATCTAATCCCCGACCATGTTACTCTTTATGGTATGGTGAGGAATAATTTGGTATATGAATCTTATATAACAAATCATATATGTTTTTTAGATGATAAATTTTTTTATTTAATAAATAGATCTTCTACAAGGAAATGAACTCGGTTGAGAATTACAAAGAGTCTAAAGTATCAATGTAAAATGTGGAAGGAATGAATAGACATTCAAAGAATATAAATCTTCCATAAGATTTATGGAGTATGAAATTTATATAAAGACTTGAATATCTAGAGTATTTTCTATAAAGATTTCAAGCTCTGATGGTATTGTCAGAAATGAGAATACTAGAGATCTTATGAACTACATAAGAATGGGTGATATCTTTAAAAATTAGAGCACTAGAAGATATAGTTTAGGTAATAGAACCATAGCATTTACTCCATAGATCTACAAGTATTATATGAAATGTGTAAAGGTGTGAATGTACATAACACTACTTACAACTCACAAACATTGGATAACCAAAGAGCATGAAAGAGACTGTGAATATGAAAGACTCAAAATAAATGGAGTTTGCAATAAGGGATGGCATTTATTCCATAAAAATTTATAGAACATGGGAGATAATAAAAAAGGTCAACTGGGAAGAAATTTCTTTAGAATTAATATTCATATCAACTAAATTAGGAAGTAGTGGGTAGATAATGGGGTAAATAAAGGTTTATCATAAATTTATTTTAACCAAAGAAATAAGTGTATTTTTCTATGATCATTTATTTCATAGTTAAACACATGAAAATTCAAATTGTTCTAAGAATTATTTCAATGAAAATAATTCATCTTAATCATTTTTATCTGAATACCACTTTAAATCATATAAATTAGATGAAAAATGTTACATGGACAATCATATTATTTCACGTATTAATGGAAGATAATCTTTTGTGTAATAGAAGTGAATATTTTCTTGTTGATGCAACCACTAAGGTAGTGTAATATTTTTTTTAATTATTTTATTGATATAAAAAATATTATCTAGAGTAATGTAGACAATTTATATTACTATAAGATATTTGAGGATAGGAGATTAATCATCATATTTAAATATGTCTGTAACATTCTGATTGGTGATCCTTTAATGGAATGGATTAATGAAGAATAAAATTGTTATGATGTTTTGAGATGAAATATATTAGTATGGATAAAGGGATTTCAGGGGTGTGGACTGTAAAATAAAAAATCTCCAAAACTTTATTCCCAACATAGTCTCACTATATTTATAGAAATTTCTGGAACACTTAGGGTTAAGGAAGGAAAATAAGGTTACTACTCCCATAAAAATAGATTTCAATTCGATAAAGGAGAAGGAAACATGAATATTTTATACGGTAGAGTATATCAAAAGGTTTTTTTGCATCAATAGTCACAATATTGATGTATACCATATTTTTTACTTTACCAAACATTGTTCAACTATTTGGAGTAGTTATAATATTCAAATATAATACTATAAGAGAACACTGAGTAGAACTTAAATGGATTCTTTATTATATAAAGTGTTTTGAAAAATAATACATTACTTTTAAATGGATGAGATAGTACATGGAATTTACTTCCAAGATATTGGGAATAATTAGATATATAGAAGAGTACCCCAAGCCTTGTTTTCAATTTTGGTATGAAATATATATGTTTGGTTTTGAATATTCAACTTGTAGTTACAATTTCCACTACTAAATAAAAGCATGTCTATCTAACAAAAGATACAATGAATATTGTTTTTATTGATGGGATTCTAGTATTTCATGAATGAAGGTAATAATTTTTATTATTATTCTTTTATTTGGAAATTGAAATCCACTTTTTTGGGAATCAAATATTTCTCTATATTAATATAAATATTAATTTAATGTATCATTTTTTTGAATATTTATATTGTACAAAGTGATAAATCAATGGAATTTTTATTGAGCTCACAATTTGTTATATATTCCAATGAAGGTTATATTATATGATGAGTTGGGGAATTATTGTGCCTTAGTTGACCTGGGTTATCTAGAAGCATGGTGGGGGAAACATGTAACAATAATAGATGTTTTAAAGAGATGAATAAGGATTATGGACGCTAATAGAGGACTTATTATTGAATTCTAAAAATGGTTCTCATGTGAGAGATTATTAGTATTAGCTATGAAAATAATTTCCCATCCATATAATCGTATCATTGAGGAGGAAATATGGTAGTATAACTTATAATGATGTATGAATATGGCTGAGTATCCATAATTTTTTTTAATAATTTCATTTGATTTATAGAGTAGATGATGATTGTTTGATGGTAGAAATCAAAAGTTACACTAGAAAATTATGATGAAAGTATTGTGGAAATGAAAAGGAATTTCAAGAAAGGACCTCTTAGATATGTAAGAGCCTTTCAAAATAAACCCTATAATAGTTTCATGTAAAATTAACATTGATGAGTAAACTAGTGGTTGTTTCATAAGTATAAAATGTTCACAAGAATAATAAACTAAGGAAACGAATTTGTATGACCATGAGAAAGGGGTTCCCGTATTGATTTTTGTAATGTGGTCTCACACATGTGATGATTATAAGACATTTAAGATCATTTTAATTGAGAAAACTCTACTATTTAGTAGGATGAAATAACTTTTAGCACAATAATTCATATTATACTCATATTAGAATTACTTAAATAATTGTATTAAAGTGTCCTATCTTGGATAAATATTTTAATTTTAGTGATATGTAAAATAATTTTTTTGTTACCATTCATTCAATTATTATCTTCCAAAAATATTTTCTGTCTTAGTTAATAAGGTGTGTGTTTAAGTGTGATAACATAGGTGTGGTTTTGTTCTATTTTTTGTTCATTGAGTAATTTTTATCATTCTGCTACTATTTTTATACACATTAGTATCTAGTGGATAACATTTTGGACTCAATAGTTAGTTGAAAACCCAAAAAAAATTAAACTCGTAGAAGTATGTTTGAGTTGGCCAATAAGGTGTATTCAGAATAAGCACATGAGCCTCAGACCAGTTGGTGAGGACTCCTTAAGTGCATCTAGGATACCCAGGATCAAATCCAGGTGGAGGCTAATTTCTGGACTGTAGCAGTACTGTAGCAGGAACTGTGCAGAACTGTAGCTGTTACTGTTGAAGAAACTGTAGCAGGTACTTTTTGGAACCTTAGAAGCTGGGGATATTCCCCCGTTTGGGCCTTCGGGCTGCTGATTTGGTCCCTGAGTCCATTTAGGCCTTCGGGTCACCCAGGACTTCAGGTCAGTAAGGCCTTCAGGCCACCTCAAGGCCTTCAGGCCACCTTAAGTGGAGATGCAAACCATACAACCTACACGGAACAAACCTCAGATGGAGGAGGAGCAAGGATCTTTCACCATAGTTGAAGAAAAATGGACTACAAGAATGAGAGGGTATGGAACCTGCCATTAGGACAAGCCTGTGCATGCAAGGGAAATCCTAGCCGAACAACAATGTGATGGTGGAGAGCTGATTTCATGATGAAGATGCTGGGGAGGAGCAATTCCAAGTATTTAGTCTGGGTTGTATGTAATGTTTGAAGCCTACGGGCAATGAATTCCTCTAAGGCCAACGGTCTGTGTTATAATTATGACTATGGGCCTTGTAAGGGTTCCACCTCACCCCTTGAAAGGTGGATTATCAAAATTAATAAAAAATGAATGCCTTTGGGCCCTTGGAGGAGTGTCTTCTGAATAACCACCTAATTTGATAGAATTTTGTGTTTGTTGAGTTTGAGTCTTCTATTTTATATTGTACATAAATCCAAAAATATTTTGGTTATTATTAAGGTTGTCATTAATTGTGTTATACTTTGTTTTATTCTCAAACATTTCACATCCACCATGCCGGATGTGCATACCTTGTGTTTACATATAGTTTTCGGTGCATTAACTAGTGTAGGTGGATAAGATGGAAGATCTTAGTGGTGTTATGATGAAAGTTCTATGGTGAGATTGAGGATAATAATTTGTTACACTTTACATATTATTTTATATTTCTATATATAATCAATCTATCGAGGGTTCATTTTATTGACATATGACATATGACCTATAAGAGTTTCATTTTATATAGTATGGTGATGTGAATTCTTCATGGTATGAGTTTCACTATAATTTCATATGCATTACCTTGATTTTTAGATATTATGGATATTTATTTTATTAATTATTATTTTATGTGATGATAATGAGGTTAAAGTATCCCAACATTATTTTATTTAATATTGAACACTAGTCAAAGCCCTCCAGCATATAGGGAGGTGCAACAAATGTCTTATAGCATATGGATTAGGTCAATTACTAGTGACCAAGTCAGGGCTGTTATAAATTAGAATAATTTTTTTTCTCATGGATTCGTTAATGTTTTATGGATGTAGGAATGTTCAAAACTTCAGTTGGGGTCTATGTTTGTTCCTCGATATCACCTTCATATCCCAGAGTCTAATTTTCTATGGATTTTTAATAAAGTTATAAATTTTTGTTATTATAGTTGATATTTTTTTATAAGTATGATGATTATGTGTAAATTTTTATTATTGTACTCTTAGCCCATGGAGCCAATAGATTCCTATACAAGAATATCCTGTACATAAGTTCAGTTCAAAGTCCCGTTCATATATGTGATTGAGAAAATGATTTTGGAAAAATAAAAATAGGCTTCAATTATTTACCATATCAAAAATTACTTGTCTATTTTTTATAGAATAATTTATTATGAAAGGCATAATTAATCAAGCCATATATATGGTGATTTCCAAAATATAGACTATTTGAAATCAATATCATCGAGATACCCTTGTATGTGATGATTCTTACCATAGGGTGGGTTGTAATGTCATGGGGATACCATAATGAGGAAGAGAACCGTTGAACATGGGTATGAAATAATACGTATTTCCATAGGGTATTTGAGAAAAATTTATAGAAATTTCACTGAGAGATTTGACTGGTATGCTATTTATTTTATAGACTACATGATATAGCATAGTGATGATGATATTTGACTCCAGTTATTGTGGAGTTAAGTTAAATGGTTGAATAACATGATTACTTTCCTATTACTACTTAATATGGGTGGTGGTTTGTGGGGTAATCTCAATGGATAGGCATTACCAATTTCTTCTATATTCCACAAAAGAAGAAAATCATGGTTATATGCTTCATATGATAGGAACTACATAGGGTGATGTGTGGTTGGGTGTTTTTAGCACATTTATTCCTCAATAAAGTATGTTTAATGAATCAATGATGGTCCTTTTTGGGTGTTATATATCAAATATGCTTGTAGATCCATATTACATGATTTATTAGGTGTGTGAGACTATGATTAATGAGATATATTTCATTGTTTTATGGGTTTATTGGTATTATTGGGTTGTATGAGAGGGTATGTTCACTTACAAATAATATGTGATTGATTAGATAATAGTTGCGTACCATTATAAAAGTAGTTTAGACACTCTCCTACCCCAGAAACATGATAGTTAGTTCCCATACCCCATGGATAGTGGATGTTATGATATGACTTTATTTCAACCTTTTATTAGTGATCATATGATGTGTTTTACACTATAGTAATTGAGTAGTGATGCTTTCTCCATTATGGGAATCAGGTTGTGATTCCTGGTCAACTATCGAAATGAAGTAGTGATGCCTTCTATAATATGGGAATTTGGTGTTCATTCCTATTATACTATATTATTTTTATGTATGATCATGTTTATGTTAGTTATTTATCCTATTTTATGGTTCATTTTCAATCAATATAACATTTTTGATGATATTCCGCGATCTAAAGATATTCCATTTTCATATGTTATGAATTCATGTTTTGTTTTATTTCTGAAATTTTATTCTAAGATATGTCTTAATTAACTTTATTTGGTCTTAGGTTTCAATTCCAATATAATTAATGGTAAATAAAGTTTTATGTTTTTTACTTATTTTAACTTGACTTTTATTTACATATTTATTTCTTACTAATCTTTACCCACATGTTTATAATCTAATATTTTTGACTAGTTGATATGTTTTGTTTATTGAAAATTCATGCTCAACTATTTCTTATAATTTAATTACCTGTTAAATAGAGATGATTATATAATATGAAATTTTTAGAAGACGGTTTATAAGATAAAAATTATAGATAAATCTTCACAAGTGTTATAGAATAAGATGTTTTCAAAACTAAATCTAAGGAAGTAATCATTTAGGTCCTTATGTAGTGTGACTATTTGTGATGTGTATTAATTAAACCATGATATTTTTGATTTATTTTTGTATGTTTTGTTTTAT
The DNA here is from genome assembly GCA_963277665.1 of Viscum album. Classification (NCBI taxonomy): domain Eukaryota; kingdom Viridiplantae; phylum Streptophyta; class Magnoliopsida; order Santalales; family Viscaceae; genus Viscum; species Viscum album. The sequence continues at coordinate 1,041,050,688 of OY728126.1, forward strand.
TCCCTATATACTATACAAGGTATGGTCCCTAGTATAAGTAAATAAATTGAAGGATCTGTATGGAATGGGAGATATTGGTCTGAGGTGAGGTTAACCATGATATCCTAATTAGGATATCATGCATTGATGTGTGACTATATAATAGGACAAAACTTTTTCACTAATAACTTGGTGATGTGAGTTCTTTATGGGATGATTTACTCTATGATTTCAGGTTTATACTTTGAAATTTACCTGTTATGAATTGTTATATTATTTACCATTATTATATTTGATGATGATGATGGAATAGTCTACCTAAATGGTTTATTATACCCTCATCTATTGACCCCAATAGGTTTTGAGTTGGTTATTGTGATAAGTGAAGTTGATGAATTGGTGAAGTGGATATGATTGAGTTTGTTGGACTTTGTTTCAGTACATAAATCAAATTTATAGGTAAATTATTTGATACCATTTGAAATTATCTTAATGGTTTTAATAATCATGATTGGTTTATCAAGATTTAGGATTTTTGAGAATATTGAAGAATTTATTTGAGAAAAGGGATCGAAGCCTAGAGTATCGAACCCCGGGTGAAGGGAATATAATAGAATCTAAGAAAGGACACACCTATTATATGGGGTGTTTATAAATATATTCCCAAAAAGAGAAACAAAAAAGGGAACACACCTGTGGTTTTTCCCCTAGCGGGATTCCATTGTACCTATGAAAAATGTGAAAGCCAAAATAGCCATGACAGTTTACATTAGTCGTTGTGGTTGGAAAGAGAAGAATCATGAAAATATAATTAGAAGGATAAGGACCGCACTAATGGTTTCATAATATGTGGTATAAATTTGAATATGCATAAAAATTGTATATATGCAATAGAATACACCCATAGTATAAGAATATGTGGTTGACATGTGGATTAAAAACCACATATTCTAAAAAAAAGTGGGCAACACCCATGTTGTTTGATTTTTTGAGGAAAAATGACCAAAGTTTTTTACGCTAATCCATTTTGAAATCCATGTTGGGTTGTTTTTTATAGGTTCATGTTTTTTTGATGTGGCTTCTTAGAAGACCTAATGGCTCAGTTACTCGATCATTAATTCGTTTTTCGAATTATCGAGAATATCTAAATGATAAAATAAGATCCCGTGGAACAAAGTGAAGTGGGCGTAGTTGAGTTGGTTAGAAAAAGTTAGATGTTTGAATTAGAATTGGAAATAATAATTATTGATTGATATAAATATTAATAACTATTATACTAATAATGAGTGTATAGTGATTATGAAGGGTAATATATGAGTGGTGAATGTGAACTGAATGAAGAGACAAAATTAGAGGAAATGAATAAGAGAGAAAGAAAAAGGGAATAAAAATAAGTAAAATATTTGAAAATTTTAAAATAATAAATATATTCTACCTAAATTTAAACTTATTGAAAAATAATAGGAAGAATATCCATGAATAAAAAATGAAGGGTATGTATAGAAAGATTTCTTCTTAGTGATATAAAAATTTTGATCCCTGAAATAACAAAGGATTCTCCATATTAGATGGGTGAATTTTTGTAGCATAAGTACATGGATAAACCCCACATGTTGTTCCTAATTATTGAAACTAGTGTTTATTATGATCTTAATTAAATATTTTTCATTCAATGGACTATTTTTATTATTTTGATAGGTGAACATTGTAAATTTTACTTTCCCTTATTGTATGTGTGTTGGAAGGTGAAAAGGATACTCTAACCAGTGATGAGGTTAGTTTCACCAATGAAACGTCAAAATGAATTGAATTACATATTCACCCCCACTCTCAGGAAATATTCATTTATTTGAGATGTTCCTTTTCAAGTGGAATTATAGGGAGGATCCCCTCATTTATGATTTTATTTTTGATGTTTTTGAAGTAGTTTCTCTTTGTTTTAAGGGTACTTCCCTAAATTTCTAGTGTTTTCCTGAAAAAAATTCAATGAATATCAACGGGTTTCTTACCATCGAAGGAAATAATTATAAAATATGGATGGTTAATGTATTTCATTATTTTTTCTCTTAGTTCATATTTTATATAGGTTTCAAATGATGGATTTACACCTTGTACAAAAAAAATTTATTTGATAAAAAATGATATAAGTAATATTGAGAATGATGGTCATAATAGGAATTTTGTAATACCAACATTATCTAAGAAGGAATTTATAGAATTTATATGTATCAAGATATCCAAATTCATTTTAGATAAAGATGAAAATATCAATGAATTAAATAATAATGTGAAGCTAGATAAGATATAGATCCGAATATTGACATATGAAGATCTAAAAATGCAATAATATGATATTGTTGATGAATTCTTCATAAGAGTACATGAGATTGTTTTTATAGTGGGAATATATAGTGATAAATTTGAGTATACAATTGTTTATGAGAATATAATTTTTATATTACTAGATAGTTTTGAAGATTATGTTTCTTCTCATAAAGATAGATATCTCGAAACACTTCTTATATACGATTTACACACCATTCTCATTGAATTGTGATATAATAAAGGGTTTTGTTATCAAGTGGGAGTGTATGGATGAAAAAATAACTTTTCGGACATCAAATTAATATGAAATGCAATAAGAATGTTGATGAAGAATATATTGTTTTTTTAGACTATGATTCTGACTTGGATTATAATTTTGATAAGATATTTTCTCTAACATCTAGAAATACAGGAAGAGGTAAGGGTTGGTATGAATATAATATTACTATAACATTTTTTAGTTGTGGAGTATATTTACAATTTTTTCAAACAATCCTACATTAAAATAAAATAGTGTGAGTGATGAGAAAGAAAAATCACTATGCAGATTATTTAAGAAGAGATCATAAATGATTGAAAACCCAAGGGTTTATTATAAAGGTAAGATAAATAATTTCTTAAAATAAATAAAGGTAAATTTATTATCTAATTTTGAAATTAGTGATTATAGTGATGAATAATATCAAATGTAGATTTTAATATATGTTGATTAAAAAAACAAATTATTAAGGTTAATGAGGAAGAATTAACTAGTTAAATAAGCAGTGAAGTTGAGAAAAAGGAATAAATAGAGGTTGGATTATTTCATAAAATATAACTCAATGATTTTATCTCAAATATATCTATGTTGGAAAAAGAGATAAAAATATGAATAAGGAAAATAAATATTCTGGAAGTAATGAATGCACTCATATTAAAGAAAAGTCAAAGTTGTAGAAAGAAGTTGATAAATTGAATTATATGATTAGGGAATAGAAGGATTCTATAATCAATATTTAATAACAAGAGAATGATAATAAAAGTAGTTCAAAAATTTATAATAAAATTGGATGAGTTTTGAAAAAGAACTTGAAAAAATTATGTTTGATTTTTATAACTCTATTAATGAAGTTAGGGAAAGCTAATTTAAATATGAGGCTCATGGACGTAAAAAATTATTAGTGAAAAATAAAGATTAAAAACCTAAAAGTACATATTTTTTATCTAAGATGAGGAGTCAAATCAAGAAGGCCAGGTTTGTTAAAAAATCAAATGATTTTCAATATTCTGGAAATTATTGGTATATGTAGTATTATGACTAATGATATAAATATTTGAGGAAATAGATTAAAATAATATAGATGTGATTAATAAAGAGTTACTATTTCACTATTTTTTTAGAAAATAACAAATTTCAACGGTGGAAATATGTGTGAAATACAAGTTCACATTTCAGGATATTATTATGGTATTATTGTAAAATATGGTTTTTATGGTTATTGATGGAATTATGGTGGTTTCAAGAACATGGTATTAAATGATGATTTTAAATTTTTTTAGATATAAAATTTTAGGTGATTTCACCCCATTCAATGGAGAAATTTTAGAGAGAACTAAGAGATTTGGGTTAAAAATATTTTTTAGCTTCTATACATTGGAAGGTGTTTCTAAACTATGTGAAAAACATGGTCATCTTAAAAATGATTTTTTTGTGATGCCTGTCTAAATACATCTAGATATATTGATTATAATTATTATAAGATTAATGATAAAGGTAAAAATATCTAGTTTATGAAATTTTATATAATGAATCAAAAGTAGAATGTCCATGGATTTTGGATAGTGGTTATTCCCTACATATGATTGGATATTTGAATATACATAACGATTTTATAAAATTTAAAACATGCTCTGTGACTTTTTAAAATGATGGGTCACTCAAAATAAAAGGTTATGGATCAATATTTATTGGTAATGATAATTTGAAATACAATAGAACACTGTATGTTGAAGGACTAAAACACAATTTTTATAGTGTGTCTCAATTATGTGATGAATGAAATGATGTGATCTTTTAAAATGATAGATATTTTATAGATATATTGAAATATGGATGTATCTTTCTATGAGGAAAACAAATAAGGGGAAATGTATTTCAATTGATGATGTTGGTCATTTTTATTATTTGAGAATTAAAGAGGAATATAAACATTGTAATCAAATAATTTTACAACTTGGACAAATTAATATGTGTAAGATTATTCATGGAAACAATATTTTGTTTGTTTTAGAGTGTAAAAGTGAAATAAATTATATATATTCCACTTTTTGAAAGGGTTAGACTTTGAATACTCCATAGAATAATTTATAATTAAAATATACCAATCCATTAGAGCTAAATCAATCTTACATTTTGGGGCTCATGAGGAAGAAATAAAAAATTGGGATAATATTTTATATCCTTTATTTAATAATTTAATCACATTACATGTTTTATGTTTATTATTTATAAATCATATGCTCTAAAAAGGTTTGGGAGTTTCAGAAAAAGGGAAGAGAAAGAATATGATTATTCATTAAATAAGATTTTAATAGAAAATGGGTTGAGTATACCCGGGAAATATTTTTATCCTATAATGAAAAAACTAGTTAGTTTATGTTACACACCTTGAAAAAATGGTTTGTATGAACAAAAGAGTAGAATTCTTGTGGATATGGTTCAAACTATGATGTTTGATTGTGATATAATTTATTATTTTTGGAGACAATCTATTGTAGTAGTGCTTCATATTCAAGATCAATATCATTATATGATGAATTATAATATGTCATCATATGAAAAATTTTATAATAAATATCAGTGTTTGAAATATATAAGCGTTTTATCAGTCATTTCATTATCAACATAAAAGGTGAAAATAATGGAAAATTTGAAAGGAAAGGTGTTGATGGTATCTTCCTGTGTTATCCATCAAATGGAAGGGGATATAATTGTCACAATAAAGTGATAGAGAATATTTTTTATTCAATTGATGTGAATGTGATGGAAGATTAATGTATTGTGAACTTTTATGAATAATCAAGTTCTAGAAGAGATAGAAATGAATATATTTTTTAAAAATAGAAAGTTGGAGTTCCAATTTTTTTTGAGAATTTTGAAGATGTTCAAGTTGTAGGAGTTGTTTTAGAAAAATATGTAAATGATGAAAAATTTTCTTCACTCTAATTTCAAGTTCAAAATATCATTCCAAATCATGGGAAGTTGATTCAATCAAGATAAATAGTGATAAAACCCCCGAATATTTCTTTATTTTTTCATTTTTAACTATGAAATGTTAAAGAAGTATTTGAACATCAATAGGGGATTAATTAAATTAATAAAGATCTAGATTAGAAGTAAAATAATAAGAACTGGGAGTTGGTACCCAATCGCAAAGGGAAATAAATTCCAATAACCATGTGGGTGTTTTAAAAAAAGATTAATAAAAATTTTATAGTGGTGAGAAATAAAGAAATATTTTTTTTATAATGGATATGAACAAGTTGAAGTTGTTTAATTCAGTGGACATTTTCACTCATATCTCAGCTTAATAACTTAAGTATTTTTCTTTCCATTATCTCACAAATTCATTGAAATATCCTTCATATGGATGTTAAGTCATTCTTCTTCACTGATGGATTATAATATGAGGTGTATATTGAGAAACCTTGTGGTGTCTTTATTGGTGAAGATGAGAATTGTGTTTCTAGGTCAAAATTGGATTTATATTATCTATAGATATCACTAAGATAATTTTATTCCAATATTAACACTTTATTTTGTATGTTTAAATTTAGAAAAGGAAGAGTTTATAGAAATATATACATTAAAGATGATAGGAAGTTATTACTCATTGTTATCATTTACATATATGATATCAATTTTTATGGAAATGATGATGTTTTTTTATAGTATTATAAATAAATAAATAAACCTTTTAAAATTTTTATGGTGAGTTAGATGAGACACTTTCTTATTTAATAAATTTATCATGAAAAGTAATCAATTTTTCTATATAATGAGAAGTATGATAATTAAATGTTTAATAATTTATGTATAGAGTTATCAAATCCAGATTCTATAAAAATTTTATTGGAAATAAAGTAAACTAAAGATGATAAAGGAAAGGATTTTGATCCAAGAATATTTTAGAAGTAAATTAGAGGTTTACAATACATAACAACTCCTAGATTTGATATATTGTATACATTTGAATGATGTTCCAGACATCAATTTGTACCAAACATGTAAAATTTCATGGATAGAAAGGCAATACTTAGACACATCAATGTCACATCAAAATTGTGGATTGAAATATGATAGAAAAGGGAATGTTGATATGTTTGGTTATTTATATATAGACTGTGTAGTTTTTGATCATAGTGTAATCATCTTTCATTGGGAGAGTAAATTAAAATTTTCTTTTGAATATTCTAAAATCGTTTCCTTATACGATCAAAGCATCATTTCAAAAAATAATAATATATTTAACAGACCACATTGAAATTCTAAAACCAGAGGTTGATGATATTTACATGTAATTTATAATTAATTTACGATAAAATATAGAATTATCTCAACCACTAATTCATTTTTAATTGAAAATTAGATGGATTATAATTCATCACACCTTCATTTTTATATATTATTCAAGTTAAGAATAAATATATAGAGGTAATCCAAACATGCACCACAAGATGTGATAAATGTCATAGAATCAAAAAAAAGATTGCATAACTGATCATGACTGCTTGCGTTGTTAGTAGTTAATTGAAATGGTATTATTCATGAATATGAATAACCATTGGTGTTATATTAGAGGCTTGGGAGAGGAGTAAAAGAGAGTGAACTCAAGGGATTGATCCAATATTTCCTTATCCATCGTTCACACAAAAATTGAATTAGGGAAGTGATATAACTATACATTTATTATATCTAGTTTAGTGTTGTTAAATCGTATACAAGCCCTCGTCATTTATTGATATTATTAAATGACCACCTTACCAATAATAATAATATTACTATTAAATTATTTAAAATTTTGACACATCAAGAATACAAATTAATTTATTTTATACTATTCAGACCATTAAACTCAAACCACTTCCCCTCTTTGACATTTATGGATCCTAGAATAATAGGCATTTAATTACATAAATGCAACATCATTATTCTATGATAAACATAATTAATATTATATATTCCAAAAAATGAAAACTAACATATATCATAATTATTTAACTCACTTATTATTTATAATAAATTGTGATTAAATTATAGAAATGAAGAAAACATTAATAAATATTATTTATTATATCATGTTAAATATAATACTATAATTTAATTGATATTGAGGATACCCATATTGTGTGATCATATAATCTTATTCTTAGTGGAATTAGGCATAACTGTATAATGTATAGGGTTAGGGTCAATCAATAATGCAAATGTTCTATAGAAAAAAAGGTTAACATTTCATTGACATCCAAACTCTGATTAATGTTTACTATGTAATACAACACTTTTATGACAATATATCAAATCAAGTAGGATTCATGTTGGTTCCATTAACCTATATTATTGATATCTATTTCTTCAAATTTATATAAAACAACTCTCCCATTGAACATCATGGACATGGATTTATTTAGGTGGTTCCATTCCCATCAATGGGAATGATTTGTTAACTTTTTTCAAGAGACAAGATTGGAAAATACATTCACACTTTATCCATTAATGATATATCATTTGTGATGCACCCAACATATCATCCATCAATGTGAACATATTTCATTATAGTTTTTTTCAGTACACCAATGTATGTGAGTCATGATATCCACTAATGATAATTTTAATGTCTAAGGACAAATACACATATCTAGATATAGGTAACTCCAATGAAACATATAAATATAGATTTCCTATTAACTAGAATTTTCTCACAACCTATTATCTTGGATATTACCAAACAAGAACACTACGAGAAGGTGTCTCAATGTTCTATAAGCCTCCTACACATAATAGCATATATTTTCTATGTCCCATTATATGATACCATCTATCCAAAAAAATTTGTTTAAGAATAGTGTCATGGAACCTTTAGGTTCCCCTCATAGCATGGAACTACTATATCCTTTATGTGTGAAATATATTCTAAGGATATTATCATATATAAATATCATGCCTAATAATAATAAATATTTTATAAGAAAACAACTTTAATTAATAGAAACATATATTCAATTACTAAACAAGTTGGTTCTAGGGAACCAAATCCAACAGGTAGGGAAATATTTATTGATGATAGGAAGTATAAATTTTATATAGAATATTACCATAGAGAAAATTATTTTATTGGAATTTAAGGAAATAGAATTCAGTCACCTTGATGACTACCAAGGATTTATATAAGGCTTCCACCAATGCCTCAACACATGTTTTTTGGATGAATACTCGGTTAGAAGATTTAAAACATGATGTTATGTACACATTACTCTTTGTGTGTGATAATAAAATTTCTAGTAATAATTCAAAGAATACAGTCCATTATTCAATATTAAAGAAAAATTATACTAAATATCACATCGTAAAATATATTGTGGAGAAGAATGAGTTAAAATTGTATGTTATTCCTATGATATTGAAAATTACAGATATATTCCTCAAGTAAATGTAAAATGATGAATGTTAGAATCTGAAATTGATGTTTGGTGATAAAAATCATTTATTACATATTTAAAGTGTAGTTTTTACATTCCCTCTATAATCTTTTATTTAGATATTTTTCAATTTGTTAGAAAAATTATAACATAAATGATTATTTTATGTTTATCATAATTTTTTGTCAAAGTGAAAATATATAATGTAAGGAGAGTATCCATTTATACAATCCCAATTCTCTTGATAGGAAGTATATATTTATAGATAGTTTTAGGAGGTATAACATGTGATTTTATCATTTTTGAATTATTTTAATGGTTTATTGTTAGCGGTTATAGAATTTTTTCTCTATTAAAATGTGGATGATGTGTTGATGAAGTTATTTTTGAAGATTATGAGGTTCATGTTAAGTAATATACATATATATCACTATCTTATGGTCAATATAGAATTATTTAATCAATTATGTTGTTTTCTACACCCATTTCACTCAAATAGGCTATGACTTGTTAGATGATGATCAATTACTATGTTTTTTGGATTTAATATTAATTTATGTTACTTTTTTTTAAAGAAAAATAAAAGGGATAGATTATTTATCCTAAGATATGTTGAGTTTTTTGTTGTGATAAGTTGAGTTAAAGAATTTGTGAAGATGATTTGATTGAATTTGTTAGATTTTTTTGAATACATAGACTATTTTGATAGCAATATCAATCAATGCCAAGTGAAATTGTATTTAAGGTTACAAACACCATGATTGGTTCTTCATTATTAAATATTTTAATGAATATTGAACAAATTTAAATATTGTAGAACCAATAAAGGAGCACCAGACCCATAGTGAAGTCTGTGTTGGAGAATATAGGCAAGGAAATACCCATGGTATTGGGCATGTAGATAATTCCATTCCCAAAATAGGAGACAAGAATGGGGCCATGCTGGTGGTGGTTCTCATGGTGGATTTATTATGTACCTATGAAAAACAGGGAATCCAAAATGGTCATAGTTGATTTTATTAGTGGTCATTGTTTGTAGGAGATTCATTCTGAAAAAAAATCCAGAAAGATAATGATTAGAACCATTGTTTGACAATATGTGGTAAAAAGGTGATATAGAATGAAAAAATGATCAGATACAATGGACCACATCTATGTTATAATAATTCATTGTCGTAGGTATATTAAAATGCCAAAAATAATAAGTAAGAGGTTCACACCTATGTATCTCAATGTTTTGAGCAAAAAAACCTATAATTTGTTATCAGGTAGTGGTGTAAGCTGTGTCTGGATGTTTGTTTTTATTTTAAGTGGGTTTGATGATGTAGATACTTGGAAAAAATAATGGGTAACTAAAATGATCAGTGATATAATTGTTTTAATTATCAACTATATCTAAATGATCCAATAATTTCTAATAGATAAAAATTATATGGGAGTAGTTGAGTTGGTTGGAAGAATATGATGTCTTGAATTTGAATTTAATAAAAAATAAAATTATATCATATACTTTGTAATTTTTTCTATGAAAAGGGAGATAGTGTGGTGATTATAATGTGTAAAAATGGACTAGTTTTTGGGAAGTTTAAGAAGAGAGTGAAATAGAATAATTTGGGTATAGAGAAAGAATAATAAAAGAGTAAGAAGATGTGCTTGTGAAAATTGGATCAGATTAAAGAGATTCTACTTGGGATTCTATGGGATGAAGAAGAAGTGGAAGAGAATCACTACAAAAAATAAATAAATCCTATGTCTATAAGGAATTAGTCTTTTAGATATCGATTTCATTATCACTACAATAGTGTGAAAAAAACATCACTATCTCGAGACTTGTTATAAGATGAATGCATTGATAAAACTTGATCATTGTACCTATATGTTAAATCTAGTGGGTAGTTAGACCATTGTGAAACCTATATCATGCCAAGGACTATCCTACTCATTTTGAGAGGTGATCATTGTAAATAGTATTTTTCACTTCATTCATGTGTGTTGGATAGAATTCATGATGCGTTAACTAGTGATGAGTGTTGTTTAAGAAAAGAAAACATAAAAAGGAATTCAATAAATGATTCAAAACCCCTATTAGTGATTCCTCACTAATCCAAGAGGTTAAATTTTATCCTTATTAGTTAATTTCATAGAGTTTATAGGGATATGTCACTTATTTCATGTAATGATCTAGTTCATATCAATAGTGGGTGACTGATCAAGGGAAGTTTTAATGGGAACTAACTCAAGTTACAATATTATTTTCCTACTACGTATTTTTACATGTTTATTTTTAAATTGGTTAATATCTTGAATAACCACATTACAATGGAATCCTTTTTTACAATATTATACTCGCACATGGGTGAGGATAACCCGACTAGTGAGTATTTCATTTTGTAAATTAATAATGGAATCACATTCCCTTATACAATTTAAAGATTCAATAGTAATTCTCAAGTCATTAAATAAAAATTATAAGATAATAGATTCATATTTTTTGACAAAAATAGGATTTTTTTAGTATTTTTAGAGGTAACATGGGATTTTTTTGTCCAAAATGGTTCGTTGGACAAATTGTGGGGGAATAACCTATTTAGAATTTAGGTTAACCCACTAGACTATGGGGAACACTACGAGATTGAATAGTTGTATCTGAGTTGGTTCAACTTATTAGAGATTTTATATAGGGCATTGTTAACTCACCTCAACCAACCATTTATTCATATGATATTGGAATACATTAATTAACATTATAATTTGATTTATTTTTATTTTTATTATAATTATGTGTTGCAACCATTTTCCCTTCTTCCATTAGCATGTGAAACCAAATCTCCAAGGTTCTTGTGCCCCTCTCGTATGAATACCATCATATGGAATATCTTGGAAATATGATTTTTGGATTATTGTTTCCTTAATGGATGGGTTTTTATTAACCCATTCAATTTTAATCCTAAATAATATAATCAAGAAACTAGACATAAATTAATTATTATTTCTCTAATAACCATCATAGAAATCCATTTGTAGAAGAATCATTTAATGTTGGTATTTTCAAAAATTCCCAACAGTATCATTTTTATAACACTATATATGTTATAAGAACACTAGTATATCCCATGAATCATGTAAAAGATTAAGAATAATAAATACCAAATATTATTATACCTCATTCCTTTATCATGACTTAACTACTCGAAATTTTTTTTATGTTTATAATAACTCCAAGGATATAACCATAGACCTATATAAATCATATAAACATACATTATAAAATCCAACTAGTTTTTTCTAAATAACTATTTACTAGAATAAAGGATCGTTGTTCTTTACAACACACATATAATAACTAGAATGCAATGAACATAATCTAATAAATAATGATCAATCCATTGGCATTCTGTTTTAATATCTATCTATAATAATTAATATGTTGAGTAATTGGATGATAAATTAATAAAAATGGTGGTTATACATATTTGGTAAATTAAATTAATTTATATACTAGGATAAATGTTTATTAAATTTTATATTGTATTTTTTAAACAATTATAAAAAAATTAAAAAAATTCCACTTAAGAGTTACGTAATTTTCCTTAAGTGTTATTTACATTTCATAATATACATGTAATATATAAATATATAATTTAATGAAATATGTATCAATATCTCAAATTGTTCCCCTCGAATAATTTTTATGAAACTTAACCAGTTGATGTTCATCAGACTTTTTATTTTCTCATATTTACTTATTTAAACCTAAATAACATGTTATTATATTGGGAAATAAATAAAATTATTGTTATTTCAAACATGGAATAAATATACTTGAATTTATTTCTTTATTTACTATTGTTAATTTACACTAAAACCTTAATCATCCAAATTAAAAAGGGACAACATTGTCTTAAACTCTAATTTACCAGAATTAGCAACAACACTGGATACACATTTTGTACTCCCCTTTGAGCCTTTATCCTAATAGTACTAATTCAAGATCATGGATAAATATTGGTATATAATAATACATAATATCTTCAAAATAGACATGGATATGTCAAAATTATAAAAAACATTCCCTTTCACATATACTTTGTAATAAAATCTCATTATTAAGTGATATCTTATAAAGAAGGATGTATACTTTCTATCACCATCCCCCCATGATTCATATTTTGTTGACCATATTAGATAGAATCTCCTCTAATACTATTAATATGGAATTAATTAATGATTTATTATCTATGATAATGGTTTATATATATCTTGTTCCATACTCAAAAGTGATAAATCTTATCTTGATCATTCAATAAATTTCATATCAATAATGAAAAAACATGACACAATTTTCCTCTCTATCAAAATTAAATTTTATAGTTTCCATCATGATTTAAAGTATGTAATTAATGATATAAATTTATAATGATATTATATCATGTTATCAATGAAAATTCTTGTATTTAGGAACATCCATGAAGCTTAAAACAAGTGGTGTTCTTATTGGTGGGATTTTCCTCATGATATTCTATACTTGAGATCAAACAACATAAAACCCTTGATAATACATCTCAAATTTCAATATTCCCCAACAAAGAGTACTCAAATATCAAATGATTCCCAATAATTTAATATTTATAGATCTTATGACATATTTTATGATTATCATATCAATGATATAAAACAATTATAATATAGGGAATCTACTATAAGCTCTTAATATGATAAGTAAAATGAAGATATTACCCTAAATAATGTCTTAAAAAGTAAATGCATTATAATGGTAAGATAAATACGTGTATATAATAAACTTTATACATCAAATCGTAATAGATTAGTATGATATCTAGATATGATGAAGGCACCCACTCTCAAAAATCATTTAATCTCATCATGCGGGGAAGGGAAATTTTATAAATAGTCAAGGACCATATGGATTCCATTGTACTCAGTGTAAGGGAAAATAAATCCACATCCTATATTTCACCATATTCCCCATCATCAATGAAATTTCTATAAAAAACGTTTTCATCTATAATATACATAAAAAATTTAAAACAACACACACACACACATACCCTTCTACATTCAAATGAAAAAATAAAAACATATAAATAATAAGTAAAATAATAACCGTTATGAAATATCAATGATGTCTTATAGACACTTTAAAAATCCATTCATGGAAGCTGTTCACGTACTACATTATAAAAATATGTTATAATCCATTGTCATAATATACACATCCCATGTATAATATTATAATATATATACATATATTTTTTATAAAAAATAAACAATATTATAAAATTTAGAAATAATATCATCTTATAATACAAGGAATAACAATAATAATGAAAACATCCCCAAATATGGAACCTCTCATGTGGTTGAAATGGGTAAGTTGTGGGACCTGAGGCATGTATCCCCATACGCCAGTGGCTTCCAACTAGCAACGAGGGTGTGATAATACTACTAGTGAGACTATAACCCATAGTTATTGAGTTGTAACACAACATAAATAAAAAATATAAATCATATCAAAGTTGAAAAAATAATGGGAATAATACATTACAGTGGAAACCCAAAAAAATTAATGAAAACAAAATAATTCATTAAATAATATAGGAATAATGCAATGAAAGTCAAAAATGTAACTAGATTTCATGCTATAATAAATACAAATAAAATGCTAGTATACTTAAATAATGACTCAGAAGTCCCCAGTTTTGAGCCCCATATTGGTCACGTCTCCAAACTCTAGCCCAACCAGAAGTAAAAAATCCTCAACAAGGTCTCTTTCCCATGTCCAATCTAGAATCCATGTAATCTACTCAGGTGCCAAATGGTTACCCAAATAAGTTGTGATTATAATTCAATAGGTTGAAACCACAATATCTAGACATAACCAGTTTAATAATAAGTTCGTGAAATAATGTAATAATAGATTAATTAATTAATTGAACAATTAAAGTAATACCATAGCAACCTACATTAGCACTATGTCAGAATATATCTGATCATATCTCACAAAAATTCCAACCATAACCATTTATACATTATATAAATCACACAATATGTGTCAAGCCTTCTATATATGAATTTTGGCAATAAATTTGGTCCAAGCTTAGTGTATAAGCATTACAACACATATCCGAGGAAAAACCCGGTGTATAAGAATTACAACATGTATTTGGGCCAATAAAAGTGGATAATAATTTTTGAATTCTTCATGTCCAATCCTATTATATAATAATTATCACATGTTTCAGGTCCAATCAAATAATATAATCATTATAGCATGAATCTTGAGGAATATCCCACTATATAAGCATTATAGAAATAAATCACTAGGAAACATAACAAGGATATCACAATATCACATCATAAGGCTTAATGGTTAATTATGAAAACTTACAAATATATTTCAATTACACATTTTTCAAATAATTTGGTAGTAAAACAATAAAATGCCAGTCATTTCAGGTAATCAAACCAAGAAAATTGGTGTATCTATCCCAAGAAATTACCCAAGACTCATGTCACGCTAAACACACATTAATACTATTAGTCAATTCATATATAATGAATTTTTCTCTCACAAAAATGCTATCCATAATCCATGTCAATATCAATTCATATCTCAAGGTATTCTAAGTAATAACTTCAATTCATCTTTTAATTAATGTTAAGCACACATTTTGGGGGTGCAATTTCATTACTACACATACTTTTCAATTAATCATTATTTAAGGATAATATTTAGACCCCACACCTTTATCTGGTGATTAACATAGAACTTATAATAGAATTATCTGAAAAAAATGAAGTCACAAAATAATTCAACAAGAAACCTAAGTCAAATCAGATCAATATTAACATCAAACCTAAATGTGATACAAGGAATCCACCACCCAAATGAAGAATAATGGAAGAGGATGAGGAAAACTAGGCCCAGACTTATTAGTGTTCAAATTAAAAAATGGTACATCTATAAATGAGGATGATTGTAGTGTTTTTTATCCTTATATTCTATTACATTGAGGGTTTTGGTGGTTGGAAGTGTTCACAGGATGCTGAT
The DNA here is from genome assembly GCA_963277665.1 of Viscum album. Taxonomy (NCBI): domain Eukaryota; kingdom Viridiplantae; phylum Streptophyta; class Magnoliopsida; order Santalales; family Viscaceae; genus Viscum; species Viscum album. Next base: position 1,041,066,742 of record OY728126.1, read on the forward strand.
AAGGAGTTTGGAGAGGTTTGGTTGCTAAAGGCTGGAAGTATGGTGATTAAATACCATGTAATCACAATACCTGATGTGAAAGTTAGTTTCATGCATTTTCTAGGAATGTTCATGATGTGTATATATTTTACACTATGTGATGAAGAGTTTCACGGTGTAAAATATTTTTTGGGTTAGAATAAAAAAATAAAATGAAGAGGTACTGCTTTTTTGGAGAAAACTGAACCTCAGTTATTATGTGCTATGAAGGGGGTTAAATATCATGTAAAACCACAAATATTTCCAGTTTTAATAATTCATTTCATCCAATCCATTATTTATTCATATGTATTTTCCTTTTAGTCTTATTCCAAATAACTCATAGGTTCCTAGAAGAGTCTTTCGAGCCCTACTTTGCCCTCCTTGATCTATCAATCGTGATGGTTGTTCTTTGGAAATCAATGATCGATCTGTGGTGAGTTTCCCTACTTTCTCATCAATTTCCTATTTAATATTCCCTAGGATTCACTGTCATTATATGGTTTGTATTTATTTTGATGTTTTGTACGTGATTTGATATTATTTTAGTTCCAAATAGGTTGATCCATGTTTCTAGTTCTGTGGTTGTCGCTTGTGGACATTCTTCTTCACCCTACGGTGCACCAACAAGTTGAAAAGATTATTCGGGGTAGGATTTCCCTTGTTTCAGTTCAATTGTGCGTCATGTGGGAATGGATTTACTTTTCTTCACCTATGGATCATGGTTGTGTTAGGATAATCTACAATAATAATTGTTAATATGAAATTGTAAGGGGTGGGGGATTCATTTTGTGACCCTTTTTAGTTTTATATGATGATTGTGATATTGAGATTATATAGGCTTGATGTCCCATATAAAACAGTGTCCATTGGTGGATTTTTTTCACACTAAATGTGTTTCATGTTATTTGGTTCATGATGAACACTTACATATGTAAATTGTTTAATCTTGTAAATCCAGCTAATGAATGTTTTCCCTAGGACATTCTTTTTTTGATAAGACCCTTGAATAATGTGGTAAAATCAAATAATTATACCCCTTTTTAAACCTGAAAACTGTTACATCTTGGTTTGTGATTAGATGTGTGGAATATTTGTTACAGCATGCATGGGAAAAATTAATGTGAGGTCACTATGGTGTGGTGGGTGGGTTTTCTATGGTTTGTGTTGTGGTATGTCTTTAAGAACAGTTTTTTTCAATGGTTTGGCCTAGGTAGTGTTATGGATGAACCTTATGATTATATTTCAACCTATCTATGTAATGGAATCATAAGCTGAGAGATTTAATTATTGTGTAATTGATGAGATGTTTTTTAAGAAGGGATGTGATTGGGTCATGAGATGATGTGTTTCATGATGTGGTTGTGTGTGTATGGTTTTCTTTTGAAAGGATGAATTTGAGGATAGATGTTGATGGTTGGAATAGATAATTTGTCTAGAGTTCTTCTATGTATGACATTTTCTGTGTTTCTTGTTGTGTGTTATGCTGGGTAGTTTTTCTGATAGTAATGGAATAAATGAAAAAATAATTTGATAATAATGTTAGGATCTATCTTTTGTTGGTTTATTTAACATAATTAATAAATGGGTTGTGAATAAATAATAATGATGTTATAATTTAAATTGGTTCGATATTGAATGGGCGATGTGGCTTGATGTGTGGTGTTGCGCATTTATAGGTATCACCAAAGTTGGAAGTGTTAAGAGCTGGTTGTTTTCTTGAGAACCCATAGGATGGACATGAGTGTTTGGTAACATATATGTATATACATGTATTTTCCTTATGATTTCTACACGCACCCCATCCCTAGTTGATCACTGCATGTTGAACACCCAAATTGTCACACAAGAGGGTGTATTTCCCAAACTTATTAGTGGGGGGATGGATGGCTAGCTACCCACTCTTCCCTTCTCCCTCTTACATGTGGTGATAGCCCAATATTCGTCATGTAGGTTATGATTGGGAGGCTCTGGTGTGTGCGGACGATTTGTGATTTCCCAACTACTTTTGGGATAATTTAATTAGTGTTTTCTCATGTGTATTTGGGATGAGATGTGTTGTGTTTTCCCAGATGTCTTCATGATGATATGGGATGTAGTTTGTGGACTAGGTGTCTACGGGTATGATGAGATGTGGCTTATGGAGAATATGATGGGATGAGATGTGGTTTGTGTCCTAGGTGTCTGCGGATAAGAAGAGATGTGTCTCGTGGCCAAGGTGTGTGTGGGTGGGTTATGACATGGTACTTTCAAAAGAAGTGGGATCACGAGGATGTTTTCCATTAAGAAATAGTGACTACTCAGTGGGAAGTGGTGAGGTGTACACTATCATCGATGTGAATTATATTACACTACATTTTTATTTGGTGAGTGTTCCTTGGTGAGGTTATGATGGTTAGTAAACCTATATGGTGTTTTTTGGTACTTTCATTTTGTCACGAGAGTGTTAGTATGTTTCCTTCACATGTGCACGAGCGACTTTGGTTTTATTACTGATTATAATTGTATGTTCACCCTATATATATATAACTACTTTCAGGTTTCCAAGAGGACTTTATGGACCATTGTAGACCTTAGTAGCTTGGTTCTTGACAGTTTCTGAGTCTCTACTGTATCTAGACTTTGGGTAACATTAATTGAATATTTACTTCAATTTTACTAATTTTATTTTATGCATGCATATGGGATAGTTTTTTTCATTATTTTTTATATGTATTGGAATTTATTTTTGGATGATCCATTACATAGCCTTATCTTGTTTAGAAAAGGGTGATTCCTTTCATATTGTGTTATTTGTATACCCTTGGTGCTAGTCGTCATCTCGGGGCCTACTAGTGGTGGGACATGGGATTCATTATCCCTCTTTATACATTACCATCCTAGAAGGGGAATCTTTGGAGAGAGGGGTTCATTATAGAATGGTATCAGATCTGATGGTTGATAGATAGAATGGGGTTTAGAGTAATGCACAATGAGGATCTCATGGGTTGGTAGGGAAATAGTGTCTGGTGATCTTGGTGTGTGATATAGGCCATGGTAGACCAGCTAAGACACATAATTTTTGGGCCCCCATAATTTTATGCAAGGACTATGATCCTACCAATAAACCAAGTTACTATATGTCATTTTTAGTGTAGAGACCTAGGAAGGGTACACACATCATAATGACTTGTGTTCTTTTTTTTATTAGGATTCATTAGGTGGGTTAAAATTAGAAAAAATGAATGAAATGAATAAAACAAGTTAAAATAGATCTTAATTCCATACATTTCAGTCTTAAGAAATCATTGTTATCCTTTTTAGTTATTTCTCTTGGTCATCATCCGCATGTGACTTAAGAATTAGAGGTACAACAGACTGATCTGGTTGATCGATGGAGGGTTGATCCAGTTGAGGAGGATGACCAGTGGTAGAGAACGTTGCATGATTTCTAGCGAGAGGCTTTGGGAACATATGATGGAAGTTTTTTTTGACATGTAGATAGTGAGATGCACTACAGGAAAAATGTGTTATTGCAACAGGTCATTTACGACGGGATATATTCTCGTCGAAAATGGTCCGACTGAAGACACATTTGCGACGAGAATACATTCTCGTCCCAAATAATTGGTTATTTGCGACGGTGAGAGATGCCCCGTCGCAATTGTTTTGCCACGGCTTTCGCACCAAAACACGGGAAAGATATTTGCGATGGGACGTATCCTCCCCGCCGCAAATACTAAACTGCTGTAAATAATATTTGCGACGGGCTCGATACTCATCGCAAAAAGTTTTGGAGGCAGGGGTATTTGGGACGGGTCCCGTCGCAAATTCCCTTTTAACCACAGGCTGTAATTACTGCGGTGAAGGTATTTGCGATGGGACCCGTTGCAAATTCCCTTTTAACCGGAGGCTGCAATTAATGCGGTGAAGGTATTTATGATGAGTCTCGTCGCAAATACTTCTAATTTCGATGGTACACCCATCGCAAATAATATCGTCGCAAATAATCTAACTTATATATACCCCCATCTGTTTTTTCAGAACATCCAATTCCTCTCCATTTTCTCTCTACAATATTCATTTTTAATAGTATTAATTTTTTTTCGAGTGGAATTGGAAGGCGTCAAAAAGTTTAGCATAAACATTAAGGTATTTTTATTTTATTTATTTTTATTTTCATTTCATTTTTTTATATTAATTTTAATTTTTGTTAATTAGTTGTAATTTAGATAAATTTAATTTAATTTATTATTTATATTTAGTTTTATTAATAAAATGATTTTGTTAGTAATAATTAGGCATAATTAGTAGATAAATAACATAATTTGGTATAATTATATTCTTTATCAATCAAGTAATCATTGTCTAGATACGAATAAGTAGAGGTGGCTCTGGCACAGATGTACCTAGGGGTGAAAGTCCCGACAAGGAATTTTGGGCCTGACCTGTAGTATCCTGGTACACGACAACAGGCTTTGCTGCACTCTTGGTTCGACACTCCCGGATGATATTTGTTTGGTAATAATCTAATTTAACTAGAAATTAACTAATAATTAAAATAATTAATAAATAATTTAAATAATTAGCTAATAATTAGCTACTAATTAGAATAATTACCAGATAATTAGAATAATTACCAGATAATTAGAATAATCACCCGATAATTAGAATAATTACCAGATAATTAGAATAATTACCAGATAATTTGTATAATTACCAGATAATTACAAATATTACCAGATAATTAGAAATATTACCAGATAATTAGAAATAATACCAGATAATTAGAATAATTACAAGATAATTGGAATAATTACAAGATAATTGGAATAATTACCAGATATTTAGAATAATTACCAGATAATTAGAATAATTACCAGATAATTAGAATAATTACGAGATAATTAGAATAATTACCAAATAATTAGAATAATTACTAGATAATTAGAAATAATTACTAGATAATTAGAAATAATTACCAGATAATTAGAAATATTACAAGATAATTTGAAATATTACCAGATATTTAGAAATATTACCAGATAATTAGAAATATTACCAGATAATTAGAATAATTACTAGATAATTAGAAATATTACAAGATAATTAGAAATATTACCAAATAATTAGAAATATTTCCAGATAATTAGAAATATTACCAGATAATTTGAAATATTACGATATAATTAGAATAATTACTAGATAATTAGAATAATTACCTAATAATTATAATAATTACCAGATAATTAAAAATATTACTATATAATTATAAATATTACCAGATAATTAGAAATATTACCAGAAAATTAGAAATATTTTCATATTCTGTCTCCACATGTAATATTATCATTCATTTTCAAAATTATCAACATCCTCACCAACAGAGAGGTGAAAGTGAACATAAATATTAGATGTGGAGACATAATGTAATGTTTCAACACTTAATTAGAATAATTACAGATAATTATAAATATTTTCACATTCTATCTCCACATGTAATAATTGCATTCCTTTTCAAAATTATCAACCTCCTCACCAACAGAGAGGTGAAAGTGAATATAAATATTACATGTGCAGACAGAATGTCTGGTTTCAACACTTAATTAGAATAATTACTAGATAATTAAAAATATTTTGACATTCTGTCTCCACATGTTATATATGCATTCATTTTCAAAATTATCAACCTCCTCACCAACAGAGAGGTGAAAGTGAATGTAAATATTAAATGTGGAGAAAGAATGTCAAGTTTTAACACTTAATTAGAATAATTACCAGATAATTAGAAATATTTTCACATTTTTTCTCCACATGTAATATTTTCATTCATTTTAAAAATTATCAACCTCCTCACCAATAGAGTGGTGAAATTGAATGTAAATATTACACGTGGAGACAGAATGTCAAGTTTCAACACTGAAAAGATAATAGTAACATAATATAAAAAATTATATTATTTTAATAATAAATAATAATAATAATAATAATAATAATATAGTTATAAAATAATTAAAACAATTATAAAATAATTAAAATAATTAGAAAATAATCGGAACAATTAGTGAATAAGGAGATAAATTAGGGAACAATTAGCGAATAAGTAGAACAATTAGCGAATAATCAGAACAATTAGTGAATAAGCAGATCAATTAGCAAACAATTAGCAAATGAGTAGAACAATTAGCGAATAAGCAGAACAATTAGCGAACAATTAGAAGAATTAACGAAGATGATAGATGAACACGTTTGTTTTGGTTAACCAGTCTCTATGCATATCTTCTCATTACTAATTAGTAACATAATTGATAATATAATTAGTAACATAATATAATAATGTTATTAATTTTATGATTACTATTTATGAAAAAATAATATTAATATTATTAAAATAATAAATAAATTATAAATTATTAAAATTATCAATATTCATAACAAGCTATTATTAACATGTTCAAATGTTAAACGATCGTCAATTTTTAGGTCATGCTCAATAAGAAGTTTACGTAAGTCATGTTCGATGTAAACTCTATAATTGTCCTTGCTTGGTTGACCACCTTGCAAGTAGAGTTTCAATGAGATGATCCAAGTCATGTCTTTCTCATCTATAAGAATGATACCACATGACCCTTTACATAGACCATTCTTCCTTAAAAATTTAAGGGATTAAATTTTTAAGGAAGAATGATCTATGTAAACGGTCATGTGAGATGATTCTTAGAGGTGGGAACGATATTAGTTGGGTCGTCATATTGCAGCACTACTTGCGAGGTGATCAACCATGTAAGTATAATTATAGAGTTCAAATGGGACATGACTGAAGTGAACTTCTTATTGGGCATGATTTAAAAATTAATGACCGTTTAAGATTTGAACATGTTAAGAATAGTCTGTTGCGAATATTGATAATTTTAATAATTTATAATTTTTTTATTACCTTAATAATATTAATATTATTTTTTTATAAATATTAATCATATAATTAATAACATTATTATATTAATTTACTAATTATATTATCAATTATGTTACTAATTAGTAATAATTTCATTGAAAATTGTGTCGCTCATAAGTAGTGGTAATTATTATAGTTTTCTATTTTAGAGATTGTTTTTCTTCTATAAAATTATTCAAAACCTGTGATGCTTTTATATTTTATAGAAAAATATGGAACAACGAAGTCGAAAACAATCATTATTAGATGACCGCGTATGGATAAATAAACATAGAAATCCAAACGGTTCTGGTTTAAATCCAGTATATATTGAGGGTGTGGAGACTTTCTTAGAATTTACGACATCAAATTAAGAATTTGTTTCAGAAGGCACAATAAAATGTCCTTGTAAAAAATGTGCACTGGGAACATTTGACACGTTTGAAAAAGTTGGGGGACATCTCTTGCATTTTGGTTTTCAATCAGATTATGTTTTTTGGTATCAACACGGTGAACGCAGTTCCATAGAAGGTGGTACTAACTTGATTTCGGATCCATCTCAGTTTCAAAATTTAGTACATGATGTTGCAGGTCCATCTGTTCAATATATAGAAACTCAGGATGATATTGATTCAACTCTTGAGTTTGCACCGTCTGAATTTTATGAGTTTTTGAGGTCCACTAAGGATGCATTATATCCTGGTTGTAATATAATAAAATTAAAAGAAGTTTCTAAATTTATGGATATCAAATCAGACAATGGAATGTCAAACACTCGTTTTGATCATATATTTACTTTGATTAAAACATTGTTATCCGAAGAAAATGTTTTGCCCACAAATTACTATGAGAGTAAGAGGCTGGTTTGGAATTTGGGACTTAGTTGTCAGAAGATTCATGCATGTTCAAATGATTTCATTTTATATTCTGGGGAAAATGAGTCATTGGATAGTTGTCCCACATGTGGGAAACCGAGGTATAAAGAAGCTTAACATGGGAAGTCTGGCTTGATTCCTGTAAAATAGTTGAGATATTTTCCTCTTATATCCAGACTTCAACGTTTATTCATGTCTATGAATACATCAACAATGATGTCATGACACAAAACGAATATTTCAACTGATAAAAGCCTGAATCATCCAGCCAATGGTGATTCATGGAAACATTTTGATAGAGTACATCTGTCATTTGCTTTAGAAGCCCGAAATGTGCGATTGGGTCTTTCCACTGATGGTTTCTGTCCGTTCGGATCTTATGGTAGTCAGTACTCATGTTGGCCTATTTTTTTAACTCCGTATAATTTACCTCCATGGATGTTGATTAAATAACCCTATATCTTTTTGACCTTACTAATCCCAGGACATCCGAAGAAGAATATTGATGTTTATTTGAAACCATTGATTGATGAATTAAATTTAATGTGGAGTACCGGTGTCAGTACATATGATCTTGCTGTGAAATAGAATTTCATACTAAGAGCAGCATTGATGTGGACAATTAGTGACTTCCCGGCTTATGGCATGTTATTTGGATGAAGTACACATGGTTCAAAATCATGTCCTTGTTGTATGGGAGAGAACAAAGCATTTATGCTCATCCATGGAAAAAAACCTTGCTATTTTGACTATCATCGCAGATTTCATCTAGCTGATCATCCTTTTTGCAAAAATAGATCTCATTTTAGAAGAGGCACAATTGAAAGGGATGGACCTCCAAAAATTCTATCAGGTACGGAGTTAAAATCAGTTGTATTTTCATTACCTCCCATTACATTTGGACCCACAATAAACCAACAGAAAATTTCTGGTTTTGGGAAAGTGCACAATTGGATAAAACGTAGCATATTTTGGGATTTTTCATATGGGTCTGATTTGATGGTCCGCCACATGTTGGATGTCATGAATATTGAGAAGAACTATTTTGATAATTTTTTTTCGTATAGTTTTGGATACACCAGGAAAGAGAAAAGACAATGTAAATACATGATTAGATCTTGCCCAAATTTGCAGGCGTCCAGAACTAGAATTGTTTGAGAATGTTATAACAGAATGTTTAATTAAACCAAAAATTTTTTATACACTTTCCAAAGAAAGTACCTTATTATTTTGTCAGTGGATTGCTGAATTGAGACATTCAGATGGATGTGCTTCTAATTTGGGTAGATGTGTTAAGAATGGTCATATTACCGGATTAAAAAGTCATGATTGTAATGTTTTAATGGAAAGACTTATGCCCATTGGATTAAGAGGTCTGTTGAATTACATGATTTTAGATTCCATAACAGACATATCATATTTTTTTCGGGACATTTGTGCGACGACAACAGATTACGATGTTCTATACAAACTTGAAGAAGTTGTTGTTGTAATTATATGTAAACTGGAAAAAATATTTCCACCATGTTTATTTGACTCAATGGAACATTTGATATTACATTTTCCATATGAAGAAAAATGTGTAGGTCTCGTACAATTTCGATGGATGTATCCATTCAAACGATACATGCATAAATTGAAAAAGAAAGTAGGTAAAAAAGCATCTGTTGAAGGATCTATTGCTCAAGCTTATTTCCAAGAAGAAATAACATTTTTCTGCTCCCACTATTTTGAATCTGAGTATCCCTTAAAACACAACAGCATGGTATGGAACACGATGAATGTTGATAAAAGCGACAATAAATTATCTTTTTTTAACCAGCCATAGCTTGGTTTCGGTGGAGTTCATGAATGATGGATTTCAGATGATGAACATCACAGAGCTCATACGTATGTTCTGCTCAACTGTGAAAAGATCACATCATTTGTACTATAAGTGTTTTTATCACTTATTCTATCATTTATGTAACAATAAATAACTTTGTTTTTGATAGGTTATATGATAATCATATCAAGAAACAACTTCCACAAATTACAGCAGCTGCTCTCGAAGTACGCCGACAGAAAAATTTTCTCAGTGGTTTGAAAAACTGGTAACATAAATTTTTAATGTTTTAACATCTCATTCAATTTATAGTTTAGTGTATTGATAATTATATCACAAATTTTCATGTGTCTCAATGTGCTGATAAAATTGACAAACGTTTGTGTATATTGAGTTACCCACCATCCAAAATGGTTAAATCTTATAATGCATATGTGGTTAATGGTTTTCGATTTCATACACATGCATATGGGGAATCAAAAAAGGTAATGAACAGTGGAGTTTTCTTGAGAGGATCTCGTCATAGAGAAAATTAAGTTGACTTTTATGGCATCCTTGATGAAATTATTGAACTCTGTTATCTAGGACAACATTACATAACGATGTTCAAATGTCGGTGGTTGGATACTGAGAGAGGCGTGTGTGTTCATCTGACTCATGGAATCATGGATATTAAATATAAAAGTGTTCTTGTACTAAATGAACCATTCTTACTGGCTCAACAGGCACATCATGTTTTTTACACAAAGTATTGTTCTACGTCAAGAGACTTGACTGATTGGTGGAGCATAATAAAAAGAAAAAATTCGAGACAATCAATTTAGGCAGAGTGAATGTGTTATCACTGAAGTACAAGGAATTGAAGTTTTTCAAGAGAGTACTCAAAATCAATCTTTTTTACAAAGAGACATGAGTATCGATGATGAAACCCTATAATAAAGAGTCGGTGATGACGATGATGTTAATGATGTCACAAATGAATATGAAATGGTAAGAGATGAAGAAACTGGAAGTCAAATGGATATCGATGATATTGAGGAGGAATATGAAGATGACATCGTCAGATATGAAGATGATGATTAAGGTGAACATTGATACAATTAAATGATAGTTATATATAATCATAACTAATATATATGTATATATAATAATAATTTTCAATTTTTTCTTAACAATATTTATTTTCTATGTCAGATGGATTCAGTCATAATTTGTGAGTTATTGGAGGCTGATCTAGATTTCGATGAGGGCGATTTGGTGGAATATGACCCTCAGCCTGCAGGTGCTTCAGGAGGTATGCGGAGGGGGCGCAGTCTTGCCCAACTGATGATTCCTGACCCCATCCTCGAGTGACATCAACATCTTGGGTTTGATGCACGCACACGGAGGTATGATAACATATGAATTTTACTATGATTTCATTAATATATTTACATGATAAATGTTTTATTGTTTTTACAGTTTTATGCATATAGCAGTTAGACAAGGCAGCGCTATCTTGTGTAGCTATTTTTCTCATCTATGGACCACATGGGAGCAGATTACTATTGATGTGCAGCAGGCCATGTTCGACCATTGGTTGGTACGTACGTAAATAAATAATTTTTATTTTGAAATTTATTTCATTTATAACTTGATATTTTGAATTATTTGTAGGGTTTATGGTATCTGATCGAGGATACCATGCGTGACCCCATCCACGAGGCATGGAAGCACTAGTGCAGAAATTGTTTTTTACGTCACCATTTTTTACGTCGGTTATTTATAACTGACGTAAAAATGAGGTGATTAGATTTTTCACGTCGGTTATTTTAATAACCAACGTTACAAATCGCGCCTATTGGGTTTTTACGTCGGTTATCTTAAAACGGACGTAAAAAACAAATGCGCGGGGGTTTTTTACGTCGGTTACCAAATAACCGACGTAAAAACCCCTAGATATCAGGTTTTTTTACGTCGGTTATTTGGAAACCGACGTAAAAACCCCCCCGTGCATTGGTTTTTTACATCGGTTATCTTATAACCGACATAAAAAACCAAAGCGCGGGAGCTTTTTTACGTCGGTTTTAAGATAACTGACGTAAAAAAGCTAAAAAATAGTTTATAAGGTCGGTTATATAATAAACGACGTTATAAAACATTTAAAAAAATTAAAGCCCGTGTTCTGTCATTTACGATTTTTCGATTGACAGTCGCCGACTCGTCTCTCTCTCGCGCGGTAAACCCTAATCGGCTCGTCGATCGCCTGCATTAAACTCATTTTGGATTCATTGTTTATCTTCTTCACTCCTCTCGGATCTATCATCTCAACTCGCGACATTCAAGTAAGCCTTCCACAAATTTATTTCATTCGTTTTTGTTTCGATTCTTGATGTGATTTTCGTTCATTTTTGAATCTCGTGGAATTTTTTGTCATTGCAAATGGTTATTATGTCCATTAAACTTGCAACATTAAACTCGCAACATTCAACTCGCAACATTCAACTCGCAACATTTAAGCAGGTGTATTTTGGATAAGACTATTTTTAACTCTTATTCTAGATTTTCATTCTGATATACGCTTACGAGCAACCTCTTAAGTATCTAAATAAATAAATATCTGATAAAAATATTACTATGACCATGAGAACATAGATATTTTACTTCACAACCATTCAAATTATTCAATCATTTAGAAAGAATAATTAATTTTAAAACATTGAGGATTAGCTTCAGCAAAATCTGAAAAATAATTGGTGGTACTGTAACGTTCCATTCTTCCAGCAACATTATTATTTCCTACTTAGCTGGAATGTATCTTTCTGGATGAATATTGGTAGTACTTATTTTCTTAAAATCATATTTTCAATATGATTGTCCAGAAAATGATTTTCATGAATGAAATTGGACCAGGTACAATCGGTAATACCTATCCTTAAAATTTCATTCAACATTCTTACATCATAATATTTTTTCAAAAAATTATGATTTTTAGAACTCCTAGATCAGAAAACCATCATCTTTTTTCATCTGCATTCATAAAAATATCAATTCATACCTATTACAATCAAATATTTCATTCTGGACTCATGGTGAGTCTGATAATAAATTTCTTCTTTCAGTCATCTCCTAAAAATGATGGGCCTTTTCATGCAAAGTGTATCTGATTTCTTGAATACGATGGTATGTCCAATTTTCAACAAAACCAAGTGAGGTGATTTATTTTATTATTAATAATTCATAAAAAAATGATAATACCTAAATATTATTATCATCATTTTCAGATTTTTCATTATAAAAAAGGTAAAGGGTACTTTATTTTCATTCTCAAGTTAAATTATATTTTTTATAAAGGTCTTTTCTATCTAGGTAGAAATAATTTAATGATAATTAGATTGAATTAGGTATATTATCTTATCTTACCATCCAAACACATTTTTATGTATTAATAATTATTATGTTTTGTAAAAACAATTATGACCCCCATTTCATTTTTGTTAGTTAATTGATCTACGAAAGTGTTATAAATGATTTGATGATCACGATTCACCCATATATATGGTTAGTCATTATGTGACATTTGGGTCCATAATATCCTTCTAATGAATTCGACAATGCATTATATATCATAGATCAGTATGGGATACAGATGGTTATACAATGTCCAATGTGTTATGTGATGTGTCTCGTAAGAAATATTATAATAAATTATAGGAAAGGTGATTAACATATCCCAATATGAGGTGAATGAAACTATGTTTTCCCTTGACATATGTTATGACTTATATGATTATGTTTGTGCCACACTCTTATGTTATTCCACATACCAATGTTGTGATCTTGTGAATAAGGTTTTTTAAATCATGTTCCCACTATCATATAAATCATGTCTTATGTTATGCTAAAATGGTTATACTTGGACTCAGGTTTTATGATCTATGATTATATAGAACTGTTTCACTTATCTTTTTGATCATGTGCTTTGTGTATGCTCTTATACCCCCATGGATATCTTTTTATGAGATTAGATATTATATTTATATATATCATGTTTACCCATAATGAGTATCGTAAATCAAAACTTTTATTATTTTCATTCCCTAAGTTATAAAAATAAGTATTATGTCAGGTGATTCAAAAATTTAATCTGTGAGATGATTTGTTTTATGTGTGAAACCCAGGCCAAACACATATGTATTTTTTTATTGGTATTACATATATATAGTTCGACATATACTTTTTTTTACATTACCATGATATTAACATTAATTTTTCTAAAGAAATATTAATCCTTAGATTATATATCGGATCAAAAGGATATAGTAATTCTAATATATAATCAGAATGATCAGATAATATGACAATAATATTAAACATAAAACAAATGGACAATATTCATATTTCTAACATGACACTTACGATGTATAGCTATTTGGTGTTGGGTACTTATGAAAACTACTACTACTTTCAAGATTTTGGCACTTGAAAGTGTTGAGTACTTTAGATCATAATGATTGAACAACAAGCATGAATAACACATGTTATATGCTCCATTAGGTATTCCTATATTTTAACATGTTTATTAGTATATTGGCATGAGATTATTATAAATGTGTATCATCTAATCATATTCACTTATTCCAGATAAAAATCATTTTTTTATGTTTTATTGATGTATATTTTATTTGGAGAATCATTAGGCGTCATGGTTTTCTTTGATTCAACGAAATTTTAAACTATTACATCTAACTATATTTTGTTTTAAAAATAATATTCAAGCATATTTTTTTAAATACCTATAGATTTGTTTTATATTTTAAATTGTTTTACATTCAAATTATGATTTTTTTCATATAAACATGTATTTGTCTTATCTTAAAAATATATATTTTTTGTTGATATTTGTTATAGGTAATAATGATTCGAAGTTGGATTACGCCACATCTAATGAGCAATGAATTTGAGGAAGGTGTTGATGCCTTTTTGGAATTTGAAAAATGAAATGTTCCAAGTAGTGACATTTTTTTCTGTCCATGCCTGAAATGCTTGAATATGAAGAAGTTAAAAAGTAGAGAGATAAAAGATCATATGATATGTCGTGGTTTTAATCCGAGTTACAGCCCTTGGATTTGGCATGGTGAAAATGGATGGAATGTCACTGATGATGATGATTCGTAAGATGGTAACTCTGATGGAATTGATGAAATGATTCGCGATATTGTAGCAGAACAAATTGAGATAGAACTGACAGTTGCACGTCTATATGGTGATGCTGAAAAACCATTATATCCCGATTGTACAGATTTTACGGTTCTGTTGGCGGTGTTAAGATTGATTAACCTGAAGGCGAAGCATGGATGGAGTGAGAGAAGTTTTACAGAGCTGCTACAATTGATGAAAGACATTCTTCCAAAAGATAACGATCTTCCAGATTCACATTACAAAGCCAAGAAAATATTATGCCCGATGGGATTGGGATACAAGAAAATACATGCCTGTCCGAATGACTGCATTATATATAGGAAGGAATAGGAATTTCTGTCAGAGTGTCCAAAATGTGGGACATCACGGTATAAGGTGAAAGAAAAATTACAGGGTGATGTAGAGATTACAAATCTCCCTTCAAAGGTATTTTGGTATCTTCCTATAATTAATCGTTTCAAACGTTTATTTGCTAATTCACATGATGCAAAAAGGTTATGATGGCATGCTGAAGAGCGGGTATGTGATGGAAAAATACGTCATCCAGCTAATTTTCCACAATGGAAGAAAATTGATGCGCAGTATTCTACATTTGGAAATGAAATAAGAAATCTCAGACTAGGGTTGTGCACAGAAGGAATGAATCCATACCGAACACTCAGTAGCGCACATAGTTCATGGCCTGTTTTATTGGTAATTTACAACCTCTCTCATGAAGTTTGTATGAAGCGCAAATATGTCATGTTGAGTACAATGATCTCTGGTCCAAAGCAACCCGGTAATGATATTGATGTTTACTTGTCACCGTTGATTGATGATTTGAAACTGTTATGGGCTGATGGTATTAGGGTGTATGATTATTATAAAATGGAATATTTTCAACTGCATACAGTGCTTCTGTTCACTATAAATGACTTCCCAGCGTATGGAAATTTGTCTGGATATAGTGTTAAAGGGCATAAAGCATGTCGAATTTTCGAACAACAGACGTCCTATTGTCAATTGCATCATGGGAGGAAAACAGTGTACATGGGTCATCGAAAGTTTTTGCCTATGGAACACCCTTATAGAAGACTAAAAAAGGCATTTAATGGCCCACAAGAATTTGATACTGCTCCAAAACCTTTATCCCCTGATCTGTATTTTGAGAGGGTGAAAAACCTTGACGTGACATTGGGAAAGACACAGAAATATGGTAATGATAGACATATTTAGAAGAAAAGGTCATTTTTTTTTGAGCTACCATATTGGTGGTATCATGAAGTTAAACATAATATTGATGTCATGCACGTGGAGAATAATATCTGTGATTCTTTGATTGGAACATTGTTAGATATTAAAGGAAAGACTAAAGATGGGTTGAATGCAAGATTAGACTTACTATCAATGGGAATATGTTTGGAGTTAGCTCCCACTCCTAAAGGAAGACGAACATTTCTTCCCCCGGCTTGTCATACATTATTGAAGAGGGAGAAAATTAGCTTCTGTCAGTGTCTTCATGATACCAAAGTGCCTCAAGGTTATTATTCTAATGTAAAAAAGTTTGTCTCATTGAAGGACTTGAAGTTGATATGTATGAAATCACATGATTGTCACGTCATGATGCAACAAATTCTACCAGTTGCATTGCGTGGAATATTTCCCATTCGTGTCAGAAAGACTATAATGAAGTTGTGTTATTTTTTCAATTCAATTTGTAACAAGGAGATTGATGTGAATGCTTTGAACATTTTGGAAAAGGATGCAATTTTTATACTTTCTCAATTGGAAATGTATTTTCCTCCAACTTTTTTTGATATAATGGTGCATTTAATGATTCATCTGGTTCGAGAAATAAAGCTTTGTGGACCTGTATATCTTCGTTGGATGTATCCTTTTGAAAGGTATATAAAAATATTAAAGGGGTATGTTAAAAATCTATATCGACCTGAAGCCTCCATTATTGAAAAGTATATTTCTGAGGAGGTAGCAGAGTTTTGTACGAGCTACTTGGCTACGGCGCAACACATAGGTTTGCCTCCATCTCGCCATGAACGAGTTAATAATGAGGGAAAGGGGATTCGCGGATTGAAAGTCAAATCATTGTCAGCTGAACAGATGAAGAAGTTAGAATCATACATCTTGAATAACATAGCTGATGCTCAACCATATATCACATTGCATATTAATGAGTTGAAACAATTTCATCCAAAGAAGAAAGAAATGTGGATTTTGAATGAGAACAACAAAACTTTTTTGTCATGGATTAAAAAGACTTTGCTTGGTAGATCAGATGTATCAGAGACATTAAAATGGATAGTGGGTGGTCCATGTTTAAATGTGATAACATGGTCTGGTTATGACATTAATGGTTATACATTTCATACAAAATCTCAGGACAACAGAAGTGAAGTTCAGAATAGTGGTGTATTGGTGTTTGCAGAAGAAATGCATTTTTCGAGTGCTAAGGACAAAAACCCAATTTCTGCATCAAATGCATATTATGGAGTGATTGAAGACATATGGGAGGTTGATTACTTTAAAATTAAAGTTCCCGTTTTTAACTGTAAATGGTTTAACGGTAACAACAGCGTCAGACACGATGAATTTGGAATGACACTTGTTAATATGAATAGATTGGAAGACACAACTGATTCTTTTATAATGGAAACACATGCAAAACAAATTTTTTATGTAGTAGATCAATCAGATATGCAGTGGGTTGTTGTTTTACAAGGGAAAAAACAATATGTTGGTGAGGATGAACTTGATGAATATGCTGATTTATGTGAGATCCCTACTTCAATGGAAATATTAACAGAACATAATGACGATCATGTTGAAGACATAGTTTGTGCCATAAGGAACGATCACGACGAAGGAATTTGGGAAAACAATCCATCTGTACATTCCTAAAATTACAGGTAACATATGTTTATTTCTTGTTTACATTTATTTTTTCCATAAATGTTAGATATTGTAAGTTTTTTATTTATTAAAACATGTTTTAAAATAAAATAAGTATATGTTTTTGTTTATTTTAAGTTTGTTTAGTTTACTTTATCATGTTTATAACCATTACATGAATTTTAAAATGCTTATTTTTGTTCACTGACAATTACTTTACCATGTTTACAATGTTTACCAGGTTTACCATTTTTACCATTTTTACCATCTTGACCATCTTGACCATCTTTGCCATCTTTACTATTGTTTAACATGCTTACCATATTACCAATGTTTACTATTATGTAACTTAGTACTCTTTTCTATTTTCTAATTACAGTAGTATTAAAATATTTGAATTTGTATATTTGTTCACTGACAATTACTTTACCATGTTTACAATGTTTACCAGGTTTACCATTTTTTCCATTTTTTACCATGTTGACCATCTTGACCATCTTGAACATCTTTTCCATCTTTACCATTGTTTAACATGTTCACCATATTACCAATGTTTACTATTATGTAACCTAGTACACTTTTATATTTTCTGATTACAGTAGTATTAAAATATTTGCATTTGTATATTTGTGAACTGACGTTTGTTTTTTTGATTTGAAGGATAATGACAGATCATTCAGATGATCAACCACATGATTCTGGAGAGGAGCATATTGCTGGTCATGCCTCTGGGGATGAACATTCACATTCTCCTATTACAACAAAGAGTTCAAAGGTTGGTAAACGTGGGTGCACACGTTTACCAAAATTATCACTTGCCCGTACGCAGGATCAGAGGATAGTAGTTGAGTTTGATGATGATGATATTTCTAGAGGTCCGAATGCCAAAGATTTTAAGAGTTTTGTTGCAACTCAGGATAAGACCAAAGTAAGAATTCTGTATGATGATTGGAGAGGTTTGGATAAAGAGATTATCTCTCAGTTGTGGGAGATGATTTTGGTAAGATCTTTTGCCATTGTTTGACCATTATTTTAATGTTTCTAGTATATATAATATGTTTAACCTCTTCTTTATCAGATGACATTTGATATTCCTGACACTGGAGGAGTCAGGAAGAAATGCTTATCGTTGGCTTCCAGGAGATGGAGGGATTTCAAATCAACCCTCTCATCTGATTTCATTTATGGTCAAAGGAGTCATGACAATCCATGTCGTATATATCCTTTTATAGATGAAGACACATGGAGACAGTTTTTTGAAAGTAGAAAAAAAGGGTCATTTCTGGTAAGGGAAAGTAAACTTTTATAAACTTTCTTATATAAATGATTTTATTAATGTTTTGTTAATGATTTGTTATTCTTAAATTACAGCAAACAAGGAAAGCTCATCAGGAGATCCAATCTAAAAATGTATACCCTCATAGTTTATCTCGGGGAGGGTATACATTATTGAAAGAAAAAATGATAGCGGAAAAATTTCAACAACTAAGAGCTGAGTCTTCAAGCTCTGGAGAGGTGTCCCCTCCATCCCCTCCATCTATACATGAAAAATGGAAGAGAGCTCAGAAGGGAAAAAAAGGGAAATATCTTTCGGAAGAATCGAGAATTGTAGCTGAGAGGATTGTAGGATATCTATTTAATTTATTTAAGTTAACTTTTTTCTTCATATAAGTTTCGATCATTACAGAAATGTTCAATTAATTAATACATGACTCTCTTGAGGACCAGAGTTCAGAGGGGACATTTACAGCTACTGGGAGGGAAGATATTTTATTTGCAGCATTGGGAAGGCCCGAACATCCTGGTCGTGTAAGAGGATATCCGGCAGGTGTATCAGTAAGAAAAGTGTTTCCACGTTCTTCAACTTCTAACATTGTGGGGGTTTATAAAAAAAATAGAATCCTTGGAGGCTGAAGTTCAAAATATTAATGCGACGATGGAAGACAAGATTAGAGATTCAGTGCAGTCTATGTTTGTAGAAATGCAAATACAATTTCAGACCGCAGCTCCCACTCCTCCACCTCCCCCTGAAGACCCCATTATTTATCATCCACCTCCGCCAGTATCTCCCACTCCCCCACCTCAGCCTGCGGACCCCATTTTTTATCCTACGCCTCCGCCGCAGCTTCCTACATATTGCGAGTTGTATGTTGATGATTCTCAACATCATATAGTAGCATACGGGTTGGTATATTGTATAGGAGATACAGTTCATCATCAACAATTAGAGGTAGAGAATCAGAGGGTCACTCTACAGGATATTATAGATAGATCAGCTAGGGTACCAATACCTACAGATGAGGTGGCGACAGTTGGACAGAGTATCGGCCATTTTTTAGTTTGGCCATCCAGACTTCTTCGACTCATTACCATAGAGGTATGAATGTTATATCTTTTATTTTATTATTTTATTAATGTTGTTTTATCATTTGAAAACTACTATAATTCTCAAGTTTTTTTTACAGGAATACTTCAGAGGTAAAGAAATACTATATAGACAATAACAAAGACAACAGGTTGTGACATCAGATACAGATTCCAGTGGTCTTGACAGATTGTCAAGATATTCACATTGTTGTTGGGTTTTTATGAGTTTCCAATAGAATCTCATGTTTGTGGACGTGAAATAAGTGTGGGGATTACAAAATCTGATATCATGGAGCTTGTTACTGGAGATAAGTTGGGCATCAACGTGGTGCAAATTTTTTCCATGTAAGTCTTAACACCTTTTCCCTGCGTTATATTTATTAAAAATGTATACTTATATATGTTTTGTATTAGGTATCTTTATAAAATTTGTGAGAGGAATGAACTGACAGAAGTATATGGATTCATGGACCCGCAATTGATTTCCCCTGAAGCATGTGCATTGACTGAGGAACAAAGAATGGTTTATATTGCTGAAAGATTTGAAAATAATATAATCCAACAATGTTGGATGATGCCTTTTTGTGAGAGGTATGAAACACATTTCTCTCAAAGATTTAATTATCTTTTAACATAAAAACCCACTAACATTAAATTTCCTTTTATCAGTAATCATTGGATGTTAGGGATTTTTTTCCCAAGGGAGAAAGCTCTTTATTGGATATGCTCTGTTCATGGTGATGTGCGGGCAAGTTTTAAGAATATATTGGAAAAGTAAGTTTCAATTTCTCAATAGTTTTATATATTATAATGAATTTTAAATTTACCCCATTCGTATTATTTTCTAACAGTGCATGGGTCTACTTTTGAAAAAACACAAAGAAAAGAAATGCAAAGATCAAATATGTAAATGCGAAGGTAAATTTCCATTTATAATTTGTACTTTTTGATTTATTACATAAAAATAATATATTGAATTTACACTCATTCAAAATAGAAATGTCATGAACAACAAGGCCTCATCGAATGCGGATATTATATGTTAAGATTTATGTATGAAATAATAACAACTGGGACAGTTGTGAATTTTGACCTGGTACGATTTCCTCTTAAACTTTGCCATCATATTTCAATTTGATTTATTCATTATACACGTTAACTATCTTCTTTTTCATTTGTAGCGTTTTGATGACCCTCAACCCTATACTGCTGAAGACATCAAACACGTACAAGTGGAGTGGTCAAATTACTTTACAGGTTTGATTGAATTTTATTTGTTTGTAATGTAAAATGTAATTTTGAATATTGTCGTTTTAATTGTGTATTTGGTAGTTGTTTAGGTTTGATTTAGTTTTTTTTGAAGTTGACAGTGTAAGTATTGAATGTTATATAAGTGAATGTTTAATTTTTCTATAATTCTTGTTTTGGTCTACTTTTTATGGTTCTTCTGGTATGGATTTGGGTCTGTGGGGGAGGGGTTCCAAGGGTGTGGGGGTGTGTTCAATGGGGTTGGGGGTGTCCAGCGGTCTGGGAGGGCTGTTCGGTGGGGTGGGGGCAGTCCTGGGGGGTGGCAGGGATGTTCAGGGGTGTGAGAAGCCGGTCTAGGGGTGTGGGAGTGCTGTCCAGGGGTGGGGGGCGGTTGTCCAGGGGTGTGGTGGGGGCTGTCAAGTGGGGTGAGGGGGTGAGGAGGTGTTGTTCAGGCGGGTGGGGGTTGTCGAGGGGTGTTCGGGGGTGTCCGGGGGTCGGGGGCAGTCCATGAGTGTGGTGGGGGCTCCGATGGGGTGGGGGAGGGTTGTCCAAGGGGTATTCATGAGGGTGGGAGCTCCAAAGGGGTGGGGGAGGGCTGTCCAAGGGGTATACATGTGGGTGAGGGCTCCAACGGGGTGGGGGAGGTCTGTCCATGGGGTATAAATGAGGGTGGATGCTGTCTAGTGGGTAGGTTTTATATGTTATCTATGTACATGCTTAATTTTGATGTACTTCTGTTTTTGTGGTACGATTTCTTGATTTATTTTCTGGTTGATTCTGGTGGAGGGAAGATCACTGCATTCTGCTTAAAAAAATTGGATTTATCACGTCGGTTATTTAATAACCGACGTGATAAAAGGCCTGGAGAATGGTTTATCACGTCAGTTATTTAATAACTGACGTGATAAAAGTCCTGGAGAATGGTTTATCATGTCGGTTATTTAATAACTGACGTGATAAAAGGCCTGGAGAATGGTTTATCACGTCAGTTATTTAATAACCGACGTGATAAAGGGCCTAGAGAATAGTTTAGCACGTCGGTTATTGACTAACCGACGTGATAACCCCCCCCCCCCCTCCGGTTTATCACGGCGGTTATACAATAACCGACGTGATAAACCCCCCTCCCCCGGTTTTTCACGTCGGTTATTTATGAACCGACGTGATAAACCACGCTCAGCCCGGTTTATCACGTCGGTTCTTATAGAACGGACGTGATAAACCACCCTCACCCCAGTTTATCACGTCGGTTCTATATGAACCAACGTGATAAACCCCCTCGCCCCTGTTTATCACGTCGGTTGTTTAAGAACGGACGTGATAAACCATTTTCCAGGCAGTTTATCACGTCGGTTCTTCGATAACCGACGTGATAAACCATTCTCCAGGCCCTTTATCACGTCGGTTCTAAAATAACCGACGTGATAAACCATTCTCCAGGCCCCTTTATCACGTCGGTTCTAAAATAACCGACGTGATAAACATTGCGATTTTATGTTTTTGACGTCGGTTTTTAAATAACCGATGTGAAAAACCTTATTTATAACGTCGCACATATTAACGTCGGCTAGAAACCGACGTAAAAAATTAAAAATAACCGACGTAAAAAACGTTTTCTGCACTAGTGAAGGTGGCCATGCATGATCGCCTTTGTCAGGTTTTGCACAACTTAAGAAGGGATACCATGAAGAAAGCAGTAGTGTCAGTGTTTGATGACTCCTGTAGAGCGCACCGACCATAGTACATTTTATCCCACGTATGAGATGGATTATGTTCATATTAGTTGATTGGTGGCTTTGAGAGGAGATCATCGATGGGGAGATAGAATCAAGGGAGACAAGAGGTGACTCATCGAGCTGGGAGTCGTACATTCAGTACTCATAGACAGCATCTTGTACGTACATTTTTTATAAGTATTTTATATAACTTTAAATATTAACAATTTATTTTATATTCTTATAGGCTGTCGAGCATCTTGATATTACGGAGTACGTCGTATATCGGAGGATGTATACTGATCCAGCTACTGGGGAGATTAGAGGTGATCACCAGCGACAGATTGTGTTCAGTATTATTTGTTTTTCAATTTGAAAATTAATTGTATATAATATATCCATAATTTTAATTTTAAGTTCCAATTACAGGAGTCATATGATGCCACAGCGTCACAGAATCAGGCTGAGAGTCAGGCTGAGAAAGCTGATCAGGCCAGTGGTCATCAGTTTGATGAGGCGGCCTGGATGCAGGTGACCCAGTATGGATTCAAGAAGGGCTGAGTAGTTTCTATCAGCAGTCGACTGACTCCCAGAGATTATTATGGCACTGCTGCGATGTCAGCATCCAGCTCGAGAGGAGATCGTGCATCATCTTCTGCTTCATAGTATGAGAATCAGTTGCGATCTCAGAATGAGTTGATAGAGAGGCTCCATAAAGAGCAGGATGAGATGCGTCTGCAGCAGTAGTAGTATGAGGAGGAGCATCTACGACAGTAGCAGGTGTACGAGGAGCAGATGAGTCTGTGGCAGCAGCAGCAGCATGAGCAGATGGAGTACATGCGCAGACTTACTCGTGCATTAGGGATGAAGTTTCCTCCACCAGCTCCTCCAGATCCTCCCCCTCCCCCGCCTCCTTCAGATCAGTGATTTTTTTGATGTTATAAAGTTTGTGAATTCAAAATATATAATATTTTCTATTTATAGTTTCTGTCTCTATTATATATTGCATTATATTATTTCAATTTATTTTTAATAGTTTATTATTTATTTTATTAATAATAATATTATACTTAGTATTTTAATTATTTGTTTATATTTCTTTTTGCAAATTTTGATAATTTTCATATTTTTATTTTCTAATTATTTTAATAATATTATATTCAATATTTTTAATACATAAAAAGTTCCAAATATTTTAAGTAAAATTATATTTTCGTAATTATTTATAATAATATGAATTCTTTATATTATTATTATTATTATATAATATTATAATATTAATATGATTAATAATATTATTCATATTTTATAATAGTTAATATTTTTATATATATTAAAATTTTCAAATATTCTAATTTAATTATAATATTTTTAACATGAATTATAATAATAATATTATTATTATAATATTAATTTTTTTTAATAATTTTTTAATTATTTATAATAATATGATTTCTTTATATTATTATTATTATTATATAATATTATAATATTAATATGATTAATAATATTATTCATATTTTATAATATTTATTATTTTGATATATATTAAAATATTAAAATATTTTAATTTAATTATAAATTTTTTTTAATATGAATTATAATAATATTAATATTTCTTTTATTTTTTATACTTATTTGCGATGGGTTGACGACCTCGTCCCAAAAGGTAATTACGACGGGCCCGTCGCAAATACTTTTTAATATATTTTTTTAATATTTTTTTATACTTATTTGTGACGGTATGAGTAACCCGACGCAAATAACATTTGTGACGGTCCCGTTGCAAATTCTTATTTAAATATTTTGTTAAATACATCGACTAGTATTAGCGACGGGAATTCTTCCCGCCTCTAATAATATTTTTAGCGACGGTTCCGTCGCAAATAGATTTAGTTGTGACACCATTTTCCGCAATGGGCCATTTGGGATGGACCCCCATCGCAAATGACCCGTCGCAAATAGGCCTATTTCCAGAATTGATGGATTGAAGAAATGTAGATCACCTTTAGCTTGATCTGAAACCTGATGGAGTAATGAGTTCTTTTTGTGGTTAGTTAGATGTGAGGAGCTACGTGTCAGTGGTGGATGCTTTATCTGGGGAGAGAAAGGAAGCATACATTTTGTGGGATGACTTTGAGAAGGAGTTCTGAGTAGAGTTCCTTTCTTCAACCATGAAAGATGATAAGTGGTAGGAGTTACTCTCCCTTAAGTAGTAGAGTATCTCAGTATGGGAGATGGGGATCATGTTTAAAAATATCTGAAATTTTCCTGAGATCTCTTTTCTAAATGAGGAGTCTCGTATGAGACGTCTGGAGGAGGGACATTTTCCTTCAATATAGTATATTGTTACTCTCGTTACATTGACAACATATATTTCATCCATAAATAGGTGGAGTTTATTGAGAAGATACACTCATGAGTATTTTTACCATGATAAGGGATCCTAAAGGGTTCTCTGAGAAGTAAGGTTACACGTTGTAGGTCTCAGGTGCTATGACCTTTGAGGTTTCAACCGATAGGGAGTTGACCTCAAAAAATTCCTTTTTGACCGTCAGGTCCTTGTGCCATTTCTATGGTCTTTATGAAAATGTGTTTCTATTTGGGAGTCTGTATCCATTATCAAAATATGTTCCCAGTGGCTGCCCAATTTATGTTTGGTGGAGGTGGATAGGTTCAGTTCTAGCCTCAGCCGCAATATCCTGTCAATCCATTTCAACAGTAGGGAGAGCATGCTTTTATTCCATCGAGGGGAGATAGAGAAAGTACAAGATGACCGAAGGTTGTCCCCAGTACTTGGGGACAATGACTTGGGCATGGCCATGGAGGAGGTCGTCAGCAGATAGGGGGGGGATTTCGGCGTAATTAGTTGCACACAATGGAGGCAGCAGTTTCAGTAGGGCCTAAGGTCATTAGAGGTACACTTAGTTTATTTAGTAATTTTTGTGCTTTGTTTCATTTAGGATATCTGTATTACTTTTTTCATCTACTCTATACCATGACTTGGGACTAGACATATAGAGGCTTCCCTTTCCTCGGGTGTTGAGTATGCTAGTTGGAGGCATGACCAGCTTGTTTGGTATGTGTTGAGGGTGTATACTAATGATGGGATGACATCAGTCCCATAGGGACCTAATCTTACTATATATGAAACCATATGATTTCATCCCCAGTAATGATTGGTTGTATTTCATGTGTTCCATTATCAACTACTTCCTTGGGAGTGTTTTCTTTTCATATATGGATGGTCGGTGTGTGGTTTTAATTGATGAGAAGGGTTGTGAGGAGGGAAGTCAGTGTGTGAAGCCCCTTATCTCTTTGTTAGATGATCTATTAGTATAACTAGTTCACAATGAAATGGTAGAGGTTTCCAAAGTCATTGTGGAGTTACTTTTTGTTTACCCCATGAAGGTTCTGATGGTACCCCATTGACATGATGTTGAGTTCGAGGTAGACTTACAACCCAATGATTATGTGATTTCTATGGATCCCTTTTAGATGGAACCTTCTGAGTTGTAGGAGTTGAGGTTCCAAATAGATGATCTGATGAAGGAGTGTTTTATCTAGCCTAGTGTGATGTCATGGGGTTCTCTAGTACTGTTTGAAAAGAAGGTAGATACTGGTTTTAGGTTCAATAGAGACTACCAGAGGTTGAATCAAGTGATGGTCAAGAACTATTATCATATTCTAAGGATATACGATATTATTGACCAACTGATTGGGGATATTTTTTTTTTCTATGATCGATCTATGGTCTAGATCTCACCTGTTTTTGGTGAAGGAGGCCGTTATCCAGAAGGCTTATTTTAAGTGTAGGGTTGTGAACTCTAAATTCATAGTCATGTCATTCGATGTTACAAATACACAAAACATTTCCATGGGGCTTCTAAAATTTATTTTCCATAAGTTACTAGACTAGTTCTCCATTTTTTTCATCTATGACATCTTGATCTACTCGAAGTCAGAGGCGGGACATGTCGAGATTCTTCAAACTGTCTTACAGGTTCTTCGACACCACCATCTCCATGGAAAGTTGTCCAAGTGTAAGTTCTGTACATGAGAGGTGTATTTCCTCAGGCATGTGTTATCTTATAAGGGTGTGATAGTGGACTCATCAAAGGTTTAAGTATTTGATTCATTGGAGTAACCCAATAATATGGCGAATTCCCCATTTTCATGGTCTTATAAGATATTATTGGTGGTTTGTACCTGATTTCTCTTGATTTTTAGCTCCATTGATAGCTCTGAATAGGTAATAGAAAGATTTTTTGTGGATTGAAAAGTGCCAAGTAGTGTTTATCTATCTGAAGTGGATGTCAGTTAGTGATCTAGTGATCCAGTTTCTAGAAGAAGGGGTGATGTTTGAGGTGTTCTCCAATGCTTTCCATCTTGGATTGGGACACGTATTGATGTTGTAGTGAGCGGTAATCTCTTTTCGGTCTAGGTAGTTATGTCCACACACACATAACTATGCCACCCATGACATGGAGTTGGTAGAAGTTGTGCTCATACTGATGTTGTGGCATCATTACCTCATCGAGGAGTTCTTTGTGGTCTTTACAAATCACAAGAGTTTGAGGTATATATTTTCTTAGTGAGATCTAATCTAGCGGAAGGGAAGGTGGATGGAGTTCTTTTAGGGAAATGATTTTGAGATCTTCTACACCTTAGTGAAGGGAAATTTCATGGATAATTCCTTCAACCGACAGTCATAGATGGGGGTTGTTCGAGAGTCTATATATTACTGGTAGGTGATGGAGGAGTTGGAAGCTCTGTATTTTGATGAAAGAGTGGAAGGTGGTAGATGTTGTTTGTTTCAGATGATAGTGTAGTATTCTATGATGCTGCAAGTGGAGGATTCTCAATGGAAATACTCCGAGGTAGAGGTTTTGTGTGATCGGGTAGGTCATTGTGATGCTTCAGATGGATAGACAGAGGACATTCAGAACCAAATGTTGTTCCACGTCAAGTTGTTTGGTCTCTTAGTGGTGCGTGATGGGGTTATTCAGGAATTTCATAGATCATATTTAGTGGTACACCCAAGTGTTTCTATAATGTATTTTGGATTGAGGATGTAGTTTTTGTTTCCCAAAATTAAATGGGAGGTGGTGGAATTTCTGGAAAGGTGCATAGTTTTCCAGCTAGTGAACACGAAGCACCATGTTCCTGGTGTTTTGTTTCCACCCTTGGATGTTTCCAAGTGGAAGTGGGATGACATCTGAAGAGATTTTTTCATAAGTTTACCCAGAGCTCTAGGAGGATACGATGCAATCTGGGTGATAGTGGATCAGTTGGAAAAATTATCCTATTTTATAAGGATTAAGAATTCAGGCATGTGGATGCCTTGGTTGAGTGGTATGTGGATTAATTGGTCTGATTGAATGGATTTTTTAGGACCATTGTCTTATATCGGGATGAACTGTTTACCTCACATGTCTACAAGGGATTGTATCATGTTTTTGGCACCTAGTTACGCCTCAACACTACTTTCCACCCTCAGACAGAGTGGACTGTCCAGACATTGGAGTATATGTTGTAGACGTGAATATTTGAATTTAGAGGATCTTGGGTACGACACTTGCCTTAGGTGGACTTTTCTTACAATAATTATTTTCACTATTCAATCAACATGGATCTATTTTCGGAATTTTATGGAAGATCGTTTCATTCTCCAGTGTGTGGGACAGAGGTTGGGGAGAAATCTATTCTTGGTCTGGATGTGGGGTAGATAATGATAGAAAAGTTTCAGTGTTTTCATGAGAGGTTGAGAAAAACCTAAGATCGTTAGAAGTCATATGTTTATCACAGAAGGGGGCCCTTAGAGTTTGAGGTTAGGGACCACACATTCTTATAGTTTTCCCCTCAATATGGGTAGTGGATGTTTGGATGGGGGAGTAACCTTTCTCCTAGGTTCATTGGACCATTTGAAGTGTTGGAGCAAGTTGGCGATGTGGGGAATCTTTTGGAACATCATACATTGTTAGATAAGAACCAATATTTCTATCATGTCTCATATTTCCATTGGTACCTACATGATAACTCCAAGGTCATTAGATGGGTAAACTTGGATAATGACGATTATGCGAAGTTTGTGGAGCGGCCAACTGAGATCCAGGATCATCAAGAGAGGGTGTTGTGTGGATGAACTATTCTATTGGTTCATGTGTTATGGTGGAATAGTTTCCAGGAAGAGATTAATAGGGAGGGAGAAACATATATGTGTGTCCAATACCTGGTGTTTTTTATATTTTGGGCTTTTTCTATTTTTTTTGGAAATGTAATGCATGATCCATGTTTTATATGAGATGATATGTTTTCCCCTGGTAGTGTTATCTG
The DNA here is from genome assembly GCA_963277665.1 of Viscum album. Lineage (NCBI taxonomy): Eukaryota > Viridiplantae > Streptophyta > Magnoliopsida > Santalales > Viscaceae > Viscum > Viscum album. The sequence goes on from OY728126.1 coordinate 1,041,096,106, forward strand.
TAGTGAACTATGTGATAAATTTCTGATGTGTGGAAGGGGGAGGACCTGACACTTAATTAATATGCCTTAATTCTGAAGTTATTAATCATGTGCGGGTGATTTAGCTGCACCCAGAGTGGATAATATATAGGCATGGAGGATTTAATTCTTGGATTCAGATGTTCAGATAATGTGGTTGTTGTGATTTAGTGGTGTGTTTTGTGGTAGTTTGAGTTAGCATGATAAGATCATGTTCCTGATGTCGGAGGAGGTTTTATTGTATGTGGGGGTTTCCACTCCAATTTTGAAAAAAGATTGGGTGTCTTATCATTGAGTGTTAATGTGTTTGGTTGCTATCAATGTTTCATGGGTAGCAATATTATTGAGAGGTATCTCGCAGGGTGGTTTTTCGGACCCCTCTTTCTTCTGGGCTTGGTTTTGGATTCTTTAGGGAGAAAATAATTTGAGAGGTATCTAATGTAAATTTCTATGTCCTCTCGGTCCATTACATTGTGTTTTTTGGTGGTTAGAAGTTTTTTTAGGAGGCTTTGAATGATTTTGGAGAGGTTTGGTTACTAAAGGATGGAAGTATGGTGATTACACGTTGCTTAATCACATTATAGAATGTTAATGTTTGTTTTGAGGCTTGACTAGGAAGTCTTACTGTGTGTAAATATTTTACACATTTTAAAGAAGAGTTTCAGGTTGTGAAATATTGTGTGGTTAACAAAAAAATGAAGAGGCTATGTGTTTTTTTGTGAAAACCAAACCTCAAGTATTACACAACATGAAAGGAGTTTAAAAGTCCCATAATATCCTAATACTGTGATATTTTAATAGTTATTTTTGGAAGATCCATTATTCATTCGGCTATGGTTTTTCTTTTCCACTCATTCCATATGAACCCTAGGTTCCCCAAGGAGTCCATGGAGCCCTACTCCTACCACCTTGATCTAACAATCCCAATGGATGTTCATTGGAAATATGTGATAAATATATGGTATGTTTTCTCTTATTTCTCATCTATTTCCTTTTTTTCCCCAGGATTCACTTTCATGATACGGGTTTCCGTGAGTTGGATTTTGGTGGAGCATTTGGAATATCCTCTATTTCCAAATAAGTTGATCCACATTTCTATCCATGTGTTTTTCACTTGTAAGAATTCTTATTTACCATGCGGTGTATATAAAATTTGTAAATGTTCATTGAAGAAATATGTCCCTTGTTTCTCTTAAATTATTAATCATATGGAATGGTATTCAATTTTATTCACAAATGGATCATGATTGTTCCAGGATAATAAAATATAAGAATCAGTTAAATGAAAATGAAATGGATATGGGGATTTATTTTTCATTTATTTTCATTTTTGATATTATGATTGTCATATTATGATTATACAGGTGTTATGTCCAATTAAAAATGGTTTTCATTGGTTCCTTTATTTATGCATAAAGTGGATTCCATGTTATTGGGTTCATGTTGAACACTTACATATAGAAATTCGTTAATCCGATAAATCCCGCTAATGAATGGATGCCCAATGAATTGGTTTTTATTATAAAACCATTGAATAATGAATTGAAATAAAATAATTTTCCACCTTTCTAAATATGAAAATGTTTTATGTCATAATCAATGACATGATTTTTGGAACAGTTGTGTTAGTGTGACTGGGGAAAATTAATGTGTGGGGGCTATATTGTGATGTGTGTATTTGCACTGGTGCATGTTGTGGTATGTCTACGAGAACAATTGGGTTCTGTGTGTTGGAATTGGTGCTTTAATCAATGAAATTTAGATAATACATCAACCTAGAAATATAATATAATCTCAAGTTGATAGGTTGATTTATTGTGGAATGGATGAGAATCATTGTGCAACGTTGTTGCGGTTTGGCAGGGAGGTGATGGGTTCCCGGATGTGGTTGTGTGTGGTTGGTTTTCTTTTTGAGGGATGACTTTGAGGAAAGATGGTGATGGTTTGCATGAGTAATTATCATGTAGTTCCACTATGTATGATTTTTTCTATGTTTCTTGTTGTATTTTGTACTTGGTAGTTTCTCAGATAGTAATGGAATAAATGAATAAATAATTAGATAATAATGTTTGGAAATAGATTGGTATAGTTTTGTTAAGGGAATTAATAAATGATAGGTGAATAAAAAATAGTGGTGGTTTAAATAAAATTGGTTGGGAATTGAACAGAGGTTCTCACTTGATGTGTGGTGCTATTCATTTAGAGGTAGCAATAACGTTTGTTGTGTTAAGAGCTGGTTCCTTGTTTTAGAACCCATAGGATGGGAATGAGTTTTTGGTATCATGTATTTATACATATGTACTTTCCTTGTGATTTCTATATGAAACCCACACTATTTGAGCACTACTTGCCAAAAACCACCATCGTCATAGGGGGGTCTGTCTTTCCCACACATCCTTGTGGGAGGATGGATGGTTGGCCACACGATATTCCTTTATCCTTCTTCTAGGTGGTGATATCCCAAGATTATTTGGGCATGCTATGGTTTACAAGGCCCTTGTGTGGGTTGGTGTGTTATGATTTCTTAGGTGTTTTCGGGATAAGGTGAGTTGTGTTTTCCTAGTTCTCTTCAAAATGAGATGTTTTGTGTTTTCCCTGGTGTCTTTGGGATGATATGGTATATGGTTTGGGGCCCATGTGTTTGAGGGAAGGATGATATGGGGCTTGTGTACTAGGTGACGGGACAAGATGTTTTTTGTGGACCAAGTTTTTTTGGGTAGGATGAGACGTGGTTCATAGTACAGGTGATGTGACAAGATGTGGTTTGTGGCACATGTGTCTATGGGAAGGAAAATATTTTGGTTATGTCATAGGTGTGTGCTATCGGGTTTTGATTTAGTAATTTCATATGAGGTTGGTGCGTGATGATGTTTTATATTAGGAAAGAGAGGAAATTAGTTGGAATTGGTGTGGGGTACCCTATCATCGATGTTCCTTATATTACATTGCATTATTTTATTTATTTACTGAGCATGCCTTGGTGAGGCTGGGATGGTTAGTATAACTATTAGGTGTTGTTTGGTTTTGTTGTGTTCTCATGAGAACATTAGTATGTTTCCCTCACATGTGCACGAGAGACTTAGGATTTCCAACTAAGTATTCCAATATACTCACCCTAGATATAAAAAACTGCTTTTAGGTTTCTAATAAGACTTTTCAGACCGTGTGGGACCATACTAGAACGGATCTTGACAGTTGACGAGTCACTACATTAGCTTGCATTCAGGTACCATAGTTTGTAGTTTTAAAATACATGTACTAGTTCTATTTCGTGCATTTATATGGGAAGGTTTCATGATTTCTTTTGTATATATATTGGAGTTGTTTTGTGTATGATCCATCATATCTCTTGATCTTGTTAAAATCAAGTTAATGCTTTCCATATTGTGTGATCTATATACCCTTGGTTCTAGTCACCGGCCCATAGCCTATTAGAGGTGGGACTTGGGGGGTTATTACATCTCTTTCTTCCTTTCTAGCCTAGGAGGGTTATCTTTGGAGGGAGGTCCCTGAAAATGATACTCGAAAATCACATGGTGAATCAACTTATCTGAAGAGGATGAAGCTACATAAAAGGAATGAGAAAAATGTTATGCAATATATATATATAAACTATTGCTCAGGATATTACACAACATGTATTTCCTTATAAAGGAATATTCTAAAAAACAAATTTCTCCGGGTTAATATTTATCCTAATCAGCTATTACAACATGTACAATTTAATTTCATGATGTTTATTCTTTTAATTTCCTGAATTAGTTAACATCCTTAAACAGTTCATAACATGTGTCTGGGTATAATTAAATGGTGTGTAATATATTTACATGGCATGTAAATGTTATTCAGATAGTTTTCTTCCCAATTTCTCATATAAGAATCTAAGACACCTTTAAATACGTCCCAATCATCGAAAACCTCATAAACCATTAAACACATTTATATCCAAACTCTATTAATTCAAATAAACATAAAAAACTAAACTTTAGGTCATTTTCCCTAAAAAGGATATCCTTCTCCAAAAAATACATGGCCATTAAGGATTAAACAAAAAACATATGATCAATGTACATTGAAAAAGATGGGAACTTATAACCACCCAACTATATAACCACTCTTCCACAAGATCCTCCAAGTATCACTGTGGGGTCCAAGTGAAGAAGTATAGACATTGTGCTAACATATCACCCTCCCTCTCCCTGGTCTCCTCCTGAACTCAGCCATTTTAGAACTGCAATCAAACCAAAGTAATCACCTTACCCTATAGATAGTTCTCACTATAGTCTATAATCCATAGTGGATTATTCTCAAATGACACATCAACACAAAGATTAACATCCTTGATGCCCACTATGTGAGAAGGGCCTGGATAATATTTCTGATGCTAAGAAACATGAAACACATAGTTCATGGAACTATATCTCTATGTAAGGGGTATTCAGTATGTCACTAGACCCAACCTTTCCACTATCTATAATAGATGAAAAAACCTAGGTTATAACTTTCCCTGTTTCCTGGTGTAGTGTTCCCCCAACCTAGGTGACACCCGATGGATAACACAATTACTAACCATGAACACTGCAGATCATATATAATGTTTTCAATAGGATTTCCTCATACTATGTACAGTCACCGACCACCTCTTCCTAAACTAAACCTACTCAGATATCTCATACTAAAGACTAGGCCAAAAAATCACTGACTCACATTCCTTCAACCAATAAAGAGATGAACTAAATGGACTTCCATAAAAATAATCAAAATTTTCCATTTATAACAAATCCTACAAATTTTTATATGTATAATCTCCATGAGTTCCATATGATTCTCCTACAAACCACCAAAATCTAAAACATAGACTCGTAATATATCCTCTAGAACATAAATAGTTTAATCTGATTGATCATCAGCATGAGGGTGATAATAACTACTCAAAAAAAACCTATGATCCTTGATCCTTCATAAGACCCATCTAGAATGTAAAAGTGAAACAAGGATATGTGTTTGAAACATTACAACTTCAAACTTCATATATTTGAACTACCTCTCACACATAAAGACTGCCAAGATCATCAACTGTGAATTTCTACCTCATTTGAAAGAAGAAGGATACCATTGTAAGTTGATCCACAAGAACCCATTAAACCTAATTATTATGGTTTATCCTGTGTAATTTTATCACAAAATCCATAGTAACATCTTCTCATCTCTAGTCATCAAGGGGAATGGGTGAAAAATCATATATAGCCTATGATTCTCATCTTTCACCTACCAAAAGTTAAAAACATCACTTAAAATCCTACTATATCATTCTTAATTTATAAAAACATCTACTATCTATGGATATCATGATACATCTCTATCATTATAAGACATACTTCCTTTCCAGAAGCATGAAACTCTCTCATCATCTCCTTGAAAAACCTTGTAGGAACCAATACTTGGCCAAGGAAAGTAAGTGAATTGCCATTTCTGAGAGACCATCCTGATTTTTTCTCCCCTCCATTCATGTTATCCCTATAAAATAATCCCTCTAGATCGGATAACTACCAAATATTGATCCTGTTAAAAAATAACGGGTGTAATAGATGCCAAATTCATAGTTACTCATCTCTGAGACTCCTGAACAATCTGTTTCATGTCTGTAAAAAGTTCCATCATTCTTCACATGTCACAATTATCCAAAACTACCCCAGTCTGTGTATTTTGGATCAATATAAAAGAAAAATCATTTCTATTTCCTAATGTATAATCCAAATTGTTGTCAAAAGATATATATATATATTTGACCAACCTCCTCTATCGAAGGTTCAGGTCCTACTGATAAAAGATGCACCTAAGGTTCCTATGACCTATGTACACTACAATCCTATCACCCATGAGATAATCTATCCAGAAACATAGGAATTTAACCACTAATTCTAAATCAAAATCATGATTAGTGTAATTCCTCTCATGTAGTATCATCTATTTGTATCAACAAGAAACCACTCGATCATCCTAGATCAGAACTGCTCTGTGTCCAACAATATATTTTCCCGAATGCATGATATATTCATCAACCATCAAAGGTAATGTGAGGATAGGTACTTAGTACAACCAACATTTCATATCATGAAAATATCTCACAAAATCATATGGCCAAAAGAAATTTACAACCTTATTTTCCATCCCTGGCCTTGGTGATTCCAAATAGTAGAAGTGTAAGATAAAGAATTGATAATAACTAACTGGACCTATAAATATCTTGATTTAAAAAAATTATTGGGATGATCCCATGATAACATGATTGCACCCTTTTATAGGTCCACTAATACTCCTTCCTCTAATATGACATGTCCTAATAATTTAACTATATCATTGTAGAAATAATATTTAGATAGCTTCATGTAAATTTGATGATCTATCAATGCACTCTATATGGTTTTGAGATACTGGGAAGGATGATATAATAATTGGGATTACACAAAGATGTTGTTGGAAAAAACCCCACATAATGGTCCATGAAAGGTTGAAATATCATATTCATCAATTCCATGAATATCATCAATGCATTAGTCAAATAAAAGGACATCACATTGAAATCATACAAGGCATACCTTCTCCAAAAAGTAGTTTGAGGTATGTTTAACAACATCACACTAAATTAGTGGTATCTAGATTCTAAAATGATCTTGTAAAAGATCTAATAACCTCCATTCTGATCGATTTGATTGTTGATTCTTGGAAGGGGATACCAGTTCCTAACTGTCATCAGGTTAAATATCTAATAATTTAAAATAAGTACTTGGAACCATTTTCCTTCTTGAAAAAAAAACTAGAGAACCCCAAGGATATGTACTAGGCTATATGAAGCCTTTAGCATCTATATCTCCAAATGGACTTTCAACACTTTAATTTCTAATAGTTCCATTCTATATGGTGGAATAGTAATTGGATCTTCTCTTGGTACCAACTCCATGGGGAACCCGATCTATTTCTCATGTGCTAAGCCATAAAAAATGTAAAAGAATACATCCTGAAAATGGTCTACCACTCAAGGAATAATGTCACATTGAATTCCACCATCATCTAATGTAATAATGGATATCTAATCTATGAGACAATCTAATATTAACAAGATTGGTCCTGGATGACCATCTAGAAGATCCCACTAAACATGGTGAAAATAGCTACCTCCTTCTAGGGACAGAAAGGTAACACTCTTCTGATATTAATCGATATGTTCCTAGAAAAAAACAATCCAATCCTTACCATGGATCAGTTTTAAACCATTAATTTTCAGAAAATACAGGTCCCATAATAAATGGTAACCACCAATATATAGATAACACACCTTGTAACATTTTATATTCTTTGACTACACTCTAAAAGGTGTATCAATGGTCAAAAAACCATTCAATATTTCCACATACAAGCTCAACCTGTTTACAAAAAGAGTGGATAAAATGGAATGTGATGGTCTTATGTCAAGAAGAAAGTAATGGAAGATGTTACAAAATTGTTACATATTATATTAGAAGACCATGCATCCATAATTACTATTGTTGTCTTTATATCACATTGATGACTATCCCCTCTTCCCTGGGACACAATCTATATCTTATGAGCTATTAACTCATCTTAGTACTAATATTACGAAACTAGGGTACCACACCCACCTACTTCGACCAGAACATCCTATGGAACTCTAGCTACATTCCTTCTATGGAGTAGATGATTTCATCCCCAACTATGGTACTTTTAATGATCCTCTACTAATTATCTGATACCGTGTGTCCCTAAAAAATCCATATAGGTGGCACATCCCACTGGAAGCATGACACTCCAATGTGGGGTATATAAACTGAAGGTATTTATAGACCACATCTCCACACTAATAACACTACAACAAAACATGATCCCAATATGGATACCCACTTCTCTGGATGATCTAATCATTGTTTCCTTAAATAAAACTATTAGTGATACTTCTTTCCACTAGAAGAAGAGTTCCTAGTTTTCCTTGATAAAATAGTTTGGTCATTTCTTGGGTCCTATATCAGGATCTCTTTTGTGATGAGTGATTGATTTATCACATCCAAAAAACTACATAGAGAAAAAAAATTCACCAGAGGCCTGATTTAATAGGGAATACAATTCTAAAAACAACTCTCTCTAGAGATCTCATCACCTTCTAAAGATGTTGTAAAGTAATGCAAGTCGATTAAATGTTCAACGTAGTCCATCAATAACATACCCTCTTGTGTCATGTTCATGAAATCGCTGGACTTCTCATCCCTGAATGACTCAGGATAGAAGTGCCACAAGAACTATTTCTTGATGTTCATCTAGTATAACTCCCCATACTTACCAGACTTCTCTAGAATATCCCACCAACAGTTAACAGGACCCTGAATCATATATTCATCATGATTCACCCTCATATCTGTGGATGTCTCAAGATGCTTAAAGATCATCTGGACAGACTCGATCTGAAGTTGGGATCTTTGAGGACCACTATCCCTCATGAATATATATGGATTATATAGTTGTAACTATCTCATCAGCATATGCATTGAATGTATGGTGTGAATAGTCCCCATTTTTTGTGGATCACATGACCATAAAAAAGGTATTGTGAAGTTGAAAATCCATTTGATAATCAAGTTCTGCAAGAAACTATAGCTCAACTATATTAGAAATGTGTTGATTTACACTCTACCAGTTCTTAACTCGAAGATAAATATTATTCATTATATCTACAAGACAAACAAACACCTTATAACTATGGATATAACAACAAGGTCCACCACAAATGTGAATGAAATAGGGAACCATGACTCTGGGTATCATTAAACATGGATTAAAATTGGTTTAAGATGAAATATTAGTTTATTTATCTCATTAAATTTAGAAGATTAAATAGGTATCTAGTACCAAAATTCATATTGGAATGTATATAATATATGCAATAAATATATCCATGTCATTAACAATTCATGTTAGTATATATCCCTTCATGCCTTTCATGATGTATGAATACTCATTTCACTATACCAGGCCTTGAGTATAAATCTCAAGAACCAATAAAATAAAAATAATAATAACACCCCACAACATGTGATCCAACCTAGATTAAATAAACATCAACTATAACTAGTAGACAACATTAACTACAATCCCATCCTAGGTAACATGTATTTCCCCCCGTACAAGGGTTAACTACTCCCATGAAGAAGAATATTACCATGTCCGAACACATCCTAGTATCCTTTAAAACATTACTATGCATTAAATAACCAAAAAATAAAAATGGAAATATCATATACCCCTTGGTAACAACCCCCGATCCGACACTCTCTCACATGGCTAAAATGGGTTAGTTATGTGACCTCATGTGAGCCTCCCCATACGCCAGAGGTTGCTAACAATAAGTACGGGTTTGATAATTACAGCTGGGAGATTATACCCCATGGTTATAGATTTATAACACAGAATATATAAACAATATAATTTATATCAATGTAGTAAAAATGATGGAAAACATTATATACAACTGAAAAAACAAACAATATTAGAAAACTGAATAATATATTAAATTAAAAAGAAATAATGTAATGAGAGGCTGAAATGTAACTAGATTTCATTCTAAAATAAAAATAGATAAAATTCAAGAAGACTAAAGTAAAGATTCAAAATTTCCTGGTTCTGAGAACCATATTGGTGCCACCTCCAAACTCCATCCCATACAGTAAGAAACAAGAAACAGTATGTTCTATTGCCCTTATACAATTCTGCATCCATGTAATCTTCTCAAGGATCAAATAGTGTCCCAAATAGGGTGTGAGTATAACTTAGTAGGTTCACACCACTGTGTATAAACATAAGTAGTTCAAAAAATTTCCTCCAATATTGAAATAACATGTGTATTAATTCATTAAATAATTAAATTAATACCACATCAACCAAATTTTGCATCATGGAAGAATATCTGGGAGAATATCTTCTAATAATTCATAAAATAATATCCATGGTATAAATCACACAATGGGTCAATCCCTCTATATTATAGTTTTTTCAATAAATCAGGAAAAATCCCAGTGTGTAATCATTACAACATGTGTTAGGGCCAAGCTCGATGTATAATAATTATAACATATATCAGGTCCAATCCCAGTATATAAGAATTATAACATGTTTCAAGGCCAATACCATTATATAATCATTATAATATGTTTCAATCCCATTCTTGGTATATAAAAATTACATCATGAGTAACTAGGAATATCCCTCTATATAAGCATTAAAACAAGAAAATCACTAGCCACACCAGGAATGATATCACAATATCACATCATAAGTCTCAGTGGTTAATTTTGAAAATTAACATTTAACTTCGATTCACACCTTTTTCTTATCTTTTGTCATAAAACAATAACATTCTAGTCATTTCAATAATAAATCCTAGAAAATTGGTGAATCTATCTCAATAAATAACCCAAAAAACATGTAATTCTAAACCAAATATAATCCTCTTAGTCAATTAATTTATAATCAAGGGTTTTCTCACCCAAATGTTAGCCATAATCAATGTCAATATCAATTTGGATACAGAGGTATTCCAAGGAAAAATTCCAATTCATAATTTGATTACATTTAGGCACATGTTATGTTGGTGAAATTTTAATGATTCACATACTTTTCAATTAATCAGATCTTTTTGTTATGGTTTAGACCGCATACATTTAACTGGTGATTTACATGGATCTTCCAGCTGGATTTATCAACTTTAATAATGGAAGAAAGGAATGAAAGATTAAACCTACATCAAATCAGACAAATATTAACATAAAATTAAAACATGATCCAAGGAAACCACCACCCTAACCAAGAACAATGGAAGAGTAATTGAAATCCATGTCAAAAAACGGACCAGGGATTTATCGCACAAATAGAATGAATAGAAAGGAGAATATCACTACAAAATCACTTGGAGAACCATCCTAGGTTGATAGGAGGAAGAATCACCAAATAAATGAGAAAATTATCATGCATGAAATATTTAAAAACTACTGCTCAGGATATTAAATAGTATGTAACTCATTTACACATCGTGTATATCTTTTTATAGGGATACACTAAAAAGAATGTTGCATCAGTTTAATATTTATCAAAATCAACTATTAGATGACATGTAATTTAATTTCATTAAATATTTTCATTTCATGGCATGAAATAGTTTATAGATTGAAACATTTCATGACATGTTTCTGGTGACATTTACAAGACATGTAATCCATTGACATGACATGTAAATTTTTTTCAGAAATGTTTCACCCCAATTTCTTATATAAGGATCCAAAACACCTTCAGATCCTTCAAAATCATCAAAATACTAATAAAACATTAAAAACATGTATATCTAGGATCTGTTAATTTAAAGATAAATAAATCCCTAAATATTAGGTCATTTTCCCTAACATGGGATCTTCATATATGAAAAAGACGCATCTACCAATGATCAAATGAAAGACTCATGGGGGACATACCTAAAAAATACAGGATTTTATAAAAATGAAGTTCATTTTGAACTCAAAACCAAAGATCAATAAATTCATTTTGAAGGAAAATGTTTTTAAATAGTTATGTTTTAATGAACAATACATTTCTCCTAACTTTTCATGTACTGCCTCATGAATCTAGAAGCATGACGTATTAAAGAGTATACAAAAGGGAATGTGTTTCCCTCTATTAAGTGGTGCTTACATACTATACCAAAGGATCACCCCTTGTTTTATAAAAAATTTAACCCTCATTTAAAAAGTCACCTTACCAATAGTTGTAAATAAATTAAAACCCAATCCACACTTTTACATAATGATATCACATTGGTATAAACCACACTAGGAAAAAACTATCTAAATAAACCCTTAACAAGATATTTCTCAATTGAGAATATGAAAAAACAAACCATATTATTATTAACCAACTCAAATGGGAACATTGGTCCATTTATGAGATCTTCTTGTTAAAAAAATACATTACTATAACCATCACTCAAAGTTAACTCACTATTCCAATTTGGGTGTCAAACATTACTCATTCGAAACTTATAAGGACCTAAAATACTTAACTCATTTCCTAACACCCATTATGGGTTCCAACATTATCATTTGTTAAAAATCACATGTCAATATAACCGATACATGATACATTGATAACAAAACCCCACATTTGGTTTTTTCATAATTTTTCTAAGAGGTTTTATTCAATCTCCCAGGAACATACTAAGCTATAACGACTCCATATAATGTGAAATGCACTATATTACCCTATCTTTCCATAAAAACACAAATTAAAATGAATACAAATCAATGGAATATGAAGGATACAACCATAATAGTAAAAGAATATGTAAACCCATATATAATTACTAGATGATTAATCTTTAAATTCTATAAATTTTAAGATTAGAAAACCCCCCATATGTAATGTATTCTAGATAGATCAACAAGAAACTATGAAAAAAATGAAGAATATGGCTTTATCAGATTAAAATCACTATGAAGAGAATGTTTTCATAGATATAGCTCTTATCAGACTAGAAATGAAGATGCTGGATAGGAAATAAGGGCAGGGGAGGAGATATCAATTTTCCTTATGTTCCTTGGTTTGATTGAGTTAAAAAATGATATATTTAGGGTTTTTTTTAATTTTAGAAAAAAATAATACAATTATTTTAAAAAAACCTATACTTGGATTAATAGGTACTTGGTATCCACCACTTGGTACAATGTAGTTCACATAGGAATATCCACCTCCATGGACTCATCATTGTGTACCCAATGAGCCTCTTTCAAGAACATCATGGCCTCTACAACATTTTTTTTCATCCCACCTTTCTCCCAATTTTCACTTGAGAAGTTGTTTTATCTTTTATTCTTGAAAACATATATAAAAATATCCTTAATAATATCTTATATAATTGAAATTCATGAGTGAATATCAAAAATAAAAACAACCCTCACTCCTGATCACCTCAATCTTGGATCAATTTGATTATTGTAACATTTTTTAGCATGGGTAATTAAGACTCTTCATAATGTGTATTATCATTCCTGAATAATAAATTTAGTGGTTGTATAAATTTAAATTAATCTATTAAATTAAATATTACTTCATATTAATATTATATAATAACAAAACTATACCATGAACATATTCAAAAGATTTACTTCCCCACTAAATTCTGGTTTTCTAATGCATAATACCTAGTAAAATTTTGTTGAATGGTATTATTGATAAAAGAATCGTTTAAACATCGCTGAACACACACAATAAGAGTCAATGTGTAATTCCACCCCATTAGTATCTCCCAAATTTATGAGTGATTAATGAAAAAAATGATAATATATTTCTCCTTGAATAAATAATAATGCCTCAGACCGAGTGACACTCAAAAAAAACAACAATTGTTGATGTAAAACAATACTCATCAACAAAATTGTTCTATCCCAGATTGGCGATCATCATTGATATACTTAATCATCTATTCCTTATCATGATCTGATTCCCATACTTATCTTTATAGTTAGTGGACTGAATAGTTCACTAATTCAATGATACTATAGTTAAAAACCCTCTATGTCTACTAATATTCATCATATGGAGCTCTAAACAAGATAAATTATCATATTCCATGTCCATTAGGTAATGAACATACTCCCTTCAAAAATAATGAGGAAATACCCAAATCAATGCATCTTTCATGAAATAAAACTTTATCCTATTACATGGTAGAATAAAAGTCTTTTCATCATATTCTAATTGGGGATTTTGATTTTATATGATCCCTAATAATGTTACCAATCAATCAAACTCTAATATTAATCTACTATGTGTAACCCACATGACAATATCAAGAAACAGAATAAATGACTTGACTGATACAAGTATGGGTTCACTTGACACATTACTGATGATGTTTACTGTACATATTTCAATAATAATATCACAATCACAAATAGTTGATGATGTGCACTATATTATAATATTTTCCATATATCTCACTCCTTAAGCATCATTGAATCAATTTTACATCATCACATAAATATTATTGGTCATGATCCATGCCTTTAATTACTTAAACAATCGTTTTTAGAGTTTCACGCTTTATTTTGTATTGAATGATATTTTTCAAAAGACTTACCAAAGGAAGAGATTTTTTTTATTATTATTAGATCCTAAACTTAATTAATATATAGAATAGACTCATGTTAGGGATATTTCAAGCCTCTATTCACTTCTCTCTAAACCCATGATAGAAACTACATTATCTAAAAAACAAAACACTTTTCTAGTTATTTTATGACACATAAAAATAATCATTGTTGAAGAAGTTTATAACTTCTTTAGTGGCTGGTAAAACCTCATATATCCTAAAAAACATCACTGTGGTTCTTCCTATACTTATCCACCTTATTTTTCATTAAAAAATATAATGGGAAAAAAATTATACATTTATTGAAAATGTCTTCAGGATTACTTGATATTTTGTGTCAAGGAAAAATAGAATCACATGAATTGACAATGAACCACCAAACCTCCTCTCAAAATAGTGGATTTATGTATATGTTTCCTTGTGACATTTTTACAAAGTGGAAAATATTTTTTTTTATAAAAATATCAAAATTTTACCATCCTTATCTCTCTCCTATTGACTTGTGTTACATTTTAACAAAGAAAATATTAAGGTCATATATATCTTTTGACATCATAATTTCATACTAAAAAAATTAAATATTAGAAATCCAATTTTTAAATATTATATATTTATCCACCAATAAAATCCAAACAAGAAAATACCTAAAAATAAGATATATTAATAATGTCTTAGACCCGTATATCCCTTCTTCTATGAGTTTTACCATTGGGGTGTCTAGAGGGAGTTTGTAGGTTCCCTAGAGACAAGAGATGAATTTTGGTATCTAGGTGTATATTTTATAATGGTTATAGTAATTGTGGTGAGTATGGTGAATCTCATTTATATATATATATAGAAAACTGCCAAGGTGTTTTATAAATGAGGCCAAAAGAGTTGGTTATTTTTCAATATAGTGAATCATGAGATATAAAATGCTCATTGAGGGGATAATTTTTTGTGAATTTTTTATATATGGGAAATAATGATGAGATCCAAAATATGTTGAAGGGAATTAGGCTACTAAAGATTAAGAGAAAATTACATCTGGGAAATAGGTACTTGTGAAATGCCTAAGGGGATATGTTTTTTAGTTTGAATCATGATTAGGGATAGATTCAAGATGATTAAGAGAAATAGATAAATGGATCTCTCTATACTATAGACATGATAATAGTGTGGTGAAATGGAGAGGTAAATTACATGTTCTATAATGAAGGCCAGGTTAACCTTCTATTGAGCTAAAATAACATCCTTTATACTGTATAATAGGATGTGGTACCATTTGCACACATGGAAATTTGGATATATGTTAATCGGGTGCCACTATTGTTGTTTTGTTGGACACCACACTGTGGAATAAGTATGTTTGGTTTTTTCAATAAATTGGGATTTTGATCTCCCTTATTTTTAATTTTGATATCATACATAAAACCATAGAAAACCATAGGCACTCTCCGTTCTATTGAACCATATATCTTTAGGGTTTAAACCACTTGGATAATTAGGATCTGACTCTCTTGGATAAAAAAATGGATTTTTACATCTTCCCCTCCCCTCTCATTCTTTTCTCTTTCCATAGGATTGTGGGGTGAGTTTCTTCAGATTTGGGTCGATGTTTGAGCTTCTTTTGACAGTGGAATGATATGGTTAGGTATTGGAGTGGTTCTATTCATGTTTAATAGTGGTTGATACCCACTTCCTATATTAATGTATCATTTTTCCTTAAAATCATATTATCAAGGTTGTGGGTTCAAGAACCATCCCTTATTTTTATAAATTACAGTGATTTTATGCTTATGATTAAATTGGGTGAATGATAATATATCAAATAAGGATAGTTAATCAACTAGGGTAAAATAAATGGAAGGTAATGGTGGTATTCACATGTTCTTTACTAGGTTTTTGTTATTATGTCATGATGATGAATTTTTTCTTTATTTTTGTTGAGATATTATTATTTATAATTTTATAAAAAAAGTATCTTTTGAAACTAATGTTGTATCAAAATATAGATATAAATGTATATGAGATGTAACAATACAAGAGGGGGGGATTGTAGATTTAAAAATTTTGTATTTAAAATCTTGAGAAGAATCTTAGTTTATGTGATCTTAAACTAATACAATTCACAAAAAATAACAATGATATAATTGGTCATGGATCCAATGAATATGATATGATCAAATACCACAAGTAATCCAAAACAATTTTATTTGAATTAAATATATTTATCTGAGTATAAAAAATGTAAATGATCCTACCATACAATGTATAGAATCTCTTAACACAATATGTAATGAATTTTTCATAATTAAAACAATTACAATAGAAAATAATATGAATAAAAATGGGAAATAAATTTATTCCCTTTATATTACAAATATAATGGGAAAAATAGAAGGTATTACAATTCATTTATCCCAAAGAGTAGGTTATCATTTCACCTAGGTTAAAAGGTCTGTCTTACCCCCACCCGGGTAAGCCCTCGATATGATGACCAACACATTTGTCTTCTTATCCATAAAAGCGCTCAATCAAGAAAGTAGTTGTAACCTCTGTATTTAAAATACATGAAATCCCTTGATACAATGACCACAACACCATCTTCGAATCCCTGAAATCCCTTGATCGTTGTCAAAATGACCGGCCACAAAAAGAAAAAAATCACATTTTAAAATACCATAACAACAAGTCATTCATATCTTGTATCTTCAACTATTTTCACACGAAGTAAGAGATATGTCAAACAATTTCTCTCTAGAACATGGAAGATACAAAAGTTTATTTCTTTGGTTTGAATGACCTCGTATTTATATGCCTCATGTTCCAATGGTCACATTAAATCCAACGGTAAATTTTTTTCAGAAAATTCGGAGGGACTTTGACACCTGGCATTGTAATGGTCAAAACCAATCAGAATACAAGAAATAATTTTTATTGGTATATAACTAACATCATGAAATTGTTTTGGTTAGAAAATAGTAATTAAAAAAGTATGAAATAATGAGTATGATGAATTAAAATTAGAAACATGTATGTTTTATTAGAGTAAAACATGAGTACGATGAATAATATGGTTACAATCCATAACATGGTGATGATACATAACGTGGTTATTATGCATAACAATATTACGATTCTTAACATGGTTACATGGTTACGATGCATAACACAGTTATGATGCTTAACATAGTTAAGATTCTTAACATGGTTATGATTATTAACATGGTTACAATGATTAAAATGGTTACGATGCATAACATGGTTATGATGCTTAGCATGGTTATGATTCATAATATGAATACGGTGCATATTATGATTACGATGCATAACAAGGTTAACATGAATGATTAAAATTCAGAATAAGGATACATTGTGTAACACAATTATGATGCATCATGTGGTTATGATGAGAAACAACATATGTGGTTTCGATAGAAAACAACATGTATGGTCACAATACAAAACATCATATATGGTTACGATACAAAACATCATATATGGTTACGATAGAAAACAATATAAATGATTACGATGAGAAACAACAAGTAAGTTGTGATTTCCAATAGAAAAAGATGAATGGGAAAGTTGAAACCCATTTAGGCTCAATAATGTCCACCTTTTAAGAAGCCCAAAACAAAGAAATAAATTTAGACTTATCACCCCTGAGTGGAGTAATTCTTCTGAAAGTAATAGTGAATACAACTAATTCCACATTAGGATAAAAATATCCCAAAGGATTATATTCAATTTAGTTTTACTTATGAGTTCTCCCCCTTAACAAGGCATTCATTATTTTTTCCTTTTTATGGAAAAAAATATTCTATATAAGTCCATTTATTCTTTTCAAAATTATTCTCCCCCTTTGTTATTTGCTAAAATAATAAGGTAGAAATTCATTTCCTATAATAGGTTAGAAAAAAAATTACAAAACAATATAAATTAATTGGAATGAAATAAGTTTTTTTACAACAAGTGTTCGAAAATTAATTCTTTATCATTTTGTTTTTCCAAGAGGTTGAACAAGAAGAGAGATTCATCTTCATGAACTCTTTTATATCGTATATCTATTTTTTGAGAGATTATTACTAATCCTTAAACTTCAGATATTGTTCTACAATAGTACCTTTTTATTTTCAGAGCCTTTCTTAATAAATCTGATTAATTGCTTCATATAATTTGAGTCATACTTCGAGGGAATTGTAATGCTCCATTCTAACTTTGTTGAACTTCTCATAGATTACTACTCTATTTGAGATAAAAATAATATCATTACATCAATTCTACAATATTTATTTTAAATTTTCAAGCTTTTCATAGGATAATACTTTATACATACCCTATCATTGAAATGATTCTATTTTTTCATTCAAATCATTGACTAGCTTTTGGTAGACTGAATTGAGATCATTTACATTCTTTACCCATTCATCAATATTTTCCAAATGATACTTGAGATTACCATCAATGTTGTACGAATATTTAAAAACTCTGTTTCAAACCTTGATATTCTTAGTAGCATGTTCTTCGAATACATTAAAATCATCTTCAACATGACCATCATAATTTTGACAGAATGTGTTCTTTTATTATGACTATCAGAAATGATATCTGGCATGGATTCAATTTTTGAAAATAAAAGGATAGTATTTTACAATCTATTCAAGGATTTTTCATGTTATTGAATTCCCTTCACTCTGATTTACCATTATGAATCTATATCTTTATTTTATTCTAGAAGATCTCCATAATGATTTTCAGGGCCAAAAATTTTAGTTGGTTGATTCTGATTCTTATCAGATTCTTCTTATTCTTCTTTATCGATGATTTGAATGACTCTCTTGGAAATATTATTTTTAGAGACTCCTTTTTATGGTTGAGGATCAGTAGATGTAAACATAAAATATGGAACTTTGGAAAATTATACTGAATGATTTTTCTGGTTTACAGCTTCATTCTCTTCCAATTTTTCTTCTTCCTGTCCTTGTTCATCTGCACCTTGTTCTTCTTCTTAATCTTTAGTTTCTTGACTGAGATTTTATATAGCCGATTATTTAGATGCTTGTTTCTCCTTCCATATCATTATTGGGTCTGGTTGAGTTTGAATAGTTCATTCCCATATGTCAATTTTGATTCTGGATTCCTCGTCTATCTTAAGAAGACTATCAATATCAATATCTTGAGCCTTTATCTTATTCATTATTTTATTCTTTTATTGTTATTTTATGGTTTTATAAGTTCATATTTTTCATCCAAGTCTTCATTAGGGTCCAAACCGAATTGAGGATCACCTTCTTTCCTTTCATCCGTCTTCTTCCACTATTTATCCAAAGCCTCATCTGATACTGATTTTTGTTTCCTTTATTTCATGGGGTTTGTATCCGTATCTACCATTCTTTTTCTTGATGTTGATTTGGATGGATTTGAAGGTTTTTCACTTCCTTTAGCTATTTATTTTTCTTTTTCAGCTTTTGGATATTTCTCAAACATTTTGGATTGAGAATTGAATCATAATATGTGTCTCCTGATCGTATTGTTACTGACGATAGGCTCCTTGAAAGTTGTAAGATCTGACTTAACTGAGAAACTGTAAAAACTTAGGCACTCTTTATAACACTTTTTTAGGATGGTGTGAAACATGATAAAATGATATTTGAATACATGAGACTTATATTTCATGATGGTCAATAAAATAAAACCCATAAGATTAAACTTCATCATATTTACTAGATAGTGAAGCACATAGACATCAGTAACTTCCAGAGTTTCCTTATCACCCTTTCTCAGTACTATAAAACCATGTATCCATATTAGAATGAGAGGAGTATCAGTTGATAAATAATCTAAATTCCTTCTATCATCATCATTCTCATGAAGAGATCCCTCTTCCTTTCTATTATCAAAAGTCCCATCAGGTTATGGTAATTTGTTGGAAGGACACAGATAATATCCCTTTGAAGGAACTCCGAGGAAAGAAGATGCTTGTTTTTTGAGGTTGTGTATTTCTTATCATACATCATAAAAAAATATTTATTCCATTATCTATATCTATTGTTTTATCGAATCGAAACACTTCTTCGAAAAATAAAAAAACTTGATCTGATTTAGGTCTTTCAATATATAGGGATTCCCACCATCATAAATTTTATATCCTTTTCAACGAATAATCAAAATTCATGTAAAAATCTACAGAGACTAACCTTTCACCTCAAAAAGTCATTAAAGAAAAATATTTTGTAGAAATTTGTCTTGGAGAAGAAGAAGTTGACCTAGACATGAAAGACATGAAAAACAATCTCGAACACTGAGGCTTTTCCTGGTTATGAAAGCTGAGGACTTCTAGGATTATGAAAACTAATGTAAAATCTGATTATGAACCATGCTAGGTATTTATAGAGCATTATAACTATTGAGAAATTTTGAAGGATTTCGATGTGTTATGGGTTGTGAGGGGTTTTATTAAAAAAATATTTGATAGTCATGATTAGATCTTAAAGATCCAATGGTTAGGAATGAATTTGAATTCTTGAGGTTTTCCTTAAAAGAAAATCGTATTTGGAATGAATCTGATTAGGGATTAAATAAAAGAATTAAAATACCATCAATTTGAAATATAATGGATGAAATAAGGTTTTAGAAGTTGTTACTTACAGAGTATCATGATCGATATTTTTGATTCAGTATACATTTTTATTATGATAATAATACAAACAAAATTGTATTACCGAAAATCAAATGAAACTGATAATAATTCTAAAGATGACAAAATATTCTAAAATAGATAAGATATTTTAATACTGATAAAATATTATAATACCGATAAAATAATTTAATACCAATAAAACATGAAATTGATAACCATTAAATTGATAAAAATGAAACTGATAATCATGAAACAGATAAAATGTAAAACCAATAATATGTAAAACTAATAAAATCTAAAACCTATAAAATGTAAAACCAATAAAATGTAAAACCACTAAAAACATGTATACTCCCTCATTGAAAAGGAGTAACTTATTATAAGAAGATGATTTAAAAAAGAAATAGATGTAAATTATTACTTTATAGTGATCATTCCTAGATTTTGTTTAATATATTCAAATCTATCAGAAGATAATGGTTTTGGGAAAATTTCAGCAAGTTTTTCCTACATTCCAATAAAATGAAAAATAATATCTCCATTTTTTTTATATTTAATAAAGATATACATAATATCTATGTCATTTGAATTTGAGTGATGTTTAGTGTTTTTACATAGGAAAATTAAACTAGTATTCCCACATAGTATTTGAGTTTTTGAAAAACTCATGCCATGGTAAGTGAGTGTGTGTTGCATCCACAACACTTGAGTATATCAACTCTCACCTGCTACATATTCAGCTTCAACAATGGATAATGCTACTGAATGTTGTTTTTTTCATGACCAAGAAACTATTGAATCTATTAATAAATTGAATGTTCCAGATATATATTTTCTATCCATTCTACAACCACAAATTCAATATCTGAAAAACTTTTTAAAACAAAATCATTTTCATAAGAATAAAATAGGACTAAATACATCGTCCCCTTTATGAATAAAAAAATTATTTTCACTTATTTTAAATGAGATTACTTTGGATTAGATAGATATATTACCCATAAGCATACTGAAAAAATTAATTCTAGATGAAAAGCTGTAAATTATAAAAAACTTATTATCATACCTCAAAAATATGTTTGATCTACTAGTTTCTTAGCGTCACCAAGATTAATAGAATTTGAGGTACTGATTGGAGTGCTTGTACTTTTAGTGTTGTCATAACCATACTTTTTAATAAGACCAACCATATACTTATGTTGAGATATGTTGGTTCTTTCTAGTTTATGATATATTTTAAAACCTAAAAACGATGTTAACTCCCCCATCATGCTCATTTCTAACTCAGATTTCATGATATTCACAAAATAATTAGTTAGGGATTGTTGATTTGATCCAAATATAATGTCATAAACATTTATTTGTATAATAAAAATACTTTTTTAGCTTTTTAATAATATTTGGATCTTCAATTATTTTAGCATATTTTTTTGTAATCTAAATCATATAATCCCATCATACTATGCTCTGGGGTTATGTTTAAGTCCATATATAGGTTTGGTATGTTTACAAACTTTATCACGATGTTTTGGGTCAAGATAACCAAGAGGTTTTTCTAAAAAAATTATTCTTGTACATATCCATTACAGAAAGTACATTTTACATCCATTATAAAATGTATGAAGTTAAAGAATGCTGCAAAGTATAATAGAATAAAATTGATTCAAGTCTAGCTACTAGAGAATAGGTTTCTTCAAATTCTATTACCTATTATTGATTATAGCATTTAACAACAAGTATTTCTTTATTTCTTATAATGGCTCTATTTTCATCATATATGTTTCTAAAAACTATTTTACACTAATTGTTGAGGTTTATTTAGGTCTTTCAACTATGTTCCAGACTTTATTCAATTCAAATTAATTTAGTTCCTCTTTCATTACTTTAATCAAATCCTCATCACTTAAGACCTCATTAGAAGTTTTAGGTTAAAATTGGGATAGAAAATCAATATCTTATATTTCATTTCTCAATGAATTTATTGTCCTTATGGTTTGATTTACATCACCAATAATATTATCACAAGTTTGATTCCTAAGAAACAATTGATTTGGGTTTTTTAAAACTTATTCATCAGCATATGGGGGAAAGTCTTATGGGGTAAATATTTAAGAAACATTTTCTTGAGTATTTATCTTTTTAAAAAAAATTCAATAAAATATTTATAATAAATTTGTGAAAACAAATATTTTGATATAAGAAGGGGTTGTTTAAAAACAAAAGGATCAGTTTCATAAAATTTAACATGAACCGTTTCCTCAACAGTACAAGAGTTTTTGTTAAAAACACTATAATACTTAGAAGATGTGTATTAAAAAAGAAACATTCATTTATTATATTTGGATGAAAAATTATATAGGTTTTGTTTAGTATTCAAAATGAATACATTGAATCCAATTACTCTGATGTAAGAAACATTAGGTTTTCAGCTAGTCTATAATTTATAAGGTGTTTTATTAAGAAAATATCTAGTTAAAACTCAATTTATAGTATGACGTGAATTACTTACAACTTCAGCCTAAAAATTATTAGAAATTAAGTATTCACTCAACATTGTTCTTTTCATTTCCTGAAGTATACAATTTCTTCTTTCAAAAATAAAATTTTGTAGAGGGGTTCTAGGAGAAGAAAAGTTGTGAGTAATACCTTTCTTACTAAAAAATGTTTCAAAAGTCAAAATTTTGAAATTCTCTACCATAATCACTTAGAGTAGTTATCTGTGGTGGGTTTTTCTCATTTTTTACTTTGTCCAAAAATGTTATGAAATTGAGAAAGTCCTCAGACTTCTTTTCTAGAAAATAGACCCATGTAAATCTAGTATATTCATCAACTAAAACAAATTCATAGTTTTTGCCTCCAATACGTTCATTTTGTGTAGGAATAGAAAGATCCAGGTGTAGTAACTATAATGAATTAGTAGTAGAAGAATAATTAATTTATTTAAAGCTAGTTTTATGTTTCCTTCAATATTGAAAAGGATCATAGAGTTTTAAAGAATCAAACCGAAGATTTGGTATATCCTTAACAACTAATTTCTTTTAGTATTTACAAAAGGCTCATAAGGTTACCGTGTCATAACCTTCTATTCCATAACCAAGATTGATCTTCCATTGAACTTTAGGAAGGTAAGCCTTGGATTGTAAGGTATTCTATATTAAGTGTGTATACATTCTCATTCCTATAGGAAGAGATAATGAATTCATCCTGGGATTTGTGAACTAAACATTTATCATTCATAAAATTCACCAGGTAACCTTGATCACATAATTGACTTATGCTTATAAGGATTTTCTTAACACCTTTAACCAAAAAATATTTTAAATTAAAACTTTTCCTAAAAAAACAAAATTACTTATACCAATGATATTTCATTGTGAATTATATAATAAGGTCAATATTCCACCATTCATTTCAATAATATTTTCAATGAAATATTTATTTCTAGTCATATGTTGAGAACATTCACTTTCCATGTAACAAATATGCTTATTTTTGGTACAATTTTTGTTTACCTAAAACTGAAACAATTATTTTAACAAAACCCAAACTTGTTTGGATCCTGAAATTTTAGATAAATGAAATTTAGGAAACCACATTTGTTTTGAAAAGTGCTCTTTATGAAATCCTAAATATTGGGTTTTGTTTACAGAAAAATTTCATTCCCAATGTCCACCACATTGACACTTGGTTAAAAAAGGATCACATTTCAGAACAAAATAAATATAATTTTTTTTGGAATGAGTATATCCAAATTTGGAAATTTTCCTTTGAAGAATAATTTTTGAATACATTTTATCAAATTTTTTCTTTTTAGATGTGAAATTTGATAAATGTTTTTTAAGAGAAAAAATTTATGATTTTATTCTAATGACTAAATTTTCATTCTCATAAGGAATTATTTTGGAATTATTATTTTTTGTTTCAAAAACATTTTTCTCTAATTTTTTTTCAAAGTCCTTATAAAGTCTATCCATCTTATAATTTAATTCCATATGATTTTTTAAAATATTTATTAAATCAAGGGTTTTCTGATCATTCTCTTTTGAAAGATCTGATAATTCTTTTATAAGGATAATTATTCTAGAATTTTCATTATCATGATTTTTCTTGAGTCTGAAATTCTCATTCTCTAGTAGTTTGGAAAAATTGGATACTTCTTAAAAGGAAGGTAAATTATCCTATGGTGAGGTAGATTATTCATCTTAAGAGTAATAATATTTCTCATCGGGATAATTTTCATTTAATAATACATTTGAAAGAGATTCTTTATTGTGTACCTTAGCCTTAAGACAATGATTTTCTATAGGTATTCTGGCTATAAGCCCAATATTCTTCTGATCGAAAGATTCATATTCTAATTATTCATCTAAATAATCACCACCACTTGAACTCTAAGTATCATTTTCTTTCAAGACATTATTAGTCTAATACTTGGAATAAATTTTCATGTTTCTTTCAGAATGTTTATACTTTCAGTATTTTCTTTTATGAAAAAGAAAATATGGTCTAATATGACCTTCTTTTCAAAATTCATAAGTTAATTATGAGTATTTCTTATCCTTTTTTATCGTTATTTTTTAATTTGAACTAAAAATCATTCTTTCCCTCAATCTTGTTCATTTTTCGAGAAAGATTGTCTAATTCATTCTCTGAATGATCACCTTCATTGGATTCTAATATGACAACCTCTTTCTTAGCTTTGGATCTTATTACCCTTTATTATGTCTTCGATTTAGATGTAGTAGTAAAAGCTACACATCCATTAACATTTTTCTTCTTATTAAAATATATATCTCTTTTCATTTTAGTCTCATGTTTTAAGAGTGCACTAAATAATTCATCAAGAGTGATTTGAGTAACTTTATTGTTCTCATCAATAACTATCCTTTTTGGTTCCCACTCGTTGGGCATTATATCGATTATCTTATACAAAAGAACATCATCATCAAGAACTTTTTCTCTTATATATTGAAGATGGTTGAATATTGTCATAAATCATTGTTGAGTCTTGTATACTGGTTCTCCATATGAAAAAACCAGACCATGATATTCATCTCGGTGCATGGATCTTCTTGTTTTTATAACATTATATGCACCAAAATGTGTGACATACAATTTCTTCCAGATACAGTTTGATAATTTCCATTATGATATCTAACTACATATATTCCTAGTCATAAAACATAACAAAGTATTGTGTACCTTGTAATTTAGTTGGTATCCTAGTTTCTCTTTGTTCATGAAGGTTCTGACTTCCTTGTCGGGAATTTTGAAATCTCTAGTGAGCATCAAAAAATTATCTACTCCAATATTAGTAACAAAATTCTTCATTTGACCTCTATAGTACTCATAATCATTCCCATCAAAAATAGGTTGTCTAGTTGTGTTTAGATTATCAATTGATCCTATATTCATTCCTTCCATCTTATATAACAACACTTTTACACTCCACACATTAGTGTAGTAAGTAATTATAAACAAAGAGTTTATAAAAATATAATTTTCCTTTATAAATAAATAAAGAAATTAAAACAAATCAGTCAAAACATTCTCTAATTCCAATTTTTGGAACGAAATATATATGTAAATGTATATGAGATTTTACAACACAAGATGGTCATGAATTTTAATTTTAAAAATTTTGTATTTAAACTCTTCAGAAGAATCTTCATTTAAGATATCATTAAATAATACATTTCACAAACAATAAATATGATCTAACTAGTCTGGGATTTGATGGATATGATATGATATGATACCACAAGTAATAAATAATAATTTTATTTTAATTGAATACAATTATCAGAGTATAACAAATGTAAACGCTTTTACCATACAATGTATAAAATCTCTTAACATAATATGTAATGAATGTATCATAATTAAAACAATCACAATATAAAATAATAAGAATATAAATGGTAAATAAATTGATTCCATTTCTATTACAAATAGTAGCGGAAGAATAAAAGGTATTACAATTATGTTATCCCAAAGAGTAGGGTATCCTTTCACATAGGATAAAAGTTCTGTCTTACCACTACCTAGAGAATCCCTAAATATGATTATTGGCATGTCATTCTTCATATCCATGGAAGCCCTCGATTAATAGAGTAATTGACACCTATGTTGTTCAAATACATGAAATTCCTTGATACAATGATCATCAACACCATCTTCTTATCCCCATAATCCCTCGATTGTTATCACAATGATCGGTCACAAAAATAAAAAATAATCACTAATTGAAATACAAGAACTAGGAACAAGTCATTCACATCTTGTATCTTCAATGATTTTTGAATGAAGTAAAAGGGATTTAACATATTATCTCTAAAGAACTTGGAAAAAATTGATTTCTAGGGTTTTAATGACCTCCAATTTATAGTCCTCAGGTTCCAAGAGTCACATTTTCTCCAATAGTCATAATTCTCTAGAAAATTCGGAGGGACATGGACACCTGACATTGTAATGGTCAGAACAAAATAAAATACACAAAATCATTTTTATTGGTATATAACAAAAAACATGACAAAATTTTGGTTACAAAATAGTATGAAAAAAGGTATAAAAGAATGAGTGTGATGAATTGAAATTAGAAACATGTATGTGGTTTTAAAGTAAAACCTGACTATAATGAATAATATGGTTACATTCCATAAAATGGTCATGATGCATAACATGATTATGACGCTTAACATGTTTATATAGTTATTATGAAAAACATGGTTATGATGAATAAAATGGTTACAATTCTTAACATGATTACGATGGTTAACATGGTTATGATGCTTCACATGGTTACAATGATTAACTTGGTTACAATTCTTACCATGGTTATGATGCATGGTTACAATGCATAATTTGAATATGATGCATATATTTATTAAAGTTCATAACATGGTTATGATTCATGGTCTCAATGAATAATATGGATACGACTTGTAATGTAATTACGATGCGTAATGCGGTTATGGTGAGAAACAACATATGTGGTTACGATGGAAAACAACATGCATGGTTACGATAGAAAACATTTTATATGGTTAAAATACAAAACATCATATATAGTTACGATTGAAAAGAAATATTATTATGATGAGAAACAACGATTAATTTTATATTTCAGAAGAAAAATTTGAATGGGAATGTCGAAATTCCTTTTGAATAAACAACTAATTTGTTGATTTTTATAAACTATTTTCCTATTGAAACTAATTTCATGAAATCACCTCTCATGAAGTACTAATCATTTAAAGGTGGTAATTAATAAAATGTTGGAAAATATAATGGTTTTATGGATACCAATGTAAGCAATATTAAGAGAATATAAAATCATATTGAAAAGGGTAATTGTAAATGTGTTGATTTATATGATTAGATGTCTTTACTTTTGTTGGTAATATTGTTTTTTTTCTCTTTTTTTTTGATTTTTGAGGATTGGAAATTAGTTTTTATCATCTTATTTTGGGTAAGTGATATGTGTTGGAAAATGGGGATGTTCTTATATATTGTAGTAGATGTGTTTTAATTGTTGTTGATGTGTGATGACATGGATTATGTGTTAGAATGTGTTTAGGGAGTATTGATGATATTTTCTCATCTAGTTTATAATTTGTGTGGTGATGATGTACATGCTTGGTAGATCTTGAATGTGCATTGGAATGGTAAAACTAATAATAAGGTTGTGTGTGAAAGAAAGTAAACTTGTGTTATAAATGAAAATAATAAATTTTCAATTGAAATCATTAATAGAAAGAAATAATATAGATGATGATTTTTTTGGTTGTTATTTAAAATAGGAAAATTTACAACATAATAAATATAAAGATGATGATAAAAGGTAATTATGATCTTTTAAAAGAGGTTTTAATTCAGGAAAGTTTTGTGTTGTTTAGGGTTGGTTTTCATTACAAATGAAAACATTGGAAGTGTGTGTTAATGATGGTGTAGTAATGGATAAGGGTTTCAATGGGGTTGTATAAGCATCGACACTCTTGGATGGGATTTTTTGTGCTACATAGGCGTTGTTTATGGGTTTCAATGGTGTTTTATTAGGGTGGAGCCTATAGTATAGACTTTTGTGTGATATATATATATATATATATATATATATATATATATATATATATATTTCTCTCTGTGTGTGTGTGTGAGATTTCTTTTCCATGTGATTTCTTTATACACAACATCCAAGTCAGATTGCCTTACTAATTTCAAAATGTTTTATGTTCTAGGTGATTTCCCTAATATCCATGTATGTGAGGATAAATGGTGGGATAATCCTTCTTCTCATCTCTCCCTATTTGTTTTTGTATAGTGGATTGTGTATATGGATAGTGATATGTGATAAATATGGGGTCTTATTTGGTTGGATAAGGGATCATGGTTGATGTACTTCACATTCACCATACCCACTACAATGGGCATGTTATGTGTAGATGAGTTAAGATGTGGAAGGGAATATGAAATGATAAGGATGATGTAGTTGTTGAGTGTGGTATTGTTGTGGTTATGGAATGGATGGATGGATTCCATCTTGAGATTCTTAACCTTCTATTATTATAGGGTTTGTTGTTTTGCAACGAGACCCACATTAGATATTGGAGGGAGTGAGAAAATGAAGCTTGAAGTTATGGGGTGAGTTTAGAAAATTATTATGGAAGTGTTTGCAGGGTTCCTATTTTTTTATTCCTGATTTTAGGTTATTACACTTGGATGAGATATTTGGTGAGAAATAATTGGTGAGGTTTTGTTGTAGTTGACCTAGTGGGTGGTATTTTTTTGTTATTTGTTTACTACATCGTTAGTTTGGTTATAGAAAATTTTCAAAAAAGGACTTTATTATTATCATACAGAGTGTACATGATATGATCACCCTGATTTATATAAACTATTTATTTTATGTTTCTAGGTTGATTTTGGTGTCAGTTTATTAACTCACTACATAAGTGTTTTATAGAAATATTATTTGGTATTTTTACTTTTCTAACTGTATCTATAAATATGGGATTATTATGAATCTGGGTTTATTTATATTATGGTATTTACTGGTGGTTTTGTTTTGTATTCCAAGGATATATGTGGGCAATGCCACCCATATGTATATTTAATATCCTTGGTGCTAGTGGACAACCATGGAAATTTTACAGACATGCTTCATGGGTCACTCTCATCTTCACAATAGGCATGGGAGAGGTTAATTGTGGGGGAATTTCATGAAATGACACTAAATCCCATATTCAATTATATTAAAAATCTTTATAAGAGGCTCATTTAACTCACAAAACTCTCTTTAAAAAAATTGATCAACTCGACCACACCTTTTATAGTACCCAAGGGTTAACCATCACTAAATACAATATAACAAAGGTCCATATATATATATCATTAAAATCAGAATACTATTTTGTATTCATATTCATCAAACACAACCTATATAATAATGAGTTTAATTACATTATTACGAAGCATACACATAATGAAAACTCGATAAATTATATGAGATCCTAATTTTTTACACAAAAAACATCAATCACATGCACTATCCATGATTTTCCTAGACTCTTCCAAGGAAAACCATATTCCAAGTCTAATACTCTTGGGAAACCCCCTAAAACATACCAAATATGAAAAAAACTAAATTAGGGAATTATAATATCAACTAAAATTCTTAAAACCATCTAAGATACATTGTAAGTAAATTGGATTTCACATCAAAAAATTGGTTTCCTAATTATATACATATCTAAAAAACACTATCACATGAGAAGTATCATTTAAATAATTACTAATGTGTTTAATTAGTGAACAAATCATCCCTTACCACTAAAACATATTTATTAATTAGTGGTTTACATGGTCATTTTCCAAAACCACTTGTTTTCCAAAATTCCATGTTTAAAAAATCATCTCAAACATTTTAACTAGGGTGATGTTTATTTATGTAAGTATCTACTCGAAAATAATTCTAAAAAATTTATTTAATTTATTATTGACAATTTAATTAACTAAATCTTAAATATATAATGTATTTTCATGGATAAAATTATTTATATCTTTATTAAAAATTTATAAATATATAATTTACCTATACTACTTATGGATACACACATTATATGAATATACATGTTGAGTATTATGAATTTTCAAATAAAAAATATCATTAGACTAAATCATTTTACTCCATAATTGTCCTACCCATTTCATACTCTAAATAAACAAATATAGGATCACTCATACCTAAGGTGAGTATACTGAACACTAAAACACCCATGGTAACATGAGAATCCACTATGAATAGGTTGATAAAATTTATTTAATGGTTTATTATCAATTAATAAACCATGATATCTCAT
Source organism: Viscum album (assembly GCA_963277665.1). NCBI lineage: Eukaryota > Viridiplantae > Streptophyta > Magnoliopsida > Santalales > Viscaceae > Viscum > Viscum album. The sequence continues at coordinate 1,041,127,310 of OY728126.1, forward strand.
ATCTATAAATCCTAGAAATCCCAATAAAATCTCTAATTCCACGTGTAATAATATAACATGGATGATATATTGAGAAGGTTTAGATCACTACCCACCACAGAAGTAGTCATTAATTATAAGGGGATCGAAATGAGTAATGTGATCTTGGTTTAATATTATCAAATATTTTACCCTCATTTCATGACATTTTATATCAATTATAAATTATTTCAAAAATATAATATGATCAATCTATATATCGGTTGTTTCTCAATGATAATGTAATACATTTTTCTAGTGAGTACCTGTTGTATTTGTATAAAAATAATAACTAGCCATCTTAATGTATGTATGAAACCATTTAAATTGAATAAAAATAAATCATTAATGATTATAAATATGTAAAACAATTGTTTAGAAACTCTAGAAAAATAAAATGAAATATATTGATATGGATGTGGTAGACATTCCTCGAACCAAAGCTAGCATCTCATGCTCTAAGTCCTCATAGATAAATGACCCACCGAACAACATCTACACCCAAATAGTCCCCAACAATTATAAGAAGTCCCCAATACTTATGAACCTTATAATATATGAAATGAATCATTTAAAGCTAAATATTCCCCATGATTCATATATAACATTTTTGTACATAAATCGGTAGGAGACCCGAAATGGTGTCACCAATATAATACAATATATATACAAGTGAATGTGTTACATAACATTCTCTATAATTGTAGTAAAATTTGGAAACATATTATGTTAATCAAGAATAAATACATTCCATTTATATATTATAGAAATAAATGTGTAAAATATAAAACATATGTTTCAATTTCTACATTATTACTAAATAACTATGGAAATCATTTTTCCATATTCGAGTAGTGCTTGGGAAATAATTATAGCTTATTTAGAACATGATCAAAGTATGTAAGGATGGAATATATATAATTAGAAATATAATGGTTTCTTTGTTGTTTTTTTTGTAAATAAACTTATCAATAAGCATGTTGTCAATTAGTATGTCTATAGTGTTGGGTGATGGAGGATAAACCCCCATAATAAATATGCCAAAGGTTTCTCCCATGTATTTATGGTAAAATAAGAAACAAGATAACTATAATTTAATATTAATAATAATATTCATATGATGGAAATTATTTCCAATGAAAATGTTTCTTGGTGACCCATCCAAAAAAAATCTTTTTTTGATCTTCTCTTTTTTGAAAATAATTAAAAGTACTAAAGAAATTAGAATAGTGTTAACTATTATAGTTTATCATTGACCAAGTGAATGGATTTTTTGTGTCTCACTCGACCTATGCTTATATTTTATTTTATTGTTTATTTGGACTTAAATAATATTCGCTGGTGTCTGGGGTGTGTCCTGGATGAATTTTCTAAGTCATTGATAAAATGTGTGTGTTTTGGTTTTGACGTCATTGGATTCACGGGTGGAGCACGATGTCATGCGGCTTCGCTCAGGAAATTGTGTGGTTGTTTCTTCTTTGAAGAATGAAAGTAAATAAATAAATGTTAATTAATTATGTCATTTAAAATTTTTATAGTTATTAAGAATTTTGTTAATTTTATTTTTATTGTTACTATTTTGATCATTATTATTAGGCTTGTAATATTGTTATTATTATTATTATTATTTTGTTTATGTTTAAATTAGCTCTTTTACTTATTGGTGTTTTTTAAGAAAAACCTAGCCATATGCGCTACCCAGTCCCCCCACCAACTTTGTGTGTGCGGCGTGAGTGGGGTTCCTCCCAGCCACCTTATTTATTTAGTGTGAGCAACACCTCTCTGCCATCTCGGTTCCCTCCTCCCCTGTAGCGCATCACCGCCCGACCTCCTTCCTATCAATCCATCGAACTCCCCAGCCTCCGGCTTCTTCTGCGCCCCAACACCTCTCCCCCTTATCATGGTGTGATACCCCCTACTGTGGTGATTTTTGGAACCGACCACTACCTCCTCTCCCCCGACTCCCTCTCCTACTCCCTCGCATGACAACCCAGCACCCCACACCCTCTCCTCTCTGTCCACTGCAGCAACTTGGCAGCCCAGCTCCCCGCACCCTGGCCTGCCCTACACACTCCGCCCGCCCTTCTTTCAAGTTGGCGCAAACCCTGTCTTCGCCGCTCCCAACTGACCCTGACTCCCCATCGGACATGAAACGTGCCTTAGCACCCCGTAGGGGACTTCCGGTGTGACCACGCCTTCCCATCGCAACCCCTTGGCCCTTCTTCTCATCGGCACAACCCCCCTCGGACCCCCGGCATAGTGTGTCGCAGCCTCTCCGGAAGACCCGTAGCCTCCTCGGCCGACCCCTCTTCAGACCAGCACCTTTGCGCACCTCTGGAGACCCTCTCCCGCAACCTACCCCAGGTCACAGCCCCACCTTCTGGCATTCACAGCCCTCTGGTATACCACTTCCCCCTTAGGGTGTGTTTTTATCTTCATTTTTATTTTATTTTATTATTCTTTATTTTTCCTTTGTTTTATTAGTTGGTTTTTTCGTTCGATGGTTGTTTTGGTAGGATTGATGTTTTAGAACCCTTGCGAAGCGATTCTGTGCGAGCATTTTCTTTTCACCTTCTGAGTGAGCTTTGTCATTGCGCCTTGGTTCCGAGGTAGGAATCCCATTGCACTTTCCATTTTTTATTTAATAAACTTTAATTCTATGTTTTTTTCACACATAGTATACATGTTAAATATTGTTTGTGCAACCTTTTGGTTAGTCGGTTAGTATGTGGTCTATGTTTTGAGTCTTGTTTGTTATGAATTTATTATGAAATTTATTTTGAAGAAGTATTTTGTGCCAAATTGGGTGTGTTTATATGGAACCTTATTGTTCCTCTGGTTGGTGTTTTATAAATTTCTCAACATTGATTAAATTATTTTAGTAGTGCGAATTGTAAAAGAATGTGTTTCTGGGGTGCATATTATTTTATAAATTGATTTTAATGTGAAATATGTTTTGTCGAGGTGTGAACACTAGGTGTTTTATGAAAATGGTTTGTAATGTTATAAACCATGTTTACCAGTTTAAAAAAAAATTAGGTATGTAATTTGTGTCAATATTTTTTGTGGTATAGAATCGAAAGGGTTTTGGTAAACATTTCATGCCTTGTGTTCTTTTTTATATATAAAAATGCCCATTTTTCTTTTCGGAGTAAAGTGTGATGTAAAATAAATTTTTGGGGTTTAAGAATGTATCTTCAGTGTGAAAAATAATGTTTTTGGTTCTTTCTGTGGTTTCCCAAGTGTTTTGGATTTTACAAAAGTGTGGTTTGTGTTTTCGCATGTTCTGGAATTTTATTAAAAATGGTCGGGTCCTGAGTGTGTAGCCTAAATATATTAAAAAGTATTTTCTCAATGTTTAGGTGTGATAAATGATGTGTTTACACCTTCCTTGGAAAATTTAATTATTTTTATAATTATAGATTTTGATTTGATGTTCGACGACATCTGTTAACTAACTTTTTATATATATACTTGCGACATAAAAACCTGACATGTTGAGAGAATTGTCTGAGATGAGTACTAAACTGGTAGGTTATCGTATTGACCACTGGCCCATAGTAGGAAGATATGTTTGGGTTTATTGCTATGGTATTTTACCTCAGTCATCCTAAGAAAGGATGGATGAGGGTTTTGGAGCGTGTGATTTCATCATATGTGGCATGTTACTATAGATGGGGTCGCAGGTATTAGTGTTGTCTAGATTATTCTTGATCTATCGGGTTCATCTATGTCTAGTGGATTTTATCTATTTGAACTGTTGTTGAGATACTTTCTTACCTATTTACATTGCCCTTGATATATCTGCCTGGGTACCCTTGTCTGATGTTTTTCCTAAAAAGTGGAATTTTGGTTTTTTCTAACTCCTGTGATAATGTTTTCAAAAGAAAATGTGTCTTCAACCCTTTGGTATTGGTTTTTATTAAATGAATAAGGGAAATGGTTCGTACATTTTTTCACATAAAAATTTTAGAAATGCATATTTTAATATATTGTAGTTCAAAATTAAAATTGATTTTTCTTAATTTTAATGGCAGTTCATTGGAAATAGATATTGGGATAGCCTATGGAGTTTTAATACTGACGCTTATAGTTCTTTCTGTTTTTAGTGTTTGTGTAGGCAACATATTGAGTGCACTCTCCTTGGGTGATGCTTGATTGTTGAGTTGGAGAGTGACCTGCGGGGTCGCATGGAGTTAGTTCAGACGTTGAGTTTGGTTATTTTTATTTTTTATTGTTCATATTTAGTCGTTTTATTTGGTTTATTTATTCGGTGCTGCTCTGTATTATTTTTTATGCTTTATTTATTTTTATTGGTCGAAATCATCCCCACAACTTCTATTGATGCCCCGGCGCTTGTCGCCAGCCCGAAAGGATCGGGAATGCTTCTCGGGACATGTCGCAGACTTTCTTGAGTGACCTGTTCAGGGTCGACCCAGGTTGGTTCGTGAAAAAATGGTATCAGAGCCAGTCATCTCTTAGCCGACCTCACCTTTTAGGGCGCCCTTTTTTATTTGGGATGTCAAGGTAGATGGAGAAGGATTTTCGGGTCTCAAGGGGTAAGTGTTGGAAGAGCTTCGCGAACTCTTGCTCGGTTTGATCCTCGGGTTTCCATGGGAAGTCCAGTTTAATTAGTTTCCTTGGGTTTTTATGGAACGTTATGTTATTGGGATATGACAAAGGGAGTTGGGATAATAGTCCCATGATGCATGTCCTGGAAAGCCATGTGATGTTAGGGACATGGTCCAAAAATACTCTCCAAGTCAGTGATGTGATTGACATATTTCCACCAACCATATGGTCAAGTCACCCAACAACACTATTTCCCTGTTTGAGATATTTTGGGTATCCTTTGACTTCTAAGAGTGGTTTGAATTTGAAGAAAAAGGTGTTTTAAAAAAATGGTTGTTTTAAATGACATGTTTAATTTGTGGATTGTTGAAAATAAGTGGTATGAATGATTTGTTTTGTAAAATGAAGTTTATTTGTTTAGGCCTTGGTGTTCCTATGGGTGCTCACATGCATATTGTTATCTAGGAAATGTGGACGGATTTCTGGTATGGTGGATCAATTCCTGGGGTGGCACGGATACATGCATGTGAGTGAGACTCTAAATAAAACCAATGGTGAGGGTTTAACCAACCAAGATTGTTTTAAATTAAAGATGTTTTCAAAATAAATGTTTAGATTTTATGATGGATCGTTTTCTTGTGTTTATAGACTTTTATATATGAAGTGTTGGTTTTTGAGGATTTTTATTTATTGAGTTGTTCTTGACTAGTTTCTTGACTCTTTTTGTCTAGCAGCTTCTCCCTTGAAGCATCTATGGGTGATCGTAGTACGGTTGATGAACCTAAGGATTTTATGCTTGAGTTTTGGAAGCTAGATCCACCTCTATTTTATGGTCATGCAGACCCTTATGTAGTGGAGGAGTGGATGCAGAAAATTGAAAGGGACTTTAACCTCACTGGGTTGCCTGAGTCATTGAAGGTCAATTTTGCGAACTTCATGCTTGAAGATTCACTGTGGATGTGGTGGAAGTCAATGTCTCGAAAGAAGCCTCGTCAAGAGCATACATGGCAGTTCTTCATGTAGGATCGAAATAATGATGTAGATGCTCAATATACAAGAGGGGATGGGGGTGAATTGTACACTTTAAAAATTCCCTTAAATAAGGAATGAGCTATGTTTAAAAAAGATAAACTAAGAAAATTCACAACACCTCTAACACCAATTGAAATATTGGGACAAAGTATGATGTTACAAACTTATAGTTCTATGCACTTGCTTAAATCTAGAAAGTGATTTCAAAAAACTGGTTCTGAAAATATGGATCCGGAAATTGAAACTTAACCAAAGTTTACAATATGAAATTCTACCTTAAAGCATATAGAATCTAAATTAATCAGAGTACAAGTGTTAGGAAATATAAGAAGGTTATACTTTCCTTACAATACAAAATGCAGCGGAAACAAAAGTAGTAAAACTTTAAGAAACAAGATGTAAATCTTTTAACCCAAAGAGATGGGTATCCAACATCCTTTGATAAAGGTCCCTTGATTTATACTTTTAAGCAAGTCTGTCTTACCCACACTAGGGTAAGCCCTCGATATGAAGATCAGAGTCTTTGTCTTGTTATCCCTGCAAGCCCTCAACTTCAAGGTAGTTGGAACCTCTTTATTCCTCAGCAAGGGAGCCATCAACTTCAAGGTGTTGGAACCTCTGTCTTCCTATCCCTGGAATCCCTCGAATGTAATCACCAACATTCGGAGTCTCACGAAGCAATCTGCACAAGGAAAAGTTTTAACAATTCATTCAAACTTTCTGCATGAAGCTTGAGTGTTAATAAGAGACTATCTCTCTAGAAATCACTTCAACAACATGTAATCATAAGTTGTGTCAAAGTTGTCAAAGTTTTCGCATCTTTTCAAATGAGCTCCTATTTATAGGAAAAGCTACAATGGTCATCTCCCCCCTCCAACGGTCATATTTTCCTTAAATTTCAGAGGGACCTGTACGCGTGTCACTTAACCAACGGTTAGTTAGAAATAGAATGGACGACATCATTTTATAACAAAACATGTGTAACTGAAGGCACAACATCATTTTATAATTAAACGAGTGTACACATAAGAAAAACTAATCTTTGGAATGTAAGCAAATAAAATTTCAGAGTCTAACAAAAATGGAATTCAGAGTCTATAATAAAAATATATTCGGAACCTAAATTCTGTAGAAATTCGGAGTCTGAATTTCAAAGGAAATTCAGATTCCAGTTTCACCAGAGTTCAGAATATGAACTTACACAGGTCGGAGTCAAACTTGTAGAAGTTCGGAGTCGAACTCATAAAAGTTCAGAGTCAAACTCATAAAAGTTCAGAGTCGAACTAGTAAAAGTGTGGGGTCGAACTGATAGAAGTTCAGAGTCGAACTCATAAATGTTCGGAGTCAAACTCATAAAAGTTCGGAGTCGAAATAGTAAAATTTCAGAGTTGAGCTTATAGAGGTTCGGAGTCGAACTCATAAAAGTTCAGAGTCCATAATTCAGAGTTTGAACTTTGTTAGAGTTCGTATCCAGAATTCAGAATGGAACTTTTTTAGAGTTTGTATCCAGAATTCGGAATGGAACTTTATTACAGTTTATGTCCAGAATTCAGAGTGAAACAAAATGCTTTATATCTAATCATTATATGATTCCGAGGTTTTGATATGAATCCTAATTTTACTCTTATGAAAAATATTGATACGTGTAAGGAAATCTAGTTTAGTGTAAATTTCCCTAAGGAATGAAATTTTTCTTATAGAAGTAAAATATAGATTTTCTTAGGTATAAGGTGTTTGTGATTTTCAAAACAAGAAAGAATGGGAAATTCATAAGGAAAACCTTATTGAATCAACAATCTCCCCCTTTTTGGAAAGCATAAACAACCTTACGAAAAAGAATATATGAACTTTGAAAATTTTCATTAGACTTTGAAATTAAAACATATCTCCCTTTGTTCATAGATGATGATGAATACAACTAACTTCCTCTTAGGTATTGAGACTCTAAAGATTGTTTTCTGAATTTCTGGAGAGGAGTTTTCATTATCATGGGAATGAAAAACTTTGTAATGAGAAACTCCCCCTTACTTAAAGGATATATTCAGTTTGAAATTTTTCCTTCTCCATTTTAAAATTTTCTTTCCCCCCTTTTGAGTAGTTCTTTTTTCTTCTCCCCTTTTGTGATTTTCAAATATAATTTAAGGGAATGGAAAAGAAATAGAGTACCTGAAAAATTAGTATATAACAACACAAGATACAACCAACCGAAAATTTCATTAGAGTTGAAAAATTTTTACAAGGAAAGACAAATTCAACAAAAGATCGGATTTAGTTTATTTGTCTTCCTTTTCCTTCGGGATTAGCTTCTTCAACAAGGTTTTCAGCTACTTCAAATCTCTTTGATCCTCCTCAGCTTGCTTCTTCAAAGCTTTTATCCTTTCATCTTGAGATTTCAAAACTTCTACCTGAGCCTTAATGGCCTCTTCCTACATCTTCACTAAATCATCTTTCTTTAGATGTTTTTCTTGGAGCTCAATCCGGAGATCTCTATCCCTTATAAAATTTTGAGCAAGAGAGTTAACTTTATCATTCAAATCATTTAATTGTTGATTCAGAGAATTTTTCTCAAAGATTAGCTTATCCTAAATATTATATAACTTTGCAGCCTCAGTATCAAAAGCTTCTTTTACCTCATTCGGAAAATTTTCAAACTCAACCAAGTCATCATCCACCTTCTTTGACCACAAAGTGATTTTGCTGCAAGATTTTCTATGAAAATCATAATTGATAACAATATTTCTATGGATAGATTCAATCTTGACACACTTATCCATCCCCATGGATAAGGATTATGACTTCTGATTCAAGTTATGTTGCAATATCTGGCATCTAAAGTCTCTAGTGGGAAATATCAGAATGGTGTCCACCAATTTCTTCAGAGATTCGACCACAAAATCATGACCCTATGCTGATGACTCTGAATCATAGAACTTTCTTGGAGATTTCTCTTCTTCAACCTCCATTATCTTTCTTCTAGAAGAATCATCAACTTCTTTCTTCCTGATGATATCTTTTGTTGGTGTATCCATGATTACTTTCTTACCATTATCTGTTTTCAGAATGGGTTGATCATCGGGAGATTCTTCCTCACTCTCTGATAGTTGAATAATCTGGTCTTCATCTATGTTCTCCTTTTCTGCTCCTTCCTCAAGAAAATTCTTCTCATAGGATTATTCCTCATCAGACAAAACATTTTCCTTATCTTACTTTTTCTTATCATCATCCTTGCTACTTTCTATCTCAACTCCATTTCCCAGAGTGACAAGTTTTGCAGATTCATCCTTTTCTTGATAATCTTCTACTTGTTTAATCAAGTCATCTAGATCATAACTTCCTTCCTTCCTTCTTCTTCTTCTGCTTCCTCCACTACTCTCTCAACAATTTCTTCTTATATTCTCTCAACGACTTCTTTTTCTTAAATCTTTTCTTGAGTGAAGTACATTTTCCCAGGAGTCTCTAGTAATGGTTCAGTAAGGAAAGTTTCCAGAACCAGAATCTTCTCAGAAGCCATTTAAATTTCTTTCAAAATAGATTGAACAATCTCTTCTTCTGACATATTTTTCTTCAATTTATTTTCTTTTTCTTGTATTTCTAACTCATCCGAAGCTTTTTCTCTTAAGTCCTTGGCCTCAGTAGGGTCTAATCCGAACTTTTGATCCCCTTCTTTTCTATTCTCCATGTTTTCCCTCCACGTAGTAGCCACTTCATCTGGGTAGGATTTTTTTCTTTAGCTTGGGTGGTGCATATTTAGTTTCCTTAGATTTCTGGGTCATGTCTTTAGCCACCACTTATTTCAGCTTTCTCTTCTTCCCTAACTTTTTAGATGGTTCCGGAGTTTGTTGATTTTTTTGAGCTACCTCAGCCTCTTCCTCGAGTAATGGGTAGAATTCTCTGTATTCATCAGAAAAACCCATTTTCATCCTCTTTAATATATCATCACTAACTATCATTACCTTTCAATTTCATTGCTTGGAAGTGAAAGAAACTTTAAATGAATCAAGACATCTGATGATAAGATTAGAAAGCAAGGCCGGATACATTATTATCTTAGCTTTTAGATTTCCCTTTTTAACATTCTTAACTGTTATCAAAACATGCCTCATCAAAATTTTCTTCCTTAGATTTACCAAGAAATCTAGGATGTAAATATCAATCTTCTGGATATTATCCTTATCACCCCTTCTTGGTACGAGAAAACCATATACCCATAGATGTAGAATCTGATTATTTAGAGAGAGATTATAAATCTTAGCAGTCTTGGCATCTTTAAGTCCAAAACATTTCAATGACTTAACTTTGTTGAAAATTCCTTGCTCATCTGGAAGCTTATGTGAAAAAAACTCATCTTCACCTTCATAAGATAAAACCACCAAACTTGCAGCCTTGGTGTAGGATAATTTGTAAGTCTTCCCATAAGACTTGAAAGAAAACTTTTCTCTTCCCTATTCCTCATAAAAACGAGTTAATTCATTGAATTCTACAAGTAACTCTGGATAGAAATCATCTTGATCACTTGTCTAGGATACACATGCATCTTCCCAACTATTCAGATTGATATTCTTGGAGATGATAGAATCATACATGTAAAAGTTTGGATGGACCGGTCTTTCTCTGCACACTTTCCATTTTGAAATTGGCTTCGAGGTAGACTTATCTTGGGAAGTAGCTTCAACAGACATTCGGAATGGAAAGTTATGAAAGATTCAGAACGACCTTTATGAACTGATGCATGGGTTCGACATGCTAGAGCTTGAAAATGATGTGGGACAACCAATGGGGTTGCCCTTTATATAGGTTATGGAGTTGACCTTAGAACTTCCAAAAACCATCTAATAGTTGAAAAACCCTTTGATCTGACCTGACGGTTGAAATCATACCCGCAAGGAAATCTTGAATATGATCTTTTGAGGTTTTAAGAAAAAAAATCGGATTTATGAAAACTAGAATCTGAGTAATTTTAAAACTCATAGGAAAATACCAACAAGGAAAATATGACTACGAACACTAAGTAATGAAATCATACCTTTCGGATTGGCCAGGAAGTTTATTTGTAATAGGTGATATTCTTCTTGAAGAAAAATTTGACTAAGAAAATCTAACTACGAAGAACTTAAAGTTTAAAAGACTTTGAGTACCAAAACTCCAGTACAAAAAGTTTGAGTACGAAAAATATCAGTATCGAAACTTTCCATTAGGAAAATTTTAGTTTCGAAAATTTCCGTTACGAAAATTTCAATTCCGAAAATTTCCATTATGAAAATTTCATTTCTGAAAATTTCTATTATGAAAATTTCAGTTCCAAAAATTTTTAAAAACTCATTTCAAAAAATTTTAGTTCCAATAGTTTGAAAAAATGACTATGAAGATTTTGGTTACAAAAGCTTGAAAAAAATCTTACTACGAAAATTTTGATTATGCTAACAAGAAAATGTACTCCCCCTATGAAAAAAAGTTTATTACTATAAAAATAATGTTTCAACAAGAAGTTAATGAAGGAAGATTACCTTACAATTATCATTCCTAACTTTTTTTTAATGTATTCAAATCTATCAGAGGGTAAAGATTTTGTGAAAATACCAGCAAGTTGATCTTGCGTTCTACTAAACTGAAGAATAATATCTCTTTTAAGTGTGTGATCCCTAAGAAAGTGATTCCTAATATTTATGTGTTTTTCATGAGAGTGATGTGAAGGGTTTTTACTAAGGGTAATGGAACTTGTGTTATCACACAAAATTTGAGTCTTCGTAAAACTCAAGCCATAATATATGAGTGTGTGTTGCATCCACAGCACTTGAGCACAACAACTTCTAGCTTCTACATATTCAGCTTCAACAGTGGAGAGTGCTACTGAGTGTTGCTTCTTGCATGACAAAGAAACTAATGAATCTCTTATGAAATGAAAAGTTCCAAATTTAATCATTATATCCATTCTACATCCACCAAAGTCATCATTTGAAAAGATTTTTAAAACAAAATCATTTCAAGAAGTATAAAAGAGTCTTAAATCCATGGTTCCCTTTAAGTAGCGAAAAATTATTTTCACTTACTTTAAGTGAGATTCCTTAGGATTAGATTGATATCTTGCACATAAGCATACTGAAAACATTAAGTCTGGATGACTAGCTGTCATATATAGTAGGATTCCAATCATACCTCTAAAATATGTTTGATCTACTTTTTTCCAAACATCATCAATATAAAGTGTGTTTGAGGTACCAATGGGAGTACTAATACTTTTGGTGTTGTCAAATACATACTTTTTAAGAATAACATTAATATACTTTTGTTGATATATATAGGTTCCTTCTGGTTTTTGAGAAATTTGAAAATCAAGGAAAAATGTTTACTCAACCGTCAAACTCATTTCATACTCAGATTTTATTATAATTTCTAAGGAATCAGTTAAATATTGCTGAGTTAAACCAAATATAATGTCATCAACATAAATTTGAACAATCAAAACATTTTTCTTATCTTTCTTTATAAAATTTTTTGGATCTTCATTTTCCTTAAAATAGTTATTTTGAAGAAAAAATCATGTAAGCCTCTCATACCAGGCTTGAGGGGCTTGTTTAAGGCCATACAAAGCTTTAGTAACTCTAAAAACATGACCAGGATGTTTTGTATCTTCAAAGCCAGGAGGTTGTTCAACAAAAACATCCTCTTGAACATAAATGTTAATAAAATCACATTTCACATCCATTTTTGAAAAATATTAAAATTGAAGAATGCTACAAAGGCAAGTAAGATACAAATAGATTCCAGTCTAGCTACTGGAGCATATGTTTCTTCATATTCTATTCCCTCTTTCTGATTATAGCCTTTAGCAAGTAGTCTAGTTTTATTTATAACAATGACTTCATTTTCATCACACTTATTTCTGAAGACCATTTTACTCCAATAACGGACGTTTCTTCAGGTCATTCAACCAAGTTTTTGAATTTATTCCTTTCGAATTCATTTAGTTCATCTTGCATGGATTTGATCTAATCATCATCACGTAAAGCTTCATCAGTGATTTTTGGTTCTAATTGGGAAAGAAATGCTAGATGTTTTACATCATTCCTAAAGGAAATTCTAGTCCTTACAGGTTGATTGACATCACCAATGATACTATCAATGGGATGATTCTTTAGAAACACCTGACTTGGGTTTTGTAAAACTTGTTCATCAACATCGGGTAGAAAGGTTTCTGGGGTAAATGTTTCAGAATTATCTTCTTGAACATTTTCCTTATCAGAAGGATCTTCTAACAAAAGTTGATAATCATTTTTTGAAAACACATCTGAAGATGTAGGTTGGGATGATTTAAAAACAAAAGGATTAGATTCATCAAATTTTACATGTACTGTTTCTTAAACAGTACAAGTGTTTTTGTTGAAAACTCTATAGGCCTTAGAAGTTGTGGAGTAGCCTAATAAAATTCCTTCATCATATTTTGGTGCAAATTTGTGTAAGTTATCTTTAGAATTCAAGATAAATACCTTGCAACCAAAAAACATGAAGTAGGAAAGTCTAGGTTTTCTACCATTCCATAACTCATAAAGAGTTTTATTAAGAAAAGGTCTAATCAAAACTCGATTTATAGTATAACAAGCAGTACTTACAGCTTCAACCCAGAAATGTCTAGATATAGAATATTCACTCAACATGGTTCTAGTTATCTCTTTAAGAATTATATTTCTTCTTTCATCTACACTATTTTTTTTGAGGAGTTCTAGGTGTTGAAAAGTTATGAGTAATACCTTTTCTTCCACAAAATGTTTCAAAATCAGTATTTTGAAATTCTTCTTCATGATCACTATGAATAGTTTTCAGTGGAAGGTTTTTCTCATTTTCAACTTGGGATCTAAATCTTTTGAAATAAGAAAAAACATCAGACTTCTTTGCTAGAAAATAGACCCATGTAAATTTAGTGTAATCATCAACTAGAACAAACACATAGTATTTTCCTTTAATTCTTCCAGTTTGTGTTGGACCAAAAATATCCATGTGCCCGAACTATAATGCATCAGTTGTTGAGACTTAACCAATTGATTTAAAACCAGATTTATGTTGCTTTCCATATTAACAAGGATCACAAACTTTAGAGGAATCAAATCTAAGATCCAATAGATCCTTAACTAGTTTCTTATTAGAGAGTTTACATAAGTTTCTAAGGTTACAGTGACCTAGTCTTCTATTCCATAACCAAGAATGATCTTCCATTGCACTTCCGGAAGGTAAATCTTGGCTCCTAAGGTCTTCTAAGTTCAATGTGTAAACATTATCTTCCCTATTGGCAGAGAGAATAAACTCTTCATTATAATTTTGTACTAAGAACTTATCATTCCTAAAATTCACAAGGTATCCTTCATCACATAATTGACTTATTCTAATGAGGTTGTGCTAAAGACCCTTAACAAACAAAACATTTGAAATCAAAGTTTTACCAAGAAGAACAATATTACCTATAACAACAATTTCTCCCCGAGCATTATCTCTGAAACTTACTTCTCCTCTTTTCGTCTTGATAATATTTTCAAAATAGTTTTTGTTACCAGTCATATGTTGGGAACATCCACTATCCATATACCATGTATTGATGTTGGTACTTCCTTTATCTTCCTAAAAATAAGGAAAGAATTAGACCTTCGGAATCCAAACTTGTTTGGATCCGAGATTTTTAGATAACAAAATTTTGGGTATCCACATTTTTTTAGCGAAATAATCAATATGAAACCCAAGAGATTGAACTCTATTCAAAGAATAGTTTTTCTTCCAATGCCCACCACTTTGAAACTTCGTGAAAAAAGGGGCTTTAGAAGGAACATAATAGTTGTTTTTGAAAATGTTTATTGGTGAGTATAACCTACTCCAGTAGTGTTTCCTTTAGGTTTAATTTGAGAATACATCTTGTCAAAATTTTCCTTCCCAGATGTAAATTTTGCAATAAGCTTCTTAAGAGAAAAAATTTCAGATTTTAGTCAAATGACTAAATTCCTATCCTCAGGAATCATTTCCTTAGAGTTATATTTTTCTTCAAAAATTTTTATTTTTGAAAAAGAATTCTTAAGATCTTTAGGAAGTTCTTCCTTATCAGAATTTTCTTTCTCAAGGTATTTAGAAAGTTTTTCTAAAATCTATTCTTTATCTTTAAGATTTGAAGAAAGGTCTGAAATCTATTTTGTAATAATTTCTTCCCTAGTATTTTCCATGTCTAATTTCTTATAAATTTTACCATTTTCTTCTTCATGTTACTTGCAAAATCTAGATAATTCTTCATATAATGGTTCTTCATTTTCTGAGGATGAAGTATCTTCATTAGAAGTTCTATTTTCGGAATAATAATTCTTATCAAGAGATAAATTTGTTAAAGCCTTGGCTGAGCGTACCTTGTCCATAAGACATGTATGTGGAATAGAATTATTAGAAATGAATCCCAATTATTCTGAGCTGATGAATCAAATTCTGAATATTCGCTTTCTGAAGAGTCTCCATAGCTAGCACTCTAAGTTGTATTAGATTTCAGACTTTTCTTAGCTTTAGCTTTGTAGAACTTCTTCCTGTTCCTTTCAGAATGCCTTTATTTTATTTATTTCTTTTTAAGCATTGCGATATCAGGTCGTATGTGTCCACTTCTATTATATTCATAGCATTTGAACTCTGAGTATTTCTTATCTTTCCTTTCCTTCTTCTTATACTAGGATTGGAAATTTCTTTGACCGGCTATCTTGTTCATTCTTCGAGCAAGATTTTCTAACTCATTTTCTGAGACTTCACTCTCAATAGATTCAGATTGGATAGTATCCTTTGTAGACTTGGATATAGTTACTCCCTCAGGATTCTTAGCTTTCATGTGATTTGAAGTTGTAGTAAAAGAAACAATACCATTCCCATTATTCTTTTTGATGTTCTCAGCATCTCTCTTCATCCTTGTTTCATGTTGGAGAAGAGTTCCAAACAGCTCATCTAAGGAAATTTGAGTGACCTTACCATTCTCATCAATAGCTTTTCTCTTTGATTCCCACTCATTGGGCATAATATCAATGATCTTATCTACAATAGCTTCATCATCCATACCTTTCTCTATAATAGATTGTAAGATATTCCCGATAGTCATAAACCTTTGTTGCACCTTACAAATAGGTTCTCCATACAGAAAATTAAAACCATGACACTCATCTCTCAACATGACTATTCTTGTCTCTCTGACTTTGGATTTACCAAAATGCGTAACTTCAAGTTTTTTTCCTATACAGTTAGCTGTTTCACAAGAAGAAATTTGGATATATATGATCCTAGTCATTAAACATAGTAGAGTATTGCATTCCTTATAGTTTAATTGATAATCATTCTTCTCTTGGTTTGTGAACGCACTTACTTCCTTATCAGGAATTTTATATCCTCCAGTAAGCATAACAAAGTTATCTACCCCAGTATTGATAACGAAAGTCTTCATTCGATCTCTCTACTACCTTATCAGGAATTTTATATCCTCCAGTAAGAATAACAAAGTTATCTACCCCAGTATTGATAAAAAAGTATTCATTCGATATCTCTAGTATTCATAATCATTTCCATCAAAAATTGGTGGTCTTGTAGGATTTAAGTTGTCGATGGAGCCAACATTTAAACCTGTCATCTTAAAAATATTTCTACACAAAAACTTGTTAATAACAAAAGTTTGGATTCCATGAAAATATTCCCAATCAAGGAAAAAATATAGAACAATGGAAAAGTGAGCACGAAAAACTTATATATGAGTATAAGTATTTCAGAGACCTGCTCTGATACCAATTGTAGGATCGAAATAACGATGTAGATGCTCAATATACAAGATAGGGGGGGGGGTGAATTGTACACATTAAAATTTTCTTTAAACAAGGAAATATCTATGTTTAACAAAGTTAAACTAAGAAAATTCACAACACCTCTAACACAAATTGAAAGATTGGGACAAAGTACGAAGTTACAAACTTCCAGTTCTATGCACTTGCTTAAATCTAGAAAGTGATTCCAAAAAACTGGTTCTGAAAATATGGATCTGGAAATTGAAACTTAACCAAAGTTTACAATATGAGATTCTACCATAAAGAGTATAGAATCTAAATTAATCAGAGTACAAGTTTAAGGAAATATTAGAAGGTTATACTTTCCTTACAATACAAAATGCAGCGGAAAAACAAGTAGTAAAACTATAAGTAACAAGATGTAAATATTTTAACCCAAAGAAAAGGGTATCCAAAAACCATGGATAAAGGTCCCTCGATTTATACCTTCAATGAAGTCTGTCTTACCCACACCAGGTTAATCCCTCGATACGAAGATCAGAGTCTCTGTCTTGCTATTCCTGCAAGCCCTAAACTTCAATGTAGTTGGACCCTCTGTCTTCCTCAGCAAGAAAGCCCTCAACTTCAAGGTGTTGGAACCTCTGTCTTCCTATCCCTGGAAGACATTGAATGTAATCACCAACATTCAGATTCACACGAAGAAATATGCACAAGGAAAAGTTTGAACAAGCCGTTCAAACTTTCTGCATGAAGCTTGAGAGTTAATAAGAGCCTCTCTCTCTAGAAATCACTTCAACAGCATGTAAGCACAAGTTGTGTCAAAGTTTTCGCTTCTTTTCAAATAAGATCTTATTTATAGGCGAAGCTTCAACGGTCAGCTCCCTCCTCCAACGGTCATATTTTCTTTAAATTTTGGAGGGACCTATAAGCATGTCACTTAGCCAACGGTTAGTTAGAAACAGAATGGACGACATCATTTTATAAAAAACATGTGTAACTGAAGGCACACCATCATTTTATAATCAAACGAGTGTAAGCATAAGAAAAACTAAAGTTCTGAATGTATGGAAATAAAAGTTCGGAGTCTAACCAAAATGGAATTCGGAGTCTGTAATAAAAATATATTCGGAACCTGAATTCTGTAGAAATTCGAAGTCTGAATTTCTAAGGAAATTCGGATTCTGGTTTCACCAGAGTTAAAAATCTTAACTTAAAGAGTTCGGAGTTGAACTTGTAGATATTCGAAGTCAAACTCATAAAAGTTCAGAGTCTAACTCATAAATGTTTGGAGTCGAACTAGTAAAAGTTCGGAGTTGAACTTATAGATGTTCATAGTCAAACTCATAAAAGTTCGGAATATAACTCATAAAAGTTCAGAGTCAAACTAGTAAAAGTTTGGAGTCAAACATATAGAAGTTTGGAGTCCAACTGATAAATGTTCGGAGTCTAGAATTCAGAGTTTGAACTTTGTTAGAGTTCGTATCCATAATTTGGAATGGAACTTTGATAGAGTTCGTATCCAGAATTCGGGATGGAACTTTATTAAAGTTTATATCCAGAATTCGGAGTGAAACAGAATTATTCATATCTATGAATTATATGATTCTGAGGTTTTGATATGAATCCGATTTTTACTATTAAGAAAAATATTGATATGTGTAAGGAAATCTAGGTTAGGGTAAATATTCTTAAGGAAGGAAATTTTCCTTATAGAAGTAAAATATATATTTTCTTATGTATAAGGTGTTTGTGATTTTCAAAACAAGAAGGAATGGAAAAGTCATAAGGAAATCATATTGACTCGACACATCAATGCTTTGTTCATTCATCAGTTTATCTCTAAATGAGAAAGGGTAAGAAAGGGGATGGAGATGTGTTGTCTGCAGTAGGGCGATAGATCTGTGGTGTAATATTTCCAGCGCTTTGTAGAGATGGTCCCTTATGATTCAGGGTATGCCCCAGATGACCCCAAGAAGGCTCGACGCTTCGAGGTGGGTCTCCGCCCTGATCTAGTGTTGAAGGCTGTCAAAGTCCAACCTAACTTCTTTTGTTGATGTGGCGAGACAATCTTTTCATGTTGAAGCCGCGATGGAAGCGGTGCTCTAAGTAGTCCTCCCTCCTTCGACCCCTATGAGCAGTGGTCAAGACTCTGGAAGGGGGATGAGTAAGCAAATGAATGTGGATGAAGTAGGTTGGGGAATCAAAAGGCCTCATGATCTTTCATCAACCTCTTCGGAGTGAGATATCCTCGTGGGTTATTTGTGTAGAAGGCTGGGTCACAAAAATCCGCTGTGTACAAGTGATTTGAAGCCCTTCCAGGCCTTTGGATGCCAGAGTCTCTTATGGAGATTCTGTGAGGGCGTTGCTAGAAAGCATCGTGGCGAAAGGTATTAGATGTGACGTGTTGTTGGGTTTTTGTTCAAATTTTCTGGTGTATGTTTCCTTTTAGTGTAACAGATCTCTTATTTTTGCAGTTTTACTTATGGTGTTATGGGTTTTGAAATGTATGGGAATGTTGTGGGTCTTTTTATGAACTCCAGTTTCAATGCCAGCATGTTTTTATTTATTTAAAATCTTTTCATTTCATCTGTTAGATCAAAATATATATGTTTCTTGTTGGGATTATCAGAACCTGACTGCGAGGCAGAAGATGCTTCACCCATCATAGCTCCAGCCAAAAGGCCTCAGAGTGAATCCAATGCGTAGTCAGGAACCCCAAATAATTTAAAGGAGTCTTCTTAAGGTTTTTCCTCTGTCGTTGGGGTGAGGCAGTTTTAGCATGTCTATTGTGGTTTCTCCGTCATTATAAATTGCCTCTTGTCGCAAGGAGCGTGATAGACTTATCCCTCACACAATTTCTGTAATTGTGCCTTTTTCTTTGGATGCGAGGTGATAATTAGTGGCCTTGCATGTACAACCAATGTGAATCATTTGCGACTTTGGTTTGTTTCCACCCCAAAGTGATGGGTTGGGAGTAGTTGTCTGTCGTGGTTTTAGTTATCCAATCCTTGGGCCCTCCCTCTCTGCCCATGGGGTAAGAGTTTTTGGTTAGTGCAGACTTTTTGGTTCAACTTCTATCCCTTTTGGATGAGATTGAGTGGTTTTAATGTCCTTGTTGTGCTTATTTTATATTGGGTATGGCCTGGGATGTCTAAGTTAGATTTCTATTCAGTCTCTAGTAGGTAGGTTCTTTACGGTGGGGAGACCCACCATCTCTTTGGGTTTTCTCTTAAGTCATTGTCGAATGCTAGTTGAGTTCTTATAGTGGGGAGTCCAATTAGACGTCCCCTACGCTGTAGATCTATCTCAGGAAATGAGGTTCAGTCCCGCTGGTATCCGGTGTGATGTCTATGGGTTAAGAGGTTGGATCGTGTTAATGTGGAATCCTTAGGTGTTGATCGATTGGATGGATGGTGTCATGGATTTCTAGGGGCGGAAAGCGTTATGGTGGGGAGAATTGTCACACTCGACCTATGATTATATTTTATTTTATTGTTTATTTGGACTTAAATAATATTCACTGATGTCTAGGGGGAGTCCCAAATGAATTTTCCGTGTCTTTGATAAAAAGTGTGCGTTTTGGGTTTGACGTCGTTGGATGCACAGGTGGAGCGCGATGCCAGGTGGCTTCACTCAAGAAACTATGTGGTCGTTTCATCTTGGAATAATTAAAGTAAATAAATAAATGTTAATTAATTATTTCATTTTTTTTATTAAGAATTTTATTTTTTTATTTTTATTGTTACTATTTTGATCGTTATTATTATGTTTGTCATATTATTATTATTATTATTATTATTATTTTGTCTACTTTTTAATTATCTCTTTTACTTATTGGTGTTTTTTTGAAAAATGTAGACCTATGCGCTACCAATTCCCCCCCACAATTTTTGTGTGCGGCGTGAACATGGATCCTCCCTGCCGCCTTCTCCATTCAGTGTGAGCAGCACCTCTCCACCATCTCGGTTCTCTCCTCCCCTACAGTGCCTCACCACCCAACCTCCTTCCTTTCCAGCCATCGAACCCCCCTCAGCCTCCTACTTCTTCTGCACCCCATCACCTCTCCCTCTTCTCCCAGTGCTATACCCCCTGTTGCGGTGATTTCCGGCACTGACCTCCGCCTCCTCTCCCCCGACACCCTCGCATACTCCCTCGCACGACAGCCCAACACCCCACACCCTCTCCTCTATGTCCGCTGTAGCATCCCGGCAGCCCAGCACCCCACACCCCAGCTTGCCTTGTGCGCTCCACCCACCCCCTTCTTCTAGTTGGCCCAACCCCCTGCCTCCACAGCTCCCAGTTGACCTCGACTCCCCCTCGGACATGTAGCATTCCGTAGCACCCCATAGGCAACTTCCAGTGTGACCCCACCTTCCCGTCACTACCCCTTGGCCCTACCTTTCATCAGCGCAGCCCCCCTCAGACACCTGACTTAGTGAGCAGCTACCTCTCTGGCTGACTCGTAGCCTCCTTGGCCGACCCCTCTTCCGACCAGCGCCTTTGCGCACCTCCGGAGACCCTCTCTGGCTACCCACCTCAGGTCACAGCCCCTCCTCCGTGCATGGACAACCCACCGTTATATCACTTCCCCCTTCAGGTGTGTTTTTATGTTCATTTTTATTTTATTTTTATTATTCTTGATTTTGCCATTGTTTTATTAGTTGGTTTTTTTCAATGGTTGTTTTGGTAGGATTGATGTTTTAGAACCCACACGAAGAAATAATGTGTTAGCGTTGTCATTGAGCCTTGTTTCTGAGTGAGTGTTGTTGTCACGCCTTGGCTCCTAGGAAGGAATGCCATTGCACTTTCTATTTTTAATTTAAGAAACATTAATTCTATGTTTTTTTCACTTAGTATACATGTTAATTTTTTTTGTGCAACCTTCTGGTTAGTCGCTTAGTATGTGGTGTACGTTGGGAGTCTTGTTGGTTATGAATTTATTATGCAATTAATTTTAAAGTAGTATTTTGTGCAAAATTGGGTTTGTTTATCTGGAACCTTGTTGTACCTCTGGTTCATGTTTTATAAATTTCCCAACATTGATTAAATTATTTTGGTAGTTCAAATTGTAAAATAGGGTGTTTCTAGGGTGCGTATTATTTTAAAAATTGATTTTAATGTGTGATATGTTTTGTCAAGTTGTGAACACATGGTGTTTTGTGAAAATGGTTTGTAATGTTAAAAAATGTGTTTACCAGTTTAAACAAAATTAATTTATGTAATTGGTGTCAATATTTTGTGTGGTATTGAATCGAAATTGTTTGGGTAATCATTTCATGCCTTGTGTTCTTTTTTATATATAAAAGTTCCCATTTGGATTTTTGGAGTAAAGTGTGATGTAAAATAAATTTTTGGGGTTTACAATGGTATCATCAATGTGTGAAACAATGCTTTTTGTTCTTTCTGTGGTTTCACAAGTGGTTTCTCTTTTACAAAAGTGTGGTTTGTGTTTTCGCATGTTCTGGCATTTTATTAAAAATAGTCTGGTCCTATGTGTGTAGCCTAAATATATTAAAACGGTTTTTATCAATGTTTAGGTGTGATAAATAATGTGTTTAAAGCTTCCTTGTAAATGGGAATTATTTTTTTACATATAGATTGTGATTTGATTCTTGACGACATCTGTTGAATCACTTTTTCTTATATATACATGCGACATATGAACCAGACATATTGAGAAAATTGTCTGAGATGAGTAAAAACACTGGTAGGTTACGGTACTGACCAGTGGCCCATAGTAGGCCGATATGTTTGGGTTTATTGCTATGGGATATTCCCTTGGCCTGCCTGAGAAAGGATGGCCGAGCATTTTGGAGCGTTAGATTTCATCGTATGTGGCTTGATACTATAGATGGGGTAGCAGGTATTAGTGTCGTCTGGATTATTCTTGATCTCTCGAGTTCGTCTATGTCTAGTGGTTTTTATCTGTTTGAACTGTTGTTGAGATACTTGCTTACCTATTTTCATTTCCCTTTCTATATATACCTTGGTAACCCTATGTGATGTTTTTCATGAAAAGTGACATTTTGGTTTTTTTCTTACTCCTATGATAATGTATTCAAAAGAAAATGTGTTTTAAACTCTTTGGTTTTGTTTTTCTTTAACATGACTTAGGGAAATGGTTCATACTTTGTTTTCAAGTAAAAAATTTAGAAATGAAAATTTTAATATATTGTAGTTCAAACTTAGAATTGATGTTTCTTAATTTTAAAGGTATGCAATGGGAATATATATCAGGCTAGCCTACAGAGCTTTAATACTCACGCCTAGAGTTCTTTCTATTTTTAGTGTTTGTGCATGTTACATCTTGAGTGTGCTTGTAACATACTGATATGTTTTCAGGTACTTTTGATGACTCTAAGTGCCTCTATTTTGGAGTAGTGACTTTGGGGTGCATTTGGGTGAATTATTTAAGTAAAGGAAAAAGGAAATGGCTTGTGCATGGTTAGTGTATGGTTTGATAAACCGTGCGATCAAACCGTGCCAACCTAAAAGCACTGGACAGTGGGGTACGCATGGTGTGCGCATGGTTTGGTAAATCATGTGACTAAACCGTACGGACCAGCAACCTTGGACAGTGACATCCGCACAGTGTGCGCATGGTTTGACAAACCATGTGGACAAACCATGTGGTCACTTAAAATTAGATCCTTAAATTGTGGATCTTGGCCATTTTACCTCTAAATGCTTTGTTTTTCCTCTTAAGTGGCCCTAACTCGGGATTTGTCTTCTCCTAGGGTCATAGAAGGTTATCCTTTTGTTCCGGAGGCGATCCAAAGGCTCCTCTTGGTGAATCTAAGCGGGATTCTCAAGGTATGTGATTTCTCTTCTTCGTTCTTGATTGGTTTCTTAGATCTACTTAGATCCACCTCTCCTCTTCTCTCAGTTTCTTAGATCTATGCCCATTATGGGTAGATCTAAGTGTGTGGTACCAAATTTGATGAGGTTTGGTCTTAATATTTCTAGGAGAAGAGATCTAAGGCGGGTTATTGAAGAAGAGACCCGATTTTCTTGAGCGTTCTCAACCTTTGTGCTTTTGGTCAAAAACATCGAGGTTGGTGGTTCCATCCCGACTTACCAAATTGTTTATCATTGTTTTTGCTTGATTTATTTCAATTGTTGATTTAAATCCAATTTCTCAAGTTTTCTTTCAATTAAATTGATAAAACCCCAATTCCATTGAATTGAGATATTTGAAATGGTATTGGCATAGAAATTTGGGGAAAACCACAATTCCATTGAATTGGGTGTGTTTTTGGAAAATTGGTCAATTTAAATTATTTAATTTAATTGGTGTATTTGATGGAAATTTTTTTAATTAAATTGTTGAATTTAATTGTGGAAATGAAATGTGAAATGATGGAATTGGTTTTGAATGGATTTCAAACTTATGAAAATGGATTAAAATGTTTTGATAGAAACCCATTGGTTTTATCTTGCGAAAAGGCATGTTTTTGAATAAATCATGTTGTGGTTTTAAATGGAATGGAATTGACACATTGAAATGGATGAATGGGATTGATCGTATTTTAAGCATTCTTAAAATAGTTCGCCCATCATGTAAGAGTGCATACAAGCCTTAGGTAGTTAGTGAGTTAATTGGATACACTATACACTACGACAACGTTATATAACATACATACAACGGGTCACATCCCCAACGGGTTGGTGAAGAGTCTCCTTTGGCCAGTGTCATAGGTACTTGTGTATACACATTTTGCTGAGTTGACATAGAGATTGGGGAATCCTATAACTGGTTAATACTATCATACCTTTTGGCAGATGACCATGTTTCTCGCTTGTTTTTTTATATTTGAGATATAAATGGATGCCAATGCTTTTGAACTACTTACATGCCTGCTGAATTTATATAAACTATTTTATATAAATGTTTTATTTAAGCCATTGTTTTAGAAATATTCCTTCATTGTAAAGCCTTTCCTTAAAGTAATTTTTCCATCATATGAAAATGTATAGCATGTTTGTTGAAATATGCTTTTGTGTTACCAAACCTGTTTATTTAAAAATTGAATGCTTTTCTTTAGATAATCTACATTTGGCATCTGTTTTGGAATCTTTGGTGGTATCCTACTGGGCTTAGGCTCACACTCTACTTTTGCCTTCGGGTGTTTGTAGACTTCCTTCTTCTAGGCTCTAGCAAAGGGAAGGAATCTCTTGGAGGTGGATCTAGTTGTTGATCTTCTCTTGGTGAGTTGTGTCCATAGGGACCTTGGGGCTGTTTTCTCATTCTAGTACATGGGTTGTAGAACTTTGGGATTTTTTTATTCCAATTGTATTCTGGTACATCACTCCCGGTGGAGTTTTCCTTTGTAATGCATACTGTTTCGTTATCTATTGCTTCCACATTCTTGTGGCAGAAATCATTCCCACTTGCTTGTTATGTGATGTCAGGTGCTAGTCGTTGACCCATGGGGATCGGGAATGCCCTTCGGGCTATGTCAGGACTGACTCAGTCATCAGGTTACCAGGGTACCTGGGCTGGTTCATGACAAATTGGTATCAGAGGTGGTACCCAGCCTTAAGTGTGGTGCACTGCCTGGGTTGAGATGTAGGGACCACAACGAGGACGTTGTGCTCTAAAGGGGGGTGATTGTAACACCCTGAAATGATAAAGGGTTAAATGACTTAATGATAAGACTCATGTCAACAAGGTGAACCTTCCTTTTACGGAGCCTGTCTGATTAGAACTCTACAGTTAAGCGTGCTTGGCCTGAAGTAGTGATCAGGATGGGTGACCTTCTGGGAAGTTTCCCAGGGTGTGTGTGAGTGAGGACAAAGAACACTGAAAAGGATATGTGTTGTCTTGTGGGGACTATCATTAGTCAGATGACCCGTTCAGGGATGTGGATGGACCCTGTGGTGGGCCCCACATGTCTGCGGGGCAACTGGTGGTACCTGGTGGGCTAGGACCCGACGACCATGTTAAAGCGGGGTGGTTGTGCTGTCAGCGGGGACCCGTTGTCACATTTGGTATCAGAGGGAGAGGTTAAGCATCTTTCCTTGATGAGAGTATGCATTTGAGTATTCTTTTCGGGAATTAGGAGGTAGTTGTGATTGAGTGCCTGGCCAGCTCTCACCACAATGAACCTGAAGTCGCCAGGGGTAGTTAGGGAAATACGACTTGTGGATTAATTCTAGTATTTTCCCTATTTTTATTTGGATAGAGTGGAAAGGATATGTGTTGGCCTGTGGGGACTATCATTAGTTAGATGACCCGTTCAGGCACGTGGATGGACCCTGGGGTGGGCCCCACATGTCTGCGGGGCAACTGGTGGAACCTGGTGGGCCAGGACCCGACGACCATGTTAAAGAGGGGTGGTTGTGCTGTCACTGGGGCCCAGTTGTCACATTTGGTATCAGAGGGAGAGGTTAAGCATCTTTACTTGATGAGAGTATGAATTTGAGTATTCTTGTCGGGAATTAGGAGGTAGTTGTGATTGAGTGCCTGGCCAGCTCTCACCGCATTGAACCTTAAGTCACCAGGGGTAGTTAGGGAAATACGACTTCTGAATTAATTCTAGTATTTTCCCTGTTTTGATTTGGGTAGAGTGGAATCCAAATCTTTTTAATCTCTTCTATTAAGAATAGTTTTCCTTGTTACTCAGTTTGGGTGTTAATCTATGTCTTTTTATGTTGTGTAGCATCATGCCTCCGAGAATTCATGGAGCTCAGATCCAAAAAGAGGTTGCTGCTGAACCTCAGCAAGTGAGTACTATTGTGGATCCGAGTTTGGTTGAGGTGATTGTTCGCACTATCCAAGCTCTGGGATAGTCACCACCTCTAGTTCATGTTAAAACTCCAACTACAGATCCTCGTAGTGATATTCTCCGAAGTCATTCTCAAGAATTCCTATAGTAGAAGCCACTAGTTTTCAAAGGCTCCACTGACCCTTAACATGCTGAGGAATGGTTGAGTAAGATTGAACGACTGTTTGGAATCTTCAAGATACCTGAGGTGATCAAGGTGAAGTGTACCACCTTCGTGATGGGGGGACCAAGTAGGAGATGGTGGGACACGATGGTGACGACTAGGAAACATGAGGGTTTAGAGTGGAAAGACTTTAGGGTTCTTTTCACTAACAAGTTATATCCAGAATCAATGGTGTTTGCCAAGGATGCGATGTTTTTCAAGCTTGAGCAGGCCAACAAAACCGTGACTGGGTACTCAAATTGTTTTTCTGAGCTGGTATAGTTTTCTCTTGAGATTGTATCTAATGAGTGGATGAAATCTTGACGATTCGAGTTGGGACTTCGAGCAGATATCCGTTTTTAGGTTTTCCTACTAAAGATACCCACCTATGCTGATGTGCTGGATAGGGCGATGACGGTTGAGATGGACTTGGAAGGAATTTCAGGGTTGAAGGAGGTTGTTTTTCCTCATAGTGGCAGTGTTGGTTCCTTTAAAGGAAAATGGAAGCGTGACTTTTCTCATGGTAGTTCTCAACAACAGAGTCATCCCAAACCTCCAGTAGCACTAGGAGGGGCTTCCTTGACTTTCTATCAGTGTGGGAATCCAGGAAATTCTAAGAGGGTTTGCACTGAGGCACCAAAGAACTGTAGCTCCTGCGGATGTTTAGGGCACCTACAGAGATTCTTCCATCACTTCTCTACTCCACCTAGTGGAACATGATCTTCAGCACCTCCAAATACTGTGGGGCAATCAAATGCTTCATGTACAAAAGGGTTCCAGCCACATGAATCTGGAACGAAGCTTCTTCACGCAGTGGAAGAGTCGCCAGAGGTAGCTGATGCAGGTCCTGCAAGTGTGGGAGGTACCATTACTATATATTCTTTTTGGTGACAACTCTTTTTGATATCAGTGCATCTCACTCTTTTATTTCATCCCGTCTTGTTAATCTGCCTAATCTACCTATGTAACTTTTATCTTGTGCAATGGATATTACTACACCCCTTGGTGTAATGAGAGAGAAGGGTCTCCGTAGTCCTGCTTGTGTATTCTCTCTATCATATTTTGATCATGTTTGGAGTTTCTTGGTTCTCGATATGAAATCTTCTGATTTCATATTTGGGATGTACTGGCTCATTTCCAATAAATCCTAGATTGATTGTTATCTTCGACGGGTCTACCTTACTACACCCAGTGGTGTGTCTCTCGTTTTTCAAGGAGAATGGGACCCAAGTTCAAGCAGAGCCAGACCCTTTTTCCTAGAGTTGGGGAAGGTTATATCAGTGTTTTCTTTTGATCTAGAGAGAGATTCATTGTGTGGTGATCTCCCTCCAATCATCGCTGAGTTTCCTGACATGTTTCCTTCAGACTTCTCTGGTTTGCCACCAGTAAGAGAGGTTGATTTTACTATAGAATTAATGCCTGTTACTCAACTAGTTTCTATTCCCTCTTACCGAATGACTCCATCTGAACTAAAGGAACTAAAGACTCAATTAGACTATCTTCTTGAGAAAGGTTTTATATTCCCGTGCATGTCACCTTGGGCAGCACCAGTTCTCTTCACCAAGAAGGCTGATGGTTCTCTTCGCTTATGTGTTGATTATCGAAATCTCAATCGAGTTACGATAAAGAATAAATATCTGCTTCCACGAATTGATGATTTGTTTCATCAATTGAAAGGGGAAAAGTGGTTTTCAAAAATTGATCTTTGATCTAGTTACCATCATTTTAGGATAAAGGGATCTGACATTCCTAAGACCTATTTTCGAAGTAGGTATGGCCATTACGAGTACATTATCATGCCCTTTGTGCTAACAAATGCTCGTGTAGTTTTCATGGCCCTGATGAAACAACTTTTCTGTGAGTATCTTGATACTTTTGTGGTTGTCTTTATGGATTACATTCGTGTCTACTCCAAGTTTGAGGAGGAACATGTGCATCATCTGAGAACAGTTCTGAGTCATCTAAGGAATCACCGACTTTATGCCAAGCTTTCAAAGTGCGATTTCTGGATTCGAAAAGTGAAATTATTGGGACATGTCATTTCAGAAAAAGGAATATCAGTTGATCCTGAGAAGGTGAAGGCTGTTATGACTTGGGAACAACGATGAAATATTTTCTAGATTCGGAGTTTCTTGGGCTTAGCAGGATATTAGGGTCGGTTTGTTAAAGACTTCTCAAAGTTAGCTTCTCCAATGACGGCTCTGACTAAAAAGGGAGAGATGTTTTCCTGGAATGAAAAATTTCAGATTTCTTTTTTTGAGATAAAGCGTCTTTTGACTAATGCACCGATGTTAACTCTTCCTAAGTCTAGGATAGCTTATGTGGTCTTTTGTGATGCATCGGGTTTAGGTTTGGGATGTGTACTCATGTAGGGTAATGATGTTGTTACCTATGGATCTCGTCAGCTTAAGCCTCGTGAGAAGAACTATCCTACCCATGACCTTGAACTTGCATCTGTAATGCACACACTTAAGTGTTGGAGACATTACATTTATGGAGAAAAGTTTAATGTGTATTCATACCACAAGAGCTTGAGTTATATCTTCTCTCAAAAAGATTTAAATCTCTGCCAAAGGCGTTGGGTGGAGTACCTGCAGTCCTTTGACTTTGACATTGCCTACACCTCAAGGAAAGGGAATGTCGTTGTAGATATTTTAAGCAGGAAACTTCCAATTCAGGCTGTGAAATAATCTTCAGAAGAGTGGAGTTTGATGGATCTTTTTGCTCAGTTTCATATTGGAATTCAGTGGAAGAGGAATGAAGTTTCTTTAGCTAGTTTTTAGTTTACTTCTGCTCTCCTTGAGTTAATTCTTCAGGAAAAATAGCTGGATGATGAATTCTGTGGCAATAGGGACTCTCTTTATAGTGGGGAGACCGACACCTTGTGGTTGTTCTCCAAAGAGGGTGTTTTGTGTTATCGAAATCGTTACGTTGTACCGTTATCGGCATAGAAGGATGTGATGGGGGATTACCATAAATCCTAGTGGGTTGTGCACCCGGGAACCATGAATATGTTCTATGATATGTGGCGGCAGTTCTGGTGGCTTGGTATGAGATAAGACATTTTTGAGTTTGTATCTCGTTTTTATACATTCCATCAGGTGAAAGCCGATCACCAGAAACCTTTGGGTTTGCTTCAACCACTTCCAGTCCCTACATGGAAGTGGGATGAAATCTCAATGGACTTTCTGGTTGGGTTACCTCAATTCTAGAGGAAAAAGAATGTGATATGGGTTGTGATCGACCGACTGACCAAGTCGGCTCACTTTATACCTATTCAAGATATAACCAATGTTTATGAGTTGGGAAATATCTATGTGAATGAAATTGTTCGTTTGCACGGAGTTCCATCTGCAATAGTCTCTGATAGGGATACTCGATTTACTTCTTGCTTTTGGAGAGGCCTTCAGGAGGCACTGGGATCTCATGTCTGTTTGAGGACGGCCTACCATCCACAGTCAGATGGTCAGACAGAGAGAGCTATTCATATCGTTGAAGATATGCTCCACACTTGTTTTCTCGACTTTGGTGGGTCTTGGGATGATCATCTAGGGCTAGTCGAGTTTTTTTATAACAACGGTTATCAATCTGCGATCAAGATGGCTCATTTTGAGGCTTTGTATGGCCGTCCTTGTAAATATCCTTTATGTTGGATGGAAATTGGTGAAAGTTGTTTAGTAGGACCGAGTTTGGTCCAAGAGATGACAGCTAAGATCCAGTTGATTCGTCAGATAATGTTGATAGCGCAGAGTCGGTACAAGTCTTATGATGATCGTTGCTGTAAACATTTAGTGTTCCTTGTTGGTGATCATGTGTTCTTGAATGTTTCACCCTGATTGGGTCATCTAAGACTTTGGAGGCAAGGGAAGATTTCTCCTCGTTTTTTGGGACCTTTTGAGGTTATTGGTCTTTTGGGGAAAGTTCCTTACCGTTTAGTTCTACCACCACAACTGATGTCGATACATAATGTGTTCCATGTATCACAACTATGAATGTATCTCTTCGATCCATCTCATTTTGTGAGGTGGAGTGACCTTGAGATTGAACCAGATTTATCTGTTACTGAACAACCAGTCAGGGTTGTTGATTCTGAGACCAAGGTACTTCATGGGAGAACGATACCTCTGGTCCATGTACTTTGGTATCATGGTTTAGATTCTTATGAGATGTGGGAAAGGGAGGCACTAATGAGAGAGAAGTGGACTCATCTTTTTGGAATGGAGGTTTCTTCATAGGCTTTCTGGGGACAGAAAGGTCTTATGGTGGGGAGTTTGTAACATCCCGTTACATTTTCAGGTACTTTTGATGTCTCTAAGTGCCTCTGTTTTGGAGTAGTGACTTGGGGGTACGTTTGGGTGAATTTTTTAAGTAAATAAAAAAAGGTAATGGCTTGTGCATAGTTAGAGCACAGTTTGATAAATTATGCGATCAAACCGTTCCAACCTAGCAGCACTGGACAGTGGGGTACAAACGGTGTGCGCACGGTTTGGTAAACCGTGCGACTAAAGCGTGCGGACCAGCAACCCTGGATTGTGAGATTCACACGGTGTGTGTACGATTTGACAAACCATGCAGAAAAACCATGCGGTCACTTAAAATTAGATCCTTAAATTGTTGATGTCGGTTGTTTTTCCTCTAAATGCTTTGTTTTTCCTCCAAAGTGTCCCTAACTCGGGATTTGTTCTCTCCTGGGGTCATAGAAGGTTCTCCCTTTTCTCTAGAGGCAATCCAAAGACTCCTCTTCATGAATCGAAGCAGTATTCTAAAGGTATGTGATCGTTCTTCTTCGTTCATGATTGGTTTCTCTGATCTACTTAGATCTATTTCTCCTCTTCTCTCAGTTTCTTAGATCTATGCCCACTATGGGTAGATCTAAGTGTATGGTACCAAATTTGATAAGGTTTGGTCTTAATCTTTCTAGGAGAAGATATCTAAGGCGGGTTCTTGAAGAAGAGACCCGGTTTTCTTGAGCGTCCTCAACCTTTGTGGTTTTGGTCAAAAACTTCGAGCTAGGTGGTTCTGTCCTGACTTGCCAAATTGTTTATCATTGTATTTGCTTGATTTATTTCAATTGTTGATTTACATCCAATTTCTCAACTTTTCATTATATTAAATTGATAAAAACACTATTCCATTGAATTGAGATATTTGAAATGGTATTGGCATAGAAATTTGGGAAAAACCCAATTCCATTGAATTGGGTGTGTTTATGGAAAATTGGTTGATTTAAATTGTTTAATTTAATTGGTGTATTTGATGGAAATTTATTCAATTAAATTTTTTAATTTAATTGTGGAAATGAAATGTGAAATAATGGAATTGGTTTTGAATGGATTTCAAACTTATGAAAATGGCTTAAAATGTTTTGATAAAATCCCATTGGTTTTATATTTCGAAAAGGCATGTTTTTGAATAAAACATGTTGTGGTTTAAAATGGAATGGAATTGCCACTTTGAAATGGAAGAATGTGATTTATCGTATTTTATGAATTCTTAAAATAGTTCTCCCATAATGTAAGAGCACATGAAAGCCTTAGGTAGTTAGTGAGTTATTTGGATACACTCTACGCTACGACAATGTTCTATAACATACATGCAGTGGGTCACATCCCCGACGGTTTGGTGACGTGTCTCCATTGTCCAGTGTCATAGGGACGTGTGTATACACATTTTTCTGAGTTCACATAGAGAGTTCGGAATCCTATAAATGGTTAATACTATCGTAAGTTTTGGCAGATGACCATGTTGCTCGCTTGTTTGTTTATATTTGAGATATTAATGTATGCCAATGCTTTTGAACTGCTTACATGCCTACTAAATTTATATAAACTGTTTTATATAAATGTTTTATTGAATCCATTGTTTTAAAAATATTCCATTATTTTAAAGCCTTTTCTTAAAGTAATTTTTACATCATATGAAAATGTATAGCATGTTTGTTGAAATATGCTTTTGTGTTGCCAAACCTATTTATATGAAAATTGAAAGATTTTATTTGTATAATCTACATTTGGAATCTATTACGAAATCTTTGGTGGTATCCTACTGGTATTAGGCTCACACCCAACTTTTTCCTTCAGGTGTTTGTAGACTTTCTTCTTCCAGGCTCGAGCAAAGGGAAGGAATCTCTTGGTTTGATATTCTCTTGGTTATTTGCGTCCTTAGGGACCTTGGGGATGTTTTCCCCTTCTAGTTGTTGGGTTGTAGTACTTTGGGCTTTTTTTATGCCAATTGTATTGTGGTATATCACTCCCGGTGGAGTTTTCCTTCGTAATTCATACTGTTTCGTTATCTATTGATTATGCATTATTGTTCCAAAAATAATTCCCACTTTCTTATTGTGTGATGTCAGGTGCTAGTCGCCGACCCATGGGGATCAGGAATTCCCTTCGGGCTATGTCAGGACCGGCTCAAATATCGGGTTACCATGGTACCCGGGTTGGTTCGTGACAGTGCTCTCCTTGGGCGATGCTTGATAGTTGAGTCGGAGAGTGACCCGCAGGGTCCAACGGAGTTAGTTCGGATGTCGAGTTTGGTTAGTTTTATTTTCTATTTTCCCTATTTAGTCATTTTATTTGGATTATTTATTCTTCACTTCTCTGTATTATTTCTAATGCGTTATTTATTTGTATTGGAAGAAATCATTCCCACAGCCTCTGTTGATGTCCTGGCCCTTGCTGCCAGCCCGGGAGGATCTGGAATACCTCTCGGGCCATGTCACAGACCGGCTCGGGTGACTGGTTCTGGGTCGACCCGGGTTGGTTCATGAAAAAATGGTATCAGAGTAGGTCATCTCTTAGAAGACCATGCTTTCCCGAGCGCCCTTTTTTATTTGGGATGTCAAGGTAGATGCAGTAGGATTATCAGGACTCGAGGGGTAGGTGCGGGTATAGTTTCATAAACTCTTGTTTGTTCTGATCCTCGGGATACCAATGGAAGTTCAATTTAATTAGTTTCTTTGGGTTTCTATGTAACGTTATATTATTGGGATACAACAAAGGGAGTTGGGATAATAGTCCTAAGTCGGATGGCCTGGAAATCCATGTGGAGCTAGGGGAATGGTCCAAAAAGACTATCCATGTCGGTGACTTGATTAACATAAGGCCGCCAACCATATGGTCAAGTCGCACACCGAAAATAATTCCATGTTTGAGATGTTTTGGGTCTCCTATGACTTTTGAGAGTTGTTCGAATTTTAAGAAAATGGGGTTCTAAAAAATGGTTTTTAAAAATGACATGTTTAATTTGTGAATTGTTTTAAAAGAAGTGTTATGAATGATTTATTTTTGGAAAATGAAGTTTCTTTGTTTTGGACTTGGGGTTCCTAAGGGTGATCACATGCATAGTGGTATGTTGGAAATGTGGACGGATTTCTGGTATGGTGGATCGACACCTGAGGTGGCACAGATACATTCATGTGAGTTAAACTCTAAAGAATACCAATGTCAAGGGTTTAACCCACCAATCTCCTTTTAAATTAAGGATGTTTTCAAAAGATTTTTTTTTTGATTTTATGATGGATCGTTTTCTTGTGTTTAGAGACTTTCATATATGCGGTGTTGGTTTTTGAGGATTTTTATTTATTGAGTTTTCCTTGATTGGGTTCTTGACTATTTTTTTCTAGTGGATTTTCCCTTAAAGAATCAATGGGTGATCATAGTATGGTCGATCAACCTAAAGATTTTATGCCCGAGTTTTGGAATCAAGATCCACCTTCCTTTTATGGTCAAGACGACCCTTCTGTAGTAGAGGAGTGGATGCAGAATGTTGAAAAAAACTTTATCCTTGTTGAGTTGCCCGAGTCATTGAAGGTCAAGTTTGCGACCTTAATGCTTGAAGGTTCACCATGGATGTGGTGGAAGTCAGATGTCTCAGAAAAAGCCCCTTCAAGAGCTTACTTTGGAGTTTATCAAGGATTTGTTCGTTTGTTAGTTTTTCTCTGAAGAAGAATGAGTGTGAATGGGAATAGAGATGTGTTGTCTGCAGCAGGGCGACAGATCTGTGTTGGAATATTTCCATCACTTTGTGGAGCTGGTCCCTTATAATTCATGGTATTCCACATATGACACCATGAAGGCTTGACGCTTCAAGGCGAGTCTCTGCCCTGATCTACAGTCGAAGGTGTTAGAGTCCAACCTAACTTCTTTTGTTTATGTGTTGAGACAAGCTTTTCATGTCGAAGCCGCGATGGCAGGAGTGCTTGAAGTAGTCCTCCCTCATTCAATCCCTATGAGAAGTGGTGAAGATTCTATAAGGGAGATAAGTAATCAAATGAAAGTGGATGGAGTAGGTCATGGATTCAATAGGCCTTAGGATCTTTCATCAACCTCATCGGAGTGAGAGAGCCTCATGTGTTATCCGTGTAGAATGCTTGGTCACAAAAAGCCATCGTGTGCAAGTGCTCTGAATCCCTGCAAGGCCTGTGGATGCTTGAGTATCTTGCGGCGATTCTGTCAGGGCATTGATAGAAATAATCATGGAAGAATTTCTCAGATGTGATGTGCTATTGGGTTTTTGTTCAAAGTTTTATTTTTAAGTTTCCTTTTAGTTTAACGGATCAATTATCGTTGCAATTGTACTAATGATGTTTTGTGTTTTGAAATGTATGGGAATGTTGTAGGTGTTTTGACGAACTCCGGTTTTCAATGCCAGTATGTTTTTATTTTTTTAAAATATTTTCCTTTCATCTATCAGATAAAAAGATGTATGTTTCTTTTTGTGATTATCAGAACCTGACTGCGAGGCAGAAGATGCTTCATCCATCAGAGCTCCAGCCAAAAGGCCTCAGAGGAAAGCCAGCGCATAGTCAGGAACCCCAGGGAATTTTAAGGAGTCTGGTTAAGGTTTTTCCTCTGTCATTGGGGTGAGGGAGTCTTAGCATGTCTATTGTGTTTTCTCCATTATTAAAAATCTCCTCTTGTCGTAAGGAGCGCGATGGACTTATCCCTTGCACAATGTCTGTAATTGTGCCTTTTTTGTTTGGATGCAAGGTGTCAATTAGTGGCCTTTCCTGGACAACCCATGTTAATCATTTGTGACTTTGATTTGTTTCC
Source organism: Viscum album (assembly GCA_963277665.1). Lineage (NCBI taxonomy): Eukaryota > Viridiplantae > Streptophyta > Magnoliopsida > Santalales > Viscaceae > Viscum > Viscum album. The sequence continues at coordinate 1,041,162,687 of OY728126.1, forward strand.
ATCACAAAGTGATGGGTCGTGAGTAGTTTTCCGTCATGGTTTGAGTGATCCAATCCTTGGGCCCTCCCTCCCCACCCATGTGGTAAGAGTTTTTGGTTTGCACAGACTTTTTGGTTCAATTTCTAACCCTTTCATAAGTGAGTGAGTGGTTTGAATGTCCTTGTTGTGCTTCTTTTAGATTGGTTATGGCCCCGAAAGGTCTAACATAGATTTCTATTTGGTCGCTAGTAGGTAAGTTCTTTATGGTGGGGAGACCCACCGTCTCTTTGGGTTTTCTCTTAAGTCGTTATCATATGCTTGTTGAGTTCTTATGGTGGGGATTCTGATTAGACTTCCCCACTTTTGGAGATCGGTCTCAGGCAATGAGGTTCAGTCCCGCTAGTATCTAGTGTGATTTCCTCGGGTTAAGAGGTTGGATCGTGTAAATATGTAATCCTTAGGTGTTGATCAATTGGCTGGATGGTGTCGTGGCTTTCCAGGGGCAGAAAGCATTATGGTGGGGAGAATTTTCACACTCTACCTATGATTTTATATTTTTTTATTTTTTATTTAGCCTTAAATAATATTCTCTGGTGTCTGGGGTGAGTCCCAGATGAATTTTATGAGTCTTTGATAAAAAGTGTGCATTTTGGGTTTGACGTCGTTGGATGCATGGGTGGAGGGAAATGTCATGCTGCTTTCCTCATGAAACTATTTGGTCGTTTCATATTTCAAGAATTAAAGTAAATAAATAAATGTTAATTAATTATGTCATTTAAAAATATTATTGTTATTAAGAATTTTATTATTTGTATTTTTTGTTAGAATTTTGGTCGTTATTATTAAGTTTGTCATATTGTTATTATTATTATTATTATTTATGTTTTAATTAGCTCTTTTACTTATTGGTGTTTTTTAAGAAAACCCTAGCCCTATGCACTACCCAATCCCCCACCCACATTGTGTGTGCGGCGTGAATGAGGCTCCTCCCAGCCGCCTTCTCCATTCGGTGTGAGCAGTGCCTCTACGCCATCTCGGTTCCCTCCTCCCCTGCAGTGCCTCACCACCAGACCTCTTTCCTATCCAGCCATTGAAATCCCACCCCCCCCCCTCAGCCTACTACTTCTTCTGTGCCCCAGCACCTCTCCCTCTTCTCCCAGTGTGATACCCCCAACTGCGGTGATTTCTATCACCAACCTCTGCCTCCTCTCCCCCGACGCTCTCTCCCACTCCCTTACACAACAGCCCAGCACCCCGCACCCTATCCTCTCTGTCTGCCGCTACAACCCGGTAGCCCAGTACCCCGCACCCCGGCCAACCCAGCATGCTCCACCTGCCCCTCCTTCTAGTTGGCGCAACCCCTGCCTCCGTAGCTCCCAGCCGCCCCCGACTCCCCCTCAGACTTGAAACTCACCTTAGCACACCATAGGTGACTTCTACCGCGACCCCGCCTTCCCATACCTACCCCTTGGATATACTTCTCATCAACGCGTCCCCCCTCAGGCCCTCTGACTTAGTGCATAGAAACCTCTCTGGCCGACCCATAGCCTCCTCAGCTGACCCCTATTCCGACCAGAACCTTTGCGCACCTCCAGCAACCCTCTCCGACAGCCCGCCTCAGGTAGCAACCCCTCTTTATGGAATGTACATCCTTCTGGTATACCACTTCCCCCATCAAGTGTGTTTTTATATGCATTTTTATTTTATTTTTATTATTCTTTCTTTTGTCTTTGATTTATTAGTTGGTTTTGACGTTTGATGGTTGTTTTGGTAAGATTTATGTTTTATAACCCGCACGAAGTGATTCTTTGTGAGCGTTGTCGTTGCGCCTTGTTTCCGAGCGAGTGTTGTCGTTGACCCTTGGTTCTGAGGTAGGAATCCCATTGAACGTTCCATTTTTAATTTATGAATCATTAATTCTATGTTTTTTTCACACTTAGTATACATGTTAAATATTGTTTGTGCAACTTGCTGGTTAGTCAGTTAGTATGTGGTCTACGTTTGGAGTCTTTTTTGTTATGAATTTATTATGTAATTAATTTTATAGTAGTATTTTGGGAAAAATTGGCGGTGTTTTTGGGGAACCATGTTGTTCCTCTGGTTGGTGTTTTATAAATTTCTCAACATTGATTAAATTATTTTGGTAGTGAAAACTGTAAAAGAGGGTGTTTCTCAAGTGCGTATTATTTTTGAAATTGATTTTAATGTGCGATATGTTTTGTCGAGTTTTGAACACTGGGTGTTTTATGAAAATGGTCGGTAATGTTAAAAACTTTGTTTACCAGTTTAAACAAAATTAAGGCATGTAATTAGTGTCAATATTTTGTGTGGTATTGAATCGAAATGGTTTTGGTAAACATTTCATGCATTGTTTTCTTCTTTATATATAAAAGTGCCCATTTTTCTTTTTCTGAGTAATGTTTGTTGTAAAATAAATTTTTGGGGTTTATGAATGTATCATCAGTGTGCGCAAAATTTTTTTTGGTTCTTTATGTGGATTCCCAAGTGGTTTGGATTATATAAAAGTGTAGTTTGTGTTTCCTCATGTTTTGGCATTTTATTAAGAATCGTCGTGTCCTGAGTGTGTAGCCTAAATATATTAAAAAGATCTTTATCAATGTTTAAGTGTGATAAATGATGTGTTTACACCTTCCTTGATATTGTGAGTTATTTTTATAAGTATAGATTGTGATTTGATGCTCGACAACATCTGTTGACTCACTTTTTTTATATATACTTGCGACATACGAACCTGACAAATTGAGAGAATTGTATGAGATGAGTACTGCACTGGTCGGTTACGTTACTATCCAGTGGCCCATAGTAGGTGTATATTTTTGGGTTTATTTCTATGGGAGTTTCCCTCAGTCTGCCTGAGAAAGGATGGACATGCATTTTGAAGAGTTAGATTTCATCGTATGTGGCATGCTATTATAGATGGGGTTGTAGGTATTAGTGTCATCTGGATTATTCTTGATCTCTTGGCTTCATCTATGTCTAGTGGATTTTAGTTTTTTGAACTGTTTTTGAGATACTTTATTACCAATTTACATTGCCCTTGCTATATCTGCCTTGGTACCCTTGTATGATGTTTTTCATGAAAAGTGAAATTTTTGTTTTTTTCTAACTCCTATTATAATGTTTTCAAATGAAAATGTGTTTTAAACTCTTTGCTTCAGGTTTTTTTCAAATGACTAAAGGAAATGGTTTGTAATTTGTTTTGAAGTAAAATTTTTAGAAATTCATATTTTAATATATTGTAGTTCGAACTTAGAATTGATGTTTCATAATTTTAAAGGTAGTGCATTGGAAATTGATTTCGGGCTAGCTTACTGAGTTTTAATACTCATTACTATAGTTCTTTCAGTTTTTAGTGTTCGTATAGGCTATATCTTGAGTGCGCTCACCTTGGGAAATTCTTGATTGTTGCGTTGGAGAGTGACCCATGGGGTCATAATGAGTTAGTTCGGACGTCGAATTTGGTTAGTTTTATTTTCTATTGTTCCTATTTAGTAGTTTTATTTGGTTTATTTATTATGTGATACTCTGTATTATTTCTAATGATTTATTTATTTGTATTGGCCGAAATCATTCCCACAGTCTCTGGTGATGCCCTAGCACTTGTCGCCAGTCCTGGAGGATCTGTAACACCTCTCGGGCCATGTCACGGATTGGCTCGAGTGACCGGTTGAGGGCCGACCCAGATTGGTTTGTGACATGATGTTCCCAAGTGGAATTTTTATTTAAAGTATTTCTATTATACTAACTAATTAAAAACATATGTTCAATATTAATGATGGATCAAATGAGTTCAAAGACATAATATTATGTTACTAGTAATATATTAATATTCCCAAAATTTGTTAATAAAATGTTGGTAAGTATCATGAAAATAAGATAAAGTTATTTAGAATTATTCTGATCATTCCCAAAATTATTTTTAGCAGTTATGAGATGTCTTGAAATTTTTGGGCTATTACACATATAAATTTAAAAATTTATATTTTCATTTTAATAAATCTATAATTATGGAGTTTATGAAAAAATTGATAATCCCTATTGCACAATCCTTTTGAAGCATTTATTATGACTATTAGTGACTTTATACTAATCTTTGAATCCTGCTAAGTTATTTTTAAAATTTCACAATACATCAAATGATTTTATAATAATTCATGTTTTTATATAAGAAATTATATATTTAGTAATAATTTTTTATCTGAATATATGGCATTGATTAATATCATAATATATTACAGTTTTATAAAATTTAGTAAAGGAAGGAACTAAACCATTTTCTATAAGACTTTGTGGGTGTGAGTAAAAGACCTGATAATGATTTCTCAAGGAATTTTAATATCCATAAGAAATATTTTGGGTGTTATAATTTTGATTTAGTTGATTTTTTTTATTTCATGGTTTTATCAGATCTTCAGAAGACTTATAAACAGTTTTGAACAATCATTTATTTTTAAAAAAATATTAACAGTGGATAAATTCAAAATATATTCATATGTATTATAAATTCATAACAAAATTTTATAGTAATATGAACATTATTAAAGAAATAAAAATTTATAGTTTTATGAATTAGAGTGATTGATAAAATATTAATACTTTACATATTTTAAAAAAATGTGAATATTATAGATTTCTAGAATTGAATGTTCTGATGAAGTATATTTTATCTAATGATGATAATACTATTTTTTATTGACTAAAACATTAAAAATAAAATTTTATTCAATATAAGGTGAATGAAATAATGTTTTTTATGTTTTTGTGAAATAATATCAATGCAGATAAATATTTTTTTAATATAGATAAAGTAAACTTAAGGAACTTTGAGAATGAATAATTATATAAATAAAATGTTTCTTCTGATTTTCATATTATTCATTATTTCAAGCATAAGAAAATTAACTGTGATTCATGATTATTATTGAGATTAGTACTCTTAGTTTTGGAAAAAGTAAATAAAATAAGTTTCAATTCTAAATAATTTCAATTAATCTAAAATGAAAAAATTATATGATAAAATATTCTAGAAATTAATTTTGATGATGCATTTACTAAACATAAATAGTTAAAGTATAATCATATAGTTTTTTATTATTAGTATAAATTATTACGATCAAACTAGGGTAATGTTTTGTTATCATTAAACTAGATGATTGGGCTAATATTTATTTTTCATATACTTTCATTAAAAGAAGGAAAATTACCATAAAAACTACATTTTCCTATATTTTTTTTATACATAAATATTTTTTTTTGATACTTGAGATTTTTTTTGGATAAAACTCTCAATCCATAAAGTTGAATTAAGAGATAAATTATTGGGATAAAATAAGATAAATAGAAAAATAAGGAATATTATTTTTGTAAATACATATATATACCATTTATTCAAATAGAATATTTTTGATCTTAGGGTAAATGCACATACCATCATGGAGGAAAAGAAAATTGATTATTTTTTTGAGGTTCATAATATGATAGAATACAATTTAATATCTTGTTTTTATAGAAATTTATGATTAATTAATTTTAGAAAAATTTATGGGATTCTAAAAAAATAAAGACAATAAATAATGAATAGAAATGTGTGAATAGATATAAAGATAACCTGGCATTCCTATTGAGAAAAAAATTCAATGCATCAAAGAAGAAGATGCAGTTGACCTTTTTTGTTGATTAGATAATATTTCGTTGATCTAGATTGAATAAAAATAAGAGAATAAGAAGTTACTAATATACAAAAAACATATTAGTGACTAATATAGAAAAAGTTTTATGTTGTTAGGATATATCAATACGTATTATTGATGATTACTTATGTCCAATACTCCTGGTGATTAAAGAGATGGTGGCTTACTCAAGATCACTGGAGCTAAAGTCAGAGGGAAGCTAATGAGAGGATTCAGTGTATGATCTAAAAATTTATATGAATTGAAGATATTTAGTTGAATGTTTTTATTTATAGATATCTACATGAATTATAAGACCCTACTTGAGAAAATAGATATGATGCTGTTGATGGAGTGACAAACCATGAAGATTGTTTAACTAGTTCAAAAGGTAAGAAGAAGTTCTATGACTGTTGGGAGATATTATAATAAAGAAAGATTATGTGTAACTTCTGGATTCACTTCGAGTGTCTGATTATCCTGGATCACCCCATATGTAGATGATGAAAATAAAATTAGTTTATTATCTATAACTTGACAACCTTGATCAAAACAAAAAGAGGGTTTTTAGGATTGGGTAGAGCATTGTAAAAACATCGTGAAATGATTTCAATTTATTCTCCTCATTATATATGGTTTTTAATTTTCATATTTTTATGAGATAAATATATTCATTTATATCCTAATAGGTAATGTGGGTTAAGATAATTTTATAGTTTGAAATTGTTGTCATTTAATTTATTTATAATCTTATAAAAATTTAGCTACACAAGATTCACCCCCATCTTATGTCATTGTAAAAATACTATGGGAATTTATATTAGTATTAGGGATATTATGGTTCCCTCATTTTAGATTTATTTTGGTACTTATGTGTTCTTATTATAATATATAATGTGAAATGTTGAAGAGTTTTCTGAAGAGACACAAATGGAAATTAATTTTTTTTTTTGAAAATGGGTAAGTTTCTTCCATGTCCCTAAAAATCATGAAGAGGTAAGAGGTGAAGAATATTAGGTAGAGGTTAAATATAAAAGAGTATCTACCCCTAATAATGGAAATTGTAGCATTAGTTTAATATTAGGATATATAATTATGATACTCAGGATTATTTATGTTCAAAATTTGAAGATTATGGTTGTGTTAACTATACTTAATACCTCTACCATGAAGTAGGATATTATTTTAAAAAACTGTTACTGATATAATCACATAAAAATTTTAATTCATCCTAGAAAAAAATAATTAAAAATCATTACTGATTGAATATTTTGAAGCAATAAAATGAGATTTGACAACAAAGTAACAAAAGTCTAATTCTCCCGTTAGGAAGCACAATAAAAGTGCATTCTTTATAGATAAAAAAGTGAAATTTTCAATTACTGTAGAAAATTTATAATTCTAAAATTATAATAAAGTAAATAATATAAAAATCAGTGAATATAAGATCCATTCTTTAGAATAATCCCATAATGCACCTCATGGTGACAAGATTTCCCTATTGGTGATCAAAGTTAGAAGAATCAAGGACCTCTAGAATTTACTTAATGCAATTAGAAAACTTCATGATGATCAACTTTAGAAGATAGAAAGATATTATAAAATAAGATTGATATTATTGGAGTTTGAGGAGAACTCTCATAACTTTATTTTCCTATAGTTGGATATAGAAGTAAAAAATATAGAATCAATACAATTTGAATATTCCCAAACAACATAAATAAACAATAATAACATACAAGTTTTTTATTAGAGTCTTATACCCAAAATTAATCATTTTATTAGAAATAATATTTGATTCATTCTGAATAATCATTTATTAAAATCTCATAAAATATGGAAACCAATTGTCCTGTTAATTATATGTGAAATGATTCTTATTTAAATTGTAGTAAATGATTAAATTCAAAATTTGAAAAAATACATTGAGAATAAATATTATAATACCCAATTCATCATCAAGATAGTAATTAATAAAATAAAATAAAATAAGATAATATCCCTAAATAAAGAAGAAATGACTAGTGAAATTTTCCAAAAAGATCTAAGTTTAGAAGAAAGAAAATCATTCCATAACACCACTAAATTAAAAATTAGAAGATTAATTAAATTATTCTGGTAATATTAAAAGCATAGGAATATGGTCATTTAGTGTTTTCATAATATATCAACTCAAGGATGTGATAGGATTCCAAAATTTATGGGAGAAGAGCTAAAGTTTTTTCAAGACCTGATAGGATGAAGAATATTTCATAAAAGGTAGTAAATATGTAAACTAAAAATATATTTTAATCTCTTAATAACATTTTTGAGTATTGTAACAATGGTGGTATCACTTATGGAGAGTGTCTATAAGCAACCATAAGACACAAATAATTTTTTTAAAGGAATACCACATAAAATAATAAAGAATGTAACAATGAATGATAATTATACCTAAGGGGGGAATGAAAAGAAAAGAGTTTAGGAATCCACTATTATGTAGTAAAAAAGGAACTCAAAAAAAGAATGTCACAAATAATATTATAAGAATCTTCTATTCTTGAAAGAAATATGGAATTAGGGACTATTTTTGACTGTACATGAATATAATTAAAGGATGGAGTAATATAGAATTAGAAAACAAAGAGTCAATCATAGAAAGAGATTACTTGATTTTTTAATTGTTTACATACTTGATGATAGATTTATGAGATTTACTCAAAGGTGTAATCTTAGAGATATTTAATAAGAGTGTGGAAGGTGCAAACAATTTGTGTATTTAGAATACAAGTCCCTGAAAAGAATGTCTAGATAAGACGAATTATTGAAAAACAAGTCAAAGTAGTAGTTGCTCCAAATTCAAAAATTAATGTTGGGGAATTATATTATCTCATATTCAATTTTCATTCCTATCATCATGTCCAGATCTATTTTTGGTGAAATGTTGTAACAACTCGTCCAAGATGTCACCAAATAGGTTCCCCGAACTGTTGGGTTACAAGGCCTCAAGTGCACCTCCCCATAAACTAGAGGCTACTAAATAGCAGCAAGGGCCTTGGGTGTGATAGTTAGAAGACTATTCCCTTATATCAGAGTAATCAATCAACTAAAACAACCAAGTATCATACACAGAGAAAATTAAACATAGTTAGGAAGCTGTAAACAACTAAAATAGAACATGTTGTAATAATAAATGAAATGTTGTAAAAGACCAAAATACTATGTCATATAATACAACACCTGTCACCCACTGGGTTGACCATACATATACAGGAGTACAGAAGAAACTAAAAGTAAAAGTATATGACTATACAAAAAACTCTTTTCTAGGACATGTACCTAATCTCTAGACACTATCAAACTCCACCAGCCTGATCATAACCACACGAGCAGCTCTGCTTGATCATGAAACTCTGGGCCTCACCCCAATCCACCATGAAAACGTTCTCTACATGGAAAATAGACAAAAAATTCTACACGTACACTGAGGATCACATGTAGGGGTGAAAAGTAATATCAATAGGATACCCCAACAAGAAACCTATAAAGTTTCTACAATAAATGTATGCCAAATAAACATCTCAGCCTTGCCGAGAAACAACTAAAAAGGTAAGTAAAATAAAACATGAAACCACAGTTGAACCTTAGGACTCTAATCATGATCAACTGGGAAAGTACCACCATGGATGTCCATATCAATATACATATACATGTTTATTCTAATACCAATACATATATAAATAAATATAAATATTCATGAGTACATGAATCAAATAACCTGAAAACACATCAGCAGTCGATCCTTGGGTATGTAATCCTGATCTCCAAGACATCTTGTGCAAGGTAATTGATATGAACATTATGCCACTCAAGTCGTGTATCATTAAATCTATCTCTAGTTTTTTTTTAATCCCAATCAAAATATGACTTCTTTATCCAATAACGAAATTATTTCTTTGAGCATGGTACATCACCATATGGGGATACTCATCCTAAAATTGGGTTCACCAGTACTCACCCAGAATTAAAAACCATGATATCATGCATCTATAGTCAATCTTGTAAATACAGATACTATATGCCGACAGTCAATCCTATAAATAAGGATACTAGGGAGTATGTCTAGACATCTTGTAAAAGTTATCTGAGTCTTTCACCATGCTTTTCAAACCTATAAATCTAGTCCAATGACTAAGCCCCAGGTCTCGGTCCATTGGCGGTCATGACATTCAGAACTCAGATAAACCCTAATGGTCTTAAACATAGGCGATCTGAAAAGAGACATCTCATCGAGGAGACACCATGCTACACCTTTCAAGTCTCATACCTAAACTAGAATAGTGAAATCATTCTGATCACAGGATGAGGAGATCATAATCATTCCCACCACTCGGAAGAGTGTAATCTACCATGAGTATTAGGACACCATGAACATAAAAAGTGATCTCACATGTGAGATGACCTGAAATATCCTTCTAGTCTCATAACTAATTTGAAAGAGTGTAATAATTCCAATTAAAGGTTTAGGTGATCGAAATCATCCCCTACACATAGTATAGTGTAATCTACGACGATACATGGGATTACAGGCCCTTATTAAGGAGATCATTATCATCCACATCATATATCATCTTTCCTATTAGTCTTTCAATGGAATTTATACAATGGTAATCCAAGTATCTCAAAAGGTGTACAAGTCAACATGTATGGCTCAACATCCAGATACCAGGAACCTCCTCTAGGAATCCCAATAACATATACCAAACAAATATAAACATCAAGGCTCAACAACCCTCTTTTATGTAGTAATTATATGTATACTAGGTAATAGCATAAATATCAGGGATCAATGTATGGATTCTAGGTTAGCATGTATAGGAATCCCAACAAGCAGTACAGATCCTAGGAAAAATGGTTGGTCATCCCAACCCAAATAATGATTCTTTACATTATGACCAACATCCACACATGAAAAATCACCATTTGTAAACATTTTTGTGTAAAAACTAATGAGGTAAAAGATATAACAATGTAGTGAGGGTGACCCAAACACCCAACCTAAAAATATTGTCAGATACCCAAGGGAATAAAATTTTAGCATGGGTTCTAAGACGACACATGGACATTATCTCTACCCAAACCCGACGTACATATTACGGTCTGTTAAACAAAGGGAACCTGCTGAGTCCCTCAACTATAGTAGGGAGAGGAATCCTACATGGGTTCTATAAAGGTAAACATGAGTGAATTCATCCTACTCAAAATCCTTAGCTATAAAATTTAATGGATGAATCCTATATGGGATCCTAAAATGAAAAGTAAACAGATCCATCTTACATAGGATCCTCGAAATAGATCTGAGGTTTGGTATCCTACATGGGACATCCTATATCATAATATAATAAAAATCATAACTTAGGGGTTCCTTGGATACCAAAAAGAATATAGGGTCCCCCTACATGGGATTCTCAATAATAATTGTTCTTATAGTCTCTCAGGAAACAAGGGAACATATCACAGGAGATAAATCCTCAAAGAAAAACCACAAATGCATTGACCAAAGGAGAGATCTCTTATATTATCTCAGAAAAAGGTATCAAACTAGGTTGGTCTAAACAACCAACCTATCATTCATGCCAAGTCTCTCTCTCATGATACAACTAAATTTGATTTCTGAAGGAAGAAACACTTCAGATAGTTAAAAGAAAAAAACACCCATTAGAATTCCTCATAATGATCTATAGGTTTCACCATCTCAATCTATGTGGAAAACTTTGTAGAATAGACTATCACAGTTCCAATTCCAACACCGAGGAACAAAACATGAAAATCCCTTCAAAGGGTACCAAGGGAGGAGTACATAAAAAATAGAGACCATACACAATTTGTACCCTCAGATCACCTCATGGGCACTTACTCTCACCAGCCTTGGCATGTAAACACCAAAGGTATATCACGTGTATGGAGGGAACATGGAATGTATCCAACATAGGTTACATTCCCATGTCCCTCAACTAACCTAGATGGATACTAGTCCAAGATATTTACATTTACACGACATGATATCTACATGGGGTCTGGTCATGTACTCTACACATCCATGTACCCCTACACAGGTATCCATGCCCAGGTACTCGACTACATGACCAATTACAAATATATGATATACACACCACTATACATGGTATGTAATCCTTAGACTTCATCTTCCATGAATGGGAATAACCCGTGGTTTGTTCCCCTAAACCACACACCATGTGACCTGGTTTTTCTGAATAGAAAAATATTGGATCACCCAAAACCCCCATTTTTGAAAATAAAAATGATTTGGCCACAAGGGGCCACAAGAAATCATAATGTGGATTTTAAAAAAATGTAATAATAAATCTATGGGTGATTTTTAGTAAAAACATAAATGGTCCTATCATTGGGTGGGAATTATCGAATCTTCATTCAATTTTCCCTTCCACAACTACCATTCGTCGATCTAGCGTATCGAGGGCTTTTAGGTGGTACCTATATTTCACAATATCTCCTTATATTTCCATCTCCAATTTTTATAATAGGTTGAGATAAAGGGGTATCCACACAAGAGGAATCTGTGAGATGTAAGAAATTAAGAAAACAAAAGGAAAAAAGCAAACGATGAAAAGAAAAAGAAAAAAATGGAGTTTGGGTCAGCCCTGATGACCAAGTCGAGTTAATGCCTCACCTAGCATAAAATGTCATGAACCGCCCTAGAGGGGCACTTTTCATGACATTCCAAACCCTCCTCCAATAGGCTAGGGGCTGGTGAGTAGCATCGAGTGGTCATATCACTAACATGGGAGGCATTTCCTATGTACATGTACACACACACACATCTCCAATCCCACGAAATGTGCGAATGTAAAAATCACTAAGAATTCAATGCATTCATACCACTATATCCCAACCAACATAGTATGATAGGAATGTTAAGAAAAGTGAAACATGTCCAAATACAATCCCACAAATGGAAGTCTATAACCACAAGTCCAACCTGTAGGAAGAGGTACTAGGACTACTGTCTGTAGCATAAGGAAGACCTCAGCCTGCCTGATCTCATAAGGCACCATATGGTCTTGGTCCTACATGGACTCCATCAAAATGTTTCTTAACTGCACAAGACATGACATGTGTAGGCAAAGCCCATGGGGGGGTGAGTATAAAAATAATCATTTGGACACCCTGAAACCATAAAGTAATACACAAAGGAAAATATAGTCATATCTACATAGTATTTGTCTACAACACATATTATAATAATATCAAAACATAATCAATCCAATACATAGAGTCTAATGTTAACTCACAACTACTGCATACAAACATTAGGGATCCATATCAAATATTCCACTAAGAAATAATCTAGGAGAACACACTCTTGAGTCTAATAGCAGTGATGGCATCCATCTGATAACTACTGTTCATGGGGAACCATCATGATAGGGATATGCTGATAGATCTTAAGATATAAATATGATACACATATGGGGATCACAACGAGGGCCTTGAGGTGATTCCAAAAAACACCATATGGATTAACCTTCTATGTCGACGATCAATGTCCTGATGTATTGGTCATAAAAATACTAAGGAATCTACATATGGTGTGTATATGAATAGAGGACCCCACTCTATACCTATCTGGGGGGGATTCAAAAAACACTATCAAAAAAGTCTTGCTAAAGGTATCATACTCCTATGATTAGGAAAGGATAAGCATCATCCTTCAGTGAAATGGTCAAGGGAATGAACAAAAATAAAACATGTCCAAGATATGGTTGATTAGAGATTCAAGCCCTGTAGAAAAGGATATATGGCGTGTAGTAGGGTCACAAATCATGTCCCTTTACCCAGAGTACTACCAGTGTACAACGACACATGTCATTACAACTGTGTCATGTAGAACATGGGTACATAGTGTGTTGAAGACGTTATACATTTTTTCCTTCCATCTAGGGTCCACCCATGTATTCTAGTCATGTTCCTATACATTATGTTAGTCGTGTATCTCTACCCATGTACCAGTACACGGGGCAGTCCGTGTACTTCGTCCAGGACTAGTTATGTAGTGGGGTACACACCATGTAGGAAACTCATGTACTCCACCCCATGTCCATGTATATCCCATGACACACATCGAGTCTCTAGGAATGGCATACACATACTGTGACATTTAACTATCTCCTGAAACCCTGGATACTGCTCAGTGGGGGATATTGTCCGTGTTCTTTGCAATTTTCCAGAATCCATTGTCCGTCCTCCATATTCCTCTTTTGATCTCCCATATCCATTTTAGTGATCATTTCTTCTTGAAACTCCAAATCGAGGGTCGCTTCATCATCTAAACACCAAATTGTGGTGTTTCAGGCCTTCAATCATCTCAAAAAACCATGTTAAATCCATTTCATGAAAAAATAAAAAAGAAAGATATATATAGAATATCTTCGATTAATCCATTTTCCTCATTATCACATCTCTTTTAGATCATCCTTGTCTCGTATAATAAATTTCTGATCATTTTTTCAAGAAATAAACGTGAAAAGATCCATTGTTCATAAGCTAATGAAGAGAAAATAATGAGTTGAACATATGGGGTAGAAAATCACGAATAAATAATCCAAGGAACTTGCCTCGGCTGGTTTTCATTATTGTCTCGATCCGTTCCCATAAGAATGATAAAAAATAAAAGTGATAATCAACCCCATAAATCCTGCAATTAAATCCCATCTCACAAGAATGATCGAACAAAAGATCAACCTGTTTGTTGGTCAGTCTGTGTTCATCCTTGACTTCATAAATGGTGAAAGAAATCCAGATAACACATCCTTCCTCAATATTGGATCTCTCGCTGAGGAAGATCAATTGCCATGTCGTTTTCATTGGTGAGATCTCTCAAGAATAGGATGTGTTGATCTTCAATCAATGGTTCCGTCATTGTTCACCGTCAAGCTAATTCTCCATGAATTATCTCTAGAGCCTCTAGATAACTTCTAGGGTGATTAGTCTAACCCTAGGTCCCTACCTAGCTATTTATTTTAAAGAAACAAAATTGCTGCATCTCTATGAAATAGAAAAACAAATTATATCCTTAATTTATTTTATTCTTTAATGTGAAAAATACTACTTTCATAGCTGCCCTTCACCATCCAATGTTAGGCCTCACCTAGGGTAAAGCTGCTACTCAGAACTCACCAATGCCCTAAGATTTCGGATTCAAACATCGTTGAGGAGTTATTATACATTCTAAGAAAATCCAATTGTGTGATCTATTTTATATTTTAAAATATTTTAAACATTTATTCCAAAAACATCAAGCCTTGGAATCACATGTCTTCTTAATGGCTAGTATTTAACTTAAATAAAATAAAATTAGAAAATAATAATCGAAAAAATATGGGGCATTATATTATCCTTTCCTTTGGGATTTACATCCCCGAAAAGACAAAAACAAGGCTACTCAAAAAAATTGTGGGTACTATGCATGAATGTAAGCCTCCCACTCCCATGTTCTATCCTATAGATTTCAATGCTTCCACCGAACACACACCGAAGAAATCACTCTCACATACAGGATTCTATCCTTCCAATCCTCAATCTCTATTGGGTACACGGAAAATGTTGATCCATCCTCAATTTCCATATTTCCCTAGTCTATGATGTGTGACAGGTCGTGGACATACCTCCTCAGATGTGAAATGTGGAAGACATCATGTACCCAGTCTAGCTGCACATGTATAACTAAGCGGTATTCCCCTCTGCCAAATCTATATAGTATCTTAAAATGGATGATAAACCTCGGTGATAAATTTCCATCCCAAACAAATCTCGATAATCCTCCTAAAAATGAAACCCATATAAATACATGATCTCTTTACATGAACTCCATAGGCCTCCATTGGATATCATCATAAGAATTTTGACAGATCTGGGAAGACTTCATCTGGTCCTAGATGATATATATCTTCTCTCTAGTATCTCTCTCAAACTATATCCCCATAAGTGCCAATGATCTAGGGACAGTCCATAAAAGTGGTGACTTGTAGTGCCACCCTTACAATTACTCTAATGGTGACATACCAATGGTGGAATGATGGTTTTTTTCTACGTGAACTTCACCAGTGGTAGGTGATCTTCCCAACTATGGCTGAAGTATAACAGGAAAACATGCAGTATGTCCTCCAAACCCTAAATGGTCTGCTCTATTTGGTTTTCCTTATATGTGTGAAACATTATGATCATGCATAAATGGGTTCTAAACATCTGCAGAAATCCCTTACACAACTGGGAAGTAAAACAATATTTACCATATGAAACAATTGTCTATGGAACTCCATGGATTTCAACTATCTTCTTGAATATAGACGTGTCCCAAACTCTCTACTAAACTATGCTCTTGAATAGTTAATAATTCGGCCCACATGGTGAGTCATTAAATGATCACCCAAATTGAATCATGTCCCCTATACAATAGTGGTAAAACCATCATGAACTCCATTGATATCACATCCCACTTCCATTCTAGCACCTCTAGTGGTTGAGCTAAACATGTTGTAACCTGGTGCACAACCTTCACATGCCGAAAAAAAGGCACCTAGAAAAAAACTATGGCACTCATTTCTTCATTAATGACCACAAAAATTGATGATGGAGGTCCTGGTACATTTTCACCACTCTCACATGACTTGACTTAGTGGGTCCCATGCAACGACTCCTCATTCCCTCCTAAAATAAGCTATGGGAGGGTGACTAGCACCGAGTACGCAAATCACTAACATGGGAGGAATTTCCTATGTACCATTACACACGCACACATATCCAAGCCCATAAAATTCTAAAATGTAAAAAACACTAAGAAAATAATGCATGCGTGCCACTATATCCCAAAAAATAGAGTACGAAATGAATGTAATGTAAAGTGAAACTAGGACAAATAAAATTCCACTAAAGGAAGTATGAAACCAGAAGTACAACCTGTAAAAAGAGGTACGAGGAATTATATCTGTTGTTTATGGAATACCTCATCTTTCTAGATATCACAAGGCACCGTCTAGTCCTGGTCCACCTAGGACTCCATCAAAATGTTTCTTATCTTCATAAGACATGACTCGTGTAGAAAAAACCCATGCAGGGGTGAGTATAACATTACTTAGTAGGACACCCCAAAAACACAAATAAATATTCAAAGGAAATAAATAATTATCTCTACAAAGTATATGTATACAACACGTAAAACAATGAAATATAATTATACTAAATCCAAGACATGCAATCTAGTGGTAACTCACAACTACCGTATACTGACACTAGGGATCCAACTCAAATATTCCTTTAAGCACACATTTATAAGAGCACACACCTGAGTCGAATAGTAATGATGATGTCCATCCAATAAGAATGATGTGATCCCCACCTTTAAAATATCAATCAGGAGTATGCCCTGTGGATATCTGAGCATCTAAATTCTCACAATGAGTATCCCCAAGATGTGCCTCCTTGACTCGCTATAGGTGTCGTGGGGTGGCTACCATCAACTATCGGTAAGATACTCCATATCCATCCATTAAAGATAACTACAATGATTTCAACTATTCCAATGGACCATTCACCACCTACAAATTAGATATATTATTGAGATCATCTTTCACCATGTTCCCCTTCCACAAATTATGGACAATCTCAATGCCATAGTCTTATAAGAATTTTATCCATCGCCTCTATGTCGTATACAGATCCTTGAAAGAGAAGATACACTTGAGACTCTTATGATCAGAGTATATAAACCGCTCTCTCATCAGTTTTTGTCACCACATATTCAACGAAAAGACTACCGCTGCTAACTCCAGATCATGGGTCACATATTCCTGCTCATGTGGTCTCAATTGGTGTGGTCCATAGGAAATCACCACTTGCCTCCACATCAAGACACAACCAAACCCAGTCCCTGATGCATCACAGAACTCTACATACTAGAAACCCTCCTATACCAATATAATGATCAGAGTGCTTTTCAAACTCTACCTCTACTACTAAAATGCCTTATGGAAGTTCTAATCCTCATAAAGGCTTCCCCTTTTGAGTCAAAGTAATCATTAGATAAGATATCCTGGAAAAACATGTATGAATTGAAAATAATATCTTGCTAGCCCAAGGAAGCTCCACACCTCCTTCATGCCCCTATGTTGCTTCCATACTAACAATGAATCAACCATGTCCAGGTCCATATCCACTACATACGCTAATATAACATGTCCTAGAAAGTGGACCACGCGAATCTAGAACTGGAACTTCGAGAGTTTCCCATAAATCTGATGCTCTTAGAGTACGTCCAGAACCATCCTAAAGTGTCTCATGTGTTCCACCACAGATTCTGAGTACACAAAGATATCATCGATGAAGACTACCATGAACCGGTCAAAATAAGGCTGAAGGATCTGGTTCGTGAGTCCTGTGAATAGTATTGGGATGTTTGTCATACCAGTAGGAATTACCAAGTGCTCGTAGTGATGGTAATAACATCTAAATGTCATCTTCAGTATATCCTCATCTTTTACTCTTCACTAGTGATAGATTTCTCAAAGGTTAACCATTGAGAACCATAATTCCCCTCTCAACTGATCAAAGGTGTCATCGATTATTAGTAGTGGATACATGTTCTTCAAATTTACCTAGTTCATGCATCGACAGTACACAAAAAAACGTCAAGATCTCATCTACCTTTTTAGAAAACAAAATTGGGGATGCCTAGGGAGAAACACATGGTATCATGAAGCCCTTCCTTATCAAGTCCACCAACTGCTGCCTTACTTCGTGAAGCTCAATGGGAGCCATTCTATTTGCTGGTACAGATACTAGTGTCATCCCAGGGTGTAAATCAATACATAAGTCTATCTCCCACATGGGGGGGGGGGGGGTTAATCGTGGAAGTTCTTCAGGAAAGACATCCTCATACTCCACCACTAATATTGGGAACTAGAAACTCATAAAATCCCCTATACTAAGGTCTATTATATCCAACTAATGGTTAATTAGGTGCTCCTTCAGGTAAATCAGTTCATCATGTGTATCCTAGGTTTCTTTTTCAACAAAAAATGAAAAATTCATTTCATAACTATAAATACACCAAACCATTTGACTAAAACTGTTAATATGGGTATGGATTGTAGATAACCAATCCATACTAAGGATTAATTATTAAAGACTCAACACTTCCACCAAGAGTTTTCAATTGAAATTCCCAACTCCAAGGGTCAGGTCACACAATTGGCAAAAATGTGTGATCATTGAGTCTTCTCCAATAGGTGTCCCCAAGTTTAACGGTCGAGTTAATGGTTTAATTATAATATCACGTTCTTCAAAAATATATGTGGATTGAAATGAATTACTATAACCTATGTCTATCAATACTTTTTCTAAATTATAAAAGACAAATATTGTACCTCAAATCTTTCTTGGAGCCCATGGTTCATGTGTCTCGACTGCATGCAGTTGTCCACAACCCTATCCTCATTCTCCCTGAGCCTAGCATGGACCACCGTGGGGGTGGTGGTGGTAACATGTTAAAATGTTGACCAACTTGTGCTTCTCTCCCATGTCCACATCCATGTCTACTACTATGAGGATATGGCTTCTCCTGTCATTGTCTCTACCTTGGTTCTCCATCCACTATATCCATATCAGTAGCATGGCTGGTAAATAAATATTTAGTGATATTTCCCCTATTATTTCATGAATATAACCGCATATACCATAGATGAATAGACCTATAATGTGAGGCCTGAACTGAAGATCCTCTATCATAGGACCTCCACCTAAAACGTCTCCCATTTCTAGATCCCTGAGATTGAATTCGGCTCCCTATACCGAGGTATCTTCCCCTTCTCATCCACTACTGATTATCACCAGATTCATCTTCTTATCCAAGTATATTTAATCCACTAAATCTCCCTCTATAACCTTAGAATATGTCGGAATGCATAGAGGGAAAATTCTTCCTCATATTTCTCTACATAGACCTCACTCGATGGTTTGAGCCCTAAATTATGGATCACTATCTATATCCACCGGTTACCTGGAAAGGTTGGTGAACCTAGATGAGTAATCATCCACTATCATGCTACCCTACTAGAGCTAAAAAAGATCATGTATACACATATCTCTCATTGTAACCAGTGAGAAATCCTATCCAAAGAGACACTTTAACTCTGTCCATGAAAGACTCACCTCTTCTTGTGTCTAGATAAACAAACTCCACCATCACCCTAACAACCCCTATATAAGGCTCACTACTAGGACCACCATCTGATATGCTAGATGGGAAATCGAATCACTGCCTCAAGCTATTAATTATCTACTTGAGGGTCAATCTCACCTTAGAACCTGAGGGGTCTATGTCTCTAAAACTCTCGAAACATGCTCAGTATTCACTCCTCATCTACTAGTATTGTGGGTACTACGTGCTTCTCCACAGGTGTTGTTATGACTGGTAAACCACCCGAAGGTAACATATGGGGATCAAGTCCCTATATCAAAACATCACCACTGAGGGGGTCATCCTCATGATTAATATGCTAAATCCTAGCTGGTATGCATCTTGGGGGAATCCTATAATAAAACAATATGTACAATGGTCAATGAGTATATTTGGAGAGACATATCAAGAAGAACATGGAACCATAAACCATTCCTATATGATTCATGCATAATTATTTTCCATCCAACCAATCCTGTTGTGTACTAAGTGATAAATCAGTTTATCAGAGTCATGGTGTATGGATATATTTACCTCCCACACCAACAACGGAGTCCCTGAATGAAAATATAAACTCAAAATAGTTAACACTATTTACCCAAACCAATATCATAGTCTCTCTGTCCTAATGTAGAACTGACCACCATTGATACTACTCAGTCACAACCCATCCTAGTGGGGCCCATGCTTAGATTTCCCAAGCCCACTTCCAATAGGCTAGGGGCTGGTGATTAGCACTGATTTGGCATATCACTAACATGGGAGGAATTGACTATGTACTTGTATGCACACACACATATCAAATCCCCCAAAATGATGAAATGAAAAAACCACTATGAAATAAATGAATTCAAACCACTATATCCCATCCAATAGAGTACACAAGGAATGTAATATAAAATGAAACTGGGCCAAATACCATCCCACCAATGGAGGTCTGTAACCACAAGTCCAACCTATAAGAAGAGGTACTGGGACTAGTGTCTATAGCCATAGGAACACCTTAGCTTTCCAGATCCCACAAGGCACCACCTGATCCTAGTCTTCCTAGGACTCCCTCAAAAGGACACTCATCTTCATAAGACATGACACATGTAGTAAAATCCCATGAAAGGGTGAGTATAATAATACTCAGTAGGGCACCCTAAAACCAGAATGAAATTTAAAAATGAATGTATAATCAACTATGCATAGTATATGTTTACATGACATAAAATTAGAATATTTGGATACACTCAATCCAATAGATGCAGTCTTGAGATAATTTCAAACTACCACATTCCAATGTTAGGGATCTTTCTCGAAGATTCCATGAATAACTCATTCGGGTGGACACGCTCCAAAGTAATATAAAATTGATGAAGTCCATCGGATAAGTACTGTTCATTCTAAATAGTCATGAGAGGGTTACATTAATATGACTGAATAAAGAGATACAATACACATATGAGGATCATTGGTAGGGAAATGGGGGGACACCAACAACTCCTTTTAGAATGACCTACTAAGTAAAAGATTAACATATATAATGATTGTTTACATAAATACCAAGGATTATAACAAGGGAATGAATATGAATAGATGATCCTACTCTGGGCCTCTTGGGGGGATTCCAACAACTATATCCAATAAGTTCTACTAAAGGGATCATACTCCTTTGAGTAGGAAACAATAAGCACTAACTAGTAGGGAAACAATAAAGGGAACAAACCCAAGTGGAACAAGTCCATGATATAATGGAAAAGAGATTAAATCCATTTAGAATTGGGTACACAGTGTGTAGTAGAGTTTCACATCGTGTCCCTGGACCTCAGGTACTACCCATATAAAATGGATTGTGTCATTCCCACTATGTTGTGTAGAAGAAGGGTACATAACATGTTGAAGAACTCACATGTCGTGTCTTTTCATTCAAGGTCCACCTATGTACTCTAACTATGTGATAACACATGGTGTCAACCCATGTATCTCTTCCCATGTACCTATACATGGGGTAGTCTGTGTACTTGGTCCAAGCCAAATTGTTTAGTGGTGTACACGATATGTAGGAAAACGTGTACTCAACCCCATGTATGTGTATCTACCAAGATACACACTGAGTCTTTCAGAAGGGCCTACATGTCATGTGATAGGGTCACACACCGTGTGAAATTTAACTATCTACCAAAACCCTAGATGTTTCTTAGTGGGGGAAACAAATCATGTAATCCAGATTACATGATGTGTTCTTTACGATTTTCGAGAATCCAACATTCTTCCTCCACATGCCTCAATTGATCTACTTAATTCTGTTTCAGGGATCCATTCATCTCAAAATTCCAGGTCAAGTGTTACCTCATCACCCTAACACTGAATTGATGTGTTTTGGGCTGTCGATCATCTTGAAAAACAACTTTAAATCCATTGAACAAAAACCACACGAAGAAAAATATACCTTGAATATCTAAGATTCATCTGTCAGCTTTGTCATCACACTTCTATTAGGTTGTCCCATTATTGGATAATATATTTTTGATAACTATTCCATGAAACTAAGGTGAAAATGTCATTTGTTCATAAACCAATGAAGAATGAAGAATGCATAAAACATATTGGGGAGAAAAGTAGAAAAAACAAATATGAGGAATAAACTTCATTCATTGTTCATTATGGCCTAAATCGGTTCCTGTAATATTCATCAAAAAGAAAAACAATAATAAACCCCATAAATACCTTAATTAAATCCCATCCCACAAGAATGATCGAACCACGAATCAACCTATTCGTTGTTTGGTACACATTTCTCTTTGAATTCAAAAAATGGGCAAAGAAACCCAAATAACACATCCTAACTGAGAATTGGATCGCTCGCAAAGGAAGATAGGTTTCAGCATCATTGTTGTTGGAGAGATCTATTGATAATGGAATATTTCGATGTTGGATCTGAGGTTCTGTCGTCATTCACCATTAAGAGAATTCTCCAAGGATTCTCTTCAGAGCCTCTAAGGAACTTCCAAGGTTATAAGTCTAATCATGGATCCCTACCTATCTATTTATTTAAAATAAATAGTTTCCATGTGTTGTTTAAAATAATAACAAATAAAATAAAACTCTAATTTATGTTAGTATTTAAATTCCAAAATCTAATTTTTACAGTCGACCCACACCGGCCGATGTTAGGCCTCATCTAGGGTAAAGTCGCTACTCTAAACACAACGGTGCCCTATGTTTTTTGATTAAAGCACCCATATAAGTGTTATTATAATTTTTTGGGAAAACCACCCATGCACGCTATTTAATATTTTAATATATTTCAATCATTTATTCTGAGCACCCTAGGCATCAAAATTGTATGTCGTCTCGGTGCTTGGTCTAAAATTTAATGGATATAATATTTAAAAATAACATACATAAAATCTAAGACATTACAAAAAATCCCAAATTTAAACTCTATAGTGATGATAGAATCTCAATTCGATGATCCATTAAAAAGTTATTTCCAAATGAACCTACGCAAACAATTGAATATTTAATATTAATTATTAATTATTCTGCTAAAATTAAAATACTTGGATTTCTACCAAACTCTTTTCCTAGGGTAAAACCCTATTTTGGGTCCAACGGAGTGGTCATAAAATTATATGAGCTCACATTCTAGTAGAAAATTACCATATTACCCCTTTAAAATTATCTTCTAGTAATACATAAAATTTCTACTTAGAACTGAAGTCTGGAGAAACAAGAGTCCTTAAAAACTCCTAGCCCTAAACAATCTCACCCTAGAGATTCCTGGTCAAAATATCAGTATCTATGCTCTCAACTGGAGCATATATAAAAACATGATATCTAGAATGTTCAAAGAACAACTGTACAGTATAAAAAAATCCATCTATAAAAAATTTATTTAACTGTGTCCTATATGGTACTTCCCACCATGGGAATAACCATACCGTTATCTCAAAAGAATCCTCTGATCTCAAAGGTCAACAGAAAACACATAAGTTCATCTAATGACGAGGTCCACCACTCTCAAATAGCCAATGTTTCACTCAACATAATATGTCTTACCTTACACCTCTCCTTGAGCACAAACTCAGCAGGTTTCTTCCTCCACCATGGAAGAACATTTAGAAAGAAAAGGAACTCATTGTAGGGCTAATGATATCTCAACATACTCAAGTAAAATCAAGATAGATCATGATAATATCTAACAGGGTTACACTAAGATTCTACCCAACGGTGCGTACATCTCCTTTTGAACCATTCCATCATCATTTAAAAACCAAACCAGGATTCATACATGGGTAAACCATCTCAGGGTACCTAATTAATTACACGATTTCACCTCTAAAATAGAGGTACATTCTAGCACAACTTCTGATATCCAAGACCATAATGAGTCTTGAAACATCGGTTCTCATCTCACCCCTTCCACTCGTAGATTTAAATTCAAATGAAACCATGTGAAAAAATCACGTATCTTTATCACCTGAATCATACTACAGTGATTATTCCATTACAATTCTACACAAACCATACAACATGTCACATATGTCTCATTCTAAAAGAATTTCCCTTGGAACACACATTCAAAATTGATCACCCCACTAATGAAATGATTTAATACATGAATTACCATCACCTAGAATCATTCCAATCATAATAATATACTCGTTATATTAATACAGTAGCAACAACAGAAACACTAGCCGACCCGACCAGACACCAAACTAATCATTCATGTGGAATCCAATCTAAAAAAACAAGCACCCCAGGTTATTTGTCAAATTCTAATGATATCAACATCCCTATGATGTAGAACATGACACCAAATAGCCTTGATCTAAAAAACATGAATGAATCCAAGATCAATACCTAAAGTGGAACCACAAAACATGGGTCTACCTCTCTCATAAGGGACAACCACAAAAAAATAGTCATCGACCTATAACGGTCCAAATCAAAACCAAGGGTCTCTAGGCCTCCGACCTGTCCCAATATCATAATCCATACAAATGGTTCATAAAATATAACCACCTAGCCCAGAAGATAAAAACCACTTAAAATCAAGAAAAGATCAAAACAACTAATAAGGGACAATGATGAAAAGACATGCTTCAAGGGCCTGATCCTCATCGATCATCCTCATTAAGAACTACTCCTAGGTGGTCATGATACCAAAACGTTATAGAAAATGAAATGACACTAATCAGACATTCGTATTTAAAAATATCCCCTAGAGGTCTAGTTTAAAATGAAATACCTAGTATTCATCGCCATCATTCTCATTGATTCAACGAGATAACCACTGGCCTAATAAAAAACTATGAGGGGTTCAATAAAAAGGTATTACATTCCTTATCAACCTACTAGAATAATTCACCTCCCATGCACAAGGACCGAGTCATCAAGCTCACAAAAAATGCCTCAATGTAGATCCACATAACATTCCATCAGAATGAAATATATAAATAAGAAGTCCCAAATGAATATTCTTCAATAGTCAATAAAAATAAAACACTAGAAGGTCTATATTATGTGAACCCTACATGCCAAATATAATTCTTGAGACACCACTTTCCTTTTCCATCCAATTGTCAAAATCCATCACTAGCCTATTTCTAGTGGACAAGATCAAGAGATCCATAGTAAATCATAACATCAACACAACATGTTTTTTGCTCTAGGAAAAAATCTTATAAAACTATTACATCGCAAATCAAAACAAAAATTCCATACCCTAGAAACTAAGACTTCCAAAAGAAAAAATTATTCTTGATTCACCAATCTAATATCCATCATAGGTTAATACATATTCTTAGTAATTGTATTTACCATATCCCAAATAGCAATGACCAAGAAAATAACTCCTTTGATACCACTTTCTAACATCCCGACCTGAATGTCACTAAAGTAGTTCTCCAAACCGGTGGGTTACAATGTCTCAAGTGCTCCTCCCCATACTCTAGAGGTTGCCAACTAGCAGCGAGGGTGTAAAGTCCTAGACTATTATCAATGGAATTTAACACTTCCATTAGTAATTTTATATTCTATAAATGACATAAAATCACATATATACCATAATAAAATATTTAAAAATTAATAATTAATGACATAGAATGTATTTAAAGAAGTTAAGAAGCCAATATAGATGAAATAGTAACATGAAATTAGGAAAAGTAATATAACCCTTATGAATAATAAATCATCCAAATAAATAGTAGCCTCACCTGTGAAAATATATATATAATTTATGAATCATATAAATAATAAAACCATAATTATATCCAAGTCTAGGTAAATAAATGTTTTAAAAAAAATAATTAAGTATTCACATTTTTGTAAGTCATAAAGATTTCATTAAAATATTACAATTAATTTAATATTTTTAATATTTTTATTTTAATAAAATGTATTCATAAATTAATATTTTTATGTCTCATAATTTTAATATGACTTAATGAGACATTAAGTAATTTTTTAAAGTGTTATAAAATACGTTATAATTTCAAAATATTTTTTTCCATATAAATGATAATTCTAATTAAAAAATAATTTACTCATCTTTAACAAATTATTTTCATAAAATTTATTTCATTTTTGAATTATAAAATTTGAAAAATGGTTAGGGTGAATTTTTTGGGATTTTTCTGAAATACTTGAATTTTTTGTGAATAGTAAAATATGGTAATTTACAATATATATATATATATATATTAGAAGTTAAATAAAATATTAATTGAGTCATAACTAATGTAATAACCATTATTTTGAACTCACATTATTTAATAACTAGATTTTTTCTCAATAATCAACGCTATTGCTTATCTTGAGAAAAATAATAAACCAATAAATTTAATAATGAGAAAACACCCACCTCTTCCCAAGAACCACTACCACATATAAGAGATCATGGTCTCACAAAAATACCAAAACCAATTCCTAAGGAGGTTCTCAAGGAGGATAAATCCAAGGGGTAAAATCCTCTAAAATTTTTTCTTTTAATTTTGTTTCAATTTCATTTATCTTATTCTCTTCAACTCACTTTATCTTATCCAAAAGGTATGATTACTCCAATATGTTTGATATAATAGAATGATATCATGTTAATGGAATATCCATCATCAAACTCATTTCCCTATCTCCCTTTTGTACTAAAAATGATATCGTCACCCGTGATGTGTCAATATACCAACATCATGGTTGATGTAATTTAATTTTCCTTTAATTCCTTGGAAAATGTTAATAGAACCATTATAATGGTTGAAAAAGATTATAAAGTTTATAATACAACCCTTTTTATGTTCTATAACTAATGTATATACATAATACTAAATTATAAAACAAAAAAAATTGTTTTGATTTATAAAACACCAAAATTAACCTATAACGATCATCATTAACTCTTATCTAGTGAATCATCCTCATACGATATAAAAAAACTTTTCATTAGATAATTTAAAATTATATAAGATAATTACTAACAAACAATTACAATTTGTTATTATTTATCCACATTTTACACACACTTCCATTCATGTATAGAAGTGAACTGGTGTTGAAAACTAAGAAAATGAATGCTCTTGAATAATGAAATTAAACTCTATGACTCATTGAAAGGCCCATAAAGGAACTTAATAAAACTATAATGAATCAAATAAATGCATTAATGGTTATTTATTATTAATTAATTAATCTAATGTGATTATATAATATATTGACAAGACGACAGCTTTTAGATAGAAGGTGTGAGGAATTCACAAACCCAACTCTCTTTCATTGGGATTTCCATCATTACCCCCATTTTCATTATGGATATTCCTTAAATAAAATTTATTCATCACTATATTACCTTTAATTGGATATAAATTTTTTCTACTTGATTATATGACCAGCAAAATTCGTTCCAAATGAACACTTCTTTCTAAAAATTACACCTTTTTCTTCTTGAGATTGTTTCCTCTTCACTCAAGGTTGCTGATTCAAGTATCTTATTACCAAATTGATTGAGGAAGATTTTTTTTAAAATTTATTCTTAAGAAATTAAACCCATTCCTTTCCATGGGTTATTTTATGTTGAAGACTTATATATGCTCTATGTGGCATGCATGATAATGTAAATGTTATGATATGATGGATGCAACCAAAATTATATAGCATAATGTAAATGATATGATGTGACATGTGTTACCATAATTATATAGCTCTCTAATGCATTGGTTAATGTGATTTATATGATGAGAAAAGTTAAATATATATAATCATGATGCCAAATCTTTTCACAACTATATGTGGTAGTTAACCACTAAGACATGATCATCATTTTTATGCATTTCTAAATTCCATGAATTTTCTTAATACATACTCTCAAGATTAAGATCATAAGCCTATGTTATTTTAATAATGATAATATAAACCCCTTGTTATATAGTTTCATGTTATTATCTCTATTTGTTATGGGATTTTAGGTCAGCCCTTTTTATGTACATCCTCAAGATATTACTTGTATTCAGAAGATTTAGAACACCTCTATTAAGATAGATACAAATATTTAAAAAATGTTTATTTTTTAGTTTTTAAAAGTTTTATGTGGTATTAATTTTCCCAAGACACTAAAACTTTATATCTTGGTCTTATAATGATTTTATGTGGTTTATCATTAAAATTATCTATTAATAATATAAGTAGAATTAGGGTCACTATAGTTGGTTTCAGAGAAGGGTATAACTAATTTGGGAATTAGGATTAGAGAACATTAGTGAAAACCCAACAGTATGAGACTAAGAATAAGTAATCACCCAAGAAGATTTGTTTTCAATTATCATAAACTTTGGGATCCCATAAAATATTTCATTATAGTTTATTTTATAAAGAATAAATTTCTGATGATTTGTTGACCTATGTTTTGTTCTCACATTTTCTATAATAAAAATTGGTTGGAACCAGGAGAAACAAGTCTAAAAACCTATTTGGGGGACAGTGCAATGATTTCCCAAATGACATGTAGTACCCCCTGTTTGAGGTATGTAGCCTTTTTTATGATTCTTTATGTGTTTAAAGTGCATTAGAATAGTTGAGAAGAGGTTGGGAGTGTTTGGAATGGTTTTGAATGATTTTGGAGGCTTTTATTAGGGAGCACGGTTTGATCACAGTTTGGGGAAACCGTGCGGGTTCCCTAGGAAACCGTGCATATAGAGACAATAGTATTCACACGAGCTGCGCATAGTTTTCCAAACCGTTCAAGGAAACCATGAAAACCCTTGCTCTCGAGACAGTATCCTTCACACGGTTAGCGTACAGTTTGACAAACTGTGCGGTTTAACTGCGCGACCACGTAAAAATGGGGTTTTAAAACACAAGTTCACTCAGGATTGCCACATTTATCTCCAAATCCTCTCCCACTCGAACCTCACTCTGTATTTTGGGTTCTTAGGGGTTGAAGGTGATCTCCCACTGATTTTAGAAGCAAATCAAATGATTTTTGTGGTGGTTTGAAGCTGGGTTCTCCTGGGAAAGTCTCTCCTCTCAGTTTATTGGTGTTTTCCTCTTGATCTACATCTCCCTATCTCTAATTTTTGTAGATCTAAACCCATTGTGTGTAGATATAGTGTTGTGGTTGCCTTTTATGTTTATTTTAAGGCTTATGGATGCTAGGGATTGTATCTAGAGAGGTTTCGGTGGTGCATTCTCCGGATTAGATGAGCGGTTGCTTCTTGGTCGTTTTCACCTGAACCCTAAAGGTAGGTGGATTTTCTCTCAACTCCACTTGTTTAAGGATAATGGTTTTGGATACAATTATTTTGGTTGTCTTGAAATTAATTTTTTTTTTGATGTGAGAAATTGGTTAGAAATCCCTTGGTTGATGTTTTGGGGATTTTTGGGAAAAAGTGGGTTTTGTGTTAAAGTGTTTCTTGTTGTGGATTTAAAAATGAAGATTTTAAAATGGGTTTCTATGAATTATGTGTGAAAATGGTTGATGAAAATGGTTTATAATAAATGGGGTTGTTTTATTTAAATGTTGTTTGGAATGGAAAATGATTTTCAATAAATGGGAGATTTATTTAAGTGGATTCATATGAAATGGAATTGGTTGATTGCATATTGTTGTGTCCATGGTGGGTTATTTTCTTGGTTATGTATTGATTGGAATGTTGTGTGAAAGTGGCGAGAAGTACCACTATAAAAAGGGGATCGATAGTGGAAAAAAGGGCCACCATCAAAGGATAAGTGGTTGGGAAGTACCACTAGGTGTGAATGGGTGAACAGGTTGGACGGAAGCTCCACTGTTTGGTTGTTTTGGTTGTTTTTTTGTGCATTTCTTTGCAATGTGGAAATTGTTGTGCTAATATATACATGATGATATGGATTATGGCATGTTTTTTTGGTTTTCCCTTGGTATTTTGGTTTGGGTGAGATGTCTTGGTAAGGGTGTGTTTTTCTAATGGTAATGGTTTCACTTGTGATTATTTTATATAAAATATTTTATTTAAATGTGATAATGGTTTTATCCTAGTGGCGTGTGTAGGGAAGTGATTTTCGGAAAACCTACTGAGTTTTAGTACTCACCCCCTGCTTTGGAACTTTGGTTTCTTTTCAAATGTTGTGTACCGTAACGTGTAGAAAGGTAAGGCATCGTCCTCCTCTAGGG
The DNA here is from genome assembly GCA_963277665.1 of Viscum album. Classification (NCBI taxonomy): domain Eukaryota; kingdom Viridiplantae; phylum Streptophyta; class Magnoliopsida; order Santalales; family Viscaceae; genus Viscum; species Viscum album. The sequence continues at coordinate 1,041,193,240 of OY728126.1, forward strand.
GTTCACTGTGATGTATTAATGAAGCATGGAGCTTGGAGCTTGGTGTAGAGCTGTGGTGGTATCATGGCACATGGGGATTTGTTGTTTGGTCTTCCACGTAGTACTCTGATATTGTGTTGTTTGTTTTGGATTTGGGTTATGGTGGAACAATTTGGTTGTCTTGTGGTAATTCATGTTGGAATGTTTTATTAACATGCATCATATAGTGGTGGTTGATGGATGGTTTGGTTGGTTTTGTATTAAGGTAAAATCATTCCACAATTTGATCTTGAATCCCTTATCATTTATTTCTAGCATTTTGTGTCTTGGGAATGTCGCTTAAGGCCAAGTAGCCCTCACCGCCTCCTCAAGTCAAAGAGGTAGGGGCGGGGTGTTCCAAGTTGTATCAGCTTGTTCAGTCCTTAGGAGTTGATTATTGGATTTGGAGTCGACATTCGTTGTGGTATAATCCTTGAGTCAGGATGGTATCAAGGCGTAGGAATGTCAGAACATGGAATGTATAGTAAAAAATGACATAGCTACCCCTTTTATGATGAACTTCAAGTTACCAGGGAGTTGGGTACATAAGTGTTTTGGAGACACTTATAGGCATTGGATTCTCATTGTTGTGGGTGTATCCAATGAGATGTTCATGGAAGATATGGTAGAAATTACATCCTTCAAGGATTCATATTTCATTGGGCATAATGATTTTTGGGCTATATTGAGAAAATATATTTTTTCAAATGTGTGAGATGGTAATGTGAATAAACATGGTATTTTGAAAATGGTGTGATTTTCAAAAATGGTGAAACATGAAAATGTGGAAAAGATGGAAAGCCTCGTTGTAATAGTGTTGTGTAATGTGATGTGAAATGGGAATTATTGATGTCTACAGAAGTGAGACTCAAGGTTGTTTGTTTGCTTTTTATAGAAATGGCACCGGGTAGGCGTCCTAAAGACCAACCAGAAGTGGCTGATGAGAATGTGGTTGCACCTCAGTCCCAGGTGAACCAGTGGTTAGTGAAAAGTATAGTGAAGGTTTTCCAAGCTGTGGAAAATGGAAATTAATCGGATGAACCAAGTCATGTGGATCTTGCGGTTCAGTTTCAGAAGCAAAATCCACCTGTCTTTAGGGGTGATTTGGACCCGAAAAGGGCAGAGGCGTGGCCATATTGAATGAACAGAATTTTCGAATTCATGGGGATGTCGGTAGAGCTGAATTTAGGGCTAGAAACGTATAAGCTAGAAGATATTTATCTTCATTGGTGGGACTTTGTAGTCCAAGATGGGATGGACCAGGGTATGATGTGGGAAGACATTGATGAATTGTTTAATAAACAAATGTACCCACATACGTTCAGAATTGAGCGCACAACTTATTTCTTCAGTCTGAAGCAAGATCATATGTTTGTGACAGAGTATGAAGCTATGTTTATGAACATAGTGATATTTTCACATGAGGTGGTGGTTAGTACATCATTGAAATCTCATATCTTTGAAGATGGTTTGAGGTAAGATATCTGTTCAAAAATAGTCGTGCTGTGTATTGGTGATTACACAGAGATGGTGAATCGAGCATCTGTGGCTGAGTGGGATCATTTGGGAGCTTTGGGCAGAGGAAGCATGGTGGTACCCATGGGGAATAGTGGAAACTCTAATGCTGGGTTCAAGAGGAGGGGGGAAACTTATTCCCAAGGTGGGGGTATGGCACATAATCCGATGGTTGGATCAGTGAATCTTCCTACGAAGCCCCAGAGAAAACCAGGAAGTTTTTTGTGTGGCTCCACGACACACATCAAGTGGGATTGTATGAAACAACCTCGAGCATGTCACAATTTCAAGAAGATGGGGCATCTTCAATGATATTTTCGGAATGTTCCAAGGTCGGGTGTGCGTGCCACTCCTTAGGGATCACATATGTTGTATGATTCTATGGGACGAGGATAGAAGCATACCCCTCGTCAGCAAATTAACGTGGGTCATGGTGATTCACAGAATACCACGACACCTCAACAAGAAAATAAAGAGAATATTGTGGAAACAAAAGCATTGTTTGGAACTGAGAAGGATGTGCTGGATGGTCATTCTGGACCATCCACGGTGCAAGGTACAATTATTTTAAATTCTACCTTGATGCAAGTGTTGTTTGATACATGTTCTTCACACTTTTTTATTGCTGTACGTATGGTTGATTTTCTGGGTTTAAGGGTAGAAATGATGCCTTCAGTTTGGAAACTTCAAACTCCTCTATGTCGAAGAGAGTGTTGAGCGTTCTTGTGTAGAGCATGTTGTATCGTTGTGGGAGAGGTTTAGTTAGTGAGGAATTTTTTAGTGCTTATGGTGGATGTGTATGATGTAATCCTGGGAATGGATTGACTCGTGGTGTTTAAGGTCCACATTGACTTTAATAAGCGAACAATGGATTTTATGACACACAGTGGCGTTAGACATCTCTTTAGAGGAGAGAGGCATGAAAGGATGGGTTCAATGGGTTTGTTGGCACCAGTAGTGGGTATGTTATCTTATCAGTTGGCGATGTTGTCGTTGGAATTGGTAGAGATTGTTGAACAAAGTGTTCCTCTGGTAGTGGTGGATCAGTTCATGGATGATTTTCCCGAATAATTCTCCGGGTTACCTGCCATAAAAGAAGTGTATTTTACGATTGATCTCCTTCTGGTGACCAGTCCTATCTCACTTCCGTCTTATCGGATGGAACCTACTGAATTTAGGGAACTGAAAGTAAAGTTAGAAGAGTTATAAAACAAAGGTTTTATCTGGCCTAGCACGTCTCCGTGGGTAGTGCCAGTTTTATTTGTGAAAAAGGCAGATGGAACTTTGAGGCTCCGTGTTGATTATCGTTGACTTAAACAAATTATGATAAAAAATAGATATCCAATTTCACGAATTGATGATTTGTTCAACCAACTGAGGAGAGCCCAGTGGTTCTCCAAGATCGACCTGAGGTCAGAATATCATCAATTGTGGGTGAGGAAGGATGATATTCCTAAAACAGCTTTCAAAAGTAGATATGGTCATTATGAATATGTGGTTATGCCCTTTGGTCTAACGAATGCACCAATGTTACTCCTGGAATTGATGAATCAAATATTTTAGAGAAATCTAGATTAATTTGTGGTGGTGTTTGTAGATGATATTCTAGTGTATTCGTAGACTAGGGCGGAGCTTGAGAAGCACTTGGCGACAGTGTTAGGGATCTTGAGGGATCATCGTTTGTATTTCAAATTGTCATAGTTTGACTTTTGGATAGAGGAAGTATGTTTTCCTGGCCATGTGATTTTTGGAAGGGTCCTTTCAGTAGATCCAAAAAATATAGAGGTTATTATATCATGGGAACCACAAAAGAATTTGTTTGAGGTATGGAGTTTATTCAATCTAGCTGGGTATTATCTGCGTTTTGTTCGTGATTTTTTACGTTTTACTTCATAGATGAAAGCTTTGACAAGAAATAATGTTCCGTTTCGGTGTAATGAACAGTGTCAGTAGTGTTTCCAAAAGCTAAAGGGTCACCTTACAGCAACACCAATCATGGTTTTTTCAAAACGAGGAAAAGGGTACATAGTGTAATGTGATGCATCGAGATTAGGGTTGGGGTGCATTCTAATGCAAGGGAATCATGTGGTTGTGTATGGCTCACGTCAGTTGAGGGTCCATGAGAAAAAATACCCAACTCAGGATTCATAATTGGAAGTAGTGGTCCATGCTTTGAAAGTGTGGCATCATTATCTCTTCGGGGATAAATTCACGGTATATACAGATCATAATAGCTTAAAGAACATTTTATCACAAAGGGATTTGAATTTTAGGAAAAGGATATGGATGAAATATCTTCAGATGTTTGATTTTGACTTGATGTACACACTAGGTTAGGGAAATTCGTTGGAGGATGCATTATGTAGAAAATCATATCATCAGGTGGTGAAACAGGCATCAGACCAATGGAAGTTGATGTCAGTTATAGCTAACATGCGGTTAGAATGTGAGGACTAGGGTGATAGAGAGGTCTTTTATTCCAATTTTGTAGATTCCTGAGTTGATTGTCCTGGTTAAAGAGGCACAGATATTTAATTCTAAGTGTGTGACCATGAGCTCGAAACTCAATAGTGGGGAGACCATTGAGGGTTGGAAACTGAATGGAGATTCATTTTTGTCTTTTTAGAATTGGATGATGGTACCATTTGTTTGTTAGGATGATCTTCTCAGGGTGTATCATCGTTATAAGTTGGTTGTTCATCCTGGAATTCAGAAAATGTATAAAGCGTTGAAAGCGCAGTTCTGGTGGGCTTGTATGAAAATTAGTGTGGTTGAGTTTTTTTCAAGATGCTTGACTTGTCTGCAGGTCAAGGCAGAGCATCAATGTCCAGTGGGAATGTTTCAGTCTTTACCAATCCCTGTTTGGATGTGGGAGAAAATAGAGATGGATTTTGTTACAGGTCTCCCAAGAACGGTCAGAAAGCACAATGCCATTTTGGTGATAGTGGATCGGCTAACGAAGTAGGCCCATTTCATTCCAATTCTTGAATCTCATATGGTTGAGGATCTGTAAAAAATCTATATATGGGAGGTGGTAAAGAGGAATTGTGTTCCAGTTTCGATTTTATTGGATAGAGATCCGAGGTTTAAATCTCATTTCGGGAAATCCTTACAGCAAGACCATTGAAGTATGTTGACCATGAGCACGGCGTATCACCCTCAGATGGACAGTCAATCCGAGAGGATGATACAGAACATGGAGGATATGTTGAGGGCTTGTGTCATGGATTTTGGTGGCTCATGGGAGGATCACGTGTCATTGGTTGAGTTCTTGTACAATAATAGTTATCTGGAATCCCTACATATGGCTTCGTTTGAAGCATTGTATGGGTGGTCGTGTTATTCTCCATTGTACTGGGTGGAAACGGTTGAGTCCTCGATGGTTGGATGGATCCTTTTCCAGGAGACTACAGAGAAGATCAAGTTAATCAAGAAGATAATGGATATGGCTTAGAGTCGTCAAAAATCGTATGCGGATCATCATTGATGGTTGTTGTCATTCGAGGTGAGTGATCATGTTTTCATGATGATCTCTCCTAGGTTAAGACATCGTCGGTTTGGGAAGTAGGGAATGTTATCTCCAAGGTATTTTGAACCTTTTTATATACTTGAGTGGGTTGGTGAGGTGTCTTATCTTTTAGATTTTCCACCTATGTTCAGTGTGTTGTACAATGTGTTTCATGTGTCGCAGTTGAAAAAGTATCAGCTGGATCCGGGCCATGTTATTTGAGGGGATCATGTTGAGCTAGAGCCGCATGCTTCGTTGGTACACATGCCGGTGCAGGTTGTGGATAGTTAAGAGAAAGTATTGTGGGGGTAAAAGAATCATGCTGGTTCAGGTTTTGTGGTAGCATGGCCAGATCCAAGAGTAGACTTGGGAGCGGGAGAAAGAGATGGTCGAGCAATGACCCAAACTCTTTCCGCAAAGGGTGGGTTCACAACATTCTGACGATAGAAAGACCAATGGTGGGGATAATGTAGTACCACTGGTTTGAGGTATGTAGCCTTTTTATGCTTCTTTATGTTCTTAAAGCGCATGGGATGAGTTGAAAAGAGGTTGGGAGAGTTTGTAATGGTTTTGAATGAGTTTAGAGACTTTTCTTAGGGAGCACCGTTTGAGTACAGTTAGGAGAAACTGTGAGGGTTCTCTAAGAAAATGTGTAGGGGGAGACAGTAGGATTCGCACGGCCTGCGCATGGTTTTCTAAACATTGTGGGGAAAACATGTGAACCCTTTCTCCCGAGATAGTAGCGTGCTCATGGTTAGTGCACGGTTTGCCAAACTGTGCGGGCTAACTGTGCGACCACTTGAAAATAGTGTTTCAAAACCTGGGATCACATGTTCTTGCCTCATTCCTCTCCAAATCCTCTCCCACTCGAGGCTTACTCGGGATTTTGGGTTCTTAGGGGTTGAAGGTGATCTCCCATGGATTTTGGAAGAAAATCGAAGGGTTTTCGTGGTGGTTTGAAGGTGGTTTCTCCCGAGTAAGTCTCTCCTCTCGGTTTTTTGGTGTTTTCCTCTAGATCTACATCTCTATGTCTCTCGGTTTTCTATATCTACACCTATTGTGTGTATATATAGGGTTGTGGTTGCCTTGTATGTTTATTTTAAGGCTGATGGATGTTAGGGAGGGGAATCTAGAGAGGTTTTGGTGGTGCGTTCGCTGGATTTGAAGAGTGGTTGATTTTGGGTCATTTTCACTGGAACCATAATGGTAGGAGGATTTTCTCTCGACTCCACTTGGTTAGAGATAATGGTTTTTGTTAAAATTAATTTGGTTGTCTTGAAATTAATTGTGTTTTGATGTGTGAAATTGGTTAGAAATCCCTTGGGTGATATTTTGGGGATTTTTGGGAAAAAGTGGGTTTTCTGGTGAAGTGTTTCTTGTTGTGGATTTTAAAATGAAGATTTTAAAATGGGTTACTATGAATGATGTGTGAAAATGGTTGATGAAAATGGTTTTCAATAAATGGGGTTGTTTTATTAAAATGTTGTTTGGCATGGAAAATGACTTTCAATAAATGAGTGATTTATTGAAGTGGATTGATATGCAATAGAATTGGTTCATTGCATGTTGTTGTGTCCTTGGTGGGTTATATGCTTGGTTATGGCTTGATTGGAATGTTTTGTGAATGTGGCGAGAAGTACCACTATAAAAATTGGATGGATTCTGGATGGAAGGGCCACCATCAAAGGATAAGTGGTCAGGAAGTACCACTAGGTGTGAATGGGTGAACGGGTTGGATGGAAGCTCCACTGCTGGGTTGTTTTGGTTGTTTTTTTGTGCATTTCATTTCAAGGTGGGAATTATTGTGCTAATGTGTACATGATGATATCTATTGTGGCATGTTTGTTTGTCTTTACCATGGTTGTTTTGTTTGGGTAAGATGGCTTGGTAAGGGTGTGTTTGGCTTATGGTAATGGTTGCACTAGTGATTATTTTATATAAACTATTTTATATAAATTTTCTAATGGTTTTATCTTAGTGGAATGTGTAGAGACGTTATTTGGGGAACACCTGCTGATTTTTAGTTCTCACCCCCTACTTTGGCACTTTTGTGTCTTTTCAAATGTTGTGTATCGTGATGTGGGAAAAGGTAAGGCATCCTCCTCTTCTAGGGTTGCATTGTGATGTCTTGGTGGATCTTGGAGCTAGGTGTAGAGATGTGGTGGTATCATGGCACGTGGTGATTTATTGTTTGGTCTTCCGTGTAGTACTTTGATATTGTGTTGTTTGTTTTGGATTTGGGTTATGGTGAAACAATTTGGTTGTCTTTTGGGAATTCATAATGAAATGTTTTATTGACATGCATCATATAGTGGTGGTTAATGGATGGTTTGGTAGCTTTTGTCTGAAGGGAAAATTGTTCCCCAATTTGTTCTTGAAGCCCTCGACATTTATTGATAGCCTTTGGAATCTTTGGAATGTCGCTTAAGGCCAAGTAGCCCTCACTGCCTCCTCAATCCAATGAGGTAGGGGTAGGGTGTTACATGACATCCCTAATGATTTTGGAGGTAGAGTTCCAAATTTCATGGTGATGCATACCCAATTGTCTCAGGTTATGAACAACTACCTGAATAATGTGGAATATCTGCCTTCACCTAAGAGGGAGAAATTGGATGTTTAGTGTTTTATGTTGTAATAAACACTAATGTTTAGTGGGTCTTCAGATCCAGTAGTTATAGAAATATGGTTCAACATGATGGAGAAAATTATTTCTGGTCTTCACTATTCTGAGATAAAGAAGGCGACTCTTGTCATTTACTGTTTATATGGAGAAGCTGATAAATGGTGGTCATTGATTAAGAACACCTAGATGAAAAACAAAATTGAAGAGATGAAGTGGTAAGATTTCAATTTAATGTTTTTTAACAAGTATTTCCCATGAACTCTATGAACAAATATGGAGATATAATTCATAGAGCTAAAGAAAAAGGAAAAATTATCTATCACAAACTATGGGAAAAATATCACAAGGCTTGTAAGGTATGATTTTGGTTTTGTTATCAAGAAGGATATAAAAATTTAATGATTATTTCATGTTTTAAAACCACAGCTTAAAAGGATCTAGAAATTCATGAATTTAGGAGTTATGAAGAAGTTTTTTGATGTGATCTCATAGTGGATATGAATCATGTAGAATGGTCCCATGGCTATGGTGATAAGAAAAGAAAGATTTAGTTTTAAGATTTAGAATCTAATGATAAAGGTGGAAAGAAAACTCAACAACCCACATGTCAAAAATTTGGGAAGAAACATCATGGGGACTATCTCAAAAGGACAAGGAAATGATTCAAGGGTGGGAGAGAAGGACACAAAGCTCATGAATGTCAAAAAGACATGATGATGTATAATAATGATGTGGAGGAAAGGAGGGCACCACCCATTGTCCAATGGTACACATATTTTGAGAAAGGGAACTATGCAATCTATTTCACTAAACCTTGAGTCCTTGAGGGTTATTTGAATTAGTATCCACCAATGCCAAAGGTGAAAAGAAAGGATTATAAAATCACTACTGTTGAAGTGAGTAAAAAAACAATGTTATATAAGGTACACTTGTTATTCACTCAATAATGGAAAAATTATTTTTTGATTCTAGTTATACACATTCTTTTATATCCCAAATGTTTTATAGAACTATTTAATCAAATCCCCAAAACCATGAAGTAGAGATATCCATAAAAATACCTAGTGGTGGAACCATTGAAACCCAAGTGTTTGACTCTTTTCTTATTGGCGTATGTGGGAAGGTTCTTCCTGTGAATCTCATAATACATCCCAGGGTGGAATTAGATGCTATAATGAGGATTCATTGGTTATCTTTATATAGATAAAATATCAACTTTCTGGAAAAGTAAATAACTTTTCATATTCTAGACCATCCTATTCCCCACTACAAATTCAAGGATGATCACAAATATCCTTATTGAAATCCTTCAACGGTGTGTGTTGATTCCCTTTGAAGAAGAATATGTCACTAAAATGGTTGAGTCAAACCAAGTTTTCAACCTAGGAGAAATTTCCATTGAGATGGAATATGTTGATACATTTTTTGAATAGTTACCTAGACTTCCCCTAGATCATGAGGTATATTTTTCAATTGAACCCATACCTGGAGTCACTCTGTTATCAATATTTCCCTATAGGATTGATCCTATCGAACATGAGGATTTGAAGAAGTAGCTGTATGATAATCTATACAAAGGGTTCATACAACCTAGTTTATCACCTTGGGGTGCACCAGTAATCTTTTTTAAGAGGAAGGATGGACCAATGTGGTTGTCTATCGATTATCGAGAACTCAACAAGACTTACATAAAGAATAGGTTTCCTATACCAATGATTGAGGACTTTTTTGATTAGTTTCAGGGAGCATAGTACTTCTCAAAGATGGATTTTCATTATGGATATCATCTACTAGAGGTGAATAATGAAGATATTCAGAAGACAACCTTCCGTACTAGGTATGGAAACTATGAGTTTATGGTGATGCCCTTAAAACTTACTAATTCCCCTAAAATATTCATGGTTTCGATGAATATAGTCTTTATACATTACATTAATTTTTTGTGGTGTTTATTGATGATATTATCATCTACTACAAGAGTTTGGAGGAACATGAAGAGCATCTAAGTCTTGTGTTGGAAACATTAAGGATGGATAATTTTTGCACCAAGTTCATAAAGTGTGAATTTTGGATATATAAAGTCACATTCATAAGATATAAGATCACAAGTGAGGGACTTTCTATGGATCCTTCAAAAATAAAAATAATTTAGGAATGTGATAGACCCTCAAGAGTCATGAAAATCCATAGTTTTTATGGATTATTTTGGTATTATTGATGTTTTGTGTGAACTTTATCATGATTCTCATGCTTGGTTACTAATTCAACAGGGAATGGGGTTATGCATGTCTAGATAGAAGAATTTGAGGAATGATTCAAGGAGCTAAAGACAAGGCGGAACAACACACCTAGACTCACAATATCGATAATTGGAGAATGTTTTGTGATATACTGTGATACTTTAAAGAAAGTATTGGGTTTTGTTCTTGTCAAAAATGATAATGTGATATCCTACACCACACAATAGTTGAATATCCATGATAATAACAACTAGAAACATGATCTGGTGCTAGTTTCTAGGATTTTTTCCTTGGAAGTACGGAGGCACTACCTCTATGGTTAGAAGTAGGACATATATACCTACCATAAGATCCTAAAGTATATAATCACAAAAAAGGATATCAATATGTGTCAAAAAATATGGTTAGACCAATTAAAAGACTATGATTTCTTTATTCACTATCATCCTAGAAAAGAAATCAATCTATCTAATGTTCTTAGTAAAAAATAACTTTCTATTATATCCATATTGTGGATTGAGAAAGAACCTATATTCATGGATATAAAAAGGATAAATGTTGAAATAATAAAGGTATGGAATGTATCATACCTTTCCCAAATAATTTCCCAACCATATATCCTAGATATGATTAATGGGGCACAAAGTAATGATCCAGAGTTAGAAAGAATGTGAATGTAGTAAAGGATGGGAAACTACAAGATATCTATATCAATGACGATGGTGTGATTTGATTAAGAATAATGCTATATGATCCTTCATCACTTGGGATAGAGATGGATATATTTGAAAATGAACATTGATCATCATTATATATCTATCATAGGAGTACCAAGATGTTTCGTGATATCTGAGAACACTTCTAGTTGGACAACTTGAAGAAGGAGATTGCTGAGTATATCTCAAGGTGCTTGATATATCAGTAAGTTAATGTTGAGTGACAGAAGTCCAATGGGATGATGAAACCATTTCCTATACCCATGTTGAAATGGGATAATTCCACTATAGACTTTGTCACAGGTCTTCCAAAGACATCCAAAAGAAGTAATTCCTTAAGGGTTGTGGTGGACCGAATCACCAAGAGTTACCACTTTATCAATATTCGGGAATATCATGCTCTTGAAAAGATTACTATGATACATTTTAAGGAATTGGTGAAACTGAATGGAGTTCCACTCTCGATTGTCTCTAATCTTGATCACATGTTCACATATAAATTCTATAGGAGTCTTCACTATGATTTGAGTACTGAATTAAATTTTAGTACAAACTATCACCCCCAAACAGATGGCCAATCTGAAAGGATTATTCAGATGCTCAAATATAAGCTAAGATACTGCTATTTATAATTCAAGGGTGGATGGGATCAGAATCTCTCATTGGTTGGGTTCTCAAACAATAATATCTTCCAAGGATCCACATGAAGTTATGTATAGAAAATTATGTAAAATTACAACCTATTGTGATGAAGTTGGTGAAAGGAAACTACGTGGACCAGATCTTGGGAAATAGATGATAGATAAGATTCAATCAATATAGAAATATATAAAACATTCTCAAATGTGAAAAAAGAGTTGTGCTAAAAACTGTAAATGGTAATTGGTGTTCAACATTGGAGATAAATACTTCCTTTTAATATCACCATAGAAGAGATTCATGCATTTTGGAAAGAAAGGGAATCTAATCCCAACGTACATTAGCCCCTTTGAGACCCTTGATCGCAAAGGAGATGTGACCTATCTATTTTCACTCCCACAAAATATTTCTCAAGTTCATGATTTGTTCCACATATCACTCTTAAGGAAGTACAAAACCAATCCCTCAGATTTACTGAACTCAAAGGTGGTATAGCTGGAAGATGATATTTCTTATGAGGAGAAACCAGTAAAGAATCTTGACCAGAGAGATAAGGTTTTCCAAAACAACACAACCCAACATTTCAATGTGTTGTGGAGGAATAATAAGTTTTAAGAAGAATCCCGGGAACCAGAGGATGTGTTAAAGGATACGTCTCGTCACCTATTTTTGTAAAACAAAATTTAAGAGAAGACATTTCTCAAGGGGGGAGAATTTAATGAACCAAAATTTTATCAATGAAATTTCTCCCTTCTTATTGAAATTTAACATAGTATAAATCCCCAAAAATCACATAGATACTATACTGAAAGATTTAAAAATGAATAATTAATGAAATAAGAAGTATTACTAAAAGTTAAATAATTACTACCGACGAAATAGTAACACGACAATAAGAATAATAATATGACCCTTATGAATAAGAAATTTTCCAAATATATAGCAGCCTCACCCAAGAAATTATAAATATAATTTTTTTATCTTTTAAATAATATGTGGTATAATTATATCATAATCTAAGTAAATAAATGTTTTAAAAATTAGTAATTATGTGTTAGAATTTTTGTATGTCATAAATATTTAATTAAAATATTATGACTAATTTAATAATTTAAAAGAAAATTAACTTTCATAAAATGTATTCATAAATCAATATTTTTATGTCTAATGATTATATGATAATTTAATTAGACCTTAAAGTATATTTTCAAATTGTTATAAATTAAGATATAATTTTAAAATCACTATTTTCTATGTAAATGAAAATTTCAATTAAAAATTAAATTAATCATATTTAGAAAATTATTTTAACAAAAAAGGAGTTAATTTTTGAATTATAATCATTAAAAAATGGTAAGAGTAAATTTTTGGTATTTGTCTAAAATACTTGAATTTTTTGTGAATAGTATAATATGGTAATTTTTTGTATATATTCATTATAAGTTAGATACACTATTCATTGAGTCACCACTAATGTAATAACCATTGGTAATAACTCACATGATATAATCACTATATTTAGTCTCAAGAATCAACACTATTGTTTATCTTTAGAAAAATAATAAACTAATGATTTAAATAATGAGGAAACACCCATCTCTTCAACTATAAATACAACCCCTCACAACCCCTTCTCCTCAGAACACTAAATCTCTTATCCTTGTCCAAATTCTTTCCAAACCTGTCCCCAAGACCCTCTCAAAATTATTGGATCTCTTAGTATCATCAAATTTCCAAAACCTTTTTCGTAAGGAGGTTCTCAAGGATGATAAATCCTATAGGTAAAATGTTATTTCTTTTTTTCTTTTAAATTTGTTTTAATTTCATTTATTATCTTCTATTTCCCCATCATATCTTTTCTAAAGGGGATTATAACTCTATTATATTTGATATAATGGATTTATATCCTATTAATGGAAGATCCATCATCAAACAACTTTCTCTATCTCATTTATACTAAAAATAAAATCGTCGACCGTGATTTGTCAATTTACCGACATCATTGGCGAAGCAATTTCATTTTCCTTTAATTACATCAAGGATGTTAATAAAAACATTATAATGGATGAATAATATTATATATTTTATGTTTCGGCCCTATTTATTTTATATAACTAAGGTATATACATAATACTAAATGTTAAAACAAAATAAATTAATTGTGATTGAAAAACCACAAAAATTAACCCAAAACAATTATCATTAACTTTTATCTAATGATTTATAATCATACAATATAAAAAAATTATTTATAAGATCATTTAAATTTTGGTAGATTATTACTAAAATTTTATAAATATTATGGATATTTATCCACATTTAACATGAACTTAAATTAATGTATACAAGTGAACCGATCATGAAAACTAAGAAAACAAATAATCCTGAATGATGAAATTAAACTCTATGACTCATCTAAAGGATCATTAATGAATAGAATAAAACTATAATGAATAAAATACATGTATAAAAGGTTCTTTATTTTTAATTAAAAAATATAGTGTGATTATATAAGAAGTTAATGTGAATGAAGCCTTTGGACACAAGGTAAGGGGAATTATCAAACAAACTCTCTTTCTTTGGGTTTTCTCTATTTCACCCCATTTTTAGTATGGATGTTCTTAAAAAAATTTATTCATCATTATCATATCGTTTCTTGGATACGCATGTTTTATACTTGAGTTTATTACAAACACAATGGTTTTCAAAAGAAATATTCTTTTAAAAAAACACACATTTTACTTCTCAAGATTTTTACTTATTCACTAAAGGATGATTATTCAAGTATGTTATTCCCTATTTTATTTAAGAACCTAAATTTTATTATTTTAGGATTATAAAATGAAACCCATACCTTTCCATGGGTTATTCTGTGTTCAATATTGATATAGGTTCTATATTTCATGCATTATAATGTAAATGTTATGATGTGACAGTTGTGCCTGAAATTATACAGTACTCCATGCATTGGGTAGTGTGATGTATCTCATGATAAAAGTGAAATATGTGAGAACATAATCCTAGATTTTTTAAAAACTATGTTTGGTATTTCACCACTAATACATGATGTTTTATTTTTATGCATTTCCACATTTTACTACTTTTCTTAATGCTTAATCTCATGATTATGATACTATTCCTATGTTATGATGATAATGATTATGATAACCCCATGTTAAATTATTTAACATTCATATCTATCATCATAATGGGATTTTATATCACCCATTTTTGATGTATATTCTCATGTGATTACTTTTACTAAGTATAATGTGAAGACCTCTAAGAAGAAATAGAATAAGGAATTAAATAAATGTTCATGTTTTGTGTTGTAAAATTTATGTTTGGTCCTAATTTTCCCAAGACACTAATCCTTTGGATCCTTGTTATGTAATAATTTTATATTTTTATTTTTAAAAATTTGTATTAATAATTTTAGAAGAATGTAAGTCATTATAGAGGGCCTAGAGTGTGATATTGGGGAGACTATGCCCTTATATCGGAGTAAGAAAGTAGAGTAAGCAAGTAAATTCCATACATAGTAGAAAGAAAATAGATCGAAGAATTCGTAAACAATTGAAATATAAGTTTTGAAATAAAAAATGACATGTTATAAAATACTGAAAATATATGTCATCCAACATAACATTGGTCACCCACTAGGTCGTCCATATATGTACTAGAGTACAAAATAAATTGAAAGTAAAATTACAAGTATCTACTACTAACATTGAGCTAGACACATACTTGGTCTCCAGACACTATCTAACTGCACCACCCTGATAAGAACAACACAAGCAACTCTGCTCGATCATGAAACTCTGGGAGTCATCCCTATCTACTATGAAATATGTTATAAACCTAGAAAAAAGAGGTAAGGTCTACTAATACACCAAGGTTCATGTGTAGGGGAGATAAGTAATCTCTATAGGCTACCCTAATAAAAAACCTATAAATGAGTTTCTATAAGTGTACGAAAAAGAAACTACTCAGCCTTGCTAAGACACAACTAAAAAGGTAAGTAAAACCAAATTTAAAACCACAGCTAGAAGTCAAGTCAGTAATCTCAATCATCAAGGAATGTTCTATCATGGATGTTCATATCCATATGAAGTTACATGTATAGTCCTATACATATTCATATATGAATAAATTTGAATATTCATGAGTATTTGAATTAAATAACATGAAACCACATCAACAGTGAATACTTAGGTATGTAATCTCGATGGTCTGGACATCCTGTGCAAGGGAATTGAGTTGGACGCCGTGCCACTCAAGCCATGGATCATTAAGTTGATCCCTGGGTTTGTAATCCAAATATATATATACCCTCTTTTTCTAAAACTAGAATTATATATTTGATCAAGCTATGTCACCACATGGGGACAGTCTTCATACACCTAGGTTCACCTATACACGCCCCCAATCACATACAAGGATACTGTGTACCAACGTTAAATCCTGTAAAGAAGGATTTTGTACACATATGATTAGTCTTGTGAAGAAGGATGCCACAAATTACATTCCATAATCTTGTAAAAGGTCATTTATTTAGTCACCTTGCTGGCCAGACATGCAAATCCAATCCAATGTACAATCCATAGATCTCAGTCTTTAGGAAGTCATGACATACAGAACTCAGAGGAACCCGAAGGGGCATACCCTTAGGAAATTTTTAAAGAGAAAACTCATCATCGAGACACAATGTTATACACCTAGAGTGTCATAACTAATCCAAAAGAGAGTAATCATACTGCTCATAGACCTAGGAGATCGTAATCATCCCCACCACTCAGGATATCATAATTTTCCCTGAGTCTTGGTAAGTCATGCCCATATAAAGATAGATCACCTATGAGATGTCAAGAAACACCACTCAAGTTTTGTAACAATTTTGAAATAGCATAATCATTATGATCATAGATGAGGAGATCATAATAATCCCCTCAAATCAGAAGAGAGTAATCTAATATGAGTCTTGGGATGTCATGCCCTTATTGAGGAGACTGTAATCATCATCATCACATATCATCAAGCCTATGAGTATGTACAAGGCATTCCTATAATGGGAATCAAAGTATCACTCATGGTGTATAAGTAAACATGTAAGGATCAATAGATGGATAATAGGAAACACCTATGGACATCCCAAAAATATTTATTAGAAAAATTATAAGCATCTAGGATCAACCGAAAAGTCCCAGGTAGTAAATTGAGCATATTTGAGGTAAGAACATATGGGTATCCCAATAAGAAATACAAATCCCTTGAAGAATGTCTCAGCATCCCGATAGAAAAAAATACACCTCGTGTCAGGTTCAACAACCACCAACTATGAAGAACCACCGGTAAACATCATTTCACCATAAATAACATTGTGAAAGATACAAACAAAAAGTAAGGGTGGCCTCAATTCCCACCCCAACACAACTTCCACAACCCCCATGGGATTACCAATTTGGCATGAGTTCCAAGATGAAACCCGAAGACCATAACTACCCAAACCCAGTGTACAACTCTAGTTCTATCAAACAAAGGGCACCTGATGGGTCCATAAAGTCAAATGCTGAGAGGTATCCTACTCAGGATCCTCAAAGGTAAAAAAAAGAGATTTCAACCTACTCAGGATCCGTAGCTATAAAAGGCAAAAGAGGAATTCTACACAGTATCCTTTAATAACATGAAAATGGAAGCATCCTTCACAGGATCTCCAAAATGACACACAAGTAAGGATACTAAAACAAAATCCCTAGATCCACTTATAAGAAAACGCATCCCATATGGGATCCTTGATAACTAGATAGACGATAGAGGCATCCTACATGGGATCCTCATTAACAACTGTTCTCACGGCCTCTCAAGCCGAAAGGGAAAATCTCACAAGATAGACATCCTCAAAGTAAAAAACATGAAGGAATATCCACAAGATATATATCTTAGTTCATCTCAAAAGAAGGTATCAAACTAGTTTGGTCCAAAAAACCATCCTATCATGCACATAAAGTTTCTCTCACAAAAGAAAACTGAATTTGATTTGTGGAGGAAGAACCTCTCTATATTGATATAAGCCCCAAAACACCCATTAGGAGTCCTAACAATGCTCCATGGGTTTCACCATCCCTATATAAAAAGAAAAATACTCATAATGGGATACTATTTGGTTCAATTCCAATATTAGGGTGAAAAATATGAAAATACCCTTAAATGGTACCAAGGGAGGATTACACTATGTGTGGAGACCATACATGGAGTGTACCCTCAGATGACTACATGGGAATGTAATCTCATCGGCCTGGGTGTGTAAGCACCCAATGTATGTACACGACATGTACCCAACATGGGGTATATTCCCATGTCCCTCAACAGGCCTGATCAAATAATTGGTTTGGCCATTTACATTTATATAGTGTGCTATCAACATACAGTATGGTCATGTACATTACATAACCATGTACCCCCTACATGGGTTCCCATACCCAGGTACTTAGTTACATGACTAAGTACCAGTTCACCACATGTACACCTATCTGCATGGAGTGTACTCTTTATAATTTATCTTCCCCAAATGGGAAGAACTCATGGCATGTTCCCCAAAAACACATGTCATGTGACCTAGTTTTCCTGAACAGAAAACACTTAGATCACCCAAAACCCCCTATTTTCACCAAAAAACAAAAGATATGGCCATTAGGTACCATAATAATGAATTATAATATTTAAAACCTTGAAATAAAAAATCTAAAGAGAATTTATGATAAACAAATAAACTCTCCTACCTTTGGGTAGAAACTGCAGAAGCTTCATTCAATTCTACAGTCCACGACTGCCACACGATGATCCAGTGCATTGGGGGATTCATGGAAGTAACTATATTTCTCCCTCCCAATATTTACCTCACTCTCTCTAACATTTAATATTAGGTGATAGAAAAGGAGGAGACCCAAAGGAAGCATCTAGTATAAGTAAATAAGGAAAGAACAAAAGAAAAGGAAAACAAAGGAAGAGATGAAAAGAAAAAGAAAAGAAATAGGGCCACGAGTCTGCCCCAACACCGAATTCGAGTTTATTCCTTTACTAGTAAAAACTACACATGTTTGAATCAATGTAAAAGATACAATATCAATCCACTACTCCATTCAAAATTTACAGATAATCCAACCAGCACAAACAATTTAATATTTAATTTTATTAAATATGAAATATTAATTATTCCACTAAAATTCGAAGAGCATATATTTCTACCAAAATAATATCCTATGGTAAAAAAATATATTATAAGACCAATAAAGAGGTTAGTAAAATTATCCATTGACATATTCTAGGGTAAAATTACAATTTTACCCACTTATAATTATCTTCTAGAAAAAATTCAAATTTATGCTCTGAACAATAGTCTTGAAAAACATGCGTGCTTGAAAATGTGATGCTTCTTATAATTTATTGGAATGATGGGGATGTTCAAATTCCTAGTATTTTGTGGGATAGACTGGGGGTTTTGGATTTTTGGTTTAATTTCTTGGACATTTCTCTCTATTGAATCAGTCATTGGTCTTTCCTATGCCTATTTTATCTTTTCTCATGCTAAAACCTCACCTTGGTATGATGAGATGTTGGATCAAGATTATTTGGGATGTAGTGGATGAGTTAGCTTCCAATTCATAAGAGTTATTATTATATAGGGTATTTATGACTTTGGTTTCAGTATATTTAGAAGGTTCTCAGTTTTCCATGATGATAGTGAATTTTTTTTCTCGAAGTTGGGATTCTGAGGAAGGGTGAATCCATCTCACTGAATGGTGTGGCTCCCCTTTATGTTAATAGACTATCTATAATTCTTATGTGGCATCATGTACCAATTAAACTCTCATAGTGGTTTGGAGTGATGATATATAAATAGATTTGATGATTTTTTTCAATTGGTTCATGATTTTCCATGAGGTGTGACCATATTAAGTTTCATCCCTTCCTTCGGGTTCTTATATTGGTCAAGATTCAGGATAGGATTCCTTGTTGTTTGTACATAGACAAGAATTTAGGTTTTTTTTCAAGTGTTGTTTTATATGGCAGTCTCCCATATGGGCTACAATTGACTAGTTTATGGTGTTACAATTTTGGTATTGTTCGTCCATTTCGATGAAGGTTCCCTCACTGGTAGTGTGTTCAGATAGTGACAAGACGTTCTGATGAAGACTCGTAGATATTCTATTTTTCAATGATGAGGATAAACGATAGGTGATTGAGATGGAATTGACTTCAATTTTATTTGTATTCTGACAAGATCATGTGTGATGTTATAGAAGTGATGATCTGTTGTGAAAGGAGACATGTGAAATCTTGAAGGTGATTTCAGTGGGAATATGCAATGCGATTTCATGGGATTCTTTTTTATTGGTAAAATATGACTTTTAAAATTAATATTTATCTGATCATATGATTATTTTTGGTTTTTTTAAAATATAAAATTGGTTAAATTTTTTTCTATTGTTTGGTTTTTTGGGAGTTCTAATTAACCAGATGGATTCATTGATAGTAGGGTGGGGAATCAATATATATTACTTTTTACAATTTATTATATTGAACTAAACATATGTGGTTTGTTAGGAAATATCCCTCTATATTATATAGAACACATCCTCATCCAAATTATATGAATGTAATCAAAAGAGAGGTACACAACATTTCTTTACAATATTTGTCAACAATGTGTGAGTATACTCTTTATTATAGCCAGTGGTTATCCCATTCTATTGATTATAACCTAATATCCAATTATCAATAAAAGGATTTGGGTCAGTTATTATCATAAAACCATACATTATATAATTACACAACCACTCTTAGGTTACACTATCTCCCTATAGTAACGAAATACAACACCCGAAGATACGAGAGGACTTCATTAAGGTGAAGGTTTCTTCAAAAACAAATTTGAGATCCTCTCCTTCATCCCAAATTAATAGTATCCAAGACACAGTACAGTCTTTTTCAAATAAGAGGAATTTTATAATAAACATTGTAAGTAAACCCTAAGGCTATCATAGCTCTCAAATCACTACATTCAAAACCCTTTATGGAGCTTCTTTCTCTTCTTCTCTAAAGCTTGGCTATATATTATCATGAAAAAATATGCTTTTTTATGAAAGCTACATAAGATTTATTAACTTATTCTTAATCCATTTCATTCACTCTATCACACACATATTTCTATATTCTACACTATGATTTTTAATTATTTCAACCTTTTCAAATTCTCAACAACCTCGATATTTCAAATAAAAAAAAACTCTCTTACATTTATAAAGTAATTTTTCAACATAGATGACACATTAATTTCTCATTAACTTTTACTAAAACTGAATTTTTATATATTAATATTTCATTATCCTATAAAGAAAATAAAATATGAGAGAAAATCCATTTTTTAAACCATGATACTCATGATAATATCAAAAACCCTACAAGTTGATTAACTTCATATAAACTATTGCATCTTTACAAAATAATCCTTATCTTATTATGAGTGGAGAAAAATCATGGATTAACCATATATTAATCCATTATTACATTAACTATATAATCCTCAATTTGTCATTTATATCCATCATAATTGCAATATGACTATAAATATTGGTTTCCAAATATGTACCTGTGTTCAACCTGTATGTGGCTTGAACTATTAGTTTATTGTTGACACACTTTAAAACTCTGTATAAAGATATATATCAAACATTTGAAACACTCATCTAATATCACTTAAATGTTTTCATGTTATTTAATAATGTGGGAACATCAAATCATCATCCTATTTTAACCAATTCATTATTCATGAAAATAGAATAAGTGAATTTTGGATTCATTAAGATATTCCTATTTCAATTGAAAATAATATTCATCATAATATGAGGACCAAAAAGTATTCATATTTTGTGCTCCAAATTTTAAATGTGATGATTATTTTATTGAATGTTTTTATTATTCTATAGAAAATAATTCTAAAACAAATAATCTCATCCAAAAAACCCTAAAAAATTATTTAAGTGTTGATTTTTATGTATCCAGAATAATAGTTACATAGTGTACATGTTGTTTAGTATAACATCCTATAACTTATTGTTTGTATTTTTTACCCAATGTTTTGCGTATTCTATGATTTTATCCCATTTTGGGTTTTTTCTGGTGTTTTTATGGTATTTTTAATGTTTATGGGATTGTGCAAGGTTTGGGCATTGTTTATGTAGGGATATCCAAATCATAAAACAAGGACAAAATGGAGTAGCATGGTTTTCACATAGTTAAAATAATTATAAATTCTAACCATGTATCTCTTCCAGTGGATCTGTTTTGGTTTCCCGGTTAGGCACGTGGTTAGTATTAACCATTCATCCTAACCTAGGAAACCATATGGACAATAATTAAAGCCTAAAAATTCATAATTAAAACCATGAAACTTCGTAATTCACCCTAAACACGTCCCAATCAAACCTAAATCTGATCCTTGGATTTTAGCATCCACCTAGATATATTTTGGCACTCTAAACCTCATTTCATGGATCATTTATGTGTCGGTCGAAATAGTGGTCGTCTTCCCATGAGTTTTATTATTCTTGATCAATGACCTCTCTATTTCATTTAATTAAAAATTCCAATAGGTTATTATGACCTTATGTTTCACTAGATCTTGAATTATTGATGTGTAATTTTTGATATAGAGTGTTTTCTATCTTTATTAGAGATCCCTCTTCCAAGATTTGGTGATCACCATTAAAGATGAAACATCACAGATTCATTTTCGTTTAATATCAATTGTTCCATGTAGTTGTTTCTATGCTTTTCATTCAATTTTTAATTAATTATTGCATTATTATTTATAGATATATTTCTCCTTCCAATATATGTTCTATAAGTTTTGATCTTTAATTCCTTTAAAAAATCATTTTTTCCTCTTTTAAGTAAATCAAACATGGAATTAATTGAATAGTTATAATATTATTCCCCATCACCTTTTTTGTGAGTTTTTTTAATTCCTTGTTTATTTGGATTTATTTTAGAAGAAATTTTAATGGTTATCTTGTTGAAATTGTGGGATTTGGGTCACGTTTTTATTCCTAAAATTAAATTCATTGATTGCAATGAAATGATTTTAACTATTTAATGTTTTATAAATAGTTTCAATTACATGATTTTTTGAAATTAATAATATCCCTAATTTAATGATTTCCCCATGTTTTCAAAATAGGTTATCTTGGGTGATTTTAAATGTGTTATTTATTCACATGGAAAGAGGGTGTAAACCCATATTTTAAAGTGTATTGAAACCATTTAAAATTTTAATACATACTTTTAAATATTTTGGGATTCATTTAAATAAACTATTTTTTAAAGGCATGTTTGGCCTTATTATGAATATTTTTTAAATAATAAATTATGATTAACCTTTTAAATGTTGAATTTCAATAAAAGGTTTTTCATTGAAATTGTTGATGTTTGAGGTCCCGATTGAAAGTTTATGATAATTATAACGTGTGATAAAACCTTATTTCAACTTTATTGATTTTTATACTTCCCATTTATGGGTGTTGTAAAAGGTATTATTTTATTTTAGGGCATTCATGGGTGAGAGTGAGATGTGATTTGAGGGAATGACTCCATGATTGATATTGATAAGGACCCCCATTGTGATCCTTATAACTCGATTTTCTCACTCACCAATTTTTACAAGTCAGGTTAAACAATATAGTTAGATGGGATGGCCTCGTTTTATGATTAATTAGTGGATTTACACCCTATCTAGTGGATATTTAATGAACATGAAAGGTCCAAGATATGAACAAGAGGTTAGAAATGTAGGAGTTCATGGAACTAATTTCCTAAAGACTCATGATACTATATGTAAATCTAGTGATTAGTCATGATGATTGTTTATTAGATATTATATAATGGACTCACTATTGTACCAATGTTATATCTATGAAATCTATATACTTGATGTTGATACATGATAACATTTTTTATCACTACTTGGAACATGAGTTTCCTGGCATGATTTTTCTATTTATTGTTGTTATGAACCATGACTCTGTTATATTGACTCTTGTTTAGAGTTTGATATCAGGTTCATATTATCATATTTTCATGATTATATGAATTTATCTTGCGAAATGTTTTTCAAATATTTTTCAAGAAAATGATTAGATTTAAATGTTGACATGACATGTTTTATAGGTTTGTATTATTAAATGATTTTTAAAATTTTAAAATTCTATATTTAAACTAAGACATATACTTTATTTATTGTGTAATTATCTTAGAATATTTGACTTAACTTCTATATTAATTGTAAGGAATATTTTGTGGAATCCAACAGTTCTCTTTATCTCACATTTTTTGGTATCGTTTTTGTGTTTTTAACCTTCATGAGCTTATAGAAGGTGATTATTCTATAAATATACATTGTGGGTCTATACTAGGGTGACCATTGGTTGGTGAATTGGGATATGGTGGGTGGTCATGGACAACTAGGATATGCGTTCATTGTTTTTTTGTTCCTCTTTATATTTTTATAACATCTCCTAATACTCTAAAATGTATTTATTGATTTTTTTAATCTAATATTGTTTCCATAGTGTACATTGATTATTGTTATATTTTTAGGAATAAATCTTTCAAAATGGTTTTCTACTTACTCCTGGGTTATTTTCAATAGCCCATATAGACCAGGAATTCTTTTTAGTTACTGGAGAATCGACTCAGATATCAAGTAAGATTGTATTCTATGTCGGTTCATTTCAAATTGCATCCGAGGAGGAATTTACATAAAATAAATATCTTTTACATAAATGCCCTTATTTTTTTGGGTGATTTAGGGAATAAAGTATATTAAGAATGTGTCAGTAATTAAGAGGTAGTTTTGGAGAAGTTTCTTAATCAGCACCTCCCCACAATGAGACTTTAGTTGCTAGAGAAGTGGGGGCTTGAGTAATTTATTGATTTATTTGTTTCTAATTAATAATGATATTTAGATTACCAATGATACTATATTTTATTTAGAGAATATCTTATGAATTTTAGAACCATAATGGAAGGATGGTCATAGTTTCACCATGTTTCCATGGTCTGTTAAACTATGAAGAATCTATGTGACTGATCTAGAAGTCATTTTAAGAACTACTATGAGGTTGGTGTGTGGTCTACCAACATATATGAAAAAACCATGAATAGTTTTAACCTAGTTCTAAACATTACCCATTTTTTATTTTCATCCATGTGACTTAACTAGTGTGAGGATGGTTTAGAGTTTTATGGATGCATTTTATTTCATGTTTTGGTTTTTTAATTTCAGATTTAATCCCATATTGATGATTTGAAATACATTTCTAAAACCAAATTGTAGATTAAAACATGTTTTGATTCAGTTATTTTGTAAATTTTTTCAATTTATAAATGGTGTGTTCTTATAAAGTTTTTGGATTAGGAAAAATAATTTTGAAAGACTCTATTGTGGATTTTTAAAGAGTGTTTTAAGAAAAAAAGTTTGTTTTTAACTGATTTAAAATAAAAATGGTTTTGATAATAAGAAATTGGCATTAATGTTTTTAAAGCCATGGAATAATTTACATGGGCTAGTAATTTATTTCTAAATACTATGATGTATTTATAAATATATTTAATATTTTGAGAGGAAATAGTAATTTTGTATAAATGGTGAAATATTATGTCTTATAAAATAAATGATTCTTTGATGAAAGGGGGTTTGGACTTTTTTATGCTTTTTGTGCTCTTTTGAGTGTTATTTGATTCCTGAGTTGATATTCTTGTATTTTTTTGATGTCAAAAAATTTACCCTAGTTGGGTTTTTATGAAGGATATAATGATCATTCATTAATCCATTGTTCATAGTGGCCCTTCACGTTTTCCAAAATTCGAATCACTTACTGACAACTCTAGCTAGATTCTATATTGAGTTGATAATACAGAGACCTTATTGCATTTTAACCCCATCCATGAATCCATATATTTTCATCGACCATCTAATAAAGGATAACTAGGTTCTCTTGAGTAAGTAACGTGTCTTGAAGATGTTGAAGGAATTTTTGATTCTCTCAAGAATCTAGATACTTTGAAGGTTAATTCTATCGACTCGTTATTTAAGAGGCCTATCTAGGAGTGTGGGGATGTTGTGATTCCCTCTTATCTACATGTAATAATGTCTTGTAAAATATTCAGGTCAATCTTCATCCAGTTTCAGTATCCTAAGGTTGTTTTTGAGTTCATGGGATTTTGTCAGGATGATCTATTAGTTGTAGAGTATTCAAATAAATTCACTCATTTTGTGTGTTCCATACAAATTCTTGTTGATGATGAATTAAATTTGGAAATATATTTACACATACCTCTTAACCGCCATGCCTACAGTTAGGTTGATCTCTTAATTCATATATGTTCAATAAGTCTTTTTAGTTGAAGTAGATCTAGTGAGTCAACAAGAAGAGATCAATGACTCATTTTATTATTAATAAATGTCATTATTATCAATAATTAAAGAGGCCTACCATGTGTTTATATTGTTGAGAATCTGTTCTTTCTTAGAGGAAGTGTTTGAAATCTCTAAGATTTTATAAATTGTGTGGTTGTTTGGGTAACCTTAAGAGGTTCTACATATTGGGCAACCAGAAAGGGGTGTTTCGATTGGGATCATCATCTCCTGAATAGAGGGTAGTATATTATTCATGATAATGGGTCTCCATCTATAGTACTTAGAGTGAATATTTTTATGTTGTGTATGATATGTCACTTTTTGGATTCCAGATATGGTCAATATTGATCCAACTTTTTGTTTCGACATTGGAGTGGAAACTAATTGAGTTTTACTTACCATGGATTTTCTGTTTTTGAAAACATGTTGTTTTGGGATCTTTTTGAATGGAATCTTATAGACCATGTTTTGTGTAATTTTTGGATTTATGATTTCGTGGTTTATTTCTTTTCTTGTGAATAATTTTTTTGTTCCCTATAGATTTTCAAACTTTAATACTTATCTTTCTTTTTAAACAACATTAGTTCCTTGATGTGTGTTGTGCTATTGTTGATGGAGTGGAATATGGTACTGATAAAGCTTTAGGCGTTTGTATTGATTATTGTACCTTAGTATTCTCTTTGTATTTATTTGATGGTTATAGCTCATTTTTTATGTGTTGGATGATATCCATTGTGAGAGTGGAGTGCCCTATTATACACTAGTCAGGATGTTTGAGATCTTTCTATTTGGACTTAGATATACTTTAGGAATGTACTCAGGTAAATAGGATGATATGGATTTTTGATAGACCAATCACCTGGTGGTGCTGACATTAGATTTATGAGTTCATTGAACAGTGAGGCTCAGTTTTAAAAATCTTATGTTATCATTGAGTAATTTCCAAGATTATAAATCCTTGTAAGTTCATTTTCATTATTGGAGATGTTCGATACTAGTTTTTCCATCATGGTTAGTGGTTACAGTCCATTCTTCGAATGAAGGAGCTTTGATTTTATAACGTTATAAAATATTTATGAATCTTAAAATAGTTGGGAGACTTTTGTTAGGTATCCAATCCATCCCTCTCTTAGAGATGTGTGATGATCTTGTTGGGTTGATCTTGGAGTTTTGTGTGAGTTGTTATCCTTTGGGTGAGTCTCTCTTTAGGAATGACGACTGTCCACCTCAAATGTTTGGTGAAGGAGTTCCTTTTATATTTTCATGTTATATCATTCATATTATAATATTTATGTGGAAATAAAGTCCTATGGTGGGAGGTTGTAACCTCTTGTTAACTATTTTTAGGTTTTTTGACACAATGATTTGAAAATTCAACAATTAGATCTCTTTGAAGGTCATTTCTATTTATTATACTCTTTTTGAATATTATGGAACATGTTAACGGTTTTCACACGATTTTTACATGTGTATCCAACCCATGCATCCTTGAAATAATGGGGTTACAAGGTTTTCTCATGGGTTTACAGATGGTTATCCAAACCATGAAACCTAGATTGAAGGGGGTTACATGGTTATACTAACCACGGATCCTAACAATGAATCTATTCCTGTGGATCTATTTTTTGGTGAACAGTTTGGTGGATGGTTTGTACTAACCTTGTAAACTAACTGAGGAAACCATGAAGATGGTAATTAAATCCCTTAAATTCATTATTAAAATTCCAAACCACCCCCTCACTAATTAAACATAAACACATCCAACTCTAACCTAAATATAATACTTTGTATTTTGAGATCCATCTAGACCAATTTTGTCTGTCTAAACCTCATTTCTTGGTAGATCAATATGCTTATTGAAGAGGTGATCCTCTTCTAGTGAGTTCATTTAATTTTGATCTTAAATCTATATTCTTCTTCTAATTCATTCTTCATAGTGTTTATGATAGCCTTTTTTAACAATATCATGAATTATTGATGAGGAATTGTGGATATAGGGTCTTTTATATCTTCTCTTAAGACCCATCATTCATGATTCAGTGATCACCATCAATGGTGACACATCGCTAAACCACTGTGGTTAGATGTCAAATTTTCCATTTACGTGTTTCTATGATTTTATTACATTTTTCAATTCATTTTTTATTAATTAAATTTATATATGTACCTCCTCCCAACACATGGTCTACAATTGTTAATCTTGAATTCTCTTATGAGGTCCTCTTTGATCCACAATTAAATAAATTGAATATGAAATTAATTAATTGGATATATTCTTGATTTCTATAATTTTTTTATGTATTGTTTTAATTACATGTTTGTTTTGATTTATTTTTAAATGACATTTAACGGTTGTTTTGGTGAAATTGATAGCTTTGGCCCTAGTTTTTATTCATAAATTTAAATTTCATGATATAAATTAAAAAAGATTAAACATTTTGTCTTTTTTAAATAGTTTCAAATTCATGAATTTGTGAAATTAAAGTGTTACTTATTTGAATTATATTCTAATTTTTTTAAAAAAATTGGTTCACTTGGGAGATTTGAAATTGGTGATTTATTCACAATGAAAGAGGGTGTAACATCTTGTTTTAAAATGTATTAAAAAATTTAAAATTATAATACATTCTTTGAATTATTATGGGTTTCATAGATAGAAAATATTGTTTTAACGACTTTTTGGGAATTATTTTGATACTTTTTTTATAGGAAGTGGCTATGATTACCCTTTTAAATGTATAATTGAATAAATGGTTTTGATTTGAAATTGATGGAGATTGATGTCCTAGTTGAAACATTATGATAATTATATCATGTCACAATCCCTTTTTATAACTAGTTTTTTTATTATACTTTCCATTGATGTTTGTTTTAAAAGGGATTATCATGGTTGAGGGAGTTTGGGGGTGATAGTGTGAAATGGACTAAAAATTCACCAATGAAATTTATGTCACAAAAAACATACACCACACATACAATCCAATAAAAAAAAATTATGATAAATGAATAATGATATATTATAAAGAAAATAAACCTTTGATAATTCTAAATATTATAGCATTATAATAAAAGGAAAATAAGATAATAGGAAAATTTCGATTTGTTCGATCTACTAGATTGATTTAACTCAAAATTAAAGCTGTTGAAATAAAACATAATGTCAATAATATACCATTTATTTTAGGATAAAATTAAATATATATATCCTTGATATAAAATATAATTTCCTGGATAATTAATTATTTAAGTGGTAATTATAGAAATCAAGGAACCTACACCTTTGGAATAGTAACCTGAACATTGGAATCGTAATATGGTTGTTAGGAATATAAATCTGGCCATTACAATAGTAACATTACCAATTAAAAAATAAAATAAAATATATTGATCTTATAAAATAAAATTTTATATATTTATATCATAGAATATGTAAATAAATGTTTTAAAATGACAAATAAAGTGTTGGTATTTTTTGTAAAACAAAAATGATTATTTAAAATATTATAATTAATATAATGATTTAAGAAATTCATTTTCATAAAATATTTTCATTAATTTATATTATGTTTTATTATAATTATAATATAGTTTTATGAGAACATAGTTAGTTTTTCAAAGGGATAAAAAATCGATTATGACATTAAAATCATATTTTTTTCGAATAAATGATGATTTTATATAAAAATTATTTTTCTATTATATAAAAATTTATTTGTATAAAATTTATTCCATATTGTAAATCTAAATGTTGACAAAATATTAGGGAGATGTTTTTTTGGGGATTTTCTTACATAGATGAATTTTTGGGTAATAATGAAATACTAAAATTTTCAGTATTTTGCATTGTAAGAATTTTTTAATCATGGATTATGTACGAATGATATAATTATGAATTATTAACCCATTGGATCACAAAATCTAGGGCCACTTAATTTATTTGTTCATATGAATCAACTACACTGATATTCTTGATCCAAAATAATAAAATAATGATTACAATAATTAAAAACACCCCTATCCTCCCCCTATAATTACCACCCCTTATCCTCACACTATCAATGCGTTGTAACTTTTAAATATTATACCCAATTCCCTTCCCAATCATATTAAATTTTTCGAAGATCTATAATTCTCAACAAAATACCAATCCCATGTTTCTTAGGAGGTTCTCAAAGAGACCACATTTAAGAGGTAAAATCCTTAATCGTTCTCTTTTAATTTATTTACATTTCTTATCTTATCCTCATTTACCCTATACAAAGAGGCAAGATAACTATCGTATAATATATATACCAAAATATTATTGTGATAATGGAATATACATTATAATATATTTTTTCTTTTCCATTAATTCTAAAAATAAAAACACCATCCTTGATATTTTGATTCACCGCCATCAAGGAAAATGGGTTCTCATTTTCCATTAACTCCTACATGGATTGTCACAAAACCATTATTATGGTCACAATTTATTTTAATACATATATTATAATTTTTTTCATTTTTTTAACTAACATATAGGAATAATATTAGATAAAATGAAACTACATTGTTGTGATTGAAAAACCACCAAAATTAACTAAACATTTATCATTAATATTTTATCAAATGAATCATCATAACTTCATAAGAAAAATTACATATGGGTCCATTTATATTTATATTAGTTCATTAACACAATATAATTTAAATTATCGAGAATTATTCCCCATTGAAAATAACTTCCATAATTTTACAGAAACAAAAGGACCACAAAATCGTGATACAAACGATCTAGGAATGATGAAATTGAAAATTATAACTCAAATTGGTCATAAATGAGCTTAATAAAATTATAAAAAATTAAATAAATGTATAATAGTATCTCAATTTCATAATTAATTAATCTAATTTGATTATATTTTTCATTATTTTTTAGTGGATAACACATTCGTACGTAAGGTAAGTGATCTCTCCATACCTCTATTTTCCCTTTGGGTTACACATTCTCTCTCTCTGTACACCAATGTATGTTTTCATTAATCTAATATAATTCTCCTGTATTATATGTTTATGTTAAAAATATAATTATATTGTTCATTTGACCTTTATTTTAAGGGTAAATACATGTTCTTGAAGGTTCTCGTCTCAATTTCTCTCGATAAGCAAGCCCGATTAAAGGGATATTCTCTGGTTTTTTTTCATTTTCAAATACACTAGATAAACTATTTTAACCAACAATTTTTTTTAAAAAAATCACTCATTTTATACATAAAAACTATCTTGGTTCATTTATTGTTTTATGAAAACAATTATTCCTTTATCATATTTAAATACTCTTTGTTATTTTTACCAATGTCGAACATAAGTGAGAAATTTATAAGGATACAAAAACACTCACTTTCTTATTTACAATTCAGTTGAAAATAATTATTCATGATATATTAATATTTTTTATTAATATATGACCATGAATGATTTAAAACTCTTATTTCAGGGAGACCATTATTATATTCACCTGGTTTATAACATATGAAGTGATTACAATACCCATTTCATTCTATGGGTAACCCATATGTGTATTATTTATGTTTCATTATATGGAACCCATTTGCATGATAATTTTATGATATGTGATCCTGGATAGCTCTCTAATTAATTTTGGAATTTTTAGTCTCATGATACTCCATGTATCACATTCTAGAGTAACCCAAATCAATTATGGTACTTTTTCAACTATGTGATATAGTCCTGGTAGTTACCCTTGACTCATGTTTATGTATTATTTTATGTTGTTGCATTATTACTATACTTCCGTGATAATAAGATTCCATGTTCTTTGTGATATGTTTTCATATGTTTATTCATGATCCGTTCCTTTTATGTTATCATGTTATTCCTTCTAACTCATATATGATGATTCATTCCAATGTTTATTCCCTTGCAAAGATTTTAGATCATCCCTTTTTTTCCTTGTATTCCCCAGATTATCTTATCTAGGTGTAGGAGATAAAATGATATTCAGATGTCATTATGTAGTTTCATTAAAAAAATTATTTTTATTTTTAGGTTATAAATTTTATATATCTAGTATTCCAAAGATATAAGACTTTACAATCCTTGGTTTTCACTTGATGGATACTTACACTTTCAATCCTACAATAAAATTTCTAAAAGGGTAGGGTCACTATAGTTGGTATTTGAGCAATGTCTGGTTATATTTTCATATTAAGAATAGAAAACTTTATTTAGAACCCAATGGATAATTCTATCACCAGGGATAACCTATATTTAATTCTAGGTAATCATAAGCTAGAATATACTTTTTATTTATAAGTTTATCCTTCTATGTTAATAGTTTCATTTATATATTCTCCCTAGATATGTATTCAAACCCCCTAATTTTATTTTATTTATTTTTATTAGTTAATTTAAGGAAATTAGAGAACACGTTCCAATAATCTATGTGATATGCAATGTGACGATTTTTCAAATGAGTTGCCAAACCTAGTTGGAACAAGATCACAGAACTTCAATATAGTATTGGATGAACTGGATAAAATTATGAATAATAAATTAGATCATGTGGAAGTACCTTCTCCACTAATAATGTGAATGTTTTTGTTGATTAATTGTTTCAAAAAAGGCCACATATCTTGAGGTTATCTTCTGATCCCCTAATCATGGAATGACGGATTAACTCCAAATGAGAAGATATTTTCTTCCCTTTAGTGGATAGTATAATAGAAAATCATAATGTAGGTCTATCATTTTTATGTGTATGATGATTAGATGTAGAAACTAATCAAAAATAAAAAATATAAAGAGGATATTTATTCCATTTTTTTGGAAGGATTCATGAAAATAGTTTTAAATAAATATTGTCCCTGATATCTATATCTTAATATAGAGGGGGGCGGGGGGGTTCTTTAGACTGAAGGATATGAAAGATTAATCTATTCATGTGTGAAACAAAATTTTACCTAGATTTCATGATATTCCATTGAAATTTCCATGAAATCAAAAATAAATTTTACATCTCCTTTAATGGATTAAATCCATGTATATGAAAATCCCTGGTGATTTAAGACATTGATAGCTGTGAGAAGAGTCTATGATATTCACTTAAGGATGAGATGGAGACTGGAGACTATTAGTGTTCTCTTGGTCTCAAAGATAAAATGATGAAAATGGTGTTTAATATTAGAGGATCAATAGATAAATCCCATGAAGGAAATAAAACCAATAATTCTACATGTCCAAATTGTGGGACGATGAATGCTTGGAAGTGCCTAAATAAACTTGGAGATCTTTCAAATTTGGAAGAGTGAGGAATAAGGCTAATTATTTCCAAGGTGATTTGAAGAATCCCACTAATTTTGAAGGATAATGGAAGGTTTAGATCAATAGGCAACCAGTAGTGTAGTGTTTATACGATAAGGAACATGGGAATAATGAAAGATAATGCCCTAATATAAGAATTGTAGGAAGAAATCAGTATCAACATCTTTCAAGGAAATAAGTAAGGGAATATTATATAACTACTACTGAGGTAGATATTGAAAATGATGTGGTGGTAGTTAAACTAGTTATTCATTAAAGAACAATAAACATGATATTTGATTTTGGTTCTACACATTTTCTCATATCTTGCATGTTTAGTAGAACTATTCAAACAACAACACAAAATAGGAAGGTTAAGTTATATGTGAGAATATTGAAAAGGGAAATTATTGATTCTAAATAATATAACTACCCTTGGTTAATGATTTTGGACTGAATCTCCTAGAAAATATAATTTTACTTCCCTTGGTAGAGTTTTGATGTGATATTAGGAATGGATTGGATATATTTATATAAATCCAACATAAATTAACAGGAAAAGTCAATCACTCTCTAGATCCTGAGGCAACCTCCAATTTTGTACAAGTGTAAGGAGGAGGATGAATCTTCTTAAGGAAAATCATTTAAATTGTGGATATTTTTTCCTTATGGGAATGTATATCTAGATCAAATTATTGAGAAATAGTAGAGTATCATGCTTGAAGATAGATCTGTTATGAAGGACTATGATGATGTGTTCCTAGAATAATTTCAAGGTCTTCATCCTAAATGAGAGTTTCATTTCTAAATTTTTCTTATACATGGATATATGCTGATATCAAATACTCCTTATAGGATTTCCACCATTGATATGAGGGAACTAAATAAGTAGTTATAAGAAAATTTAGACAAGGGTTTTATATGCCTGAGTGCTTCACCATGGGGTGTTCTTGTCCTTTTTTCAAGAACAATAATGGATCAATGATCATTTACATTGATTTTCTTTGACTAATCAAAATCAAAATAAGGAATATTTATCCCTTGTCACAAATATATGACTTGTTTGATCAGCTATGTAGGGCCCAATAATTCTCTAAATTAGACCTTCAGTTATGATATCCCCATTTAAAGGTGAGGAAGAAAGATATTACCAAGACATCATTTTGAATAAGGTATGGAAACTATATATTCATAGTTATTTCATTTGATCTCACTAATGCTCCAATATTTTTCATGTACTTAATGAATATAGTATTTAGATATTACCTTGAAAAAAATATAGTCTACATAGGTGATATTCTAATATACTCCATGAGAAAGGAGGAACATGGGGAGCATTTTAATTATTTTCTAAAGACTTTAAATGGGGGAAACTATAAGATATATACAAATAAATATTAGTTCTAGATGGAGGAAGTTTCATTCTTGGGGCATGTTATCCTGAGTAATGGAATATCTTTGGACCATTCTCAAAAAAAGGTAATTGAAGAAGGGCCTAGGAAAATATATTTAAAATAGATTTGCCGTTTCCATGGTCAAGCTGGTTTTTATAGACATTTTATGAGTAAATTCTCATAAATTTCAAACACACTGACTATTCTGAATCATAAGGGAGTAATTTTTTTCTCAACCAATGAATGTGAAACCTCCTTAAAAGTGTTGAAAAATAGGATTATTGATAAAACATTACTTAAACTACTGAAAATTAGGGAACTCATTGTGGTATATAGTTATTCTTACAAAATGGTAATAGGATGTATACCGATTTAAAATGATAATGTGATAGCCTACACCTCAATGAAGATGAAATATAATGAGAATAACTATCCCACTTATGATCTAGAGTTTGCTGTTGTGATTTGTGCATTGAAAATATGGAACTATTTTCTATAAGTGGATAATTGTGAGATATAAACTATTCATAAGATAATAAAATATATATTTATATATAAGGATATTAAAATGATCCAAGAAATATGGTTATATATCATCACATATTATTGCTTCTCTATATAGTATCATCCAGGTTAAAAAATAAGTAGTCAGATGCTCTAAGTAAAATGGATCCTGTAACTTTTCCAATGATGAGAGTTTATAAGGATATAATATTCATAGAATTAAAAATTATGGGTATGGTAATAATAAATAAAGTTACATAATAATTCCATTAATAAATTATTTCTCAACCAACCATTTTAGAGAAGATAAAGGATGTTGAAAGATATGATGTGGAAATTTAGAAGAAGGTAAAATCTATCAAAATGGGAAATCCTCAGAATTAAAAATTAACAAGGGCTGATTCATAGGTTTTTTCTCAGGACTATGTGTACAATAAAATCCAATGATAAAGTTGGATATTATGAATGATTCACATAGATAGACCTTCTCCATCCACCCAGGGAGTAGGAAGATGTATCGAATTCTTAAAGAGAACTGTAGGTGGGACAAAATGAAAGATTAGATCACTAAATAATCATAAAAGTGTCTATTTTGTTTTTAATTGAAGATGAGAGGAATATTATTAGGGAATTAAATAACCATTACCAAAACATACATGGAAATGGGAAACATCACCATTGACTTTTTCACAAGAATTTTGAAGATATCCAGATGAAATAATGCTATATGGGTTGTTTTAGATCATCTTACAAATAATTATTACTTTACTGTGATTAGATAGGACTTCTCACTCATCAAATTGAATAGATATAAATTAGATAAGAGGTGAGGTGGTATGGTGTATAATTATCATTTTGATATGACCATTATCAAATATTTACTTCCAAATTATGAGAAAGTATTAAACATGCTCTAAACACTGAGATAAACATTTGTATGGCGTATCACCATCAAACTGATGGCTAGTCTATGGAGACCATTCATACACTATAAGACATGTTGAGACATGCACAATGGACTTAAAAGGAGTATGAGATCAATATCTTCTATTGGTCTTTTTTATCTTACAATTTTAGTTTCCACTCAAGAATCTATATGGATCCATTTGAATCCCTTTATGGGAAATATATTGAACACCTACATGATGGGATGGAAATTTTGTACGTAAGATGTTGGGACCTTAAATAGTTGAAGAAATGGATAAAATGGTGATTATTATCTACTAGCATATCCTGAAAACAAAAATATGATAGAATATCTATATATACAACCATTTAAGGGGAATTGAATTTGATGTTGGATATATATTATTCCTCTACAAATCTCCATGGAAGAGAGGCTTCCAATTTGGTAAGAAGGGAAATTTAAGTCCTAGGTATATAGGCCCCTATGAGATTCTTGATTATTTTGGATCTATCGACTATCTACTAGAACATCCCCCAACCATGTCTCATGTACATGATGTATTCCATGTATCCATCCTGAGGAAGTACACAGTAGATCCCTCACATGTACTAAACTCAGAAGCGATATGATAGGAAAATGATCTCTCTTAAGAGGAGCATTCAATGAAGATCTTCGAAGGTAGAGAAAATTTTCTATATAAAAAAACACTCACCTAGACAAGTAACTATATAAGAACTATAAATATTAAGATGAATCATGGGAATCAGACAAAACAATGAAGTATAAATACCCACACTTTATTTTACCTTAGAATATATAAAGAAAGTTAAAGGGATATATTTCACATCGGGGGAAAATGTTATGACCATTAATTTTTTCAATTAAATTTACCTTATTATTTAATAAAACACATAAATCACCTAGAGAACCCAATAATAATGTTATTCTCATAAATGTAGAATGATACATTATTCATAAAATAAACAGATAAAAATGAAAAAAATTATAGTGGTAAGATAAATAGAAAACAATATAATAGGAAAATTTGGATTTTCATGATCCACCAGAATTAATGTAATCATGAACAAAGATGTAGATAAAAAACCTAAAGTTAATAATATAGTATTAATTTTTAATATGAAAGTATATATAACCTTGAGGGAAAATAGAAGTGAATGTGGAATGAATGACATATTTTGTATTTATAGAAATTAAGGGACCTATATCAATGAAATAATAACCCGTCCATTAGAATAATAATCCAACTATTAGGAATATAAATCTGGCCATTAGAATAGTGACCTCACATTTCAAAGTATACAAATATAGGTATCTTATAAATGAAGATATGATATATATTTATACCATTGTACAAGTATATATATGGTTAAAAAATGATAAATTAAGTGGTCATGTATTTGTAAAATGTAAATGTTTACTTAAAATTTATAGTTTACGTAACTATTTAAAAAAATATTTATAAATTAATATTATTTTATATAATGATTATTAGATACTTTTATTAGACCTTCAATAATTTTTCAAATAGTTATAAATTCAACTATAATATTAAAAATAGTTTCTTTCGAATAAATGATGATTTTATTTGAAAATTAATGTTATAATATTTAGAATATTATTTTCATAAAATGGATTCTATTTTGAGAATACATACATCAAAAAATATTTAGGGTGAGTTTTTGAATATTTCTAAAATAGTTAATTTTTTGGTGAATAAGGAAATATAGTAATTTTTTGTATTTAACATTATTAGAATATTTTAGTCATGGATGATATAATAATGTTGAATGAAACCATTGGTTCAAACTATCCTGAACCTTTTACTATATTTAGTCTTAGTAATCAATACAACCAAATTCCTTGAAAAAAATAATAAACTAATGAACATAATAATCAAAAACACCCCTCCCCTTCCCCTATAAATACCACCCCTCACCAACCCCTCTCCTCAAAACTCCTAATCCTTTTATATTTTTAATACTCAGCTCAATTCCATTACCAATACCCTTCCCCATATCTAATATCTTTTGGTCTCTACAAAATACCAAACCCAAGTTCCTTAACAAGGTTCTTTAGGAGACAACATTGATGACGTATAATCCTTAATACTTCTCTTTTAATTTACTATATTTTCATATACACTCCTAAACTTCCCTATACAAAGTTTCATGATATATAAATTATCATATATACACTTTAAATTTTGTTTCTTAATAGAATATCCATCATCTAATCTCTTCTGTTGTTCTTTTTTTCTAAAAATGAAATCATTATCTTAGATATTCCGATTCAACGCCCTCATGGATGAAAAAGTTTCATTTTCTGTTACCACCTTAAATGTTGGTAAAAAATACTTATTATGGTTAAACCAGATTTTAATATCTATAATAATTTTTTTCATGTTATTTAAGTATTATACATACATAATATTAAATAAAATGAAACTAGTTTGTGATGATTGAAAATCCTCCAAAATAATCTAAAAATTTATCTTTAAAATTTTATCAAATTAATAATCCTTATATCAGAAGAAAAAAATAATATATAGAACTATTAAAATTTATTTAAGTTCATTAATAACATATAATTTAACTTCTGTAAAATTATTTTCATTTGGTTAGAACTTCCATAATTTTACATAAGTGAAATAACCATGAAACCCTTAATGCTCATTGAATGATGAAATTGAACACTATAACTCATTTAAACTGTAAATAATGAAATTAAATTAATTATAATAAATAAATAAATGTATAATTGGTTCCAAATTAATTAATTAATTAATATTATGTTATTATTGCAGACATTACCTGGAAGTGAAGAATGCATCCAGACATAATGTAAGGGATCTCTCTGAACTTCCATTTTTTCCATTGGATTACACTTTCTCTTTTTTGAAGACAATGTATTTATTCATAATTATGATATAATTTTTATAAATTCTATGTATATGTTCCAAAAATATGTATATATTTTAAATTATCCTTCTTTTATGGTGAAATACATTTTAATAAGGTTCTCTTCTAAATTCTGCCTGACAAGCAAGCCCAATTAAAGGGATCTTCTCTGGTTCATACTAATTTTAAAATAAACTCCACACCCTATTTTAATCCACCAATATTTGTATAAAATATATAGTTTTATCCTGAAAATTTATCTTGGTTCAATTTTTTTATGTAAACAATTATGCATTTTTCAACTTTAAAGACTCTTTTTCCCCTAAAACCACACTTCAATGATACATTTATAATGAAACCAATACACTCTATTTCTTGTTTATAATTTATTTTGACATAATAATTCATGATATATTTTTTTATTGATCACCATGAATGATTTAAATCTCTTATTTAATTAATACCAATGATATAAAACCCTTGGTTATGACTTATGACATGTTTATGATACCCATTTTTTACATGGGTAGCCCTTATGTGTATTCATTATGTTTAATTATGTGGAAAACATATGAATCAACATGTTGTGATGGTTTTACCTAGATAGAGTTCCAATGCATTGGGTAAAGCTTAGTCTCATGATATTTCATGTATGGGATTAGTTATTAAACCTAATCCATTATGGGACTTTGTCAACCAGTTGATATAGTCTTGGAAGTTATCCTTGACTCATGTTTAGGTCATGTTATATGTTGCTAAAACATGCTTATATTTCCATGATTATATGATTCAATTTCTATGTTCTATGCTTAAATATATTTATTCCAGGTCAAAGCCTTTTATTTTATCACGTTATTCCTTCTAACTATTGTATTATGCTTCATCCCTATGATGTTTCCCTTAATCAACTTTTAAGCTAATCAATTTTTGTCTACGAATTCCCTAGGCCATCCTATATAGGCGTAGGATATCAAAGAAAGTTAAGAGATCACTATGAAGTTCAATTAAATGTATTGTCTATTTATAGTTTCATATTTTCAATTTTATATACCTTATCTTCCAATAAACTTGACTTTATTGTCCTTTCTTTGTACTTGATGGATAAGTATTCTTAAAATCATGTAACAACATGTGTAAAAGGATAGGGTAACTTTAGAGTGAGATGTAATTTGAGGGCATGATCCCATGATTGATATTGATATAGAATCTCTCTGTGATCCTTCTAACATGATATTATCAATCAGATATTTTGTCTAGTCATTGGAAACTGGATAGTTATATTGGATAACCAAGATATATTCTTCATTATCAGACTCAAACCCGATCAAGTTCATCCTTAGAGAACATGAAAGGTTCAGGCTAAGAACGTGCAACCAAGAATGCAGGTGTCTATGGAACTATTTATCTTGAGACTTTTGTAACTAGATGTAACATTGAAGATTAGTCAGGATGATTTATGATTAGACATTTAAGGGTGGAATCACAATTGTAAATAGGTTATACCCATGAAATCCATATATTGGATCTCGATACATGATAGTTCCCATTGTCACTACTTGGAACTATATTTTCCTTATATGATTAATCTATTTATTGTTATTATAAACCATGAATATATTCTATTGAATATTGTTTAAATTTTGATATCAGGTTCATATCATTATATTTTATGGTTTATTTGAATTTATCTTTTGAAATATTTTTCAAATATTTTCATGATAATATTTAGCCTTGAATGGTGAAATGGAATGTTTTAGATGTTTTTTTTGATAAATTATTTTTAAAAGTTTTAAACTACACTTTTAAAATAAGACATATGTTATATTTATTATACATTTCTCTAAGTATATTTGGAATTCCTTATGAATTGACATCATTGAATCCTTGGTGGGATCCTTCTAGGTTCTATTGCTGACACCCTGCTTGTACCATTTTGGTGTTTGAAACATTCATGACCATATATAAAATGATCATGAAATTTTCTTCTATTGAGGTTTCTTTCTATGGTGAAAATGGGAGGGTGACTTGGTATGTGGTGGGTGGTTTTGTAAAACTATTAGTTATCTATTTGGTTGTTTTGTTCCACTTTTAGTTTGTATAGTGTCTCCTTGTACTCTGAAATGTATGTATTGGTCTGTTTATCTAATATTGTTTCCATAATGTGATTTTATTATTATAATATTTGAGGGATAAATCATTTCCAACAGTTTTCTATTGATTCATAGGTGTTTTTCACGACCCGTCCTCGGGGCCCGTGTCGTGACTACCCCAAGCCCGCCTTCCATAGGCCAGGGGCTGACAACTAGAACCAAAGGCGTAAATACCGATAAAAGGGAAGGCATTGCCTTTATATAAGTAAAAAAACACAATAGAGTACGCAAGATGAACTAAACACTAAGTAAACTGAGTACAAAAGTAAGTGCTGGAAAGTAAATGGGCCAGAATACAAACCCGACTAAAAGTAAAGTACAATAGAAAAGAAATAACAGCTACAGTAAAGTAAACCATCAACCACCATGTCGTCCTCCGGATGTCCCACCTGATGGGTGGGTACAAATGATCTCCTCAGCTCCTCGGGTCCAGTCGTCTGCTCTATGTACGTCCTGCTATGTGGTCCACCTCCAGGTACTGTCCCGCTCCACAAGACTCCACCTCGATCAGTGATATTTATCATCTACATCCAACACAACATAGTGTGGGAATAGCCCATGCAGGGGTGAGTATATAATACTCAGTAGGCAGCCTAAGACCCCCCGAAGGTCTCCCAGAATCCACAAAGGATAAAACACAAAGGAAAGATACAAACACAAAGTATCAAACAACTCTACTTAGGTATACACCCATACATATACCTAAGTCATCAATCCTGTTCAGCTCTAACTCACGAGCCCAAGTACAACCCATTCCACACAGGAAAGCACAACCCGGTCCATAAAAGAAAGCAAGTCAATAATATTGATGATAATGTATGAAGGCCAAGACTCATATCACACAGGTATATTACTCACAAAGAGATATGGAGATTATTAGATGTAGACTCTGAATCATCTCCTCTACCGAACCCACATAGGATCTAAGTACAGAAGTTGTTGTTGCCAAACCCACGTAGGATCCAAGTATAGTCGTCCTCACTGCCTAACCTAGGAAGGATCCAAGTACATTCGTCCTCGCTGCCGAACCCACATAGGATCCAAGTACAGTCGTCATCGTCGTCGCAGTCGCAGCAAGCTCTAGGGTTCCCACACACAACATGCTCAATTCCAGGAGGGTCCACTCCACGAGCCAAGGGGTTGATACATCAACTGTCATAAACTCCAAAGTTGATGTATCCCAAAGTTCCATCTTTCCAAAAGGAACTCAATGCGACAGATGGAATGTCAATCGGATGCCCGATCAGAGAGTTATTGGCTTTTTCGTCCCAGGGGCCCGATTTGTTTTTAAGATAAAAAAAACCCGACCGTACTCCAGCTGCATCCAAACCTCAAGTGGAGTAATCCAAAAGAACCGTCTCACCAAGAGGAATTAAACGTAATTAGCAGCACGTCATTCGGACGTCCGATACTTAAGTTATAAGCGTTTCCGCTCCAAGGGCCCGATTGGTTTCAGGTTCAAACCAACCCGGCCAAACCCAAACTTCGCTGAAACCTCAAGTGTAATATACTGAAATGATAGTCTCGTTCCAAGAAATCCTACGCAACTGACGGTGCATCGGTCAAAGGTCCGTATATCAAGATATATCCTTTTAATCGAAACATTCCGCAAAATCGGGGGTCCGGGCCCGGTCAGTCCTGGCCCAACACCCCCTGGGTCAGCCCGAACTGGGTCGACCCGACTCGGGTCTGGGTTCGGCCCGGTTGGCCGAAGCCCGGCCCGTACGGCCTACGGATGGCCCGACCTGTGCGGCCAGCGGCTGGCCCGGCCAGCGGGGCCTGCGGCTGGCCCGACCCGTGCGGCCTGTGGCCCGGCTCAGAAGCCGACCGCGGCTCGGCTGCTTGCTGAGTGGGACGCAAAGGGGGCACGACCCCCTGTTTTTGGAAACATTGGACCCAATGGGGTCCGGCCTAGCAGCTAGTCAGGGGGTTACACCCCCCTGTTTTCGGGTAACGACTGACCATTAAGGCCGCCCGATTTGTGAGCTGCCACGGGACCCAGAAGGGGTCCCGCGTCCTGGAGACGCTGGCATCCGGCTCAGCCGGCCGCCCCTGCTGGTCTGCTGCGGATCGTCTCACCAGCATGGTGTGACGGCACTGCGCCCCTCGGTCACGGCCTACTACGGCCGCGGCCTTCCTCGGTCTCTCCGGCGTGGTGCGATGGTGCCGCGCACCACCGTCGCGGCCCGCTACGGCCACGAACCTCTACGTATCTGTGCGGTGCAACAACACCGTGCCACCTTCTCCGTGGCCTTTCATGGTCGCGATTCCCTGATGATCATCACATGATGCAACGACACCGTGCACCTCCGCCTCCAACATCAACTAAGATTAACAAAGAAGAGGGGATGAAAATCGGTCATGTTTGTGCGGTCTGATCTCCTCCCGTTACGACGATATCATGCATCCAAACCTTAAGTAATGAAGAATGATGATAAATACATAAGAAAAAATAACCCCTACCTCATGACGTGATCACTCGATGGATCTGCGGAGAGGTAGCGTCGTTCGTTGATGTCAGAAGATGACGTCGTTGTTTCCTTGGAGGTTCGTCGATCGTTCGATCGCCAGAGGGGGATTTCCCTTGGAGGTGGAACAATGGTGGAAGAGGAGAATAGGAATAGAGAAGGAGAAGAGGGGGGTTTCTCCAGCGGATGCCCCCTCATCTATTAATCTCCTCCCTTATTTAATTAATGAAGGAGTTTCATTGAATTAATTTGGTTGGTGGACCCCCCACATTAATTCAAACAAATTTGAATTTCAAAAAGAAATAATAAAAATAAAATAAATTTTATTTTTATTTCATGAATCCCAGAAATCTAACTTCTTCACCGCCCCAACTGTGTTCGATGTGAAGGTCCCCTTAAGCAATCGCTGACGCTGTGAGTTCAATGGTGCCCTCGGAACCCGATTCCGAGCACCAGTTCAAAAGATAGAAA
Source organism: Viscum album (assembly GCA_963277665.1). NCBI lineage: Eukaryota > Viridiplantae > Streptophyta > Magnoliopsida > Santalales > Viscaceae > Viscum > Viscum album. Next base: position 1,041,237,089 of record OY728126.1, read on the forward strand.
AACCTGCTTGTTCGTTCACTGAACGTACCCGAGCTAAACTTCGTAAATTGATTTCGGGCACACCGGGCCTCAGAATCAAGTGCACTTAGAAGCCAAAGACTCATAAAATTTCAAAGTATTTAAGAAAAAAATTCCTTGAAATTTCCGGGTCATTACATTACTCCCATCTCAGGGATTTACGTCCCCGTAAAGCTAAATCATAAACTAGGGATAAAACTGAGGGTGTTGTGCACGTATTTGAGCCTCCCGCTCCCATGTGATCTCTTGAAGGTTCACGTGCTTCTAAAGAATGCGCACCAGAGTAATCGACCATCCAAGTTGGACCCGATCCTGTCGATCCTCGATCTTCACCTGGACCTCTGCAAATGTCACCCCGTCATTGATGTCCATCACCCCATGGTTGATGATATGTTTCGGGTCATGCACGTATCTTCTCAACTAAGATACATGGAAGACGTCGTGCACCCGATGCAACTGGGGTGGAAGAGCTAGGTGGTAAGGCACCTCGCCTACCCTGCTGAGGACCTGGAATGGTCTGATGAAGCGCAGTGATAACTTGCCACCCCGGACAAATCTCTGTAATCTACATCGAGGTGAGGCCTATAAGAAAACATGGTTTCCATCCTCAAACTATTGTATTCTCCATCTCCTATCAGCATAGGACTTCTGTCTGCTCTGTGCAGTCCTCATCCACTTCTGTATGATCTGCACCTTCTCTGTCGTTGCCTGGACCATCTTTAGTCCTACAAGTGCTAACTCCCGAGGTTCATTCTAGAACATAGGTGATCTTCATGGTCGGCCATACAGTGCCTTGTATGGTGCCATCCCAATGGTGGAGTTGTAGCTATTGTTGTACGCAAACTCGGCCAAAGGTAGTTGATCCTCCCAAATGCAACCAAAGTCGAGGACACATGCACAGAGAATGTCCTCGATATTCTGAATGGTCCTCTCTATCTGGCCATTCATTTATGGATGAAAGGTAGTGCTTAGGAATAGCTATGTCCCAAAAGCCTCTTGCAACCCCTTCCAAAGTCGGGATGTAAAGCGAGTGTCTCGATCGGAGATGATAGATGATGTCACACCATGAAGCCGTACGATCTTTTGAACATAGAGTCATCCCAATCTCCCTACTGAGCCCTGCTCTCTAATAGGTAAGAAGTGGGTCAACTTGGTGAGTCGTTCAACGATCACCTAGATAAATTCATGCCCTTTAGAAGTACGTGGAAGCCCCGTCATGAAATCCATGGATATCCCATACCACTTACACTCCGGGACCTCTAAGGGCTGCACCAAGCCTGTCGGAACCTGGTGCTCCACCTTCACCTACTAGCAGGTGAGGCATTGTGATACGAACTCTGCCACAACCTTCTTCATCCCCGGCCACCAGTGCTGCCGTCTGAGATCCTGGTACTTCTTCGCTACTCCTGGATGTACTGCCAAAGGGGGAATGTGAAACTCCCTCAGCACCTCCTCCGGTAATGAAACTGGTACCATGGTACGTCCCCTGAAGAGGATGGCATGCTCTCCTCCTATAGAAAATCCATCAGATGCTTGTCCAGTGGATATCTGTGCATGTCGCATCTCACAGTCAACATCACCTCGCTGTGCCACTCGGACCTGCTGAAGTAGTGGAGGAGTGACTATGAGTGACTGTAGAAAGGATGCTCCATCTCTATCCATGAAGGATATCTGCAATGCAGCTAGTTGCTCTGTCGCCTCTCCAAGTAGCTGAATGCCCGATCTTCTACTGAGAGCATCAGCTACTACGTTCCCCTTCCCAGGAGTATAGGCTATCTCAAAGTCATAGTCCTATAGGAAATCAAGCCATCGTCGTTGTCTCAGGTTTAGGTACATCTGCGATAAGATGTACCTAAGACTCTGGTGATCAGGGTAGACTGTAAAGTGCTCCCCATTAGATAGTGCCGCAACATCTTCAAGGCGAAGACCACTACTGTTAACTACTGGTTATGGGTAGCATAGTTCTGCTGGTGCTCCCTCAATTTTTGTGAAACATAAGTGATCACTGCCCACTCCTTCACCATGACACACCCAATTCCGGTCCCTAATGCATCTTAGTAAAATACGTACCCTACGCCCTCCTCTAGTTGCCTCAAGATGGGAGCACTGGTCTATCTCAGCTCCTGAAATATCTACTGACATCTATCTGACCACATGAAGGGTTTCCCCTTCTTTTTCAAAGCCGAAAGTGGTGCTGCAACTCTAGAGAAGTCTGGCAAAAATATCTGATAGTACCCAGCCAGACCTATGAAACTCCGCACCACTGTCACACTCCTGGGTGGATCCCAATTAAGTATTTCCTTGATCTTCATAGGATCCACCACAACTCTCACCTCATAGATAATGTTCCCCATGAAGTGTAACTCTTGAATATAGAACCGACACTTTGAGAGCTTACTATAAAGCTGGTGCTCTCAGAGTGTGTCCAGTATAACCCACTAGTGGTAGGCGTGCTCCTCTTCATTATTCGAGTAAATCAGTATGTCATTGATGAAAACTATGAAAAATCAATCGAGGTATGGATGGAAGATCTTGTTCATGAGACTCATGAACACTTCTAGATCATTGGTTATTCCTAAAGGCATAACCGAGAACTCATAGTGGCCATACCAACACCTGAAGGTCGTCTTCTGCACATCCTCGTCTCGAACTCTGAGCTGATGAAAGCCTGGCCTGAGGTCTGTCTTCGAGAACCATCGTGCTTCCTTGAGTTGATCAAAGAGGTCGTCAATCCTCGGGAGTGGATACTTGTTCTTTATGGTCACCTGATTCTGGAGGCAGTAGTCGACACATAGTCATAAGCTCTCATCTGCCTTCTTGGCGAATAAAATCGGAGAATCCCGGGGTGAAACATTGGGTCAGATAAATCCCTTTCCCAACAAATCCTCTAACTGTACCCATAGCTCAAGAAGCTCGGAGGGAGCCATCCGATATGATGGAGTTGATATCGGGGTTGTCCTAGGGTACAGGTCAATGTAGAAATCTACCTCTCTATGAGGAGGTAGTCCTGTAACTTCGTTAGAAAAAACGTCTGCATACTGATCCATCACAACAAGAAAACTCGGACTCCACACATCAGCTGCTCCTAGGATGAGACTATCCAACTGATGGGTGATCGGCCAACCTCTCCTCTGTGTAAGACCATCCTATGCTGCAAAGGCTCTCGTCTCACCGGTGAAGGTAAACCTTCTCCCATCTGTGCGGACACACCACATTTTGCGCCTAATACAGTCGATGTGAGCATGAACTGTAGATAACCAATCCATACCTAAGATGACCTCTTAAGGCCTTGAAACTGCTACAAGAAGATCCCAGCCGAAGCTCTCACCTCCTAGAGTAAGCTCACACTGCCGTCACTAGTGTGTAATCATCAAGTCTGCTCCCGTAGGAGTTTGTAGCCGTAAGGATCGAGCCAACGGCTCCGTTGGAATCTCCGAGCTTTGAACATGGGAAGTGGCTATAATATAATGACTCGCTCATGTGTTTATAAGAACTGCAGCAAGGGTATAGTAGACACAGATAGTACCTCAAATCATCTCAGGTGCGCCGTGGTCGTAGGCCTCGACTGCCTGGTGCTCAGCATGCCCTTGTCTGCCAGCTCCCTGCGGACCGCCATGGTCGAACCTCTACCCCTGCTTGGGTGGTTCCTCAACCTTATTCTACTTCTCTACATGGCGGATCGGGTAGTCACGAGCCATGTGGCCCTACTCGATGCATGCATAGCACTGCCTACCTCTCGTATGAATGGCTCTATTGCATGTTCCCCACACCTCCGAACCAATATCCAGAAGACACCACCTGATGGACTAGTCCATTTGGGCCTCTGCAACATCTGTCTACTACCATCTACAGAAAACTCTAATGCATGTCACCCTGCTGTAGGCCTCGCTGCTGGCATAGGCTCAGCAAAGAAGCTCTCTCCAAGAAGGGCTCACTCTAGTACTACTTCCTGCATCAGAATGCTGATGGAGATCATCGAAGCCCTGATCTCATGCCTTAGTCCCTGCTCAAAGGTACGGCCCCATAAGAATGGGTCTCGTACCATGTCTGTGGAGTAGCATGAGAGGTAGGTAAACCTCATCGAGTACTGGGCTAATGTCATGATGCCCTACTGCAGCTTTAGTAACTCTTGGATGCACACCGCACGGAGGGCGGCTAGAACGAACTCCAAGCGGAAGAGGCTCTTGAAGTCTGTCCAAAGTAGAGATGCCTCGTCATGCACCTGGAGCATCAAGATCCACCATATACCTTCTGCTGCGTGTAGGAGACTCGCTGCAAGGGTCACCATGAGGTCAGCTGGTGTCCCTACTAATCTAAAGACACAGACAATAGCCTCCAGCCAATCCTCGGATGCCTGAGGGTCCGTCTCTCTGCGGAACCTGGGCGGCCTCTGTCGCTGAAACTCATGCAGCACACTCAAGCGGCATGCACTCTCTGTTTCTGGGGCTGGTGGTATCGGTGGCCCAGCGGGTAGAGGTACCACTGGTGCCTCCGCTATAATGGGGCCCTACACCGAGGCCTCATTGATCGGTGGGCTGCCATCTCGTACGTAACTAGGAACCCTGGCTGGCTACCTTCTTGGGGTAAACCCGAAAAGAAACAGGCACGCCACGGTCAAACAGTATACCTGGTGAGCTGACACAAAGTAATCACAAAGAAAACTTTTGAAACACACATGTAATTAGTGTTTTTAAGCACTGAGTCAGAAATCAGAAGTCATGGTCCTGGTGTATGGATACGTCGACCGCCGCACCAGCACTGGACTCCCTGGACTGAAAACCACACTCAATATTCTTAACACTATTGCTTCACAGAGAAGAAATTATCAGAGTCCTAAGTTCTGTGGTAGAACTAACTCCTCATATACCCATTTGTCACGACCCGTCCTCGGGGCCCGTGCCATGACTACCCCAATCCCGCCTTCCATAGGCCAGGGGATGACGACTAGCACCAAAGGCATAAATCCTAATAAAAGGGAAGTAATTTCCATTATATAAGTAAACAAACACAATAGAGTACGTAAGCTGAAGTAAACACTATGTAAACTGAGTAAAAAAGTAAGTGCTGGAAATTAAATGGGAAAGAATACAAAACCAACTGAAAGTACAGTACAAAAGAAAAGAAAGAACAGCTGCAGTAATGTAAACCAACAACCATTTAGTCGTCCTCTGAATATCCCACATGATGGGTGGGTACAAATGATCTCCTCAGCTCCTCGGGTCCGACCGTCCACTCCGTGTACGTCCTGCCAAGTGGTCCACCTCCAGGTACCATCCCACTCCACAAGACTCCACCTCGATCAGTGTTGTCTGTCGTCTGCATCCAACAAAACGTAGTGCGGGCATAGCCCGTGTAGAGGTGAGTATAGGATACTCAGTAGGGACCCTGAGAACCCCTGAAGGTCTCCCAGAATCCACAAAGGATAAACCAAAAAGGAAAGATGAAAACACAAATTATCAACCAACTCTACTTAGGTATATGCCCATACATATACCTAAGTCATCAATCCAGTTCGGCTCCAACTCACGAGGCCAAGTACAAACCAGTCCACATAGGAAAACACAACCCAGTCCACATAGGAAAGAAAGTCAATCACATTGATGATAATGACTAAAAGTCAAGACTCATCTCACATAGGTATACTACTCATGAAGAGAGATGGAGATGATTAGATGTATCCTCTGAATCATCTCCTCTGACGAACCCACATAGGATCTAAGTACAGAAGTCGTCACTATCGAGCCCACGTAGGATCCAAGTATAGTATCCTTCATTGCCGAAACCATATAGGATCCAAGTAAAGTCGTCCTCACTTCCGAACCCACGGAGGATCCAAGTATATTCGTCCTCTCTACTAAAACCACGTAGGATCCAAGTACAGTCGTCATCGTCGTCGTAGTCGCAGCCAGCTCTAGGGTTCCCGCACACAACACGCTCGATTCTGGGAGGGTCTGCTCCATGAGCCAAGGGGTCAATACCTCAACTGTCATGAAGTCTAGAGTTGATGTATCCCAATGTTCCATCTCGTCAAAAGGAACTCAATGCGATAGATGGCGCGTCAATCGGATGCCCGGTCTGAGAGTTATTGGCTTTTACGTCCTAGGGGCCTGGTTGTTTTTTAAGCTAAACCAACCCGACCGTACTCCAGCTACATCGAAACCTCAATTGGAGTAATACAAAAGAACTTTCTCACCAAGAGGAATTCAATGTAATTGACGAAATGTCATTCGGACGTCCGTTCCTTAAGATATAAGTGTTTCTGCTCCAAGGGCTCGGTTGGTTTCTGGTTCGAACCAACCCGGCCATACCCAAACATCGCCAAAACCTCAAGTGTAATATACTGAAACAACCGTCTCATTACAAGGAATCCTACGCAATTGACGGTGCATCGATCGAAGGTCCATAGCTCAAGATATATCCGTTTAACCGAAAAGTTCCACAAAATAGGGGGTTTGGGCCCGGTCCGTCTTGGCCCAACACCCCCTAGGTCAGACCGAACTGGATCGACCCTACTCGGGTCTGGGTATGTCCCGGTTGGGCATGGCCCGACCTGGTGGGCACGACCCGACCCGCGCGGCTGGCATGTGGCTGGCCCGACCTGTGCGACCTGCGGCCTGGCTCGGAAGTCGGCCACGGCTCGGCCGCTGGCCGGGCGGTACCCAAAGGGGGCACGACCCCCTGTTTTTGGAAACGACGGACCCAGTGGGGTCCGCCCTAGCAGCTGGTCGGGGTGTTACACCCCCCATTTTCTGGGAAACGGCCGACCGGTTTGTGAGCTGTCGTGGGACCCAGAAGGGGTCCCGCCTCCTGGAGACGCTGGCGGCCATCTCGGTCGGCCGCCCCTGTTGGTCCACCGCGGCCTTAGGCCGTGGCTCGTCTCCCTGGCGTAGCGCGTTGGCACCACGGCCCTCTGCCGTGGCCCACTCCGACCGCTTCCATCCTCGGTCTCTCCGGCATGGCGCGATGGCAACACGCACCACCGCGGCGGCCCGCTCTGGCCATGGCCCTCTAAGTCTCTGCGCGGTGCAACGGAACTGCGCTGCCTTCGTCGCGGCCTTTCATGGCATCGGTTCCCTGCTGATCACCGCATAGTGCAATGACACCTTGCGCCTCTACCTCCAACATCAACAAAGATTAACAAAGAAGAGGGGAGGAGAATCGGCCATGTTTGTGCGGTCCGATCTCCTCCCGTTACGACGATATCATGCGGCCAAACCTTAAGCAATGAACAACGATGATAAAACTTGAACAAAAATAACCCTTACCTCCTGACATGATCACTCGACAGATCTACGGAGAGGTAGCATCGTTCGTTGACGTCGGTATATAACGTCGTCATTTCCTTGGAGGTTCATCGCTCGTTCGATCGTCAGAGGAGGAGGTCCGTTGGTGGTGCAACAATGGTAGATGTGGAGAAGAGGAAGAGAGAAGGAGAAGAGGGGGGTTTCTCCAGCGGATTCCCCCTCATCTATTAATCTCCTCCCTTATTTAATTAAGGGAAGAGTTTCATTGAATTAATGAGGGTGGTGGACACCCCAAATTAATTCAAACAAATTTGAATTTCAAAAAGAAAGAATAAAAATAAAATAATTTTTATTTTTATTTCACGAAGCTCGGAAATCTAACTTCCACACCGTCCTGACTGCATTCGAGGTGAGGATCCCCTTAAGCAATCACCGACGCTGCGAATTCAATGGTGCCCTCGAAACCCAATTCTGAGCACCGGTTCAAAAGATAGAAAAACCTACTTCTTCGTTCACTGAATGTACCCGATCTAATCTTCAGAAAATGATTCTGGGCACACCAGGCCTCAGAATCAAGTGTCGTCAAGAATCTACAAACTCGTAAAATTACAAAGTATATAAAAAAAATTCCTTGAAATTTTCGGGTATTTACAGTGTTTTTCATGAGCAAATGGAGACTAGGAACACTCTTCAGGTTAGTGAAGAATAAGCTCAGATATTGGTTTAAATGGTATTCCGAGTTAGTGAATTACATTTACTCATATAAAATAGTTCTTATATAAGCACAAAAATGAGGATAGTTAAATAATTATTACGCATAGAATACTTCTCATTTCTTATTTTTTATCTCAAGATATCTATAATTCATTAAATAAGAATTTAAGCTTTTCAAATTTAACCCTTCCCTTCGAAAACCTTGTCCAAAACACTTCTAACAAATCAAAAAACATCAATATTAACATTGGTAGATTCCAATGATTCTTTCAAGTTATATTGATAACAAATAAAACCATCAGCACATCTAAGGTACACATCAATATCCCCCTTTCAATTTGTCGACATCCCTTTCTCATATATTGGTTGAAATTATCAACACCATCACAATTTTAATAAACTCAATGAATAATCATTAAATCAAAACCTATCATCACAGATATGAATATTGATAAAACACTATAGAAAAAGGTATTTTTTGAGATAATTCCATATCTAAGTGAAAATAAACATTTTTCAGATGCTTCAAATGACATTCTTATTTAACATACCCCACAAAATCTACTTTTCTTTCAATAAAAATAATAATGTATTTCAAAATAAAGATCATTATCCATTTAAAACATTATCTCCCATTGAAAATTAATACTTATTTGTGACACTACCCCCCTTGAAAATACCATCCAAATACTTGTGCGGTATGGTCTCCAAATTTTTTTATGTGATTGGTGTAGGGTAAAGTTGGATTTGCAAAATTAACTTAAAGAGATTCTCATTTTGTAATTATTTAGTTAAAATATCTATAACATGTTCTTTTGTTCCAAAAAAATAATGATTTATATCACATTCCACCATTTATATTTTGTAAAAATATATCTAAGATCAATGTTCTTTGATCTAGATTATTGAAATTGTTTCTATAAAATATCTATAACTCAGTGATTGTCACAATAAATGTATAATGGCTTCTAAATATTATCTCTCATCACATTTAGTTGGACTTAAATCCATATTAAATATGAATAAAAATTTGTATCAATTATGTACATTATTCCATCTATTCTTTTTGGTATTTAAATTTAATTATTTTAATTTTATGGAACACCAATCTTACTTGGAATGATTGTTCCACCTAAAGTGGACTTATGGTAAAAACAATATCTATCTAAATCAACATATGTAAACCCCTATAAGGTTATGACTATACTATATATCTACAATATTCCATAAATTAGTGTATTATTAATTCACCGAGAAAATTATCTTGGATACCAACATATGTGATTCATTAGGATCACTTTGAAAGATAGAACAAACTGTCATAACAAAATAAATCATCGATCTAGAAGCTATTAGGTATAGAAGGATGATAATCATTTTTATATAACCAAATTGATTCACACTATTTAAAACATAATCTTTAAACATCTTAGTGCCTACCTCAATAAGAGTATAAATACCCTTACATTCCTCCATTCCAAACCACTTCAATAATTCTCTTATTTATTTGTTAACATAAGAAAATATGATCTGGAAATTGTATGATTTATAATCCATAAAATTTAACATCTCACCCAACATTAAAATTTCAAAATTCGTCTTCATATCATTAAAATAATTATAATAATAATTCTATTTTTCACATGGAAAAATTATTTCACCATCATATACTGTGATAATATGATTCCCTATATATATCTCCTTCACATAGAGATTACTGTCAACTTTTCCTTATAAGAATTCATTCATATTATGCTTCCATCATGATTGGAATACCAGGATCATAGGGACTACATTAGAATAAATAACTCTTTATTAAAACTCCATACCATACTCCCATATTTTTAGAATAAAATCCGTAGGTTATTTAATGAGAACCCATTTTTCAAGATCACCAGTTAAGAATGAATTTTAACTTAAATTTGATAAATCATATAGTATTCATGTGTTGTAACTTTAAAAAATATATCAATGAAATAATGTCTTAACATTTTGTAATGGTTATGTAAAATTCAACACACTCCATGATTGAATACCCCCTATAGACTATCATTTACTTACTCTTTATGACTTCACCTCTATCATTCAATTTATTTAGGAAACCTCACATTGTTCCAATAATATGTTTATTATTAGGAGTTGATACTATATTCAATATTGAGTTATTTTATTATTTGATTAAGTTCCTAATACATATTAGAAATCAATTATTCATTAAAAAAATCTTCATAAATAATTTTTTGTTCTATTTTTGAAATAATATTATTTTTTATCTGATATCAACCTTCTTATGGTGTTTATAGGTTCTTCTTTTTGTCTGAAAGTATTCTCCAAATAAACATTATTCTTTATCAATTAATGAATTTTCTTAGGGTTACCAGATGATTCTTTATCATTTAACACATCCTAGTTTATATCCACTATAAAAATCTCATTTCCTGATAATTTTATAACCTTTTTTGAATCTAAATGTTTCAATCTCTTATATATGCAATTTCAACCTCAATAACCTATTCTATATTTTAATTATTTCTAATAAAATTAATATATAAAAACTTATCAATATTATTTTAATTATTTATCCAATATTTTTTTCCAATCCAATTGTAAAAATAGCTAATAAATTCCTCTCAAATATCTCTTTTATCAAACATTCCCAGATTTTTTTTCCTTATCTTCATCTAACAAAGGATAACAAATACTTTTAAGCATTTAAAAGTCCTATTTTCTTGATATCACATATCATAGAGAGTATTTTCTATCTCATGTATTAGTATTTATCTATTCTTATTTTTTATAATAGTGAATACAACTTCTCTACCAAAGAAATAGGAATGATTTTTTTTCAGTAATCATAGTTTACCCCATGTCCATTGTGCCAAAAAATTTTATTTTATACACACTTTTTGAGTGAATATTGTGTTTAATTGATGTTTAATTCCATGTTTTTATTAATATTTATCAAAATCATAGGATCCTTACTAATTCCCATTATTTTCCTCACATTATTAACATTGAAACCATGTTAATTCTCAATTTATCTTCTTATAACATTAATCATATTAAGGGCCTCTAACTTTTGATTAATAAAGGTAACATTATACATTCAATTTTATTCATCAAAAAGTGTAATAAAATAAGGATTTTACATGGTTGAATTTTTCCTCATGAGGCTACACACATTTAAATATTTGATTTCCAATGGTCTAGTGGATTTAATGTCCTATTTGTTGTGTGCCCCTTGAGCCATTTTAAATTTTTACTATCTACGACAAATTGATTATATATTACCTATTAATTTGGGAATATATCCTACCAACTCATGTTTAGAAATCATTCTAATGTTTTTATAGCCTGGATGAAAAAGTATTATTTTTTAGAAGTCATTATCATAATTGGAACTAATATAAAAATGGTTGGATAGGTCTCAAATTTGAAACAAATTACCAACTATTTTTCACCTCCTATGATGACACTTTTATATTTTATTATTTTGATAATAGATGAGTTCTTTTGAAAGTATGCCATTTCTTGTACTGACCCAATGACAGATAGCCCAGCGCCAGTGTTTAATACTAAATACATTAGCATGATTACAAGGAATCAATCCCTGATGGACCAATCAGTTTAATAGTGTTGAAAAACCATATACATAATTGAGAATTTTATTAAAATATATACACTAATTAAAACATATTTTTTCTTCTAAATAAATAAAAAACATCAAGGATAACTCTAATTCATCTAGCATGTTCATTTATTTCATTACTCGTACACTTCATGGATTCATAGGAAATGAAACATAATAAGGGTGAGCTAAAATTCTCAGTATGGGAAAAATATAGTGGAATCAATAATGATTCAATGAGAATAGTCATTATAGAAAGGAAAAAAACTAAACACACATGCCATGTAATCAATACTCTAAATGAAAGTACATAAGAAATGTGGAAATGTAATAAATGGAAACAAATAAAATTTTAATAACTAGATAAGGAAAAATAAATATGGGATGGTATGAAACTAAAACTCCTTCCATTAATCTATGAAATGAAATGAAATGTATCTATAGACATGTCGATGCAAAATCTAATTGAGGAATAATAACTGAAACTACTATGTGGACAATTTCATTCTTATCATACGTCATGTTTCAGACACATGAGGACATATTACCAGCAAGACCTTTCACTAGATAATTTAAAATTAAGTGTAGAAACCCATTTGTGCAATTATTCAACTGGTGAGAACCCGTCGATGCATTGAGGAGCTATATAAAGTCCCAGCTCTACCCCTCATTTCTCATCCAAATCATTCCTCATATTGAATATTGAAAATAAATTATATATCTTATCAAATAACTATATTTTATGAGAAATATATATCTGTCAATAATTCAACAATTGATAAAATAACTATCAATATAGGCACCATTTGTAAAATGGTATACGGTTTAGGAAATAATAATATCCATGAAAAAATGAAATTGATAATAAGGGGAAATTCAATGTTCAAGGATCAAAGGATAATTAATACATCAATGTGACTAAAAAATAAATCATTTAAGTGAATGTGAATAATATCCTTAGAGAAGTCTATATTAAACCATCAAGAGGAAGAATAATGGTGGTATAAATACAAAAAACCCAAGTGGAGTAAAATAGAGGGTTTTTGTTATTCAAGAAATGAAAGATTAATTTTTAAAAAAATTCTTGAATAAAATAACCATTTCTTTTGGAAAACCTTCTAAAAATATTTTTCAAATGAAACAAACCTTTTAATCTTGAAAAGGATTCTTCAATGAAATGACATATGATGAATCTATACATATCGTACGTGGAAAAAATAATTCTCCTTTTGTAAGGAAAATGGCTAAAAATGACTCATTAAGAAATAGAAGTAAGATTAATTCAAAAAATTGGTAAAAGGGGAAAAAGGAGAAAATGTATTTAGAAAATCATTAAAAATAATTTTTTAAAACCATTAAATGAAACATGGTTTTTAGAATAAAATTTGTTCTTTGAATTAAGATAGATATAAAGTTGGGGATTATGGAAAACATTTTCCAAAAACATATTAGTACCAAAGAGTGAAAAATTGGTACTAACAATGTAAAATTGTCATTAATAAGACAAGGAGAATGAAAATTTTTATTAAATAATTTTTATCTAATTTCCTCGAATGCAAATTCCAATTAGATATCATTAGGATTTTTCTTGAGTAAAATAAAACTAAAACATTCCAAAGTGTCCAATACCACTTCGAAACATTTTTAAACAAAAAACCCAATGAATGAATAATATTGAATGAAATTATTAAAAACAATGAAGGGAAAAGGAATTAATTATATAATATAAAAATGGTAGTTGATGCACCACACAAAATATGAAAGGAGTGAAAATGACATTTATCTCACTGATGTAAAAACTGAGATGAGAATCCCATACTAATGTGGTAACAAATGAATTGGAAACCCCAAAGGTATTACTCATTAAATAAAAAATTAAATACCATGAAGATAATAGGGTTCATGATATTATATTTCAATGCCATAGTAAGTACACTATAAATATGAAATTAGGTGTACAAAAATTATGTATTCTTCAAGTAATGAAAATGATACAGAATTCCTTTAACTTGTGTTTCGTTTTAGGTGAACATCCTTTAAATTCTTGTATAATAAACTTATATTAATTTTATACTTATTTTATAACATTTTTCATGTTTATATTTAATTTTATTTCCCTTATTACCATGTTGTCTACAACTACGTAAAAAATTATGTTTACGTAGGGGTTTTTGACTAAATATGGTTAATGTGTCAAAACAATTATTTTTGGTCAAATATGGTATGTTTCACCTCTAAGGCAGCTCATTTACGTGTTTGGAAAAATGAAAATAATGGTCCGACGAGTGACGATAATTCGTTTGTTACTATAGAGACATTCACATTTCCATATTTATTTTGACTTAATAAAAATCATTATCCTTTATGGGGGTATTGGATTTACCCTATAGGGACTTGGCAGTTTATCCCTTCCGCATTATGAAGTAGGTTCCCTAGTAAAATGCTCACAATGGGAAATTTCATGGTGTTAATTATTTGTGCAGTCAGTCCTCTTAGAATATGACTTCCTCGGATAGTCTCCAGTGGGTTTTTAGTGGAGCCAGAATCATACAAAGACACTAGTATCCCTGATTCATGGACATGCTTTCCAAATTTAGGCGCTCATTGGATGAAGATTTGGCCAACAACACTTAAGGAGACCATTGGTCGAGAGGATGTGAGGTTGCGCACATCACACCATTTTGGGGGGAATTATAACATATTCTGGGAATCTCTTATTGATTTAAGTCGTGTTCATCTGTTCATGAATTCTTAGTTCATTCCTGAAGAGTGTATCCACGGGCCTCCCTTAGTTTGTAGGATCATGATAGGCATAAATGGATTGGATGCTATAGAGGAAATTCTTACTTAAGCCATGCAATAAGGTGCACTGGAGTTTATTGTTATCTTGGGGGAATAGAATATGGATTGATATTGGAATCAGATCCATGAGAGAGGCTTCCTACATATCCTCGAGAGAGGAATCAAATCCCACATAGTTCAGTGAACATGGGTCTTATGCATGTAAGCTTCCCATTTAAGGGGACATTATTGGGTGAACCGTATCAGAAGGGAACGATTTTGAGCCCAAGACTTCAAGTTGGCATCCTACGTATCCTGTTTTGAATAGGAATTATATTTTTATTAGTTCAATATGTTTTGGGGATTACTCATGGAAGCTGCCCATTTAATTGAACATTATTTGGGGTACCCTTTAAGAAAGGCACCCCTTTTGTGCTCGGGCCTTCAAGATGGAATCCTATGTAACTTGGTTTGACAAGGAGTCATAGTTTTGATTGATCATGATGGTTTGGTTATGTGTATGTTGTGATCATCACAAATCATTATGCCCACATAAGTCATACATGGTGTGAGAAACAAGGGGATGTGAGATATTCAAAAAACCATACACCTACTCTCCTGCTAGTTGGAGAGGGCCGACCAATGGTGGAAGAAGCTGATGTGACAGTGGGAGAGGGCGCAGAGCAATGAACCTTTAATTGTGGGATTACATTGGATGACATGTGGATTGGATCTCATAAGGTTAGGGACTTACCTCCAAGGGAGACCCCTTGAACTATCACATGTGGTATACATCAGTTTAAAGTTATATTTCTTGGATGATGGCATCACAGTTCAATGTCATGTTATAGGGATGAGTTCCATAATGTTTAATTTCATGTGGATAAGACTATTTCAGGTGTTTCAATTTAGGGACATGTGATGGGACCACTTGTTATAGAAACCATGAATAACTAGAGGAAAATCATATTTGTACGTTTTGAAGTGCCTCAAACATGAAAGGGATGAAATGTGTAAACCATGATTATAGAGGATCCAAGATCATGAGAAATGATATGAGGCATAGAAGCCATTGAGGTGTATAGAGGTGGGAGAGACCTATCCAGAGGAAGAATTTGTATCTTATTAATTGTCCTTTTTTGTTTGCAACAAATGCAGAGCCACCAGGGAATGATGTGCATGTTCAATGTATCATTAGTAAACTGACAGTAAATTTATGATGGATATGGATGTTTATAAAGATCCTAAATTTCCCAATATACTACAATTTATAGCCATATATCTTGGGTGATTGCATCACAATTTAATGTCATGGTGTAGGGACTAATATCGTACATTTTAATGTCATGTGGTTAGGATGATAACTAATAGTTCAGTGTTATATAGTTTGGACCATTTGTTATCGAATCCATGATTAGGTGTAGGATAATCAGGTTGGGATGTTCTGACATACCACAAAAAAGAGAGGGAAGGAATGTGTAAATCGTGTCTCTAGGGATTATCAGATTGGGAGAAATGATATTGATAATAGAATCCATTGAAGAATATAGAGGTAGGAAAGGACTTACTTGGGGATGAATTTTCCTTTGGTTGATGATCATTTTGTAGGAAACATATGATGTGCCACTGTGGATTGATGAGCATAGTCAAACAAAGGTGTCTTCTAGACAATGTACTACTTCTTATGATGGCCATGGTGGTTTATAAGGATCCAGAATCACCAGAGACACAGATTTTAAAGAATGGAAGGGATGTGTATAGGCATTTAAGAAATATTTGGGTCGTGATTTTTCATGGATTTATGGATCAACCTATAATAGGAGGCATATGATAGGGTTTTCTGGATGAGCATGAGGAATTTCACTTCTCATGGTGTTTAAGTGACAGATGTTTTGGAGGCATAAAGTGGGAAATGGAAATATCATTGACCATGGATGAAATGATTTTGGCGATACACTCCATTTTCATGAGGGTCAATGATGGTGGCGAAGGGACCAGCTCGGAGGTCTGAGATCAGAGGAAGACATCGATCCCCAGCAGTGGTGTGGGGGGGGGGGTTTAGGGGACAACCCTCATGGTATGGACTTGTGGGTGCAAATGGTTTTCTGTATAGGGATGTCCATGTATGAGTTTGTCATAGAGGAGCATCGAAATTGGAACTGGTCGCAATCTTTTTATCCATGAAAGATGTCATTTGCAAAGGAACTAGCCACGTAAGATGGCACAAGGTCTTTTTGGCATAGGGGATTCTGTGAAACATTGTCTGAATAAGAGCTATTCGTGAACTACATTCCTCATAGGGATTTATCAAACCATTTTTATTATATTTTTTATTTGTTTACTGGTTGGCTATGAAGGGTCTTCTGAACACAGTTCATGGGGAGAGTTTCCATGAACCGATTTCTACATATGGTTTGCATGATGGATTCTACAAACTGCTTATGGTTTGAGGTATGGAATCCATGAACTTCTTCTGATACGGGATGGAGTCTGGTGAACTACATTGGGTGCATGATAGAGTCCCACAAACTTCTTCGAGTGTGGAATGGTGTCCTGAAAACTTCTTCGGGTGCATGAAAAATTTTTCCCGCACCCTCTATGGTATTCATCCCCATTTCACCCATCCCAGAGCTCTATCTCCATCTTCGTCAACCAGTATTTTTTAGTTCCCATAGTTGTTCTTTTATAGAGTGTGGGGGAAGTTGTATCTTCAATTCATGTGGTGCCTTTAGTGGAATCCCGAGGAGGAAATCTATCCCATGGATGACTCGGTCAACAGTGATTTGTGGAGGTACAGAATTCCCCCATATTCTCCTCATCCGAGAACCACATCGTTTGTTGAGATACTATCTAGGGTGTACCTCTGTTATATTCTTTCCAATGAATATGGTTTTCGGAAACTTTGGTTCACATGTTGAAATTCACCACGAACCGTTTCATTTTCTGGCCAACACCCCACGGGCCAACGCGTCATAGTCCATCCACTTCCTAGTGGTTCACGGTTTATACCTTCCACTAACCTTTCCTAGGGATGGTATAGATCTAGGGTGGATTCCCTTGAAAATTTTTATTTCATCACTTTTCTTCTCATTTTTTCAATCGAACATGGAACCATATTTTTTTAATAATCTTTTGGGAGTATTTTTTTATTGTTTGCTAATTTTTTGGGATCCTAAAAATTCCCCCCTTGGAATGGGCTCCAATCAGGACAAAGAAGAGTCTATTCCAATATATAATTGGTCTTAATGAGAATGACCAGGTAATGATTTAATTTTTTTAAGCCAAGGGACTCAGCGAGCATAGTTTAACTATTGCTGTGGTTTTATGGAAAACCTCATGAACGTTTTCATCTTTTTCATTATTACACTAATTTTTGTCAAATCATGTTGTTACGGGCTTTGTGTGTATAACATGGCCATTTCATAGGACTCCCTTTTTAGGTTTCATACCTAACAATCTTTATGTATCCTTTGGGTATTTGATAGCTCAACATTTTTTTTCTATACCATATAAAATATTGGTTTAATGAGATGGTACTCGACTTTTATCCCTGTGTGTCCTTTTTGGGTTTTCACTATGGAGATTATTTCATCTTTTTTCAGAAGGTTTATAGTCTCTCTACTCATACATATTACTGAGGTTTTTGGTCGAACAATTTTGACGAAACATGAAAGCAAAGGGGCCCCTATTTGGGATTCATCATCTGGAAATTTCTTAATAATATTCGACAAGAAGTATGGATGTTTATAACCCTAACGTTGTGATTTTGGGATGTATATGTGGCTTGGGAGCCATATTAGGCATAAAGAGTTAGGAGAGGACTCTTTATAGAATGAATTTTCCATGGATAAATGATCATCTTGTAGGCATCATATGCACAGCCACCGGGGCATGATGTGCATAGTCAAACAAAGGTGTCCACAAGACACAGTCCTTCCATCTCTGATGGCCATGGGATGATTTATAAAACTTTGGGATTGTTTTGAGGTTGGGGGACCATAGTTTTTGGCTTGTATTAGGAGTGATTTCTATTAATATTAGGGGAATTTTTTATCGATATTGAATGGGAAATCACCCCCACATGAAATTTACTTGTGTAGGGGAGGGCTATAAAATGATACGGTTTAACTTCATACAACCATGCCACTTGACACCTATTATGGGAGATAAATTTTCTATATCCAATGGAGAGTAAATTATTCATTAGTTTAATTAGAACATCCATTAAGTTTTTTTATTTGAAAAGGTAATACATTTAAGCCGTAATCCATGGGTTTTCCAAATCTAGGGAGTGATACGGGACATAAATGTAATATGAGCGTACGAAAACTAGAGAGGACTCTCATAGTGACAAATTTACCTTTAATTTAAGGTTGTTTTGTAGGAAATATATTCATAGCCACCAGGACATGATGTGCATAGTAAAACAATGGTGTTCTTAGGACACTGTCCTTCCACCTCTGATGGCCATAATGGATTATGGATATTGGGACCTTTCTGAACACGGAATTTGGATTTTGAAAAGGGGTAGCCTAAGCATGAAATGGGGCATTTAATTGGATAAACTTTACTAGGAAAACTGGAAATATGTGTGGGCATTTTTTCATATGTGGATCAACTTCACCTATTTGGACGGGGTATCATTAATTTATAGAATCCTCAATAGAGACTAGAATTGAATCCGTCCTTCATTTTCGGGTATATCCAGGATGTGTGTAGAGAAGAGAATGTAAACCATGAATCATAGGGTTCATGAATTAGGAAGGACTTAACATGTCTTGGAAGCCTTCAGGCATATTGAGGTAGGATAGGACTCTCTTGAAGATGAATTTTCCTTTGGTTGATGTCCTTTTTGTAGGAAACATATGAAGAGACACTGGGGGATGATGTTCATAGTTAAACAATGGTGTCCTCAGGACACTATACTTCCATCTCTGACATCCATGGAATATTATAGAGATTCAAGATTACTCAAAGCACAAAGTTTTATGTATGGAAGGTGTGTATCGAGATATATTAGAAATTTTTTGTCTATGATTCTCTCATGGGATTGGGTAATCCCCTATTTAGATCTATCTCATACGTAGGGTGAGGCATTCATCCCATCTTTGGAGTACCCTATAGTTTAACGTTGTACATGTTGGACCTAGGGTTCCTTATGGTGAAGGGATACGTAACATTCCTTTTAAGGTCATGCTGCAAGGACCACATGTCCAAGAATGATTCACCATTATGTCATAATGGATCCCTTGCTCTGGTCTCTAATCTCAAGTGAGCTAGGATCAGTGTGAGAAACAAGGGATTAAGAGGATTCCAAATCACCACATAAGAATAGAATAATTAATGGCTGGGAGAATTTTATTCTTAATCCAAAGTTATCATGTTTAACATCATGCATCGAGGAATAATTCCACACAATTTATCATCATATGGGGTGGATATACGATAATCCTTGTGTGATAGAGGAGAAATATGACCACTCCCAAGAAGACATGTGGATAGGACTTGTCTGGGGATTCTCTTCTTTGATTTAATTTTTTCGCAGAGATAGGGGAATTTTCAATATCTTATGTGGATGGGTCTGGATCGTAGAGTTCGAGTCCACAACACATCTTCTCAGTGTAAAAATATGTTACACAAGATTTCAAATTAACACACCTTGTGAAGTTTTTACCCTTATGAAGGATGGTAAGTGATTTCATTTGAATATGCCATGGAAAGACATGAATCTAATCATTTCCATAGAGTGGTGTAGTTTAATAACCTGAATACGAGACACTTATGTCCTTGAAGTTTATCATATTTGTGTAAATACATTTTGTTGTGCAGTTTAGATTCATGAAATGAGGATATTTTTCTGTATAGTTTAGACTAATGCATCAAGGATATTATGTAACAATGACCATAAAGAGAATTTAGATAATCAGGTTTAGAATATTCTAGCATTCATTATACTTGATTGATGAAATAAGGTGTAAACCATATCCCCAAAGAGGGCTTTGATTAGAAGAAATGACATGGGGCTTGGAAGTAATTGGGATTTATATGGTTGGAGAGGAATCTCCTATGGTTGAATTTTCCATTAGTTGATGGCTATTTGGTAGGCAACATATGCAGTGCCACTGGGGTATGATGTGAATAGTCAAACAAAGGATTCCACATGAAACTATCCTTCCATCTATGATTCCCATGAATTTTTATGGGGACCAAATATTTTCTAGGAGTATGGAGTTTGAAAAATAGGAAAGATGTGTTTGGGAACATGAGGAATATCCAAATCATGATCATCTATGAACTACTGAATCTTCCACATAGATCTAACTCATATGTATGGGGAACCATGAGCCTTTGACTCCTTATGTGTGTCAAAATTCAAACTTTTAATTTCCATTATCTCTTTAAATTTGTTGTACAGTAAATTGAGGGAATTTGTGGGATATCATATCATTGAGAATCGGTCCGCACAAGACTCTTGAGTAACATTTCAGTTTAGCAACATGCAGTTAGGGCCTTTCATGTATTCCCTTGTACAAGTCTTACCTATGCTCAATGTGAGGGGAATTGTTTTTTTGTTTTGTTTCGGGGGATGGAAGATGATAATTAATTAGGGCATCACTATGTATCCTACTGATAAATGGGAATCAAGCCATACATAGTTCTGAATGTTCCCCACAATGATTCATTCTATATGTAAGGACATGAGAGGGGATCTTTTTTGTTGGTGGTTGGGCCAAGATGTTAAATTTGTGTGTCACTACATATCATGGAAGGTCAACAATCAATCCATATGTAGTTCTAAATGTTCCTGGTACCAATTTGACTCAAACATATGAGTAGGGAGATTTTGGTTTCATCTTCTATGGGTGTTGGTTCTATCATATTCCTCTATAGTTTTTTTATGTAAGGGAATCCATACCACCAATCCTATGCTCACGTGAGTTATACTCAATGTGATAAATAAGGAGTGATAAGGATTTCCCTCATAATATGGGAGATAGAGGATATTATAGAGGCATTTTATTGTGGGGTCTAGGCCAAGATAAAGGGTCAATATGTCTTTATGTATCCCACTGATGAATAGGAATCAATCCATTCATAATTATTTAGAGACCGCATAGTTTATCTTCATGCAATGTGGACGATTTATGCATAGCAGTTTATCATCTTGTATCTAGGATGCTATATTGTGTAGCTTAGAGTCTTACAATGATGACATTGGAATCTTAATTTAATGTTGTGGTGCAGGGACCGATACCATATAGTTTAACATCATGTGGTCATGACGATGACTCATAGCTTAGGGACATAGAGTTTGGACCATATATGTCACTATTACATGAAGTAATTCTTCCAAAACCTTGCATTGGTGGGAGTTGTGATGATCTGTACATCCATTAATATCAGGTCATGTTCTCTCTTATAATAGAACCTATGTATGAAATATAGACCCTTCTATTTGGTTCATGCTTTGGGGGTTACTTCTCCTGTATCATCGGTGTTTTGAGTACAAACACTATATCTCCTTTGAGGAAAGACTGAAGGTGAACCATTTTGTTAAAGGGTCGTGCGATCAGATTTTAGGGAACTTCTAAATTGTGAAAAATGTAAAACCATTATTCATCTAGATACTCCAAATCATCAAACTACTTCCCGGATTTCTCATCCATGTATATTTGATCACAAATGGACACACTAAGTAATTGTACCTGAATTTATATAGGGAAACCTGCATATGCCATGTATACTTGTGCATACGGGGTTGTGTGGGTGGTAGTACCGGTCATGGTCTAGTAAACCCATAAAGCATGAAGTTTATTGTCTATAAATTCATTCTCATCCTTATCTACCATATTTTGGAGTATATTGGATAGTGTCTTGTTGAAATCCTTTATCTATCTGTTGGTCTCTGCATGGTAGCGGGATGAATGGTTGGCTCTGATCCAATACTCCTGGTATAACTTGTCCAACTCAGCAGAGAAGGAGATGGTGACATTGTACATTAGAATTGTATGAAGGTCACCAAATATATTAATGATGATGGACTTCACCTAGCTAACAATGATTTTCTCCACGAACTATTTAAGGGGCATGGATTCAGCCAATTTGGAAAATAATTCAGTTGCTGTGAGAATGAACATGAATTTTCTGGCTGTGGTGGAGGATATTGTCCCACAACATCCATACCCCCTGCAGAAAATGTCAAGGAGTACTTAGTTGTGTGAAGTAGCTCTGGGGTTGGTGAATAAAATTGTCATAAACATAGTAGGAATGAAACTTCAGGGGAATGTATCACAATCCTCTATCATATTGCCCCAATAGTTTCCAAGACATTGAATTTGATGGGAGGGCTTGGTTCTGATTGGTGCTCTCCATAAGCTCCAGTGTGCACTTCTTTAATGATGGTAGTAGTCTCTTATCCACCAATTAATAATGGACTCTGTTAAATAATCCTTTATAGAGAACCTTTTCATGGTTTACGCCATTGTACAAGACAATGTTTACTTCCCACCTCCAGATATTTTCCCTTATATCCCTATTGGTCGAGAGTTCCCCCCTCTGGAGGTAATCTATAATGGGGATCATATAGAAGGTGGTGTGAAGATAAGTCTCAGAAACAGGGCTAATTTCATTGATTCCCACTATATTTTTCTCAATAAATTGCATGAACATATGATAGTTGGAAATGTTTATGGTTGTTTCATCACAGACTAAATCAGGCAGAATGTTATCTGCATTCTCCAATTCTTTGGCCTGAGCATTTTAAAACCAGGGGACATAGGACGGCATTGGATATGATGGGAATTCTACCATTAGTTCTCAAACATAGTTCATCAAAGGTACCAACATTTCTTTCATAATGGAATAGTCACCATTGACCTGCTAGATGAACAACTCTAAATCACCTTCTTTCTTCATGTGTTTGGCTCGTGCATGATGCGACAACTCTAGGCCAACAATGAGGGCCTAGTATCATTCTTTATTATTTTTTTTACCTCTCTGAAAGTAGGAAGGAGTAGGGAAAGATGAACTTCTCAGGGGATATCAATATAACTCCCTGCCATACTCTTTTGAGCTTGGGATCCTCCATCCTTTTCCCTATTGGGATTCTGGAAGCATCATCTAAGTACATTTCCCATGCCTAAAGAACATCTTTGTTGGAGAACACTTATTCATCAAGAAATTTTGCAACCAAAAGGGTTGATTCTTCAAAGGGGTAATTCTCCAGGAATTCTACTAATGCCCGACCTTTTATGGATTTCTGGGAAACGTATAGTATATCAATCAATTGTAGGATGGATACTCACCATGATAGGCATCCAGTTAGCAAGGGATGGTTGAGGATATACATGGGTGAGTTGTAGCGGGAGACCAAATGGACCACGTGGTGCTGCTGGTAATGCCTGAATTTTTGAACCATGAAGATTTGGGCTCAGTAGTTTCTTTTATTCTTGAATATCGAGTCTCAACATCGATCATTGTTCGGTTGAGGCAATAGAGACTTTTATCACTTTTGGCATCATCCTTATGTTTGATGAAAGCACCTAATGACTGTTACAAGTAGGTTATGTACAAAATAATAGGTCTCCCCTCAACTAGCAGTATCAACAGTGGTGGTCTTAGGAGATATCTTTTGAGATTTTTGAATGTTTCTTAACAATAATTATACCACTAATATATAACCCCTTTCTTAATTAACCTGGTGAAAGGTAAAAAATTCCCCACAAGGTTGGATATTTTGTGAAGGATGAAGGCTAGGTTCCCCTAGATACCCCTCAACTCAGTGATGTTTCAAGGTAAAGATATTACTAGGATGGATTTTGTCTTCTTAGGGCCGACTTTGATGCCACGATGGAGTATGATAAAGCCAAGGAATTTCCATGAGGTAAAAATGAAAGAAATATTTAGATAATTCATCTTTAAACTATGCTCTCGCAGTTTTTCGAATATAGTTTAATGATCTTTCAGGTGGTTTGAGCGCTATCATGATTTAACCACCAGATCATCGACATAGCACTCAAAAAAAATTTCCTAGTAAGGGATTGAAAATGAGATTCATGGCATGATGATATGTAGTGCCACCATTTTCTTGAAAAAATGTCATCACCTTATAATATAACACTATAGAATCCCACCTTTTTATCACATAAACTTTAATTACATTTTACAAAACCGAGGATCTTTAAGGTTTAGTGTCTTGGAAACCAGGAACTTAAAACATGAAAACAATATAAAGAATTCTTCTTAAACACTTGAAAGGCTTCTCCACATGTTCACCCTAGGCTCATTACTGAATCTCATAACCTGGGGACATACATCAAAAGAAAGGGTGAGCAGAAGGCCCAGCAAGGGAAACAAGTGAAACATTTTACATATGAACTTGGGATACATCAATAAAGTCATGAAAAGAACTTTAAGGGATGAAAATGAAATCATGAGGCATATCATAATAAAAATAAAACTTTTTCATAACTTGAAGATGTGGCTGCAACATTTAATATTGGCAATCATTTCGTTTCACCAAGGTCCATCCCCAAGGTGTCGTTAAAAATTACCAAGGTTATTCACCAAGGCGTCGTTAAAATGGTCATCTCTAGAGATTAAGTCTTTACCCAATGCATTGGAGCGCTATCAGGGCGCACCCTTAAATTTGCCTTTATTATCATGTGAGCCACATATATCATCATCAAACATTTCATAAATAACCCATATATCATAAAATAAATGGGTTTCATTTCATAATCATAACATTTTAAAAACTGCTTTAATGACAGGATCTTTACGGCACTTTAAACCCACGGAAAGGGAAGCGGATCTCATATATGTAAATCCCAGAATTTAAAATGGAACATTTTGATATATATGTGAATACCCTTGTAGAAATAAGAGCTTTGAGTATTCACTTTATAACATAAAATAATTTTTGAGAAAAGAGAGAGGCATTTTGAGGGGAAAATTCTGCAACATAACGGCTATGTTACAAGGTTTTAGAAAACATTGAGAAGAGACGGGACATGGGTCAAACATTCATAAATGACCCATCAAACAGTAGAGGGAAAAAATATAAGGGATTTATGAACATGGTAATGAAATTTGAAAATATACCATATGAAATGAAGAACATGAAAGGAAGAAAACAAAACAAGATTTCTCTTGTGAAAATTCGGCAGCCTAACGGCATCACTTAAACTTCAACAAAATTGAATTGACAAGGTCAAATAGGGTCTCTCATCATATGAACATAAGAGTCCAGTATGATAGATATAGAGATCATACCCCAACATAATATAAAGGAACTTGAAAGAATTGACATGAAAGTAGAACTTCAAAACGAGAAGGGTGAAGAACCACTTAAAAATTCGGCAGCCTAACGGCGCCACTTAAGACATCAAAATACTGAATTGAAGAGATCAAATGGGGTCTCTCATCTTGTGATCATAAAAGACCAGTATGATAAATATATAGATCATACCCCAACAAAATAAAAATGAACTTTGAAAGACTTGACATGAAAGTAGAACTTTGAAAAAGAGAGAGGTGAATGAATCCCTTGAAAATTCGGCAGCCTAACGGCGCCACTTAAACTTTCTTAAAACGAAATGATGAGAGTAAGAGGGGGTCTTTCATCATATGAACATAAAAAGGGCAGTAATAGGAGTATAAAAGAACATCCTCCAAAATAAGAACATGTAGCATAAAAGGAATGACATAAAAGAGATCACTTGAAAAGAAAGAGAGGGGTCGGATCCCTTACCTTAAAATGTAACTCTTAAACCTCAAAGGTTGGGACCTTGAGGGCTTGGGGGCACCTTGGGAGGACTCCTTGGGAGGTAATGAGACCAGAACTTCGTTGGGGAAGAGTGGGGAGTCGAATGGATGAGAGGATGGCTTGGTATTTATAGGGAAAGTGAGGGGACAAGGCATTAATGGCAAAGGGACACCTCATTAGTGGTTTTGGCAAAACCATGGGCTTGCCCATGGTATTTGCCCATGGTATTGGCCACTTGGGACACCTCATACCTTATCTCACTATTAATAATTCGAACATATTGATTACAAACTTAATACATCATTTAATGATGTCATTAAACACCCGTAACTTAAAAACTGTATTTTCACTATTCATCAAAAATTCAACTTTCTCAGAATAATCCCAAAATTTCACCTTAACCAAATATCAACGCTCTGATTACAAATATGAACTCCATTTTATAAAAATAATTTTCTAAATATTTTTAATTTAGTTTTTAAATAAAAACACTATTAATCGAAAATTCATTTTTTCAGAAAAAACCCCAAAAATTACCATAACATAATATCGATGCTCTGAGTTCAAAAATAAAGTCATTTTTATAAAAATAATTTTCTAATTATTTTTAATTAAATTTTTAATTAAAAAACACTATTCACCCGAAAAAAACTAATACTTGAATAATAATTAATGAAACCGTTATTTAACTATTTTATTGAATCACATTACTTAATCAAGGTGCCTAGATTATTTTAAAACTTTCTTTAAGTGAGATTACTAATCCATTTGGTCATATTACTAATCCTAATCATAAAATCACTATTCATAATTTACTATTCATCAAAAATCAAGTTGATCTTATTAGACTCTAAATTTCGTACTAAACATAATTGTAGAAGACCATTTTTCGAAAATCATTACACATTTTTAATTATTTAAGGTTTACACAACCATTTTTAAAATATCCTTTTTCTAAAATTCATCAAAAATATGCATACAATATTTATCCGGTCATTTGAAAATTCATAAACATCATCATAAGAAGAAATCCAAATTTTTATTTAAAAAAAGGATTACACAAGGCAATTACGGTCTCGTTACATAACCCCTTATAATACCAGCATAGGACCTAAGAGTAAGGTGTTCTAGGGTGATAGAATTTTGGGGCGGCTCAGTCAACATTGCCCGAGTAGTAATTTCTATCAGTTTTAACTTCTCACGAAGGCGATTCCGTTCTAGCTTCACATGATGAAGTTCGGCTTGGATTTGGTCCAGAGCAAAGCCCAATGGTGCTACCTCCTTCCCAATCTCTGTTAGATGGGCTTCGATCGGCCCAAGGCTACTAGGTGAGGCCATCAAATCTTCTTTCTATAATAATTAACCAAGATTACTTAAATTTAGAGACAATAATCAAAACATTTTGTTCACGGTGGTCATATTGACCGATGGTCATATAATACTCAAAAAACCAATGGTCTCATTTTATTTATAATCATGTTTAAAATATTTTTTTTGAGTATAAAAAATAACACATGAAATTAGGAAACAAGATTTATTCAAAATTTCGGGTCGTTACAATCTTCCCCCCTTAAGAAATTGCGTCCTCGCAATTTTTTTAAATTGGGTTTTGAAATTTCATTGAAAGTTCCACATCGGAAAAAGAGTCAGTAACACCATTACTTTAAAAGAAAGAAAAGGAAGTACAAAGGCCACCCGAGTTAACCCACACTCGGGTTCCATGTAGGAAAACATGGACATGGAGGAAAAAACAAAGGGTCAGTTCTGAGAGAGAGTGATAGAGAACATGATTAGGAGAAAGTTAACCATGAGAAAATCCCAAACTTATGATGTGTGTAAACGGTCTTTGATTACCTAGTAGGAAACGTAAACCAACAACATTTTTGTTTTACGTTTCTTTTCATAATTTTGAGGATTTCATTTACTACATAGAACAAAAACATAAGAAAATATACCTACCTTCAAGTAGAGTTTCATCCTTTAACAAGTCCCTACCAACACTAATCTTTTCGCCAAATGATGATAATTCAAAAACACTTGGTCTCATAAAAGCACAAGAATCATCTTCTATAGAATCACATAATCTACAAAAGATTAACTATCTATTTCTTCTATCTTTAAACATTATCCCAAAAACATAAAGGTTAAGGTAAAACAACTCTTCAAAAAGAAAGAATCCCATAGGAATAGAACCTACTTTTAAATCTTCAAAGTTCCATGGTACTACCCAACGTTCATCATAGACCACTCCATAAATAACGGTCCTTAAAATTCCTCAAAATAAACCAAACTAAGATTGAAACCCAAATACAAGAAGGATTTGATAATATAGTCTTCCAAAACAACTTCATTGTTCATCTCCAGACAACATCAACCACTCCGAACATTTTATAACAAAAGTAGCTAACCTAAACATATTTTACCCAAGATAGGTTAATCATTCCCAAAAGTAACCTAAATTACTATAAGTCCACCTTAAATTCATCAATTCTTCAAAATATAAGTCAACCTTACTCCTTAATGAAAATACTATAGTAATCTATTTACCTCGATCATATAGGTTCCCCAAAATAGTGAACGCCTTCCAAAATAATAATCATCTTTTAATCCCCTAATCATCTCTGACATATTAATACGGAAATTGTCGCATTTCCTATCACATTGGTTGTTGGGACACGTTATTCCATTTCCCACCATTAACTAAGAAGATAAAGTATAATTAGAGGCTTAAATACTTAACCAATAATCATGAAAAGGAACTTAAAGCATATAAGGATAACTTGTAGAAGAAAAGTATACCCTAACTTGTGATCCCCTAGGTTCCCATCTAGGTTATCCATGATCATATATTCTTATGTGAATCTTTATTTTATTTTATCTTTGTTCCTTTAATAATGGTTCATACCAAGCTTATGAATTTACCAAAGCATATCCCCCGGGAGTGTCGTAACCAAGAGTGCAGCAAGGCCCGTTGTCGTGTACCAGTTCCCGTTCGAGTCTAGCTCAAAGCGGTGTTTTCGGGTTTTACCCCTATGTACATCTATGCCAGAGCCACCTCTACCTGCTCGTATCCAGACAGGGATGTATTTGCTTGGCAACCCCTTACTCAATACTCACCAAAATACCAGGAAGATTTACTATATTAAACTTTTCTATAGGGTTCCTCCTAGAGTTTTCATATCCTAATTTCCACAAATAACAAAACCATCCTTTGATACCAACTATAGCATCCCACCTTTTTATCACATAAACTTTAATTACATTTTACAAAACCGAGGATCTTTAAGGTTTAGTGTCTTGGAAACCAGGAACTTAAAACATGAAAACAACATAAAGAATTCTTCTTAAACACTTGAAAGGCTTCTCCTCATGTTCACCCTAGGCTCATTACTGAATCTCATAACCTGGGGACATACATCAAAAGAAAGGGTGAGCAGAAGGCCCAGCAAGGGAAACAAGTGAAACATTTTACATATGAACTTGGGATACATCAATAAAGTCATGAAAAGAACTTTAAGGCATGAAAATGAAATCATGAGGCATATCATAATAAAAATAAAACTTTTTCATAACTTCAAGATGTGGCTGCAACATTTAATATTGGCAATCGTTTCGTTTCACCAAGGTCCATCCCCAAGGTGTTGTTAAAAATTACCAAGGTTATTCACCAAGGCGTCGTTAAAATGGTCATCTCTAGAGATTAAGTCTTTACCCAATGCATTGGAGCGCTATCAGGGCGCACCCTTAAATTTGCCTTTATTATCATGTGAGACACATATATCATCATCAAACATTTCATAAATAACCCATATAGCATAAAATAAATGGGTTTCATTTCATAATCATAACATTTTAAAAACTGCTTTAATGACAGGATCTTTACGGCACTTTAAACCCACGGAAAGGGAAGCGGATCTCATGTATGTAAATCCCAGAATTTAAAATGGAACATTTTGATATATATGTGAATACCCTTGTAGAAATAAGAGCTTTGAGTATTCACTTTATAACATAAAATAATTTTTGAGAAAAGAGAGAGGCATTTTGAGGGGAAAATTCTGCAGCATAACGACTATGTTACAAGGTTTTAGAAAACATTGAGAAGAGAGGGGACATGGGTCAAACATTCATAAATGAACCATCAAACAGTAGAGGGACAAAATATAAGGGATTTATGAACATGGTAATGAAATTTGAAAATATACCATATGAAATGAAGAACATGAAAGGAAGAAAACAAAACAAGATTTCTCTTGTGAAAATTCGGCAGCCTAACGGCATCACTTAAACTTCAACAAAATTGAATTGACAAGGTCAAATAGGGTCTCTCATCATATGAACATAAGAGTCCAGTATGATAGATATAGAGATCATACCCCAACATAATATAAAGGAACTTGAAAGAATTGACATGAAAGTAGAACTTCAAAACGAGAAGGGTGAAGAACCACTTAAAAATTCGGCAGCCTAACGGCGCCACTTAAGACATCAAAATACTGAATTGAAGAGATCAAATGGGGTCTCTCATCTTGTGATCATAAAAGACCAGTATGATAAATATATAGATCATACCCCAACAAAATAAAAATGAACTTTGATAGACTTGACATGAAAGTAGAACTTTGAAAAAGAGAGAGGTGAATGAATCCCTTGAAAATTCGGCAGCCTAACGGCGCCACTTAAACTTTCTTAAAACGAAATGATGAGAGTAAGAGGGGGTCTTTCATCATATGAACATAAAAAGGGCAGTAATATGAGTATAAAATAACATCCTCCAAAATAAGAACATGGAGCATAAAAGGAATGACATAAAAGAGATCACTTGAAAAGAAAGAGAGGGGTCGGATCCCTTACCTTAAAATGTAACTCTTAAACCTCAGAGGTTGGGACCTTGAGGGCTTGGGGGCACCTTGGGAGGACTCCTTGGGAGGTAATGAGACCAGAACTTCGTTGGGGAAGAGTGGGGAGTCGAATGGATGAGAGGATGGCTTGGTATTTATAGGGAAAGTGAGGGGACAAGGCATTAATGGCAAAGGGACACCTCATTAGTGGTTTTGGCAAAACCATGGGCTTGCCCATGGTATTTGCCCATGGTATTGGCCACTTGGGACACCTCATACCTTATCTCACTATTAATAATTCAAACATATTGATTACAAACTTAATACATCATTTAATGATGTCATTAAACACCCGTAACTTAAAAACTGTATTTTCACTATTCATCAAAAATTCAACTTTCTCAGAATAATCCCAAAATTTCACCTTAACCAAATATCAACGCTCTGATTACAAATATGAACTCCATTTTATAAAAATTATTTTCTAAATATTTTTAATTTAATTTTTAAATAAAAACACTATTCATCGAAAATTCATTTTTTCAGAAAAAACCCCAAAAATTACCATAACATAATATCGATGCTCTGAGTTCAAAAATAAAGTCATTTTTATAAAAATAATTTTCTAATTATTTTTAATTAAATTTTTAATTAAAAAACACTATTCACCCGAAAAAAACTAATACTTGAATAATAATTAATGAAATCGTTATTTAAATATTTTATTGAATCAAATTACTTAATCAAGGTGCCTAGATTATTTTAAAACTTTCTTTAAGTGAGATTACTAATCCATTTGGTCATATTACTAATCCTAATCATAAAATCACTATTCATAATTTACTATTCATCAAAAATCAAGTTGATCTTATTAGACTCTAAATTTCATACTGAACATAATTGTAGAAGACCATTTTTCGAAAATCATTACACATTTTTAATTATTTAAGGTTTACACAACCATTTTTAAAATATCCTTTTTCTAAAATTCATCAAAAATATGCATACAATATTTATCCGGTCATTTGAAAATTCATAAACATCATCATAATAAGAAATCCAAATTTTTATTTAAAAAAAGGATTACACAAGGCAATTACGGTCTCGTTACATAACCCCTTATAATACCAGCATAGGACCTAAGAGTAAGGTGTGCTAGGGTGATAGAATTTTGGGGCGGCTCAGTCAACATTGCCCGAGTAGTAATTTCTATCAGTTTGAACTTCTCGCGAAGGCGATTCCGTTCTAGCTTCACATGATGAAGTTCGGCTTGGATTTGGTCCAGAGAAAAGCCCAATGGTGCTACCTCCTTCCCAATCTCTGTTAGATGGGCTTCGATCGGCCCAAGGCTACTAGGTGAGGCCATCAAATCTTCTTTCTATAATAATTAACCAAGATTACTTAAATTTAGAGACAATAATCAAAACATTTTGTTCACGGTGGTCATATTGACCGATGGTCATATAACACTCAAAAAACCAATGGTCTCATTTTATTTATAATCATGTTTAAAACATTTTTTTTGAGTATAAAAAATAACACATGAAATTAGGAAACAAGATTTATTCAAAATTTCGGGTCGTTACAATCTTCCCCCCTTAAGAAATTGCGTCCTCGCAATTTTTTTAAATTGGGTTTTGAAATTTCATTGAAAGTTCCACATCGGAAAAAGAGTCAGTAACACCATTACTTTAAAAGAAAGAAAAGGAAGTACAATGGCCACCCGAGTTAACCCACACTCGGGTTCCATGTAGGAAAACATGGACATGGAGGAAAAAACAAAGGGTCAGTTCTGAGAGAGAGTGATAGAGAACATGATTAGGAGAAAGTTAACCATGAGAAAATCCCAAACTTATGATGTGTGTAAACGGTCTTTGATTACCTAGTAGGAAACGTAAACCAACAACATTTTTGTTTTACGTTTCTTTTCATAATTTTGAGGATTTCATTTACTACATAGAACAAAAACATAAGAAAATATACCTACCTTTAAGTAGAGTTTCATCCTTTAACAAGTCCCTACCAACACTAATCTTTTCGCCAAATGATGATAATTCAAAAACACTTGGTCTCATAAAAGCACAAGAATCATCTTCTATAGAATCACATAATCTACAAAAGATTAACTATCTATTTCTTCTATCTTTAAACATTATCCCAAAAACATAAAGGTTAAGGTAAAACAACTCTTCAAAAAGAAAGAATCCCATAGGAATAGAACCTACTTTTAAATCTTCAAAGTTCCATGGTACTACCCAACGTTCATCATAGACCACTCCATAAATAACGGTCCTTAAAATTCCTCAAAATAAACCAAACTAAGATTGAAACCCAAATACAAGAAGGATTTGATAACATAGTCTTCCAAAACAACTTCATTGTTCATCTCCAGACAACATCAACCACTCCTAACATCTTATAACAAAAGTATCTAACCTAAACATATTTTACCCAAGATAGGTTAATCATTCCCAAAAGTAACCTAAATTACTATAAGTCCACCTTAAATTCATCAATTCTTCAAAATATAAGTCAACCTTACTCCTCAATGAAAATACTATAGTAATCTATTTACCTCGATCATATAGGGTCCCCAAAATAGTGAACGCCTTCCAAAATAATAATCATCTTTTAATCCCCTAATCATCTCTGACATATTAATACGGAAATTGTCGCATTTCCTATCACATTGGTTGTTGGGACACGTTATTCCATTTCCCACCATTAACTAAGAAGATAAAGTATAATTAGAGGCTTAAATACTTAACCAATAATCATGAAAAGGAACTTAAAGTATATAAGGATAACTTGTAGAAGAAAATTATACCCTAACTTGTGATCCCCTAGGTTCCCATCTAGGTTATCCATGATCATATATTCTTATGTGAATCTTTATTTTATTTTATCTTTGTTCCTTTAATAATGGTTCATACCAAGCTTATGAATTTACCAAAGCATATCCCCCGGGAGTGTCGTAACCAAGAGTGCAGCAAGGCCCGTTGTCGTGTACCAGTTCCCGTTCGAGTCTAGCTCAAAGCGGTGTTTTCGGGTTTTACCCCTATGTACATCTGTGCCAGAGCCACCTCTACCTGCTCGTATCCAGACAGGGATGTATTTGCTTGGCAACCCCTTACTCAATACTCACCAAAATACCAGGAAGATTTCCTATATTAAACTTTTCTATAGGGTTCCTCCTAGAGTTTTCATATCCTAATTTCCACAAATAACTAAACCATCCTTTGATACCAACTATAGCATCCCACCTTTTTATCACATAAACTTTAATTACATTTTACAAAACCGAGGATCTTTAAGGTTTAGTGTCTTGGAAACCAGGAACTTAAAACATGAAAACAACACAAAGAATTCTTCTTAAACACTTGAAAGGCTTCTCCTCATGTTCACCCTAGGCTCATTACTGAATCTCATAACCTGGGGACATACATCAAAAGAAAGGGTGAGCAGAAGGCCCAGCAAGGGAAACAAGTGAAACATTTTACATATGAACTTGGGATACATCAATAAAGTCATGAAAAGAACTTTAAGGGATGAAAATGAAATCATGAGGCATATCATAATAAAAATAAAACTTTTTCATAACTTGAAGATGTGGCTGCAACATTTAATATTGGCAATCGTTTCGTTTCACCAAGGTCCATCCCCAAGGTGTCGTTAAAAATTACCAAGGTTATTCACCAAGGCGTCGTTAAAATGGTCATCTCTAGAGATTAAGTCTTTACCCAATGCATTGGAGCACTATCAGGGCGCACCGTTAAATTTGCCTTTATTATCATGTGAGCCACATATATCATCATCAAACATTTCATAAATAACCCATATAGCATAAAATAAAAGGGTTTCATTTCATAATCATAACATTTTAAAAACTGCTTTAATGACAGGATCTTTACGACACTTTAAACCCACGGAAAGGGAAGCGGATCTCATGTATGTAAATCCCAGAATTTAAAATGGAACATTTTGATATATATGTGAATACCCTTGTATAAATAAGAGCTTTGAGTATTCACTTTATAACATAAAATAATTTTTGAGAAAAGAGAGAGGCATTTTGAGGGCAAAATTCTGCAGCATAACGGCTATGTTACAAGGTTTTAGAAAACATTGAGAAGAGAGGGGACATGGGTCAAACATTCATAAATGACCCATCAAACAGTAGAGGGAAAAAATATAAGGGATTTATGAACATGGTAATGAAATTTGAAAATATACCATATGAAATGAAGAACATGAAAGGAAGAAAACAAAACAAGATTTCTCTTGTGAAAATTCGGCAGCCTAACGGCATCACTTAAACTTCAACAAAATTGAATTGACAAGGTCAAATAGGGTCTCTCATCATATGAACATAAGAGTCCAGTATGATAGATATAGAGATCATACCCCAACATAATATAAAGGAACTTGAAAGAATTGACATGAAAATAGAACTTCAAAACGAGAGGGGTGAAGAACCACTTAAAAATTCGGCAGCCTAACGGCGCCACTTAAGACATCAAAATACTGAATTGAAGAGATAAAATGGGGTCTCTCATCATGTGATCATAAAAGACCAGTATGATAAATATAGAGATCATACCCCAACAAAATAAAAATGAACTTTGAAAGACTTGACATGAAAGTAGAACTTTGAAAAAGAGAGAGGTGAATGAATCCCTTGAAAATTCGGCAGCCTAACGGCGCCACTTAAACTTTCTTAAAACGAAATGATGAGAGTAAGAGAGGGTCTTTCATCATATGAACATAAAAAGGGTAGTAAGAGCAGTATAAAAGAACATCCTCCAAAATAAGAACATGGAGCATAAAAGGAATGACATAAAAGAGATCACTTGAAAAGAAAGAGAGGGGTCGGATCCCTTACCTTAAAATGTAACTCTTAAACCTCAAAGGTTGGGACCTTGAGGGCTTGGGGGCACCTTGGGAGGTAATGAGACCATAAATTCGTTGGGGAAGAGTGGGGAGTCGAATGGATGAGAGGATGGCTTGGTATTTATAGGGAAAGTGAGGGGACAAGGCATTAATGGCAAAGGGACACCTCATTAGTGGTTTTGGCAAAACCATGGGCTTGCCCATGGTATTTTCCCATGGTATTGGCCACTTGGGACACCTCATACCTTATCTCACTACTCATAATTCGAACATATTGATTACAAACTTAATACATCATTTAATGATGTCATTAAACACCCGTAACTTAAAAACTGTATTTTCACTATTCATCAAAAATTCAACTTTCTCAGAATAATCCCAAAATTTCACCTTAACCAAATATCAACGCTCTGATTACAAATATGAACTCCATTTTATAAAAATAATTTTCTAAATATTTTTAATTTAATTTTTAAATAAAAACACTATTCATCGAAAATTCATTTTTTCAGAAAAAACCCCAAAAATTACCATAACATAATATCGATGCTATGAGTTCAAAAATAAAGTCATTTTTATAAAAATAATTTTCTAATTATTTTTAATTAAATTTTTAATTAAAAAACACTATTCACCCGAAAAAAACTAATACTTGAATAATAATTAATGAAACCGTTATTTAACTATTTTATTGAATCACATTACTTAATCAAGGTGCCTAGATTATTTTAAAACTTTCTTTAAGTGAGATTACTAATCCATTTGGTCATATTACTAATCCTAATCATAAAATCACTATTCATAATTTACTATTCATCAAAAATCAAGTTGATCTTATTAGACTCTAAATTTCGTACTGAACATAATTGTAGAAGACCATTTTTCGAAAATCATTACACATTTTTAATTATTTAAGGTTTACACAACCATTTTTAAAATATCCTTTTTCTAAAATTCATCAAAAATATGCATAAAATATTTATCCGGTCATTTGAAAATTCATAAACATCATCATAAGAAGAAATCCAAATTTTTATTTAAAAAAAGGATTACACAAGGCAATTACGGTCTCGTTACATAACCCCTTATAATACCAGCATAGGACCTAAGAGTAAGGTGTGCTAGGGTGATAGAATTTTGGGGCGGCTCAGTCAACATTTCCCGAGTAGTAATTTCTATCAGTTTGAACTTCTCGCGAAGGCGATTCCATTCTAGCTTCACATGATGAAGTTCGGCTTGGATTTGGTCCAGAGCAAAGCCCAATGGTGCTACCTCCTTCCCAATCTCTGTTAGATGGGCTTCGATCGGCCCAAGGCTACTAGGTGAGGCCATCAAATCTTCTTTCTATAAT
Organism: Viscum album; assembly: GCA_963277665.1. Taxonomy (NCBI): domain Eukaryota; kingdom Viridiplantae; phylum Streptophyta; class Magnoliopsida; order Santalales; family Viscaceae; genus Viscum; species Viscum album. The sequence continues at coordinate 1,041,274,323 of OY728126.1, forward strand.
AATTAACCAAGATTACTTAAATTTAGAGACAATAATCAAAACATTTTGTTCACGGTGGTCATATTGACCGATGGTCATATAACACTCAAAAAACCAATGGTCTCATTTTATTTATAATCATGTTTAAAACATTTTTTTTGAGTATAAAAAATAACACATGAAATTAGGAAACAAGAATTATTCAAAATTTCGGGTCGTTACAAACACTCCCTAGGGGCCCTGGAAGTAGTAGATTCTTCATCTCTTGGGCCATTCATATCTAGTTGTATCGATAATAACCATCTATGAAAGAGAGTCTCTCATATCCAATGGTGTCATCGATCTACAATTCTATGATTGGGACAGGAAAATCATCTTTATGGAAGTTTTGATTGAGGTACCTGATGTTAATGTAGTCCCTAATATATCCATTCTTTTTTTGAAAAGGACTCTGTTTTCCAGCCAGATCAGATAATGGTCTTCCTAGATGAGGTATGTTTTGATTATCATTTCAACTTTGGCCTCCATTTGGGCTGAATTCATGGAGTGGGTCCTTCTAGCTGCCTCTTTATAGACATGATGGTCTCTCGACAGACCCAGATGATGATTGGAGACCTTAGGATTTAGGTCTCACATTTTTGAGTAGTTATACGAAAACAAATATTAATTCTTATTTAGGAAGGAGGTATATGCCTATTTCTCCTCGAAAGTCATTTCCACAATAATTAGAGTGCATCGTGGGTCATATTCAGTGCCCAGTTTTATCTCAATATGTTCATCTATTGTGGTGGAAATGCCATCTTCGAATGCGGGAGGGGAATCTTGGAGGTAATATACTTATACTTCATCCTCTTCATCATCATCTTCCTCTTCTGATGGAGAGAGTATACTCTATCCTAACTCTCTGTAGTTGGGATAGAAATCATCTTCTGCCTTAGTGATAAAAGAGGAAACTGTTTTGGGGTCTTGAGGATGGGCTGAGAGCATCTATGATTGGGATTCCCCTAACATATAAGAGCCGATTCGCGCTTTAGAATCTTTGTACATGGCGGCCATAACAGAAATCATGAAGATTATTGAGTCTTTATAAGAACTCGAACATATGAATTCAACTTGGTTGATGGGTAATACATACTCTTTCCCAATCTATTGGAGGGTAGATCCATTTCCAATCCATTTGGGGTGGTGATCCAATCAACACCATCAGTCAAATACCCCTTCTCTTTCGGTTCATTAAACCCTGCATCGATGTAATGTGACTCATAGTATGTGAATGGGGATTTTTCAGTGTACCATGTCCTGTTTGGACCACTAGTGCAATATTTGACGCACTGATGGTATGATGACGAAATCACTGCATGTTGATGTAGCTAGGGAATCCCTAACAGGACGTTGAAGGAAATATATTTCCACACTACCAAAAACTCAAGAATCATACAAAAGGTACCTAATAAATGTTTTAATCTTTATTTAACATAATGTCTTCAGGTCTATTATGTCATATCCCAGCAGAGTTGTCGTGCAGGGCGTTATATTGTCCTCATTATAGCCTAACTAATGAAGTGTTTGCAGTAGGAGGAGGTTGAATCTGGAGCCATTTTAGATTAAATTTTTTCATAAATCAATGCCATTAGTCTTTCTAGACACATAAAAGGTTTTGATATGCCCTTGTATGATGTCATCATCATCCTTTTTTGTGAAGGTGATAATGGCGTCGAATTCTTTGGGATTGGTCTCTATCTGATAGACTTTGGCCTCTACTACATGATCCTTGAATTCATGGGGACATAGTAAGGCTTTGATGAGTGCCTCTCTAATGTCATCAGATTCACTCAAGGTATCCAATATAGATATACTCACTGGTACTAAGGCTAGCTGCTTCATAATATCTTATTTCTTCTCTAAAAGTCAGATCTTCTCGGCTTAGGGATGCCCTTTCATGGGTTCTTTAGGGGATTGATATTTGGACATAGATGGTCCAACCTTTGTGACATGAAATAATTGCATTGATGTACTTTCCGAGTTTGGGAAAACAATCCCTCTTGTATGCCTTTGGAGATTTGATATTTGTTCCTCCTCTGAGGGATACTCCAAGGTTAATGCGATCATATTTCTACTGGTGTGGGCGGAGAATCATTCTGGTTCATGTTGTGTATGATGGAGGGTTCTTCTATGATTTTCATCAATATTAATGGTTTGAGCTAATGTGTGGTTGGGAATTTGACTTTTTCCATGATCATGCCTTCCAGGAAACCCTTTCCCAGTATGGATTCTTCCACTGAATCTCTAGTTAGACATGGGGAATTTGGGTTTTTAAACATAGTCTCTATCAGATTAGGGGTACATCAAGTGAATGACTTTGATGGAATCAATGATCAGTTCTTGATCTGAAAATTCACCAGTCTAACTATCTTGTTATGATGGTGTTGTTTGGAAGGGTGGTTCCCATTGTCCCAAGCCTGCCGAAATGAATTCCAAAAGTGTCAAGACTGGCTTCGGCTTTGGTGCCAGCTCATCTCCTTGCTTGTGATTTCTACTGCTCTGGACTTCAGAGGACTGTAGGGCTAAGGATGAGGATCATGTATCATCAGAAGCTGTTGAGGGCATAGTTGGTTTCTTAAACTACACCTAGAGTATTCCATGAGTTCATTTGACTATTTTCCATGTCATCCATCTATCAAAAGTTTCCCCCCTTTTCTGGTGATTTTTTTCACTCCTCTTAATCTATTGAATCTAAGGTGGAGATATTCACCACTTGTGCTTTCAACAGACCCAAATTGACTTACCTGGAATCCACACTATTTTGTAGGATATACATGAAAATGAAGCACTGATGGATGGTGTGTCCCAGTATCAAGTGATATGGACAATAATTTGGACTATCATCAAGACCCACTTCATTGGCTCACTTTGGATCAGTAGCTGGAGGAAGTCACAATTCATGGCTTCTATGAAGTATCCGCACACATGGTCATCTCGGAACGAGTAGACATTATTTCTTCATTCCTAAAACTGATTTCTTTTAGCACCCCTTCACTAATATGGTCAATGTGGGGGAGGTTTTTGGCATCTTGGGGGTCCCGTGCGGTTTGGTTGTGGCCTTGCGACTTGAGTTGGGGTCGAGGGTGGCTTAAGCCTGACAAAATCCACTTTATCTTTTCCTACTTTTTTATAGGGATGTTGGGGACACCCAGGACATGATATTGGTCTTCTACAATGGGTATTCTATCCATTGGGAAATGGAAGAGAAATATCAGATTCTACTTGTGTACTTCACTATGATGAGCGGTGTTTGCAATTCATCATGGAGGTTATCAATACACATAGCGATCATTTCTTCCTAGTGGTGCGGCCGGTTCTAAGAGTATGTCAGGTCATTCCATATGAAAATTATGTCTGAAACTCTTTCATTCTCACGCTACTTTCAGTTTATGAGATCAATAACCATTGTATTAGTCAATGTAATTTGGAACTGGAAGAGAAACTATCGATGGAGGTCCTCCAAACCCGTGATTGAGTTAGCTAGCAAACTAGTATTCCATACGATGGATGAACCCTATAGGGTTCACCCGAAGCAGCTATGTTTCACCTTTTCTTTCTATATTTGGGGTTCCCATCATGTGATCATAGTAAGAGGCATAGTTCATTAAGAGTTGTTCCGAGCCTCTCAACCCATTGAACACTGAGAATATGGCGTTCTTGTAGTTTTTTGGTGGCAGAATGTTGCTCACACGATCTTTATAAGGTTTACGTTCTAATTGTATTGGGGCACGCCACCCTTCCATAGCTTCCAATTGAGTTGTTAGTTTCTTTATGGTATTCAATAGCCCTTGATGTATACCCTTCCTAAATTGATCTTGGGAGGGTGCAGCAGGGGGAATAGATGGATGTGCTAAAACTACTAGTATTTGGGGTGGATAACCAGTTAGGGGTATCCTTTGTGGGGATTCCTGAATATAATCTGGATACTTTCCTATTAGAGGGAAGTATTAATGTCCTTATGGGGTAGGATTTATGTATTTTGATTGTCCTAGTGTTGGATTGGATGGGTATATGAGCTTTAATTAATTTATCAAGATGAGGGCATGTGGTAGGGTAACCTCTTCTTGGAACACCTATTGATGTTCTACTTGAGGAATTCACCCAACAAGATATCTCCCTCAACGTAGCTCGACATCGATTCACCTAATCTCTTTCGTTTCTTTCTCCTTCTTGGTGAATCGTTTCTCAATAGTGAGGGACACATTCTCAGGGGGAGGAAAAGGTGGTTCATAGAAGATCTTGGATTTATTATTTTCCTTTTTGGGTATTTGAGTATGATGTAATGGTGGATTTACTAATGGGGCACCCAAATTTAAGATAGCTCTTTGGTTCCGGGTATGCACACTCTAAAGCTCAGTGTGGGATGCCTCCAGGAGGAAAACATCTTTTCTTTCATCCTCTCCCTTTGTATAATTTCATGTGATAACTATGGGGTTTACATTTACCATGCTCACTGAAACATACCACCTTGGGTGTGGTGTTCCCAGTGCTAAATGGTAGAAAATATTTCTGCATCCTTTGTTGGACTTTCTCCTACCATTCTATGGTATTCTTCGAGTTTCTTAGAGAAAAATGACCCAAAGAGATCCCTCATCTGACCTTTAAATTTCCATTCGTCGGGGAGGGTATGAACAATGAGATGGGGTGGAGCGGGTGACCTCTCTACTCATAATTCTTCCCAAACAAGAGAATACAAACATACATTGTGTGGGAAATTGAGGTAAAAATTCCCCCAGCCCAACATGCTAAGGTTTCTGTCATTTTTTCACTAATGCACTATAGATTATATTTTTTGGTCTTATGGGGGAATTTTGAGGTAAAACTTCTCCCTTCATTGCAGGTCGGGGATATTACTATATGGCAGTGGTAACCACTTCTTTTTCCACCTTTTTTGATTTCATGCTATCCCTTGAAGGTGTGATATGAGTTTGGAATTGGCTCCACACATGATTTATGAGATTTATAAGACATAAGAACTAAATTCAAGGTGTATTCACTTAGGCGGGAAGCCTATTTAATGTTCCTGGTTTCCTAGCTCAGAATGTTTTTTATGGATTGGTTTCGTCGGGCCTATGGCTTTTGAGACTTACTCTGAGCCGAATTTTGTTCATTTTTCCATCTTTCCTGAGTAGGTATTTCATTTGATTGATGTGTTTGGGTAATGACATTTCACAATTTATTTTCTAATCAAGACTACTGGAAAAGACATGGGGTGAAGTGTAGAGCTCCATGTTCTCCCCATCCCCAAATATGAACTCCAAACATGGAATCACTAATGAGGAAATGTAACTTGTGCAGTGCGTGGAGGTAGGCTAGTTTAAGGGTTTTCTTTCAACTTTCTGATCGTGGATATCGTATAGAAAGGAGGGATTCTAGGTTTATTATATGGGTAATCTGTCCTAATATTTAGACATGGTCTGCATACCCTTCATAGGGAATGAACATTTCTTTTGGCTAGTGAAGAGTCATCCAGATATTGAGGTGAATGTAATGCATATATTCCTTATACAAATACCTCAGTATGTCAATGTGAGGAGTGAATGTAGTCCAATACATCACTGTTATATTATCCTCAGATATTTGTCTTCTCATGAGCAACATATCCTATTTTTTTCCATTGAGGACTCCTCAACTTGATATTCCCATATTGACTGCTTCTTAATAATTTCTTTCTAGCCTGTTGAGCTGGTGGGAGCCTCATTGATATGTGAATGGTGTGGGGATGGATCAGAAGAGGAGCGTAGCCCCAGACTGTCCTTAGGTTTAGAAAGGATATGATTCTTCATAGATAGAGTTTCTAATATGTCTAACTCTATCTTTCCGAGTGTCTGATCATTGGAGAGATTTCTCACATTTTTCCCAATAAGGGGAGGTCCTTATTTCCATTATGATTTTTTAATGTGGGGAGGACCTTCGCAATTGGTGCAATAATGGAGAGGGATACCATTTCAACTTCATGCTCGATCAAGGGGAGTTTCTCTGAGGCATATACCCTAGGGAGGACCATCTGGGCAAGCTATAGTGAGGGGAGGACCTTCTTTCTGCTTGACATCACTATAGGGAGGACCTTCTCGATGGCTACTATGATGGAGATGACTAATATCTCACCTTGATATATGGATATAGGGAAATTTTTTGTAGTGTACATCCTATGGTGGGCCTTTATAATGTATTTTAATGAGGGGAGTACCTTCTCATTTATTGATATTACTATGTGGAGGGCCTTCACACTGACTACCATTGTAGGGAGGCCCTTCCCAATGACTGTCATCAAGGCGAGGACTAACATCATGACTCAATGTCTGACTATAAAGAGGATCATATATGCAGTGTATACGTTGGGGGGACCATCTGGGTGGACGATAGTAAAGGGAGGACATTCATGTTGTTTGATATTTAGTTCAAGGTGAGGGCTACCTTAACACACATCAGGGTGTAGGCTCTTATGATCGATCATTCTTGGCCTATGGAGTAAGCCCTTGTGGGTGCTATGGGGAGGACCATCAGAGCTACTGGTAGAAACATCGCGGAGTGGGTCTTCAAATATGCTAATACCACTTCTATAATTTGGTAATGGACTGACAGGGTCTTGATTCTTTATAGATATATGTTTGAGGGCATCAATAACCCCAGATTCCAGCAAAGTATGATCATGTATATGGTCTTCATTTTCTGGTTTCCATTGGTTCATTTCATTATTGGGTTCTCTCTTGCATGTAACCGGGGTCGCCTACTGTTGGTAATGTCCTTCATATACGAGTCACTATCTTGTTGGTTCCCATGATGATATCTTGATACGCCCATGGGAATCTTGAGTTTTGGTAGGGATATAGGCCTTCCTTGCAGTGGCCACCACATTGGACCAGCATTCCCCAATTGGAACAAATATTTGTTCCCGATCCAGTTGTCTGTGTATCGTGGGATATTGACTTTGACCATCGTAGACTGGGCTAGGGATGCATAACTGCTCTGGTGTGACTAACCAATTTTGTGAATAAGTCATTCCATTCGATGAAACTGTGTTGTGGGCCTGGTTCCTCTCCTTTGTCACTGATGAAATGATATATTTTCATGTTTGTAAGATATGGCCTAGAATCGATGTTTTATTTCCATCATTTCCTAGATTTTCTCAGATACTTCTTTGGATGGAATGAGTCTGAAGGCCCATTACGATGACAGATAATGATTTTGTGTCTACTCTAGTCCTCCATAGTATTCCATTAGATAATGGCAGTTCACCTGTGCTGGGATAGGGGAACAAGTCAGCCGCCAGTTTTCATCTCACGGTTCCCCTATATTTGACTGGAGGGGAACATATTCACATGTGGAAATTGATTCTTCTTGCTTTCCACTGTATTTTTTTCATGGGATTTTTATGCATCATCAAGAATTTGACTCTTCATATATTTTTTTGCGGCCCTATTTGGAGGGAGATCTTGATATGCATCTTTAGATATTTGTTCCATCCTATAACTGGTATCCATCCTATTTGGATGACTAGATTCTTGTGCAGAAACACATATCTGCATCTTCATGTAACATGCCGCTCTATTTGCACGGCGGGACTGGCGAACACTAGTAGGAATGTGAATATGGTTGTATTATGCCACCATATTTCTGGCGTCGGTTTGAGTGGAGGGGGAAAAATTGTATGTCTGTCCATTGAATGATGTATCCTTTGTATAGGGATGTTTCTCCATAGGAATAGGGGTGATACCATATTACTTATAATATATTTTCCTCCCTCGACAGGCATCCCAAGGGGCCCAGGTCTTCTGGACATCAACAGGTGACCTCAATATAAGATCCTATTCAAATCCAGGAGACTTGGACTCCCGGTGTTGGCCGCAATACCCTTTAGAAAGGGCGCTTTTTTAGGACCCCTATGTAGTTGAAATGAAGTCGTTAGCATCAACTTCATATCCCACCCTAAGATAAGGGAGGTACTTTTTGTCATGTTCTGGGGATAGGATCCTGAAATAGTTCAAGATGACAATTGGGGTCACCTTGTGTTGGGGCATCAGTTGTAGCTGAGGAGGAATCTGGCGAGACTTTGCAGACTACAGGGCTTGTCTTGGAGCCTCCACTATGGGGAGTTCAATGGTACTCTTTGATCAGCATATTGGATACCTAGTGTGGAAGATGATGGGTTGGTGAGGGTGTCCTACTCTTCATCAGGTCCCCAACCGCCTGTGAGATAACTCAGGAATATTCCCGTATTATTCTTTGGGATTTAATTTGGACCTAATGCTTATCTATGTTAATATAAAATATATATATATGACATATACAGACAAGAAAACACCATCGATGTAGAGTCCCTCGAACACATGCATATTTGATGATTCATCTTGCCCCCCATCCCTCCCTTTTTTGAGCCAAAGGGGATTGAGTGTGGTAGAGACACAACATTTGTGGAGGATTTACTTTAGGTTTGCCATTTTGGTTTCATCTTAGAGGCGGAGCATTTACAAGTTTGGAAAAATTGAAAAGAATGGTCTGATGGGTGACAAGAATTGTTCTATTATTAAAGTTTCCATCTTTGTTTCAACCCAATCCACTTCATTAACAATTAAGGGGGGATTGGACTGACCCAATAGGGACTGGCATGTTTATCCCTTTCACATTATGATGGGGGATCCAGAGTGAAATAGTCCCAATGGGTGACTTCATAGGGTTACATATTTGTGAAATTGGTCCTCTTTGGATATGAATTACTCCTATGGTCTCTAGTGGGTTTATTCATGTAGAATGAAACAAACAATGGACCTGGTATCCATGATTCATAGACATGTATTCCAAAGGTAGGAACTTATTGGATGATGATTTGGCCAACGATACTTTTGGGATCCATGGTTTGAGGGGGTGGGAGTTCGAGCTCATCACACCCGGGGGGGGGGGGGGGGGGGGGTTATTCCCTATTCCTGGACTCCCATATAGAGTTAGGTTGTGTTCATATGTTCATGAATATTTGGTTCATTTATGAATAGTGTATGCATATGCTACCCAAGTTTTGCAGGATCATCATAATCATACATGGATTTGATGCTATTGAGGCAATGCTGACTTAATCTATTCAATAATGTGCTCTGGAGTTTATCATTATCTAGGGAGAAGATAAAATGACATGATGTTGGTATTGGACCCATAAGATGGGATTCCTACATATCCTTGAGTGGGGAATCAGAGCCCATGTAGTTTGGTGAATATTGGGTTCACGTAAGGAAAATTCCCATTTGAGGGGACATGATTGGTTGAACCCTTTCAAAAGGGACCCCTTTTGAGCTCGGTCCTTCCAAAAGGTGTCTTATGTATCCTGGTTTGAACAGTAATCAGTTTCCTCTTAGTTCTAGATGTGTTGGGTCTTATGCATAAAGGATTCCCATTTAATGGAACATGATTGGGTGGATCCTTTTGGAAGGGAACCCCTTTTGAGCTCGGACATTCAAGAAGGCAATCTACATATCCTGGTTTGACTAGGAATCTGAGTTCTTGTAGTTCATGATGGGTTTTTTCTATGTGTGTGGTGATCATCACAAATCTATAAGACGATGTTAGTCAAACTTGGTGTGAGAAACAAGAGGATGTGATATATTCCTTAAACCACACACATTATCTCCCACTGATGGGAGAGGGCAGTCGTATAGTGGAAGAGGCCAAGCCGATGGTGGTAGAGGGCATGAAGTGATGGACCTTCAAATTTGGGATGGAATTGGAGGTCATGTGGCATAGCTCTCTAAAGGTTAGGGACTTACCTCATTATGAGTTCCCATGATATGTAACATGGTGTATACTACAGTTTAAAGTCATATAGCATGGATCATGGAATCACAATTTAATGTCATGTTACAGGGACGAGTTCCATACAGTTTAATTTCATGTGGATGAGACTATTTGGGGTATTTTAGTTTAGGGTATTGAGATGAGGACCTCATGTTATAGAAACCATGATTAACAGGAGTAAAATCATGTTTTAAAGTTTTGATGTGACTCAAACATGAGAGGGATGGAATGTGTAAACCATGATTATGGAGGATACCAGATCAAGAGAAATGATATAAGGCATATTATCCATTGAGGCATACTGAGGTAGGAGAGGCCTCTCTAGTGGATGAATTTTTCTCTTGTAGATACACCATTTTTTGGGAAACATATGTAGAGCCACCAGGGCATGATGTGCATAGTCAAGTAGAGGTTTTTTCAGGACACTAACCACCCATTTTTTTAGTCGGGGATGTTTATGGAGATCCAAAATCACCCAATATACTACAATTTAAAGTCATATAGAATAGAAGATGGGATCACTTTTTAATGTCATGTTATATGGACTAATAGCGTATAGTTTAATTTCATGTGTTTAGGATGATAACTGATAGTTTAAGGTCATAGAGTTTAGAACGTTTGTCATCGAATCCATGATTAGTTGTAGGATAATCAGGCTGGGATGTTATGACATGCCTCGAACATGAGTGGGAAGAAATGTGTAAATCGTGAATCTTAGGATTCATGGATTAGGATAAATGATATGGGGCATGGAATCCATTGAGTTATACAAAGGTATGAAATGACTCTCCTGATAAAGAATTTTCCTTTGGTTGATAGCTGTTTTGAAGGATACATATACAGAGCCACCAGGACATGATGTACATAGTACAACAATGGAGTCTAGAGGACATTTTCTTACCACTTCTGATGTCCATGGAGGTTTATGAGGATCTGAAATCAACAGAGGCATAGAGTTTGATGGATGGAAGGGATGTGTCCGAGAATTTAAGAAACGTTCACATTGTGATTTTCGGTAGAGTTGTGGGTCAACCTGGAATATGAGGTCTGTGAAGGGGTTTTTGGGTGGTGCATGAGGAATTTATCTTGTCACAGTGTTTAAGGGAAGGATGTTTCGGAGGCATAAGGGTTAAATAAAAATTTCATCAACCTGGGATGAAAATTTCATGATGAGACACTCCATTTTTCATGCGGGTCAGTGACGGTAGTGAAGGGACCAGCCCAAAGGACCAAGACCTCAGGCCATCATAGATCCTGAGAGGGGGTATGGGGGAACATCCCTCATAATATGTATCGATGTGCCTGAATGATTTTCCATATAGGGTTGTCTGCGTATGAGCTGGCCATGTAAGTGCATCCACATAGGAGATGGCTGCAAACTTTCTATCGGCAAAGGATACTGCTCCCAAAGTAACCTGCCATGTAGGATGGTACGTAGACTGTTTTTGGAACAGGGGATTCCACGAACTATTGTCTATATAAGATCTGGTCGTGAACTACATTACTCATAAATATTTCATGAAAAATTATTATTATATTTGTTATCGGTTTTCTAGTTGATTGCGGAGGGTCTTCTGAATACGGTACGTGGGGAGAAATTAAATGAAATTATTTCTACATATGGTTCATGGGATGGATTCCACAAACAACTTATTGTTCACGCGATGGAATTCAGAAACTGCTTTAGATATGGGATGGAGTACCAAGAACTACTTTTGGTGTAGGATAGAGTCACACAAACTTCTTCAAGTGCAAAATGGTGTCTCACAATCTTCTTCATGTGTGGAAGAAATTTCTACCACACCCTCTATGTTTATCATTTAATTTTCTCCCATCCTAGAGGTATCACTCTATGCTCTTCAGCCCTTCATTTTTATTTACCCTGGTGGTCCTTTTATAGAGTGTCGGGGAAGCAGTATCTGGGATTCACATGGCACCTTTTGAGAAATCCCATGGAGGAAATCTAAGTCGCGGATGGCTCTGTCAACTGTTATTTGTGTACGTGTAGGATGCCACCAACTTCTCCTCATCTGAGAACCACATTGTTCATGGGGATGGTGTGAGGGGTGTACCTTTTTCATATTCTCAACATGGATTACGGTTCTCAGAACCTTCGGTTTGCAGGTGGAAATTCACCACGAACAGTTTGGTTCGTTGGAAAACACCTCCCTGCCCAGCATATCGTAGGCCATCCATATACAAGTGGTTCACAGTTCATTCCTTACTCTATCCTTTCCCAATGATGTTATGTAGCCAGGATATATTCCTTTTTAAATTTTATTTCTTTACTTTTCTTGTCAATTTTTTAATCAAACATGAATTCAACTTCTTTTACTAAACTTTTGGGAGTATTTTCCTTCCCTTTGATGCATTTTCGGGACACTACATGGTCAAATGGGTAATTTTATAACTTCTCTGTAATGATAACCATGATATTATTATCATATTTTTATATCAATTATACTTTTTAAACTAATCATTACATATGGTTATAAAATTATAATATGTTACAACCATGGAGATGGTAGGCCATACATATGCATGAGTAACATTCACATTTTTAAATGATCATTGTAAAAAGAAGGTAAGCAACTCAAATATTTCTATAATGATCTTTATATAAAAATTACAATATTATTTAATAAAATTTAATTATACATATAATTCTATGGTGTAAAAGGAATCACATCATCTTGAAGAGGCGATAGTCCACACGTATACGAATAATGTTATCACGTTTTAAGTGTGTTAAAGGGTAATAATGAAATGATATATATATATACATGATAAAATTTAATTATTTCATGAATATCATATATATGTTGTGTATGTATAATATTTTTAATTATTTTAATTAATTTATACATTCCACGTATCATGCGAATGAATCACATCGCCTTGAGGGGGTGGTAGTCCAGATTTCCTCAAACAAGATTAGTGTATTTACACAACTTGGAATGAATAAATGTATATTATAAATAAAAATTATACCAGGTTAAAACATTTTAAAAATCATATATATCATATATAATTATATTTTCCAGCATAATTTTAACCATATTATGTCGTAATGAATAATTGAACAATCATCGTTTAGAGGTAGTAATTCTTCGTTCATAGAAACAATATGTTCTTTTCCCATTAGATAGTGGTGTGTCTATGTTTAGGCTGAAATCTCAGAATAAAAACATCCTAGTAAATTTAGGATACTGGTGTTGTTACACATTAACTGAATAATTATATTTTTTGGGTTTATAATGGAAATTTAACTAGAGTGATTGAGAATACACATTCGCTTTTGATCAAGTATCTTCTTTTGGTTTAACCAAAATGAATCCTTGGAAGTTATTCTTCCCAAATGGAGGCTTCTAGGTCTAGGTGAGGTATGTTTGAATACTATTTGCGTATATTTTTTTGCACATAAGATTTTGGATAGGCATGACTAATGGGTAGAGGTAATGGACTTTTATAGGGAATGAAAAAAGGCTCACTTGGAATTCTTGAAAAGAAGTTAGGTGTAAACATTTTTAACTAAAAAAGTCAATGAAACCACCAAAACGCATGAATGGAAGGTTAATCGAAGAAATATTTCCATAAAATGAGTTCTAGACTAGTTTCTAGGTCATTTGGGCCCCTAAACATAGGGATTTAATCAATTTTAATCCTAATTACACCATAATCACTATAATTAATTTTAATCACTTTCACGAATCATTTTTGTCAAAAAAAATTAAGATGATGTTTTTAGAAAAAAAATTATCTCGATTACAATGGTTCATGTAATATTTTAGAAATTGAAATCACATAAGTGTAAAAATTAATATTAATTCTAATATCATTGATAGATAGGTTAGCTGGTTTTGTTAAAAAAAATAATCAAAAGATTGTTATGTTTTTATATTAAATTTAAAAATTTTAATTGACTATAATGAACTAAATTGTATTAATATATTTATAATTGAGCCAATATAACTTTAAAACAAATTTATAATATAATATAACATTAAAAATTATTTAAACAGTAAGGTAGTGTTTAACTAAAATACAATATTTTTAACTATTCACTAAAAAATGAAGTTTCTTGAAAAAATCCCAAAATTTAAGCGTAAGATAATTATTACATTATGAATTAAAAAGAAAAGTTTATTTTATCTAATTCAATTGATAAGAGTGAAAATTTTATATTTAAAATGGGTTCTCAATTAAATGGCAATAAAAATGCCTTTATAAAAATATAGGTTCTTAGGTAAAAATTGGGTTTGTTCTTATATTAAGTTTATCAAATATGATGGAAGAAAATAAAAAATATTTTTTTTAATATATAATATAAATATTCCATTAATATAATTAACTAATTTTAATTACATTTATTTATTATAGTAAAATATATTTGAGAGCATAAAAATCGTTTTCTATAATAATGTCCTTTTAATATTAAATTGGTTCTTCTATTTATTTATAAATTATTTTTAAAGAATAATTTAGATTTCTAGACCAAATATTTTCATAATTTAGTTAATATAATTCCTAACATATAGTTTATATTTTATAATAGTTTAGTAATATATCATTTTTTGGTGAAACATGGTCTTGTGTACAATGCAAACTTTCGAGGAAGGTCACTCTTGTGAGTAATGAAAGTTATCGAGAAAGGTTGATCTTACATGTAACACAATCTAAATAAGTATTTCCTGAATGTAATATGTTATAAATAGTAAATATCTTATAAACAATCTATATATTACATTACCTTACACAATTTTTGTCGTGTGTCATACACGCTATTGAATACAAGGTTCTTACATTAGTTTTTTGGGGTGTCACATTCTCCACAACTTATTTAAATTGTGTCCTTACAATTTAAAATTGATCATGGTAATTTATTGTTTGATACTTCCTATGTTTTAAATCCCACATCATGAGAAGGTTTCTTAAGAAATATTATATTAAAAAGAGAATTTAAAGTACAAAGGTCACTTTGAAAACCATGTAACTAGGTCTCTAAGTAGGATAACATCAATGGAAACTAGAGATACATATGTAGATGAAAAATTTAAATATTTATAGGGATTGAATGATGTCATTAATCACAAACATTTGAATGATAAATGGAAATTTGAGGGTCTCAAATCCACAAATCAATGATTATTTATAGGACCATCGGTTCAATATAAATTTATGTGTTAGGAAAAAAAATTATTCCTAATTCATTTAACTAATGATGGGTAATTTTTTTTTGAAAATGAATATAAAAAAATATTCCTACATTATAGGTTTCAATATCACATGAGCAATCTTAAATTTTTGTTGTGATTTGATGAAATTATAATTCATCCCTTTACTCCCAAAAAAATTAGTTACCAATAATGTTTTTTTAATTCTTGAAGCACTAAAAGTAACATTTAAATAATTTTAAGGCCTATAAAAGATTGAAAATTATTACTATTTCTATTTAACAATATCACCAAATAAATATGGTTAATTGATTAATTTAAAATATTCAAAAGAGTTACCACTGGTTCATCATTAATATTTATTTGTTAAAATGTTTAACTAAAAAAATGAAAAATTACAAGGACATTATGTAGGATAGTGGTTGGCATGAAACCCTAATCGTGCGTTATTCCTGGGTTTATGACCCGTGACCTTGACAGATTTTATTGGTTATCATCTGACTTATAGGATGTCATTTTCTAAAACCCAATTAATATAATTTACAAATATAAATATTATGGACATCCATGAAATTTGGTTAATTATTAAATTGTATTTTATGTAAGGCTTTCAATACGAAATCAATACATAGATACCCCATTCATTTTATTTCCACATAGGTCCTTCCTTGGTCAAGGGTTTGTGTATAAAATCATTAGTTTGATTTCTAAATCACGACACCTTATCTTAAATCTAAAACACTTTAGGATTAACATAGGTTACTTATCATCTATCAAAATCCTTCATAATTATTTGTAATGAAAATGTGGATTTTCCTATGCATATCCCCTAGGAGTGTCCAACCTAGTGTGTAATAAGGATCTTTTTCCTTTATCAGGTTTCCCCGATTCAAGCTTGCAACACCTTGTCAGAGCTTTTTCTCCTAGGTACATCTGTTCTAGAATCACATACTCATGTAGTATCCAGATAGAGATGTATCATAAGAAAAACCCGTATAATATATAATTTAAAAAAATTATAGGGTTTTTATATATACCTGTTCAAATTCTACCTTAGTGTTATGTTAATTAATATAGGTTTTCCTAAAAATAGTTCCCAAGGATTATAATATACTTTCCATGATAGAAACTATAGGGCCCAGCCCCCGATAACCCATAGCAAGTTTCTGCTACCAAATACATTAGCATGATTATAAGGAATACATACCTGAAGGACAAATCACTTTTGTAGTCCTGGAAAACCAGATCCATAAATAAGAATTGGATTACCAATGGATACATTAATTATAATATATTTTTTTCTTCTAAACTAATAAAAATATTTGGGGATAACTCTAATCCATCTAGTGTACTTTTGTATTTCATTCATAGTATGCTTCTTGGATTCAGGGGGAAAGAAACATAATTAGGGTGGACTCAAATGCTAAGTAAGGAAAAAATATAGTGGATGTAATAATGAATCAATTAGAATAGTCATTATGGAAAGGTAGAAAACTTAACACGCATTCCATGTAATCAATAAACTGAATGAAATTACCTAAGAAATATGGTAAGGTAATAAATGTAAACACATGGAATTCAATGAACTAGATAAGGAAAAATAAATATGGAAAGGTATAAAACTAAAAGACATTCCATTAATTAGTGGAATTAAATGAAATGTATATATAGATATGTCGACCCAAAAATCTAATGGATGAATAATAACTGAAACAACTATGGGTGAAATTTCATTCTTATCAGACTAAATGTATCAGGAATATGAAGAAATAATACCATCAAGACCTTTCATAATACGATTTAAAACTACGGGTAGAAACCCATTTGCATAATTATTCATCTCATGAAAACCTATTGATGCATCGAGGAGCTATATAAAGTCCGAGTTCCACTCATCATTGCCACTCCAAATAATTTATCATATTGAATAATCAAAATCAGTAATAGGCCTTATCAAATAACTATAATTGATAATAAATACAGATCTATCAATAATTCCCTAATTATTAATATAACTATAAATGTAGGAACTGTATGTAAAATGGTATATGGTTTATGAAAGAGTAATATCCAATAAAAAATGAAACGGATAATAAGGGGAAAATGAAAGTTCAATGACCAATTGAAATTAAATACATAATGGTGACTAAATAAACCAATGAAGTGAATGAAAAATATTATCTGATGAAATTTTTTTAATAAACCGTCCAAATGAAGAATAAGGATTATATCAATACAAGAAACCCAAGTTTTATAAAATATAGGGTTGTTGTCATTGATGAAAATATATATTAACTTTTAAAAATATTCTTGAGGAAAATATCCATTTATATTGAAAAAAATTTGAACATACATTTCTTTAAATACAAAACTTTTAAACATGAAAATGATGCTTTAAGGAAATGATACCAGATGAATTCTTACATGTCATACAAGGTAAAAATATTGCTTTTGTATGGAAAATTATTCGAAAATTCATTGTCAGGAAGAGGGAAGAAGTTTCATTTGAAATATTGATAAAATAAAAAAGGTTAAAAATATCTATACCAAATCATTTAAAAAAATTAAAACCTTTTAATAAAACATTATTTTTAGAATAAAATAGGTTCTCTGACTAAAGAGAGATATAAAGTCCGTTTTTCTGAAAAACATTTTCCAAAACCATCTTAGTACCAAAGAGTGGAAAATGGTACTACACATGAAAATAGACATGAATCACTAGAGGAGTTTGAATGGTTTTATTAAAAAATGGTTATATAATTTCCTCAAATGGAAATTACATTGAGATATCATTACGATTGGTCTTGTGGAAAATAATATTTAAACATTCCAAAGTGTCCAATACCACTTTGAATCATTTTGAAATCATAAAACACATGAAAGAATGATATTTAATGAATGTATTATATACCATGAAGGGAAAATGAAATAATGATATAATATAAAAATGGTAGTAGATACACCAAAAAAATTATGTAAGTAGTGAACATGAAATTTATCTCACAGATGTTAAAATTGAGATGATAATCTCTCACCAATGTGGTAACAAATGAATTGGAAAACCCAATTGTATGAATAATTAAATAAAAAATTTAAATACCATGAAATAATATGGTTCATGATATAATATTTCAATGTGGTATTAATTAAACCATATATAGTAAATTATGTTCATATCAATTAAGTATGCCTCATGTATTGAAAATGATAAAAGAATCCCTTACCTTCTGTCTCCTTTCACGTGAACGTCCTTTAACATCATGTATAATAAACGTATGTTAATTTTAAAATTTCTTCAAGAAAATTTTCATGTTTATAATTACTTTTATTTTAATTTTTACCATGCTATTTACAACTCCTTAAACAATTATTTCTACATCGGGTGTTTTTGACCAAATTCAGTTTATGTGTCAAAAATACTAATGTTGGTCAACTATGGTCAAAGGGTCATCGTATAACCTCCACATAATTATAACCATGAAATAATTATCATATTTTAAAATCAATTATAATTTTAAAATCAATCATTAAATAAGGTTATGAAAATGATTATATGTTACAATCATGGGGACAGTAGGTCATACGTACGCATGAATAATATTCCCCTTTTTAAATGATCATTGCAGAATGAAGGTAAATAACACAAATATTTATGGAATTATAATTATATAATAAATAAAATATTATTTAATCCTATATACATATATATTGAATTGTATTGTGTAAAATTATTCACATCATATCGAGGATGTGGTAGTCCATATGTCCAAGAATAACATTATCACTTTTTAAGTGTGTGAATGTGTAATAAATAAAATGATATATATACATATATATATATATATATATATATATCCAAAGAGGTAATTGTTTCATTAATATCATATATATGTTGTGTATTTGTCATATTTTGAATTATTTTCATTCATTTATACGTTCCATGTATATTTCTAATGAATTACATGGTTTGAGGGGCGGTAGTCCACATTTCCTCAAACGAGATTATCGTATTTACACAACTTGAAAGGCATAATTGTTTATTATAAATAAAAATTAAATAATTATAAAAAATTATATATAACATATATATCCTAAATAAATAGATTTCCCATCATAATGTCCACCATAAGAGGTGGTAATGGAGAATTGAACAATCATCATTTCTTGAGGCAATAATTCGTCATTCACATGAATAGTACATTTGTTTCCCATTACATAGAGGTGTGTGTATTTTTCGGTCAATATATCAGTATAAAACATCTTTGTATATTAGGGATAACTTTTTCTAAATAATATAATAATGATATTTTAGGGTTTAGATATTGGAAATAAATCTAAAGAGATTAGGAAAAGACATTACCTTTCAATCAAGTAATTTCTTTTAGTTTAACCAAAAGGAAACCATGGAAGGTATTATGACCAAAAAGAATATTATAGGTCTAGGAGAGGGATGTTGTAAGATTATTTAGGTAGATAGTGTCTGAAAATAATTGTTTGGGGAGGTTTGGGGAATGGGTTGAGGTGGAGGCCTTTTAAAAGGATGGAGAAGGACTCACATGATATTCTTGAAAAGAAGTTAGCTGTAAACATGTTCCTTCCTAAAAATGACATACCAAACCTCCCAAACACTTTAATGAAATGTGAATTTTTGAAATATTACTATCCAATGAGTTTTGAAAAAATTTCTAGGTCATTTGTGCCCTTATACTTATTGTTTTAGTACATTTGAAGCCTAATTACACCTTAATCACTGTAATTAATTTTAATCACTTAAACTAATCAATTTAGTCAAAAAACAAAGTTGATATTAGTATAAAAAATATTATCTTGATGAAAATTATGTATGTTGGATTTTCAAAATTCAAATCACCAAGCGGAAAATTTAAGATTAATGTCAACCGATAGATTGATTAGCTGACTTAAAAGAAAAATTTTCAAAAGATTGTTATGATTTTATATTCAATTTAAAAAGGTAAATTGATTATAAAGAAATAAATTTTATTAATAGATTTATAATTAACCCAGTATTACTTTAAAATAAATTTCTAATATAATTTAACATTAATAATTATTTAAACAAAAGGCAGTTTTTAACTAAAACGTAGTAATTTTCACTATTCACTTAAAATGATGTTTCTAGGAAAAATCTCAGAAATTCATCCTAAGATGATTTTTAAATTTTGAATTCAAAAATAAATTCTATTTTATCATGTTAAATTGATAAGAGTTTAAAAATTAATATTTAAAATGGGTTATCCATTAAAAGAAGTTAAAATAGCCTTTATAAAAATATAGGTTTTTTGGCAAAACATTGATTTATGTTTATCAAAAAAAATGGACGAATATCAAAAAATATTTGAATGAATATATAATATATATATTCTATTAATATAATTAAATAATTTTAATTGATTTTATTTATTATGGAAAAATAGCTTCGTGAGCCTAAAAATATTTTTCTGTAAAAATATCCTTTTAATATTCAATTTGTTCTTATATTTATTTATTTTTTATTTGTATCAAAACATTTAGTTGTTTAAAACAAATATTTTCATAACTTATTTAATACTATTAATAATTTATTGTTTATATCTTATAATATTTTAATAATATATCGTTTTTTGGTGAAACTCGGTCTTGCGTACAATGAAATGTTTCGAGGAAGGTCACTTTTGCATGTAATGAAAGCTGTCAAGAATGGTCTATATAGCATGTAACACCAAAAAACACAGTGTTTAATGAATGGAATCTATTTTAAACAGTAAATATATTATAAATTCTTCAGATATTATATTACCTTACATGCTTGTTGTCACATTTCATACACACTATCGAATATAATGTTCTTACTTTAGTTTTTCGCGGCATCACATTTCCCCTCTATCTCACATTTGGTTAACATTATTAATTTTTTTACTACTTCTAATGAAAACTAGTTTTTGGATTTGAGTCTTTATTTCTAAATATTAACAGTTTCTTTACCCATTATTTTTATATTTATATCATTACCTAATGTAAATTATCTATATTTATGATCTTTCATATCATTCATGATTTTAGCATCTCTAGTCAAGTGTGAAGAAAACACACTAGAAAGTATTCAATGTATTCCCCTATTTAATTCTTCTAGTTCCACTTTATCTATGAATTATTTTTCTTCAGAACCATTGTTTTAAAATTCTTTCCCACTTTCTTTTTTTGGATAACTATCTAGGTATATTTATAATAAATTTCATTGAACAATTCTGGGGCCTACCAAATTTTTTGAGAACTTATTTTAAACAATCAAATGGGTTATGAGTAGGTAGATTTATAGATAATTAATTCAAATCATTCTTCTTTTGAGACTCTTTATTTTCCACATCGAAGCTCCCCCCATTTAATGCCTTCTTCTAGTTAAGTACATATTGTACCAGAATGTGCGATTCATATTGAAAAAACACCACAACATCAACAATATCCTTTGAATCCAAATATTCAGGTAAATCAAAAATTTTGTCCTGAAACTTATCATTTAGATTTTTTAATTTTTTATCAAGATCAATCCTAATTTTTCTTTTTATCCACGATTGTTTTTTTCCTATATTATTACTTCTTTAATACATGGAAAGTAGTATTTCAAATAATATTTCCCCCCCAAAATTTATGGGATTTTAATGAAGAATGTGAACTCTATATAAAATTAACTAATATTTTCCATAAGATTAGTATAGATTTAACTAAATTTATATAACCTAATGTAAAATATTGAGCCTTGATTTTAATATATTTTATGATGTATTCTTTTACCCTTTATAAATAATGTTTTTCTAGGATAAGTTTTGATTTCATATATCTCATTTATGTTTCATTCAAAAAAAGTTTTCTATTAAGATCTTTTTGATATTTTTATTTTCATGAGTCTTTAACTTGAATTTCTTGATCTCTTCAATGAGATATATATATATTTTGAGTGATTATTGATTTACATCAATATTATTCCCATTATATTACATAAATGTTTTAATATATGTTTTCAAATTTGTATTTTTATCAAGTCAATCCTTTAACTCATATTTGATCATATTATCCATGTAATTTTATTTTCAACCTTCCTCATCAATAAATAAGTTGGTTTTTTGGTCTTAAATATAATACATAATGTTTGTAACTTACTTAGGTATTTATTATTATATTGAATACTAGAGAATGATTCTTCTTATTCTAATTTACTAATAAAATTTCTCTTATTTAATTATTGCAATATTTTATTATTACAAAAATTCTACTACACTAATTTTACACCTTTTCCCATTTTTTATTTTATAGTTTTTATTCTTGGGCATCAATATAAAACTCGTAGTTCTTCCTCTATCGATAGTTGACCAAAATGTTTTCAATTACTATATATTTAAAACTTTCCAAGGTTAGTTTTCCAGTGTATTTTCCTTTACAATTTCTAAAATTTCTAGATAGAGGAAGCATGAGTCTCTTATTTTCATTATCCATATAATTATCATCACCATACTCACTATAAGGTTAATTTTATACTTATTTTATCTTTATATTTCAAATTGCATAAAAATATATTAAATCCTTCAGTTTCTTCTTAAAGGTAGTTGTATTTATCAATTTATATGAAATAAGGATATTGTGAATCATATTTGATGAGAAATCCTCCCAATATTCACTATAATACATATTAAGATCATATCTATCAGGTATGTTTTTTATGAGATTCTTTAAAATAATGGAATTATCTTGATATTAATAAAAAAAATTAATGTTGTCAAAATATCATTCACTCTAGTGATTTAATCCTGAAGGGATTCATCCTCAAGCATCATTATACATTGAAACAAACTTCTTCAAATTTATATATTGACTTTTATAACTTTAAAAATAACTTCATAATTACTTCTGATTTTATCCCAAATCACCTAAGCAATATGTAATCCAAACTCATTAGTGAAAAATTATCTAATAGAGACATAAAAATAGAAATCTGTGATTTTATATCAACCTCAAGATTATATTTATTAGTAAATATCATTTGATAACATTTTTAATGGGTTTAAATCCCTATGTGGATATATTAATGAAAATCAATATGCTAAGATAACAAAGACATTTGAATTATATTTTTAATACAACTGAAATTATTTCCATTATATGTGGGAAGTTATTTACTATTCATAAATTTAATATTATTCATATTATAGATCCCTAAGAGGTTCTAACAGAAGGTAAATCCTACTCTAATACCCCTATAAATTTCTAGTGGACCAAATAGGTACATTGAGAGGGGAGGGGTGAATTTGTATAACTATCTGCTTATAATTTATTTATTTGACATAAATCTATATACTTGGTAAGGAAATGTGAATACTAGTTAGATATGAATCAACATCACAAGAATGGTATTAATGAAATGAAAAAAAGAAACAAAATATTATATATAATGTTCTACCACAATGTGTGAGTATACTCCTTACTAATTCTAATTGTTATCGTGTGCAATATATTTTCCACTAATATCTTATTACCAATACATGTCATTGGGAAAGTGATTATCCTAAACCAATTATTCCATGAATTACACTACCTCATTTGGGATCCATTATTTCCTAATATTTATAATGAAATTCAACACCAATAGATGAGAGAGGTCTTATTTAGAATACTAGTCTCTTTATCCACAATGATTGGATCCTCTCCGTTAAGCCAACAAGATTGTATTCAAGAAACATTGCTCACCTTATTCCTGAAAAACCACATCATAATCTACCTGGTAAATAAACCTTGAATATCTCTATCTTTTAAACTCAATGTATACAGAAACCTTTTTGGAATTGATTATTCTTATTATCGCAAACACAACACTATAATGTTGAGGAATATCAGATTTTTTGATGAAATATACATTATATTAGAGAACACGATCTTATTTATTCACTTTGAATAAAAATTATACACCTCATAATATTTAATATCAATATGATATATTATTTCATGTTAGTCAAATTCTCAATAGATGATATATTTCCATGAAACCAAATTTTCATTCTTTGATGAAAGAGTTTTCCTATAAAATCGGCTAATTAATTTCTCATTTCATTTTCTTGTACCTAAATTGTATATAATAATTTGTTTTAATATTCTCAATAATAATAATTATCAGGGTAAATTAATTTTTTTCAAAAACTATACTCATGAAAATATCGAAAACCTAACAAGAGGATAAACCTCCAGTGATCTAATTTAATGTTCCAAAAATTCCTTTTTCTTCTTCAAGGAATATTAAAAATTATGAATACATAGTAGGTCAACATATTTTGATTCAACTGGATTAGCCTATATTTTTTCATTTATCATTAACCTACTCACATCATTACAAGTAATATTTATTTCCAAATATTTAATTTTATTCAACATTATTGTTGCATGAACCATTAATATTTAAGATAATACCCTTCAAAAGTTGGTATAAAATCATTTCTTAGACATTAAAAACACTCAAAGTGAATAATTTTAATATTTTCATGTGATTTTGGGGACATAAGAACAATAAATCATCGTTCTATTTCAACATCACAATTATTCTTAAAAATAGAATAAATACAATTTGGATGTATTTAAATCTCCATCATTTAGTTAGAAATATTATTTGTCCCGGTGTATGGATAACAAAATATTTACATTTTTAAATAATATTTTAAAAACATTTTTTTCATTGAATAATATATCTTTAATCATGTTTTTATTCTTATTTATAAAATAATTCTTCTACTGATAATTTCATAGCACAAGAACTCTTAAAAAAATCTCTATGTTGTGATGGTTATGTAACTATGGGGATGGTTACACAAAAAACATGATGTTTACTTAGACTCAAAAGTAACACTTATGGTGCTTATGTATTAGAATACATATTCATTCTTACATAGAATATAATGAAATTTATTGAAATGTTTCATGATTTTTAGACATAGTATATGATATCTATGATGTTTTAGTATGTTATTTAACCAAGGGAGATGATGGATACACATGACGTAAGATCATCCTTATTATTCAATTAGAACCAAACATACATAGAGATGAATTTTACATTTTTCTACTTATCTTAAGAAATATTCAGTTGATGAAATAATCACAGAACCATGTCAATATAATTCCAAGACATCTTAAAATATCTGGAAAAATATTGAACTAATCCAAACACTTCATGATCATCCCTATAATATTTTAATTATTGTTTCAAGTTTGGTTGTCTACAAATACAACCATAAACATTACTTTGGGACTGAACCATTGAATCTTTTATTTTATTATTGGTTAGAAAAAATTTTAAGGGTTGAGTGTGAACGTCCATGGTAAAAAATCATACACAAAGAAATTAAAAAACCAAACTTACTCAATAATGGGAAATAATAACCCATTACAAATAAAATTTAATATTTTGGAGCCATAGAACCTTATATTTTCCCAATAAAAGTATGTGGGGTCCCATTTGATATCCACTTGATAAATTTTATCATATAGTGAATCCAATTTCTCCCAAATTTGAATGTACCTATCAAAAATTAAATTTCATTGGTTTAAAAATCAAAAATGAATTATATTTTTGTTTCCAATCCAATCCTCTTTCCTTTCATCTAGATTGACTTGTAATGTTATTCTAAAAGTAGTTTCCTTATCTTATTCTAAGGACAGAAAATCAAATTCAACTTCCACTATTCCCTTGGATTTCCCATGAAATTATGCATTGGATGAGTGTTCATAGTCACGTATATCAGTCCTTTTACAAAGATCCTCACTCCCAATCTTACCTTGTTCAATTTTATCTACATGCTCCTCCAATTAATTTTCTACATGAGATGGAAGACACTTCTTATTTTCTTGGTTAAATTTAGTGTTTATGAAATTTGATGCTTTATTGGCCATATCATTCTTTTCAAAACATATCTATATGGGTTTGGATAAGACTGAATATTCTTTATAACAATTGTATTTCTTCCATTTATTAATTATGCATCTACACTATAACAACCTAATTTTTTTGATCTTGTAAAATATAAGGTATTGATTGATAAATTATCATTCAAAAAAATCAAAACAAAAAAAATTAAAAATATATTATAATAAAATTATTAGTAAATATAAAATTTAAATCAATTAAAAACCACTACCTTAAGAAGATAAATAGGAAATATTAGCTAAGGTTGAAGATTTTATTTTTAATAAAGATAGTTTCCTTTTTAATTTTGATTTTCCTTTAAAATATAAATTTGAATATTTTAAAATTGATATTAGATAAACTAAAATAAATTTTATATCATCATATCAAAATGTACTTTTTATAAATTTTTGATCATTTTCTTAAAAGGTTGTCTTTTTATTCAAAAAATGTAGGATTTTGGGAAATTATAATTTGTATTTCTTATCACTATGTAAGAATAAAATAGAAGAAAATAAAAGAAAAAATATTATAAAATTTGTAATTAAGGAATTTTTTTTGCATTTTGGTATATTCTTTATATATAGTTAACCATTTCCAAAAAATTTTATAAATGATGTAAAATTTAAAATTAGTATTTTTTTAATATTCTATTTTCATCAAGTATTTTCAATGTAAGGTTTATTTTTGGCATGTTGTGGAATCCTTATAAAATTTAATTAATTCATTATAAATAAATAAAGGTATTTTAATATCATAAAATGTGATTATTTTATCATATATATAAATTTAAAAGTTTAATAATGTTATTTTTCAATGAAAATGTTATACATGTTTAAGTGTTATTATAATAAAATTTAATTTTTATACATATATTTTTTTTGATAAATTTATATTCAAAATTTAAATCAAACAATTTAAATTAGGCAATAATTTTAGTTTTAATGTTTTTTTACTTTAATATTAATTAAAAAGGATAAAAACTAATTATTATTGTAAAAATTATAGAGGTAAATTTAGTTTAACCTTGTGTAAAATTCATAAAACATTTAAAAAAATTTCTATGAATTTAATTTTTGAGATTTTTCTTGACCAATACATTTTTACCCTATCCAAATTTCTAGTTTGGAGCTTTGGGACCTTGAAAAGGTCATTGAATTATTGAAAAATTTCAAGGTATTTATAAAAGTATCCTTAATTTCACTTACAATTACATACCAATTTCACCATTCAAAGATACAAATATCCTTCAAAATAATAATTTAAAATAAAGTATTTTTCTCTCACTATTACCCTCTCCCATGAAAATATGACTCTGGTTACACATAAAAACATAATTACTTCCATTAGAAGAAGACTTAAAATAAAACATTAGGTCTCCAAAGTAAGTATTATCTCTTTCATAATTTTTCCTCAAAAATATTAATCATCTAGATATCTAATAACAATAATAATTTGTTTACTTTAGTATAATTAGAATAGTAATATGTTTTTATATTAATGTTAAAATATTTTTTTATTCATTTCTATCTTTATAGAAAAAAACGAACACCACTCATGCATCAATGTGGAAAAACACCTCCATGAAGATCCATTTTCATTATTCATCTAGAGTCTCATTATTTAGAAAAAAAATATTAAAATATTTTACACCATAATAAAAAAATACAATTTTTAATCATTTATAATTATGTAATGTCAAAATAAACACCTGATTAACTATACTCACCCAAAATGTTAATGTGTGTTCATGTTTTGGTCAGTTTATCCACTTATATGAACGATGATATAAAACAATATCATGGATGAATATTTGACCCTAAATAATAATATTATTATAATTTAGAAATAAAACTATTATTGGTTTAATGAACTAGGTTTCCAATAAATAAATATTACATCTAAATAGATGAATATTTAATACATTTCAAAAAATCTCACCAGATGATCAATAATGTTTAGTTTCTTGGGAGACTATATAAATTGTCTTCTTATTTCAAGACAAAAAATCAACGTACACCACACTAATCTTATTATTTAGTACTATTTATATATATACCCTACTTAAATCTTCTCTACATAGCATGGGGAAAAGAAACATAAGACCGGGTGAGCTCTAAAAGCTCAATAAGGGTAAACATGGGAGATATCAACCAATGATTATATTAATGAACAAGACAATAATAATTGTATGATATCATGAACATACATAAAATATTCATACCCATTCTATCATGGATCATAAACAAGATTCATGGAACATGACATTATCATTTCATGATATATAAATCATAAGAGAGATAAATCATCATATATCAATCATTAAAAAGAAATTCATTTCATATAAGTGCGGCACCATCATATGTTTAGGAATGTTTAGGAACCATTTCTTATATCGATTATAACATCTAATACCATCAAATCATAATGGATCGAGGATTGAAACATGTTTCAAATTTTATAATGGATCATGAATCATCACCTGTTCCTCATTGTGGATCAAGTGCATCATCATCTTTCCTATAGTAGATCCATCAAAAAATATTGTTTCACAACATTTTCTCATGAGATATAAAACATTACTCAATTAATTGTAAGGAGTTTTATACCCCACCCATCAAAAAAACCATACACTTTTTTGATATAACATCTTTAAAAGTTTACCACAACATTACCCATAGAAAGGAAATTTTTTTTAAAAACATTTCATCAATGAATAACCCATAAAAACAAAATTGGTTTCATAAAAATTTCATTATATAATAACCTATTGAAAAAATTAGGTTTCATGAACATTTCATCATATAATAAACCATATAAATGAAATAGATTTCATAAACAACACATTAATTCATCATCACATACTATGTGGAAATAAAATGTGTTTCATAAACATCTCTTCATCAAAATCATAGACCATCCATGTAATGAATAAGGACTCTAAAATTGGGTCATATAAACACTAAAACAAAAAAAACACTAAAGTTTTTTGTTCTAGATGGAAAATTATTTTGAAAGATCACTTAGAATGTTTCTTGAGTAAAGTATTCCTTTCATTTTAAAATCAATTAATTAAAATATAAAATAATAAAATATATTATAGAAAATATTTTCTACAAAAATATCCTTGGAAAATTATAATAGAATATTTAAAAAAATGAGTGATCGTGATGGTGTGAATTTATCTATATTTTGTGTACAATAAAACAATTATTCCTTTCACATTGTCGGCTAAATCAAAAAGAGAATTGTTTGGAAAAGGATATGATGACTCCTGTTATACCATTTTTTAAAAATATAAACATGGTAGAAAAATTAGTTAAAATATAATTTTAAAATATTAAAAAAAATATTTAAAACATTTTTAGAAAACATAGACATGGGAGAAAAAGAATTTTTGATCGAAGAGATAAATAAATTTGGTTTTCCCTTAAAAATATTCTTTTGGAATCATGATTTCATAATGGAAGAAAAATGAATGGAAAGAATTTAATTTCAAAGATTAACTAGAATAGAAGTTAATTATTGAGTTTCAGGAAATTTAGATCATAATATCTCTTTATATGATGTGTATAAAAAAATCCCAATAAACAATGATATTGTATCATTAAACCTTTATTGGTTTGGTATCTTTTGAATCATGTTTCCATGGAAAGGAAACAAATTTGGGAATGTATATCCCATTATTATCATGATAATTTTAATAAAATATATTCATTAGTAATATATAAACCTAAAAAATAAACAAGTGGTGCATAAGGACTATGTCCCTTGGAAATAAATTTGAAATAAAAATACCTTACCACATTAGTAACTTTTGAATCATAATACCCTTTAAATAATTACCTTAAATGAGAAATTAAATAACATGTAGAGAAGCAGTTTCATAATAGAAAATTTCAAAGGGGAATTATATGTACCATAAAAATGAAACAGGTGATGAATATGTAATAATTCACCCATAAATGAATGAGAGTCTAGAAAATTATTTCCTTAAGTCTCAACTTCCTTCATACATGTGCAAACCTCATTTTCTTCAGGGTACCCATGCATGTTTGAAAATAAATCCTTTTTAGGGGGATTTCATAATAAAAATTCATATAGGTAGTTTTTATATAACAAGTTAATATATTTTTGTAGTTATTTACAAACATATGGTTTTCGGATGTGTGAATAGGAGAAGAGAGGTGGTGACCTTTTATAATTGGGGAAGAGGATACCCTTGTTATTTTTGAAAATAAAAAGGTTTAAACACATTTTAAATGAGTAAAAAGGCTCCAAAAATAATTATTATAGAACCTTACATGATATAAGTTTGAAATAAATACATCCAATGGGTTTTGTAATATTATTAAGGTTATTTCCCCCTTATCAGTTTTTTTCAACCTTTTGTAAAACCATTTTATCTGTAACTATATTAATTAATTTCAATTATGTTTTATATTCATTTTGACCAAAAATTATGTCAAACATATTAAATAGTATTAATTAAGAATATTATAAATATGGAACCCATTTTAAAATTTTAAATTCACAAAAATGGGAAAATATAATATAAAATTCACATTGCTGATGTGCTGAAAAAGTTGTTTTCCATGAACAAATTTTTTATAAGTTTATAAAGTTTTAAAATAAAAATTCAATATAAAATTTATTAAAATGACCTATATTTTATTACTAAATATATAATTTTACAAATTATATGTTTAAAATAGTTTAAACCAAGTTGTATCTTTGTAATTACATAAAACGTAATGACTATTTTAATTAAAAATCTGTATATTTCACTATTAACTGTCAAAGTCACCTTTCCATACAATTATAAACAAATTCACGATAATATAATTTTGAAATTATAATTTAAAAAATGAATTTTATTTTTCCTAATTAATTTTCTATCATTAAAAAAAATAATTTTAAAATAAGTAAGACAATTGTGATGAAAAAAAATATTTAGGAAAATGCTGTTTTTTCAAGGAAAAGAAGATTTTTTATTATCTTTACAAGTAGTACTATTCATTATATAGAATATCAATTAATCATTATAGATATATAATATATAAATTTTAATTAAATATTTTCTAATAATGGGTTTTCTGTTTAATTAAAATTTAAAAAACAGTATGCACTTAAAACAGTCTATAAAAAATGCGTCTTTAGTTATAGAAAAAATATCTAAAAAAATCATAAAAATTTATAATCCAAATAAAATTATTTCGATTATTATATATAAAATAGATAAAAATTAGCAATATAAACAAATAAAAAAATACTATTATACTTTAAATACTTTATTTAACTAAATGAATTGATTGTATTTAAAAAAATGATACTTTCACTAACAACCCAATATTTTTTGAAAATCATAAAAATATAACTTTAAAATGATTCGATATATTTGTATAAAAAATGACATGATTTTTATAAAATAAAATTCTTAAAATTCATAGATACTAAATACATTATCTATTTTAAAAATTAATAAAAATAACTTTTTAATAAAACATATTTTAAAAGCATAAAATGACTTTTACTGAAAATTGTGTTACATTTTCTTAATAATTAATCAATAAGTTTGTATTGATTAGGACCCATAAATATATTTCAAATTTTGGATTATTAAATCTCAATGTTACATGTTAATCAAGATATCAAAGATGATAAATTTATTTGAATAAAATATTTTTTTAAATATCAGGGTGTTATAATTAGTATATGGTTCTAGAAAGGTTATATTATGTGTTAAACGTATTTTTAATATATAATCTATGTTCGCTAAAAAAATCAAAATAAGTCATTATATATTCCATTTTCATGAAGCTTGACTATAGAACTTCTGAAATTATATATGAAGACTTAAAAATAAATATAATAAATATATTATTATATATTTACTAATATATAAATGATGGAATTATTATCAAAGAATAGATAATGATATCAACACTATAAAACATACAGAAATAGGTAAAGTTATTCTCACCCAATGGTTGAAATAAGATATAAATAACATATATACCCTTAAAAAATAATTATAAATAAGGTATGAAAAAGGAAAAAAATATAAATAAGATTAATAAATACGTGATTATGTGAGATATTTTTGTTTTATAGGAGGAAATAGTGTTATTAACTAAGAAAGTAAATAAGGTATTGGTTTTTTTCAAGTTCCTCTATTTGATATATGATTTATATTTTTAACCTAATTTATTTTAAGGGGTTTATGTTCTTCTTATTTGTAATTTGGTATCGTAAAATACCCTATATACATGATATTTTATGTTCAATTTCAATATTTTTCTCCATCAAGGGTTTTTATTTGAATGCGACATAAGACATACAGTTTATATTTAAATCTTCATTTTAACATCATTACCCCTTAAATATTATAACACATATGGGGATTTTTTATAGACAATAATTAAAACATCAAAGTTCTTTTATTTTACTCTTATTATACCTAGTGACAATTTTCATTTATTTACCTTGTTTTAAAATAGAGTTTTATAATTTTTAATGCGGCAAGGTTTTTAATAAAAGTGTTTATAAAAATTTAATTCATTCTATTCTAAACTTCCCCTTTTTGGGACAACCTTTTATCCATATTAAAAATTGAAAATTTTCATTTATAACTACCTTGATCATATTTGATTTCTTTTATAGGAAAATAAATTAATACCTTCCCTATGGATTAGATTTGAAAAAAATCACATTATCATGTGAATGTATATTTTCATCATTTTTTTCATTTTTTTAAAACCACCCCACAATGGTCTCATGATTCCTAAAAGAATATTATTTTTCTCTTCTATTTGAGATATATCTCTTAAAAATTATTTCAAAAGGTGATTGATATTTCATATTTCCATTGTTAATTTTCCAAAACACATTAAAATTAATTTCTATCTATTTCATTGTCCTTTGACATATCCTATGCCTAATTGATGGTTATTTTTACAATGTAACAATCTAATTTTTTGTTCATGATAAATTAAGTGATTTATTTCTAGAATTTTACTTTATATTATTGGATACCCATTTTTTATATGGGATTACCATGTTATAATAACTGATGTAGTTATGATTTTTTTCATTTTGTAATTCCATTTTAAAATGATATAAAACCCATTTTATTCAATTGTTTAATATGATGTGTTGAAGGTAACCAGTTTCATTCCACTGGGTTCCTTATGATGTTATAACTGAATGATTTTCAAGTGGCACAATGTATGGATGATGACATATTGGGTCCTATATCACCCTCTAATGTATTGGTTAATCATTTATATCTCATTAAAAAAATTCATTAGTACATTTTAGTTTCCCATAAGAATTGGCATTGTAAGTGTGGCTCTTGATAGTTATGTTCCCAATACTGATGTATGTGAAAAATTTGAAGGATCTTTCACAATTTCATTATTATTATTCTTAATATGATATACTCTCATTAATCATGATTATTAACTAACATTTTGATTAATTTATTACTTTATATAAATATTCATTTCATGATTTTTTACATAATAATGTTGGTTATTCTTTTAATATGTCTCTTGATTATACACATATGCTTATATTATGCTCCCATATTATTTTTGAATATTTCTAATTATGTTTACCCTTACCAAGCATCGAAGGTCACCCATTTTTATATTTCTATTTCCCTAGGTTATAAATATAAGAAAACTATTAATTTTATAGAAGAATATCTTATGTGAATAATTAGTGGGAGATGTTAAGAACTTGTTATTGATTAAGAAGGTACTTATATAATGAGAAAAATGTCTATTAGTTGAAAAATACATAAGTTGTTTAGTTTATGTCTTATCAAAATTATCTAAAACACTAAAACAAAAATTTATCGGGAATGTATTGTAACAAATTTTTTTATTTAATACATTTAATTATTAGATGATTAGGAAAATCCAATCTTATTTGGTTTTATAGAAGGGTATAGATATCTTTAGAGATTATGATGATGTCTATTGAGGATAAATTGGAAGTTATATATGTCACCAATGGTTGATAATTAAAATTTTATTATAATTTCAATGATATACATAACCCATTAAGACTTTTGAAGAACTATTTTAGGGATTGGGATAAGATAATTTTTGTAAAATCCATTGGTAAAACCCAATATATAGGACAACATCATGTAATTTTTTAATGTATATATTTTGTAATATTACTAGAAATATATCCCTTTATGGATACTACATGTCGATTTGGGATCTCAAAAAGATACACAAAGGGGTAACAACCCCAAATAGCATGTATTTGGTATTAACTATAACTATCCCATACCTGCACTCATAGATTAGGTACTGGAAACATAATGTTAACATTTAGAGATTATTACCTATAAAAATTACCAAATTTAAACCATCAAAAACGTATAAAAATAAAAAGAAATATTGGATCACTTATATACACAATGACCTTTTAGGTTCAGAGTTTTATAAAATTATGAAAAACACATACAAAACATCTTGGATACATAAAATACTAGGTCATAAAAATCTAAATCATCTCCCCCATAGTTTTCATATATAATTAACTTCTCAAGTATATCACACTTAAAACCTTTTTTTCATAACTTGGTGAAATGGAAAGATTATAATAGTGAACGTAAATGATTTAAAGGGGGAACCAAAATCCATAAGAATTGAATTTTATAAGTAAGAATATGATGATAATGTTTGAATGATGAAAAAAAGAAATGTTTAGGGGAAAAAATTAAGAGAATTCATACCCATAAAAACCTCGATCAAATAACATGATACATTGATTTATGATTTGAAAAAGGAAGGAGTCATAAGAATCAATAATAATGAGGCATATAATTTTAATCTTGATGAAATGAAACATTAAAAACTCATAGAAATAATAAATAAAACATATCATTATCTTGGAAATTTATCTTTATAGATCTCGTACAAGAACACTTATATATAGGATAACCTTACTTGGTCAATAACCATAATCTATTAGGTGTAACCTATTAATTGGTTGACCTTGTATTCTCTTAGGGTTTAATTATATTTAACTAACACCATCATCATTAAACACTATATTAGACAGCTATATTTGGCTCATATATCATCATAAGATATACTAGTCACTACCATCATCATAATAAATGTAAAATATTTATAACATTGTTAAAACACGTGAAATTTTCCATCTTTTAACATATAAAGAACCATTTTTCTTTCATATATTGATTTATTAATGGAAACGAAATTGATTACCTGACAATATCTTAAAAAACCATACTTTATCCAAATAAATAATAAAGATGGTATAATTATAACATATCCATAGTCAATAAAAAATATCTTTAGAGGTTTTTTCATTATGGAATATAATTACCATAAAAATAATTTCAAATATTCTTGAGGAAAATACACTTTCCATATAGAAAATGAATTTTTAAATCTAAAAAATCACAACAAATTGTGGAAATTATTTTCATTAAAAATGAAATTGAAAAATAATAAAAGAAGGTTCAATGAAAATAATAGTCATGAATTCGATAAAATATGTACATGTCATAATGTTTAAAAATATATATTATTTTCAAACATCTTTAAAGGGAGAAAAATTCCCCCTTGTGAAAAATATTAATAAAATTAATTTTAAATACTTTTGAAATAATATGAAGGATATTGTAAAATAATGTAAGGAAATAATTTATTTTATTATAAAATATTATTGAAAACATTAAGAAACATGGATATTTAAGGTAAACATTCTTGAATTATAAGAAGATACAAAATCAATATCACTTATAATAACATAATTGATGTTTATTTATTCAATAATAGATAAAATGAAGATTAAATATGTTAGGAACATTCATAACTAGAGGATAATAAAATATATGTGGTACAAAAAAATAAGATAATATGATTTCACCCAAAGTAACCATTAGCATAGAAAATCTTGAAAATAAATGGGATTATAACATAAATCCTTACCACTTTGGTAACATTTTAAATCATAATTACTTTAATGAAATAATATGTTATGAATATATA